>CM060695.1:146870-2546870 GCA_030686995.1 Artemisia argyi | reverse complement strand
ATTCTTACTTTGGAATGATACATGTAGCCTCCCCTCAAATAATGACTAACTAAAAACTACTAAAGCCTCCCCTCAAAAATAGCTTACATATTAATCATGCCAATACTCACAACTAAGAAAGTAAATCTTGAAACATCAAAGCCTTTTGTGAGTAGATCTGCTACATTATCATCAGTATGAACTTTAACCACATTAATAAGCCTTTGTTCATAGCAATCTCCTATGAAGTGATGTCTAATCTGAATGTGTTTGGTTTTAGAATGATAGACTGGATTCTTAACAATGCAGATGGTACTCTCATTATCAATGTTGATGGGAGTATTCTTGAAATTGAACCCATAATCCAAAAGCTGATTCTGCAACCAAAGTACTTGTGCACAACAACTTGCAGCAGCTACATACTCTGCTTCTGTAGAAGAAGTTGCTGCAATTGTTTGCTTCTTACATTGCCATGACACTAATCTGCTTCCAAGGTACTGGCATCCTCCAGTTGTGGACCTTCTATCATAGTTATCTCCAGCATAGTCACTATCTGAGAAGGCATAGAGATGGAAAGGTGAATCCCTAGGATACCATAATCCTAGCTTAGGTTGTTGCCTAAGATACCTGAAAATCCTCTTGACAGCATTCAAATGAGATACTTTAGGATTAACCTGATGTCTTGCACATAAGCTCACAACAAAAGTAATATCAGGTCTTGATGCAGTTAAATACATAAGACATCCAATCATAGACCTGTATAGTGTGACATCAACATCTTCTCCATCTTCATCTTTTCCCAAAGGTTTGTTAGTATCCACTGGTGTAGATGTAGGCCTAACAGTTGTGAAAGTGAATCTTTTGAGAATATCTGCAACATACTTATCTTGACAAATATAAATCCCACTGCTTGACTGTTGTACTTGAAGGCATAAGAAGAATGTTAATTCTCCCATGGAACTCATCTGAAATTCTTTCTGCATAAGATCTTCAAATTCCTTCACCATAGATTGCTTGGTAGCACCAAAAATAATATCATCTACATATACTTGAACAAGCATAATATCCTTCTTATCTCTCTTGATAAACAAAGTTTTGTCAATAGCTCCTCTTCTGTAACCATGTTGCAGTAAAAAGTTGGAAAGCCTTTCATACCAAGCCCTTGGAGCTTGATGAAGACCATAAAGAGCTTTTATTACCTTGTAAACTTTGTTTGGATGTGCAGGATCTTCAAAACCAGGAGGCTGTTTGACATAAACTTCTTCTGTGATTTTGCCATACAGAAAAGCACTTTTAACATCCATCTGATATACAGGATGTTGGGATCATACTTTAGTATTTTAGTCAAGTCTCGGTCATTACCTTTTGTAATAGGTTGCTTAGTTATTTTATTTAACTAGTCTATGTTTTAAGGCTTAAGTGTTAAAGCCCTATGGGCCTTAAAGCCCACGAAATTAAGGATAAGGGAGGAAGGGAGTGTTGCCCTAACTCTTCCCTTATAAATAGAGAGCTTAAGTAAACATTTCATTTGTTGGTTATTTGATTATCTTAAGGAAACTCTTGCACTTTCACCTTTCATATTGTCTCATAATCAACCAATCTCATTTCTCATCTCATTTCTTTCTAAATCATACTTGTGTTTACAAAATGGTGACCTAACAAGTGGTATCATTCGCCTACTAGAAGTTTGAAGTGTGTTTCTTTGATTAACGTGGGGATTGGTGCTTATTTCTTCATCTTTTTGCATTTTTCTTTGTTTCTTTCACTCAAATCTTGAAGCTTGGACAAGTTTCAAGGTTGATATAGTGATTTGAAGCTTAGTTGTTGCATAAAGTTGTGATTTTTTAAGGTTTTTTAAGGTTTTATAGCTTCTTTGATATTGGAAAACTAGTTTTTGGTAGCTATATCTTATAAAGTTAAGGTTTTCTAAGTATTGGTGAAGTTATTTGATCAAAAGTACCTTATTTCTAAGCATTTTTTCATCAAAAAAAGTCATTTTTGTGGATGAAAAGTACGTTTTACGCGTAAGTTGGTCGACAATAGTACTATTTCCAGCTGTCTACAGTGTTTTTTGGTCGGTTTACGCTTAAGTTTTGGTCTAAACCCTTTTCTTACGCGTAAAATAGGTCTAAACCCTTTTCTTACGCGTAAAACAGGTCTAAACCCTTTTCTTACGCGTAAAATTGGTTAAAACCCTGATCCTACGCGTTACTTGCTCTTCTACGCCATAAATCTACGCTTAAGTCAGATCCTACGCGTAAGTCTGAATTACGCGTAATTTGCCAGAATCTACGCGTAACTTTCATCAACGATCTTCTTCTCGTGTAACGGTGACTCAGTACTTCCCTAGCTTGGATAAGTTAGTGGAATACTTCGACTACGGACATCCTTCAAGCTTGGATAAGTTTGAAAGATTTGTTTGGTTGTTTAAACCTTACGCATAAGTCTAAACTTACGCATAAGCCTAAGCTTACGCGTAAAGAGAAAACTTACGCATAAACTATTAGTTTACGCATAACCTACTCTTTACGCATAACCTAAAGTTTACGCGTAAGATTAAGTTACGCGTAAGAATTGAACTTACCCCAAGGATTTTGCAACTTACTCAAAGGAACGTGCATTTCAATCTTCTACAAAGATCCATTTCTACACAAGTGTTCTAAGATGTCTCAACCACCTAATCACTATTTCCCTCATGTTCAGCAACATCCACCTCAGCAACAACAACCTCAGCAGTATCAGCAACAACATTACCTTCCGCACCAAATGAATCAACAACCTTCTCAAAGACAAACATACAATCCATTACATCATTACCTAATGATGCAACAACATCAGATCATTCCTCAACAACAACCATATCAAGTGCCACAACAAACCACTCAGTTTTCCTCCAAACAACCTCACTGGTTTAACAGAATGTGTGAAGTTATTACAACTCAACAATCCCGACATGAGGCAGGATCACTTGAGACACCACCAATGCTAACACCTGGTAACTATGTACAATGGTCAAGTCGATTCCTATGATTTCTTGAACTAAAGAAACCTCATGGGCAATTCTTGAAGCAAGTGATACTTGAAGGACCATTTGAGTGGCCAACAAGATTTGAAGCTGGTGATCCAAATGCTGATCCTCCACGTCCTCCTGGTGAAAGACCTCTTCCAGAAACTGCACTCACTGAAGAACAGAAACTACATCGTGAAGCTGATCAGTATGCAATGGCTTATATACTTCAAGGTATACCTAATCCGATTTATCGAAGTGTCGATGCTCAGAAAACAGCCAAAGCTATGTGGGAACACGTTCATCTCCTTATGGAAGGAACTCAATTGAACAAAGATGACATGGAATCCAAGCTATACATGGAATACACTGACATCACAATTGAACCTGGAGAATCACTTGAATCCTACTATCATCATTTCACAAATGTGGTCAATGATCTGGAACGTCACAAAATCACAGTACCAAGGATCGCTGTGAACTCCAAATTTGTTGGTAGTCTTGGCCCTGATTGGCATAAATATTATGTCTTGGTGTTAAACGAAAGCTACATGTGTTAATGTGATTAGGCCTTTGGTTCAAATGTTTTGTTAGGTTAAGGGACTAATAGTGTCAATTTTCGTAACTTGCTTTAACCTTAGTCAAAACCAATTTTGACCACACAGTTACCACCTCTGCTACCACATTTAATTTTTTCACCTACTCAATCAAATGATCCACAATCATTCTGTTGATCTAATCATCCATCATCGAATCTGTAAGTAATAACATGTTTTGATCTTTATTCATAACAAGGGTTTTTAATTTTATAACAATCCAACGGCTCAATCAATCACAATTGTTTAATTTATCTTTTGAGTTATGCGTAAAATTAGAACCCATAAATAAGTTGTGTTATGATTGATTTTGTTAGTGGGAAATGGTTCTTGGATGATCATATACATGTCTCTTAAACCCAATCACACCCAGATACACTAATCGATCGAATTTGATTTTAGGGTTCATACGTGTGATTTGGGGGATCTTGATTTTAGACGTTAGGATGATAATTAATGATGGGGATAATGTTCTTGTAGTCTTAGGATCATGATGTCATGGTTTGATTGCGTCTTAATCGTGTTTTTGTTTGTGAATCAAAGGTCTAGGGTTCGAATGACACTAGCAGCTATGATTGTTTGATTGTGTGGTTAAAACTTGTTGTAACTTGGTCAATATGATACTTAGGTTGATTGAATCATTTGCCCCATGCTTAATCACACCCAGAAATATGTTTGATTAAGTTTGCGATTAGGTGTTCATGCGTGTTTACGCGTTAATTTGGTTTTTGGCATGATTACGCTTTAAATGTGTGAATTAAGTGTGTTGGGTTAAATATTGATCAGTGGTAATGTTTGTACACTTTCAGGAAACATACAACTCATATTTCAAAGGTGAATTTCTGGAAAATGGCGTTTCTACGCGTTAAATGTTCATCCTACACGTAAGATTGAATCTTACGCGTAAGATTCGACACGTGGACAAACTATGTCTTGGATAAGACATAGTTTACGCATAAATGAAAATCTTACGCATAAGTTCTGACCTTACGCATAAGTCTAGAACTTACGCATAAGTCATTACCTACGCATAAGTTACAATTTACGCTTAAGGGTAATCCTACGCGTAACTTCAATTTCTACGCCTAAGACTTATCTTACGCTTAAAATTGATCTTACGCGTAAGATTCACTTTACGCATAATATTCTATCTTACGCGTAGCTTTTGCACTTACGCATTATTTCTAAACTTACGCTTAAGTCAGGTTACGCGTAAAGACACCCACTTACGCATAAACTTGTCAAAATCCAAAATTTTCTAAGTGTTGGGAAATTTTCCAAAGAATAACTTCTTGTAAATGATAAACTTATGTTGTAACTGAATTGTTTTGTATTTCTACCAAGTAATATAACTCAAGTTTGTCACATAACAAAAGTTTTTCACACACAAACACCCACTGATCAATCAATAATGTGTTCATAATCTCGTACTTGAATGTCTTTGCTAACATCGTCAACAATTGCCATGTTTGTGTTTGTTTATGATCTATTCAGATGGCAGAACACAACGACATTCCATACGGACCAGAGCCTGAACCCATACGTGCATGGGAAGACACCTTTCCTAAGAACTACTCCAGAAAGATAGGAAAGAACAATCTAAGAGTCAACTTCAACAAAATTACATGCAATGAGTCCTCTTGCCTTGTTGCGGTTGATGCTCTTATCCATCACCCGTACAAAGTCCTACTCACCAAATCTGCTGCAGTGGCCTGCTTCTACATACATCAGTTCTGGCACACACTCCACTTGGACCTCCTTGAAGAATCCTTTACTTGTATGCTTCACATGAGACAAGTCACGGTCGACAAGGATCATCTCCGTAGTGCTCTTGGACTTCCCGAACTTGCACCTAATGAAGAATATGACCAAGTTCCCAGTGAAGAAGAATTGATAGAATGGCTAAGAGATATTGGGTATGATGAGTCTGAAGGGGTAATGACTAGGCACTCTAAGGTCAATATCAGATTTCTTCCACAGCCTTGGAGAACTCTCTACATCATCATTGCCAAGTCACTATCAGGCAGAGACACAGGCCATGAACATCCTAAGCTCCAACATCTCAAGCTGTTTTGGGCTATTGCTAATGTCAAGAAAGTTGATTATGCCAGCATTATCTGGGAAGACATTGTGTGGCACATACAACACAAGACGACCAATATTCCATTCGTCCGTTTCACCAAGCTTCTCATTGCAAGCTTCCTCCATGAATATGATGACATACCTCAAAGACTGTATGACGAGTTTCAGCACACATACAAGAATGAGGACACACTTAAGGTCATCAAGCGAATGGATACTAGTACAAGGAAACAAGGAAAGAAACTTCCTGATTGCCTTCTGACTAATAAGGTTCAAGAAAGCAATAACTACAAGTACTACCTTCAAGCTCTTGCAGCAGATAAAGTTGGGTTCTTGGACGAAGCTGTTCTACCGTCACACAAGCAGAAGAAAGAAAAGAAAGGTAGCAAATCTGGCAGCTCAGAAAGTTCTACCAAGGCCAAACCAAAGAAAAAGGGAACACTTAAGATCAGAATTCCTGCAAAGAAACCAACTGCTGAACCTGGGTGGTTTCCCTCACCACAACCTTCCCCAAAACCTGCTGACTCTGAACAAACCGAATCCGATGAAGGTCCTGTTTACAGTGAAGCCTATGCCAATATCACCAAGAAAGTCAATCTTGATGACATTGACGACAAGGATTTGACGTTCGATGATTGGGATAAGATTATTGACGAATCTGCTGATCATGCTGAACCCCCCACACATCTCAATCAACGACCACTCACCAAAGCTCAGACGATTTTGGAAGAAGCCAGGATCAGAAGAGAAAAGATGAAGCAACCAGTATCTGCTGAACATGAGACTGAAGGCCTTTCAGTCGAAGAAGAAAATGAAAGGGCTCTCAACCTAGGTCTCCTCCACAGCCGAATTGATACATTCAATGCTGATATGCCTCCACCTCCAGTATTCTCTCAGACTACCGAAGCTGGCGGATCAAGCAGCATTCCTGAGCCTACCACAGGGATCGCCACAGACTTAGTTGTTTATGACAATCCCTCAGTGTCTCCCACCGACATTGAAATGACTATGGGAGAGGAAGAAGAGGGAGATCCCATGGATACTGATGCTCCAAGGCTTATGACTATGGAAGAAATGGAGCTCAGAGAAAGGGCTCAAGAAGAGGAACTGAAAAGAAAACAAGAAGCTGAAGAGGCCAGACTTGAAGAGATTGCTCAAGCTAAACTGGAAGAAACCATCAGAATGGAAGAGAGCAGGAAAGCTGAAGAAGCAGCCAAACTGGCTGAAGAGAAATTAAAGAAAGAAGAAGAAGCCAGGGTTGCTGAAGAGCTAAGACTGAAAGCTGAAACTGATAAACTGGCAGAAGAACTAAGGGTGAAAGAAGCAGCAGCCAAAGAAAAGGAAGTTGTACAACCCGAACCGCAGAAAAGAGATGACAAAGACACTACCACCACCATTGAATCCTCACAGTCATCTCCTCCTGCTTCTGAATCAACACATGACAAATCGATCAAGAAACCAAGCACCAAAGCCTCTGCTGCATCCAAATTACTCAAGTCAGCTTTCAAAAGAGTACATGAAAAGAAGAAAAGCAGATTGGAAGATCAGGTTGCAACACTTGTAACCAAAGTTGCTGAATTGACGAAGCTAAACTCAAACGTCCAAGAGCTACAAGACAAAGTTGATACTTTCTTAGCTAAAGACGTACAAGAGAACTTGGAAGCCGCTCTAGCAGCTCAAGCACAAGAATACATGGCACAACACTTAGTTGCTGAGCTGAAAGATCTGCTGGCACCAATGAGAGATGAACTCACCAAGTTCGCAGAGCAAGCAGTCAAGAAAGTAATCCGATCAACAACCTTTACTCTTCGTGCCGACAAATCTACTGCTCCTCTACCAGGACTTTCTCTGGATGATTTGGAAGCTCAACTCTTAGAAAAGCTTGCAAACAAGTTCACCTTGACTCCTGCAGAAGCAAAAGTCCTGGAAGCACTTAAGGACAAGATGAACAACGAGACTTGCAGCACAGAGGCAGATAAGCTGAAACGTCAAAGAGATGATGAAGACAGGGATCCGAATTCTCAGGCAAAGAAACAAAAACAAGCCGAAGGACCCTCATCTCAAACACCGGTAGTCCCCCCAACCACAACAACTTCCTCACACCAACCAAAGGCATCAGGTCCTGCTCCCAAAGCACACGACCACTTTGTATACACCGGTGGTGACGACATTCCTCAGCAAGATGAAGTTCCAGAACTGTCTCCTAAGAAGAAGAAGAAAGATAAGAAAGGAAAGCATCATCAACCCACACCAGACACCTCATCTAAAGGCACCGAACCTAAGAAACCCAAAACAGTCCTTAGCTGGCTAGATCAAGACAACAGTGCCGAATACTCCTGGTTTGAGAAGATGATCAATTCGCAACCACCACTGGAAGACAATCATGAACCTCAAGATGGTCGAACGGTGGAATATGCTCAAATGATTCAGCAAAGGTTTAAAATGAAAAAGATGAATAAGAAAGAGCTGCGAAGAATCAAGAATGATGCTTTCAATCTTCTGAAAGATAGGTCTGCTAACTCAATCGAGCTTGAATACCATCTGGAAAATATTGCTCGAGCTATGTCAAGCAATATTGACTGGATCAATCCTGAATCATATGTCGATCCGGTCACAAAGAAAACCACACCTTACATTACTGACTGGTCCAAACCACTACCAATGATTGGGAAGCCTAAGGAACCAAAGATCCCGTACAAGTTCTTCTACAACACAGACTTGGAATTTCTGAAACTTGGCAGCAAGATTGAGAAGAAGTATGTTACCTCACTCGCCTTTCTCCCTGCAGCTCGATATCTCAACAATGCCATCGAAGAAGAAGCTTCAACACTATTCGTTGACAAAGTTGTTGAATATGACCGAAATGCTCTTTACGGTATACATCATTGGCCAAGCAACCGGGCACAATACTATCGTAGCAGCAGACTCAATCAGACAATGGGCGATGTGACAAGTGATTTGAAGATAGTCTCGATTCAGTTCATCTCGACTGTCACTCACTTCGGGTACCCCTTCCTCAGCAAAATCACACTGAAAAGACTGGATGAAAAGGAGTACGATATTTCCGAGTCAGACTTTCCACGACTACGTCTCAACGACATTGAAGACCTGTACCTGCTCAAAGTTCAAGGAAAACTCTGTGGCCTACCTAAAGATAAGCAGCTGGCCTTTATCCAAGCTCTTCTCATCTACATCAGGCAAATAGTCATCAGAGAAAGAGTAGAAGATCTTCAATTGGGAGTGGAAAGCTATCAGAAGAAGCTCAATCTCACCAAACCCAATATGTTCGACATCCCCGACCTTCCACATCTATCTCAGTACACCTTAATCAGACAACCATTTGGGTTCACCTACCGCAGCAGTAACGGTCGCAACTGCTTCATGGCTTACGACGAAATACATAAGTTCTGTGATGAAACATTGAAGTTCGTAAGAGATGGAATCAAAAGCAGATTGGATGACATTGCTCTAGGAAAGTCTAAAAGGTGGAAAACCAACGAGGCCCGGGATGCTCGCAGATTCATCTTAAGGATCGAGAACAGATTGAAGCGCAGGGATCAGTTTCGAAGGTTGGAAAGTTATGTGGGAGGCAGACAGAAATTTCCGGTGTTGACATTTCAGAGACCTGATTGGTAAATCATTGTAAGAATTTGATTTGATTTGTCAATTATATACTTCATAATGGTTTGTGCACACATAACAGTGTACAACCGGAACTTGTAAAGAAAGGACCCTGAGGTACGCATCAGTGCCTCAATCCTATATATAAGGAGCGAAGGCTTCTTACTTTTGAGTAGAATTAATCAAACATTTATGATTTTTCATAATTCTGCTCAAAAGGACAAGTATTTCACCTCAATAAGACCTAATCACTTGTTGAGGGGGAGCACTTGTCAAAACAAAATACTTTGCTCTAAATCAAAAGTTCTTGGTGAATCTCCCCGTAAGACTCAAAAGGCATATTTTAATCTAAAAGTTTGTCAAAAACACCATTTTATATGCCATTTTTGAGGGGGAGAAAATGAAAAAGTGATTAAAATATACGAAGTCAAAGCTTTAAGTTGTATCATGTGCGAGCTAGACTCAGTATTGACCCAGGAATTGACGAGATAATACAAGTTAGTAACATCGAAAGGACTTATCCTCGACGGGTAATAACATCAAGTTAGTTACTAGAGCTAGTTGTCACCTAAAAGCTGACAATGCATCTCTTTAACTAACCACGTAAGCGTGTCTCGAAAAGGATATGTCTTAGTAGAAATGTACCATCTCGAGAAACTTTCTGTGAACTTGATCAGGCCGGGTAATAACTTCAAGCTAGTCTAACTAGTGATGTAAGCGTGTCTCGAATCGGTCTTGTTCACGGAAAGTGGATCAATTCAAAAAGTGCTTGCTCCTCCCGCATGTGCAAATTTATTAAATACTTGTGAGCACATGTGCAGGGGGAGCCCTTCAAAAGTGTACACAAAACTCTCAAAGTGTTAACCAAAATATTTGATTATCACGAACACTTTGAGAGATTTTCAATCAAAGGTTTCTTGGCTACTGTCGGAGTTATAAGGTGATTAAGATAGGAATATCCGTCCTATGATCCGCCAGAGTCGGAGGGATCTACCCAAGGACATCTCCCATAGTTAGAATTAGAAGTCCTTAGGTATGATACGAAAAAAGGAGTAAAGAATGAAAGGAGAAAGAAGGGGTTGAAGAATTAAAAAGAAAAGTAAAGTAAAGGGTGAAAAGAAATAGCCCTCCATATGTTCAACCTTAGGGCAGACACCGGGTTCAATACGTATGCTACTGGCTGTTGCAAAAGACAACACCGGTATTGAAGATAAAGTCGTCATGGACCCAGTGACGCAATGCACTAAACCTTCTTAACCACTCAAGTTCTCTTAAAAGGACTTGTTTCATTCTCACGGGGAACCCGCGTAACCTATCGACCTATCTCTTAGAGACGGTTGATATTGAAGCAGGAGACACCTCCCCAATCTCCGCATAGGAAACCTAGGTGTGCACTTATAGAGTCTAGAGCCATGAGAAACATCAAAGATCTCTTAGGAACACTTAGTATTTCTGCAACTGGGGTTCTACATCAATGGGCATCAGTTGTAAACTATCGAGTCCTTCGCAGATCTTAGCAATCTGCCGAGAACGTTTATGAGAGGATTACTTAAGTATTTCTCTATGATTGAACGGAAATCCTGCCAGGGTCAACATCAAACAGCCCTGACAGCAGGTCACTTCGGTAACCCCACAAGGGTTACGCTTAGTGTTTGCGGTGGTTCCATCTCGATCTACAGTCGTGGAGTGATCCCCAGCGACTCACCCAGTCATTGAGCTACTTAGTAGGTCTCGTAAGCTCCTTCGGGAGTATCTGATATGGGAACGGCCTGGATAAGGATTAGAAGGAGTCTTCACACTATGCTGTTGATGAACTCTAATTCCTTATCCGTAAGTACCGGTTGTTTTATTGCTAACTGTTTACTCGCAGGTACCTCACTTCCATGATGGAAGATTCCAATATGCTCATACATACATCTTGAAGTCAAAGAAAGCTCCCCCAAAAGATCTTAACAACACAAAGTTCAAAGAAAGATTCTACACCAATAAGAAGAATCTACAAAGTATAATGACAAAGATCTCAATGCATGAAAAGGAACTTCTTGTTCGTAAAAGTCAAAGTCCAAAGATGTATGAGTATGTTGGAATGGCGGACAACCACCACAGACACAGGAGTGACGATCGGCAGACAACTTCATAACCTATTCACTACATCATCATCAAAGAACAAAGGCAAAGGGCAAAGTACTTTCATTATCATTCACTCATTTTTGAAGACGTCTAGAGTTTTACATGTCACAAGTCAACGACAAAGATGAAGACGTCAAGCAACCGTGATGACCGACCCTTAGGGGGAGATTGTTGGGATCATACTTTAGTATTTTAGTCAAGTCTCGGTCATTACCTTTTGTAATAGGTTGCTTAGTTATTTTATTTAACTAGTCTATGTTTTAAGGCTTAAGTGTTAAAGCCCTATGGGCCTTAAAGCCCACGAAATTAAGGATAAGGGAGGAAGGGAGTGTTGCCCTAACTCTTCCCTTATAAATAGAGAGCTTAAGTAAACATTTCATTTGTTGGTTATTTGATTATCTTAAGGAAACTCTTGCACTTTCACCTTTCATATTGTCTCATAATCAACCAATCTCATTTCTCATCTCATTTCTTTCTAAATCATACTTGTGTTTACAAAATGGTGACCTAACACAGGAAATCCCATATAAGATGCAAAAGCCAAAAATAGCCTAATGGCTTCAAGTCTTGCCACAGGAGCAAAAACTTCATCATAGTCTACTCCTTCTTCTTGTCTATATCCTTGAGCCACTAACCTTGCCTTGTTCTTGATTACATTTCCTCTTTCATCTCTTTTTACTCTGAAAACCCATTTAGTTCAAATAAGTTTCTTTCCATCAGGTAGATCACATAATACCCAAACTTTTTGAAGTTTAAACTGTAGAAGTTCTTCTTGCATAGCTTCCACCCAGCTTTCTTTGGCTAGTGCTTGTTTGATATTCTTGGGCTCTTCTTGAGATAGAAAACAAGCAAATAAACACACCTTCTGATCCTTGTGATTCACCCTGTTTTGCTTGTAGATAAAACTAAGTAAAGAAGTATGTTGTTGAGACATATTCTTAGCCTTAGTCCTTGTGAGCACCCCTGATGATGAGGGTCCAATAATATTGGTAGCAGGATGAGTTTTATGAATTCTGAGAGTTGGAGTTGGTGGAACTTCAAGATTATCTTCCAAATTAGTGATATCTGGATCTTCATTAGAATCTGAGAAAATGCCTTCTTGATCCAATTCATCATCAGTATCTTCTAAAGTAATGGTGTTTGGATCAGCAGTATCTTCTAAGTCAGGCATATTAGGATCATGAACAACATCAGTATTTTTCCAATTTGAAGTATCCAAAGGTTGAAAAGTACTTTCAAATGGATTAGAAGTGCTGGCTGTTTCTTTTGCTTTCTTCTTTTCTGCTTCATAGGCTCTCCTTTGTTCATCATCATATGACTTTGCCATTGTGTCTTGAAAAAGCATTCTAGAAAGTTCATCTTGAATGGCTTGATCTTCTGCAGATACTAGTATCTGTGGTGGAACAGTACTTTGAGGATCAACAGTACTGTTAGGTACAGCAGTACCTTGAGGCTCAGAAGTACTTTTCTTCTTATCATTGGCATTATCTTTTGGCTCATCTTCAGATCTTAAATTAACATCATGAACAATGTACTGTGCTTCATCTTCAGTGGGAGCAGCTTGATTTTCTTCCCTTACAGGTACATAATTCATTGATGAAGACATTAAATCAAGATCAAACATCCAATCAGGACCTTTACCTTTAAAATTTTCTTGTTCTTCCAAAAAATCAACATGAAGACATTCTTGAACCTTCTTGGTAACCCTATTGTACACTCTGAATCCTTTGCTATTTGTACAATATCCCAATAAATATCCTTCATCTGACTTCCCATCAAATTTGCCCAAATTATCAGCAGTATTTAAAATGGTTAGTGGACATCCAAAAGGTTTCATAAACTTGATACTTAGCTTCTTTCCCATGAGTAACTCATAAGGTGTCTTCATTTGAGGTTTAGTCACTGATACTCTATTCAACACATAGCAAGCAGCACTTACAGCTTCAGCCCAGAATGGAACTGGTAGTTGAGAGTCTGCAAGCATTGTTCTTACTGCTTCTATAAGAGTTCTATTCTTTCTTTCTGCAACTCCATTTTTTTGAGGAGTTCTAGCAATACTGAACTCTCTTTTGATTCCTTTCTTGGCATAAAATTCATCCATAAGCTGATTCTTGAACTCAGTCCCATTATCACATCTAATGCTTCTAACCTTGAGCCTTAACTGATTCTCTAATGCTATAATTAGGTCATGAATAGCATCAAAAGTTTCATCTTTAAAACATAAGAAAAAGACCCAGCTAAATCTACTGCAGTCATCTGTTACAACCAAATAGTACTTCTTCTTGTTCAGACTGACAACTGAAACAGGTCCAAACAAGTCCATATGCAGCAATTCCAAAGGCTCTCTAATAGTCTTCTCATCAATCTTCTTACAAGAGGCCTTTTAGGCAACTTGTTTTGAATGAAGGCGGTCCCATTTTTACCTAGCTTACACTTCTCATATTTTTCTAGGAGGGCACTATAGTAAGGAGCACGCGCTAAGACATCAATGACGGGGCGTTCAAGGTGAAGTTCTTTAAATTCATCGTCAAGGTATTGCGTAAGAGGTGTTTCAACAATGCTTTTGACCGGCTCTATAGTGGGTGTTTTATTTGATTGGTCCTTTTGGGGAACTTGGTTTTGTTTGAAACACGTGCTCGTTGATTTAACCGAGTAGTATTGTGGACACGAAGTGGGTGATGAAACTGAGGATATGGAATTAACGGTTAGTTTTGGATTCTTGACCGTGTCGCTCGGGAGTGCTCCCATTTCTCAGTCATTGAGAACTTTCAACAATGCATCAATCTTAGTGGTCATCTCGCTTTGCTTTTGTTTGAAATCGGCTTCAAACTTAGATATGCGAGCTTCTTGAGATGCCATGAACTTTGACATCAATCCTTCAAGATTGTTGGTACTACCATAGTTGTTAGAAGGATTGTTGTTGAAAGTACGGTTGGATGGTGGACCGTTTGGTTGGTAACGATTAGGCGGATTGGAAGAATTGGGTTGATTTTGTTTCCACCTAAGGTTTGGGTGATTTTTCCAAGAGGGGTTGTATGAATCACCGTAAGTGTTTGGCTCGGGCTTGAAAGTGTACCACTTATGTAAGTTATCAAATAATTATAACTTATATGGTTCTTGTGTTAAGATAGAATTAAAGAAGGAAGAAAGAATAGTAGATGAGAGTTTAGAGAGAGGAAGAGAGTTGGGTGATTTCTAGAGAGAGAGAGAGCTGAGAGAAAATAGAAAATGTTAGATTGAAAGAAAAGCACCAACCCTCTCCACATGTGGAGAGGGGTATTTATAGTTACAATATTACGCCCACTCCCGGGCTGTGGATCAGGCATACAGTGGGTAAAGACCCGTTCCTTCTTCCACGGTGTTACTTAATCTAATACTAATTAACTAATAAACAAACTAACTACGAGCTAACTTAATGCTATTACAATCATTAGGTGACCGAGACTTTTACAGGAATATTTGTATTCCTAACAATCTCCCCCTAAGCGAGGTCACCTTTGAAGTTAAGATCTTAGGTCTTTAAGCATTCTTAAGTCTTTGTAGCTCGTAGGATCTGATTCTTCTCTTTTCAGCACACTTCGTACTTCAAGCAAGCGAACTTGTGATTAGAGTTCCTTTGTGATGTGTGATCTTTGAGCTTCTTTGAGATCATCAGCCAAAGTAAATCTCCAAGCTCATCCATAGTTGTGTTGCCTTCATGTGATGTAGTGACTAAGGACCATCATGCTCACACCCTTCTATATCTGGAGACGTTGCATTAAAGTTGTAGATCAGGAGACTTTTTCATCAGAGTTGCGGAAACGTTGTTAGTAGTCTCTCAACATTTATTGTAGCAAGTCTCTCATCTTCATTGATAGTGTGGAGGATGTGTGAGCATGAGGTATGGATTGACCCGATTCAGCTGGAAACTGGAGCCATCAATGCCATCTTTATATGTGTCCCTGAAATAAAACAGTTAGCAATAAAGATAGAGAACGAATATGGCTTTGTCATTCGTTCTGCGAGGTCAGACTACCCTCCGGTTTTGTGAAAACCGACCTGTGATCAGGTAGAGTCTCTTTTAAAGAAGACTCTCCTTGACAGGAATTT
Organism: Artemisia argyi; assembly: GCA_030686995.1. Taxonomy (NCBI): domain Eukaryota; kingdom Viridiplantae; phylum Streptophyta; class Magnoliopsida; order Asterales; family Asteraceae; genus Artemisia; species Artemisia argyi. The sequence continues at coordinate 2,531,366 of CM060695.1, read as the reverse complement.
CCAGCTTGTAGTAATGAGTTTTCCAAAGAATCCACTTTGGAATCTTCATACTTAGCATGTTCTCATACCGGAACGTCTCAAAGCAGACAGCACGATAGAGTGAATCGGTGAATAGATATTCACGGATTGATGAGAAATTGATTTATAGAAATCACTCGCATGTCATATGATAAACATTTGTGAGGCACGACGAGAGTTTTATACTTTGAATCACATTTCCATCAAAAATACTTTTGTTTGAAAGATATTACACAATCAATGTGCTCGAAAGATAAGTTGGTGAGCACATTGAGAGGTTTTGGCAAAAGTATCCGTCAATCCATATCCTGGAACAAGTTTGATTCAAATTTGAATCGCACCATTGTTGCTTTCTAGTTGTCACTTGATCATTGATCCAAGATGGATCTCACATGTCACCTACCAAGAGCTTGAGTGATGTTCGCTCTAGAAGGATTTCCATCGTCATTGTGAATATTTTCATATCACTCGGATGTTCTGGCAATACCACAAGGATAATGCGTAGGACTCTAAATATTTTATCTTATTTTCCACATTATGTGAAACAATAAGCATATTTGGAATGTGTCCTAACGAGATTTATGGATGATCTCATGGCTCTAGACTCAATAGTGCGTTTTGATCCGCTCCTGGAGACTGGGGAGGCGTCTCCTTTTTTAGGTATCAACATAGCTCGCAATGAGCGGTCAATACATTGCACAGGGTTCCCCGTGAGAATGAAACAAGCTCTTTTAAGAGAACTTGAGTGGTTGGGAAGTTTTGTGCAGTGCGTCACTGGGTCCATGACGTCTTGTCTTCAATACCGGTGTTACCTTAGTAACCGCCAGTAGATTATGAATTGAACCCGGTTTCTGCCCTAAGGTTGAATATTTGGAGGGCTATTTCTTTTCACCCTTTCTCATTTCATTTCTTTTTCATTCTTCAACCCCTTCAGTGCTTACCGAGACTTCATCACTAGAACCTTGTTGGGTTTGTTCCAGTCCTAGCTCTATCTCAGTCCGCACTCTTCCCTTTCTCACTTTACTCCTTTTTTCATAATCATTCCTAAGGACTTCTAATCTATCTATGGATTGTCCCTGGGAAGATCCTTCCGGTTCTGGTGGATCATGGGAATTCATACCTAACCTTAACCAACCTTATAACTCCATGCATAAAGATAAATGGTCGGTCTTTGGTATTACTTCCACAAACGCCTTTGCTCCCCCTCAATATGTGCATCGGTATACGAAAGAGTTTAGCACATATGTGGGAGCCTATTATTGAGTCCAAAAGATCACATTTGATATCAGATTTCATATTTAAATCACATTCTCTCCCCCGATCAAAAATTTCAAATCTTTCGAGATTTTTTGATCTCAATTGATTTAAATAAGTTAGAAAGCTTTTGGGAGAGAAATGCGGTCAATTTTAGTATTTTCTGATAAAAAGGAACTTTTTCTTGCTCCCCCTCAAACAATGAGGGAGGTTGTTATGTGTCAGATTTGAAGAGTTTGCAACAGATTCGAAGTTTTAACGAAAATTCTTTGAAAATTTATGCATTCTGACACATAACCATCACAAATCGGATTGTTTCTTTTGTTTTGTACAAAGTGTGGGGAGTTTTGTTGATACACAAGATTTTGAGAAATCACTCTCCCCCTCAATCAATGACGGATGTTAAAGCATAAATATTTTCATAAACTATTAACGTCATTGATTGAGTGAAATTTTTATCAAACTTTTGAGTGCAATTTGATTTTCATTCAAAATTTCATGGTACCACCAAGTTTTGCACAAACACTTTCCGGAAAAATCATAGAAGGGAAAGTATTTGGCGAGAAAAAGAAGATTTCTCTTCTTTATGAAGAAATAATGCACTGAAGCGTACATTAGATCGAGGGTGCATGAATATAAAGTAATTCACGCTCGGATGAACGGCACCCTTTGTTAGGAACAACCGTCTTTTTGGCGACGTGTTTTCCTTAATTTTGAAAACCGGGTTGCTATCTGAAGTAATAGCAAACCATATTTTTGAAGTCCGGGTTGTAGCCTGAAATGACTACAAGCCAAAATTTTAAGTACGGGTTGTAGCCTGAAATGACTACAAGCCATAATTTTTAAGAATGTTTTGAGAAACGACATGTTTTAGAAAAAAACTTTATTTGAAACCGAAAAAACTCTTGCTCAAGCATATGTATGATTCCGTGTCATTATTAAATGACATTTCTAGAAACGTACATAATATTGATTACACAAGAGACATGTCGTGAGAAGAATATTTTTGGATTTTTTATGATTTTTCAGATTTTTATGGTTTTTTATAGGTTTTATATTTCTCTATTTTCTTTTTGTTTTTATAATATATACAAGGATATTTGAAGCAAATCCATTACTCCTCATTCTCTTCATGAAGACTTTTGACTGATTCTGGCGAGAGACACTTCATACCAAGTAGCAGGAGAATAAATAGAAACCGTTCTTCCTGGAAGTGCCTTTGTGAGGAAATCTGCCAGCTGTCCTTCTGTCCTTCTGAAGAAAAATTCCACAACCCTCTTTTCCACTTGTTCTACCAAACCTTTGGAGAATCCATTTGTCAGAAGAAGCATTGACAGTATATCGTACCAACAAGGATTATCTTTGCTCCATTTTGCAATATTGTTCATGTGGTTGAGGGTTAGGAACTGATGTAGCCCTATCAAGATCTCCTGAAGAATATGCCTTAGAGGAAAATTCAGGAGCAAGTGTGTTGTCGAACGGAACATTATTGGGAGGAGGGATTGAATTAACTTCAAAAGAATCGTCGACTGCAGTGCCTTGATGTACTGGTGGAGATTGAAAGTATGATGATGTTGACGAATGACTTGCTGTAGGAGCGTCTTGACCTATTGAAACAGGACAAGATGAACCATTTTGGATCGTTTGGTACATGAGCTGCGATGGCTGGTGGTACCGGTGTATCACCAATTTGCAGCTCGACATATTCATCAACCATTGGATCAGCCAAGATCTCCAAATCCTTATCGGTAGGAGGTACATAAGGTACATGCAGGAGTGGGATACTATACAAAGCCTGAACTGAATGGTTCAGAAGACACAAATTTAGACGCGGGTCCTGTACTGATGAGTACAGAAGCCATTTGATCAGTCAGCTCATTGTGGAAGTGTGTAGCCAACATCTCTGAAACATCCACTACCAAAGCTTTCGAGGCTCTTGAGTAATCGTCTGAAGCCGTAGATGCCATGATGAGATCTTAAACGGAATTTTACAATTTTGTGACTTAAACCGAGAGATCGGTTCTCTCCCGGGATTTTACTAAAGTCAACAAAAGAAACCGAAAGATGTAATATGTGAATTAGACTTAGAGTGAGATCTTGGATAAGTTACAACTAGCATTAAGTGTCAAGTCGCGACAAGTCAAGTTACAATAGATCCGATCGTAATAAGTCAAGTTGTAACGATTAACTCACAACGTCAAATTACAATCAGATTAATCGAAACGACTTAAGTCACAACAATTCACCAAACATAGATTGATAACAAATCACAAGAGTCTTACTACTGAGTCAATCGCTAGGCACCACCAAATTGCTGAGTTTTGGCCTCCTCAATGTGAAGCTTTGGTAGCTTCCCCCCAAACTGACAATCATCTTCATGAGACACTTCCCCCAAGTAGTTGAAGTGATACAAAAAGTCTCATTGCATGAAGCTCGAGAACCCGAAGAGAACAATTACACCGAAGTAACAGGGTGAACCATGGATCATCTCTACGGTTAACAATCCCGGAATGTATGATGAAGCCCGATCACATGACCCTGTTGTACATCCCCAGTGTATACATTACTTTGAGGTTTGGAGCAGTTGCCAATTAGGGGGAATCAGATATCAACATCTTCATTTCACTAAATGCTTTCCAGCTATCTTACACATGCCAACTCAATCCATATTGTACGCATGCATCCAACACAAGAAGAGACGATGACACCAAAGTAACAGGTTGAAGCACTGATCATCTCTGCAGATATCACCTCCGGAATATATGATTAAGCCCGATCACGTGAACCTGTTGCGCGTCCTTGATGTACACAAATCTCTCCCCTGATGGTTGCGATCTCATCCGAATCAGCATAACATAGTGTACATGAACCATTAACCAGAAGCACTTTACCAAAAATCATGTCAGCTCATATGAAGATGTCGATAAGCAATATCATCTCACTCTCCAGTTGTTCTTCTCATATTTCTTCCTACTGAAAGCTGAAGTAATACATACCACAAGTATCAGAAGACCACTTCCCCCACGTAGTTGGAATAATACACCAAACGCCACAAGTTAATACACTGATCATTGATCATTGCTTCAATTAAGAAGAAGTATTAAGTTCATCACGTATACTCATTATGCATTAAGATGTATGTCTCCTTCCCCCTTGCTGGTTTTGATACCTCAGAATCAGCAACACATTATAAGCACATTTACTTGAAATCTTGTGAGAAGAATAAAATTGGTTTAACTGGATCTGGTGAGAATCAACTGCTACAAAAACTCTCTCTGACTATCTTTACCAACCCTTATGTAGGCTATTTGAAGTGACCACTGATGAAGTAAACCCGATATACCAAAGTTGAAACTAAAGAAGAATCCCCCAAATCCATAACTTAAGCTTGCACTATTGTTGATTAAAGAACGATGTAGAAGAATAAGTACAACACCTCTTGAGACTATCCACATTCGCATTTGCATGTGACACTGAGCACTACAATGTAACTCCTTGAAGTGATAGCCATAACCCGTGAGTACTACAATGTAACTCCTTCCATCGGGTATAACTAGATAATCCAAGTCCTAATCATAAACTTTAAGAGTTCACGCAAGTCATCAATCGATGCATGAAGTTTCGATGATGAAATAAGTAGACACCTTCGTAAAATACTCTTCAATCTCAATTAAGGGATGCCAAATAAACTCCGTGATCACTTGACATTTCATGTCCAAATTGTTAGCCGTTTAGACATTTTAACCGACATTTTCCATAATGTTCTTCGGGTTGATTTACAAAGTGCACATTGGTAGGAACAACAATCCTTGATTTAAGAACGAAAAGATGGATCATTATTCATGCGTGCAACTTCGTAATCATGATAGTCATCATCAACACCTTGAGAAATAACTAGAGATTGGATTACTTGAGCAAGTGATCAATCATCATTCGTAATACTTCTAGATGGTGCATCTTGATCAATCATTCATTGAAGCTTGGAAGTAATCATCAAATATAAATCCCAGTCATCCTTAGTAAGTAGAACATTAGGTGTTGGAGGAGAGTCGTATGACGAATCGTATGACCATTCTACAAACATTAATCACCATGTGGTATATTCACACTTCTCCCCTTCAAAAGTTGCAAGCGATGTTTGCACTTTTTGATTGAGCAAGTGAATAAGAATATAATCAATCATGTATTTTATTCACACTTCTCCCCCTCAAAAATTGCATACGAGGTTGCCATTTTTGATTGAGCAAGTGAATATGAATTCGAGCAAAGATGAGTAGATCCACTTGATGACTGAATGAACATGGAAGAAGCATGAACCGTATTGTTGAGAATGGTCAAAACTAAGAAGATTTCTCTTCTTCCAAAGATAAGGCGCACTGAATCGTACACCTTTCTTTTCTTTGATGAACGGGGCCTGAAGTGTTGTCAGCAGACACCATAATGTTGAAGTACGAGGCCTGCACTGAAGTGTACAGACGTCATAGTCTTTGAAGAACGAGGCCTAAACTGAAGTATTCATACGTCATTATGCACATACATCAGCATCGACATTCTAGAACTCCTGAAGCTGGGGAAATGATTGCTTTAGGTCTCCAGACTTTGAGTTTTCTCATATAGTGAATGGTTGATGTACCTGCAACTGAGTAAGGACTACCTGCACTAATATCACAAACTTGATTGCACATATATAGGTTAGTGACAGCAGTATCCAAACCCTTGGGGGTTTCATGGTCAACCATGGCATTGCCATCAGTAAGCACCTTTCCGGTAGGTATCCACTTAAGTCCAATGTCCTTAAAAATTCTACCAGTTGGAATCCACTTATAGCAAGGTCTAGGATTACTAAGCTTCTTATGCATAGTGGAAGGCTTAACAATATTCCTAGACTCCAAAGATTTAGCAGTTTGTGTCCACCTAGGAGAAGTTTTAGGTTTGTTTTGCTTCTTATGCATTGTAGATGACTTACTGTGATTCCTAGACTTAACAGGTTGAACCTTAGCATTGTACCTCAATATCCTACGAGGGATCATACAAGGTTGAGAACCTAAGATTCCATCCTTATGAAGTAGTGCCCTTTTCCTAGCCTTTTCTAGATCATAGTTCTTGTGCAGGTCATTTATAACATAAGTGTTTTGAGCCTTAGTGCTAGGTTTCGACACTGTTTTCGAACTAATCCTAGAGGCGCTGGGTGTATGAGTAACTACTTGTTGAGGCATAGAAGAACTAGAGGCAATAATCTTGGGCCAATAATGTGAAGTGACTGGTTTTGTCAAAACTTGTTCCGCATCAACTTGGGAGGCAAACCGTGTTTTTGAAAATTTTGGTCTCTCAGATCTAAACGCAGTCAATTGTCTAACAACTGATTGGTTTCTATTCGATTGAAAAACTGGTTTCCCCAAGATTGATGGTTTTGCAAACTTAGTGTTCACACTATTCCCTGTTGCTTTTCTTAGCTCGTTCTTTAATGCTATTATTGTGAAACCCTTTTCCTGAACTTGAGCTTTGAGTTCATCAATTTTTGCAATCAAAGACGTTGTTTGCTCAACAGTTTTAGTGTTCGTTTCTTTGATTGAATCACACAATTCTTTGCACTGAATTTTCAAGGACTCATTTTCATCACGTAATTTAGCCACTTTATGCTCCAATTCAATAACATTGCAGTCATGTTTAGCTTTAATTTCATTACACATATCACATAACTCAGTAATACATTTTTTCAGGTTGTTGATTGTCAAGTTCTTGGTTTCTAGCTGAGCTTTCAAATCATTAATCAAAAAGAATTCGCGGAAATCAGGAAGTTCCGGATCTTTACATGGTTGGTTAGTTTGAAAACTTTCTTCCTTTTGTTGCATTGCGATTTCAAGTGAAATACAATGTTTTTCAAGTTGTAAGAATCTCTTTGAAAGTTCATTAAATGTTTCTTTATCAACCATATCATTTGATTTAAAAGACTTAGTTGTAAACAAAGAACTTGACACATCATCACGTTCAGCATCCTGATCATTTTCTCCCCCTTTATGATTCATATTTGTTAAATCAGAAATGGTATTGCTGTCAGTCTTTTTCAACAAATATGTGTCATAACTGGGCATAACTTGATCAGTATGCAGTCGTTCATCAAAAAGCACATTATGATGTACAGTTAGGGGTACCTCAGCACATGACACTTGCTCTTTTACTGGTTTTAATTCAGTGCCCATGTCTGGAGTATCTCTAGTCACTGAGTCGCAGGGTGTGTCAAGCTTATCAGTCTCTGATTCTTTGCATATCGTGACACCTAACCCAACATCCGATGCTATACCCGAGTCACCAACACCATCACATGATTGTACCCTACATACCTTCAACTTGTCCTCATATGCAGGTATATGCTGTGCCTTTTCATAAATGAATCTTTTCACTTTATCCATAAGCTGGACAAGTGTGTCTCTGAACGTGTCAACCTCAATTCCCGTGTGATCAGCAAAGCACTTTTTCGTCATCTCACTATAATGGTCATACTCCAGAGTGAATTTTGAGTCAAAGAACACTTGGAGTTGTTTGTTGATCACACAAAGGGCAGCCATGGATCCCATTTTGGAAAATTCTTCTCGGTCAAGTTGTTGTTGTAGTTGATCTAAGTTAAGAATCATTGTGCATGTGAAAGTGTGAACATCTTGACCAAAGAGTGTTACAAATGCATGTTCGAATCCCATCTTAAATCCAGTTCCCTCTAAAAGTACCGAGAGATGTGAATGAAGTTGTCGAAAACATTCTATGCAGCTTTCCTTTGCATTGTGAAGCACTTGTTGTGGCTGAAGCAACTCAATCCCTTGCGAATTAGAGCACGAAGATTCCATATTAGCAATGTTAGAATCAAACACCTTTGTTTGTTGTACAAGGATGGAGGATTTTGACATGTTGTGATCGTTCACGGGATTTTACAATTCTATGATTTAAACCGAGAAATAGCTTCTTTCGCGGGATTTTACAAAATCAAGAATAAACCGTGAGACTTCGAAGAATATATTTGGTTTTGTTGAAGTGAGTTAGAGTGGTGAATTAAGACAAGTCCCAGTGAGTTTCAAACAATGTTCGTGTTTTGAAATCCGAATAAATCCCGTAGTTATATCCAATAAGCCCGAAGATATCACTACCCAAGCAAATAATCACTCTCGGATTCTTGAAGCTTAATCAAACCCGTGGACCAAACTAATTCCAAAACTTTTAATCAAAATACCAAGATATCACTAAAATTCGTTCCTACAACATAAATCAGCAAGGAAAAATTCGGCCCTTGTAGTAGTAGGAACCCAAGCGATCCACCTTAATTCAATAAACCCAAGAAAGATCCTGTGAAGCCCAACTCCATTCCACTTGACGAGATTCTAAGCCCAAGTTACAACTTACCCTAAACTGCTGTTATAAACCACTAACAATCCCCACAACCATAAATAATTAACTCTAATCTAACCCTAACAACAACAAACGCAGTCACAAGATCCTCCCAAAACAGGTGTCTCTTTCATTACTGCTTTTCTGTATGAGCAAAAACCGCAACACAACCCAACTGTGGCTACAAGATCTTATAAACCATCAAAGGTAGGTATTGTTTGATACGTTTTTGCAAACATTCGAAAGAAAGTGAGGATGAAACTTATCAAGTGTTGTTCTTTCTTTAGTTTTCGTACATTCAAAAGAAGTTTAGCCATCAAAATCGATCTATGATGGATGTGTTCGAGTGCAGGATCATTATAGATCTGTATACTAAACGAACAATCTGAGATCTAAGTAATCCTTTTCTTGTAATGTTTAACCTAATGAAAAGATGAAAACTTGTGTGTTTTGTTATACTTAATAGCTTCGGATATACAACGAAGTAGACATCTAAATGGATCGATGATGTTTTTCTGCTTGGTGTTAGTCTTTGATTGAGTCGTTGATAACCAAGAAAAAGATAATCTGAGATCTTGAATTACTTTTTGATATTTGTTTGTGAACTGGTTTAGAATTAGATGAAGGTAACCGCAAAAAGGAATTAACCGCAACTTCTTAGTTAACCGCAAATCATGAGATAACCGCAATCAATTCAGTGAGGTAACCGCAGTTTTGAGGTAAATGCAATTCCAAAATTTTAAACGCAGATTTGAGGTAAAACTTGGGCAGCGTTTGGTTTGGACAAACAAAAAAAAAAAGTAATCGCAAGTACAGAAAAACTAAACGCAACTCACAATCACAAGTAGCCAAAACTAGTCGCTATCAGATTTTTTGTTTCCATCTCACAACCGGCCAAAACCCACTAGCTGTACATCACAATATTATAATTATACTTTTTCAAATCGCAAATATGAAACCAGTCATAAACTAATCGCAAATATGAAACATGCAATGAAGACCAAGGAAATAAAAATCCACGAATGTAAACAAAGACTTCTAATGACCACAAGTGACAACCAAATCAGTCTCAAATTATTTCAAGTAACTTAATTCAAAGTAAAACAAGACCAAGCCACAAATTTGAGCATGCCAAGTCCTAAGATGAAACCATGGCTCTTGATACCAATTGTAAGTTATCAAATAATTATAACTTATATGGTTCTTGTGTTAAGATAGAATTAAAGAAGGAAGAAAGAATAGTAGATGAGAGTTTAGAGAGAGGAAGAGAGTTGGGTGATTTCTAGAGAGAGAGAGAGTTGAGAGAAAATAGAAAATGTTAGATTGAAAGAAAAGCACCAACCCTCTCCACATGTGGAGAGGGGTATTTATAGTTACAATATTACGCCCACTCCCGGGCTGTGGATCAGGCATACAGTGGGTAAAGACCCGTTCCTTCTTCCACGGTGTTACTTAATCTAATACTAATTAACTAATAAACAAACTAACTACGAGCTAACTTAATGCTATTACAATCATTAGGTGACCGAGACTTTTACAGGAATATTTGTATTCCTAACAACTTATCTCCCGCTTCGTCGGTACGCGTGGATGCGTAGTCCGCAAAAGCTGTTCCGGGGAGTTCCACACAATCACGAGTGTCATGGGGACCACTACATAATTCGCATGAAGAAGTGATTTTGTTCACTTGGCTTGAAGGCTTCGGAGCTTCGTAAGATTTCATGAGAAACTTGACTTGGTCCTCAAGTTCCATGATCCTACGGTTAGGAGTGCTAGAATTGTTCGAAGGCAAAGATATTGCCTTGACCGTCTTGTTCAAATCACGGGGATCATTCCAACTTTCGTTGTCATAGAGAGCAAGATCTTCTATGAGTTCCCATGATTGTTCCGCACTAAGATCACGTAGCTTACCACCGGCCAATTGGTCAATGGCTCGCCTCGTGGAGATGTCAATATGGTCATAAAAAATTTGGACTTGGAGCCAAAGATCTATGCCATGATGAGGGACTTTTTGGAGTAAGTCCTTGAAACGAGTCCATGCTTCATAAAGAGATTCATTTTGACGTTGTTGGAACATCAAGATGTCATTTCTAAGCTTAGTAGTTCTCCCCGGTGGGAAAAATTGAGCAAGGAAACGAGTGGTGAGATCATCCCATGTGGTGATGGATCCCGCGGGTAAACGCTCAAGCCATTGACTAGCTTGATCCCGTAGAGAGAATTGGAATAGGCGTAAATGGGTAGTCTCTCTAGTTTCAACATCTAGGTCTATGGAGTCTACGATTTTGAGAAAGTCCTTAAGATGTTGGTTTGGATCTTCGGAACGAAGTCCATGGAATGCACATCCGCTTTGCACCAACCGGATGGTGTCGGATCGCAAGGGGGTCACATTGGCTCCGGTGAGCTCAATGGTGTTTCGGTAGCCTTGGTGGCTAGGCCGGGAATACTCTCCTAAGGTTCGGGGCCTAAGGGGTTCTAATGGTGGGTTTTGTTGTGGTGGGATGACGGGTTCAAAGATGTTACCACCTTCCATGATGTCGGATGGTAAAGAGTTACGAACAAAAGCATGAAGAAATAAGATAGACTAAAGAAAACCTAAAAATAAAAAAATAAAATCTTACTAGAAAGGAATCTAGCAAGTAGACCTAATAAAAAGAAATTCTAACCTAGACAATAACTATTCCCTGGGCTGCGGCGCCAAAAACTTGATGCGTGGGAATTGCAACAGGCTTTACCTCTCGAGGGATCTCGAGAAGCTTACAACCCCCACCAGGCAGTGTACCTGATCGTTGTAGTATAGTATAGTGACAAGTACCGGGGGATTGATCGTTCAGCTTAGGAATAGTGTCGCTAGGATTAGAAAGCCTAAATACTAGTTCTAAAGGTGAGGGATGATTATTTTTGTGTTTTTATATTTTTTAGAAAGCAAGTAAAAATCTCGGGTTTTGGAAGAGTGGGCGGAATTAGTTGCTATTCAACTAACCCAAAACTAAGATGCAATCAAAATAAAATACTAGAAATGAAAGTAAACTAATTTATACTAAAGTTGTGAGCAGTAATTGGAGAAAATGTGTTTACTTAGATTTTACTACTCCCTAGATATCTTTTACACGTTAATTACTTGTTATAATTGCATGGATGACGGATTGTATTCCTTAATACCATTCATGGGGTGGCACACATAACTCCCCAATTCTATGAGCTCTTATCTCCTCCTACACCATGCCCAGCACAACTATAGGGATTGTAAACAGTGGCTCATGCATTAAATACAACCAATAAAGACCTAGTGCTCGTTGGTTCATGTTTCTTAAGACGTTCAAGCATGTTACCAATTGGAGATCTGCCAGTTTTCTTAAGCCTAACATATAAATCATTCATCCAAGACAAGAATAAACAAGTAATCAACACATAATCAATATCTAGGTTTCATTAGATCTAAACAAACACAAAAGAGATCTAGCCTAGCATGATAGAATTAAGACAAGAACATGATATAGACAACCAACACATAGACATATTGATTGAATTAGAAGAACACTTATCTTGATTAATCATGCAAGGTATCAAGGGGTTGGAACCCTTGAAAAACCTGTAAAGTTACACCAAAATCGTACTTAGGGTTTCTCCCAAAAACTTCTCTTTTTTATGTGAAAAATTAGAAAACTATATATAGAAAAATAGGTTTGACGGCGTCAAGAATAAACTTGTGACGCCGTCACCTCGCCGCCAAAACTCTTCTCGGACTGCCTAGATCTACTTCTGACGCCGTCAAGACTTATACACTTCCAGGCCGTCATGACTCTTTTACTCTTGACGCCCTTCCTACGTGACGCCGTCAAATCTGTTCTGGGTCGTCATGGAAATTCATGAAATTTGCTCTTGACGCCGTCAAGGTTTTGCTCATGACGCCGTCACCTACTGTTCCCAGCATGGAAAATTAAGACTTTGGCGTTTTCTTCACTTTTATGCTCCAAAAACGTCCGAATTGCTTCCTTTTCCAGATTTCACTACCAAAGTACCTAAAATCACAAAAGGAACGATTTAGGGCAATATTTGATCAAATAAATTCGAATTCGGGCTTAAATGACCCCCTAAAAACGGATCATTTTTCGCCTCATCAGTTGCCCTGCATTAATATGAAAAAGGTTAGTTATTTTTAGGAACCCAAGCCATTACTGACTTGTGTTCCCCTTGTGGAGTGACATACTCAAAGTTTTTGAGAATGTAATCACCACTGTCTTTGAAATCATGATCAAGAATTAAGGTTTTTGTTTCCAAAACAGTTTGATTTTCATGATCAATTTTCCCTTTTTCACCCTTAACCTCTGAAAGTACTGGTTCTACCCCAACAGTACTTTCTTTCTTAACCCATTTTGTTGTGACTTTAGGAGTTGGGTTCTGTGTCCTAGCATCTTTTCTTGTGTTGTAAGTCTTTCTAGGGTTGTAATGACTGTAACTCCTAGGTCTTACACTTGAGTGTTTGCTAGAAACATTAGGGAACTTTCTATCAGTACTTTGTGAAGGTACTGATGGTTTGGAGTATGGTCTTTTCTGATGAGGGTTCCTATAGTTTTTTGAGAAGTTACTATGGTTAACCCTATTTGAGTAATTCCAAACTGGTTTGTTATCCCTTGGCCTATTTTCTCTATAACTTGGTTGTGCAGTTCTGGTCTTAGGATATTTACTAAGATATTCTGAATGATAATTACAATCTTTAATCAAATGATTAGGACTATAACAAACATAACAGACCTTTGGACCAATATCCCCAAATCCCCTTCCATAAGTGTTTCTAAAATTAGCAGTATTTTGAAAGAATTTTCTTTGAGGTACTGCTGAGTGATCAGCAGTTCTTTGAAAAGTGTTTGAAGGTACTGCTTGTTTTGGAAACATGATCTCTTCAACCTTAGGTGCTTCAACAGACTTTTCTAAAGTTTCAGGATTAAATTTACTTTTAAGCTTTTTCCTAAACTCTAGATTATCTACACCATAACAATCAACATCTGTTCTAGGTGGTTGAAAGCTACCTGGGGGGTGAGGAACTGCATTATAACCCTTTTCTTTCTGAAATACAGGAGGTGTTTGACTAGGGGATTCCTCATCACTAGAAGTGTTTTCATCTAGACTTAGGAACTCATCATCACTAGTGGAGGTATCAACAGTTAGATTTATTTCCTTGCTCTTAAATGGAATTCCTTCAGTACTATCATAACCTAGGACTGTCTTAATATTTGATGTTCTTTTCTTTTCAACAAATTGAACATGTGACACACCTGCCTCATTCCAAACAGCAAGTTTTTCTAACAACTTATCCCTTTCAGCAGTCACTTTCTCTAGTTCAGACACCTTGCAACCTAGTTTCCATTCATTCAACTTAACTAGATAATCCTGTTGTTTATATGTTTCAAGCCATGCTACCTCATTGTTTTCATGTGTAAGGATTTTGGCCTCCATTGACTCTAAAGTTAATTGATAACCTGTTATCTCAGCCCTAGCTTTTTGAAATTTATCTCTTTCAGCTACATACTCAGTAAGTAACTTTTGATACATATCATTACACTTAGGACATACCTCAGAGTTAGTGGATGAACTTGGTGAAGCAGCTACCATTGCAAGCTGAACAGGTGTTTCTTCAAACTCTATGCTCCAATCAAAACTTCCTAACTCATCTCTTGACTCCAAAGCAGCATATCCAGGCTCTTCATCAAATGTTGTGCTCCAATCTTCCAAGGCAACCATTGAATAGGTTACAGGTTCTTCATCAAACTCATTTGACCATTCAATCTCTAACAGATTCTCTTGAGCAACCAAAGCTTTTGGTTTTGGTTCAGTAATTGGAATCTCTTTTCTTTCAGGCTTGGGTGGTTCAATCATCTTGTTTGCTTGATACTTTGCAAATTTTCACTCCCTTGCAAAGTGACCAGTCCTTAGACAGTTGAAACATTCAATCTTGGATTTGTCAAATGTTATGCCTTGTTTAGCTCTGAAGTTGATGCCTTTACCTGTCTTGTTCACATACTTCTTGATCCTTGCAGTGAGCATAGCAACTTGCCATCTGATATCAATTTCTTCCAAAGCATCATCATCTATTTGCAATACATCTTCTTGATAGGTGACAGGCATAGATGCTTGTTGAGCAAAGAATGAACATAGAACTTCATCTGAGGTGGGGGTTAGTGATTGTGATGAATTGGTGGTGACCATTGTTGTGCAAGGAACCTGTGTTTCATTCACAGTACTTTGAGTAGGGTAAGCAGTACCTTTGTTAGAAGTACTGCTTCTCTTTTCAGAAGAGACAAAAGCAATATTCTGTTGTGTGCTTGAACCTGTAGTACCATTCATCTCATGCTCATACACCTTCAGATTGTTGTAAAGATCATCAAAATCCATAGTATCCAGCCTTGATTGTCCTCTGATCATAGTAGCAACTACATGCCATGCTGATGGCAAACTTCTTAAGAACTTCAAATTGGCATCTTCAACTGATGCCTCAGCATCATATAGTTCTAACATACTCAAAAGATGTTGAAATCTTTCATATGCAGAATCAAGACCTTCTCTTTCACCAACAGTGAAAGTTTCAAATTGTTGCTTCAGCAAATTCCTATGCATCTTTTTGGAAGCATCATTACCTCCAAACTTCTTCTTTATTGCAGCCCACAGTTGTTTGGCATCTTTGGCATCATGAAACTTTAGTAGGTGACCATCAGGAATAGCAGAAAGCAGTATGTTGAGAGCTTTGTCTTGATTTCTTTTGGTAGCACTAGGTACAGGTATTTTTGGTGGTGTTGGTTGTCCAGGTACCTCAACTGGTTCTTCGACTTGCATGTTACCATTGACAATCACATCCCACAAGGCATGGTCTGTGATGGCAATGTACTGCCTCATCTTCATGGCCCATAGGTTGTACTCTCCCTTCTTAACAATAGGAATTCTAACAGCAGCAATTGAGGGAGCAGGTGCAGCATCTGTCGACATCTTAAAAAGGTTTGTAGTGAAATCAGTTTAAAAGTTTTAAAGATCTGTCTTCTTAATCAGAGTTTCCAACACAAGCTCTGATACCACTTGTTGGATCGATATACTCTGATCAAACTACTTTGTAGCTTGTAAGGGTTTAACAATATTGAGTAAACTCAACACTATTAATATTGAAACACTGTTTAACTTTGTAAATTATGTGGAATCTACTAACACAAAGCTTAAGAAGAATTTTTATATTAATCAAACTTTGAACCTGCTTTGTTACACAGATTCACTAACAATCCCTAACTATTAACTTTGATCGACTTCTAAACTTTTCTAAGACTTGTAAAACTTCTTAAAACATATATCGACCAATACCTCTTAAGGCTCTTTATATAGATAACCTTAAGTCGGTTTACAACATATAATTCTTGAACGACAAGTAATTATCCCTAACTTATTCTAGAATATTCTCATTAATCCTTATCTAATATTGCATATCAGTCCTTGTTTCCTTCGAAGTACTTTAAGCAATCTTCAATAACTGCAGTACTTTGACTTTATTCTTCAGCAGTACTTTGACTCTTTTCTTCATGCAGCAGTACTTTGACATCCAGAAGCACTTTGATATTTCATATCCCAACATATCAAATCCATTAAATTTTCAAAAACGGGTTATTTTTGGATTCTAGATTGCTAGGGACTAGCAATAGTTTAGTGTGGGGAATTGATGCGTGTGTAAATACTCATAATTTTTGTCCCATCTGAACTGCAAAAACATTTAAAAACATTTAGAAATGCCTCAAAATACAGAAAATATCCCTGGATTGTTTTTTTATATGTTTTAGGTGCAAAAGGATTGAAAACAGACGAAAAATGAGCAAAGTCTGCACAATTGGTAGAAACAGTCCCTGAACTTCCAAAAATTGACAGAATTGGTCCCTGGTGAAATATTGTGGAAGAAAAGTCAATATTGGTCCTTGGGAAATTACAAGTTATCACAAACGGTCCTTGGAATGAAAGTTTGAAAGAATTGCAAATTGGTCCCTCAAGTTGCATAAATGGCAGAAAATACCCCTGGAGGTGTTTAATGGGAAAATTAGCATGTTTGGTCCTTGTACTATTGAAACTTGGCAAGATAGGCCCTCATGAAAACTTTGGAAAAGTTTTATTTTCAGCCCTTCAACTTTTGGATAATTACACAAAAGGTCCTTGTGCCTTACTAAACCAAATGGACCCTTGTAATTTTATTATAACCCAAAACCAAAAATCCACTTCCAAACCCAAAACAAAAAACCACCCCTGACCCATTTACCTCCTTAGCCCAAACCAAAAACAAAATAAAAACCCACCCCTTTTTATTTATTCCCCCCAGTCAAACCCTCTTTGACCCTCCTTCCACCTCCCAACTTGCAGCCTGCTACTCCCCTTCCACACTCAACCTCCATCCCTCCAACTCATCTCTTCCATCCCTTGTCTCCTCCACCTCATACTAAACCCCAAGCTTCATTAATTGCCCACAAATCCTTCCAAGTTACCCCCCAACTGGCCTTAACCATTTCCCGCCAAAAACCATTTAAAGGCCAGGATCAAACTTAGCCATCCAACGGCCTAGAAAGGAAGTAGGAAAAAGCCAGGAGTCCATTTTGAAGCTTATAGATAAAGAAAGAAGGCCAGAAGTATGGAGTTAGCTAGAGTAGTGTAGTTAGTATAATTGAATTTCGTACTAGTGTAATTTCAAATTTTAGTTGTAATTCTTAGTCTAAGAATCTTGTACTCAGTGTTTCCTAATGTAATCTAAACCTTATTCTAGCTTAAATTCAACTTATCTTTATTAAATCCATATTTTGCATTTTACCTTTGAAATCCTTATTTAACTGTAATTTTGTTTAAATGTTGCTCCATGGTTCATTTTAGTTCATTTAAGCTTACTGATAAGTCTTTTAAAGCTTAGAAAGGTTTTTGTTCAAAATATAAGAAAATACTCAAAAATCACAAAAATAGCTAATAAATCAAAAAATAAAGTGTGGAAGAAGATGGAAGCATGGAACATGGTGAAATCTGGATTGCTATGGGATTAGTAGCCTCAAGGGAGGTGAGGGAGGTGTAGGAGGTGTTTATTGTCCTTGGTACCTTGGTGCTTGCTCAGAATCACTTGTAAGCCCATATTTCAATTTCATGCTTGTTACTGTAGCATTGTTTATTAGTTCTTAACTTTAGTTCATTTGTGCTTAGTTGATGTTGTTTTGTAGTTATAATATTGCTTTAAACCAGTGCTTGTTGAATAAATTTCTTTATGCTCATTTTTTTTTATCATTTTCATTGTCAAAGACTCATTCTATGAGATTTATGTATTAACTTGATGTTCTTGGTACTTTCATGCTTAAATGTTCTTACTAGATCATGGTAATACCTTGTGAATCAAATTTGTGGATTAACTTAGTGTAATCAATTGAAATTCACCAACACAGTCACAATAGGGAGTGTTTGGATCAGGGTGACTCATAACACCTCAGGGTGTTCATTGCTGTTGTTTATACTTATTAAATGTCCCCTCAGGTTGTTTAAGGTCATAGAAATCATAACCCCAAGTACTCATAGCCCTATAGTCAAAATCACCCCTTGAGCCATTTCATGTGATAACTGTTAGACCTTAGGACCTCTAGTCTCACCATATCATTACAAAAGTTAGTTATTTAGCTCAAATTAGCCTAATAATAGCATATAACAACTTCTTCAGTGATTAGGATCCATCATAAATCCAAATAAGTCAACTTATTAGTTAACATCAAAAAGTCAAATTGCACCTTTAGGCAGAAAATCCAAAAGTTCTAGGAATTTTCATGATTTTAGTGTTTAGAGTTAGGCCTTAATCATTTCACAACTGATAGGCACCCAGCTAAGCTTTTGAAATCCACACTTGTCTTATTTTTTAGATTTTTTTAGTAGCTTATTTGAGCTTGTGAAAAGGCCTGCAGGCCATAGTGTTGCCCTGCACCAGGGTACTGTCTCAATCAGCCGATTTTCCATAAGCTTTCCTATGCTCATTAAAGGGCCCCACATCTTGCTTCTTGGCTTTTTGGAAAGCCAATAAGACCATCTTGAAGGACCAGGGCTTATTTCTTGGTTTAGAGCTTATTTGGTAGGGCTGCATGTCCCTTTAAGTTTGTCCAATCCCACCCTTATGTTGAGTCATCAGCATAAACCACCCAACTTCCAAGCCCTCTCCTGAGCTTATTTGTAGGACCCAGAGCTTATATCCTAGCTTTTTGAAAATCTCATACGGGTGGCTTTTAGGAATAAGTTTTAGTTTGGGCTTCCAATAACCCTAATGGGCCCCACAAGGCCTGCTAGTTGGCCCTTTTGGCCTGTTTTGTACTCAGCTTTTGATCTTTGCTTATTTGCTTCCATAGCTTATTTCTGGTACTTATTTGCTATCCTTCTGCTTATTTCAAGTTAGTCTTACCTAGTTGTAGCTTATGTTATTCTGTGTCACCTTATTATAGCTTTATATTAGCTTTTTCAAAGTCTAAAAAGTCCTAATAAGCTTGAGTATACAACCTGTTAAGCACTTCTGTGTCCATACTGCTTATTTTTAAGATCCAACCAAAGTTCTTTCACAAAAGTTGCTTATTTTGAGTACTTATATAGTTTTATAAAAAGAAATTCCAGAAAAGAAAAAAATAAATAAAGTCATAGCTTCTATTTAAGCTTTTTAGCTTATTTACAGCTTTTTACAAAAGCAAATTTCATTTTTATAATTTTCCTAGGTTCCTGAAGTTATAAAATAATTTTAAAAAAGTTTGGCAATTTTCACTGTTCATTTGCTATTTTTCTTAATTTATATTAGTTTAAATTAATTAATTATTAGTTTTTAATTAATAATAATTATTTAAAAAGTAGGAAAAATATATTTTCAGTTTGAAAATTAGTTTTATAATATTTTATATTTTTCAAAGTTAAATTTCATTTTTCTAGGTTAATTTCCTATTTTCTTGTAATTTAGTGTATTTTTAAATAGTTAAAAATAGTAATTAATAATAATAATTAATTAAATAGTGTAAAAATTATTTTTCTTTTTTCAAAAATTTTCTTTTATCATTAGGATTGTAAAAATATAATTCTCATATCCGTAGGCTTTTTCTTTCTTAAAACTCGCATTTTATTTCGTACGTTACGTAAATTTAAATCAAACGTACGCGTTTTTAGGTTTTAAACATTTTTGGGTTATCTGATTTCACGTTCTTGTTAATATAGCTTATTTAAATTTCATTTCACATTTCCTTAGTGTAATCAATCACAACCCTTTTCTGTCCAAATTCACCCGATCATAAACCCGTTTTAATACCATTCACACATCGTCGGGACATAACGACCCGGGGAAACACTATATTCCACGGAGCATTGGCCCTGAGCTGTTTGACCTTGTTGACCATTCACTTGGTTGATTTAGGTTGACCGTTTGGAGTCAATCAGTTTTCTTTAGTATATCTCATTTCTTCGTTTCTTTGTTCGTAACCATTACCATCCGCCATCATGGAAGGTGGTAATATCTTAGATCCCATCAACCCACCACAACCAAACCCACCTCCTAGAGCCCGCACCCTAGGAGAGTACTCCCAACCAAGCCACAAACGTTACCAAAACGCCATTGAGCTTCCCAAAGAAGCTTATGTAGCCCACCTGCGATCCGAAACCATCCGGTTGGTGCAAAACGGACCTGCATTCCATGGACATATGTCCGAAGACCCAATTACGCCTTAAAATCATAGATCATCTACCCGCAGGATCCATCTCGACTTGGGATAATCTCAACATTCGTTTCCTCACTTAATTTTTCCCACCAGCAAGAACTACCAAGCTAAGGAATGACATCTTGAGTTCCAACAATGCCAAGGTGAAACTCTTTACGAAGCAGGGACTCGTTTTAAGGAATTACTCCACAAATTCCCCCATCATGGCATTGATCTCTAGCTCCAAATCCAAATCTTTTATGATGGTTTCAATCATCAAACTAGAAGGGCCATAGATTACACTGCCAATGGTAGACTGAGCAAGCTCAGTGTTGATAAGTGTTGGGAGGTCATTGAGGACTTAGCAAAATACGAAGAGGAAGAATGGGAGGATCCAATGTTCTTGGAGGAAGGGAGTTTAGATTACATGAATGCAACCCAAGAACAACTATTTGAGAACATTGAAAGGAAGGTTGAGGAATTGATGAGGGCCGAGATGCCTATGGCTATTGCTGAATATGTGAATGCATTCAGTAAACATACGTTTCCTGAATTTTCATGACAATAGGAGTTCGAAGGGATAATGTTGACTTTTGTGAACAACCAAGAAATACAGATCCGACAGTTAGAGCTCCAAATGGAGAACACCCAAAACACCTTTATGGACTTGGCTGAAGGTTTCATGTCAAGGATTAAGGAAAAGATTAGGGAAGAAGCTTTACCCAAAAAATCGAAAAGATCTTTGAACTCTCAGTCCCTAGTGAAACAAGAAGCGATTGGCACAATGAAATACCTCTCTCTGTGGATTCAACCCAGAATAACTTTTATTCCCATAAGTTTCCTTTTGAGAAAGGGAACTCTCACGCCTATACCATAACCTCTAAATAACTTAAACCATCCTTGATGCATAGGGTCTCGATGATTTCTCAAACCAAAACCATTACTCATAAAACCTCTTTCCAACATCCCAACTTCAAAACGCCAACACTCCACTTCTTTGATGAAAGCAAGTTTGAGTACGAAGACGAAGATGACGTTGAAATAAAAAAGATGGGAACCAGAATGGATGAAGAACTGTTAGAGCATACTATTTATGAAAATGGCATGAGCTCAAATCTTTGTCATAAAACTCTTCTAACTTCAAATCCACCCATCAAACCAAAGGATTCGGGTAACCTAACAATGAATGTGGTAGACTCTTTCTCCATTCACTCACCCCCTTCACCTCACGTGGCATATCCCCACCCTAATGGTGTGTATCGCTACTTTCATCCGCACTTAATCCTAAGTGTAGGGAAAACCTCCCCCATTTTCGTTAAATAAGGGTAGATTTAGGCTCGTGACTCGAACAGAAACAAACGCTTCTTGGGAGGCAACCCATGTTTTTAATTGTTTGATGTTTTTAGTTTATTTGTTTGTTTGTATCATATATGCTTAATCATAATTGTTAAATTTCCATGTTTCGAATAAATTGTGAAAATGCTTTACTTTGTTGTTAACTTCGTCTTAACTTCATATAAAGGTATTTTGCAAAAGATAAGTGTAAGGGAAAACTTAATTTGTTTCTAAGAACGGAATTGGACATGAACCACACCAATATTAAATGAATGTGCATATTAATATTTGTTTGAGTCAAATGCTTGTATCGAATCATAATGATGTTTTGCATGATTTCCAGAAATTAAGGGCATAAGTTTTTCCAGAAATTTTTCGTAAACTTAACATAAGATTTCTGTCAGAGCACTCTGACGACGTCAAGGTTATAACCTGACGGCGTCAGGTGTAAAAATCTGAAAAATTTTGCGAGTTTTGTTTTTCTGCCGGAGTCATAAAGTTTTTGTTAATTCGTTAGTTTTATAAACTCCAAAAAATCTGCAAATATTCATTCCACAAGCATTATATGTTAATTTGCTTTCTAGGATTTTTAGTATATATAGATTGCCGCCGATTTTACGCGAGGTTTGCCATGACTGTTTTCTCAGGTTTAACAGGTTATATTGGACAAGAAGATGATTTATATTTCTGGAGGGAAGCTTTTCAACGTTCATTTTCTTGGAGGAGGATCTAACCATGTTACCGCATTATCCAAACCGAACGAATCATGGGAGTATTTGTTTCATTCTTTTACCTTCATTACTTTTACATCCTTTTTATTGAACATTAGGGACAATGTTCAGCTTAAGTGTAAGGGGAGGGTAAATAATGATACCTTAGAGAATGCAATTGCACTTGAGTTTGTTTGTTTGATAGTAGGTGTGTAATAAAATGATAAGGCGAAAAGTGTACCGCTTTTAAAAGGTCATTTAAGCCCGAATTCGTAATTATTTGATCAATTATTGCCCTAAATCGTTCATTTTGTCATTTTAGGTACTTTTGAGAAGAAATCTGGAAAAGGAAGCATTTTGGACGTTTTTTGTGCATAAAAGTGATGAAAACGGCAAAGTCTCAAAATTCTTGTTGGGAACAGTACTTAACGGTGTCAAGACTTCTCAAGTAACGGCGTCAAGCTTGGCAAAAGAGGTGGAAGTGGAAAATACACATGACGGCCAAAATCATTTTTAGTGCAATTGAGCTGACGGCGTCACCAAGGCCGTCAAGGTCAAAATGTATGTGATGGCCCAGAGCATAATTCCTTATTGATGGCGTCAAGATTGGATCTAGGCAATACGACTTTTAATTTGGCGGCGAGTTGACGGCGTCACAGGCTACAACGTGACACCATCAGGATGTATTATCTATATATATTTTCCCAATTTTTCATTGTAAAGTGTGGAACATTAGGAGAACTTTTGGAGAGCTTAAACCCTAGACGAATTTTCTGTAATAACAAGGGTTTCAACCCTTGTTCCATCCATGCTTAATTGAAGATAAGTTTTCCAATAATCATACGATATGTCTATGTGTTGTGTGATTCTATCTTATGCTTGTCTTTCTTTTAACATGCTAGGCTAGGTTTTTATTGTGTTTGCTTATATGTAGTGAAACCTAGATGTTAATTATTGGTTGATGGTTTGATTATAATTGTTGTGGATGATTGTATTCGATGTTAGGCTTAAGAAAACTGGCAAACTTCTAATTGGTAACTTGCTTGAACGTCTTAAGAAACATGATCGGAGGTGTACTATGATTTTTGGTTGTATTTAATGCATAAGCGAATTCTAGTGATCCCATGTTATGAGCTTTTAGTCGGCTCGACATAGGAGTGAAGTAGGAGCTTATAGAGTTAGGGAATATTGTACACGGCCCTACGACTGGTATTAAGGAATATAACCCGTCATCCATGCAATTGTAACAAGCTAATCAACCGGTAAAAGATATCTTGGGAGTAATGAAATCTAAGTAAACACATCTTCTCCCATTACTGTTTCTACCACATTAATTTAGTTCATTTCTTTTTATTTTATTTTGATTGCATCTTTAGTTATTTGGGTTAGTTGACTAGCAACTAATTCCGCCCACTCCTTCAAAACCCGAGATTTTACTTGTTTTTATAAAATATAAAAATACAAAAAGAATCATCCCTCACCTTTAGACCTAGTTTAGTAGACTTTCTAATCCTAGCGAACACTATTCCTAAGTTGAACGATCAATCCCCCGGTACTTGTCATTATACTATAATACAACGATCAGGTACACTGCCTGGCGGGGATTGCAAGCTTCTCGAGATCCCTTGAGAGGTAAAACCTGTTGCGAGGGCGCAATCCCGCGTATCAAGTTTTTGGCGCCGCTGCCGGGGAAATAGTTATTGTCTAGGTTAGAATTTCTTTTTATTAGGTCTACTTGCTAGATTTCTTTCTAGTAAGATTTTTATTTTTATTTTTATGTTTCTTTAGTCTATCTCATTTCTTTGTTCCTTTGTTCGTAATCATTACCATCCGACATCATGGAAGGTGGTAATATCTTTGAACCCATCAACCCACCACAACAAAACCACCCACAAAACCTACCACAACCAAACCAACCTCCTAGACCCCGAACTTTAGGAGAGTATTCCCGTCCTAGCCACCAAGGCTATCGGAACACCATTTAGCTCACTCAAGGAGCCAATGTGTCTCCCTTGCCATCCGACACCATCCGGTTGGTGCAAAGCGGATGTGCATTTCATGGACTTCGTTCCGAAGATCCTAATCAACATCTCAAGGATTTCCTAAAAATTGTAGATTCCATAGACCTTGATGTTGTAACTCGAGAGACGACCCGATTACATCTATTCCAATTCTCTCTATGTGACCAAGCTAGTCAATGGCTTGAGCGTTTACCCGCGGGATCCATCACCTCTTGGGATGATCTCAACTCTCATTTCCTTGCTCAATTTTTCCCACCGGGGAGAACTACCAAGCTTAGAAATGACATCTTGATGTTCCAACAACGTCAAGGTGAAACTCTCTATGAAGCATGGACTCGTTTCAAGGACTTACTCCAAAAAGTCCCTCATCATGGCATAGATCTTTGGCTCCAAGTCCAAATCTTCTATGACCATATCGATCTATCCACAAGGCGAACCATTGACCAATCGGCCGGTGGCAAGCTACATGATCTAAGTGTGGAAGAATCATGGGAACTCATAGAAGATCTTGCTCTCTTTGACAAAGAAAGTTGGAACGACCCCCGTGATTTGAACTAAATGGTTAAGGCAATATCTTTGCCTTCGAAAAATTCTAGCACTCCCGACCGTAGGATCATGGAACTTGAGGACCAAGTCAAGTTTATCATGAAATCCTACGAAGCTCCTAAGCCTTCAAGCCAAGTGAACAAAATCACTTCTTCATGCGAATTATGTAGTGGTCCCCATGACACTCGTGATTGCGTGAAACTCCCCAGAAAGGCTTTTACGGATTATTCATCCTCGCGTACCGACGAAGCGAGAGACAAGTGGTACACTTTAAAACCCAAGCCAAACCCTTACGGTGATTCCTACAACCCTTCTTGGAAAAATCACCCAAACCTTAGGTGGAAGCAAAACCAAAACATGCCCCAAAACAATTCTTCCACTCCACCTAATCATTACCAACCAAACGGTCCACCCTCTAACCGTACTTTCAACAACAATCCTTCCAATAACTATGGTAGTACCAATAATCTTGAAGGATTGATGTCCAAGTTTATGGCATCTCAAGAAGCTCGTATAGCTAAGTTTGAATCCGAATTCAATCAACAACAAACGGAGATGACCAATAAAATTGACAACTTGTTGAAAGCCCTCAACAACCAAGTGCTCACTACACCTAGGAAGGACACTAGGGACACTAGTAGCGGTATCCAAATTAAGGACCCCTCATCATCCAAACACGTCCACTTTGTCAATGTTGTCACCATTAAGCCAATTGATAAGAACATAGAAGAAAGTGATAAGGATGAAGTTGGAGTAGAAATTGAACCTAAGGATTAGATTAGGAAGTTGAGGATAAAAAGGAAGAAAAGTTAGAGGAGTTAGATAATGTAGAGGACTACTTCAATAGGTTACCCACCAAGGAAGAACGAGAATATCATAAGAATCTATTTGATGACCCCGAGACACCTTACATCCTCGGTTCACAAATCATCAAAACGGGTGATCCCTCTAACATCAACATACCATGCAACATTGGGCATGTGCATGTGTGGAAAGCCTACATCGATCTTAGGTCTCCCATAAATATCATGACTAGGATCCATTACAATTGGGTAATGAAAAAGCAACTTGGACCTAGAATATGTCCCAACACGGGTTGGATGAATAACTTTATGGGGAGAGTAAAAGGATTGCACATTTTTTGTAGGAAACTTTACATACATTACCGACTTTGTGATCATAGAAGATATTCGTCTGGTAATAGATGGTTGTTTAAGTCAAGTAGTGTTCGGGAAGCCATTTGTTGAGGCCTCTAAGATGAATTATGACCCGTCCCTAGGGATAGTTAGATTCAAGGATGAGACCGATGAGGTAGCTTACCAAATGCCCCATAAGATTGAACAATTCCCTCTTTTGTCAAACCTAGAGAAGGAACACAAGCAAGCAGCCTACTATAGGAATGAGGAGGATAAACTTAGAGGAGTAGGCTATGTCATGAGTAGAATATTCGGTTTCTACAAGGAATGTTTGCAACTAGGTCCGGAATACAAAACTAAGATTGAGGATAACCTAGAGAATGTGACCAATGATGAGGTAACGTAATAGCCTGTTACCTTGAGTCTAGCTACAAGACTCGTTAATAAAGAAAAGCGCTTCTTGGGAGGCAACCCATGTTTTGTGTGTTTTTATTTGTTTGATTTTTATTTGTTTGATTTTATTTGTTTCCGTATACGTGTTTTATTTTTATTATTGGTAAATCATGTTTCAAAGTAAATTGTAAAAATGCTTTATTTTGTTTCTAACTTCATCTTAATTACATATAAAGGTTTTTTGCAAATGCTAATTGTAAGGGAAATCCAAATTTGTTTATAAGAACGAAGATGAGCATGATTCACTACAATATTAAATGAGCATGTATATTAGTATTTGTTAGAGTCAAATGCTTGTATCGAGTCATAATGATGTTTTGCAGGATTTTCCCGGAAATAAGGCATAAGTTTTTCCAGAAATTTTCCGGAAACTTAACATAAGATTTTTTTGCAGGAACATTCTGACGGCATCAGGGGTTACAACCTGACGGCATCAGGTACTTAAATTCTGAAAAAATTTGCGAGTTTTATTTATACCGGAATCTTAAAGTTTTTGTTGATTCTTTAGTTTTATAAACTCCAGAAAATCTGCAAACATTCATTCCACAAGCATTATATCTTAATTTGCTTTCTAGGATTTTTTAGTATATATAGATTGCCGCCGATTTTACGCGATGTTTGCCTTGATTGTTTTCTCAGGTTTAACAGGTTATATATGACAAGAAGATGATTTATATTTCTGGAGGGAAGCTTTCAAAGTTCATTTTTTTGGAGGAAGATCTAACCTTGTTGACACACTATCCACACTGAACGAATCAGGGGAGTATTTGTTTTCATTCTTTTACCTGTTTACCTTTACATTCTTTAATTGAACATTGGGGACAATGTTTATCCTAAGTGTAAGGGGAGGGTAAATGATGATACCTTATACGATACAACTGCACTTGAGTTTGTTTGTTTGATCGTAGGTGTGTAATAAAACTAAGAGAAATACTTGCTAGGGCAATTTTAGCGCCAAATTTTAAATTTTTTACAACATTTAGGAGTGAAACTTTAGCCTTAACAAGCGTCTCATGGATAGGAGTTGTATGACTAGCACAAAACCGTACCACTTAAAAAAAATTCCACCCAAATATGTGAGGTTCGCCTTTAGATTTGATAGGAAAAGCATTCATTATTAGTGCTTATGAGTGTACCGGTAGTATTTAGATTCTAGAACTTGCGTTAGTGATACATCCCGAGACCGCTAGTGAGACTACATTCGTGTAGTTAGGATTTACTACATGATAAGAGGCATTAGGATCACCCTTGTGTTTAAACCCGTATCATAAATACTTGACCATTTAAGTCATAGTACTTGATGAGGCGAAAAATGATCCATTTTTAGGGGGTCATTTAAGCCCGAATCTGACTTTATTTGATCAAATATTGCCCTAAATCGTTCCTTTTGTGATTTTAGGTGTTTGGAGAGTGAATTCTGGAAAAGAAGCCATTTTGGACGTTTTTGGAGCATAAAAGTGAAGAAAACGGCAAAGTATCAATTTTCCATGCTGAAGACACTAGGTGACGGCGTCAAGAGTTATACCCTGACGGCGTCAGACATCAAGAATAAAACACCGTAGTTGATGACGGCGTCAAAAGTCATCCTGACGGCGTCAAAGTACAAAGAATAAAATACCGTGGTTGGTGACTGCGTCACATAGGCCGTCATAAGTAGATCAAGGCCGTCCGAGGAAGTATTTGGCGGCGAGGTGACGGCGTCACATGGTTGTCTTTACGCTGTCAGCCCAGTTTTCCTATATATAGTTTTCTAGTTTTTTCATTAAAAAGAGAGAAGTTTTGGTGAAACCCTAAAGACGAATTTGGTGGAACTTTTACAGGTTTTTCAAGGGTTCCAAACCCTTGATACCTTGCATTGTAATTGAGATAAGTGTGCTTCTAATTCAATCAATATGTCTATGTGTTGGTTGTTTATATCTTGTTCTTGTCTCAATTCCATTATGCTAGGCTAGATCTCTTTTGTGTTTGCTTAGATCTAATGAAACCTAGATATTGATTATGTGTTGATTACTTGTTTATTCTTGTCTTGGATGAATGATTTTATATGTTAGGCTTAAGAAAACTAGCAGATCTCCAAATGGTAACATGCTTGAACGTCTTAAGAAACATGAACCGAGGCGTACTAGGTCTTTATTGGTTGTATTTAATGCATGAGCCACTGTTTACAATCCCTATAGTTGTGCTGGGTCATGGTGTAGGAGGAGATAAGAGCTCATAGAGTTGGGGAGTTATGTATGCCACCCCACGAATGGTATTAAGGAATACAATCCGTCATCCACACAATTATAACAAGTAATTAACGTGTAAAAGATATCTAGGGAGTAGTGAAGTCTAAGTAAACACAATTTCTCCAATTACTGCTCACAACTTTGTAATAATTAGTTTATTTTCATTTTTATTATTTTATTTTGATTGCATCTTAGTTTTGGGTTAGTTGAATAGCAACTAATTCCGCCCACTCTTTTAAAACCCGAGATTTTAATTGCTTTCCATAAAATATAAAAACACAAAAATAATCATCCCTCACCTTTAGAACTAGTAATTAGGTTTTCTAATCCTAGCGACACTATTCCTAAGCTGAACGATCAATTCCCCGGTACTTGTCACTATACTATACTACAACGATCAGGTACACTGCCTGGTGGGGGTTGTAAGCTTCTCGAGATCCCTCAAGAGGTAAAGCAAGGTGCGATTCCCACGAATCAAGTTTTTGGCGCCGCTGCCGGGGAATAGTTATTGTCTAGGTTAGGATTTCTTTTTATTAGGTCTACTTGCTAGATTCCTTTCTAGTAAGATTTTAATTTTATTTTTATTTTATTTTATTTATTTATTTTTTTTTTAGGTCTTCTTTAGTCTATCTTATTTCTTTGTGTCTTTGTTCGTAAACTGTTTCGATGGATAACAATAACATTGATCGGCTGATTCCTGTTATTCGTGTTTTTCGTCGTAGGATGTTCCAAATGCCCGCCCCACTTCCTTTAGCAGAAAATGAAAACCCACCTAACCTCTCACCCAACCACCACTTTGACAATAATTCTGAGCTAGAAGAGTCTGATCATGATGATGGCCGTAGGGCTAGTCCTTTTTACTATTCAGACTCTGATGAGGATCTTGATGATGGTGATGTGATTAATGAGGATAGAATGGAAGAGGAAATAAACCCTCTTAGGTATGTTGACCCTAGAACTAGGATTGAGTGCGATAGCTCATTCAACTTGCAATTTCCTTGTAAGATCGGATTTAAGAGCTTTAACGCCTATCTTAACTCATCTCTCCCAATGAACATAATCTCGCGCAATGAATATAATAAAATCATGGTAGATGAGTTAGAATACAAAGGAGACAACATTATTGCTAAGGTAATACCAATGCATGTGTTTGTAGGAAGGCTGATTTATCTTGTCGAGTTCATGGTTATGGAGAATCTAGGAGAGTTTATTGATGATAAATTGACCCAAGTTGTGTTTGGAAAACCTTTCAAACGGTTGACCAACCTCGATGAAAAACTCATAGAAGGGCTAATTACATTCTCGGACGGGGATGAAGATTTTGTCTATCAAATGCCCCGCACGCACCCTAGGTTCAAAGATTTTTCCATGGAAAAGTGTAGTAGGTATCCGCCCATGGAAATGCTAAGTGAGAATGATAAGAGAAAAGGACTTAAGTACACGCATGAAAAGAATAAAAAGTACTATCGCAGGTGCTTAGAGTTAGGAGACGAGTATAAGAAAGATGAGGCGACTATTAGATGGCTCACACTTGGTTATGTGAGCATAAGCGATACACGTTAACCCATGCCTTTGAGTCTAGCTACAAGACTCGTAAATAAAGAAAAGCGCTTTTTGGGAGGCAACCCATGTTTTGTGTGATTTTATTTGTTTGATAGTTATTTGCTTCCGTATGCATGTTTAATTTTTGTTGTTGGATGATCATGTTTCTCAATTGAAATGTGGAAATACTTTATTATGTTATTTGGCCTAGTCTTAACTCCAACCTAAAAGTATTTTTGCAAAAGATAAGTGTAAGGGGAAACCCCAAATATGTTTTTAAGAAACAACCCGATCATGATTCTCCACAATAATAAATGGACATGTATATTCGTATTTGTTAGAGTCAAATGCTTATATTGAGTCATAATGAAGTTTTGCAGGATTTTCCAGGAAATAGGACCAAGTTTTTCCAGAAATTTTCCGGAAACTTAACATAAGAATTTCTGCAGGTCCATTCTGACGGCGTCAGAGTATTACTCTTGACGGCGTCAGGAGTTAAAATCTGGAAATTTTACCGGTTTTGTTTTTCTAACGGAGTCTTATGGTTTTTGTGAATTATTAAGTTTTATAATCTCCAGGAAATCTGCAAACTTCATTCCACAAGCATTATATCTTACTTTGTTTTCTAGGATTTAGTAACTTATATAGGATGCCGCCGATTTTACGCGAGGTTGTCTTGTCTATTTTCTCAGGATTTACAGGTTATTTATGACAAGAAGATGATTTATATTCTGTAAGGGAATCTTTGATTGTTCATTTTCTTGGAGGAAGATTTAACCTGGCCAACCTATAATCCATACCGAGCAAATCAGGGGAGTATTTGATTTCATTCTCTTTACTTTTTCACTTTTACATTCTTTACTTGAACATTGGGGACAATGTTCATCTTAAGTGTAAGGGGAGGGTAAAAAGATGATACCTTACATATGCACTTTCGCTTGAGTTTGTTTTGTTTAATAGTAGATGTGTAATAAAACTATGAGAAATACTTGTTAGTGTAATTTTAGCGCCAAATTTAAAATTTTTTACAACATTTAGGAGTGAAACTTTAGCCATAGCAAGCGTCTCATGGATAGGAGGTTGTATGACTAGCACATAACCGTATATTCAGAAAAATTTTCCACCCAAAAATGTGAGGTTCGCCTTTAGATTTGATAGGAAAAGCATTTACTATTAGTGCTTATGAGTGTACCGGTAGCATTTAGATTCTAGAACTTGCGTTAGTGATGCATCCCGAGACCGCTAGTGAGACTACATTCGTGTAGTAGGATTTACTACATGATAAGAGGCATTAGGATCACCCTTGTGTTAAACCCGTATCATAATTACTTGACCATTTAAGTCATATTACTTGGCTAGTTAAGTCAACTAATTTTTCCCACACCCTTTGCGTTGTACTCATTTTTAGTACACGAAACCCCTAGTACACCCCTCCGAGCCAATCCTTTCGTTTCTAACTTTAAGCATTTTACTTAAAGGAAGAATTTGTTACACCCCACTTAAATGTACACCCAAATCGCCTTAGCCTTCCGTGTATGCGCTCATTTTTAGTGCATTATTATTATTTGTTAAACCCTAAGTTAACTTTCTAATTGATTACATGGTTGCTAAGTCGAGTCATATCCTTGTACATATTGTTTTGGGACGATTGGGACTCATGGGTAAGTACTTAATTTATGGAGTAATGGGGAAGAACATCATTTATTACCCCCATATGTGCGTTAATCTTAAAAGTGCTCCAAGTGTTTTGATTTTCTTAATTCGAGTCATTAGTTTAGTTAAATGTAAAGTATGTAAAGATTCAAGTGTAAGGGGAATGCTCATACCCCTATGATGTATTATTTTAAATGGTAGGGTAAGAGTGTATGCAAAAAAAAAAAAAAAAAAAAAAAAAAAAAAAAAAATCGAAAAATTTAAAAAATAAAAATAAAAAATAAAAAATAAATAAAAAAGAGAGAAAAAAATACGGACTACCATCCCTTTTCATTCTATGTTTATTTTATGTTTTTGTTATTTTTCATTTATTAGCTTAAGTCGAGTCTAGTCTTGGCTTAGCAACGCCATCTTGTACATGTAATTAACCAAGATTGTTAACTCGCCACCAGTAAAACTTCCTTTATCCAACAAAACCGTGTAATTCATATCCCTATACCTAACGTTACAACCCTTTAAAAGACCTCTTTGATAGTTTATCCTAGGTGCTTACGCCATGTGGTGGAGGTTTGATCCTTTCCCAAGCCTATGGTAATCTATTTTGCTATGACAAGTAGTGAGAGATATCTTCCATTTCCATAATGTTATATTACTTTATTACACCCGAGAGATGTGAGTATCTAAACACTATTTGTGAGGTGCTTGTGTATGACCTCCGTGCTTGTCTATTGGTCTTTAGTGGAACGATTATTTGTTGTAATTACTTTTATATTAGTGTTAAATGACCCCTAACTTGTCTTTCGAGTAGAATAAAAGCGCATTTGCTTGAGGACAAGCAAATCTCAAGTGTAAGGGTATATGATGAGGCGAAAAATGATCCGTTTTTAGGGGGTCATTTAAGCCCGAATCCGACTTTATTTGATCAAATATTGCCCTAAATCGTTCCTTTTGTGATTTTAGGTGTTTGGAGAGTGAATTCTGGAAAAGAAGCCATTTTGGACGTTTTTGGAGCATAAAAGTGAAGAAAACGGCAAAGTATCAATTTTTCATGCTGAAGACACTAGGTGACGGCGTCAAGAGTTATACCCTGATGGCATCAGACATCAAGAATAAAACACCGTAGTTGATGACAGCGTCAAAAGTCATCCTGACGGCGTCAAAGTACAAAGAATAAAATACCGTGGTTGGTGACGGCGTCACATAGGCCGTCATAAGTAGATCAAGGCCGTCCGAGGAAGTATTTGGCGGCGAGGTGACGGCGTCACATGGTTGTCTTGACGCCGTCCGCCCAGTTTTCCTATATATAGTTTTCTAGTTTTTTCATTAAAAAGAGAGAAGTTTTGGTGAAACCCTAAAGACGAATTTGGTGGAACTTTTACAGGTTTTTCAAGGGTTCCAAACCCTTGATACCTTGCATTGTAATTGAGATAAGTGTGCTTCTAATTCAATCAATATGTCTATGTGTTGGTTGTTTATATCTTGTTCTTGTCTCAATTCCATTATGCTAGGCTAGATCTCTTTTGTGTTTGCTTAGATCTAATGAAACCTAGATATTGATTATGTGTTGATTACTTGTTTATTCTTGTCTTGGATGAATGATTTTATATGTTAGGCTTAAGAAAACTAGCAGATCTCCAAATGGTAACATGCTTGAACGTCTTAAGAAACATGAACCGAGGCGTACTAGGTCTTTATTGGTTGTATTTAATGCATGAGCCACTGTTTACAATCCCTATAGTTGTGCTGGGTCATGGTGTAGGAGGAGATAAGAGCTCATAGAGTTGGGGAGTTATGTATGCCACCCCACGAATGGTATTAAGGAATACAATCCGTCATCCATACAATTATAACAAGTAATTAACGTGTAAAAGATATCTAGGGAGTAGTGAAGTCTAAGTAAACACAATTTCTCCAATTACTACTCACAACTTTGTAATAATTAGTTTATTTTCATTTTTATTATTTTATTTTGATTGCATCTTAGTTTTGGGTTAGTTGAATAGCAACTAATTCCGCCCACTCTTTTAAAACCCGAGATTTTAATTGCTTTCCATAAAATATAAAAACACAAAAATAATCATCCCTCACCTTTAGAACTAGTAATTAGGTTTTCTAATCCTAGCGACACTATTCCTAAGCTGAACGATCAATCCCCCGGTACTTGTTACTATACTATACTACAACGATCAGGTACACTGCCTGGTGGGGGTTGTAAGCTTCTCGAGATCCCTCGAGAGGTAAAGCAAGGTGCGATTCCCACGCATCAGTACTTGACTAGCGAAGTCAATTAATTTTTCCCACACCTTAGTGTTGTACTCATTTTTAGTACACGAAACCCCTAGTACACCCCCTCCGAGCCTATCTTGTCGTTTCTAACTTTAAGCATCATACTTAAAGGAAGAATTTGTTAACAATCCACCCAAATGTACAACCAAATCGCCTTAGCCTTCCTTGTATGTACTCATCTTTAGTGCATTATTGTTACATGTTTAAACCCTTAGTTAACTATATAATTTATTACATGGTTGCTAAGTCGAGACATGTCTTGTACATATTGTTTTGAGATGATTGAGACTCATGGGTAAAGTACTAGTAATATGGAGTAATGGGGAAGACGTCAATTTATTACCCCCATATGTGCGTTAATATTTAAAAGTACTCCAAGTATTTTGATTATCTTAATTCGAGTCATTAGAGTAGTTGATTGTAAAGTATGTAAAAATTCAAGTGTAAGGGGAATGTAATTTCCCTATGATGTATTAATTTGAATGGTAGGGCAAGAGTGTATGTAAAAAAAATAAAAAAAATAAGGACTACCATCCCGTTTCATTTTTTTTTTCATCTTATGTTATTATTAGTTTTTAATTAGCTTAAGTTGAGTGAGTCTTGGCTTAGCAATGCCATATTGTACATATAATTAACCAAGATGATTAACTCGCCACTAGTAAATATTGCCTTTATCCAACAAAACCGTGTTTTCTATATCCCTACACCTAACGTTATAACCCTTTTTAAAGACGTCTTTGATAGTTTATCCTAGGTGCTTACGCCAAGTGGTGGAGGTTTGATCCTTTCCCAAGCCTATGGTAATCTATTTGCTATGACAGGTAGTGAGAGATGTTTTCCATTTCCATATTGTGATATATACTTTATTACACCCGAGAGATGTGAGTATCTAAACAATATTTATGAGGTGCTAGTGTATAACCTCCGTGCTTGTTTTTGGTTTTTAGTGGAACGATTATTTGTTGTAATTACTTTTATATTAGTGTTAAAGGACCCCTAACTTGTATTTTGATTAGAATAAAAGCACATTTGCTTGAGGACAAGCAATTCTCAAGTGTAAGGGTATTTGATAAAGTGAAAAGGGTACCGCTTTTAAGGGGTCATTTAAGCCTGAATTCGTAATTATTTGATCAATTATTGCCCTAAATCGTTCCTTTTGTCATTTTAGGTACTTTTGAGAAGAAATCTGGAAAAGGAAGCATTTTGGACGTTTTTTGTGCATAAAAGTGAAAAAAAGGGCAAAGTCTCAAAATTCTTGCTGGGAACAGTACCTGACGGCATCAAGACATCTCACGTGACAGCGTTAAGCTTGGCAAAAGAGGTGGAAGTGGAAAATATACATGACGGCCCAGAACATTTTTTGTGCAATTGACCTGACGGCGTCACCAAGGCCGTCAGGGTCAAAATGTATGTGACGGCCCAGAGCATAATTCCTTCTTGACGGCGTCAAGATTGGATCTAAGCAATACGACTTTTAATTTGGCGGCGAGTTGACGGCGTCACAAGCTACAACGTGACGCCGTTAGGATGTATTATCTATATATATTTTTCCAATTTTTCATTGTAAAGTGTGGAACATTAGGAGAACTTTTGGAGAGCTTAAACCCTAGACGAATTTTCTGTAATAATAAGGGTTTCAACCCTTGTTCCATCCATTCTTAATTGAAGATAAGTTTTCCAATAAGCATACGATATGTCTATGTGTTGTGTGATTCTATCTTATGCTTGTCTTTCTTTTAACATGCTAGGCTAGGTTTTTATTGTGTTTG
This sequence comes from Artemisia argyi, assembly GCA_030686995.1. Classification (NCBI taxonomy): domain Eukaryota; kingdom Viridiplantae; phylum Streptophyta; class Magnoliopsida; order Asterales; family Asteraceae; genus Artemisia; species Artemisia argyi. The sequence continues at coordinate 2,495,345 of CM060695.1, read as the reverse complement.
CTTAGATGTAGTGAAACCTAGATGTTAATTATTGGTTGATGGTTTGTTTATAATTGTTGTGGATGATTGTATTCGATGTTAGGCTTAAGAAAACTGGCAGACTTCCAATTGGTAACTTGCTTGAACGTCTTAAGAAACATGATCGGAGGTATGCTACGATTTTTGGTTGTATTTAAGGCATAAGCGAATTCTAGTGATCCCATGTTAGGAGCTTTTAGTCGGCTCGACATAGGAGTGAAGTAGGAGCTTATATAGTTAAGGAATATTGTACACGGCCCTACGACTAGTATTAAGGAATATAGCCCGTCATCCATGCAATTGTAACAAGCTAATCAACCGGTAAAAGATATCTAGGGAGTAATGAAATCTAAGTAAACACATCTTCTCCCATTATTTTTTCCACCACATTAGTTTAGTTCATTTCTTTTTTTTTTTATTTTGATTGCATCTTTAGTATTTGGGTTAGTTGACTAGCAACTAATTCCGCCCACTCCTTCAAAACCCGAGATTTTACTTGTTTTTATAAAATATAATAATACAAAAAGAGTCATCCCTCTCCTTTAGACCTAGTTTACTAGACTTTCTAATCCTATCGAACACTATTCATGAGTTGAACGATCAATCCCCCGGTACTTGTCACTATACTATACTACAACGATCAGGTACACTGCCTGGCGGGGATTGCAAGCTTCTCGAGATCCCTTGAGAGGTAAAACCTGTTGCGAGGGCGCAATCCCGCGTATCATAAAACTAAGAGAAATACTTGTTAGGGCAATTTTAGCGCCAAATTTAATTTTTTTTACAACATTTAGTAGTGAAGCTTTAACCTTAATGAGCGTCTCATGGATAGGAGTTGTATAACTAGCACAAAAAACCGTACCACTCAAAAAATTTCCACCCCAAATATGTGAGGTTCGCCTTTAGATCTTTAGGAAAAAGCATTCATTATTGGTGCTTATGAGGGTACCGGTAGCATTTAGATTCTAGAACTTGAGTTAGTGATGCATCCCGAGACCACATGTGAGACTATATTGGTGTAGTAGGATTTACTTCATGATAAGAGGAATTATGATCACCCTTGTGTTAAACCTGTAGCATAATTACCTGACCAATGAAGTCATAATTACTTGACTAGTAAAGTCAATTAATTTTCCCACACCTTTGCGTTGTGCTCATTTTTAGTACACGATACCCCTAGTACACCCCTCCGAGCCTATCTTTTTTCATTTCTAACTTTAAGCATTTTACTTAAAGGAAGAATTTGTTTACAATCCACCCCAAATGTACACCCAAATCGCCTTAGCCTTCCGTGTATGCACTCATCTTTAGTGCATTATTGTTATTTGTTTAAACCCTTAGTTAATTGTCTAATTGATTATATGGTTGCTAAGTCGAGTCATATCTTGTACATATTGTTTTTGGATGATTGGGACTCATATGTAAAGTACTATTGTTATGGAGTAATGGGGAAGAACATCAATTATTACCCCCATATGTGCGTTAATCTTAAAAGGTACTCCAAGTGTTTTGATTATCTTGATTCGTGTTATTAGAATAGTCGATTGTAAAGTATGTAAAAATCCAAGTGTAAGGGGAATGTAAATCCCCTATGATGTATTATTTTGGATGGTAGGGTAAAAGTGTACGCAAAATAATAATAATAATAATAATAATAATAATAATAATAATAATAATAATAATAATAATAATAATAATAACATTCGGACTACTATCCCGTTTCCTTCTATGTTTTATTTTATGTTTTTGTAAGTTTTTATTAGCTTAAGTCGAGTCGAGTCTTGGCTTAGAAATGCCATATTGTAGATGTAATTGACCAAGATGATTAACTCGCCACTAGTAAAGATTGCCTTTATCCAACAAAATCGGGTTTATCACATCCCTACACCTCACATTACAACCCTTTTTAAAAGACCTCTTTGATAGTTTATCCTAGGTACTTACGCCAAGTGGTGGAGGTTTGATCCTTTCCCAAGCCTATGGTAATCTATTTGCTATGAAAGGTAGTGAGAGATATTTTACATTTTCATATTGTGATATATACTTTTATTACACCCAAGAGATGTGAGTATCTAAACAATATTTGTGAGGTGCTAGTGTATAATTTCCGTGCTTGTTTTGGTTGAAGTGGAATGATTATTTGTTGTAATTACTTTTATATTAGTGTTAAATGACCCCTAGCTTGTATTTTGATTAGAATAAAAGCGTATTTGCTTGAGGACAAGCAAATCTCAAGTGTAAGGGTATTTGATAAGGCGAAAAGTGTACCACTTTTAAGGGGTCATTTAAGCCCTAAGTCGAGATTATTTGATCAAATATTGCCCTAAATCGTTCTTTTTGTCATTTTAGGTACTTTGGAGAAGAAATCTGGAAAAGGAAACATTTTGAACATTTTTTGAGCGAAAAGTGAAGAAAACGGCAAAGTTTCCAAATCAAGCTGGAATTAGTACCTGACGGCGTCAGGATTTGCATGTGACGCCGTAACTCATAAACAAAGAGGTGGATAATTAAGTATAACGAGATGCGCCAGAATATTTTTGGGAAATTACACATGACGGCGTCACCAAGGCCATCAAGAGCAAATTACATGTGACGGCCAAGAGTTGATTAACACATGACGGCTTCAGATCTGGATCTAGGCAATACGAGAAGAATATTGGCGGCGAGTTGACGGCGTCAGACTCATAACGTGACGCCGTCAGATCACAAAATCTATATATAGTTTTCTAATTTTTATTTGTAAGAGAGAAGAATTGAGAGGAGAATTTTGGGAGAACTTGTGGAAAAACCCTAGGTCGAATTTTACAGGGTTTTTCACCCTTTTATTATTCATGTTTCAATAAAGATAAGTCTTCCAATAATCATTCAATATGTCTATGTGTTATTTGATTCTATCTTATGCTTGTCTTTACTTTAACATGTTAGGCTAGGTTTTCTTTGTGTTTGCTTAGATGTAATGAAACCTAGCTATTGATTATTGGTTGGTTGGTTGTTTATAATTGTATTGGATGAATGATATCGATGTTAGGCTTAAGAAAACTGGCAGACTTCCAATTGGTAACATGCTTAAACGTCTTAAGAAACATGAATCGGATGTGTACTACGATTAATTGGTTATATTTAATGCATAAGTAACTACTAAGGAGGCCATGTTAGGAGCTAGTTGTCGGCTCGACATAGGAAGAGGTAGAAGCTTATAGAGTTAGGGAAGATCGTACACGGCCCTACGAATGGTATTAAGGAATATAACCCGCCATCCATGCAGTTGTAACAAACTAATCAACTAGTAAAAGATAGCTAGGGAGTAGTGAAATTTAAGTAAACACGTTTCTCTCATTATTGTTTTTCTCCAAATTTACTTTCGTGTTATTTTATTTTTATCGCATTTGTAGTTAATTGGGTTAGTTGACTAGCAACTAATTCTGCCCACTCTTCCAAAACCCGAGATTTTTACTTGCTTTCTAAAAAACTATAAAAATACAAAAATAATCATCTCTCACCTCTAGACCTAGTTTAATTAAGTTTTAATCCTAGCGAACACTATTCCCTGTGGAGAACGATCAATCCCCCGTACTTGCCACTACACTATACTACATCAGTCAGGTACACTGCCTGATGGGGATTGCAAGCTTCTCGAGATCCCTTGAGAAGTAAAACCTTTTGCAAGGTTTCAAAACCACACATCCGTTAGTTTGAGTTGGCATCATATGGAGAAAAGGTTTTGAGCGATTATCAGAACTTGTACAAGGACAGCCAACCAAGGTATTGCCCATTCTTATTTTAAAGCTATTTTCTCTATCCCATGAAAAGTAACACGTTGACTATTTGATACACTATCCTATGCTTCTTGTGATCAACTAAATTAGATTTGGAAGTTTTATCTCCCCTCGACTAATATGTGAATGTGCTTAACAGAGTCCAACTTTTACTTATTATATCAAGAAAGAAAGAAATGACATAATTTTCTCACAAAATACCAAGAGTGTTGATGTAGTGTTGCAGAACATAAAAGAGCAAGTGAGGTTTCAACTTATGAGTTTGAAGGTAAGAAACACTGTGAACACTAACAAAGTGGCTGAGGTGTGGAATGTTAAATTTCAAACTTAAAGCTGAATCAGAATAAAGTGAGAATGTTGTGGTTGAAGTTGAATGTGATTGAAGTTAAATTCTCAGATAAGGGGTTTGTTTGGCAGTTTGAGGTTGTGTTGTTATATGGTCTCATTGTTGCTGGTTTTATCAAAGATGGGTGTTTAGAATGTTTTAAAGGGGTGTTTGGATGTGAGTTTTACAGAATCTATTTCTGCATAACTTTGACTATTTTGCTACATAGTAGTCAAGTTATCATATCAAACCATAACAATGGGTTGTTACTAGTACCTTATAGTTCATTTGGTGTGACTGTACTTGCTTGAACCTCAAATGCTTTAACCAAGTTGGCCTTGGCAGGAATCTGGTTGGCTTTGACTATTTCAAGCAAGAGGTCTAATTCATTTGAATGTACCATAATGTAGGGCACCCATTGTGAAGGGTATATAGTTTTGGAAGACAGTGTATGATGAGAGGAATAGCGAGGAGTGAAAGATGAACCTGCTTAGTCCTCTCAATACACTGTCATAGGGGGTTTGGTTGGTTCTCACCCAAGGAGTGTGTTCCCAATTATGTGAAGCCATTTTTGAGATGGAAATGTAGCATAATTGGCAGAGCCCTTGCTGTAGAGGGGTTATGGGTGCCTAGTGAAGCCATTAACCCTTTTTGCTATGTTTACTGTGGATGTGGGATGAGTGATCATGGCAAAAGGGTAAGATGAAAATATATCTAGATGGTAGGTGCTATAAAGGTGAATTGGTGTTATATAGATTGACTAATGCAGTATTGATTGTCATCCTGTTAATGGAAGTGATATTGGATAGAGTTTAAGTATTAACAGATATCTTTGTAAGGTTGACTGATATCGGATGTATAGTTGGTAGTATTGTTTGTTTGTATAAGATTTGGGGTTGTCCAAATCTATGCCTCAATTCTTAAAGTGTACATATGATTTGGAGATTAATATAAGTTTTCAACTTTGCAAAAAAAAAAAAAAAAAAAAAAAAAAAAAAAAAGAAAAAAAGGTCCAACTTTTACTAGTGTAAGTCTGAAAATATTGATTTAAAGGTTATAAGTTTAATGACATTGTCGCCCTGATCATCTAGTGTAAGTCTGAAAATATTGATTTAAAGGTTATACAAGTGTCAAACCCAACCTGTTCATTTTAAGTTTAGAATAACTTTTATTCATGGATTTAAACATGCAAAAATAGGACAACAACAATTAACAATGAAAATAAACATACCAAAATACTTTATTTCATTAAAGTAACAATTGTTTATAATATCTTTTATCCAAATACTAATCACAGTCATGCATGAAACTATTAGCTAATCTAAGCCCAATTTCATTGGCTAATTCATTAAGCTTATCCTTAGATAAAGCCTTATTGAATGAATCAGCTAAGTTATCGTCTGTGTGAACTTTCAGCACATTTATTTCACCTTCGTCAACTTTTTCTCTAACAAAGTGATACTTCCGTAGAAAATGTATGGTGCCTTTCATGACTCCAGGTTCATTGGCAAATATGATTATAGCAGAATTGTCACAATACATATTAATAGGTAATTCAATTGGAGGCATAACACCAAGCCACAATGGACAAATCCAAGAAATTCATCCCAACCAACATGTTATTGTCATGATTAGTGCAATAGATTGTATCGACTTTTATACTTAAATATACCGACCCAAAAGTTGTGTGTTGAATTATCATCCAAAACATGTTATTGTTATGATTAGTGCAATAGATTGTATCGACTTTTATAGGTAAGAGTATTTTAGTAAAACATCACATCTATTTTTTAAGTTATTAAGCAAGATCAAAGTTTGACCATTTTCTCTTTATAATCCGGATTTATTGAGAAGGAAATTGAGAATTGTCGCATTCGATAGATTTTTAATTCCGACTCGACCTTTTCGGATGTAAAACTCAATTTTTTGTCACTATAATATAATCTGTGTAGAAAAAACTGAATCAAAGTTCAAATATCACTAAGTTGCGATATAAGTTCAATTGCGAATCATACGTACAAATTTTATAAATCATTACCGTAACTTGAATTTTAGAATAAGTTGTGAATCAAATTTGTAATTTATAGTATCGGTTCACTATTAATTAATGTATACTAGTGAATCTAATAAAAAACAATGAATCAATATTTTAAATGAAGCATTCTCAATTTCCTTTGGAGTAACCAAAGGCTTTCTCTTTATATGTAGTAACAAAGATAATAGGCAATTACAATTTAATTCACAAACTTGTTTCACTCTCACTTAGTTCACACATACACAAAAAATAAATAAATTAATAAAGCCTATACATATACAAATATAGATACACACATATAATTTGACATTAATAGATGTTATATTTTATATATACTACCTCTTGTCAATTTGTCAATTGTCATCTGTACAAAGCAGTAGACTGCAATTTTATATTAAGGCTAATAAATTACTATTTTTTTTAAATGAAACATTTTATAATATATGAGCTGCATTAATGGGCTATTTTAGTATTATCCCATTGTTATAGAGTGTTGATAGGTATACAAATATGCGTAAGTGTATTTAATTATTTATTATCCTATATGTAGCAAACAAACACATAGAAAAATAAAACTTTTAATAAAAATTTCATATTTGCAACCAGTTCATGTGTAGCACATTTCACAGGTGGCCCGTCCCTGATGCGATGCATGTGAGTTAAAGTTGCATGAATGACCATATGTCCATATGAAACTCGATCACAACCACTACTTTTGACCCAAAGTTGCATGGGTGCCACAAAAATGCAAATATGATATATACATGACAACTTTTATTATCAATTATTGCAATCATGTGGAACACACTCTTGAAAAGATTTTTGGGAAATAAAATGATGCAATTTATAAGTGAGATCCATAAGATTTTATTGTCTGAGATACAAACTATTAGTAATCAATGTGTACAAAATATATGATCAACATATAATATATACTTTAGAAAAATAAGATCGAACCAGCTTTGCTCGTAGCATTCAACTCCAATATCACCTTTAGCTTATATTATATATAAGATCAAACCATAAACCCTAAATGCATCAAAACATTCACCAAAAAGCAGAAATAAGCTTATTATATACTTCTATTAATTAGTTAAATTACTTGCAAGATTCTACGTATTGCACTTTATACCAAACAACATCCAAAACAAAATAGATGCCCATGTTACAGCTAATAGTTTACTAGAGGGCTAGCAAATTAAAACAGCAGCTTATTATATTCCGGACTACTCGAAAGAGGGTCTTATGTTGCCCAAGAATATTACATTAGCATAAATCATTCATTCAAAAACTGACAGAAGTTGTATCAGTGAAACCCACTGGGAAGCAAATAGAAAAAGACCGCTGAAATAATAAAACTGATGATAAATATGTATGAAAGTGCTTTCATACTAAGAACATTAGGATTTTGTGGAAATGGATTATTTAAGTAAGCACGTCGCCAGTTCTCTATAAACGCCAACTCTTCTGGATTCCATTTTGGAATTTTGTGATCATTAAGGGTGTTTATGATGGGTAAAATCTACAAATACTGAATGTACTCACAATTTTAACTCATTATACATAATCAACTAACAAAATTACTATTATGCTCTAAAAAATCTTACACGTTAGTCCCTTTGTGTTGATGCAAATAATGTCTAAAAACGTTATTTCTATCTTTCGATATCTTTACGTTTTGATGATAACAAAATGTGAACACATTTTACGTAAAAATTAACGTAAACAAGTTTTTAATCGAAATATCCGGTTTCTACGCAAATCGTTCTAGGTATGAACAAACAAATTGACTACTAGACAAATTATCAAAGAAGTGAATTTGTGTTTTAAACTTCACATTCTTGAGGTGGCAAAATATTCATTTCAAAAATAAATTTTACAAATTATTTTTGAATTTTAAATAAATGTTTTATTTGAAAAAATAAATTCAAAAAACTTAACAATTATTTTTCCCCCCAAATTAGCTCCAAACTTTCCCAAATAAACCTTCACCAATAAAAACAAAAAGAGGAGCATTTTTGTCTGGGACGGTACCACGGTACCACTAAATTTAGTAGTGTCGTGTACCCATAACGGTCATCTTTTCATTTCCTATAAATACCACCTCACTTACGTGATTTTACTCATCCTTTTTCACACAAAACTTTCTGCATTCCATCCTCCTTTCCTAGTCACACTTCTTAGATCATTAGTTAGTTTTCTTTTGTTTAAAGAGTGATCCTTTCATCCAACCAAAGATCACCTACATTCCTCTACTAGTCAAGAGAAGAACACATAGTGTCAAAAAGACACAAAGTTTTAGAGTCTTTGTGTAGTGCACTTGCATTACTTTTTATTTGCTTGATTGTATCTTGATATACATCAAGTGTTGTAATCTTGTCTAAGCTATCTTGTGTAGATCATTGTGATCTTGTTGAGATCTTGGGGATCTCTTGTAGCTAGTGTATTAGTGTATTGATCAAGTGGATTAAGGGTAGATTGGGTTGATTGTGTTGATTGTGTAGATTGTGTAAGGATCGTGTGGATCATGTAAGAAGTTAGGATCGTGTGAGAAGTTAGGATCGTGTGAGAAGTGTGGATCGTGGTAGATTAGTACTAGCTAAGATTAGTACTCGACATCTAGCTTAGAGTCGGAAAGTAACATAAGCGACGTTGTATGGTTTTCTCCGCCTGAAGGGAGGTTGTTGACATAGTGCTTATAACTCTCGAGTTGGTTACTCGGGGAGTGGAGTAGGGCGAAGAAAAGCTTTGTGACCGAACCACTATAAATCACTTGTCTCGGACAAGGTTGCAAAAACCGTGAATCGGTAGTTGGGCAGTCAACTACCTTGTAGCTTGTAATCGGTCTAAGCGGGATTAATCGGTGATTAATCGGATTGGCAATGCTGACAAATTTTGGTTACTTCTGGCAAGTTTTGTGTATTTCCAGTGAGTTTTAGGTATTTTCGGCAAGGTATTTTCTTAAAAATAACTTGTAATAGACTTAAACAGTTACTATAAGTGATCAAAATATGTTTATAGTGAGTTTTGGGTACTTCCGACAAGATTTATAGGTTTCTAGAAAGTTTGACCACGATTGACCTGTTGATCGCCGTTGACCACAGTTGACCTATGTGTTTGACCCAGTTACATAAATCGGAAAGGTCGATGGCCTTGTAGCACCTAATCGGTGATTAATCGACCTTGTAGACTTTTTTTTTTGCAACACTACTCTCGGTTTGATCTTTCCATCTCTATATCTTTTATTTATTTCTATTGCTTGATTAGTATTAGTTTACTGTTGTGTTCATATTGGTGTTGGTTGATTTTATCTACATACGAATCAAAGTTTTTCACAAAGTAAAATTTTAAAACTAGAGAAAAAGTTGGTAAACTATTCAACCCCCATTCTAGTTTCCCACAATTTGGTTAAATAATCTTGAGGCGTCTATCCTTCTATCCAAGGGCCGTTTATTTTTAGGGTTATCTTTTTGCAGCTTCTATCATTTTGTCCAACGGCCGTTTGTTTTTGCACGTTTCCTTCCGTGTTTGCACATTTTCATCTGGTTATAAATGTTTTTATCTGTTTTTACACGTTTTCATTCGTTTTTGAACTTGTTCGTCCGTTGTTACACGTATTCATCCATTTTTACACATTTTCGTTCATTTGTTGCATGTTTTCGTCCCATTTTGCACGTTTTTGTCCGTTTTACATGTTTTTGCACGTATTCGTCCATTTTTACACGTTTTCGTCAGTTTTTAAACGTACAAAAATAGACGAAAACGTGTAAACACGGATAAAAATATGTAAAAACGGACGAAAATGTGTAAAATGGACGAAAACATGGAAAACGGACAAAACGTGCAAAAAAAGGACAAAAACGTGCAAAAAACGAACGAAAACGTGCAAAAACGTGTAAAACGGAGGAAAACATGCAAAAACGTGTAAAAGACTAAAAACAGATAAAACGTGCAACAACAGACGAAAACGTTTGAAAACGGATGAATACGTGCAAAAACATGCAAAAACGAACGAAAACGTGTGAAAACGGACAAATACATGCAAAAACGAACGAAAACGTGCAAAAGCGAACGAAACATGTGAAAACAGAAAAAACGTTCAAAAACGGACAATAACGTGTAAAAATGGACGAAAAATGCAAAAACAAACGGCCGTTGGATAAAAGGATAGACGCTGCAAAAAGATAACCCTATAAATAAACGGCCATTGGACAAAAGGATAGACGCTGCAAGATTATTTAACCAAAGGGACTAACGTGTAAGATTTTTTAGAGCATAATAGTAATTTTGTTAGTTAATTATGTATAATGAGTTAGAATTGTGAGTACATTAAGTATTTGTAGATTTTTCCCGTTTATGATCTGCATGTGTAGTCTCATCGAGAAGTTAGGCTACATCATGAATGCTATCCTCACTTTTCTCTATTGCACGCGTATGGCATTTCAAAGAACATTAAGGGTATGATGAAAGGAGGGGGATATATGAAATATATTTTCCCTTTTGTCGTATATAAAGAAGTTGGCACAAAACTACACATTTGTACTAATCGGATTTAATATATGCAGATGGAAACAAAAGTTGCTGATGAGTTGAACTTCGAAACTTTGATGAAAGGCTGTGGGTCTATTTCAACTATTAGCATTTAGCAAGCAGTATTGTAACTATGTATGTTTTATATACTAAAAAGCTTAACAATGCCTGTATTTAAATTCCAGTGGCTTGGCATGGGAACCAGAAGCTTCTTGAATACCATAAGGCTTTTGGAGCGGTGGAAGCTCGTAATGCATATGGGCCTGAAGGGCACAGGGGGATGAGTGCTTTTTTGTTTGACTCGTCAGCTGTGGGATATTTTGGGGCGCATCTAAACCAGCATTTTGAACGTCAAGGTATAGGTAGAGATCGTTGTTTGGAATTGTAAGTTCAAATGAAGAAAAGGTTGTGAGCGATTATCTGCCATCTTACGAGGTATTATTCAATTTTTGTTTTAAAGCTATTTTCCCTATCCATGATTTTTAACAAGGTTTTTTTTTTTTTTTTTTTTGAAAAGATATATCACAAAAATTGAGTACAAGCTTACAAAAGAATATTGCATTGGACAGACCCAAGCAATTTCCAAGGTTATGAGTTAGCTTGAATAACAAGTTGTTGGGTTTAATATTGACATGTTGGTTTAGTAGTTCTTTAGTTAGTAAATTGCATAAATGATAGTAAGTTGTTGGTTGAATGGGTCCTCTATGACCGAGTATTATGGAACTGAAATACATGAATGGTAGAGTAGTTTTCAGTTACCTAGTTTTTAGGTTGAGTCATGTCACGCGTTTCTATCTTGTAAGGCTATTTATAGCTATGTTATTTATTAATGATAGTATTCCCCTTCTCCCATATCTTCCTTTACCCACTGTTTAGTGACATATACAGAGACTTGTGAGTTTATATTTGACTAGTTGTGAAGCTTCAAATCTACATTTGGCATCAGAGCCACTAGGGCTCAAATAAGAGGAAAGGGGCGATTTCATGTGAATCGCAGCAAGTGGGAGAAGAAAGACTGGCTGCTCACAAGCAGCGACTGAAGACCAACGCCGAAGAAGAAGACCCTGACCGAGAAACCAGCGAAAAGAAGACCGTGGCTGGAAACTAAGTTATAGCTAAGACCGAGAAGACCATTAAGTAAGAAAGAAAGACCGTAGACCAGCCGGAAGAGAGATTCCAGCGAAGACCGAAGAGTCGATATAAAGACCGATGGTTTGGCTTGTTTGCAGGTGAAAGAAAAACTATAAAAAGAAGTGAAGAATGGCGTTGGTACCTACAGAAGGAGGATCGAAATCATATCAAGTTTCTGGCTTTGACCTAGACAAACACACTCATAGCAATTACCACTTGCTGGAAACTCGTTCAACCACAAGACGTGGTAAACCCACTTCCTTTTGCTGAATACTTAGTCCACCAGTGAATAAACTGACCCATGACTACTGATCCGCGACCCACATACTGATCCGTGACCCTCAACCTGATTTAACCCATCAAGATTATCCAACATTCACCCCCATAATCTTGATGCTTATCACGGTCTCGAGTCCTACAATCATACTCACGAACACGGTCTCGCGGTTCCTTGCTCAGTCTCAAACTTGCTTCTTGCTTGCTACCTTGCACGTACTTTTCAAAGTTTCAAAAAACTTTGTTCTTGTTCTTACTCTTGAGTTCCAAAACGGTATTGTTTTCTTTCTAACATACCGGTCTTGATCTCGTTCTTACTTTTTACTTTTTTACTAATCAATTACTTAATTATCGATTCTTGCTTGCTAGTTTCATGCTTGCAACTTGTTACAAACCCGAAACTTTCTACTTGCTATGATTGTCTTGCCTGCTACTTGCTACAAACTATGCGACAACCTTCTTGCTTGCTTTCTTTCTTGTCTGCTACTTGCTTTATTGTGATTACCACACGTGATCAACTTTATTCGGTCTTACTGTGAATCTTCGGTCATTTGATTCACGGTTCGGTCTTCAGCTATTAAAGCTTCGGTCTAGACAACCCGCCGGTCATTGTTGCCTCCTTCGGTCTTGGTCTAAACTTTCTTGGTATAGGTGTCGCCCGGTCTTTTGCGGCTCCTCGGTCTCACGTCAGTAAACACTTTCCTGTCACCATCATTCTTTCTTCTTTTTCTGTTTTTCTTTCACCTGCAAACAAGCCAAACCAGCGGTCTTTATATCGGCTCTTCGGTCTTCGCCACAATCTCTCTTCTGGCTGGTCTACGGTCTTTATTTCTTACTTAACGGTCTTCTCGATCTCAGCCAGAACTTAGTTTCCAGCCACGGTCTTCTTCTCGTCGGTTCTTCGGTCACGGTCTTCTTCATTTGGCATCGGCCGAAAGAGAGATTCCGGGGAAGACCGAAGAGCCGATATAAAGACCGGTGGTTTGGCTTGTTTGCAGGTGAAAGAAAACAGAAAAAGAAGTGAAGAATGGCGTTGGTACCTAAAGAAGGAGGATCGATATCATATCAAGTTTCGGCTTTGACCTCGACAAATTATCCGGTGTGGGCTGTTAGGGTCAAATTGATTATGGATGCATATGGCCTATGGGCGACAGTCGAACCAAGAGGGTTAGGTGAAGAACCGGATCTAAAGAAATCCAAACAAGCTCTTGCTTTTTTGTTTCAAGCGATACCCGAAGAAATGGTTTTGCAAATTGCGAGTTACACCGACCCGAAGCAAGTGTGGGATGGTCTCAAAACACGATACTTGGGTGTGGATTGGGTGAGAACGGCTTGGCTTGCAACATTGAAAAGGGAGCTTGAAAGCTTGCGTATGAAGGAGGGTGAAACTATTGATGAGTTTGCGACCAAGTTGAGCGGTCTAGCTTCAAAGGCAAGGAGTCTCGGGTACGAGCTTGAAGAAGTAGACTTGGTGAAAAGGCTACTTGATGCAATGCCAAAGTCGTTTCTTCAAATTGTGGCTTCGATCGAACAATGTTTCGAGTTGGATACGATGCTCTTTGATGAAGCAGTTGGAAGGCTTAAAGTGTACAAAGAAAGACTCAAAAGCCATGGTGAGAAGGAAGGAGAACAAGGGCAACTCTTGTTGGCAAGTGAGCAAAGGCATGGCGAAAGTAGTGGACGAGGAAGAGGTCGTGGAAGGAATTCTGATAGAGGTGGTTGAGGCCGAGGAAAAGGATCGGGTCGAGGTGATAAGAGTGGGATTCGATGCTATGATTGTGGAACATTTGGGCACTTTAGCTATGAGTGCACCAAATGGGAGGACAAGGACAAAGACAACGAGCTCAACTTGATCCAAGATGAAGAACCGGCACTCCTTTGATGAAGAGACGAGTCAAGATTAAGGGGGTGAATGGTGGGTTTAATCTTGACATGTTGGTTGAATGGGTCCTCTATGACCGAGTATTATGGAACTGAAATACATGAGTGGTAGACTAGTTTTTAGGTTGAGTCATGTCACACGTTTCTATTTTGTAAGGCTATTTATAGCTATGTTATTTATTAATGATAGTATTCCCCTTCTCCCATATCTTCCTTTACCCACTGTTTAGTGACATATATATTTGACCAGTTGTGAAGCTTCAAATCTACACAAGTTGACTATTTGATACACTATTATATGCTTCTTATGATCAACTAAATTAGATTTGGAAGTTTTATCTCCCCTCGACTAAAATGTATCTACTGAATGCGTATTAGCTGAATCCCTCATGAGCATAGTACTATAGTGGCAACTCGGACTTATATACTTATAAATGGAACAGTTTCGAATGTGCTTGATCCCAATGGGTACGCGGTCAAACCAAAGCTAACAGAAAAGTGGTTAAATCGGTTGAAAGTATTAGCTTAGGACCTCCTATCGTTTTTTATAAAAATAAATAGTAATAGTATGATATTATTTTAGTTTTTGTAATCATAAACAACATATCAACTATCTATAAAGAATGGTAATACATGTTCCCATTTTCTACTATTAATTGTTAATCTTTATTGACTCGTATAGGAAGGAGAAGGAATTGGACAACATCGGGGAAGAAATTGAGAGGTCAAATAGAATTGACTAATAGCCGTTAGTAAACGTACATTGAACAGGCCGGAGTGTACTTGTTGTAGTTTGGTCTCTTTTTGTTTAGCCGTAGGCCAGAAGGAAAATGGCGTTACAAAGAAAGTGAAATTTGATGATGATAACTAGTCGAGAACTAAAGTCTGAGAGATCTTGAAACAGAAAACAAATGTTGTAACGATCGTATTTGGCATCTCATTCACTTGTAAATTGCTGCTCCATGTATCAGCTCATTAGTTTGTGAAATCTTTATAGGTCAGTTGTTTTTGTAGTGTGGTGAATATGCAATTGGGTGAAATTATATATATCAATTCTAATATTCACCCAGGCCATATGATCCGTTATGAGATTCTTGGAAATTTAAATGTGCCGAAAGCCCAAACTAACCCACTTGATGTATATATGCCGCCCAAGTTAGCCCATTGGTTTGTAGAAAGTGCCTAAACAAGCCCAAACTTTTATATTGCTCAGGGTGTTCACAAAACGGGTAAATGTGAATGAACCGAAAATTTAAACCGAATGGAATAAAAGTAAACCGAATTTATAACTGAATCGGATTTGTCAAAACGGAAGTGAACCAAATTAAATATTTGGTTTTCTGTTTGGATATGATTTTGGTAAAATTTTAAACATTTCTTAAGGTTATTTATTAAGGTTGGATTTTTTTTTTCTTCCATAAAAACTATATATTTAAATGAAAAAAAATAATAAATAAATAAATAAATAAAAATGAATAATGTAATCTTGATCAATTAGAAAATCGAACAGAATTCAAATTTGGTTTTCGGTTTGGTTTAACCCAATTTAAATTCAGTTAGATTTGGTTTTCGATTTTACCTACAATAAAAGTTAATCGAACCAACTGAACCAAATAAACAGAACAACACGATAACCGACAATCCGAAATGATAAACACCCGTATTTGTGCTGTCTGGCTCTAGTTTGTTTTATAGCTCACTTACGGGCCCAAATACAAAGTACTATGCATATAACATTAGATATGTTAATAACATATAATTCACGAGCCCTTTTAAACGACATTCTTGATATTAGTGCAATTTGAGTTTTAAAATATGACAATGTTTGACTAATCTATCATGAATGTCTAACTTTTTATAAAATGTCAAACATACTTGTAAAACATAATTTACATCAATAAATCACATTTAAATTTTACAAAAACAACAATATTCAATTTCGTTAGAGTTAAAATAAAATAAAAGTAAAAGGTAAAGAGCCATATCTTTTACCTCAAAGTTAGAAAGACCACTTTTGAAAAAACTTACGACAAAATTGTTATGTATTCTATAAAATGCTAAAAGAACAGAACTTAAATATCGAAAGATGAATTATCATCCAAAACTTGTATTGTTATGATTGTGACAGTCAAAAGTTAATTCAAAAAAAGTATATGAACCAAAAATTATTTTACTAAATTTCACAAACTTTCAAAAACTGTTTTAACATACACATTTATATAACATTTATCGCATTTTTTTTAGATGGCACATCATCCATATCGATTCTAACAAAAAATAAATAAATAAATAAATAATAGTTTCACGATCTTTATTTTTCTTTACTATTAAACTATCGTCAAATAACTTAATGGTAAGATATTTGGTTTTCTAATAAAAGGTCAATTTCAAACATCACAGTACTTACATTTGAGGGTGTCAGTGAAAAGGTATGAAACAGTCCCGGTATTAACTCTAATAAGAGCATCGGGTATCGTTGGTGTCATGGCTCCAAGCCGTGGGAAATTTTTGATGTCACGTCAGCAAAAAGCTCTACGGCACCAGAAATCCCACGGCACCACATTTCAGAGGTATCCGTTGACACCAGAATTTCTGGTGCCGTCGGCCATTTTTTTTTTATTTTACAAAAATTAAAATATACACAATATAAACTTAAATAAACTTCATTAATTAAAAAAACACACATTACATTAAAAATAAAAAAAATAAAAAAAAAAACATTACATATAAAAATAAAAAATAAAAAAAATAATAGCTCATATATAATTTTTTTTATTTCTTCTTCCTCCCAAATAATGGCCCAAATAATAGCCCATGTAAAATTATCACCTTTCTTCTCAACAAACAAAGTAGCAGCCACAAAAAACCTTTCTTCCTCCACAGCCATACCTAAAAAAAAAAAAAAAAAAAAAAAAAAAAAAAAAGGCAACACCGAAAACAATCACACACGGATACTTTTGCATTCTTGGTCCAAGTTTTCAAGCAAAAAAAAAAAAAAAAAAAAAAAAAAAGTCGATGGCGCTGAGCCGTGGGTACGGCGCGAGCACCGACGGCGCCACCACCGGTACGGTGCGCCGTCGAAAAACCTCGGCTGGTGGTGACGGTGCGAGCGACGGCTCAGCTGTACCCCATGCTCTAAGGCCACGTACCATATATTTTATTTTGACATTACATTTAAAACACTTTCTAAGTCTTTAGTTTAGGGGTGTTTGTTTAAGCTTATTTGTAAAGGTGGCAAAATAAGCTTATATGCAAATAGTTAGACTGCTATAGGCAATTTTTCAAAAGTTGAGGGCTTCTTTGTGTAGCATTGACATTTCAATGGGTCTATCTGGGCAAAATAATAGTAAACTCTATGTAACGGATGTAATGGAAGGTAGACTCTGACTTATTCACTTGTGCGATAAAATCTTTATAGTTTTGTTTCTTTGTTTTCTGTTTTTTTTATTTTTTTTTAATTCTATTATTATTTATTTATTTTAGTTTTCCTTTTAATCAATGTTTTAAAGCGTATATGTATAGGCATGGAATTTTTTTTGCATATTTCGATTTTTTTAACTTTCTTTTTCACGTAATTTTAGCAACAAAGTTTAGTTTATTAACTAAATGAACATGAGATTCTTCTTTTTTAAATGACACGTGTTTATTGAGGCCACTAGTTTGTCTCGTGCCCGTTTAGCATGTGGGCGTTTGACCCATATTTCAACTTTGCCCGTTAGGACCCGAGCCCGTTTTGCCCGTTGCCCGGGCCCGTCCGACCCGCCCATTTTGCCACCTCTGGTTATTTACGGGATTTACGAACTTATTTGATTTCGACTTGTATTTCATAAGCCTCGATCTTCTAGTTTATTTTGAGATTTATGAGTTTATATAAGCTTAACATGATATATAATGGGCATGTTTGACACACACGATTAAGAAAAGATTATACTTACTTTCTAAGAAAATAAACTACTGAAAATATAAGCTTTATTTGAGAAATATAACTTATCAGAAATTTTAAAATAATTTTTTAAAATCAAATTCTACTTCATTTAGTTTATAAAAATAATCTCAATTTCAATCTTCTCTTCGATCTTCGTATACAACTACATATTCTAATTGCAACAACAGTTACTTTTGTCAAACCAACAATTACTTTCGTCAAACATACCTCCCATCTGCTAGCTTAGCTTATAAACGTCAAGAGAATATAAAGATCTTATAATCTTATTAAAAATAAGCTAAAAATCAAATCACAAATAAGCTTAAACAAACACCCCCTTAATTAACTAACAAAAAACACAAGAAAATCCCCAAATCCAATGAAACTAAACTAAACCAAAATTCAACCACTTTGATTCAATTCAATTCACATCAAAACCAAACTCACAAATCCTAAAACTAAATAATGTATTTGGGTTTGGGCTTTCGTGAGCCCAAACCGTTAACATGGTAGACCATTCATTGTTATGATAGCCAACTCGTAGTGAGCTTGAGCGTTTGTAATGTTCATTAATCGGGTTCGTGACCCGAATATGGACTATACGTCATCATATGTCAAGAGAATATGAAGATCTTAATCTTATGAAAAATAAGCTAAAATCAAATCACAAATAAGCTTAAACAAACACCCCCTTAATTACCTAAGAAAAAACATAACAAAAATCCCCAAATCGAATGAAACCAAGAATCTAAACTAAATCTAAATCAACCACTTTGATTCAATTCACATCAAACCCAAAAACCAAAAATCCCCAATTTCAATTTCCAATGTTCTTGATCATCAAACCCTAATTGAATCCATACTCTAATAATGAGGTCTGAACATCATTAATGGAATCAAACACCAAGAACCATCAAAATCTTGATGAGAATGACAAACTGAAGATCATTAAATTTGAGGATTTTCAAAATGAGCTTGTTCGGTTTTCGAGCTTATCGTCTGCGGTTAATGAGGCCAAAAAGACCAAATCTTTGCTTCAGGAGAAGCTTAATTCCTTGTTAGAGGTATATTTTTATGATTTGGTGATGTGGGTATGTTAGAATGTGGTCTTTTATGTGTTAGGAGGTGAAAAAGTATTGGTTTTTGATGGTGTTTTGTTGTCGTTTGCGGTTTTCGTGGTGTGTATGTGTAAATGTAGTGGCTGTTTGAGATTGTTTTAGTGATTGGTGATGTGGGTATGTTAGAATGTTGTATTTTACGCTTTATTAGTGGTAAAGTATTGATTATTGATGATGTTTTATTTGTTGTATTACGCGTTATTATTGCGGTTTTCGTGATATTTGGTTGCTTTAGTTTATTTAGTTGAAATCGGAATATTGATTGATGATGTGGGTGTGTGAAAATGTGGTCTTGCGCGCGTTAGAATTTGAAAAAGTATTGGTTTTTGATGATGTGTTGCTGTCGTTTTCGGTTTTCGTGGTATGTATGTGTAAATGTAGTGGTTGTATGAGATTGTTTTAATGATTGGTGATATGGGTATGTTAGAATGTGGTATTTTACGCCTTAGGAGTCGATAAAGTATTGATTTTTAATGATGTTTTGCTGTCGTTTTTGGTTTTCGTGGTATGTATGCATAAGTGTAATGGCTGTTTGAGACTGTTTTAATGATTGGTGATGTGGGTATGTTAGAATGTGGTCTTTTATGCGTTATTAGTAGATAGAGTATTGAGTTTTTATTAGTGGGTAGATAGGATTGTTTTAGCGTTAAGTAAAGTTGGTTGCTTTAGTTTATGTAGTTGAAGTTGGAATAATGATTGGTGATGCGGGTGTGTGAGAATGTGGTCTTGCGCACGTTGGAATTTGAAAAAGTATCGATTTTTGATGCTGTTTTGCTGTCGTTTTCGGTTTTCATGGTATGTATGTATAAATGTAGTGGCTGTTTGAGATTGTTTTAGGGATTGGTGATATGGGTATGTTAGAATATGGTCTTGCACGCGTTAGGAGTTGCAAAAGTATTGATTTTTTATGTTGTTTTGTTGTCGTTTGCGGTTTTCGTGATATTGGTGTATATGGGATTGTTTTGGCGTTAAGTGAAGTTGGTTGCTTTAGTTCATATAGTTGAAATTGGAATATTAATTGATGATGTGGGTGTGTTAAAATGTGGTGTTGTGCACTTTAGAACTCGAAAAAGTATTGATTTTGACTCCGTTTTGTTGTTGTTTTCGGTTTTCGTAGTCTTGGGTATGTATGAAGTTGTTGAATTAGTCATCGAAATGTAGTTGGTGTTTGAGATTGTCTTAATGATCTAATATGTGGGTATGTACAGATGTGGTCTTTTATGCTTTGGAAGTAGAAAAAGTATTGATTTTGATGCTGTTTTGTTGTCGCTTTCGTGTATATATTAGATCTTGTTTAGTGTATTAGTTATGAAATTGGGTTGCTTAAGAGAACAAGGAACAAAAATTAGAAACATCTTGCTGCATGGTTGTAAAACTTGGTAGGTGGTACTTGCGCGGTTGGCTACCTAGTTAACAGGACCCTAGAAATACGTTTAGAAACATTAACAGTATTGCTCAAATACTTCAACCGAGTTTTGACCAAGTTAACCCTAAGTTTTGACCTTGTAATGAGTAAAATCTGTGTTTTACAAAACTGTCTTGCTGGCATTTTGTAGACAAAATTAGAAATATAGTTTAACTCTTATGCAAAAAATTTAAGAGTAAAATTCTGTCCTTCTGGGATTACTCACTTGATTAGGAACTTCCTGATTAATAGGATCCTGTAACTGTTAATATGTTTATATTTATATGTAGGGTAACTGGTATTTGAGAATTTGCATATGAATTAGGATGTAGTGATTTATTTTGCTGTCATTTATGTTATCCCCAATACCCAGACGTCTGTCCTCCGTCCCATTGCTTCACTTGCGTACCCTTCTTGTCATTTGTTAATGATACTAAGTTCTAATTAAGTTAATTGCGTTTCTTGATCTCATTCATGGAAAGAAAAGAGCTACCTTACAGTTCCAACCATGTTTATTTGCTAGCCAAGTGTGTAATGTGTTATTTGTCGACTCTATAACTGCATGCTAAATGATGTGCTATTAAGTATTTAGATGTTAACATGAGCTGTCAAATGTGTGGCAGTTAGAAGCAGAGTCATTAAGTAGGTCAAATAAGCTAGATGAAATGCGGGAAAAGTTGGAAGCTCGAAAGTTGGTTATGGGAAACATGTCAATGCAGTCAAAAGTTGTACAAGAAAAGGCTAAAAAGCAGGAGGGTCTACTTAACTCCGAGATTAGATCACTGCTCATGGCTGGAACTTCTCTTTCTGTAGCGAGTAAGAGCTTGCAGGTAACTGAACCTTTATATTAGCATGCATATATCGATGATAGTTAATAATTAGGACTAGCATTTTCTTGAATTTTCCTCAAAGTCATGGACGTGTCTCCTTTATGGCACAGGAAGCTAATAATTCATTGGCTGGAGAAAGAGGATATGTTCATTTACGGAATGTGCAGAAGCTGCTCAGAGCAAGGCAGCAATTTATGGTTTCACAAATTTCATTACTTTATCCGGTGAAGTTTGTGTCTGGACATACAACTGAGCAGGAACTTGATTCGTTTTCCAGCAGTAGTAAAGCAGGTGATAGTTCTCATTAGGTAGACCGTAGACCTAAAGTATTCTTGAATGAATGTTTGATATTATTCTCATGGGGGGATCATCTTTTTTTGTTGACTTATGAATCTCCTTTGTCACTATTGATATTCACTATGCCTGTCATGAAATGTAGTTAGTTTTTCTGTCTTAGTATGTGTGTCATAATTTTCTCTTGGATTATGCAAGGATCCAACTTTTACCCTCCTTTTGCAAGCCCTAGTAACAAAAATCATTATAATGATCATCCACTAGCAGACTTCGTTGGCTCTGACTTTTAGTTTTGGAGCACAATTGTCATAGACGCCACCACTTACCACCATTTTCCCCAATTTGTAATCGAGAAAGTGTAAATCTATGACAACTAAAGTTTCTATTCTATCAAACTTGTTATCTGTTGTCTCGTTGAAGAGGCAGAAGTGCCATCATGAAGAGAGATTGTGAATTAACTTGCATATTTCTTATATCATAGGTAAAAAAAATGGCGAGTTTAGTAATTTAAATTTCCCCTCTATCAATAACACTCCCTAGTGTGAGATATAAATGGATAAATTCCTTTTCTTTTTTTTGTGTGTGTGTTTAATGGCTAAGCTCTTTATATCTTCACATGACTTTTGTTCACAACTTCAATGTCAGATTGGTCACATCATGTTTACTCAGTATATTAAGAATTTGTATACTCTCACACACACCCCTAAGCATAGTAGCAAGTCAAGATCAGTTGTGATATGCAGGGCGGCATAAGAGGGTCCCAACACACAGCACAAATGGCCCACAGAGTGTACCTATGGGGGAGGGTTGTGAAAGGTGAGCAGTCTTGGACAATATCTATTGTGAGGCTCAAAAGCTATCCGGCCACACACACACGTCTCTATCCAGGGGTGTGTATTATGTATGTACACCCATTCCCTGTAGCCCCGTAAAACATATAAAAATTGTAACACCCATATATCTATCTGTATATAATAGTTAATAGCGATGTGCATTATGCAGTTAGAACCATTTGAGTGTATTAATTTAAACATGTTTATGGCTCTGCAGGGATTCCTTCTGGATCGAAAACACTGGATCCAGGATCTTTGACTATTTCTGGTCTTCATCTCACCGTGCTCCCTTTTAAGAAGATAAGTTTTTTCACTGATAAGAAGGAAGTCCAGAGCTCAGCAACTGCTCTCGGTTATGTTGCACATGTATGTTCTCAACCTACACTTGACATATGTTTCTTGGTAGCAGTCCATGTTATTATATTAATATTAAAATTAGCATCCTAAGTTAGAGAATACCTTATCTAAAACAACTTTCATGGTCTTTGTTGATCATCTTAAGTTAAAGTGAGATTTACGTTTTGCAGGCTGTTTCATTAATAGCTTTTTATTTAGAAATTCCTTTGCGCTACCCATTACGATTAGGAGGTTCTCGTACATATATCTGCGATTATGCCCCTTCAGTGGAGCCCACATCATCTGATTTTGCATCAATTTCGTTACCTTTCTCAAGTTCAAAGCCAATGGAGTTTCCCCTGTTCTTGGAAGGACAGGACACAACAAGATCAGCTTACGCTGTCTTTCTATTAAACAAGGTTTGTTTACTTTGTCACCTTATTTCTGCAATATCTTTTACAGAATGAACACTGCTTAATCGATCTCATATGGCTAATAGGATTTGGAGCAGCTTTTGAACTTCATTGGCGCTGAAAGTTTAGGGCCACGACACGTGCTGGCTAATCTGAAGGAACTGCTAAACAACATCCTCTCCCCAGCATATATCAACTCATAACCATAGCTTTCGTTTCTGTAAGTGTATTGTACATGTTCTCTTTGTATTCTTACACGGTGCTTGTTTTTTTCCCCCTTGGGGCACCTTCAGATGGACATATACAATGTAATCACAGAGACATGACTACATGGGTCACTTATTGAACCGTTGTTCTTGTAGTTAACTTTATGTTAATAAACATTGTAGATTTGAAATTGCAAATTGAAAGAAAACTGTAGTTAAGTAATACAAAGTCAAATTATTTATTCAAAGCTTATTTCTCTAGATAATGATATTTTTGGTATTAGTTTTGGGTTTTGCTAATATGTGTCCACCGGTCACAATGTCACATGTTATAATGTGTTTAATGATCACTTATTTTCCTTGAATGTCAAAAAAATGTATCTAATTAACATTGAATAAAGATATAAATTATCTATGTCGTTTCTTTTTTGCTTAATGGAAAAAATCCTTAACCCATGTGACAAAAATGTTGTTTCATTTTAACTTTTTACAAAAAGGAATCCTATATGTAAAAGGGCATTATATTTGAGGTTGTTTGTGTCTAGGACCATGTGTTTTACCAAACTACCCTCATTATTCTCTTTTATTTTTTTTTCCCCAAATCCTCCATCCATATTTTCTCACCCCAACCATCAAACAACTACTCCACCTGCAGCTACTATTGTCAGCGGCTCCTCCCCAGAAGCATCATCCTCGATTCCTCGACAACTACTCAACGTCGGCACCTACTCGACATGGTTGACCCGCTAGCAGTTACTCGACCCACTAGCAATTAAACCCATGAAATTTGATCTCACTTAAAGAAATCAATATTATTGCAAAATTGATAAATGTATTTTAATACCAGAAAGAATCTTTGATTTGTGAACAAATCCAACTTTCGTATCATACTGATGCTCCGTATTGATGCCTTTGCAATTTTTACTATGCTTAAAATTTAGTCCAATGGTTGTTCATGTGATTCAAGAACTTTTGCGTTTTGTGCAATTAGAATTATTTATTAACCATTTCATTTGTCTCATATCCTTGGAACTGGAATGATTTACTTGCCAATTAGGCAATTACATGTTTGTTCATTGAAGATTGATTTTTATAAAAAGGGTAAAATGGTAATTTATTGACACTCATATATTAATCATGATGAGAAAAGAAACAACATTTGCTCTTACAAATCTTATTCTAAACACCTCACAAGTGTACAAACAGAAGCCGGATACAAACAGGAAAAAAAAAGAAAAAGAAACACCCTAACTTTCTATTTCGATACACTAACATGTTGGCAGTGGCAGAGACGAGTTGGGCACGTGGCTCTAGCGAAAAAAAATTGTAATCTAAATTTTCTAAAATATCCAGCTATTTGTAATTTGCTCTCTTAACAAGCCGATTGTTTATTGTAGTTTTTAAAACTTATCAAAGTTTATCCCTCGGCTATAACTTTCTGGCTCCGTCATGTTAGTAAAAACATTTACTACGTATGAGATTTACCCCACCAGAATAAATGTTTGGGCAGACCAACGTTACTAGTATACAAATAGAAAAAGTTAGTAATTACGAGTATTGATGTGTCATAATCAATGTTCTGAAAGGCTCAAGGCGCACTAAGGCGCAAAGGGGGTCAAAGAGCCTCGAGTTGAGGCGCAAACCAAGGCGCGGGATTCATAAATATGAGGCGCACTATACATTTAGGTTTTTTTATAACATATGTGACACCTTATGCAGCTTAAATAACACATAAGTATCAATATTCAATGCATAATGCCACTTAATAGTTATTACATCTAACAAAGCTTGCATTTAAACCAAATATCAAGCAAGCAACATATCAGAATCCATAAACTACACTAAATCCCTGAATATACATTACAATATATGAGTTTATGACTTATAAAATTTAACAAATTACCATGTATCTCTATCAACTATCAACAGCAAAAAATTTATAGTTTTTTGGTAACACTTAACACTAAAGAAACAACATTTGTATCTGTTAATAAGCTATTATTCTTAGACATTAGATTACAAAAAATATATATTTCTTTGTTAATTGTGTGTGTTCTAGTTATTTTCTAAAATATTAGGGCTATTAGATACTTTATAACTTAAAGGGCTCAATGTATATAACATGTAAGCCCAAAATGTATCTTACTATTAAGAAAAAAAGGCCAAAACCCGTTACATCTTCTAGGCGCAAAAATCCCTAAGGCGCAAAAGCGCAAAAATCCCTAAGGCGCAAAGATTTTTACGGGATTCATGCATGTCGTGAGTCTCGATCTGAAAAAAATCCCAAAGGCTAGAGCCTCGTGGGATTTAGGGAAGGCGCGCTTTTTAAAACATTGGTCATAATTAATTAGATTACTCTATTTATACAATCTTGTGGATGGTTCACAATTTTCCTTTTCTTTTTCTGTAACCTTTTCTTGTCATGAGAAAACATATTGATTGAGTTAATTTACCTCTTGCCGAAAAAGGTTATTTCTATCATTTTTACTTGAGCATTAGAGCATGAGGTGTGGTCTCCCCACAAGCTCGCCACTTTGACATGGCACCCTCGCCACCTCTCCTCACCACACCGCCCTTGCTCCTCACCCTTCGTCATTTATGCCCTCCTCGTGCAGACGAGGAGCTGAGATATGTTCTTTTTGTCATAATTCAAGTAAAATGTATATGATTTGGTTGTGTGGTAAGTTAGTGGTGGAACCCAAATGAGTAAGTTGTGGTTAGTTGTGATAAGAGGTTGTAGAAGGGGGTTTGTTAAAGTGACGTGGCACCCTGTGAGACCCAAATGAGGAGAAAAATCTCCTCACCACACCTATTGCTCTTACTAACAGAAAGTCACGTTAACACATAGTTATAGGAGTTGATATATACATTATTTCTATTTATTTATTTATTTTCGCATGCACCACCAATTATGCAACACAGTGTTGTACAATATAACTTATACAAAATGATCTATATAACAAAAAATAATATAATATAAAAAAATAATTTATTTATCTCTTCCTCATCGATAACACCAATGTTATAGAAGACTATGACTCACAATTTTTACTATAAAGACACATACATACTTTTTTTTTCCCCTCTGAAAAAGAAAATAGAAAATGTAGCAAATCTCAGCTTAGGTGATGACTTTGAAAATGAAAATTGAAAAGGGTGATTTCTATCAGTTTTACTTAACACATGTGTCTAATGCCACAACAAAAAATTTCTGTAACTTTGTAAAATCATTCTTTTAAAGAAAAACCAAAAATAAAACCATGCTACTGACTCTAGGAAATTTTGTTTGATTTAAAATAAGTGTTCACTTTCATATTTGAACGGATTTAAAATATTTTCCAAAAGGTCGATATAAAAGATTATTGACGCACAATGTAATAATATTACTCTTTTTAAAATGTGCGTAAACAAGAAATGTACAAATGATTTAGAGTAAGGTGCAAAATAATTTTTTGTAGCTTGTCAAATTTGATACTAATCAACCTTAAAAGATCTAATGCACTTTACATGTTTAAAGGGATGATTTTTACAAAAGATGATTTTTTCAAAAGGATTTGCCAAACTTTTTGCAAAAATCGTTTTTTAAAGGAATGATTTTTGCAAGAATATAGACTAAAAACGATACTTGACAATTAGTTTCTGGCATGGATGATTAGTACTCCATTTATCCGTCTCACATTTATTATCTACATTTTCTTTTCGGATAATTGAAATTAATTGTTCACTTTCAAAAATAAATAAGAAATATAGATCGAATTTATCATATTACTTTCACTTGAAGTTATTATTTACATGTTTTAAATAAGTTATAAATTAATTACTTGAACGTAACACTATCATTATGAAAAAGAGGGAAAAAAAAACAACTATATTGATAATGTTTTATTTATATCTATGATATATATAAAGGAAAAACCAATAATGAAAGATAACCGAGTTGACCCGAGACGCTTAAAACCAGGCGGGTTGACCCTCTTTAAATTGACACATTTTTCGACCGTAATGGTTCAACCGATTGAACTATCCAGGTCGAACCGGGTTTCAAAACATTATGTTTAGTCCCTAAATCCTCAGACTTTTATTATTTTTCGTTTACAACCCATAATCTTTTTTATTACTAAAACTATCTGTCGCTATAAAATCTCGTTGCTATTGCACGGATATTCGTCTACTTAATTTGCAAAGTTTTTTTTTTTTTTTTTTTTTTTTTTTTTTTTCTAAAACGTTGATCAAATTTTAAAACGTTGACACAACAACAACATACCCAAATCCCGTTGGAGTGGGTTAAGGGAAGGTAGAATGTAAATAGATCTATTCCTATCTCAGGATAAACCTAATACCGCGCGATTAAGGGATATACTATCAGGGTTGACTCGTGGTTTTCGGTGACCTTGTGCAATAACAACAATGT
This sequence comes from Artemisia argyi, assembly GCA_030686995.1. Classification (NCBI taxonomy): domain Eukaryota; kingdom Viridiplantae; phylum Streptophyta; class Magnoliopsida; order Asterales; family Asteraceae; genus Artemisia; species Artemisia argyi. Next base: position 2,467,602 of record CM060695.1, on the reverse strand, counting down.
GCCCTATTACACTTATAAACTAAAGAGAAATTGCATATAAACTTGAATTATATGACTCGTATATGTTTAATATTATATGTATTTACATGCAAACCTCATAAAAATGAGGCACCTTTTAAGTGGAGGCCCTATGCAACGACACTTATTGCACACCCCTCCGAGGCCCCTCTGTCTACTATAGCCACCCCTTGGATGTTACTTTTTGTCCTCCAGCCTCCTTGTCCACTCTAGTACAGATTTTTTTTCTTGTATTCTGTCAGCAGTGGCGGCGATTAGGTTGTGCAAGTGGTGCAACCGCACCGGGCCCCCATTTTTAAGGGGCCCCCAATTTAGTATATATCTATTAATTTTGTAGAGTAAAGATGTATTTGAGCTTTAGTAACACTCTAAATATTTGTAGTTTTTTGGGTAGCGTAGAATTTGACTTTTGTTAATGTTTTGCGTAATGTCAAAGAACATTTTATTTTTTTATGATAATTAACTTTTCTTGATTTATGGGGTCTCATTTTTTATTTCGTACCGGGCCACCCAAATCAATAGAACGGCCATGTTTGTCAGTTTTAAGATTTTGACTAATTAAACTTTATATTTTCTATTTCGTACTTTCTGATTTGTAGTTTTTTAATATAAACAAAATTATAAAAATAAAAAAATAAAAAAATAATAAAAAATAAAAAAAGTTGAAAAAATGTGAGGGGATAGGGTGCCCACTTGTAATTTAGAGGAGGCCCGCGATTAATACTTTGACACGAGGAGTAAAATAACCAACAAGTGCACTCACCCCATGTGCCCCAAAAAATTTCAACTTCTCCAAATACCCCATGGGCGAGTGTCGCCTCAAAATTCTTGGGCAACTATTATATATTTGTGACACGTGTCCCCCTTTGTACTTGTGCAAGTACTACCCTTGTAAGCTAGTATAATAAGTACTTCTTGGGCGATTGGACCCACTATTTTTGGGCGACTTGTTTTTTTTATCTTTTAGTTAATTACATTTTTTGTCCTTATAGTTTGCTTGATATTTATTTTTGATTCAATCTTTTAAAATCCTATAACCACTATCTCTATCTAAACAAATAATACCAAAACCCATTTCTTCATCTAAAAACATTATCCACACACAAACACCATTTCTTATATTCATCTTCATCTTTTATTACCAAGAACCCAGATACAAAAACCAGACACAACACAAGTACACAACATCAAATAACACATTCTAGGATTTATCTTACTTTCATTTATTAACTAATAAATATACATTCTGGTTTCTCTTTAATTTCTCCGAAGATGTATAATCAGTATCGGTAATTCGGTATAGTGCTTAGGAATTATTTTACATGTAAATCCTTAAAATGTCATATTTTTCCAAACACTCAAACAAGAAATTGCCTGATGGTCACAACTACAACAAGTGGAACTCATCCAAACACAAACTCTTGCAGCCCATCAGTTGTAGTTTACTAAATTTTCCAGACCCAAAATTTTCCAACAAGTGGAACTCATCTAAATTTTCCAGACCTAAAATGAAGGCAGTAACTTGAGACACCAAACACAAAAAACAGATACAAATCTACCTGGTGTTGCAGCCTTAAATCCGAACCCAAAGCATCAATTATGTGACTCAGTGAGTCACGAGTCCACTCACACCGGGTCACGCACGCGCGTGATTTGGTGTACCTTACCTTTTCTTCTCGATCTACAAGGTGGAGGTGATTAGGAGTGGTGGTGATGGTGATTTATGGCACTTTGTGAACAAGAGGTGGCGGTGGGGCTTCGTTGTGGCGCGTGTGGTGGTGATATGTGATGTGATCTCAGCAACGAAGAGGTGATGGTGATGGTGTCGGATCGAGCAACGGGGTGGTTATTATAAGTTAAGGTAACTAGTAATTAAGGAAGCTAATGATTGGATAGTGAGTTTTGGTTTTGCAGCATGGGTATAAAATTGAGTGACATGGGATATTTGATTTCTTCACGTAAAAGCGAAACTTGAATAGCTAAAGTAGCTGGCATCATCAATGATTTGCTGAATCAAATGCACATAAGTTTGACTCTATTCTATCTTAGCTACCATTAATAAGAGCACTGGGTGTGGCAACAAGGCCTTGGCTCCCCATTCGGGCCCCACCATGCCACATCACCAAAACACCTCAACTTCAACAAACCACAACAAACCTCCCCTCACCAAACAACAAACCTCCACTTCCCCATTCGGGCCCCACCTCTTACACATTTATTTTTTTATTCATTTCATTAAATAAATTAAATCCATTTCACAAATACTAAAAAATAACAAAACATACTAATTTTATTTCATCAAATAAAAAAGTTACAATACGGAAAAAAAACATACGACTTGCAGGAAAAAAAAAAAAAAAAAAAAAAAAAAAAAAAAAAAAAAAAAACATACGATACGGCACGAAAATAAATACTTAACATAAACCAACAAACGATACAATAATACAAAGGCGATTAATTGATAAATCGGTTCCAGATGGTGTTGCTCTTCAAAATCAACCAAACCTGAAAATATTTGAAAGCTCTCCCATCATGCTGTTCTTTGTAAACATTCAACGCATCTTCAACACGATCATCTGGCTCACGTGTCGGTTGCAAATTCAAGTAAATTTCATGAAACTTTTGGCAATCTGAGTTCATTCTTGCCCACTTACCTGTTAGCTGGCTTTTGCTACGAGTTGGACCGTCAGATTGTTCATTGAACTTTTCTGTTACAACTTGCCAGAAAGGTCCTTCGTTGGCATGGAATTCGTGAACGTTTTGCCACATCTCGGCTAGCCAGCATTCTTCATCAATAGACCAACGAGTTGCCATTGTGAATTTTTTTGAAACTGAAGTGTGTGCAGAGTTGTATGATAATGTATGGTTTATATAGGAGTCTATAAACATTTAGGATTCAAAACCTGAGCGGGATAATATTCAAATTTCAAAATATTCAAACTTCTTTAATTCAAATTCACTTAAATGGGCGGGTAAACGTTTAACATTTGAATTCAAACGTTTAAAATACATAAGAGAAGTACACATGATACATAATTAGTTAACATAAAGTACATAAAATAAATCCACCATTACTCATCGAATCTGTCCCATTCGAACGTGTTTCTAAGAGCGAACCACACATGTTGATATTTAATCGCTTTACCATATTGTTCATGATAAATACGGTTTGCATTGCTGAGACGATTAGGGTCTGCACTTGTACGCTCCAACTCTTTGTAAATAGAATTATACCTACGACATTCAAGGTTCATTCTGTTTCATTGAGCCGTAATACTATTTTTATTACGGTCCTGACCTTCAGTCTGATTGTTGAACCTTTGTGTAACTGCATTCCAAAAAGAACGTTCATTCACAAGTTCTTCAGAATTGTGAACTTCAAGCCATACAGTTGCTAGCAACCGTTCTTCTTCCACTAACCAACGATTAGCCATTGTAAAACTTAATAGTAAATATTGAAGTGTGTCTAAAACTGAATGGTATAATATGGTATTAATAGGGGTTTTTTGAAAGCGGGATAGTTTCAAAATTTGAATTCAAATTGAAAGCGGGATAATTTCAAAAATTTGAATTCAAAACCTGAGCGGGATAATTTCAAAAATTTGAATTCAAAACCTGAGCGGGATAATTTCAAAAATTTGAATTCAAAACCTGAGCGGGATAATTTCTCAAATTTGAATTCAAAACCTGAGCGGGATACATTCTAAAATTTAAATTCAAAACCTGAGCGGGATACCTTCTATAAATACGTATCCAAAATATGAAAACACACACAATTCCCACAATCATCAAACAATTCTCCTTTCTTCTTCCAGAAAAATGTCTCACAACGCATCACCTCAAAACAATTCCCAACAAAACACACCGCCAGAAGATATGTTTCCGGTGTTTCAGTACGACAACCCACCACCTCCAACTCCACCAGAAGTTATGTTTCCACCTCAATACACACAACCGGAAGATATATTTCCGGTGTTTCAGTACGACAACCCACCACCTCCAACTCCACCAGAAGTTTTGTTTCCACCGCCAAACATCCAACAACCAAACAATCAACCTGCAAACCAGCCCATCATTCGTCAATTGACTGAACAAGAACAGTATGAGCTGGATATGGAAGTGCTACGGGCATATGAAGCTGAACAAGACCGTCAGCAAAGGGCGCGTGAGGTGTACCTCAAAGGAAAACAAGATCGCAGGAACAGAAGAGCCGAATGGCGTTGGGCTCAGGGACTTCCACCTGTCCCATCCAGTGAGGACGACTCAAGTGCCTCATACTCGAGTCAGGAGGGATACGTGTCGGATGATTCATTTTATTGAATCATAGTTTTTATTATCGTATGCTACTTTATGGTTTTTAATTTTCGTTTTTAAGTTTAATCTTGTTATCGTATTTGTAAAATAATTGTACGTTGTTTCAAGTTATTTTAATCATATGTTTAATATAGTTGTATTATTCAAAAAAAATATACGTATAAAAACCATACATATACGTATACATATACATTTTACAAATCAAAACACACATATACATATATACATGTTACAAAAAAACCATACATATATACATACATTTTACATTACTATTTAAAAAGGTGTAAAAAAAAAAAAAAAAAAAGGAAAAAATCAGATTTTGTCAGACAAATAAGCTCGCCGTCCCGACGAGGAGTTTCTCAACGGCGAGCCACCTCCGGTGTGGCGGCGAGCAACGACTCGCCGTTGGATCCGCCAGCTCGGACGGCGAGCCCTGGTTCGTCGACCATACCCAGTGCTCTAATAGTACTACTATTTAATTACTAACAAAATAGAATGTGGTTTTATTTGATGTTGTGTACTTGTGTTGTGTCTGGTTTTTGTATCTGGGTTCTTGGTAATAAAAGATGAAGATGAATATAAGAAATGGTGTTTGTGTGTGGATAATGTTTTTGGATGAAGAAATGGGTTTTGGTATTATTTGTTTAGATAGAGATAGTGTTATAAGATTTTAAAAGATTGAATCAAAAATAAATATCAAGCAAACTACAAGGACAAAAAATGTAATTAACTAAAAGATAAAAAAAACAAGTCGCCCAAAAATAGTGGGTCTAGTCGCCCAAAAAATGGTCTGGTTAACTAATACTATGTAAGTGCAATGTGGGCCCAATCATAGGGACACTTGTCCAACAATGGTGGGAGTTGCCCAAGATTTTTTGGGAGAGAGTCGCCTCCGGGGTATTTGAAGAAAACTGAAATTGATGGGGTGAATAGGGTGAGTGGAGTTGTACTTTTGGGGTGTTTTTGGAATTACCTCAAAAAAGAATCTGAAAAGAAAGAAAACAAAGCGTTGGAAAACGCGCGAAAATAGTAAACGTCAACTTTTTTTACTGAAACAAGACCATCACTCTGCACCACTCTTAATTTCCATTTTTTCTTTTCTTTTTTTTTTTTTTGAAATTTAAGTTCATTAAATCACAACCCTTTAAAAACCCTTCATTTTGTTTATTTTTTAGTAAAATAATACTGTAGTAACAATGGAGTCAAGCCCTGCATCATCTCAATCTTCTTCTATGATCATAATTGGTGTTAAGGACCAGGTAATTAATTTATTACCAACTTTTTAAAAAATAATTTAGTGTTTTTTGTTGCAACTATAGAGATCTATGTTTGGTTGCAATGTAGTTGTTTTTTAAGGTTGTAATGGTTTAGATAATTAGATGCATGGTGTTTAGGATTGCTAAACAATTTTTGAGTGTTTGATTAAAACTGGTCATTTGCTTAATGCAAGTAATTCCAAACAATTAGCAGTTTTGATGGGGTGTTTAGTGTAGGTATATGCTTATTTAAGCACTTTATAGTTTACACTTTAAAGGGTGTTTAGAAACTTGCTTATTTCAAATTGCTTATGTTAGGTGCAATGGCTGAACTTGAGCATTTATTTAGGGGGGGGGGGGGGGGATTTATTTTGAGGGGGCCGAATTGGAGATTTGTTTGTATTATCAACTAAATTACCTTTAAAACCTATAATATTTACACTAGTTGCCGCAACTTATGGGGGCTAGCTGACCCTCCCCCGCCCCTATAAAGTTCCGCCCTTGGTTAGGTGAACCAAACTTACTTTTTACCTTCATATCGAGGCTAAGACCCTTGATTTAAGTTGAGTTCGATTTAATCGAGGCAAAAAGATTTACAACAAAAGCAAATCAGAACACTAGTTCTTGAAGTACTTATATTTAAGCTGATTATATATATAGGAGAAGCATAAGCAGCCAAACTATGGTTAAAACATATTAAGCTGTTTTGAGTACCCAAGCAAATTATGGTTTATGGTTTAACAACATAATTTGCACAAATAAGCTGTTCTTTTTCATAAGCCATTGCCGAGGAAATTATCTAAAACAGCTTATTTAGCTTATCAGTCATTAATCATTATGCTAGTAAGCATAAGCTAACCGAAACATCCCCTTTGTTGTTATTCTTTTAGCATAATTCTAAATTGTTCTTCAAGATGAAGAGGAATGGTCCAATAAGGAAGATCTGGGCTGCGTTTTGCAAGCGGAAGAATCTCGATTCCAGAAGCGTGACTTCTTATTTAACGGGCACCGTTTACGTGCCGATCAAACCCCCAATGAGGTAAAAAGTTACGAGTCTATTTGTCTTGCAAGTATTTAGTCCATATAGTTGACTGGTGGTATTTGGATCATTTACTCTATTCGTGTCAATTGGATTCTAATGGCGTCTATTGGCTGCTTCGTAGCTTAACATGAACGACCATGATGAAATTGACGCAATGAAGCCAGTGTTAGGCGGATGCTAGTCATAGGAGAAATTGGCGAGCGTGCCAATAATATTAAGCAGTATATGTTATTAAATGTCGTTCTTGACTTGGGTCATATGGTAACAGTTACTCTACGACTAATGTGTTTCTATCTGTTGATAATGAACTTTGGGCAGGCCATTTATGACCAAATTGTTTTGCAATGAATAGCTGTATGTTTATACATTGTTCTGTCGTATGTTGTATTTCATAGGTTGTATCTAACAAGGGGCTGAACTTATTGACCGCTCACTAGAGGTTGCAATTTCATTATGTTCAGTATAAATAGAGTCAATTTGGGTTATACTTAATTATATACGGATCATATACTAATAGCATTGTTAGTTCATCCAAAGATTGGTTAATAAGTATGAGTTTCTTTAGTATGAATGTGTTTTCATTAGAATCACAAAAAAAAGTCAAAGTCAAAGTGGGTAAATTTTGGGATTAAGGCAAGGAGTCAAAAGTGGATGGTTGTATAGCAATAGGACCATCATTATATATATGATCCATCTCGCATTATAACATGTATCAGGTGATTTTTTTCTGGGCTAATTTGAGTTCATTTGCCGTGTGCTTTCTTTCGATAAGTTTATCTCAATTCCTTCTTTCAGTTATACTATTACTTGTATGTTCATGTTATATATTTCCGGACATATCTTTGGAAGGAATCCCTCTACGCTCAAGCGGGATTGAGTATTGTTGTTGTTGATTCGGTCACTACTAAAAAGTTCATAAACTATTGCTAAAACAAAAATATTGGTGTTAGTATTATGAACAAGTATCTAATCAACTTTTAGTATTAACACAATTGTTATGTCTTTGATATCATACTGAATTATGTTTTAATTTATAGCATTTGTGATCACTCATACACGATATCAAAAATATATTGTTTTCGAATAATTCTAGGCAGATGGAACCAAGAGACTGGAATGAGCTGCCTGTTCACTGTTTGGTTGAAGTCTTGGGACGTGTCGGAATTGAATCGCTTGTAGAGACCGTTCCTTTAGTATGCAAGACTTGGTATGATGCTACCTTCTATCCTCAATGTTGGCAACGACTCGTCTTTACTAGATTACCTTATTTACGGAGCTCCAAACATTCAGTCCCAAGATTAGAATTAGGTGAAGGCTCACGGATTGATTCTAAATTTGTTCTTCCACGTGACCTTACCAACGACGCAAATGATTGTTTAGAAACGTTTCTTCATTTTGCAATTGGGCGTAGCAATGGACTAGTAACCGAGGTTGTCTTTCACCCTAGCTCGCGTTTGAAAGAAGGCCAAATCGCCTGGATGGCTCAACAGTAAGTTGATCCCGAAGATGGTAGTAAAATTGACATCAACACATATAAAATTGCTTAACTTTTACCATTTTATGTGTAGATGCTTGTCTTTGAAACAGTTGGTGTTACCAAACCATTTGAGGTATGTGATTAACTTTGAAGTCTCGGACTCGATTTGCAATTGGAAAGATTTGGAGAGTTTACAGGTTCCATCCATGATCGGCTTCAAAAAAACCGTTGCAAACATTAGTAGAAACTGCCCGAACTTTAACCATCTAATTGTTTATGTTCCTCGTCTCGATGGAGATGAGGCTTTGGCTATCGCCTCCCAACTCCCAAATATAAAAACGTTAGATCTACGTTTCTCGAAGATTGAAAGAGATGATCTAGTCGTGATCCTCAAAGGGTGCAAGAAACTTGAAAATCTTGACGTTAGTGAGTGTAAAGGAGTCTCAGTCGACGACGAGATATTAAATCTATCACGTCATATTCACAAATTTAAACATGAAGGCTCCACATAAGTATACAATAATTTATAGTTTCATAATTCATTGGTTATGCATATTGACATATTGTTGTACAGTAGTTGAATAAAGCTGTGAGTTCGTTCAAAAAAAGAAAAGAATAAAGCTTTGATCGAGGATAGGACATAGGAGTTTGTACATATATCGACCATGCATGAAGCCCATGTCATTGTGTTATTTAGAGCACTGGGTGTGGCAACAAACCCCAAGCTCCCCATTCGGGCCCCACCATGCCACATCACCAAAACACCTCAACTTCAACAAACCACAACAAACCCCCTCTCACCAAACAACAAACCTTCACTTCCCCATTCGGGCCTCACCTCTTACACACTTATTTTTTTATTCATTTCATTAAATAAATTAAATTAATTTCACAAATACTTAAAAATAACACAACACATTAATTTTATTTCATCAAATTAAAAAAAAAAAAAAAAAAAAAAAAAAAAAAAAAAAAAAAAAAACCAACTCAACTGTGTAACAAAAAAAAAAAAAAAAACACCCATTACTTTTCATCAAAATTTAATAAAACACTTTTATACCCCCATTCCTTTTGTTAAAAAAAAAAAAAAAAAAAAAAAAAAAAAAAAAAAAAAACCTGCTGCTTTGCTGCTGTGTCTTCTTCTCCAACCAAAACACACACAAACACACACTAAACTCACTTTCATTCATACACTAAACTCACTTTCAACCAAAACACACACAAACACACACTAAACTCACTTTCATTCATACACTAAACTCACTTTCAACCAAAACACACACAAACACACACTAAACACAAGATATAAAACCAGTATATGAAACCCAAACAAAAAAGAAAGAAAAAAAAAATGAAAGAACCTGCCACTGTCAGAGTTTCATCTTCGCCGTGGCCACGACGAGTTTCCCAACGGCGAGCCACCTCCGGTGTGGCGGCGAGCAACGGCTCGCCGTTGGAGGTGCCAGCTCGGACGGCGAACCCTCTTTCGTTGTCCACACCCAGTGCTCTTATGAAGCTTGGGCTTTGTTTGTAGTTAAGGTTGAGAATTGGGATTCGTCAGAAAGATTAATAGGACAAAACAGTTTTTTTATCGTTTAATGTTTAGTATTTTCCTTGTTATGTTTTATATTATTGTCTTTTAATACTTTTTCTCTTGTCAAACTTTATAGGGAAAATTACACAGATAGGTAACGAACTTTGAAAAATTTCTAATGTTAGGTAACGAACATTCTAAAATATTAATATAACCAACCAAACTTGTTGTAACCTTCAAAGTTATGCAATATGACCGTCTAATTTTGTGGGTCCCACATGTGGCCCCAGATAACCAAATAACCATAAACACTATTTTTTTTATTTTCATTATATAAACTGGATTTAGGTATCAAAAAATTTCCTTATTTTAAATTCTTTATCTTTATGCTCTTTGTGAGTTGGTTTGTGAGTTTTTACTTTCACATCAACAAGTAGCAATATAAGTCACATATTTTATGCTGTAAACACTACAACAAACAATAAAAAGCAGAAACAATAAGCAACCATGGATTATATTTAATACGATACGTCCAGTGTTATATGAAACTAAAATATTATCCTCAAAAAAAAATTTTTTTTTAAAAAGGCAAAATATTATAAGGAGCCCCGAAACAACCACGTACAATACAAGGCGCCCCACCTCGATTAAGCAAGGCAATTAAACGAGAGTAGGACCCAAAGAAAATAAAACATGACTTACAAAAAAAATGAAGCCTACATGAACATACTAAACTGTCGCGAGAAGGAACAAATAAAATACAAGACCTAGAGACTTTGACCACTAATATAAACTGAGACAAAATTCCAAAAAGCTAGAATGACCATGATGACAACAATATGGAGACCAACCACAGATAGAGATACCAAATCCTGACCCAATGATTGTAGTGGCAACAACTGATGCCAAGCAAAAAGGTTGAGACTGACATTATTGTGCAATAATAGCATATCAGACCCACAATATTGTCTACTATCTGATACATTCCAATCATGAGAACAGTAAGGGTAAAAAATCATCTCCATTTGGACGGACAACCAAATGAAAAAGACCCATAACCCCACTGCAACCCGTAACCAAACATAAAACCTTAAACTGGAACAACCATTTAACACCATTCCACTGCTGTCACTGAACCAACTGCATATTTTGTACTTACTGTTGTTATTTGACGTGAATGCTCCGAGGATCTCGTAACCATTGTTGCCAATCTATCTCTTTATATTTCTTTGATCTTCTCACTAACCACTCAAAGCACTTGAGTTGAATGTCTTGAAAAATCTTATTCACACTTGCTACTTTGTTGCCAAACACACGAGCGTTTCTCTCTTTCCAAATGAAGTAACCCGAAGTCCATATTACCGCTTTCCACACGTATGATAGAGAGATAGGAACACTAACGTTTCCACTATGAGCAAACATTTCATCAATAGTAAAAGCGTTAATATTACCCACCTTCCACCAATTAAATAGTTTGATCCACACACTCATTGCTAAATCACAAGTGACTAAACAATGAGCACATGTTTCCACACTATCATTACATGATGCACAAAGTACCCGAAGCCTCAAAAAATTAAACCAGAAGCATTATTCCACAGACGAGTACCTGCACTTTAAAACGCACCAGAAGCATTTTACTTGAAGCTGGTAATTCAAATATGCTAGACAACTCATGTTGTTAACTAGAATTCATGACAAATGTTAAGAAAGAAATGAATACAAAATTGCATTCTAAGTGTGGCATTTTGTCAAACAGGTTCTATGCATACATTCTGGATTCAAATCAAAGAAAGCATCAAAAAAGCTTCTTGTTCCATTCAAATCAAGTTTTAAAAGTGTCTCCATCCCAAATGTGTAGTATTCCCTTGTTAATCTTCTTTCTAAAGGCCACATCACGATATTAACTCTCGGCCAAAACTAGCCCTACGGCTCGAGTCCAAGATCAAATCCAAACCAAGGAAATAAAACGCGACACATGATGATGATTCAACATGTTTCTAGTCTTTATTACCAAAATATAACCATTTCTTACCAAGACAAGAAAACGAGACAAAAATGGTGGTGGTGGTGGCGCGTGTGGTGATGATTCACACGTGTGGACTTCAAAATAATGCTTACAAAGACGATTTAAGGTTAGGTGTAGTGTTGTTTTGGTTGTGGGAGTGGCGGTGTCGTGATGGTGACGGTGGTGATTGATGGTGACGGCGGCAACATTATCAAGAGAGAGGGAGAGAGTTAGGTTTTAGGTTTAAGGTTTGCAAATGAGAGTTATAAAATGCTTTAATAAAAAAAATGGTTTTTTTTTTAAGTGGTGACCGATGCAACCGGTGATCAGTTGCAAAAGTAACACATATTGCATAACCTTAATGGTTACAACAAGTTTGGTTGGTTATATTAGTATTTTTGAAAGTTCGTTACCTAACATTAGAAATTTTTCAAAGTTCGTTACCTATCCGTGTAATTTTCCCAACTTTATATTTTAAGATCCACACTTTCAATTTTGTAGTTTTATACTCCATAAAAATAAGATTAATTTTTTTTAAAACTATAATAAATTAAAAATAAAAATAAAGGGGTGGGTATCTAGAAGACTAGAATCATTTTAGGAGGGTTTATGGATAACTCGTCCATTCAAAATTTTGTGTTATTAATAAAGATTAAAAAAAGAGAATAATAATAATAATAATAATAATAATAATAATAATAATAATAATAATAATAATGAAACAAAGGAAAATCCGTTTGTAAGAACAAAAGCAATATTATACATAAATTTTACAGAAAATTTCACACATAATGGGTGTCATGACACCTTGCTTTTTCTTTTCTTCCATCATAAAAATTCGTTTGTAAAAATTATGCGATTGTAGCATTTTTTTTACATAATTAGAAAATCTGAATTATGTTTGACACGAGAGCACATGGGTTCACTTAGAGGGAAACTAGTCAACTACCATTCTTATAGGTTATCTTTGATAAACTAAAGATTCTTTTTCTAAAAAAAAAGTCATTAAATTGCTTTTGCTCAATTTAGTTGAAGGTTTTTTTTTTTTTTTTTTTTTTTTTTTTTTTTTTTTTTTTCATGACATGAGATTTATGTAAGTAATTTGAGATATTAAGCAATACACTCTTTCACACAATTTACTAATTCTATTATAAAATACAAAACATTTTTTTTTTATAAAAGTCTTTTTGCATATGAGGAGAATTATGTGTAGTTTATTTTTTCAGAGCTTTTACCACTTCATCTGCAAATCACGTCTGCAGAAGAAGAGGTACACTTAAGCTCTTCATCTACAAGAAGAAGACCGTTTGTTTTTTTTTTGTTCTATAGAAGTACTTCTTTCTTTCTTTCTTTTTTTTACTAGTATTTTTTGTGCTATTGAAGTACTTTTTTTTCTTTCCTTTTTCTTATTCAATAGTTTTTTTACGTTTTCGTCCGTTTTTTACATTTTGGTACGTTTTTTATGTTTCTTTACGTTTTCCAGCATTTTTTACGTTTTTGTCTGTTTTTTTTTATGTTTTCGTCTGTTTTTTTACGTTTTCTTTTGTTTTTTTAAGTTTTCTTCCATTTTTGTACGTTTCGTCTATTTTTTTACGTTTTCGTTTGTTTTTTTAAGTTTTCTAATAATGAGGTCTGAACATCATTAATGGAATCAAACACCAAGAACCATCAAAATCTTGATGAGAATGACAAACTGAAGATCATTAAATTTGAGGATTTTCAAAATGAGCTTGTTCGGTTTTCGAGCTTATCGTCTGCGGTTAATGAGGCCAAAAAGACCAAATCTTTGCTTCAGGAGAAGCTTAATTCCTTGTTAGAGGTATATTTTTATGATTGGTGATGTGGGTATGTTAGAATGTGGCCTTTTACGCGTTAGGAATCGAAAAATATTGGTTTTTGATGATGTTTTGCTGTCGTTTGCGGTTTTCGTGGTGTGTATGTGTAAATGTAGTGGCTGTTTGATATTGTTTTAGTGATTGGTGATTTGGGTATGTTAGAATGTGGTCTTTTACGCGTTAGGAGTTGATAAAGTATTGGTTTTTTATGGTGTTTTGTTGTCGTTTTCGGTTTTCGTGGTGTGTATGTATAAATGCAGTGGCTGTTTGAGATTGTTTTAGTGATTGGTGATATGGGTATGTAAAAATGTGGTATTTTACGCATTAGTAGTTGAAAAAGTAGTGATTTTTGATGATGTTTTGTTGTCATTTTTTTTTTGTGCAAAGGGTGAACTTATATTAATCTTCCAATCATATGTACAATTAAAGATAGAAGAAAAGGATTTGGACAGTCCCCAAATCCTATACAACAACAATACTACGCCACCATTATATCAGATATTAGTCAAACTAAGTATTACTGATAATACTAACACTGCTATACAACATTGCTCTAGACAAAGAATTGCTCATCACTGCATTAGCCTATACATACATCACCAAATTCACATTATTATTAACACCTACCATCTAGCTACATTTTCATCTTACTCTCTTGCCATGATCACTCATCCAACATCCACAGTAAAAATAGCAAGAAAGGTTAATGGCTTCACTAGGAACCCGTAACCCCTCCACAACAAGGGCTCTGCCAATTATGCTACATTTCCATCTCAAGAATGGCTTCACATAATTGGGAACACACTCCTTGGGTGAGGACCAACCAAACCCCCTGTGACAGTGTATTGAGAGGACCAAGCAAGTTCATCTTTCACTCCTCGTTATTCCTCTCATCATACACAGTCCTCCAAAACCATATACCCTTCACAATGGGTGCCCTACATTATGGTACATTCAAATGAATTAGACCTCTCACTTGAACAGTCAAAACCAACCAATTTCCCTCCAAGGCCAAACTGGTTAAAGTTTTGAGGTTCAAATAAGTACAGTCATACCAAATGAACTCCAAGGTACTAGTAACAGCCCATTGTTATGGTTTGATTATGACAATCTTGACTTATATACATATAAGACAAGATTATGCAGAAACAGATGTTGTAAAACCTCGCATCCAAACACCCCTTTCAAATACTTCCAAATACTCCTTTTGTTGTTAAAGCCTGCAACTCTTCTAACACTCACTGAATTTTGTCAACCAAAACCATCTTTATGTTCCACTTCAGTTGAACATTTAAGACAGCCCTAGATGCCTTTGCTTTCAAACTCAAGAGCCTCATTCTGATTATTTCACAAAACAGGTCATATAACACCTCCACATTTCTTTTTTCATCTCTGAATAACCTACCATTTCTTTCCTGCCAGATTAAGTAGACACTTGCAGCTAAACCCAATCTTCTAATGATACTTTCAATAGAATCTCCATTGTACATTTTAGAAACTTCATCCATAATATCATTCCATTCCATAGCCTTACACCTCAAGTTCAGCTTGACTTTTACTTTTTCCCAAAACTGAGAGGTATAATTGCATTGAAAGAATAGATGGTTATGTGAATCAGAGTTGCAGTAGCATAGAGGACAAACCATCGTATCATAGGAACCCCATTGCTTAATCTTGTCTTGAGTCAACAGTTTGTTTTTCACAGCCAACCATAACACAAAAGCATGCTTGGGGATATTTTGGGAAAACCACACAGTCTTATGCCAATTCACCATATCACCATCAGAGAGATCACAATAAGCTTGCCTTATAGAGAAATCACCTTCCTTACCATTTTTTCCTTTCCACACCATACTATCAGATTTGGAATTGTCTAAAACTATATGTTGCATCTGGTTCAAAACAGGATACTTAACCACCCATTCTTGAGGCCATTTACATACACCATCAACAACTAAATCTTTCACCACCATAGTATCTGACAGCCTTGCATTATATAGGTCTCTATGAGTAATGACATTTTGCAATAACAACCTTTGATTCCATTTATCATACATCACAGAGGTTTTACTTCCATCTCCCAACTTCATAATCATATACTCCCTAGCTTCATTTCTTAATCTTAGGATATTTTTCCAACCCCAACTATAGGGCTGTTTTGTTGTCATTTGTGGTTTTCGTGATATTGAAAACGTATACAGAGTATTAGTTATGAAAATGTAGTAGGTGTTTGAGATTGTTTTGATGATTGTTGATGTGGGTATGTTATAGTGCCGTCTTTTACGCGTTATTAGTGGATAAAGTATTATTTTTTATGGTGTTTTGTTGTCGTTTGCGGTTTTCGTGGTATAGGTGTACATGGGATTGTTTTAGAATTAAGTAAAGTTGGTTGCTTTAGTTCATATAGTTGAAATTGGAATAACTATTGATGATGTGGGTATGTGATTATGTGGTCTTGCACGCGTTAGAACCCAAAAAAGTATTGATTTTGATGCCGTTTTGTTGTTGTTTTTGGTTTTCGTAGTATTGGGTATGTATGAAGTTGTAGAATTAGTCATGGAAATGTAGTTGGTGTTTGAAATATGTGGGTATGTACAGATGTGGTCTTTTATGCTTTTACAAGTAGAAAAAGTATTGATTTTGATGCTGTTTTGTTGTCGCTTTCGTGTATATATTAGATCTTGTTTAGTGTATTAGTTATGAAATTTGGTTGCTTAAGAGAACAAGGAATAAAAATTAGAAACATCTTGCTGCATGGTTATAAAACTTGGTAGGTGGTACTTGCGGGGTTGGCTACCTAGTTAACAGGACCCTAGAAATACGTTTAGAAACATTAACAGTATTGCTCAAATACTTCAACCGAGTTTTGACCAAGTTAACCCTAAGTTTTGACCTTGTAATGAGTAAAATCTGTGTTTTACAAAACTGTCTTGCTGGCATTTTGTAGACAAAATTAGAAATATAGTTTAACTCTTATGCAAAAAATTTAAGACTAAAATTCTGTCCTTCTGGGATTACTCAGTTGATTAGGAACTTCCTGATTAATAGGATCCCGTAACTGTTAATATGTTTATATTTATATGTAGGGTAACTGGTATTTGAGAATTTGCATATGAAATTAGGATGTAGTGATTTATTTTGCTGTCATTTATGTTATCCCCAATACCCAGACGTCTGTCCTCTGTCCCATTACGATTAGGAGGTTCTCGTACATATATCTGCGATTATGCTCCTTCAGTGGAGCCCACATCATCTGATTTTGCATCAATTTCGTTACCCTTCTCAAGTTCAAAGCCAATGGAGTTTCCCTTGTTCTTGGAAGGGCAGGACACAACAAGATCAGCTTATGCTGTTTTCTTACTAAATAAGGTGTGTTTACTTTGCTATGTTCTATCTGATACGCTTTTCCAGAATAAACATTGTTTCATACTAGACTCTTTAGGAGGCAATTTCGAGCCATTTAGGCCAAGTTGGTTATTTACAATCTCTAATTGGTAAAATGGTAAGAAATACGACAGCTTAAAAAGCCGGCCACAGACTTTTGTCCGAAATTTTGAACTTGTACAAAAAACAAAGAATCTAGTTTTATATTTAATTTTATCATCTCATTTGGCCATAGGATTTGGAGCAGCTTTTGAACTTCATTGGCGCTGAAAGTTTAGGGCCACGACACGTGCTGGCTAATCTGAAGGAACTGCTAAACAACATCCTCTCTCCAGCATATATCAACTCATAACCGTAGCTTTCATTTCTGTAAGTGTATTGTACATGTTCTCTTTGTATTCTTACACGCTGCTTGTTTTTTTCCCCCTTGGGGCACCTTCAGATGGACATATACGATGTAATCACAGAGACATGACTACATGGGTCACTTATTGAACCATTGTTCTTGTAGTTAACTTTATGTTAATAAACATTGTAGATTTGAAATTGCAAATTGAAAGAAAACTGTAGTTAAGTAATACAAGTCATATTATTTATCCAAAGCTTATTTTCAATCTCTAGTTGGTTATTTTGCTAATATGTGTCCACTAATTACATGTTATAATGTGTTTATTGATCACTTATTTTCTTGTATATTAAAAAATTGTATCTAATGAAACATTAAATAAAGATTTAAATTATACCGTATATGTTTAAATACATTTTCTAACCAAACACACTAAAACTTTCTATTTCGATACACTAACATCTTAGCAAAATATTTAATGAAATTCACCCCACCTGAATAAATGTTGGGCAGGCCAGCTGAGCACGATTTGAAAACCGGACCTCACCGAAAACTGATTTGGCCCAAAACACCAGACCGAGAACTGGATCGAAATGTTCAGTTTAGGTATTGTCTAGTCTGGTTCGTCGATTCGGTCCAATCCAACAAAACATAGTGGCCGGTTGTGCGTAAGACCGAACCGGACCAAAGACTGAATATAAGAAAAGAGCGAATCGAGAACCGGACCAAAATACATTTGGTCCGGTCCGGTTTCTCGTTTCGATCCGATTCGCGATCTATGCTAAACCCTAGTTACTAGTATAGAAATAGAAAAAGTTATCACGAGTATTAATGTGTCATAATTAATTGGATTACTACGAGTACTATTTATACAATCTTGTGATTGGTTAACAGTTTTCCTTTTCTTTTTCTGTAACCTTTGCTTGTCATGAGAAAACATATTGATTTGAGTTAATTTACCTCTTGCCGCAAATGGTGATTTCTTTACTTAAAGCACCCGCAATGGGTCAATTAGGCAAAAGCTTTTCTTTATTTCAAAAAGCTTTTTAGAAAGTTTTTTAGAAGTGTTTTTGCCATTGCACCAATAAATAACACCAATGTTATATATTAAATTCATTAAATGCTTCAAGTTATTGAAGGCTTGGACCATTGTGGATAGGGGTGTCATAAAATCCGACCCGACCCGGACCCGAACCCGAATAAGGATACTCGGGTCCAAAATCCAATTCGGGTCAATCGGGTCAACCCGACTAACCCGATTACGAACTAGGGTCGGGTATCGGGTTCAAAATAGTTTCCTATTCGGGTTCGGGTCAACCCGACTAACCCGAGTTGTTTTTTTTTTTTTTTTTTTTTTTTTTTTTTTTGGTGTGGCGTGCGTATGTGTACTCAACTTTTATTTATTATAGGTCCAAATTATTAATTAGTCTCCTAGTACTTAGGCCCATTTGTATTCAATTTGATATAAAAAATATAGTCATATCATACGGCGCATATTATCAAGGTTACGTTAGATTCATCCAATTCTAAAACAATATATTAATGATCTAATTAGATTCATCTAGTTCATGGTTTACATCTATGATGCCTATACTAAATAGAATGTTCTTCTAATTCCTTGTACGCAACGTACTATTCTCTTGTGAATGGCTAAGAGAAATTCATTGTAAGTAACATTATGGTTCAATATAAGTTCTTACGAGATTGGTTATATTTGGTTTGTGTGGCAGTCATGCTTTTTAATAAATTTAATTTTGAGATTATATAAATGGCACAGACCCGAACCCGACTTGACCCGACCCGATTTGACCCGAACCCGACCAACCCGAGTTCAAATAGGGTCGGGTTCGGGTATGTTTTTTTTAAGCGTGACCCGACTTCGACCCGACCCGTGTGACCCGAACCCGACCAACCCGACCCGAATGACACCCCTAATTGTGGATGCTCTTATTATAATATGCCGCCGTTCAAAAAAAAATTGTGGATGCTCTTAAGCATTACTCATGTTGGTTTTATATTATAACAAAAAGTCACGTTAACACATAGTTATATGGGAGATGATATATATATACTTATTTTTTTATTTTTTTGTGCATGCAGCCATATACACCACCAATTGTGCAACGTAGTGTTATACAATATAACTTATACAAAATGATCTATATAACAAAAAATAATATAATATAAAAAAATGATTTATTTATCTCTTCATCATCGATAACACCAATGTTATAGAAGACTATCACTCACAATTTTTACTATAAAGACACATACATACCTTTTTCTTTTTTTTTTTCTTTTTTATTATTATTATTATTATTATTATTATTATTATTATTATTATTATTATTATTATTATTATTATTATTATTATTATTTTATGAAAAGGAAAATAGAAAATAGAAAATGTAGCAAATCTCAGCTTAGGTGATGACTTTGGAAGTTGGAACTTATAACACATGTGTCTAATGTCACAACAAAAAATTTCTGTAACTTTGTAAAACCATTCTTTTAAAGAAAAACCAAAAATAAAACCATGCTACTCACTCTAGGAATTTTTGTTTGATTTAAAATAAGTGTTCACTTTCATATTTGAATGAATTTAAAATATTTTCCAAAAGGTCGATATAAAAGATTATCGACGCACAATGTAATAATATTACTCTTCTTAAAATGTGCGTAAACAAGAAATGTACAAATGATTTAGAGTAAGGTGCAAAATACTTTTTTGTAGTTTGTCAAATTTGATACTATAATCAACCTTAAATGATCTAACGTCTGGCACTTTACATGTTTAAAGGGATGACGTTTACAAAAGATGATTTTTTCAAAAAGATTTGCCAAGCTTTTTGCAAAAATCATTATTTAAAGGAATGATTTTTGCAAGAATATAGACTCTTAAAAATGATACTTGACAATTAGTTTCTTGCATGGATGATTAGTACTCCATTTACCCGTCTTAAATTTATTATCTACATTTTCTTTTTGGATAACTGAAATTAATTGTTCATTTTCAAAAACAGATAAGAAATATAGATCGAATCTATCATATTATTCACTTGAAGTTTTTATTACATGTTTTAAATAAGTTATAAATTATTTACTTGAACGTAACACTATCATTATGAAAAAGAGGGGAAAAAAAAACAATTGTATTGATGATGTTTTATCTGTATCTATGTTATAGGATTGAGCATCGGTCCAGAATCGGACCGGATCGACAAGACCGAGGACCGAATTAGCCAAAAGGCCAAAACCGAGGACCGGATCGAATGTGGTCGGTGTGGTCCAACTAGGCCAAATAACCGGTTTGTGGTCCGGACCGGACCGGACCGAGGACCGAATTAGCTAAAAAGCCAAGACCGAGGACTGGACCGAATGTGGTCGGTCCGGTCCGGTCTCGGTCGGTCCTTCGGTCGGTCCTGTCCATTCAGGTCGTTTGTTTAGCCCTAGTTATATATAAAAGAAAAATCAAAAATTGAAAAGTGAAAAATTGAAACTAAAAAATGAAATGTTGAAAATACATATTTCAAAAGAAAACTATTAATACACATTAAAAACCAGGTTGACCTGGGACGCTTCAAACCCAGCGGGTTGACCCGTTTTTTCGACCCAACCTGTCTTGGTGACCCGGTTTAAATTGACTATTTTTTGACCGTAACGGTTTAACCAGTTGAACTACTCGGGTCGAACAGAGTTTCAAAACATTATGTTTAATCCCTAAATCCTCAAACTTTTATTATTTTTCGTTTATAACCTATAACTATTTTTTATCACTAAAATTATCTACTACTATAAAATCTTTTTGTTATGTACGAATATTCGTAAAGTTAAGGACAAAATTCTTTAAACCAAAACTTGAAATTTGATCCACTTTACTGAAGGAAACATTTCTTAAAATAGACCCGTGTAATTAACCGAATGTGTGATAGTAGTAGTTTTTGGGATTTATTTTTTTCTTATTTATTTCTTTTTTGAATGACAGGCTATTGTTTTTTCATGGGATGTGTTGACCGCACCCTCCCTACCAGGGGTCCACCTACTTTTAGTCAAAATGTACAAGTTTTAATGCAGACAGTACAAGCGGCGGCAGCTGGTCAAATAGGGAGGGTGTGATTTAAGGAGGGTGTGGTTAACTCATGCCTTTTTCATGCAATCAAATTTGGCCTTTTTTGAATGACAGGATTAATTTGCAAAGTAGTAGTAGTACTCCGTAATTTTTTGTTTTGGAAAAATGACAAAATTTGATGGCGCAAAAGACAATAGACGTAGTTGCATAATATAATAATATTACTCATTTTGAAATGTGTGTAAACAAAAAATGTTCAAATGATTTAGAGTAAGGTGCAAAATAATTTCTTGTGATTTGGCAAATTTGACACTAATTATCCTTAAAAGATCCAATGGCACTTTATATTTTTAAAGGGATGATTTTTACAAAAAGATTTGCCAAACTTTATGCAAAAAATCATCTTTTAAAAGAATGATTTTTGCAAGAATATTGACTCTTAAAAATGATACTTGACAATTAGTTTCTGGCATCGATGATTAGTACCTCATTTATCTGTCTCAAATTTATTATCTACATTTTCTTTTCGGATATCCGAAATTAATTGTTTACTTTCAAAAGTAGATAAGAAATTTAGATCAAATTTATTATATTACTTTCACTTGAAGTTATTTTTACAGACTTTAAATAAGTTATAAATTAACTACTTGAACGTAACGTTGTCATTATGAAAAAAAATAAAAAAAAAAAAAAAAACAAAAAAAAAACTGATGCTTTATTAAAGTCAAAAATCTTTAAATAGACCAAAAACTTAAAACTTGACCTACTTTCTATCGAAAAAACATTTCTCAAAATTGACCAATGTAATTAGCCGACCGTACAACTTCACAGGTGTCTCATATTTAATTTAAAAAGTACTAGTAGTAATAGTATTTTTTTTCCTACTTTATTATTTATTTATTTTTTTCGCAATTGACTGTTATTGTTCTTTCATGCAACCATATTTTTTCTCTATTTTTTTTAAATCAAATTTATTTTGTTTTTGGGAAAACGACAAAATTTAGTGGCACAAAAGATAACAGCCGTCAGCAAACCGATTCAATATAGCGAAAATTACTGCAGACCCTCTTTTCATGGGTCTGTGTCTGAAAATGCCTCAACTTTTTGCCATCTTCAATTCTACCCCAATATTCCCCTAAAATATTTACGCGACATACTTGAAGGACATATGTCATCATTTCGAGCTCGAAAAAAATAAAATAAAATAAAACTTAACATGTCGCGTATATATATACGCGACATGTATATATATACGCGACACGTTACTGCAAAATCTTTGTTTAAACAATCGAGGTTGTGCGTATGCATGCAAGTTGACTTAACATGATTTTCAATTTATTTCACCGGGAACACCTAACCGAACCCTCCCTAGTACTAGGGAGGTTGTACTTTTGTACTTTTGTCCCCTTTTTCTCATTTTTTTTAGTACAACACAGTTTTTTGTCAGTTTCTGTTCCGTATTTTTGACAGTTTGAAGCGTTTGACATATTAAAATTTATATTTTTTGTTCCGCACTTTCAGGTTTATAGGTTTTTTATATTAGCAAAATTATAAAAATATAAAAAAAAAAATCAAAAAAAAAAGAAAAAGAAAAAAAAGATAGGGAGGGTCTGGTTAAAAATATAGGGAGGGTCAATATATCCCATCCCTATTTCACCGGTTCCCCTAAACGCCAGTTGAAATTCCTGAGAGAATTAACTCTTGGATACATACGACAAATGGCATGTTTCTCATCTATGAATCTTAAACTTCTATATAGAAATAGCTTTAAAATATTTAAGAACAATCTGGGCCTATTTTTTTTAGGGAAACGGGGTTTACCCCACCCTCCCTAACACTAGCCCACTGTTCATACACTGTTCATGACCTTTTTGTCCTTTTCGTCCTTTTCGTCCTTTTTTTTTTTTTTTTTTTTTTTTTTTTTTTTTTGCTGTTTTTTTTTCAAGTGCCAGTATTGCACAGTTATTTTTGTCTCATGTTTTTTTTTGTCCAAGTGCCAGTACACAAGCAGTATTGCACACAAAGGGTAAATTGCAACAAAACATTCTAACATGAATCTTGTATAAAACATAAACAGTATTGCAGGCTCAGATTAAGAAAAGCATCATTGCCGATTTAGAACACAAGCATATTGCATTTTTTTCCAAGTGCATAAGCACACAAGAAGATTGCTAACAGGCTCAGATTCATCATCGCCGATTTAGGAAAAAATATATAAACAAGTACACCCTAACATATTTAGAGATGGTTAATCTAACCAAATAGCCCCCGTGATAAAAGTGTTAGGCTCGGATATGAAGGCTGCAAAGTGATAAAAATATCACTTTGCCATGCCGTTTGGTTTTTTAGAAAACCATTCGTCATCGCCTTTTTTGAAAAAAAAAATTGTCCAACTGCAGCTTGCACACAAGCAGCTTGGACAAGCAGATTGCACCCAAGTGCACAGATTTGCCACCAAGTGCACAGATTGCACACAAGCAGATTGCACCCAAATGTGCACAGATTGCACCCAAACAAGTGAACCAAAAGTGAAACACAAGTCTCACATTCCACACAACAGTAAGATTCTCAATTCACTGCAGAGACTGCACCCATGTTACTCACCACAAAGAAAGTAAAGATTCCTGCAAATACTCACAAGAAAGTAAAGAGCACTGCAATAATTCACAAGAAAGGCTCCATTATATACAAGGCTCACAAAGAAGCAAGTCTCACCACAATCAATATCACAAACAAGTGAAAGCAAGTCTCACCACAATCAATATCACAAACAAGTGAAAGGGGTGGGTTATAACGACGGGGGTATTTGGTTAGATTAACCCTCGCTATTTAAATATTCTAACAAACCATTTCTTAGCAGATTGCACACAAGTGAAACACAAGCAGCAACAAGTGAAAGCCGCAAGTGAAACACAACAAAGATCTTAGGCTGCCAAAATGTCAAATTCACCATTTAACACACAAGAGGTAACATTAGGCTCAGATTATATATTGGTGCATCATAAGCAAGTTTTATCATATTTGGCTGCAACTTCAAAGGTTGAAAAAAAAAAAAAAATTGCATGTCCATTCGGTAATGCCACGCCAAAATCAATTTTTTTTTTTTTTTTAAATCATCATTGCCATATCTCAGTTTTTTTAAACAAACTGCTTATCAAGTTTCAAAAGCAAACTGCTTAAACCAAGTTTCAAATCAAACTGCTTATAAGCAGTTTGATAAGCAGTTTCATCACAAGCTGCGTATATGGATAACTGGCTGCGAGATTACTCACCCATGTTTGTCTCGTATATTACCGACCGATATCGCTCCTACGGCCAGACAACAACGTGCAGAGTTGAGGCTCATCACGCGTTGTTGAAATTATATTTGGACGGAACACAGTCAAAATTAGACAGGTTGTTGAGGTTGATCGATAAGATTCTCATTTCGCAAGAAAATGCGATAAAAGAAACTTTCAATAGAAGCATCAACGAGAAACTAAATACGTGTAATACACCACTATTTCAAGAATTGTGGTACAAAGTTTCCAAACATGCTTTCAACAAGATGGAAAAAGAACTCAACCTTAAGATCACCGTAGCAGACTGTAGCCATAAGTTGCGGTCAAATTTTGGACTACCATGCTTTCACGAGATGCAATACTTTAGAGATCATGGTAAGTATATTAAATTTATAACTATCAAGTTGTTTTCCACATTAATATCAGTAATTTATACAAGTCACTTTAATTGAATTCAGGATGCCCCATTTCACTGGATCAAATTGATATTTTTTAGAGAACCCTATCTGTTCCGTGGCCTGTTATCAATAGGCCCCCGTCTGAAGATGGCTCTTCCAGCGAACCTGGTGATGATGATGATACTTCGTTTAAAGATGGCGTGCGACAATTCAAGAATATTTTTAGCAAGTCAACGTCGTTTGTCAAGAAAAATATGTTAACGAAGTTGAAAGAAATATTCCAGCCTGAATCTGTTGACACACGTGAACCAGCTATTCAAAAAAATACCCGTGGACGTCCGAGCGCAAAGGACAAAAAGGGCAAGGCTACACAAGTCCCGGACTTGAATGAAGTCCCTGACTTGAATGAAGTCCCTGACTTTGATAAAGTACCAATCGTAGATCACCGAAGAAGTACAAATTCAAGATCTACAAAAGTCCCGAACTTGCGGAAAGAACCTGCAAGACATAGCTCTTACACGGGTGATAGTCTACGCCACCGATTATATGCTAGAGATAGTGTGAGCAATGCGTTTATTGAGCATATTCCACATATTTTCCGTCCATACGTAATAACCATACGTAATGTGCGGGGTGATGGAAATTGTGGGTTTCGGTGCATTGCCCACTGTCTTTTTCAAAACGAAGATAGGTGGGACGAAGTCAGACACATGTTGTTGCAAGAGTTAGATTATCATAGGCAAGCTTACACAAATATGTGGGAGCAACATGACTTTGACTTTCTTTGGTATACAATAGACTGGTTCAATGGAGGTGCACCCATCGGTCGCTGGATGGTGATGCCACTCACGGGGCAGGTTATCACTTCAAGGATTCACCGACCTGTTGTATTTTTATCCGAGCAAGGTTGGAACACATGTTTTCCGCTTTTTACTGGCCCAAACTCATCACATGGAACCGACCCCCTTGTGATTGCGCGTGTGGGGGAAGGAGAATATGGTCACTTCATTTTACCGACGCTTGACAGAGATTCTCCACTACCCCATCTCCACCCACAATGGAGGTTTTTCAGAGTGCCAGTTGCAGCCGAATGAGAAACTTTGTATCATCGTCGACTAATGAATCATTGATTTATGTTGTAAATAATTATACCGACAAAACCATTGTAAATGATTACTGATTTATGTTGTAAATAATAGAGATACTGACAAAACATAGTGAATCATATGTAATAGTTATTTATTTTTGTAAAAATGTATTTTTTGTAATTTTTGTATTTGTAAAACAATGTAAATAATTATTGATTTTATGTTGTAAATAACTGTTTATATTATATAGTAGATGATTAAATATTTATTTAAATTAGTAAATAACATTATTGATTGATTATGCAAATTCTTTTGTCAGGTGGGCCGAAGAAATCCTTTCTGGTGTCGATGTGATAGAGGATTTATTATAGAATGGACATCCTGGCAAGACGGTAGTCGTGGGCGACTGTTTTATGCATGTCCTCTTTCAGTGGTAAATAATCATACGTTTGCTTAGTTATGTAAATAATTTGTTTGTCTTCAAATACATTTCTTATTATTTTCTTAACATGTAACAGCCAGGTACAAAAGACTATGGGTGTCGATACTTCAAGTGGAAAGATGAATTTGAAGAAGAGTATTTTAATCAAGTCTCTTCTTCAACGCAGTGCTCAAACTGCGTTGCTAAAGATAATGAGAACAAGTTGTTGAAGACAAGAATAAAGACGCTGGAGATGGAGTTAGAATTGGCAAGGAATCCTGAGGATCACGCTTGTCAGTCGGGTGCAAGACTCCATGATCTTTTAAATGAAATGAATAAACTTCATATGTCGTAAATGTTGTTGTTTTTAAATAATATGTATAACGTTGTCGTTTAATTTAATAATAACAGTTGTTATTGCAGTTATTTAATGTGGTAATATTTAACGTGTTATTATACAAAACATTATATATATACAATACATTATTATACATACATAATCCTTTTTATTTAAACAAAAACAAAAACAAAAACAAAAACAAAAAAAAAAACAAAAAAAAAAAAACGACTAAACAACAAAATAGGAAAAAGTCAAAAAAAAAAATATAAAACAAGTACACCCTATCCATATATAGAGAGGGTTAATCTAACCAATAGCCCCCGTTGCTATAACTCGTCCTTTTTTTATCGCACTTCGGATTATATCTATCTTGAAAAGTGTACTGCATCTGAATATTTAAAATGTTTTCTCGATAAACGATAAGAAATTAATGCTATAGGGAAGGGTTAGTAAAGCAAGCATTAAAAAATAAACATGCGTCAAGATAAATAGATCTCTAGGTAGCAGCAAAATTTTTGCAATAACGTGTCGCGCATATATATATATATATATATATATATATATATATATATATATATATATATATATATATATATATATATATATATATATATAGAGTAATTCTATTTAGGCCTACAATCCAAGCCTAAATACATGCCTAATACATAATTTACTTGTACAATTGTGTTGTATATTTTCTCTCTCCAAATTCCCACCAATCACTTTTTCAAATCCACCAATCAAATCATTAGGCATACAAGTAGGTTTGCTAATTAGGCATGACAATCATTTTTCATATATATATATATATATATATATATATATATATATATATATATATGTCGCGTATATATATACACGACATGTTAAGTTTTATTTTTTTTTCGAGCTCGAAATGATGATATCTGTCCTTCAAGTATGTCGCGTAAATATTTTAAGGGAATGTTGGGGTAGAATTGAAGACAAAAAAAAGTTGGGGCATTTTCAGACACAGACCCCTGAAAAGGGGGTTTGCAGTAATTTTCGCTTCAATATAGGAGTACCTTACAAAAGGCACCAACCAATAGTACTTTTATAATGAAAATGAGACGACTCCGAATTAGTTAATCGCACTGATTTCTTTTGAGGGAAAAAAAGTTTTTCTTTGTCTAAAACGTTGATAAAATTTTATGGTTGTGTCGTACCGAGAGACAATTATTTTAGAATGGATGCGCGATTAATACTTTGACACAACAACAACATCCTAATCTTGTCGGAGCGGGATAAGGAGGAAGTAAAATATAGACAAATTCTATCTCTATCTCAAGATAAACCCGAAAGTAAGAAGAGTGCACAATTAATACTTTGACACGAGGAGTAATCTTTACTACCTTATAATGTATTTAGGACATTTAAATTTAGAAGTCTTAAAAAAATAAGATCAAAAACATTTCCACAAAAAGAAAGTTACATATAAAGAAATTTCAAGCCAAAGTTAAATGTATTAATTTTGATTTAAAAAATTCAGACTTATAACATCCAGGAAATTAAATATATTGTAACTATCCATTAACTTGTAACTAGGGGTGTCATTCGGGTCGGGTTGGTCGGGTTCGGGTCACACGGGTCGGGTCGAAGTCGGGTCACGCTTAAAAAAAACATACTCGAACCCGACCCTATTTGAACTCGGGTTGGTCGGGTTCGAGTCGGGTCAAGTCGGGTTCGGGTCTGTGCCATTTATATAATCCCAAAATTTAATTTCTTAAAAAGAATGACTGTCACACAAACCAACTATAACCAATCTCGTAAGAACTTATATTGAACGATAATGTAACTTACAATGAGTTTGACCAGAGTTTTCATATAGAGCAAATTATATTTGCATATGTTTCCTTGTTCCTAGCCTCTCAACGAGTTTGACATTTCGTATCAATAAATTTCTCTTAGCCATTCACAAGAGAATAGTACGTTGCGTACAAGGAATTAAAAGAACATTCTATTTAGTATAGGCATCATAGATGTAAACCATGAACTAGATGAATCTTGTTACTCCATAGATCATTAATATATTATTTTAGAATTGGATAAATCTAACGTAACCTTGATAATATGCACCATATGACTATATTTTTTATATCAAATTGAATACAAATGGGCCTAAGTACTAGGAATGGACTAATTAATAATTTTGACCTATAATAAATAAAAGCTGAGTACACATACGCACACCACAAAAGGAAAAGGAAAAAAAAAAAAAAAAAAAAAAAAACTAGGGTTAGTCGGGTTGACCCGAACCCGAATAGGCAACTATTTTGAACCCGATACCCGACCCTAGTTCGTAATCGGGTTAGTCGGGCTGAACCGATTGACCCGAGTTGGATTTTGGACCCGAGTATCCTTATTCGGGTTCGGGTCGGGATTTATGACACCCCTACTTGTAACAACCCATTAAAGCTTAAAAGTTTAGCTATTTCAAATGTAGATGTAACAAATATTACAAATTCATTTACAGCCCATTATAAATCTATTGTAACCACAAACCAATATTTGTAACATATGAAACTGGAAAAAAAAAAATTATTGATTTACATTAAAGACCTATACGAGACTGATGAAATGATCTTGAAGCCAAGTACTTTATTCAAATAACAAGACCGAAAGGCAATATTGGAGGTTCATTTCGTAATATATATAGTGTGAAAAAAAAACATTTGCTCACCACAAAAATAATTACTGGGTAACCATCGTTGCTCCGCATTGTGCTGGTACCAACAAAAGAAGGAAAAAAGGAATCTAAAACGAAAGAAAGAAAACAAAGCGTTGGAAAACGCGCGAAAATAGTAAACGTCAACTTTTTACTGAAACAAGACCATCACTCTGTACCACATTTTTTTTTAAAACTTAATTTCATTAAATCACAACCCTTTAAAAACCCTTTATTTTGTTTGTTTTTTAGTAAAATAATACTGTAGTAGTAATGGAGTCAAGCCCTGCATCATCTCAATCTTCTTCTATGATCATAATTGGTGTTAAGGACCAGGTAATTAAGGGTTCAATTTTGTTTAAAAGTAATTTAGTGTTTTTTGTTGCAACTATAGAGATCTATGCTTGGTTGCAATGTAGTTGTTTTTTAAGGATTCATTCAATTCTGTTTTTAAGGTTGTAATGGTTTAGATAATTAGATGCATGGTGTTTATTTAGTTGGTGTTTGATTAAAAGTGGTCATTTGCTTAATGCAAGTAATTCCAAACAATTAGCAGTTTTGATGGGGTGTTTAGTGTAGGTATGCTTATTTCAGCACTTTATAGTTTACACTTTAAAGGGTGTTTAGAAACTTGGTTATTTCAAATTGCTTATGTTAGGTGCAATGGCTGAACTTGAGCATTTATTTAGGGGGGGGGGGGGGGGGGATTTATTTTGAGGGGGCCGAATTGGAGATTTGTTTGTATTATCAACTAAATTACCTTTAAAATCTATAATATTTACACTAGTTGCCGCAACTTATGGGGGCTAGCTGACCCTCCCCTGCCCCTTAAAAGTTCCGCCCTTGGTTAGGTGAACCAAACTTACTTTTTACCTTCATATCGAGGCTAAGACCCTTGATTTAAGTTGAGTTCGATTTAATCGAGGCAAAAAGATTTACAACAAAAGCAAATCAGAACACTAGTTCTTGAAGTACTTATATTTAAGCTGATTATATATATAGGAGAAGCATAAGCAGCCAAACTATGGTTAAAACATAATAAGCTGTTTTGAGTACCCAAGCAAATTATGGTTTATGGTTTAACAACATAATTTGCACAAATAAGCTGTTCTTTTTCATAAGCCATTGCCGAGGAAATTATCTAAAACAGCTTATTTAGCTTATCAGTCATTAATCATTATGCTAGTAAGCATAAGCTAACCGAAACATCCCCTTTGTTGTTATTCTTTTAGCATAATTCTAAATTGTTCTTCAAGATGAAGAGGAATGGTCCAATAAGGAAGATCTGGGCTGCGTTTTGCAAGCGGAAGAATCTCGATTCCAGAAGCGTGACCTTCTTATTTAACGGGCACCGTTTACGTGCCGATCAAACCCCCAATGAGGTAAAAAGTTACGAGTCTATTTGTCTTGCAAGTATTTAGTCCATATAGTTGACTGGTGGTATTTGGATCATTTACTCTATTCGTGTCAATTGGATTCTAATGGCGTCTATTGGTTGCTTTGTAGCTTAACATGAACGACCATGATGAAATTGACGCAATGAAGCCGGTGTTAGGCGGATGCTAGTCGTAGGAGAAATTGGCGGCGTGCCAATAATATTAAGCAGTATATGTTATTCAATGTCGTTCTTGACTTGGGTCATATGGTAACCGTTACTCTACGACTAATGTGTTTCTATCTGTTGATAATATAACTTTGGGCAGGCCATTTATGACCAAATTGTTTTGCAATGAATAGCTGTATGTTTATACATTGTATAATCTGTCGTATGTTGTATTTCATGGGTTGTATCTAACAACGGGCTGAGCTTATTTGTTGGAATTATATAATCATGACATGCACATAAATAAACCAAACACATCAAGTAAGCAAGTGCGGAAGCGTTATAACAAGATCATATAACATGTAATTAATTAATCAATAATAAATAGTAAACATAAATTTGTGATTCTAGCCCGAAAAAGAATCAAATGCAATCTTCAACTCAAAAACCCTAATTAGGGTTTATGTGGATTGTAAGAATTACCCCTTACCTTTTTGTAATTCAATCTAAGAATCAAACAAAAGTATGTTTGAATCACGTTATTGTACACACGTACTAAAACAAGTTAAAGTAATGCTAGTTTTTAGAATACAAAATTAAACCAAAACCTTTTGTTTAATAAAGAAGATCGATCAACCCTTTAAGGGTGTTTGTTTGATCGACTACAAGAAAACAGGGAGAAGAAAACAAGTTTAGGGTTTGTGTGTGTGCACAAGAGATACAAACAATGAATCCCTAAGCCTTGTATATATATAGTGTATGAAACTTGGAGCTCAAGAAAACAAAGGAGGTGCCCTCCTTTTGGGTTGGCCGATCGGAACAAGGCCCAAGGGGGTTCCGGATGCTACTTGACTTACCAATTAATCATACACATTCTTTCATTATATTCGTCTAATGATCATTAATCATTTATCTTAAATACTAAATAATCATTATATATATATATATATTTGTGTAATAAATAATTAAATATAAACTTTTATATTTAATTATTAAACTTTAACTCTCATACGTAAAGTGTGCAATCCCGTGATCTCGAGTTCGATCCTAACATACGACTACTAAAATAATGTACATAATCTAACAACTCCCACTTGGACATATTTTAATAGTGTAATCACATCGGTTAGCGTCTAGCAACACTTCGATGCCTCTAGTACAATCTTGAGTAAGGCTCCTGGAAAAACCTTTTAATGATTTCTCATTATTATTATCCCTTTGTTTCTAATACCACGTTAATAATGATATGGATTAAAGTCATTCCTTAATTAACCATTCTGTTTCTCGTTGTTTGTGATTGAGCAAGATTACCAAATCTTCTGAACATATTCAGGGGAGATCTTGGGTGCGGCCACACATACATCTTACCAACCCTACGAGGGCCCCAACAGTATTAAACTCCAAAAATAAATTTGAAGGAACAAATTCTATCTTGACTACAAGCAAAACCCATAAACTTTATAACACTTCCGAAAAAAACCCTTATGACTACCAGTTACGTATAGCGTTAAGTTGTTCCACAAAAATGTACTACATTCATGACACTTATCTTGCATCTCAAGTCTATGGATAACTTCTCATGATTTACTTAATGACAAGATCCATAAAGTAACATCATGTAGTTGAGATAAGTCCTATATTCGGTATCATTGAATATTATCTGAAATGGCATGACTACGCATCAATATACTTTAAGTATATTATACCAACCTTCAGATTTGTCTTGATTTAATAATATTCCCATATTATTAACTGACAACGGACAATTTAGAATAACATTTATTCATGGATTAAACATACAAATATAGGATACAATATATTATAAATTAAACATACCATGTATTTAAATTTATTATAATAATTGTTTAACATGCCTTATCCAAATACTAAATAGATCAATGCATGATAACTCTTGTTGATGAATTATGTCTCAAGTAATGACATTCATACTTGAGGATCAAGTCAAGTTTCTCATGAAATCTTACGAAGCTCCTAAGCCTTCAAGCCAAGTGAACAAAATCACTTCTTCATGCGAATTATGTAGTGGTCCCCATGACACTCGTGATTGTGTGGAACTCCCCGGAACAGCTTTCGCGGACTACGCATCCACGCGTACCGATGGAGCGGGAGATAAGTGGTACACTTTTAAGCCCGAGCCAAACCCTTATGGTGATTCCTACAACTCCTCTTGGAAAAATCACCCAAACCTTAGGTGGAAACAAAATCAACCCAATTCTTCCAATCCGCCTAATCGTTACCAACCAAACGGTCCACCCTCCGACCGTACTTTCAACAACAATCCTTCTAACAACTATGGTAGTACCAACAATCTTGAAGGATTGATGTCTAAGTTCATGGCATCTCAAGAAGCTCGCATAGCTAGGTTTGAAACCGAATTCAACCAACAACAAACTGAGATGACCAATAAGATAGACAACTTGTTGAAAGCCCTCAACAACCAAGCGTTAGCCACACCTAGGAAGGACACTAGGGATACCAATAGCGGGATCCAAGTTAAGGACCCCTCATCATCTAAACATGTCCACTTTGTCAACGTTGTCACCGTTAAACCAAAAGATAAGAATATAGAAGAAAATGACAAAGATGAAGTAGAAACCGAGACTAGGGGTGAAATTAGGGAAGTTGAGGTTAAAAAAGAAGAGGAATTAGAAGAGGTAGAGCCTATAGAAAAGTACTTTGATAAGTTGCCTACCAAGGAAGAACGGGAATTTCACAAGGATTTATTCAATGATCCCGAGACACCATATATCCTTGGTTCACCTCTTATTAAAGTAGGAGATCCCTCTAACATCAACATACCATGCAACATTGGGCATATGCATGTATGGAAAGCCTATATAGATCCTAGGTCTCCTATAAACATCATGACTAGGACCTATTATAATTGGGTAATGAAAAAGCAACTCGATTTTAGGATGATGCCTAATAGAAACCTCATAAGTAATTTTGTAGGGAGAGTGAAAGGATTACATTTGATTATTGGTAATTTCACTTATGAGATCGACTTTGTGATAGTGGAGAATATTCGTCCAGTGATAGATAATTGCCTAAGTCAAGTAGTGTTAGGAAAACCCTTTGTTGAAGCCACTAAGATGAGTCATGATCCAACTTTAGGGATAGTTAGATTCAAGAAAGAGAATGATGAGATTGCTTATCAAATGCCCTATAAGATTGAACAATACCGCCTTCTCTCTAATTTCGAAAAAGAACACAAACAAGCGGTTTACTATTGGAATGAGGAGGATAGACGTAGGGGAGTTGAATATGTTATGAGTAAAATGCTTGGTTTCTATAAAGAATGCTTGCAACTAGGTCCGGAATACAAAACTGGTTTACAAGACGACCTAAAGAGTGGAACCAACGATGAGGTCACGTAGTAACCCATGGCCTTGAGTCTAGCTACAAGACTCGTAAATAAAGAAAAGCGCTTCTTGGGAGGCAACCCATGCTTTGTGTGATTTTCATTTTATTTGTTTGCTATTTGCTTCCGTATGCATGCTTTATTTTTATTGTTGGTAGATCATGTTTCTAAATTACAAAGTGGAAATACTTTACTTTGTTGTTCGGCCTAGTCTTAACTCCACCCTAGAAGTATTTTTGCAAAAGATAAGTGTAAGGGGAAACCCCAAATATGTTTTTAAGAAACAAACCGATCATGATTCTCCACAATTTTAAATGAACATGTATATTCGTATTTGTTAGAGTCAAATGCTTGTATTGAGTCATAATGAAGTTTTGCAAGATTTTCCAGAAAGTAGGACCAAGTTTTTTCAGAAATTTTCCGGAAACTTAACATAAGAATTTCTGCATGTCAATCCTGACGGCGTCAAGAGTTAACTCTTGACGGCGTCACGTGTAAAAATCTGGAAATTTTACCAGTTTTGTTTTTCTAACGGAGTCTTATGGTTTTTGTGAATTATTAAGTTTTATAATCTCCAGAAAATCTGCAAACTTCATTCCACAAGCATTATATCTTACTTTGTTTTCTAGGATTTAGTAACTTATATAGGATGCCGCCGATTTTATGCGAGGTTGTTTTGTCTATTTTCTCAGGATTTACAGGTTATGTTTGACAAGAAGATGATTTACATTCTGGAAGGGAAGCTTTGATTGTTCATTTTCTTGGAGGAAGATCTAACCTGGTCACCTTATTATCCATACCGAGCGAATCAGGGGAGTATTTGATTTCATTTGTTTTACTTATTTCACTTTTACATTCTTTACTTGAACATTGGGGACAATGTTCATCTTAAGTGTAAGGGGAGGGTAAAATGATGATACCTTACATGTACACTTTCGCTTGAGTTTGTTTTGTTTAATGGTAGATGTGTAATAAAACTATGAGAAATACTTGTTAGTGTAATTTTAGCGCCAAATTTAAATTTTTTTACAACATTTAGGAGTGAAGCTTTAGCCTTAGCAAGCGTCTCATGGATAGGAGATTGTATGACTAGCACATAACCGTATATTCAGAAAAATTTTCCACCCAAAAATGTGAGGTTCGCCTTTAGATTTGATAGGAAAAGCATTTATTATTAGTGCTTATGAGTGTACAGGTAGCATTTAGATTCTAGAACTTGCGTTAGTGATGCATCCCGAGACCGCTAGTGAGACTACATTCGTGTAGTAGGATTTACTACATGATAAGAGGCATTAGGATCACCCTTGTGTTAAACCCGTATTATAATTACTTGACCATTTAAGTCATATTACTTGGCTAGTTAAGTCAACTAATTTTTCCCACACCCTTAGCGTTGTACTCATTTTTAGTACACGAAACCCCTAGTACACCCCTCCGAGCCTATCTTTTTGTTTCTAACTTTAAGCATTTTACTTAAAGAAAGAATTTGTTACACCCCACTTAAATGTACACCCAAATCGCCTTAGCCTTCCGTGTATGCACTCATTTTTAGTGCATTATTGTTATTTGTTAAACCCTAAGTTAACTTTCTAATTGATTACATGGTTGCTAAGTCGAGTCATATCCTTGTACATATTGTTTTGGGACGATTGGGACTCATGGGTAAGTACTTATTTTATGGAGTAATGGGGAAGAACATCATATATTACCCCCATATGTGCGTTAATCTTAAAAGTGCTCCAAGTGTTTTAATTTTCTTAATTCGAGTCATTAGATTAGTTTATTGTAAAGTATGTAAAAATTCAAGTGTAAGGGGAATTTACATTCCCTATGATGTATTATTTTGGATGGTAGGGTAAGAGTGTATGAAAAAAAAAATCGAAAAAAAAGAAGAAAAGAAAAAAAAAATATATAGAAAATGAAAAAGAGAAAAAACATACGGACTACCATCCCGTTTCATTCTATGTTCATTTTATGTTTTTGTTATTTTTTCATTTAATTAGCTTAAGTCGAGTCTAGTCTTGGCTTAGCAACGCCATATTGTACATGTAATTAACCAAGATTGTTAGCTCGCCACCAGTAAAACTTCCTTTATCCAACAAAACCGTGTATTTCATATCCCTATATCTAACGTTACAACCCTTTAAAGGACCTCTTTGATAGTTTATCCTAGGTGCTTACGCCATGTGGTGGAGGTTTGATCCTTTCCCAAGCCTATGGTAATCTATTTTGCTATGACATGTAGTGAGAGATATCTTCCATTTCTATAATGTTATATCACTTTATTACACCCGAGAGATGTGAGTATCTAAACACTATTTGTGAGGTGCTAGTGTATGACCTCCGTGCTTGTCTTTGGTCTTTTGTGGAACGATTATTTGTTGTAATTACTTTTATGTTACTGTTAAATGACCTCTAACTTGTCTTTTGATTAGAATAAAAGCATATTTGCTTGAGGACAAGCAAATCTCAAGTGTAAGGGTATATGATGAGGCAAAAAATGAACCACTTTTAGGGGGTCATTTAAGCCCGGAATTGAATTTATTTGATCAAATATTGCCCTAAATCGTTCCTTTTGTGATTTTAGGTACTTTGGGAGAGAAATCTGGAAAAGGAAGCAATTCGGACGTTTTTGGAGCATAAAAGTGAAGAAAACGCCAAAGTCTTAATTTTCCTTGCTGAGAACAGTAGGTGACGGCGTCAAGAGCAACATCCTGACGGCGTCAAGAGGAAAAACCATGACGACCCAGTGGAGTCATGAAGGCGTCACAAAGTAGAGCGTCAAGAGTTAAATGCATGACGGCCTAATACATGACGGCGTCAAATGTAGATCAAGGCAGTCCGAGAATTATTTTGGCGGCGAGGTGACGGCGTCACAAGATTTGTCTTAACGCCGTCAGACCCTATTTCCTATATATAGTTTTCTAATTTTTACATTAAAAGAGGAGGAGTTTTGGAGAAACCCTAGCTACGAACTTGGTGCGAATTTTACAGGTTTTTCAAGGGTTCTAAGCCCTTGATACCTTTCATGTGTAATTAAGATAAGTGTTCTTTTAATTCAATCAATATGTCTATGTGTTGGTTGTCTATATCTTGGTCTTGTCTTAATTCCATCATGCTAGGCTAAATCTATCTTGTGTTTGCTTGGATCTAATGAAACCTAGATGTTAATTATGTGTTGATTACTTGTTTATAATTGTTGTGGATGAATGAATTTGATGTTAGGCTTAAGAAAACTGGCAGATCTCCGAATGGTAACATGCTTGAACGTCTTAGGAAACATGAACCGATATGCACTAGGTCTTTATTGGTCGTATTTAATGCATGAGCCACTGTTTATAATCCCTATAGTTGTGCTGGGCATGGTATAGGAGGAGATAAGAGCTCATAGAATTGGGGAGTTAAGTGCGTCACCCCATGAATGGTATTAAGGAATACAACCCGTCATCCATGCAACTATAACAAGTAATTAACATGTAAAAGATGTCTAGGGAGTAGTGAAATCTAAGTAAACACATTTTCTCCACTTATTGCTCACAACCTTAGTATAATTTAGTTAATTTTCATTTCTAGTATTTTATTTTGATTGCATCTTTAGTATTGGGTTAGTTGACTAGCAACTAATTCCGCCCAAATCCTTCAAACCCGAGAGTTTTACTTGCTTTCTAGAAAATATAAAAATACAAAAAGAATCATCCTTCATCTCTAGAACTAGTATTTAGGTTTTCTAATCCTAGCGACACTATTCCTTGCTGAACGATCAATCCCCCGGTACTTGTCACTATACTATACTACAACGATCAGGTACACTGCCTGGTGGGGGTTGTAAGCTTCTCAAGATCCCTTGAGAGGTAAAGTCTGGTGCGATTCCCACGTATCACACGTGCTGAGAACCCGCCTGACTAACATACTCGTTCCATCGCGGGTTGGACGAGATAAAACCTGTCACCAAATCAATCTGTGCCTTCAAGGCCTTACGCTCTTCAGCATCTGTCCGGCTCTTCTCCTCGGCCTTAGCAATCTTCTTCTCGGCCTCAGCAAGCTTTTTCTCCATCTCGGCGTATTCTGAAAATGAAATAATCAAAATTTAAAAACATCTATTGCAATACTTAATTTGAGTCATGATCGAGTAATATATAATTAATATATTATCAAACTGTACATACCTGGAGGTGGAGACGGGGTGTATGGTAATGGTGGCCTCTTCAGCCCGGGTACGACCCTACCCCGTCCGGCGATGTGGCCCCGTTGCTTGCCCTTCAAAACCATCGCAAGTATCTGCTCCTCCGTGTACGCCACCCCTTCCGGCGTATTCGCTCCGAGATCTCTCAGCCGAACCATCTCTTCCTATTTAATTGAGAAAAAAATTGAGAAAATTATATATATATATATATATATATATATATATATATATATATATATATATATATATATATATATATATGTCAGGTTAATTACAAGATTATGTTTCAATGAATCATTAAAGTGCATGTTTGGGGAAATAAATAAATAAATAATATATTAATAAAATAAAATAAAAATAAAAAAAGATACTTACATATTGAACCTGAGCCTCATCCTGCAACCACGTACCATCATTGTCGCAGTGTGTGTCGTGAAACGACTGGATGAGTGACGGGTATTGTTTGTCCTTGCTGTTCTGAAACTGTATATACACATGCATATATATAAGATGAAACAAATTAAAAATGACAAATCAAACACCATATTTATTTTAATTAAACTTAAATACTTTTATAAAATTAAAATTAATTACTTTTATATAATTATAATTAAATAATTTTATAAAAATAAAATACTTTTATAAAAATAAAATGTGTCTTACATAGTCGTGGCGAAAAGCGCCCAATGACTTGGAACCGTGGCGGCTGTACACCTTCAACTTCTTTCGGTTATCCTTGTTCACAGCAGCACGCTTTAGGTTCTTTTCCTTCATGTAAAACTTGATATGCTCCTCCCACACAGATGGCTCGATGTTCGGAGGAGGGTTTCTTCGTATCTCATCCACTTTTTCAGGCCCACCCGGCACGTCGAAGTAAGCCCTCTTCATCGTGCCCTTGTTGTCGGAACATAGTTACTGAACCATGCGCGGTGGGGCCCAACATGAGTAAACGTCCTCTGATCACGATACTCGAACTCGATCGTTTGCCAGCCCGATCTAGTCACGGCTTTCCTGAGGTCTACGTTCTTGTTGTCTTCACGGACCTGTGCCCTGCCGCCATCCCGACCTCCACCCATGCCGCCACCTTGTCTAACTCTACCTCCTCGTCGAGGTTTTTGTGACGAACCTACAATTTAAGTGAGTGAAAACGTTATAAAATAACAAGTAACAAAATTCAAATTATCAAGTTTAAGTTTCTTACCACTACGGTGACCGCTAGTAATCGAACGATAAGGGGGTGGTGGGTCATCGGCACCGTCACCACCGTGACCTCGCGCTACTGCTGCCATCTGTAAAAGTACAAGTTGAATTAACATATAGAAATTCGGGAACAAATTAACATAAGCATGCACACATTCAAATACATACACATTCAAAATAAATATACACATTTAAACAATCCATAACAATTTCATTCAAATAAGCTAAGTGTCGTTTTACAAGTTACAATTTAAGATCAATCTGCTACATCTACATCACTATCATAAACAGCATCAGTCGCATCTTCAACTTCATCATCAGAATTGTTTGCATCAGAGTCTGCTAAATCATAAGGATCGTCGTCCTCATCATCAATAAATTCATCGTCGTCATCAACATGAATGATTGGTGGTGGTGCCTCAACTAACGTTGATCGACCATCGATATTTAAGGTTTCAAATGCCAAATCATTCAAATTACCAGACAGTTGGAGATTCGATGAGTTGTTGCCATGTATCACATCATCATCGTCTTCTGCCACAATGACATCCCAGGTTGTGTTGTGATTCACTTCTTGGACGACCTTCCAATGGAGTGGTCGTCTGGCAGGATCTTCAAGGTAGAAGACTTGTTTTGCTTGTGTTGCGAGAATGTAAGGTTGATCTTCAAACGCTGTGCTACATGCCCAAATTTGTGTCATGTTGTTTCTAGTGTTATAACGTTCGACTCTACCTCTTTTGACCAAGTTGAACCACTTAACTCGAAACAGCACAACTTTGAACTGGGTATACGCGAACTCCAGAATTTCTTCTAGCTGACCTTAATACATTTCTCCTTCCTTCTCACCAGGAGAACAAATTCCGCTGTTCTGAGTTGTACGTTTTACATCGCGGCTGTGTACAACAAACTTCACACCGTTGACTACGCAAGAGTGAACTGAGGTTGCGGTCGATAATGGTCCACAAGCCAAAGCGAATAAGTCGGGAGTACAACTTGGGTCATTGTCTGTGTAAAGTTTACCGATCTATGAACAAAGATAAGAATAGATGGAGATGAGTAATATATATAGTCGTTATTTATACAAGAAAATACATATAATAAGTTTACCTTCGTCTCAAACCATCTAGGAAATTCTTGTTGCATGTCGCTATCAGGATGTTCACTGAAAATGGACATGATATTAGAATTAATCGAAAAGATAACTTGGGAAAAAGAAATTTCAAAATAAAAACGCGTACCTCTCGAACTCGTTCATGTACGCGTCCATCTCAGGACTGTTGTGAAGTACATACCATATCACTTTCTTCATTTCTTGGAGACCTAACCGAAATCACTTGTTGGGCGAGGACAGCACTGAGATGCAGTGGGGCGATTAAATTTCGTCCCAATTTCGCCCCGAAAATAACGATAACAAAAAGTTAATGCTTCGTCTGCAACATAACCCTCCGCTATTGAACCTTCCGGCTTAGCTTTATTTCGTACATAGTTTTTTAGATTCTTCATGTATCTTTCAAATGGATACATCCACCGAAATGAAACAGGCCCGCCTTCAAGAGCCTCTTCAGGTAAATGTATAACCAAGTGAATCATAATGTCAAAAAAAGGAGGAGGATATATTTGCTCGAGACTGCACAAAATTTTGATCAACTGGTCTTTAGCTTTCACCATGTCATTCACCATCAAAGTTCGGGCACAAATTTGCTTAAAAAATGAACAAAGCTCGATTAATGGTGTATAAGTCGGTGTGTCCAAGTATTGCTGAAGTCCATAAGGAAGTAACCGTTGCATCATTATATGACTGTCATGAGACTTCATGCCCGTTATATTGTTATCATCTTTGGTCACTTTCGACTTGAACTTGGATCCGAACCCATCTGGCAGTTTAATTGTTTTGATGTATTGACAGTACAGTTTTCTTTTATCGGGTGTGAGGGAGTACTTAGCTTGAGGCTTCGAGCACTTCCCGTTTTGTTTGTTTCCGAGCCACAACTTCTGTCGAATGCCCAAAGCTTGCAAGTCTTGTCTTGCCTTAGCGGTGTCTTTAGATTTGTCATTCATTAACAAAGTTTTCAAGATACTCTCCAACACATTTTTTTCGATATGCATGACATCTAAATTGTGTTTTAGAGAAAGAGAAGACCAATATGGAAGCTCATAGAAAATAGACCGTTTAGTCCAGTTCAGTTCGGATGTAGTATTACGTTTTATTTTCCCACCCCCATAATCTGGATGTTTCCCCGGCAAACGTGTGGGCAATATCGCAAGTTGAGCCAAGATATCAGCCGGAGTATATTTTTTAGGAGGATCTCTAGTATCAGTTGCACCATTGAATGTATTACGGTCACTCCTCCATTTATGGTTTTTTTTAAGAATCTTCTATGGCCAACATAAGCTGTTTTGCTTATCACACGCGTAGCCGGAGTGTCTGCTTTGCATGTAGGGCATGCATAGTAACCTTGCCCACTCCAACCAGACAAACTACTACGAGCAGGAAAATCATTGATGGTCCATAAAAGCATCGCTCTCATGTGGAAATATTTTCCTGTAACAGCGTCCAAAGTCAAGACACCTGGTGTTTTCCATAATTCTTGAAGGTCATCAATCAAAGGCTTTAAGTAAACATCAATGTCCTTCCCCGGTGATTTAGGGCCAGGAATCAACAACGTCAGCATCAAAGTAGTCTCTTTCATGCATAACCACGGAGGCAAGTTGTATGTTGTTAATATAACTGGCCACATGCTGTAAGTCTGACTAAGGTTGCCGAACGGATTGAAACCATCAGCAGCCAACCCTAATCGAACGTTTCTCGGTTCGTTAGCAAAAGCCAAATATTTACCGCTGTCAAACTTCTGCCATGCGTCACCATCAACCGGGTGTTGCATCATACCGTTTACCTTAGACTTTCCAGTAGCATGCCAAGTCATATGTTTTGCGGTGTGAATAGACTTGTACAAACGTTGTAGTCTAGGAATGATAGGAAAGTAACGCAACACCTTGTTAGGAACTTTCTTCCCCGTTGTGTTCTTGTCTTTCCATCTACTCGTTTTACAGACCGGACAATACTCCAAATCTTGGGCACCAGTCCCCCGATATAAAAAGCAATCATTTTCACAAGCATGTATGGCTCATACCCTAACCCGACCTTTTTAAATGTTTTTTTATAGCAGAGTAGGATGGTGGGAGATTGTAACCTAACCTGGGAGGAAATACCTCCTGGAGAAATTTTAGCGTATTGTTAAATGAAGTATCACTCCATTTACCGCTGACCTTGAGATGCGTAAACTTTGACATAAAATCCAAGGTTGTCATAAAGTCACAACCCGGGTAAAGAGGTTGGGTGGAACTGGCAAGTAACTCTTCGTACTCGTTATGTATAGGATGTGTCGTTGCTGGAGCTGGCTCGTTACTTGTCTCGCCAATATTTGGAGGAGTTGGCTCATTTTGTTCATTATTTAGAGGAATATCAAAAATATCATTAAGGCACGCATACATGTCACTCATCTCACATTGTGTTGTGTTATCTTCTATAGGAAGAGGATCCGGTTCACCGTGTTCACGCCATTGTGTATAAGTTGGGTCCCACCCATTTTGGCTTATGTGTCTTTTAAGTAAGTCGAGAGATACCCATGAAACATTACAACAAAGACGACATGGACATTTTATGTTGCCGTAACTATTCAATAACGGCTTGCAATGTTCAATGAATGCGGCAAGACCATCAAAAAATGCTTTTGAAACACGACTGTCTAAACGGGTCCAACTCTTATCAAGTATCATAACTGCATATTGTTTTGTTCAACTCTAAGTTATTACACATTCAAAATATTCGACACATAAACACATATAACCATGGAATTATTACGAGTTGTTTTGTTCACCTAGTGCAACTATGGAAGGCAATCCTAACCCACTCTTTGAATGATTCATCTCATATATGAATGCGTATAACTGATTTACTATCTGAGAAAATTTCGGCAGCATTTCCCCTCAACTCCCCAAATATGTGCATTAAAGACATATTCGTAGGAGTAAAGGAGAAACACTGTTGAAATCATCTTAAATAGTAAATCAATTATACGCATCCATATCCTAAATGAGACAAAACATTCAAAAAGCAGTCCCAAACAGGGGACTTTCCGAAATTAATTTCTAATAAATTAATTTCGGACGGGTTTTCTATAGGATGATTAACTTCGGACGGGGACTTTCCGAAATTAATCACTAAAATCCTAAAACATTCACAAAAGTCTAACAATAACACACAAAGCATATATTTTAAGTTAAACAATTAATAGCATATATTTTAAGTTAAACAATTAGAATATAAACAATTGTTTGGTTTTCGGCTTATGTTTCATAAGCTTATTTTTTGTGACTTATTTTTGAAACTATTTTGTTTATTTTGAAAATTATTTTTTGTGA
This sequence comes from Artemisia argyi, assembly GCA_030686995.1. NCBI lineage: Eukaryota > Viridiplantae > Streptophyta > Magnoliopsida > Asterales > Asteraceae > Artemisia > Artemisia argyi. The sequence continues at coordinate 2,423,378 of CM060695.1, read as the reverse complement.
CTTATTTTTTAAACTATTATGAAACATAATCCGAAAACTAAACAATTAATAGAAAGATATCAAATATATCTAAGGGGTTGTGTGTTTAGGCTTATATAACGGGCTTATGGCTTATTTGGTTTTCGGCTTATGTTTCATAAGCTTATTTTTTGTGACTTATTTTGAAACTATGTAAGGTAAAAAGTTTCAAAATAAGCCATAAAAATTTAGCTTATGAAACATAAGCCGAAAACCAAACAAGCCATAAGCCCGTTATATAAGCCGAAACTATTTTTTATATAGTTACTAACCAAACTATTTTTTTCTTTCTTTTACTAGTTCAATACCAAGTCCCCCAAGGTGCTATTTGCACCGTGGGTACACAATGAGCACAACCGACCTTGGTTGTGTCGTTAAAAAAAAACCAAACAACTAACCAAACACAATATCCTACTTAATACTTAATCCGTAAACTAATACTTAATCACATTTCACAATCCGCAACAATCCCTTTTATATCAAAACCTAATATACTAACCAAACGCTACGGGATACGAAACTACAACAAAGCATAAATATGAAAAAAAAAAAAAAAAAAAAAAGGAATACATACGGTCTCGGCTACTGTATCGGCTGTGGTCTCGGCTGTGGTATCGGCTGTGGCTCGGCTGTGGCTCAGCTGTGGCTCGGCTGTGGTCTCGTCTTGGGCTCGGGCTATAATAAAAGAGATGCAATATAATGGTTATATCAAAATTTAAAAAAAAAACTGTTGTCGTCGACATGTCGTCGGGATACCAAAAGTTAATAAAAAAAAATAAAACGAGGCTCTCACCCTGCTGTCTTAGTTGTCTCGGCTCTCACCCTCGGCTCTGACTCTTGGCTCTCACCTGCTGCTACTGTATAAAAAAAATAATAACAAAAATTAACAATAATAATAACAATTTTATTAACAAAATTTAATAGCAATTTTATTAACAATAATAATAACAATTTTTAAACAAATTTATTAACAAAATTTTATTAAAAATTAACAAAATTACCTGTGGTGGATCTGTGAAGAAGAAGAAGTGGGGAAGAAGAAGAATTAAATAATGGAGGGGTAGAGGAGAGAATTAAATAATGGAGGGGTAGAGGAGGAGGAGGTGCACAGTGGTGCGAGTGTCGGAGCTGTGGTGGTGCGGTGAACAGGTGGTGGAGCTGTGGTGGAGGTGGTATAATGTGGTTGGGGTGGAGGTGGTATAATGTGGTTGAGGTGGAGGAGTGGTGGAGAGGTAATCGCCGGCGAGGGGGATGAGTGGTTTTTTGTTTTTTTTTTTTCTAAGTCTGATAATAATTGAGACCATATCTGGTTATGTGTATACTTTTATATTCCCGTCGACATGTCGACGGGATTCTAAAGTTATTTTGTCGTTTACTTTTGGCGGGGCGTATTAAATTTCCACGAAATTTTTGGCGGTAATATTACCGTCGACATGTCGACGGGAAAATAACTTTTATAATAAATACTTTTATAAAATATTAAAAAATAAGTTTTATAAAATTACTTTAATATAATTAATAAAATTTATATATTATAAATACTTTTATAAAATATTAAAAAATAAGTTTTATAAAATTAATAAACTAAATTTATATAATTAAAAAAATTTATTTATTATAAATACTTTTATAAAATTAAATATATATATATATATATATATATATATATATATATATATATATATATTTAAAATTGATTACTTATATTATAATTAAAAAAATCATTTATTAAAATATAAAAAAAATAATAATTAGAATATCACAAAATACTAAATCCCAACCATTTGTATTTTGTTATACACGATATGTTAAACGAACGATTTGAGATGCAATGGTTATACAGGAGATGTTAAACGAACGAGTCGAGATGCAATGGTTATACATGAGATGTTAAACGAATGAGTCGAGATGCTATGGTTATACACGAGATGTTAAACGAACGAGTCGAGATGAAATGGTTGTACACGGGATGTTAAACGAACGAGTCGAGATGCTATGGTTATACACGAGATGTTAAACGAACGAGTCGAGATGCAATGGTTATACATGAGATGTTAAACGAACGAGTCGAGATGCAATGGTTATACATGAGATGTTAAACGAACGAGTCGAGATGCAATGGTTATACATGAGATGTTAAACGAACGAGTCGAGATGCTATGGTTATATATGAGATGTTAAACGAACGAGTCGAGATGCTATGGTTATACATGAGATGTTAAACGAACGAGTCGAGATGCAATCGTTATACATGAGATGTTAAACGAACGAGTCGAGATGCAATGGTTATACATGAGATGTTAAACGAACGAGTCGAGATGCTATGGTTATACATGAGATGTTAAACGAACGAGTCGAGATGCAATGGTTATACATGAGATGTTAAACGAACGAGTCGAGATGATGCAATGGTTATACATGAGATGTTAAACGAATGAGTCGAGATGCTATGGTTATACATGAGATGTTAAACGAACGAGTCGAGATGCAATGGTTATACATGAGATGTTAAACGAACGAGTCGAGATGCTATGGTTATACATGAGATGTTAAGCGAACGAGTCGAGATGCAATGGTTATACATGAGATGTTAAACGAACGAGTCGAGATGCAATGGTTAGACATGAGATGTTAAACGAACGAGTCGAGATGCTATGGTTCTACCTAACAACTTTTTTTCTACCTAACAACTTATCCTCACAATATAAACACACACACACGCACACACACACTCATCTCACTATATCTCTCTCTCTCTCTCTATCTCTCTCTAGCAGTTTCTGTTTTCTGGCGACACCAGCAGTTTCCGGCCGCCGGAATATTTTTCTGGTGATACGTGGGAATCGCACCAGGCTTTACCTCTCAAGGGATCTTGAGAAGCTTACAACCCCCACCAGGCAGTGTACCTGATCGTTGTAGTATAGTATAGTGACAAGTACCGGGGGATTGATCGTTCAGCAAGGAATAGTGTCGCTAGGATTAGAAAACCTAAATACTAGTTCTAAAGATGAAGGATGATTATTTTTGTATTTTTTAGAAAGCAAGTAAAAATCTCGGGTTTGAAGGATTTGGGCGGAATTAGTTGCTAGTCAACTAACCCATTACTAAATATACAATTAAAATAAAATACTAGAAATGAAAATAAACTAAATTAAACTAAAGTTGTGAGCAATAAGTGGAGAAAGTGTGTTTACTTAGATTTCACTACTCCCTAGATATCTTTTACACGTTAATTACTTGTTATAGTTGCGTGGATGACGGATTGTATTCCTTAATACTATTCATGGGGTGGCGCACTTAATTCCCCAATCCTATGAGTGCCTACTTCACTCCTATGTCGAGCCGGCTAAGAAGCTCCTAACATGGGATCATTAGAATTTACTCATGCATTAAATACAACCAATAAAACCTAGTGCACATCAGTTCATGTTTCCTAAGACGTTCAAGCATGTTACCATTTGGAGATCTGCCAGTTTTTTTAAGCCTAACATCGAATTCATTCATCCAATACAACCATAAACAAGTAATCAACACATAATTAACATCTAGGTTTCATTAGATCCAAGCAAACACAAGATAGATCTAGCCTAGCATGGTGGAATCAAGACAAGAACAAGATATAGACAACCAACACATAGACATATTGATTGAATTAAAAGAATACTTATCTCAATTACACATGAAAGGGATCAAGGGCTAAGAACCCTTGAAAAACCTGTAAAATTCGTACTAAGTTCGTACTTAGGGTTTCTCCAAAACTTCTCTCTTTTTAATGTAAAAATTAGAAAACTATATATAGGAAATAGGGTCTGACGACGTCAAGAACAATTTTGTGACGCCGTCATCTCGTCGCCAAAATACTCCTCGGACTGCCTTGATCTACTTTTGACGCCGTCATGGCCCAGGCCGTCACACATTTAATTCTTGACGCTCTACTTCGTGACGCCTTCATGAATCCACTGGCCCGTCATGGTCTTTACTCTTGACGCCGTCAAAACTTCCTTCTTGACGCCGTCACCTACTGTTCCCAGCAAGGAAAATTAAGACTTTGGCGTTTTCTTCACTTTTATGCTCAAAAAACGTCCGAATTGCTTCCTTTTCCAGATTTCTCTCCCAAAGTACCTAAAATCACAAAAGGAACGATTTAGGGCAATATTTGATCAAATAAATTCAATTCCGGGCTTAAATGACCCCCTAAAAGTGGTTCATTTTTCGCCTCATCATCTGGCCACCACCTTTTATCACCTCAACTTGTAGATCGGGCCAGCCCGGTCACGATTCAACCACTCAACCTCACAACCATAAACATACACTGTTATCATGATGAAGAAGATGGCAGAATTTGAAGCTTTTCCTTGTCCTTGTGAACGAGGAGATGTGATTCTGCGAGAATCGCGTAGATCTTACTCCCGTGGTAAACTATACTATGCGTGTCCTTTCTTGCAGGTGAAAAATTACATACTTTTTCGTGTATTATATAAATAATTTGGTTAGTTGTTAAAAATAATAGTTTTTACTCTTTAACAGCCTGGGACAACAAACCATGGATGTGATTTTTTTTATGGAAGGAGGAACGACTCACCAAAATGATGATCGGTTCTCTGGGAGCTTCAACATCAAGCGGTTCTGGATCTGCTCCAACAAGGTGCTCAAACTGTCATGAAAAAGATCTTAGAATAAACATGCTGGAGGCACAAAAACAGGTGGTGGAGGCACAAAAACAAGTGCTAGAGACAAAATTAAGGGTGCTGGAGGCAAAACTTGACATGGCAACGCATCCCAACCACGACCACGCATGTCAGTCGGATGCAATACTCCGTGACCTTTTAGGTGACATGGATAAATTTCATATGTAGTACTGTTATCGTTGTTGTTGCTGTTATCGTTGTTATTGTTGTTGTTGTTGATGTTGTTTGCTGTTGTTGTTGATGTTATTGATGTTGTTTAATAAAATGTTGTTGTTGTTGTTGCTGTTTAATAAAATGTTGTTGTTGTGGTAACTGATGTTGAACATCCTTTATATTATAAATTCGTACGCACAAATAATAAAACTGAATGAGCAATAATTATCAAACACAAAGGCAAACTGTTTATTCAAAACAAGCAAGAGTTCTCAACCACATGCATTTTCATACAGACTCAAACTAAACAACTCGACAACCAAACTAAACAACTCGACAACCAAATGAAACAACTCAAACTAAACAACTCGACAACCAAACGAAACAACTCAAACTAAACAACTCGACAACCAAACGAAACAACTCAAACTAAACAACTCGACAACCAAAAGAACAGATCAAACGAAACAACCCGTTTATTTTTTTTATGCGGCTACTTCCCGCTTTACTCGAACTCGCACCATCTTTTCCCTTCCTTGCACTCATTTCCTTGATATGTGCAAACGTAGCTTCAAGATTTGTGACCCTATTTCCCATATTATCAAGTTTGGTTTCCAACGTACTTTCAGCTTCGTCGTCACCTCCAACAGCAACAACTTGAACTTCAGCAGCATCTAGCTCGTCCATGTACTCTTTGTAGTGCGACTTTTTCCTACACCATTCGATAATCTTGTCTCTCATCCATGGTTCAACGTCCTTAAAAGAACCATATTCCTCATAAACTGCATGACCAAAAGTTAACATAACTTCATTAAAGAGGAGCTCGTGTGACAAGATTTTTGAGTACTCCTCTTCAACTGTGCAACCACGCCAAGTCATGTGTGTCTTGTAAAAATTGACGATTGACTTATTTGTGAAATGTGTAAAATGAGACGGAAATAATTTTGTGAGAATGTATATAGGTAAAAAATGAGACGGGAATGTATTTGTGAGGATATATATAGCCTGATTTTTGGGGAGATATTCCCGTCGACGGGAAAAAGAACACGGGAAAAATCCCGCCCAATATTTTACTCATTTATTAAAAATTTTATAATTTAGTAATAAAATCTCGTCGACATGTCGACGGGAATCTCAAAGCAAAAAAATATTACCTTTAATCACACGTTGATTGTGGGAAAAATCATGATTAATATTCTCCCGTCGACATGACGACGGGAAAATATGAGCGGGTAAATTTCGCGCCCAACTTTGGTGGATTATTGAGACCAAAAAAATATGTTGCAATATTCCCGTCGACATGTCGACGGGAAAATACGATTATGAAAAATTCAACGCAGTGGGGCTCGGTCAAGCGTTTTTTTTGTCGTTTAGTGCCTTATGCCGTCGACAAACTGTCGACGGGAAAATCCTCGACGCCTGTTCTCCTGTTTCTTGTAGTGATGATGTTCATGAAAAATCTTTGAGTCATACTTAGATTTTATTCATGTTATACATATCCATTTAGACATTCTAAATAATATATATCATGTTATATTAGATTCATTTACCGCACATGTTTCAACAATAAACATTCATTCCAAGGTTGTATGTCTTTTTTTCTAAATCTTACAAGTAAAGTTTTATTCCAAACTAAGACTTAACTTTTAACTTATATGGAATTTTACTTTTATATGTTCTACAACATATATGATTTAAGAATTAAACATAATACTCTCACTAGCTCTTAAGAATATTTAGAAATTATATTATTTTAATTATAAATCAAAACATGGATTTAATAATTAAACATAAGAGTAATCTTCTAGATACATGCATTTATCCATCCATAGATTATTGCACTTTGTACACTTTCAAAGATTTATTTGAATTCATAAACTCCTTTTGATTACTTATCGTCCTCGCTCAAGTAATCACTCAAGAAAGAGTTTTGATATTCCATTGTCAATTTCATAAATATGACAATCATAATCTTTATATATTTAATGTGTTTATAATAGAATATTCAATCATATTTAATTGCTTAAGTGTGATTAATAATCTTGTCCTAAAAACATGCATTAAATATGTGCACAATATTGTCCATATGATTTCTATACAAAGATTTAAACCACAAAGGTTACCTTATCTTTGAAGAAACTCATCTTCATTTTCTAGTCTAACTATTAAGATAAACCAAGTTTCTAAAATTGATTATCTTTATGGACAACATCTTAATCATTCATATTATGTATACTATACCCAATTTCATATTTGGTAATATATCATAATGATTATCAGATTTACAATAATCCTGTAAATCATAGCTCTCAACATATTAATCAAATATCTGAGATCTTTCGCTATTCTATGAATGAGAATTCCATCATCTTGAGATTTAACATTTTAATGTCAAACTTTATTATCATGTTGAGATTTAACATTCAAATGTCAAACTTCGTCATGATATTTACTAGTGTATTTTAAAAGATTATTTATCTTGTAATTTTATCTTTTAAAGATCAAAACTCCCACTTGCTTTTAGTAATTTAAAGACTATCTTTAAATACTTAGCAAATAAAGCAACAATACAATGTTATCTTTTGGGATTTTACAAATACATATTGACAGTTCCTGACTTTGTTAATAACCTCTTCATAAGCAATTAAACAAATTTAGAACTTCAATTTAAGACTTAATGTAATTCATCATATTCATCACATTCCATCATATGATGATGTCTTATTAATCTTCTAGATTGGAGTTTTATTAAGTATGTCCAAGCCATACTCAATATTCTATCCTTGATAACTTTTGGAAGAAAATAAGTCATAGTTATCTTTAATCAAACAATATAACAAGAGTTTGATTTTCCTAACTAAACATACCATAAACATTTGGTATTTCATTAAGATTAATATTGTAAGACAATCTAACAATATTTAAGATAACCATATTCCTCTTGGCTTGTCTATTTACCAACTAATTCATTTTAATGGTATAAAAATTTTCTAGCCAATTACATGCTTTATAACACAAGTACTTTTAACAAAATCACTTCATGTCCATGTCTTTACAAGAAAACATAAACTGTTATAACCCCACTATACGTTATAAGTCATTTAATAATTCAATGACTTCATATATATGTCTTAATTAAAAAACATAACAAGATAACGTCTTACTTTATTATAAGTCTTGTAACAATTAAAAGGTTTATGTTTATATCTTTACAATGAAACATAAACATGTTTAAATAAAGTAATTATGAACACCATCTCTTGGTTTCAATAGTAATTTCAAGTTAATTTATTACTTCACAATAATGTAAATAACATTATTTCTTCATTTATTTATGTCATTTCAAGAACACATAAATATTCTGATTGAAGTAGTATTAGATTATGTTATGATTAAAAGTAACGATCATTATTGAGTCAAATAGTTAATTAAATATATTCATGTAATAGTTAGTAAATGCTAGTTTATTAAGTTTATGTAAAAGCCTTAATGGCTTGGCCCAAAAGAAGGCCCATGAGAAAGCCCATGGTAGCATATGTAAAAACTATAAATACCCTCCTAAGCTTGTTAGGAAGGATGGGAGTTCATGCATATCAAAGGTTTATTCACACATAGTGCTCTCCACCTCTCCCTCTCTACTTTATCTCTCTAGCTCTTCTGTCTCTCTCTAACATCATATTCTTAAGTGATAAAGATAGATCTATGGTCCTACAAGTGGTATCAAGAGCCTAGGAATAATTTTAGGTTGTTCTAGATTGATTTTGGGTGAAAAAAGTGGATTTAGGGCTTATTTTTCGGATCAGGTTACTATTCATCAGCGTTTTTCCGAGTTAAGAAAAAAAATTTCGAGTTAGAATTTTTTTTTCGAGTTAGGAAAACTTTTCCGAGTTAGAAAAAAAATTTCGAGTTAGAAAAAAAAAATTTCGAGTTAGGAAAAGATTTTCCGAGTTAAGAAAAAAAAATCGAGTTAGGAAAATTTTTCCGAGTTAGAAAAAAAAATTTCGAGTTAGGAAACAATTTTCGAGTTAGGAAAAGATTTTCCGAGTTAAGAATTTTTTTTTTCGAGTTAGGATAAATTTTTTTTCGAGTTAAGAAAAAAAAAATTCGAGTTAAGAAAAAAAATTTCCGAGTTAGGAAAAAAAAATTCGAGTTAGGAAAAAATTTTCGAGTTAGGAATTTTTTTTTCAAGTTAAGAATTTTTTTTCTTTCGAGTTAGGATAATTTTTTTTCGAATTAGGGTGTAGTTTGGTACCGAGTTAAGTTGTTTGGCGAGTTAGCCATTTTTAGCGAGTTAGCTAAACACCTTATCGTTTATCGAGTAAGGATTTCACTTAGGTTTTTCTAAACGAAACTCTGCCAAAATTTCTCTAGCTTTACCGAGTTACCAATCTTATCAAGTTTGTAAAAAAAAAATAAAAATAAAAAAATAAAAAATAAATAATAATAATTTAGGCCAAAATTCATTTTTGAGAGGTGACTAAACGTTCAATTTTTACGCGAAATTCAAATTTTGGTATAACGTTGAAAATTTTGGCCCGAAATTCAAATTTTAAGGCCAAAATTCAAATTTTTTTCGGTAAAATTTGGCGTAAAAATTTTTAAAACTCAAATTTTTCTGGTAACCTTAGAAGTGCCTTTCATAGTGATTTTCAAATTTTGGGAGAGAATTTTCAAAATATTTTTGGATGAAAAATTCGAAATCACTAAAATTTATCATTTACGCTTTTCAAAATTCGCCAAAAACATCTAATCTTCAAACAACAACCTTTGTTATCTTAAAAGATCCTAAGATCAACTTTATCACACATCGTTACACAATGGAAATGAAAGTGCAAACCCAAGAGAGAGATCTTAAGAAAAAGTTTACAGCATTCAAGTCACAAGTTGAGAAGGTCATAAACATATTTGGATATGAGTCATGGTTCGATCAAGCATTTGAATACTACGTCAGAGACCAATTTCATTATTTCCAAGAAAAACTCAATCAAAACCTGAATCAACTTGAAAAACTACTCAATGAAGAAGAACTTCATACATGTGACTGCAGGGAAGCTCTAATAGTGATCCAAACTCAATTTCAGAGTATCTTTAACACTTGGATAATGAACCAGTCAGAGTTTATCGATGCATTTTACCAAAAATTTAGGGTAAGCTATTCGACATTCAGAACTTAATGCATAAATGACATGGGGGAACTCGAAAAGATACTTGATGCTGAGGAAGCGGAGTTAAATGAAATTGAGAAGCTGAAACGGGAAAGAGAGCAGATTGAAAAAGATATGCAGTTAAAGAAAAGAGAGCAAATTGAAAGAGAGATGCAGTTTAAGGAAATAGCGGTGATTGAAAGTGAGACAGACAAATATTGTCATACAGAAGAGGAAACGGTCAATGAGGGTGATGCATCTGATGATAGTTTGGTTTTCACGGGAAGTGATTCATCTTCAGAACAACAGGTTGAAAGCAGCAGTCCAAGCTATGATTCGGAAGATGATGGTGCACACATGAATGCAGCTGTTTGGGATACAGAAGATGATCACATCAGACATTCATAAGACACAGAGATATTGGTTACGGTACAATAGTCTAACAATAATGATAATGTTGATATATTTGATAATATGCTTGTTCATGATCAGACACATCCTGAGCATCCTGAGTCCATTAGTCACACTTATGTGGTGGAACAAAATGATAGTAATATCACTTTTGATACTCCAGATATGGATCCTAATAGAGGTGAGCCTGCCCAGGATGGATCTTCTTATGAACAAGACCGTGCCTTATTTGCTTCATTAATCAATAATTTCAAACATGAACTTGACAAATGCAAAAACGACAATCGTGAAGCTAAGCAAGCGAATGTATTTTTGAACAAAGAAATTGAGAGATTTAAGGAAATGGAAAAACGTTTTGAAAATGCAACAACAAAAAATGCTGAACTTGAAATTGAAATCTCAAACATTAAATCTCATGCTCAAAAGTTTGAAATGAATGGAGAATCTATCAAACCACTTTTAAAACAAAAAGAAGCACTTGAAGTTGGTTATAGAGAAGCTGTTCTTCGTGAAAAACGTTCCATTCAAAAATTGGGTGAACAAATGGTCCTTAACGGCAGAAAGGTTGAAGCACTTTTAAAAGAGAACAGTGATTTAAAAAGTGAAAATTCAAGGCTTCAAAAGACCACTTCTAATTTTGAGATTGTTAACACAAAACTTGAGAATGAAAAACAAGAGTTTTTGAAACGAGCAAATGATCTTGAAAACAAACTTCAAAAATTGGGACAGACTTCTCAGACTATCAACATGCTGCCTACTAAAGATGAGGAAGTTTATAAACAAACATCTGGAATTGGTTTTGAAAATAGTGCTCATTTGGAAAAAGGAAAACCGTGTTTTTTAAACAAAGTGAAAAAGCTGACACCTATTTTGTATAACGCTGAAGATATGGGAAAAGAATTGTCAGATGATCTTTTGTTTGAGTCTCAAGATATTTTAAAATCTGAAGAGGAAAAACGTTTGAAAGTAAACCAAACTAAAAACCCACTCTCGTACAACGGCTTTGTGTGTGGTTGTACACAATTGATAGATATTCCAAAAGAACCGTTTAAAAGGAAAGAAACAAATGTGAAAAGATATTTAAAAGAAGCTCAACTTGCTACTTATGATGCTAAGTTATGGCAAAATAAAGCAAGGAAACAATTTTTTAATCTTAAACATCACATTGAGCATACATTGAAAGCTATTGGTGCTAAGCAACAATACAACATTAATGGTTTCTCTAATCTACTTTCATCAGACTTACGTCTAAAAATTGAAGTCAAAAAGATTTTACAAGATGAGATTGAACCTCATGTGAAAAATATCAACTTAAGTTTTGAGTACTTTGAAAAACATCTTGTCACTGAAATGAGAGAAGATTTAAAGTACGTTCACTCTCTTGAAGACGAATTTGATGAAAAAATGCTTAATTCTGGACATTCAAAAAGAATTTTTCACAACTCAAATAGAGTCGTTCAAGTCAGTATCTGTCAGCCATGAGTATGAGAATGTGAATTTTGAACAAACATCTTCTTTGAAATCTGAAAATCTTTGTCTCAAAAAGAAAATCACCGAGCTTTCAAAAGAAGCAGCTGATGTCAAAGAAGAATTGTAAAAAAGAACTGCTCAGTTTGAGAAACATCTTGCAAAACTCGAAGCACAAAGTATCTCTTTCCAACTAAAGCTGCAAGAGAAGAATGAGAAAATGGCTTCTGAAAACTCTTTGACATCAATGCTTAAAGAAAAAGAAAATATTTTTGAAGAAAATTGTGATTATACCAAAATCAAGTTTGATCTTTATGAACTTGATACAAAAATCTTGAATTGGAACATGCTGTGGCATCATTACAAAAAGAAAACGAGCATTTGAAACAGACTTACAGAAACTTGTTTGATTCAATCAAACGATCAAGAGTTCAGAATCCAATTTCAAACAAATCTGACTCTCAGATCGTCCCAAATCATCTTTTTGAAAAAGAAAACTCTGTGCTTCAAAAGAAAATTGTTGAATTGGAAAAAACGATTGCTCAACAAACCAACGATTTTGGTGATGCCAAAAAGGATTTTTCAATCGAAACAGGCAAATATGAAAAATATTTTGCACATCTTGAAAATCAAAATGCTTGTTTGCAAGAAAAACTGGCATCATCAGATCATCTTTCTCTTCAAAAAGAATACAATGATTTGAGAACATCATACAATGCCTTAAAAGCAAAGTTTGAGGTTCTTAACCGGTCAAAAGGAAAATCTCAAGTTTCAAACGAGTCTAAACCACAAGTAAGTGTTTCAGAAAAGGTTTACACAGGTGAATCTTCAAAACCATTTTCAAAAAGGGTTTCTCAGTTTACTACCTATTCTTTGCAAAAAGGAAGGAAGTTTTCAAAGAGACCTAATTCTTCTGAAACATTTACTCCTCAAAAGGTTTCAAATGCAAGTGCTTATAATGAAAAGAATCAATGTTTTCAAACTCCATACTCTCGTTTTACTCCGGTAAAGCCAGTGTGGAAACCAAAGCAAGGCCGTTCAAAACATTTGAAATACTCATACTCTGAAATGCTTCCGCTACAACAAAAGAATAGCTATGCTTTGAAAAATCCTAATTCTGGAAGGTTTCCATTCATCTCAAAAACGAATTTTCGAAATGAAACGCCGAGTTTCAACAATGGATGGAAAACTTCTTCTTCAAGTTTCAAAACTCCAAGAGAGACATCGGGTTTCTCAAACAACTTTCAAAAGCAAAAGAGTTTTAAATCACCGTTGATTCCACGAGCTATATTTCAAAATGAAACACTGGTTTTCAGTCCTCGTTGGAATTCAACTTCTTTATCTCGGATTGACACAACTTACAAATGGATTTCAAAATATGGTAACCCCGTTGGCGCCGTGCTTAAATGGGTTCCAAAAGTTGTTGTCTAATCTAAAAACATAATGGCTTTCGTATACTTCCGTACGATACCCGGGCTTCAATAATGACTTCTTAGTATTTCAGCTAAGGACTCGTTCTTCAAATAAAGGAAAGTGCTAAATCAAACAAAGGTTTAAAGATTTTCCGTGCACTTATCCTAAAAACATAATGGCTTTCGTATACTTTAGTACGAAACCCGGACTTCAACATAATGACTTCTTAGTATTTCAGCTAAGGACTCGTTCTTCAAATAAAGGAAAGTGCTAAATCAAACAAAGGTTTAAAGATTTTTCGTGCACTTATCCTAAAAACAAAATGGCTTATGCACACATAACAGTGTATAACCCGCGATTTTCAAAGAATGGACCCTGTTTTACATTTCTGTGCGACAATCCTAAAAGATAAGAAGACTAGTCACCAAAAAGCCTATCAAAGTCTTCTAAATTTTTTTTGAGCTAAATTTTGAAAAATGTTTCAAAAGGTTTTCAAAACTTTTCACGATATTACTCCCTCAAATCCTTAAAAGCAAATATCTACTCAAAATGTTCTATTTTTGAGGGGGAGTAATAAAATGATGTTCCAAAAAGATCATGCTTAAAAGAAATTAATTCGGATATAACAAACATCCGTTTCTCCCATAAGCTATCCAAAAACAGAGGTTTTAATCAATCGGTATCAAAAATACCATGGATATGCTATTTTTGAGGGGGAGAAATATGATTAAAATGTGATCGTCTTGAATCTCAATAGAGCTCGACTCAGAAAGTACCAATGAATTGACGAAGCTTAAAATGTCAGTAATCGAAAAGACTTGTCCTGGACGGGTAATAATTTCAAGCTAGTCCAACTAGTGATGTAAGCGTGTCTCGAATAGGACTTGTCTGAGTAGAATGTACCGTCTCGAGAGACTTTCTTTGAATGTGACCAGGACGGGTAATAATTTCAAGCTAGTCCAACTAGTGATGTAAGCGTGTCTCGAATCGGTCATGTTCACAGAAAATCAATCAATTCAAAAAGTGCGAACTCTACCCAACATGTGCTAATTTATCTTAAATACATGTAAGCACATGTGAAGGGGGAGTATTTCTGAAAAAGCAAAACTCTCGAAGTGTTCACAACAAAGTATGTTTCACAATCATAAACACTTTGAGAGATTTTCAAATGAATGGTTTTATGGCAACAATAGGATAGTCATTAAGATATAAGGTGACTAAGGTTAGGAAAAACCGTCCTATGATCCGCCAGAGCCGGAGGGATCTACCCAAGGACAATTCCAATAGAGTAGAATTAGAAGTCCTTAGGTATGATTGAAAAAAGGAGAAAATGAGAAAGGAGAAAGAAGGGGTTGAAGAATTAAAAAGAAAAGTTATGATAAAGGGTGAAAAGAAATAGCCCTCCATATGTTCAACCTTAGGGAAGACACCGGGTTCAACTCATATGCTACTGGTTGTTACTAAGGTGACACCGGTATTGAAGACAAGACGTCATGGACCCAGTGACGCACTGCACTTAACCTTCTAGCCACTCAAGTTCTCTTAAAAGAGCTTGTTTCATTCTCACGGGGAACCGGTGTAATCTATCAACTTATCTCTTAGAGATTATTGATATTGAAGCAGGAGACCCATCCCTAGTCTCCGCATAGGAAAACCAAATATGCACTTATCGAGTCTAGAGCCATGAGATACATTAAAAGATCTCTTAGGATACACTTCCTATGAATACACTTGTGTTCGTAAAAAAGAACACAAGTTGTAAGAGTTTTTATGAGATCTACGGATCTTGCCTTGTCTATCATGATGATTACTATGTTCCAAAACGGTCTACAGTTGTGGGGTGATCTCCAGCAACTCACCTGAATCATTGATGTACTTCGGTGGATCTAGTAAGCCCTTTCAGGGGTATCTGATTCAGGAACGGCCTTGGTAAGGGTTAGAAGGAGTCCTCACACTATGCTGTTGACGATCTCTAATTTCGAACCTGTAAGTACCATATACTTTATTGCTAACTATTTTATGCAGGTACTCGTGAATGTTCCTTGGAGAAAAACCGTTACCATCACTCAAAGATCCACATGCTCATACCCTGCAAAGCTCTCTTCAAAGATCTAAGCAAAGCAAAGCTCAGAACGTTTCTACGTTAAAGTCAAAGAAACAAAGACTTAAGTCAAAGAAAAGAGAACTTCTCAAAGATTCAAAGTCAAACAAAGTATGAGCATGTTGGAAAAGACATAAAGACAACAGAGTAAAGATGTTGTTCAAAGGCAAGAAAAATCACAAAGCATGATTGGAACAAAGGATCTAGCAAAACTATTACTCAACAAGACTCAAAGTTCAAAGAGAACAAGCTTCAAAGTACAAAGATCAAGGTCACAAAAGAGAGATCTCAATGATCACCCTTAAGGGGGAGATTGTTAGCATTAGAAGTGTTGATCATTTATGTAATCAAAGAGAGATCTCAATGATCGTCCCTTAGGGGGAGATTGTTAGGATTAAAAGTGACGATCATTATTGAGTCAAATAGTTAGTTAAACAATGCTAGTTTATTAAGTTTATGTAAAAGCCTTAATGACTTGGCCCAAAAGAATGCCCATGAGAAAGCCCATGGTGGCTTATGTAAAAACTATAAATACCCTCCTAAGCTTGTTAGGAAGGGTGGGAGTTCATGCATATCAAAGGTTTATTCACACATAGTGCTCTCCACCTCTCTCTCTCTACTTTCTCTCTCTAGCTCTTCTTTCTCTCTCTAACATCATATTCTTAAGTGATAAAGATAGATCATATTTAATGATCATATTCTTAATTAATTTATGTCATTCCATGAATTCATAAATACACTAATTAAAGTAGTCTTGATATCATATTGACACATGTTCTAATAGGTATCTAATTTAGAAACTGCAAATTCTCATAGTTTCATTACATCAGTTGATCTGCTAGTAATGTAAATATGAAGTTCACCTTGTTGTTGCAATCTAGCTAAGCTCTCACATAACATAAATTGTAACACCAAGTGTTTCTTGAATTAGATTAATATAATTCATATTAGAACGTTATTCTCTTACCTTGGAGTCAAGAGAATCCATTAAATCATATCTTTATGAGTTATTTCTTGCACACATTAAAGATAACATTTCTCCCACTTGTGCATGGAACAACCTCATATAGTTGATAAACAACACGCCATGCATTTGTTTATGTGATTAATATGATTGTGTCATAGATTTTAGCATAACAAGTAGTTATAGAACAACAATGTCTAGTAAGGAAACGTACAAGACTATCCTTAAAAGTATGAGTGTCTACATTTGGAAAGTAATTATCTTTTGCTACCAAGATGTCAAAGCTTGTAACTCCCACTGAATTAAAGATCATTACAATAATTCCTTATTCAGTAATAAGTACATAATACTCCCACTGAATTTGACAACAATGTAAATGCTTCATATCCAGTGAAGGAAAATAGTGTGCTTTTAACTTTCCTACACCTTTGAATGTCCATACGTAACAATTACTTATGCACTAAAGAGTGTATTCTACTACGTAAATGATGGACTATCCACCAAATGCTATTAACTTGAAAAATTGGGCATGCAATTTCTTCCTTAATAGGTCTACCATCCTACAATGTATGTAGTACCTTTTAAATAGTCAAAACAACTTGTTTTTCTTTTAACATTTTTCGGTAATTAGTCTAGCTTCTAATTACAATAACTCATAAAATGTCATACATAATTTTCTGTTAACCAAATATCATATTTGTTACTAAGAATTTAATCACCGAATGAGGATGATAAAATTCCTATGAAAATATTCGCAATTTTCTTAACTATTAAAAATTAGCTATGAGTTATATTAGAAATTAGACATATCTAATATTCCTATTATCCTTTTTCATTCATAAAAAGAAATAGGATTGTATCTCACTCTTCTTTCATAGAAAGGAGACTTATTTTGTCTTTTAAGTAAATATTTCTTAATCAAACATTTGTTTGAAAACAGAACGAAATAAATTTACCAAAGCCCAAAGTGCATTTACGGTTTTAGCGTTGCATTAATACATTAAAACGAATTACAAAATTCAATTTCAGTATTTTCGATAATTAGGTCTTTAAGAAAATAAAATACCCATTGGTAAATATATTCATATAAATCATAGTATTTTCTTAAATCAAGGATCCAAATTGACATAGTACCATTACATCAGTTGATCTGCTAGTAATGATAGTATTGAACAAGGTAATTGTCAAACAATAATTGCCAATATCATATTGCAATTCCTAGATTGATGGGATTTACAATCACAAAACTTTTGTAATGTAAGCATGTTTGATCCCCATCTTAATGCCTTGAGTCCAAGCTCTCACTTCCTACTCAATTTAAATCGTCTAACTTAAAAACTGCAAACTCATAAATCCATTACATCAGTTGATCTGCTAGCAATGAAATTATGAAATTTACATCTCCATTGCAATCTAGCCAAGCTCTCACATGACGTAAACTACAACTTCAAGTGTTCTTAATTAGATGGCATTTGACTTAATTTTATAAGGGTATTAATTTTGACGTGTGATCAAAATAATGTATGAAGAAGCATGCATACAACTTCATAACATTGGTTTTATAAAACAATTTTATTACCAAGTCGCTAAGAGTAAAATAGCAAAGTTTTGATTGAGGTATCGGGTTCACCAATTAAAGAATTACCAACAATTATCGTCCACTAGATTGTGGAATTGTGGTTAATTCACCCTTAAGATGACAGTGTACGTAATATAGTGATATAGGTAAGTCTAGAGTCGGCACACAAGCGGTTGTAGAGAACCGGTAGGTGCATGGTCTTTAAAACCCCTCTCTACAATTACATTGGATGGCAACCTTCGGTCCGCCTTTCGCACACTATGTACAAAAACATCAATCAAACAATCCTTTGAAACTTAAACTCTTAAAACCAAAACAATTTCACCATTTATTTAGTCCATACTATTTTTCTATTCAAAAAATTACCCTTTTTCGTTTATAAACATGTCTCACATAATAATAAACAAAAAACAAGTAATACATAATAAAAAATAAAACAACCAAATAAACAAATACATAACATAACAATTAAATATGTATAAACATGTAGCCACATGCAAATTTTATTCAATAAATCCTATTAATAATCAATCTAGGTGTATGATGCATTTATTCAATTAGGGCTTTCTTCTTCAAAGGAAAAAGAGCCACATACATCGATAAATCGATTGCGTATGCCAAAACTAAACAAATACCACATAGCACATAATTGATTACTTAATATTGGGGTCTTCCCCAATTCGTCATCTATTAATAAATTTACATGTTGCGATATAACTTAACAATTTAATTTATATATCCAATTTAAACCTTTTAAATTATCACACAATTAAATCCATGCAAATATTGACTTTTCATGGATTATGCTTAACAAATAACATATTGAACCAAGATCGTTTACTAAAACGCATAAACATGACATCCTAGGGTTTCTAATATTATTAAAAATCAAAACCAAAACCCTAAAACACTATATGGTCAAATCGACCCATAAAAAAATAGGGTTAGGAATATGAAAACCCTAAAAACATGATACTAAACGAATCAAGATTCAATTTTTATGTGTTTCGATAATTAATTACACATTATAACGGCTCATGATGCCACTGTTGGAATTATATAATCATGACATGCACATAAATAAACCAAACACATCAAGTAAGCAAGTGCGGAAGCGTTATAACAAGATCATATAACATGTAATTAATTAATCAATAATAAATAGTAAACATACCTTTGTGATTCTAGCCCGAACAAGAATCAAATGCAATCTTCAACTCAAGAACCGTAATTAGGGTTTATGTGGATTGTAAGAATTACCCCTTACCTTTTTGTAATTCAATCCAAGAATCA
Source organism: Artemisia argyi (assembly GCA_030686995.1). Lineage (NCBI taxonomy): Eukaryota > Viridiplantae > Streptophyta > Magnoliopsida > Asterales > Asteraceae > Artemisia > Artemisia argyi. Next base: position 2,404,147 of record CM060695.1, on the reverse strand, counting down.
AACAAAAGTACGTTTGAATCACGTTCTTGTACACACGTACTAAAACAAGTTAAAGTAATGCTAGTTTTTAGAACACAAAATTAAACCAAAACCTTTTGTTTAATAAAGAAGATCGATCAACCCTTTAAGGGTGTTTGTTTGATCGACTACAAGAAAACAAGGAGAAGAAAACAAGTTTAGGGTTTGTGTGTGTGCACAAGAGATACAAACAATGAATCCCTAAGCCTTGTATATATATAGTGTATGAAACTTGGAGCTCAAGAAAACAAAGGAGGTGTCCTCCTTTTGGGTTGGCCGATCGGATCAAGGCCCAAGGGGGTTCCGGATGCTTCTTGACTTACCAATTAATCATACACATTCTTTCCTTATATTCGTCTAATGATCATTAATCATTTATCTTAAATACTAAATAATCATTATATATATATTTGTGTAATAAATAATTAAATATAAACTTTTACATTTAATTATTAAACTTTAACTCTCATACGTAAAGTGTGCAATCCCGTGATCTCGAGTTCGATCCTAACATACGACTACTAAAATAATGTCCATAATCTAACATTATTGACCGCTCACTAGAGGTTGCAATTTCATTATGTTCAGTATAAAACGGGTCAATTTGGGTTATACTTAATTATATACGGATCATATACTAATAGCATTGTTAGTTCATCCAAAATTTGGTTAAATAGAATGTGCTTTCATTAGAATCACAAAAAGTCAAAGTCAAAGTGGATAAATTTTGGGATTAAGGCAAGGAGTCAAAAGTGGATGGTTGTATAGCAATAGGACCATCATTATATATATGAGCCATCTCGCATTATAACATGCATCAGGTGATTTTTTTCTGGGCTAATTTGAGTTCATTTGCCGTGTGCTTTCTTTCGATAAGTTTATCTCGATTTTCAATTATACTATTACTTGTATGTTCATGATGTTGTATATTTCCGGACATATCTTTGGAAGGAATCCCTCTACGCTCATGTGGGGTGTGACTGTCTACGCCATATCTTCCTCATACTCGCTCAAGCGGGATTGAGTATTGTTGTTGTTGATTCGGTCACTACTAAAAAGTTCATAAACTATTGCTAAAACTAAAATATTGGCGTTAGTTTTCTGAACAAGTATCTAATCAACTTTTAATATTAACACTATTGTTATGTCTTTGATATCATACTGAATTATGTTTTCATTTATAGCATTTGTGATTGCTCATACACAATATCAAAAATATATTGTTTTCGAATAATTCTAGGAAGATGGAACGAAGGGACTGGAATGAGCTGCCAGTTTACTGTTTGGTTGAAGTCTTGGGACGTGTCGGAATTGAATCGCTTGTAGAGACCATTCCTTTAGTATGCAAGACTTGGTATGATGCCACCTTTTATCCTCAATGTTGGCAACGACTCGTCTTTACTAGATTACCTTATTTACGAAGTTCCAAACATTCAGTCCCAAGATTAAATTTAGGTGAAGACTCGTGGTATGATTCTAAATTTGTTCTTCCATGTGACCTTACCAACGATGCAAATGATTGTTTAGAAATGTTTCTTCATTTTGCAATCGGGCGTAGCAATGGACTAGTAACCGAGGTTGTCTTTCACCCTTGCTCGCGTTTGAAGAATGGCCAAATCGCCTGGATGGCTCAACAGTAAGTTGATCCCGAAGATGGTAGTAAAATAGACATCAACATGTATAAAATTACTTAACTTTTACCATTTCATGTGTAGATGCTCGTCTTTGAAACAGTTGGTGTTACCAAACCATTTGAGCTATGTGATTAACTTTGAAGTCTCGGACTCGATTTGCAATTGGAAATATTTGGAGAGTTTACAGGTTCCATCCTTGATAGGCTTCCAAAAAACCATTGCAAACATTAGTAAAAACTGCCCAAACTTTAACCATCTAAGTGTTTATGTTCCTCGTCTAGATGAAGATGAGGCTTTGGCTATCGCCTCCCAACTCCCAAATATAAAATCCTTAGATCTACGTTTCTCAAAGATTGAAAGAGATGATCTAGTCGTGATCCTAAAAGGGTGCAAGAAACTTGAAAATCTTGACGTTAGTGAGTGCAAAGGAGTCTCAGTCGACGACGAGATATTAAATCTTGCACGTCATATTCACAAATTTAAACATGAAGGCTCTCACATAAGCATACAATAATTTATAGTTTCATAATTCATTGGTTATGCGTATTGACATATTGTTGTACAGTAGTTGAATAAAGCTGTGAGTTCGTTCAAAAAAAGAAAAGAATAAAGCTTTGAGGATAGGAGTTTGTACATATATATATATAGACCATGCATGAAGCCCATGTCATTGTGTTATGCCTTATGAAGCTTAGGGCTTTGTTTGTAGTTAAGGTTGTAATGAGGTTGAGAATTGGGATTCGTCGAAAAGATTAATAGGACAAAACAGTTTTTTATCCTTTAATGTTTAGTATTTTCCTTGTTATGTTTTATATATATTTGTCTTTCAATACTTTTTTTCTTGTCAAACTTTATATTTTATGATCCATACTTTCTAGTTTTATAATAAAAACAAGATTATTTTTTTTTTTAATTATAAGAAATTAAAATAATAATAATAATAATAATAAAGGGGTATCTAGAATCATTTTAGGAGGGGTTATGGATAACTCGTCCATTCAAAATTTTGTGTTATTAATAAAGATTAAAAAAAAGAGAAAAAACAGAAAAAATAATGAAACAAAGGAAAATCCGTTTGTAAGAACAAAAGCAATATTATACATAAATTTTACATAAAATTTCACACATAATGGGGTGTTATGCACCTTGCTTTTTCTTTTCTTCCATCATAAAAATTCGTTTGTAAAAATTATGCGATTGCAGCCTTCTTTTATATAATTAGAAAATCTGAATTATGTTTGGCATGAGAGCACATGGGTTCACTTAGAGGGAAACTACCGTTCTTATAGGTTATCTTTGATAAACTAAAGATTCTTTTTCTCAAAAAAAAAAAAAAAAAAAAGTCATTCGATAGCTTTTGCTAAATGGAGTTGAAGTTTTTTTTTACCTCAATGACTTGAGATTTCTCTAAAGTAATATGAGATATCATAGTTGTCAGGATCCCGATCCTGATCTTAGGATCTTACGATTTTACGATACTGCAAAACAAAAACGATCGCGATCTTACATAGGATCTTTGTAAGCTTAAGATCTTATAGGATCCCGATCTTAACTATACGATTTTAAGATCTAATCCGATCTGATCTTACTTTTCTCCGATTGCAAACTAAAAAATTATAAATTTATGGGTTATTGTTTTGTAGAATACAAAAAACAGCATGTTAATCTTTTTAAACATAAATCATAATTTAGGACAATATTTCTATGAAACATTTATAATATTTTGTGTTTATAATGTATAATAATTTGTAGATTTGTATAATATTACAAAAATTATTAAGAAATAACATTAGAGTAGGATCTTAAGATCCTGATCCGATTTTACGATCACGATCTTGCAAAGACGAAAACGATCCTGAGTAGGATCCCGATCTTGAAAACCTTGTGAGATATTACTTGAGCAAAACACTCTTTCACACGATTTACTAATTTTATGATAAAATACAAAACAATTTTTTTTTATAAAAGTCTTTTTGCATTTGAGGAGAATTAGTTATAATAGATGGTAAATAGTGAGGAAAATGATTTGGCAATAAAAAGTCATTGATAGCTTATTGCATTGTGAATGCTTTTACGTAAAATTAATATGTCGCAATGACTTTTGTTGCAACTTACAACTGCTTGTTTTGCGGTTTAATTTAGTCATGATAGAGCTGCTTGTATTACTCATTAGTGACCACAAATGTTTAAATGTAAATGACCATATATAGAGTATTTCTCTCTCTAAATACTCAAGCAGCCGCCAGCCCACCACCACCTTGTTACTCCTCCGGCCGTCAGCTTGGCTTTGTTCAAGTATGACAGTATTTAGTCCTCCAAATGTCAGTATATCATGCTTTTAATCACATGAGTGTTACCAGGGGTGAATCCAGAAGTCTAAGTTACCAAGTGCACAAAATTGTTTACGAATATAAAAGAAAGAAATTAAAAATGAACTAAAATGTATGCTTTTATTAGAACTAATCAAAAACTAAAAAAGACATTCATTTTTTTAACATATCAGTAGACTAACTAAGCAAGACACAGAACTTTGTGACATATTTATTCGGCTCAACCAAATTCAACCATCATGAAGCATGAAGAGAATGCTAACTGTAGCTGTAGTTTCGAGTATACAAACCATTACACATTAACTTATGCTATAGTTTCATATGATGATGTGAAAACTATGAATCAACTCAGAAATCACAACCACAACACAAGATCTCACCCAGCCAACCACCCCTTGGTGAATATTTTTATTACTAATAGAATCAAGAAGATGAGTCCACAACTGTGTGCTCACCAAACAAACTACAAAAGAAATCAGTTGTCCCCTTCAGAAGGATCCAACTATCACACTACATGAATCAAGATAAAATATAACCTCACTACAACACTCAGAACTATACTAAAACCAATACCAAATGATCAAGATGATCACAATAACAAGACAATGATACTGAGTTGCTATGAGAGAAGAAAACCCTAATCGTATTATTGTGAGATGAAGTTATGAGAGAGAGAGAGAGAGCTGGGGATGAGTGCTTATATAGTGCCAATTTCCACTTCAGCCCTTCTAGAATAGAAACATGCCAAACACAGCTAAACATATCAAAATATAAGAAATAAGTACAGAAATAGTCCCTGTACTTATTTACCATGAGAATGACATAAAAACCACACTATCCAACACCCCCTCTCAGTCTCATGGCTTAAACATGTCCACAAGACCAAGTTTCTCACAAAACCACTTGTGTTGAGTTATACTCAACCCTTTAGTAAAACCATCTGCAATGTTATATGCAGAACCAGCTTTCACAGTTTTAACCACTCCAGAAGAAACCTTTTCTCTTACTAAATGAAGATCAATTTCAAAATGCTTAGTTTTTTCATGAAATACTGGATTAGCAGCTATCTGAATAGTTGAACTGCTATGACAAAACAAGTTCACTGGTAACAAGCCCTCAATATCTAGATCCTTTAAAATTTTATTAATCCAAATAATTTCACAAGTATCAGATGCAAGACATCTGTACTCTGCTTCAGCAGAAGACCTATATATATTGTTGCTTGTTTTTTACTTTTCCATGAAACAAGATTATTGCAAAAATAAACACAATAACCTTAAAGAGATTTTCTTGTTTTTAAACACTTAGCCCAATCAGCATCTGAAAAATCATGCAAGCTAAACTTTTTTCCTTTATTAAACTGAATACCTGATTGGTCCTGAACAGTCATCTTTTATTAGTCAACCACTTGTGAATGGTCAACCATAACAGTCAAACTAATCAGGACCAAATGCAATTTAAATCCATGGGAGTATAGAAATATATCCCCAGGTCGTTAAGTCCCAACGAGGTCTGTAAACTGTAATACAACGAATGTGTGTGATCTGGTGATGTTGAATATAGAAACAGGAATCTGACTGACTAACACTAGGAATGTGAATAGTAATAGCTCTGTCACAGCTATATTAGTAAAAATGTGCAATCAGAAACCCTAAAATGTAAAAGGATATACAAACGTACGTTTAGGTTAAAATAAACGTAAACGTACAAAACAAAAGGGGATAAAAATGAAACAAACATAACTAAAGTAGGAATTTGCATGCCTTAGGGTCTTAAATGCAAATTAAACAAAAATAAAATATTTACTGATAATTACAGACTTATTTAAACGTTAAGAAAACCTAAAAACCTAAAACGCGTACGTTTACGTTTAAATAAACGTCTACGTACAAAATAAAAAGTGAAAAATGATCAATACAAACCCCACAAATGTGAAACTTATATTTTTGTGATCCTAATAATAAAAGAAAATTAACTATGAATTACAATGATTTTTACAAGTATTAAATTAATTATTATAAATTAAAAACTATTATTTACTATTTAATAATTACTTAAAAATTAAGAAAATCTAAAAATTGCTTAGAAAAATAAAATAAAAACTTAGAAAAATCTAAAATATTATAAAAATGAATTTTAAAACTGAAAATATATTTATTACACAATTTATGTATTTATTATTAATTATTTACTATTATTTAATTACTAAAACTATTAATAAATTATAAAAAAAATACTAAATGAAGAAACAAAAATCTGAAACTTTTTACATAATTATAAATAAATAAATGAATCTATGAAAATTATAAAAATGATGTGTTATTAACAAAAATAAGCTATAAGCAAATAAGCTTCTAAATAGAAACTATCACTTAGCTTTAAAGTGCATCTTTTTGGTATTTTCTTTTTCTGGAACTCAATATATACTGTATATGTACAAGTTTAATAAAAATAAAAGTTTAGAAGTGAAAAATAAGGAGTTGTGAGCTTATTAGCTTATTCAGTGAAGGTTTAAGCTTCACAATTGGATTTTAAGCTTGCTATAAGCTTGGAATAAGCTCAACAAACTGAAACAAAAGGAAAAGTTATAAATGTACAAGTGTAAAGGACATATATGAACAAGATTATGCACTTGGATTGTGCACAATAGTGTGAGCTTAAGGTTTAGACAGTTGAGCTTAAAAAGCTCAACTTGGATGGAGTGGAAGCTTGAATAAGCTTGGTATAAGCTCCACACAGGAAATAAAAGTAAACATAGTATATGTACAAGTGATATGGACAAATATACACAAGTATGTACACTGGAAATCACAAATAAGCTTGTTATAAGCTAATAAGCAATTCACAAGTACATAGATCCAAACACCCCCTGCAAACTTTTATAGTGGCAATTTAATCTCAGTAAATAAGCTTCAAAAGCCAAAGTAAAAATTGAGGCAGCAAGATGTGCTGGTTAGCTTTCCAAAAAGCCTGAGCTTAAGCTGTGGGGTCCACAGCTGAGCTTTTGAGAAGCCATTGAAAAGGCCTTCAAATGACTAAGTATATTGGGTTCCCAGTATACACAGTCAAATGGGACACACAAAAAGCTTCTTGCAGCCCTTATAAATAAGCTGCAAGATGGATTTTAAGCACTGGACTAAAAAGATGGGTAGGTTGGCTTTATAAAAAACTAAAATACACAAGCTCTAGTACACTGGATAGCTTTTTGAGAGCTTATGAAGTATGCTTGAGTATGCTGATGAATCAGCATACTCATGAAAATGGTGATAAGTTTAAGCTACTTGCAGCCCTACCAAATGAGCTGCAAGGGGGAATTGAGGCACAAGATCCTATAGTTGGGTAGATAATCTTCACATGAAGCTAATTTACACAGGTTCTAGATCACAAATGAGCTTTTAAAGAGCTTGTGGAAATGGTGTAAGTCCACTGATTCCTCAGTGAACTATTGTGAATGGGCAAACAACAAGCTCAATATTGACTTATCAAATAAGCTAGAAAAAGCTACACAAGCACTGAGACCTTGATTTGGGTTGCTTGGCTTTGTGAAAAACCAAAGCTCACACTCTCAAGCTCAGTGAGGAGCATTTGGCAAGCTTATGAAAAACTACTCAACTATACTATTTGCTTCAGTATAGTTAGTAAGTTGGAACAAAAAGGTGGGTGTGATAAGCTGTCTAATTAAGCTATTAATTGAAAAATAAGCATAAACATAAACAACATGCCACATGGGCTTCTAAAAACAACAAGAAACACAGGCACACGTCCAATATTCAATAAGCTACAAGCTTGTGAAATTGGCTATGTAACTGTGAGACAAGGCAAAAACAGCTACTAAAAAGCTACAAATTAAGCACTTAAACATGGTAAACAAAAATTAACAAAAATATAATTAGCAAGACTAGCAACAAAACTACAAATCCTAAAAAGCACAAAACAAGAAACTAAATAACAAAGCCACAGGAAAATTATCTATTTTATTCAAAAACAGAAAAACTAGAATTTGACTTTTAACTAAGAACACTTAAGTTGACTAATATGAGATTAGATCCTAAACTACCGACTAATTATGAAAGATTAAACATTAAAAACATGAAATTAACAAAGATAAACAACATTTAAACTAATATGCAAGATTATTTGATCTAACAACCTCACAGTGCTCATATAGAGATTATCAATTGTCAATTTGACTTTCTCACATGCTACACCCTTTGGTTAATGTTTCACTGAGCTATTTATGTCATATAAAGCATACATCAAATAAGAACAACACAATACATGACCCCTAACATAGTCTAACTACTAAATCCAAACAACCCTTAAATTGAACCAAAATGAGATTTTCATAACATATAACTGCATACACCTATCATATCCAATCCAGAGGTCTCAATTTGTCAAAATGGACCTTTTTTTAGCTTAAACAAGTGGTCAAACAGTCTAGGCCTAGGATGATCAAAGATTTAGCATATTGACAGTTAAATAAGATTCAAAGCACAAATTCAATCCAAAACATAATTAACTAAGATTAGGCTATAATAACACTAACAAACAACAAATAAACAAGAAAACATGAAAAGCAAAGCAGATTAAAGACTAAAACAGTAAATTGCAAAAAATGGTAAAAAGGTGCTTACAAGTGAATCTAGCTGAAACCCATAGAAACAAGGTACAAGAACATGACCTAAGGCCTCCCACAAGGCTACTAACCCATATGACATTCCATAACTTCCATTGCTCCAAGCTGATTTCATCAGGAACACTTTCTTTTAGTATTTTTCATTGATTTTCTTCATTTTTTATTGATTTTTGAATTTTAAAAGACTAAAGCTGAATTAATGGTTTCTAAAAGCTTGAAAGCTTTTGTGAGGAGCTTATGTGGCTTATTTGAGTCCAGTAAACAACTTTGATCAACAAGAAATTGAAAGACTTGAAATTTAAATGACAATTAAGTAAAAACTTCAAATTTAAAGATAGATTGACATAAGACTGTAAATAATGTTCTATTAAGCTTGTTTAAGGATTAATACAACATTGAAAGCAAGTAAATGACATTAATTAAAGAAAGCAGTAAAGATTAATTAGCTACGTGACCATGGCTAGCCCAAGGTAACTCTTCTCTCTTCCTTCTCTTCATCTTTATAGTATTTTGGACTCCCCACTTGTTTCTGAGTAAATCCCTCTATTAATCTTGGCCTTTGATTGCCTATAACTCATCCTAGCCATTTAAAGGCATTTTGGCGCCAAAATTAGAACACGTGGATTAGGGCAACTTGGGAGCAATTAAAGAACTTTGGTTTGTTGTAGAGGTGGAGGGGACAAGATTAGATAGATTTGGTGGTCAAGTAGAAGAGTTTGTAGCAAAAACAGGGGAAATGGTGAAGGTTGAGTGTTACATGGTGGGGAAGTATTTAATGCTTGTAGGCTAGGGTGTAAGGTGGAAGGAGGTGGTGAGAGTTGATATCCAGCTGGGGTGGTGAGGTGGAAAGGGCAAGTGGTGAAAACCACTGGTTTTCTGGTTTGCAGTGGAGGTGAGGGAGATGAACAGGAAAGGTAGTTTGGGAGGGAGTGGGTTTGACTCAGTGTTTGACCCCGTTTTTATTTAATATGGAAATGGGCCTTTGGATGTTGGGCTTGGTTATAAACAAAGGGTATTGGTTTTGGGTTTATGAAATATAACTTGGTCCGTTTGGTTTGTAGAGTAGTTAAGCCCAAGGACCAAAAGTGTATTTTCTGAATTTATGAAGGACTAAACCTGTAACATTTCATAAGTTATCACAAGGAACATTTATGCCAAGTTAGATAAACCAAAGGACCTTTATTACATTATTTACAATTTAAAACACCCGAGGGACCTTTTATGTCATTTTCCCAAAGTTGAGGGGGTGAAATTGTAAATTCCCCAAAAGTTATCAAAAGGGTTCCAAATTGTAAGTTATGAATAGTAAAAGGGTATTATTTGATAAATTTCATTTTTTAAATACCCAAGGACTAAATTTGCCATTTTTGTAACTTGAGGGGTAAAAGTTGCCATTTTGTGAAAACTTTTATCCAAGGACTAAAGTTGACTTTTCATTCATTGTTAAACCTTCAGGGACTAATTTTGCCAATTTGTGTAACTTCAGGGACTGAAAATGATAATTGTGTGAACTTTGTTTGTTTTTCACTTGTTTTCAATCTTTTTGTACCTGAATCACATAAAAACACATTTCAATAATATTTATAACATTTGTATGGTCATTTGTGTGTTTTTGGTCATTTTGTGGGTTTAAACAGTATAAAATATATGTGTATTTAGACACATATCAATACCAATACCTGGATCTTGTTTAAGATATCTCAATACTCTTAAACCTGCACTAAAATGAGACTGCAAAGGAGCATGCATATGTTGACTTAAACAATGCACAGCATAAGCAATGTCAGGCCTAGTAACAGACAGATATATCAATTTACCTACCAGCTTAGGATATTTAGTCAAGTTAGTTACAAACTTATCACCCTCAGTTTCAACATGATTCAACACAACATTCTGCTGCAAAGGTGTAGAAGCAGGCTTACAAGCCAACAAACCATATTCACTAAGAAGCTCAAGACAATACTTTCTTTGTGTCAAACACACACCATTATCATTCTCAAGAACTTCAATGCCCAAGAAGTACTTAAGAATACCAAGATCTTTAATCATGAATTTAGAATTTAAAAACTGTTTGAATTTTTCAATTTCAAGCTGATTATTCCCAGTAATGACCATATCATCCACATAAATAAGTAAAGCCGTAAACACACCTTTATCATGTTTGACATATAAATAATAGTCATTTTTACTTTGAACAAAACCATGATCAACCAAAACAGTATTTAACTTCTCATTCCATTGCCTAGGAGCCTGTTTAAGACCATACAAAGATTTGACAAGTCTGCAAACCTTAGTCTCATCTTTATCATAATAACCAGGTAGCAATTTCATATAAACTTCTTCATGAAGATCACCATACAAGAAAGCATCATTAACATCAAGTTGAAAAAGGGGCCAACCATTAGTAACAGATAAATTAATTAAACATCTAACAGTAACCATTTTAACAACTGGACTAAATGTTTCTTCAAAGTCAACACCCTCTTTTTGCCCAAAACCTTGAGCAAAAAGTCTGGCTTTATACCTATCCACTTCACCAGATGACTTATATTTAATTTTCCATATCCATTTAGAACCTATAGCCTTTCTACCAGGAGGCAAGTCAGTAACAACATAAGTATTATTTCTATGTAATGCTTCCATCTCAGCATCCATAGCCTCATTCCAATTAGGATCAAGACTAGCCTCTTGATAAGACTTAGGTTCAACAGACTTATTAAGAGTAGTGGCAAAACAAACATTTCTAGCAGACAACTTAGAATAAGAAACATACTTTTAAAGACCATATCTGCTAGAACTAGAAACAATGTAATCATTGAACCTAACAGGTTGAGATTTATGCTTAGTAGACCTCCTAAACTCAGTCTGTGGTTCTTCCTCAGTGTTGCTAGGACCCTCACCATTTTGATTTTGAAAAACATTGCCCTCATAGGTGACCACATTTTCTCCTATTTGGGTTGTAATGACATCTGCTTCATCCTCAACTATATTAACATAGTCATCAGAAGCAGTTAAAATACACTCAGGACACATAGAAATAGGAATCCCCCCTGAAACATAAGACTCCTAGCCACATTCAACAGGTGTCTATGTTTCCTTTCAGCAATCCCATTTTGCTGAGGAGTATAAGAACATGAAGTTTGATGAACAATACCAAGATTATTAAACAATATAGACATTTTATTATTCACAAACTCTGTTCCATTGTCAGACCTAACAATTTTAACCCTTTTTTCAAACTAAGTAAAGATGAGTTTTATAAAATTTTCAATATATTCACAAACTTCCATTTTAGACTTAAGCAAATAAACCCAAACAGCCCTGCTAAAGTCATCAACAATGGTAAGAAAGTACCTAAACCCATCTGTACTAGTAACTCTATAAGGTCCCTAAACATCACAGTGAATCAGATCACCAACATTAACAGACTTATGGTCACTTAGAGGAACTGGTTCTCTAGTCTGTTTCGCTTTATGACATATGTCACAAGGAGCAGACTGATCACCAGTCCCCACAATTTTTTCCAGATTCAAATCCTGAATATAACACTTTTGCTCATCAAAACCAACAAAAAACTTACTGTCTTTTATCATTTTATTAACAGAAAGAAGACTAACATTATAATCAGGCACAACTAACACATCAAAGAGCACAATATTATTAGTCAACTTTAAACTGCCAATGGCAACAACCTTGGCCATAGTCCCATTGGGATGACCAACAATTAACATTAAACTAGTAATGTCAACCACATTAAACATACTAGACGAATACCCGTACATAGCAACGGAATTTATAGCGGCAGATAGTAATATTGATATTTTGGTTAAGTGTTTTTGTGTAACGTTTTGTGTAACTGTAGTTGTTTGCCGCTAGAAAATTTCGTTGCTACGCATGAGTACTCGTCTAATATGGTCAATTTACAATGATTCTTATGTGTATGAATCAATTTCATATGTGTAAGTATCAATCCCCTTATTTTAAACCATTTCCTTGAAACAATTTTATCCAGTACCTCCAATCGAAAGTATCCTTTGAGTATTTGTAGTATGCCATTTTTTTTAATTAAACCGTCATTTGAAAGAGCCGTAAACCTTTAACCTCCCTATAAACTTATTTTATAAGGGGGGGAGTGGTCACGAGATTACACGGTACGGGATCCATGTGGCGCGGGAACACCGCCGCCGCCCCCATGATCACACACGGTATCCATATTGTGAGTGAAACTTTCACGCACGAGATCCAAAATTTTTTTCGACCGTTGTATTCTTTTTTTTGAACGTTGGAGATGCAACGACCTTTTTTTAGTGTCTATATATTGGACAAATAGAAGGGGCAAAACAAAGAAGCAAAAAAACATAAAAAAAAAAAAATCAACCATATGGAGCATAAAAGAATAGGTTCGACTGTATTGTTAGACGAGCCGTTTGAGTGGTCTAACGATAGTAGTCTCGACGTTTTTGCTAACGCGATTGACGAAGATGATACGGCAAGGTTGACACAAAGATCAGTGAAACGCAATCGGATCAAAGCTGCAGAAAGATTGCATCGTGATTATTTTTTTGAAGATCCGAAATTCAACGATGACGTGTTTGAAGATAGGTATCGTATGCCTAATAGTTTATTTTTAAAAATCACACATGCTATTGAGTCTAAATTCAAGTATTTTCAAGAAGGTTACGATGCTAGAGCGAAAAAAAGTTTCACAGCCATACAAAAATGTTCGTCTGCCATTAAACAATTCGCAACCGGTAATCCACCGGATGAGTTTGACGAATATTAAGAAATGGCCCAAAGAACGTCACGTGAATGCCTTCAATTTTTTGTGACGCTATTATTCAGTTATACGCTCGAGATTACCTACGTAAGCCAACAAGCCTTGATATTGCATGTTTGTACGAAGCACACGAAGAGAGACATCACATTCCGGGTATGATCGGTAGCCTAGATTGCACACATTTCGTTTGGAGGAATTGTCCAACCGAATTGAGGGGTCAATATAAAAAGGGTGATCATCAATACCCCACGATTATGATGGAAGCAGTGGCGTCTCAAGATTTGTGGATATGGCACGCGTTCTTTGGACCGCCGGGATCAAACAATGATGTGTATGTTGTGATGCAATCTCCGGTATTCCTCACCGAGCGTAATGGTACAACACCTAAGTGCCCATTTGTTGTGAACGGCCATACGTACAAGCGTGACTACTATCTAACTGATGGCATATATCCTGCATGGTCTACTTTTGTTAAGTGTTCAAATATCCAACCGACGCGAAAGAGAAAAAGTTGAAGAAAGTACAAGAGTCGGCTCGAAAAGATGTTGAACGAGTATTTGGTGTTCTCAAGGGTAAATGGCGTATACTGAATCGACCCTTACGGCCATACACAATAGAAAGAATTTGTAAACTAGTTTATATGTGTGTGATATTGCACAACATGATTATACATGACGCCGATACCGCAATCTCCCCAGTTCATATTCGGGATCCTCCGATCCAACCGGTGTTTGACGAAGCAGCGTTAGCCGAGATACGACATGAGGAAACACATTTTCGTCTCCAATTTGATCTTATGGAGTATATTCACGCTCAACAATTACCATACTCGATGTGGACGATGAAGTTTAGTTTTTTAGTATTATGAAATTTAGTATTTTAGTATTATGTAATGTTATTTTATAATTTTTAGTAATATTATGTAATGTTTTTTTTTCAAGTTTTAATGGAATTTTAGTTTTTTTTATAATTTTAATGGAATTTAAAAAAAAAAAGAAAAAAAAAGTGATTGAAGGGTGAGTGAAGTGTTGCCAGCAAAAATATGGGTGAGTGACCAAAAAAGTGGGTGAATGATGTGGTATAAGGGGATTGATTGTGAGTGAGTGATGAGAGAGAGAATGACTGAACCACTCCCTCCCCCTAACTATTTACTTAAACATGATGCGACACGTTTCATTTAGATGAACCATCCTACTTACAACTAAACAATTTACGCAAATATTATGTAATAAACAATAAGATACAACCCGTATGCATCACACGGGTCTGAATGACTCGATATATAAAGGGGGCTGTTAGGGAAACCCTCTCTACATGGGGGGTCCCACCTATTTTTAGTCAAACGTACAAGCATTAAAGCAGACAGTACAGGCGGCGGCAGCACAACCCTTCCACAAACCCCCCTATTACCCCCGTTGCTATAACTCACCCTTATATAAAATCTCCACTTTTAACCTATTAACTATCCACCTCGTACCAACTTGCTTGCTTCTTCAAATGTCAGGTCCACTGTTGAGTCAACTTCTGTTACGGGTCTGTATCTTATTGTTCATGATATCCACGCCCTCCCTACTTTTGTTAACCAAGCCCTCCCTATGCTGCCCGCCGCTGTACTGTCTGCATTAAAACCTGTACATTTTGACTAAAAAGTAGGTGGACCCAATGGTAGGGAGGGTGTGGCCAACACATCCCTTGTTCATATTAACTAGGGGACTGTTAGGGAAACGGGGGGACAAGGTGGCAGGCCCACTTGTCTCCCTTATTTTTTTCCAGTTCAGCTCAGTTTTTGTCAGTTTATGTTCCGTATTTCTAACAGTTTTAAGCGTTTGACTTATTAAACTTTATATTTTTTGTTCCGCACTTTCAGGTTTATAGCTTTTTAATATAAACAAAATTATAAAAAAAAATAATAAAAAAAATCAAAAAAAAATATATATATATATAGGGGGGGGTTTTATCTAACCAATAACCCCGTTGCTATAACTCACCCCATTAACTATCCACCCGTACAGGTCCACTGTTTATAGATGTGCATGCTTGATTGTGTCTCAGTTTGAGAGAAATGTTCATATGAACATGATAGCCCATGTTGATCAATGATACAAAAAATAATAAATAGAGAGACAATTTTAAAGAAAAATAGCCTACATACTTGTACATTATCATAATTTTTCTGAACAATTCATATGACCTTTGCCAAATGTGTTTATTTTGCTTTTTAATGGTTGTGTTTGTTTTTGTTTTGAGATGCGCGTGACTGTGTGGTTCTCCTACCACGTGTATATTTAACTGCATTAGTCGTACAATAATTGAGCAAGATAACGTATTATACATTGGTGGGGTATGGGGTAACCGGTAACAATTGAGCAACATAAAATTTTAGAGTAAATTACACCATTCGTCCTTGTGATTTACGTTGACTGACGTCGTTAGTTTTTAACCAAAAAAACTGCACCGTTTGTCCTTAACGGGCAAACGTTTGGCGTCGTTAGTCCCTCCCCCACTAACGCTCGTTAAGTGTTGTTACACCTGAAGTCCCATGAGGGTATTCTAGTCATTTCGCAAACCAAAAGGACGAACGGTGCAAAAGGACGAACGGTGCAATTTTTTTTTTTAAATAATTTTGTAAGTTCCGTTTTAATACGTTTTCGTCTGTTTTTTTTTACGTTTTTGTCTGTTTTTTTTTTCTTTTTTGGTTTTTTTTTACGTTTTCCTCCGTTTTTTTACGTTTTCGTCCGTTTTTTTTTTCCGTTTTCGTCTGTTTTTTTTACGTTTTCATCTGTTTTTTTCGTTTTCGTATGTTTTTTTACGTTTACGTCCATTTTTTTTATGTTTTTGTCCGTTGTTCTAACGTTTTCATACGCTTGTGTCTATTATTTTACGTTTTTATCCATTCTTAACCGTTTTTTTGGTTTCGTCAGTATTTTTACGTTTTCCTCTGTTTTTTTATGTTTTCATCCGTTTTTTTTCGTTTTCGTCCATATTTTTATATTTTCCTCCGTTTTTTTTACGTTTTCATCCGTTTTTTTTCGTTTTTGTCTGTTTTTTTATTACCTTTTCCTCTGTTTTTTTACGAAAAAAACGGATGAAAACATAAAAAAACCGAGGAAAGTGTAAAAATATAGACGAAAACGAAAAAAAAAACGGATGGAAACGTAAAAAACAGAGGAAAACGTAAATATACAGACGAAACCGAAAAAAATGGTTAAAAATAGATAAAAACGTAAAAAAGTGTACGTAAGCGTATGAAAACGTTAGAACAACGGACAAAAACGTAAAAAAACGGACGTAAACGTAAAAAAACAAACGAAAACGAAAAAAAACAGACGCAAACGTAAAAAAACAGACGAAAACAAAAAAAAATGGACAAAATCGTAAAAAACGGAGGAAAACGTAAAAAAAACAGACGAAAATGAAAAAAACGGATGAAAACATAAAAAACGGAGGAAAATGTAAAAATATAGGCGACAACGAAAAAAACGGATGAAAACGTAAAAAACAGAGGAAAATGTAAAAATACAGACGAAACAAAAAAAACGGTTAAGAATGGATAAAAACGTAAAAAAATGGACACAAGCGTATGAAAACGTTAGAACAACGGACAAAAACGTAAAAAAACAGACGAAAATGAAAAAAACAGACGAAAACGTAAAAAAAACAGACGAAAACGAAAAAAAACGGACGAAAACGTAAAACAACAGAGGAAAACGTAAAAAAATATGAAAACGAAAAAAAAAGCAGACAAAAACGTAAAAAAAACAGACGAAAACGGAACTTACAAAATTATTAAAAAAAAATTGCACCGTTCGTCCTTTTGGTTTGCGAAATGACTAGAATACCCTCATGGGGCTTCAGGTGTAACAACACTTAACGAGCGTTAGTGGGGGAGGGACTAACGACGCCAAACGTTTGCCCGTTAAGGACGAACGGTGCAGTTTTTTTGGTAAAATGACTAACGGCGTCAGTCAACGCAAACCACAAGTTGAAATGCTCATTTGATATGATATCCATAAATTCATAAGTTGCTGTAAAATTTTTGGTAACTTTTTATTTGTCATATGTTATTATTTTTGGGTTTGTCGATCTCTTTCTTTTTGCCTGTAGGATTGTAGGGGATTTACGCTCTGTTCCAAGTTTTTGAAATGAAAGAAGAGAAGAGAAGAGTTAAAAATGGGCAGAAAAGAAGAGGAGATGAATGGAAATAATTTTTTTATATCATGTTCCCGAGTTTTGAGA
Organism: Artemisia argyi; assembly: GCA_030686995.1. Classification (NCBI taxonomy): domain Eukaryota; kingdom Viridiplantae; phylum Streptophyta; class Magnoliopsida; order Asterales; family Asteraceae; genus Artemisia; species Artemisia argyi. The sequence continues at coordinate 2,386,513 of CM060695.1, read as the reverse complement.
GAAAAGAAGAGAAAATATATTATTTTACAATTATACCCTTGGTTACATATAAAAGTTACTAGCTTCATAACCCGCCCGATGGGCGGGTATGCTTCATAAAATTGTTTGTCGAATTTTTTTTTTTATGCGTAAAATAAATAATGAATAAGTCAAATATTTTGAAGGCAATAAAATGGAAATGATAAAATATATTGCTCGTGTATTATATTTAAAAATAACAATCATAAGTATCATGATAAATTAATTACATACGGGTTATTCATATACGAAATAAGACTTATTTGTACACAACGTTTGTTGTATAGTTAGCATATTCGCCATCATTGTCACAACAATGAATCTTCATGCAGGATGAGCAGCATATGCATCGCCTTTTATAAATTTACCCATATAAATGTAAGTTCCAAGTAATATAACTTCTTCTAACATACTATCATTACTCGCCCGATGAGCGGGTTCGCTTCGTAATATTATTTGACAAAATCCAATTGGTCGTAAATAAATAATGAATCATGACAAATATGTTAAACATAAAAATTGGAAACAAAAAATATAGTGTTCATGATAATTGTTTTAACCCATGTACAAAGTTATAAAAATGAGTAACATGATAATTGTTTCACTAACCGTATACAGTTTCGTATGGTTAAATTAAAAAATGTTTGTTTAATGACATTGATAAACATAAAAATAACAACCATTTCAAGTAATGCTACATTCCTCACAATACATCATAGATTGGTTTAATATTAGTTTTGGACAAAATTAGATATTTACAACACCGTCACGTAAAGAACAACCAAAACTGGTTAAGATTGCTTGCCTGCAACATACGCTCAAATGCTTGTTTGGCCCTCTCGAATTGACCCGATTTGTAGCGACATAAACCTATGCCAAGTCGTAAAGCTGCATGACATCAAGGATACACTTACGGGAGCCTCTGTAAAGGGATGAAAAAAATTAGATTAATTAAAATGCTTTCAACTAAAATTGTGTGTACTTCGGGTAATACTTTAACACATCCATCTTTCATGCCTTTGATAATTCTAGTTAGACTTAAGTGTGAAGTATGTTCATTAAGTTACATATATCTAAGGACTAAGTGTGAAATATGTTCATTAAATTTCATATATCTAAAGGCTTAAGTGTGAAATAGTTTCATATATATGTTCATTCAGTTTCTTGTTCTCGACTACATGATTGTATACTATTGCTAAGCATCAGTTACTAAACCTCTAAGTAACTTATAATAACATTATGAGTAATCCTACTTTTTCAAGCTAGGTACATTCTTAGTAACTATAAGAGTACCATTGTAATTTTGTAATAGTACACATTAAAATTTAATCACATTTTGAAATTAAAAATTTAGAAGAAACATAAAACCCATACCATTATTTTTCTTGCTTCTTGTCTTAGGTTCTCAGAATTTGCCATGTTATATTCACCATTTTCCAGATGCCTTTGGTCCAGTCTAAGTCTTGAATTCGTGGGTGGTAGTTTCTCCTTAATCCGTTACAAAAATAGCAACCGATCAGACACAGCTATAAACCACATCATATATAAAACTCACACACACACAAAAACATACCTACACATGGAACAAATGAGTAAACATGTCCTCTATACCTTCAGTCGTGGTATTAACTCATTCGATCAGATAACAAATGATGTTAATTTGTATCGTGTGAGATTAACATGAGGCATAGTTCTTTTCCACAACATATTGTCTTGGCACATTTCCTTTATCTTGTAAGTCCCCTCTCCTGTTGTATAATAATGCTCTCGTCCCAGTTCCTGGATATTGTGGCGTGTTTTTTTATCTTCTCCTATCTTGAATGAACCCATGCACCTATTCAAAATAAACATCCAAATTTACATTATCGCAGTAAGAAAACCAAAGAGGAATATGCATATTTCCGAGATACAACTTTTGACAGGTTATATATTATTATTAGGAGGGCATCTTCTGCTGAAACTTACTTGATCTGTTACATGTGTGTAAAACTTGCTTGATAAAGATTTTGGCATTTTCTACCCATTCATTTATAATTTGCTTGATACAATTCATACCTTTAGAGTCATTTTCTTGAGCTTGTTCGTGGCTCAAAGTTATAATAGGATTCTAATTTAAATCTTCGCATATGCTGATTGGGCTATAATTCTCCAAGAATGATAAATATTAAATTTCCAAAATAAATCGTAAGATATGTAGACTCTGTACCCATAATGTGCAACAACATGTCTACATTTTTCTGCTCTAATATCCAATGGTGATAAACATATCAGCACTAAGTATAAGGACCCAATTCACATGTTTTGCATCTTTACTACATTTGCTTCACATGGTACATTTATTAAACAAACATATATTTATCTTAAAATCTTATTGCAAATAAAGCCAAATCCCAAAATATTTATCCTATTCATTTGCTATTCAGGGAATTGGGTGCTTGGATTATTGCCAACATGGCCACATGTTTAAAAGATTGGCTTAAAAGGAAAATGGTGAAATGGGTCGAAATTAGTTGAAACTGTAGTTTTAACATACAAATTAATAATAATAATAATTGGCTTAAATGTATTTTTAACAAATATTTATGCACGACTATAAATGGCGAATAAAATATTAAATGAAAAACATGATCAGTTACATGGAAACGCGTCTAAAATAGTCTTGAAAGGTGTAACCCCTCATTTGAATTTGTCTTCTAACAGTGTCCAATGAGCGTGGCAACGCTAGCTGCCACAAATACTGTCACAATTGATGCTTCACTTCTGTTTTGAAACTTTTCTGGTGATGACTTGTTTATCCTAAAATCATCAAAAGAATACATAGATTTCCAATTACTTAGTACATGCCGTTGAGTATAACAATCAAATATTTTGTTGTCATGGTTCAAAGTAGTTATTAAAGTTGAAGTGGAAAAACATATATATCATTGAATATAAACGAAAGGAACTACTAAAATTAAATTAAGTGGTCAAAAGTAAAGAAAGCACTTTCGTAAAACATGCCTTTAAAAATGGTCACCGTGAATCCATTGAACGAATGATTAAGATAGGAAATAAGCCCACAAGTCAAGATTACAAAAGTATCTAACGACGTATGGGGCTCTTCCGATAAGAGAACGTCCAAGACCCATATAGAGAGATCTCAATCATGCCTCTTTTATCATTTAAAAAAAAACATGCAATACCAACTTGTAATGATATGAAAAAATTATGAAGTATTGATACAAAATATATAAAAAATGATTAAGTGCATATTTTGCTTCATTACATTTCAAATTTTTTATATTTGCAATAAAAAGTAATCCTAATGTCAATAATAGCACCAATATACAATATTTTGAACAAATTTTGGAATATCAATGTCAAAATCCACCCTATTAAGCACCGGTATACATCTTACACAGGCCAAAGGCCAAGAAAATTGTATCTTTCAAGAACGAATATATGGGACAGATTGAGCACCGTAAAAGCCAAAAACCATCATACATGTCAAATCTTGATTTTTTCGGAAAATGGTGTACAGCCAATGTTGATTCAATGGGGTTTTATATACAGTAAAACTTTTCTTATATATAATAGTTGTTGTCAAGCAAGAACCGTAAAGGTGAGGGTGCAAAAATTTTATAAGGTGGTGAAAGTAAGTTGCCACTTAATAATGCAAAAAAAAAAGAAGGAGATATGCTGAATTGATATCGTCCAATGTTATACTTAAATTTTACAACTACCTAAACAAAAAATTATGCATGTGTCGAAGTGCGGCTACAAACTACCCTTGTTCTATCACAAATATATGTGCATTAAAAGGAAAAGGCACTTGGAATTAACCAGATACTCCGATGTCTAAATGGCAAAAGGCTTGGTATATATGTTAATTGTCACACCCCCTAAATCGGGTCCAGCGGAAGCATACATGTAGCTGGGGTGTAACTCAATCGGTAACACAACACAAGTACAAAAATGGTTTTCACTTTAATCATTTAGAATAAAATTGTTTAATCAAAAATGTTGAATTTACATCGTTAAAAGTAGTGCGGAAGTAGGCCCTTAAAAGTAGTTTAAAACGGTCCCCATATAAATAATCAGAGTCTTCTATGACCATGCCATGCCCTGCCAAAACCTCCTATAGCGTGCCATAGGTTAAAACCTGAAAATACATGCTAAAGTGTCAACACGAGGTTGGTGAGTTCATAGAGTTGTTTAACAAATAAGGTTTATAGAAAATGATCACACAGCAAAGGCATCGTAAATCCACTCAGTTACAAGTCCCGCCATAAGAGCCTTGTAACCTGTGTGTTCACAACCCACTGCTAAATAGTTTAGGTCTAATAGTCAAGCACCCGTGGTCAATAATAAGTCACAATATAAGCACCACCTATATAATAATGAATGTGGCAAGGCTCCTAAAATAAATAATATGCGTTCCGTAGACAGGGGAACGAGAGGTTGGCCGACCTCTAATAGCGCTATCCATACTACCTACTGCCCCACACAAGGAGGCCGCACGAACGGTACGTATAAACTGGAGTGCGAACGGCAAACCAGCAGGAGACTAACAATTGCTGATGCACGTACGGTACATCTTTCACAAACTATTATATAGTAATCAGTTACTCCGTTGACAGGGGAGATTTTATGTTGCTCCGTACATGGGAGACTTTATAATGCTGCTCCGTCGACAGGGGAGACTTTGCACTGCTCCGTACATGGGAGACTTTAGGTTGCTCCGAACAAGGGAGGCTTTATAATGCTGCTCCGTAGACAGGGGAGACTTTGCATTGCTCCGTACATGGGAGACTTTAGGTTATAGCACGTACGGTGCATTAAGTTCAAAAGTTTAAGTCAATTTCAAAAGTCAAGTCAAGTTCAAAAGGTCAAGACAAGTTCAAAGAGTCAAATAATAGTTCATTTAAAAACGAGCATGTATTCTCCCCCAAAAGTTGACAAAACAATTAAAAGAGTAGGGGCTATGACTCACCTTGAAGCGATAGCAATGACGACAAAAGTGGATACACAGAAATGAGGTTCGATCTCTAACCGCGACCTAATATGAACGAATGATACGATCTACTTAAATTATGAGGGGATGCGATGAATGTACATGCACATGAAGCCTATACCACTCGTAGTTTGAAAATAAGCGTTGGCGTTGATTTATAGTGTTTCCATAACTTAAGAGAATATGTGCTTATTAGAAGTTGTCAAATATATATATAGTTCGCCTAGTTTCAAAAGTGTATATCTTGGTCGTTTTAAGCTCATTTTACTCGTTCTTTATATCCACGGATTCGTTTTAGTATATACTAATATATTTTTGATAGCTCGGCTCCTCTAGGTTACGTTTAATGCCTCTAATTGCCCGTCGAAAACTGTCAAACAGCATGCAGTTTTCAGAAAATAGTTTTCGTCGTTAATATTGAAAAATTCATATCTCATTCGTTATAAACTCTTTTTAATCGATTCTTTCGCCTACGGCTTCGTTTTTGAAAGTATTTTCTAAAAATATTGTCAAAGGGTACTGTGTAAAAACGGATTTTTCTGGGTTAACCAAAATGGGACAGCGTGTATATTTACTTGTTCAAAAACCATTTTCAAGGTTTCAACCTAGTTTCTAACATCACCAAATCCCTTTCAAACACCACAAAACTAGTCTAATCCTACCATACACCTTCTTAGGGTGTCATGGGTTCCTAAACATCATAAATCAAGTGGATCTTAACAAGGATCTAACAATAATCCATTTCTAGGAATCAAAAGTTATATATATATATAAATGAGTGGTATATACTAACATATGCATGTAAACCTTGTATGAAATCATATGAACAAAATAAGAACATGAAGAAATTATGAACAAAAGTTTGACAACTTACATAGAAAGATTAGTGAGCTTATGGAGATGAAAACTTATAAAACCCTTGGGTTTTTACCACAAAACCCAAACAAGAACAACAAAAGGGACAAGATAATAACTTGATCTTGGAAAAATTATGGTTTCTTCTTGGTTCTTTGCCTTGGTCGATTCACACAAAAGAGAGAAAAGAGAAGAGTTACTTGAACTAGAAAATGTTTTTGTGATTAAAATGGATGAAAAGTGCATTTTATACCTAGAAGACAATAGTTAGGTGTGCATTAAATTGAGTTGGTGTGGTTTAGGCTTATTAGGACCAAAAAGGAGGGAAATGGGGGCATTGTCTCTTGATTTAATTAGGAATTAGTGTAGTTTTGGTGTAAGTATTAGTTTGTTTTAGTTATAATCGGGTACCGAGTTTGCTAGAAATAAATTTTATCAAAGTTATTCGGGACAAAATAAAGTTGTAAAAGTTGTAAAATATTATTCCTGATGAGAATCGGGTGTTAAAATAATGATCGGGTTGAAATATCGCAAACCGACGAAGTTATAAGCTTCGACCGGAAAACGTAACAGTTGATTTGAAAACACCGGGTAAATTAATAATATAATTTTTAAATTATTATTATGAGTATCAAAATGTGTTAGGACCATGGTTGGGATTGTCGGATCAATTATTTAAAATAATAGCTCATAAGATAACGTTTATTAGGTCGATAATCGTACGTTTACAAAAATGACGCAACCCACGTAAAAATGACAAATTTTCTCCGGAGGTGAATAGTGTTTTATGAATAGTAAAATTTTAAAACGCTTCTCAGAATATCAAACTGACCTCAAAAATGATGAATAGTGATCGATGAATAGTAACCGATGAATAGTAAATGTGAAAGTTCGAGAAAAGACCAGAATTTACGAGTTGTGACAGTCTCTACCCCTTAAGGGAACTTCGTCCCGAAGTTCAGTTACCGTAGGTCTCCGAAGTGTTATAAAGGTGAAAATTCATGAGATGAAATGACCAGTTGACGTGCTTCTAGGCGGCGGTTCACGAGGTGATGAAAAGTATAAGCGTTCTGACAACGAGGGTAGACACACACATAAATGAAGTATTCGGAAATTGAGTAGAGGATTCAATCCAGACAAAACTTTATTATAACCATTCTCAGTGTTGCAAAATTCATTTCTGAGTCGGATATAGGTAGTCAGCCTATGTCCCACTATCCCGGGTTGAATATAGGTGACTAGTCTATATTCCACCGAGGTTCCATGAATTTTGAAATACTCAGCTCAGTTATACTACCAAGACGTACAGAAAGACTAAGGCAGGTGACCAAACTCGACGTCAAATGATGAAACTATGCCAGGAGATACATACCAGGGTGACATATATAATACGTGAACATGCTTATGTGAAAGACAATGATAGAAATCAATTAGAACAAATGAACATAATATGCCAGATAATGAGACACAAATCTCATCACCTAAGTCAGCAACAAACCACAAGTGAGGCTTCAGCTTGGCAGGCAGGCACGTGACGGTCATAGGGTTAAGTTTTTCATAAAAGTAGCTATAGTCTAGGTTTTAAAAACACTTAGTTCGCTATAGCCAAAGCTCTGATACCAATCTGTCACACCCCCTAAATCGGGTCCAGCGGAAGCATACATGTAGCTGGGGTGTAACTCAATCGGTAACACAACACAAGTACAAAAATGGTTTTCACTTTAATCATTTAGAATAAAATTGTTTAATCAAAAATGTTGAATTTACATCGTTAAAAGTAGTGCGGAAGTAGGCCCTTAAAAGTAGTTTAAAACGGTCCCCATATAAATAATCAGAGTCTTCTATGACCATGCCATGCCCTGCCAAAACCTCCTATAGCGTGCCATAGGTTAAAACCTGAAAATACATGCTAAAGTGTCAACACGAGGTTGGTGAGTTCATAGAGTTGTTTAACAAATAAGGTTTATAGAAAATGATCACACAGCAAAGGCATCGTAAATCCACTCAGTTACAAGTCCCGCCATAAGAGCCTTGTAACCTGTGTGTTCACAACCCACTGCTAAATAGTTTAGGTCTAATAGTCAAGCACCCGTGGTCAATAATAAGTCACAATATAAGCACCACCTATATAATAATGAATGTGGCAAGGCTCCTAAAATAAATAATATGCGTTCCGTAGACAGGGGAACGAGAGGTTGGCCGACCTCTAATAGCGCTATCCATACTACCTACTGCCCCACACAAGGAGGCCGCACGAACGGTACGTATAAACTGGAGTGCGAACGGCAAACCAGCAGGAGACTAACAATTGCTGATGCACGTACGGTACATCTTTCACAAACTATTATATAGTAATCAGTTACTCCGTTGACAGGGGAGATTTTATGTTGCTCCGTACATGGGAGACTTTATAATGCTGCTCCGTCGACAGGGGAGACTTTGCACTGCTCCGTACATGGGAGACTTTAGGTTGCTCCGAACAAGGGAGGCTTTATAATGCTGCTCCGTAGACAGGGGAGACTTTGCATTGCTCCGTACATGGGAGACTTTAGGTTATAGCACGTACGGTGCATTAAGTTCAAAAGTTTAAGTCAATTTCAAAAGTCAAGTCAAGTTCAAAAGGTCAAGACAAGTTCAAAGAGTCAAATAATAGTTCATTTAAAAACGAGCATGTATTCTCCCCCAAAAGTTGACAAAACAATTAAAAGAGTAGGGGCTATGACTCACCTTGAAGCGATAGCAATGACGACAAAAGTGGATACACAGAAATGAGGTTCGATCTCTAACCGCGACCTAATATGAACGAATGATACGATCTACTTAAATTATGAGGGGATGCGATGAATGTACATGCACATGAAGCCTATACCACTCGTAGTTTGAAAATAAGCGTTGGCGTTGATTTATAGTGTTTCCATAACTTAAGAGAATATGTGCTTATTAGAAGTTGTCAAATATATATATAGTTCGCCTAGTTTCAAAAGTGTATATCTTGGTCGTTTTAAGCTCATTTTACTCGTTCTTTATATCCACGGATTCGTTTTAGTATATACTAATATATTTTTGATAGCTCGGCTCCTCTAGGTTACGTTTAATGCCTCTAATTGCCCGTCGAAAACTGTCAAACAGCATGCAGTTTTCAGAAAATAGTTTTCGTCGTTAATATTGAAAAATTCATATCTCATTCGTTATAAACTCTTTTTAATCGATTCTTTCGCCTACGGCTTCGTTTTTGAAAGTATTTTCTAAAAATATTGTCAAAGGGTACTGTGTAAAAACGGATTTTTCTGGGTTAACCAAAATGGGACAGCGTGTATATTTACTTGTTCAAAAACCATTTTCAAGGTTTCAACCTAGTTTCTAACATCACCAAATCCCTTTCAAACACCACAAAACTAGTCTAATCCTACCATACACCTTCTTAGGGTGTCATGGGTTCCTAAACATCATAAATCAAGTGGATCTTAACAAGGATCTAACAATAATCCATTTCTAGGAATCAAAAGTTATATATATATATAAATGAGTGGTATATACTAACATATGCATGTAAACCTTGTATGAAATCATATGAACAAAATAAGAACATGAAGAAATTATGAACAAAAGTTTGACAACTTACATAGAAAGATTAGTGAGCTTATGGAGATGAAAACTTATAAAACCCTTGGGTTTTTACCACAAAACCCAAACAAGAACAACAAAAGGGACAAGATAATAACTTGATCTTGGAAAAATTATGGTTTCTTCTTGGTTCTTTGCCTTGGTCGATTCACACAAAAGAGAGAAAAGAGAAGAGTTACTTGAACTAGAAAATGTTTTTGTGATTAAAATGGATGAAAAGTGCATTTTATACCTAGAAGACAATAGTTAGGTGTGCATTAAATTGAGTTGGTGTGGTTTAGGCTTATTAGGACCAAAAAGGAGGGAAATGGGGGCATTGTCTCTTGATTTAATTAGGAATTAGTGTAGTTTTGGTGTAAGTATTAGTTTGTTTTAGTTATAATCGGGTACCGAGTTTGCTAGAAATAAATTTTATCAAAGTTATTCGGGACAAAATAAAGTTGTAAAAGTTGTAAAATATTATTCCTGATGAGAATCGGGTGTTAAAATAATGATCGGGTTGAAATATCGCAAACCGACGAAGTTATAAGCTTCGACCGGAAAACGTAACAGTTGATTTGAAAACACCGGGTAAATTAATAATATAATTTTTAAATTATTATTATGAGTATCAAAATGTGTTAGGACCATGGTTGGGATTGTCGGATCAATTATTTAAAATAATAGCTCATAAGATAACGTTTATTAGGTCGATAATCGTACGTTTACAAAAATGACGCAACCCACGTAAAAATGACAAATTTTCTCCGGAGGTGAATAGTGTTTTATGAATAGTAAAATTTTAAAACGCTTCTCAGAATATCAAACTGACCTCAAAAATGATGAATAGTAAAATGATGAATAGTGATCGATGAATAGTAACCGATGAATAGTAAATGTGAAAGTTCGAGAAAAGACCAGAATTTACGAGTTGTGACATTAATCTCCTTCAAATTTGTGCCTGTACAACATGGAAGTTATATATGTCCACATCAGCTTGAAACATTGTATAACAGTAAACTATATTAAAAGGAAAGTGATATAAGGCATAGGCAACTTATAAACACATAAATAAAGAACTTACAGTTTCCATGAGTTGCTTCACTCCTGTTCCCATGAGTTGCTTCACTTTTGTTACAGTAAGCTTGAAACCGAGCCTAGCATGTCCTGTATTTAGTTCCTCGTAAATGATTGCACCATTTTATCTATGTCAATATTAATTCACATTGCTTTCAGACCTTTAATATAGATTAGCTTGGTAAATTAAATGCTAGATACCGAGATAGTACATGAGACAAAAAGTATTTCAAAAGTGATGTTCTTTCATCCGTTAATTGGGTTAACCCGAATATTTATACGGAAGGGTTACAGGTTATTTTTTTTGCCATTGTTTTCGTTCATTTCTCGATATTCTTATTTGGGTAGACATGAACCACAACATCTGATAATTGAACTCGTATAACCTACACCCGAATAGCCTACATACCTTTATTGGTCTTTCTTTGAAACATTTAATCAAACACTTGGTGAGCCTTTCATCAAACCTGTGATAACTGAAGTCAATAATAATAATAAAATTCCAACCAAACATCATATATTTGTGAATAAAATCCCAAGATCAGTTTTTTACAAAGCTAACTTCATATACATTTTATCAAACTCCTGGTGCGCATAGAATCTCTTCATGAAATTGATTATGAATCAAAATTATAATTTCACCACAAATTAAACATAAAAGCAAATCAATCAATAAACATGTCATGATTTGAAAATTTGTAAAAATCAATGGCGTACCTGTGTCATTGAGTTTATAATCCTGAAACAGAGTCGTGAAACACACAAAAATAAACAAAATTTGTCTCTTAATTTTTGACAATATAAAACCCTAGCCTCGTGAAGTGTGTTGAGATAATGAACGAACTTGAATTTGAATGAGGATTGTTAGCTGTGAATGATAAAGGAATTAAATGTGAGTGAGGGAATATTAGGGTTTTTTTTTTTTTTTTTTTTTTTTTTTTTTTTTTTTTTTTTTGAAAATGCGTTATGTGATTTGAGGAATTAAATGTTTTGGTGCACTTAATTGTAGCTTAAATCAGTTTTGAAAAAAATATATGCAAACTGTTTTATGGATTCTAATTTAAGCATCTATATTTTGTTTTCAAAGCTTTCAACACAAACATTCAAGTGCTCTAGTGGTTGAGTGTCTCTTGGTTGTTCAAGAGGTCATGGGTTCGAGTCCCATTAGTTGCAAATTTTTTAAAAATGTTTAATTCATGCATGAAAAGTGATTGCCATGTAGGCAATGACATGGCATAGTGTTGAATATGTGGCGATTAGGTGTCATATGTTAGAGGTTTGTGACGTGGCATGGTAAGCCTATTATATAGTGTAGGATGTTTTATATTAGGTTATTTAAATAATTGTATTTATTTAAAGCTTCCTAATATAACTTCTCTCCAAATCATCTCACTTTTGGGTAGAAAGTTTTGGAGAGAAGTTTAGCCAAAATTACTCTCCTCTTCTAAAAAAAGTTCAGGAACACGAATTTATTTTGTTTTCTTCCCACTTCTTTTCTCTTCTTTCAAAAATAAAACTCGGGAAATAACTTATTTTGGGGCATAATGTTTAGTTGGTTAATTCTTTTAAGTGACTCTCTACTAGGGGCGGCAATTCTCGACACGACACGATAAACGATACGAACCCGACACGAAGTTAAACAGGTTTGAGTTGGGGATAAATAGGTTTAGGTCAAAAATAGATCAACTCGTCTAACCCGTTTAATAAATGGGTCGTGTTTAGGTTGAGTTAATATTAAACAGGTTAAACCCGTTTAAGTATATAGGCCTCTAAAAATAAAATATAGAACTTGGATTTTATGTTAGATTTGGATTAAATGTATTTTGTTATGTACTTAATATGAGTGAATTTTACAACTCATGTATTATTGAAATTGTCGTATATTTATTTATATGTTATTTTTATCAATTTTCAGATCTTTATGTCTGTTTTGCTTTTAAATTAGTTAAATTGACAAATCACCAAACTTATTCGTCACTTGATCTATTTCCTTAAACATGTTAAAAATGTCACAAACGGGTTACACGTGTTATGCAAGTTTGAGTTAGTGTTGAGTTTCTTGACACAATTAATAAATGGGTCGTGTTTGAGTAGAGGTTATAATAACCCGCCAACCCACGAGCCCGAATAGGTTAACCCGAACACGACTCAATTGCTACCCCTGCTCTCTACCTTTATGGTGTAACTACGTTGATGCTCGTATGGTTTATAAACGATATAAAAGATAACAACATTATTATCGTCACCTCTTAATATATTTATTTTAAAGCTTTTAGATTAGCCAATACAATGCATTATATAAAGAGAAAATTCCGAGATTAGATCAGTCGCTCAACTTTTATACCTTTTCTAAACAAAAAAAAGTGCTCTTCTCAAACTAGACAGAGCGACTTGCGACTTTTTTACTTTTAATTAGAAGTCACCAAGGGGCACAAAGAGTAAGCGTGTTTTTTTTTTTTTTTTTTTTTTTTTTTTTTTTTTTTTTTAACTTTTTGTATTTTTTTTTAAATAAATTAAGCGACTTTTGTACTTATAAGCGATTTTTTTGCGCCAATTGTTGACTTCTTATTAAAAGTAAAAAAAAGTCGCAGGTCGCTCGGTCTAGTTTGAGAAAAACACCTTTTTTGATCTATAAAACATATAAAAGTTGAGTGACTGGTATCTCTCGAAATTTTCTCTTATATAAATATACTAGTTATAATTCCCGCGCATGCGCGGGTTTTTTAAAATTTTTTTGAATAATATATTTTTATTTATTAAAAAACAAATAATTTAATCTTTGTTTTGTTTGATTTATGATGTTTAATTATAGTTTTTTTTTTTATTAAAGATAATTATTTAAAAATTTTAATCATATTATTAATTGCTTCTTATCTATATTTTTTGTATTTATCTTCCACTTGTGTTATGGATAAATATAAAATATTACCTAATAAGAAAATATTTTTTTTAAATAAAATTATTACTAAATAAGGCATGAATGCATTTTTTTGAAATAGAAAATTCCCAATAAGGGTTTTGTTTATATTTTTTGTATTTATCTTCTACTTGTGTTAATTGCATCTTATCTATATTTTTTGTATTTATCTTCTACTTGTGTTATAGATAAATATAAAATGTTACCTAATAAGAAAATAATCTTTTTTTTAAATACAATTATTACTAAATAAGGTATGAATGCATTTTTTTAAAATGAAAAATTCCTAATAGGGGTTTTGTTTTATTATATAAAAGATTAAAAGTCATCAAATACAGTGCCGTATTAGATGTGGGTTTCCCGCCTTTTTTTGGCTTACTTCGGCCTCATTATCATTGTTAATATTAAAATTAAGCTGTTAACAACGATTCAAGTAGTTAATAACAATCTTTATGCAACACTATGCATGGTCTTAAATTTCCTAGTACATAAATAATGCATTCTCTTAGCACATAATTGCTTGCTTGTAAAAAGAACAAGATGCTAATTGTATTTCCACACTTTATAGGAGATCGTAATTAAAGATCCATATTTTATGGGTCAACGTTAGTGCATGTAGAGCCAAAAATAACGACTGAACCACACGAGTGATCTACTGATAAAAAGCTTATGACTATCAACACTAAATATGAGAGATTTTAATTAATTTAATTTATTCTAAGTGCAAATAATTATGATGTGATCATGCCAACTTTAAAAAAAAAAAAAAATACACGATGCATGTCTATGTGACGTTGAACTCAAATCTTACATAAATAAAAAAAGCATTAAATAACTTTAATGTCTTAATTAACGACAAATATATAAACATCATGTATTTATATAATATATTTCTAATAGAGTAGTTGTGAAATCGTTATATCCAACTGTGATTCGGTAACTTAAAAGAGATTATAAACATAGACTTTGTAGTTGGACATCAGTTAATTAAATCCACTATTTCACTTTGACTTTCGAGATCAAGCAAGTTTTCAACACTCATCTAAGCACATTTGAATTCTACAAAGAAAAATGACTTATAACTATGTAGTAAGTGATCTTCCAATATACAAAGCTGCATTACTCGATGATTGGGACTCCGTTAGTCGAATATTTGAACAAGAGCCAGACTTACTGACTAAGCAGATCACTTACTGGTGGGAGACTCCATTGATCATAGCCGTGGGAACAAATCGATCCCATAATTTCGTTGAGAAGCTTGTGGAACGTATTGTTGAGGTTGCACCCGATAAGTTGTTTGTAGCGAGTTCACTACAACAAACAGGAGGACGGGCGACGACACTTTCGGCGGCGACGCCCTTGTCCCCGCCGAAAGTCGCTAAACGACAAAAACAGCACTGAGCTGACACACAATCTCGCTGACCGCCCATTGCATTTTCAACGCAAACTTTTAGCGGGGACATGTCCCTGCCGAAAGTGGTTTTGCAGACCACAACTTTGACCAAAATAGTCACAATTTCAAAGCCAACTTTTAGCGGGGACTGTCCCCGCCGAAAGTGTTGCATAATATTTGACCAAAATAGTTGCACTTTTTATTGTCCCGGGTATTATTCCCGCCATTACTTTTGGCGGGGACATGTCCCCGCTAAAAGTTTAGGCACCAAATTTCCCTCCAAGCTGCAACTTTTTCCCAAAAACTTTTTAATATATATTATAACATACACCTAATACATATTAAATCATAAATTCGGCAAAAAAATACAAAACACACATAACAATGGATGGTTTGACGCCGGAACAGGAGTGGGCAAAGGCTTTATCACACGAGCTCTTGTATAATGAAATTATAAATCATTGGGGCGTTGAAATTTTTGATGAATATGGTTCATACGCGAACTGTGCACCGTAGCAGAGAGACCGGATTCTGGTATGGTTGAGGAAAAAGTCATACTATATAGAGTATTTGGAAGAGGTAGATACTGCTGAAGCTCAAGCTGTTGCTGTTGGAGGTGAGGATGAAGCTGAAAGCACGTTTGATGAAGCTGCAGCTGTTGATAATCTAGAAAATAGAATAACAAGTCTTGAAGCTACGTTTGCATATCTCAAGGAAATGAGAGCAAGGAAAGGAAGAGGTGGTGCGAGTTCAAGCAAAGCGGGAGTTAGCCGCAAAAAAAAGTAAACGGGTTGTTTCATTTGGTTGTCGTGTTGTTTAGTTTGAGTTGTTTTGTTTGGGTGTCGAGTTGTTTAGTTTGATCTGGTTCGTTTGCTTGTCGAGTTGTTTAGTTTGAGTCTGTATGAAAATGTATCCGGTTTACAACTCTTGTGTGGTTTGAATAAAATGTTTGCCTTCGTGTTTGAAGCTAAGCGTGTGGTGTTTCAGATTCATTTATAAACTGCTTAGGTTCTTACTGTGGACGTTTTTTTAGATTAATAATTACAATCTTGAGTGTTTGGATAGAAGTTTACGATTTCTAGTGGTAAAGCAACAACAACAACAATAACACAACACAACAAACAACATTTTATTAAACAACAACAACAATAACACAAGAAACAACAACAACAACAATAACACAAGAAACAACAAACAACAAGAATAACACAATAAACAACAAACAACGAGAATAACACAACAAACAACAAACAACAACAACAACAACAGGAACATCAACAACAACAGCATTACATACGAAGATTTTCCATGTCACCTAACAGGTCACGGAGTATTGCACCCGATTGACATGCGTGGTCATTGTTGTCGGGATTCGTTGCCATTGCAAGTCTTGCCTCGAGCAACCTGACTTTTGTCTCTAACACCTGTTTTTGTGCCTCCAGCATATTTATCCTAAGATCTTTTTCATGGCAGTTTGTGCACCCAGAACCGTGAGATGTTGAAGCAGAATATATTACTTGTAATTGTTCATCAAATTCAGTCTTCCACATAAAATATCCACATCCATGACCTTTCTCTCTTGGCTTCGAAAGAGGACATGCATAATACTCCAATCCAAATGTATCTTTTTGATGTGACGTTCTTTTTTTTATATTTCCTACTCCACAAGTACACATAAAAGGATTATATCGCTGCATTCTGGTTGACAGTGTGTGTTTGTAGTTGTGTTTGTAGTTGTGTGTGGTACAAGTTGAGTTGATAAAAGGTGGTGGCCAGAAAAAGATTCCGGCGGCCGGAAACTGCTGGTGTCGCCGGAAAATGAAAACTGCTAGAGAGAGAGATATAGTGAGATGAGTGTGTGTGTGAGATGATATGGGTTAGATGAGTGTGTGTGAGTTTATATTGTGAGTGGATAAAAGTTGTTAGGTGGGAAAATATCTCGTGTATAACCATAGCATCTCGACTCGTTCATTTAACATCTCGTGTAATACCACATCATCTCGACTCGTTCATTTAACATCTCGTGTATAACCACATCATCTCGACTCGTTCGTTTAACATCTCGTGTAATACCACATCATCTCGACTCGTTCGTTTAACATCTCGTGTATAACCATAGCATCTCGACTCGTTCGTTTAACATCTCGTGTAATACCACATCATCTCGATTCGTTCGTTTAACATCTCATGTAATACCACATCATCTCGACTCGTTCGCTTAACATTTCGTGTAATACCAAATCATCTCGATTCGTTCGTTTAACATCTCGTGTATAACCACATCATCTCGACTCATTCGTTTAACATCTCGTGTAATACCACATCATCTCGACTCGTTCGTTTAACATCTCGTGTATAACCACATCATCTCGACTCGTTCGTTTAACATCTCGTGTATAACCACATCATCTCGACTCGTTCGTTTAACATCTCGTGTAATACCACATCATCTCGACTCGTTCGTTTAACATCTCGTGTAATACCACATCATCTCGACTCGTTCGTTTAACATCTCTTGTAATACCACATCATCTCGACTCGTTCATTTAACATCTCGTGTAATACCACATCATCTCGACTCGTTCGTTTAAAAATGAATTAAAAACAATTTTAAATGATTTAAATTAATTATAAATGATTTAACTTAATTAAAATGAATTAAAAATAATTTTAAATGATTTAAATATAATTATAAATAAATCATTAAAATAATTAAATTATTAATGTACACACTTACGGCGGGGACATGTCCCCGCTAAAAGGTGTCACCAATATTTTTGGTTTTTCCTCTAAGCATTTACTTTATCCCGCCAAAGGTTTTGGCGAGTTGTAAAAACTTTTAGCGGGGACTTGTCCCCGCCAAAAGTGTGCACTAAAAGACAATTCCTCCTTTTAGCGGGGACATGTCCCCGCTGAAAGTATATCCCACTGTTACATCAATTATTAACAGATCTGGCAAACACTTGTAAAAAAAAAAAAAAAAAAAAAAAAAAAAAACCCCACCTTCTTCGCCTCTCGTTTGCAGCAACCACCAACACCATCTCCACCACCACCACAACTACTTCCCCACCACCACAACTTCACCACTACTTCACCACCACCACAACTTCACCACCACATCACCACTACTTCATCACCACCACCACAACACCACACTTGCACCACTGTGCACATTCATTCCTCAAACCTTCAAATGTTTAATTCTATCCTCAAACCCTCCTTTGTTTGATTCTTTCTCTTCTCATCTCCTTTCTTATCCTCAAACCCTCAATTTTCTTAATTTTATCAGGTGGGTTTTATTCAATTATTTTTATTTTGTTAATTTTATTGTTTGTTAAGTTTCTTAATAGTTTTGTGTTAATTATTTTTATTTTTTATTAATTTTTTTGTTAATTTTTTTAACAGTTGAAGCCAAGAATCGAAGCCGAGACCACAATGCAGCTGCTCTAGGGACCCCACAACTGAGGTTTATTTATTATTTTTTTTTTTGTGTTTATGTTTGTACCGGGGACATGTCGCCGCCAAAAGTTTGGGACCGCATTTTTACACTAAGGGGTTGTGTTTTTTTTGTGTTTATGGTTCAACTTAAAACACATAAATATTGTAGTCAAATGTTGTACCCAGGCTTAGTATGCTCCGGGGTTGATGCATTTAGATTGAAGCTGCTATTTCCCCATCCAGAATTACCTTCTTCACACCCCCATTCTTATTTTGTTAATAACGATAATGATAATGGATTTTGTCAAGTTCTCATATTGTTGAAGCTTTGGATAATGGATTATTACCTGCTTATGCTTAACTTAAAAGAATTTTGACAAAATCCTCAAATTGTCAAGTTCTCATAACGATAATGTATGAACGTGCATACACACTAACATACATCACCCAAGTTCTAAATTGTTATGTTGTATTATAACACGTCCCCGACCTCTTTACCATGGACCTATTAGTTGTAAGATCAAAAAATATATAGATTGTATTGGCATGTGGCTTGCACCCTTTAAATCTGGAATGTAGTCTTTAAGTGATTAGGCGTAATGCTTACGTCTTAGGACTAAGGCTCATGATCGAAAAGTGTAGTTGACATGTAACCAGATTTCTTAGTTTCAACAGTGACTTTTGGTCCAAACTTGCAGTTTCTAAAATAATATTTGTTAATTTTTTTTTGTACAGTCGAGACAAAGCTGAATACCGAGCCGAGACAAAGCCGAAGACCAAGCCGAGACCACAGCCGAGTCCAACTGTGAACCACAGCTGCGACCACAGCCGATTCCATCCGGGACCACAGTATGTTTTTACAGCCGAGTCCAACTATGATTTAATGTATACAGTTTGTGGCTTATTTATGTTTTTTGGTTAACAGCAGCTGATGAGTGTCTAAATACTCATCATTTTATACCAATCTGAGCTGTCAAAACATACAAAAACACTCAAATATATATCAAAATACTTAAAATATATTAAGGGTGTGTTTTATATGTTTCAAATGCAAAATATGCAAAAACAGATTAAAAACGTACAAAGTTTGCATAATTGGCAGTTTCAGTCCCTCAAGTTTCATAAATTGGCAAAACTAGTCCCTGGTAATTCTAAAAACATGAAAATGTCATCAAAGGTCCTTTTTAATCATAAAGTTACATATTTAGTCCTTTGGTGCAAAGTTTCATAAAATTACAAGTTTAGTCCCTGTACTTTGGAAATTGACAGAAATGGTCCCTGGGATGTAAAAACTTTGAGAAAAGCAATTTTGGTCCTTATACTAATAATCTTTTGCAGGAATGGTCCTTGGTGTTAAGTTTGGTGAATTTACATGATTGGTCCCTGAAGTTTCACAGTTTGGCAAAACAGGTCCCTCAAAGTTTTAAACTTGACAGTTTCAGTCCCTGGGTGTTCAAAATGGAAAATTACCATTAAGGGTCCTAGGGAATTCATAATTTTCACTTTTAGTCCCTGGGAGAAAGTTTTAAATAAATTACACATTTAGTCCCTCAAGTTTGGTAAATTGTCAGTTTTAGTCCCCGGGTATTTAAAAAATTAAAAATATCAAAAACGCCCTTGTACTATTCACATATGACAAATTTAATCCTTTTGATTACTTTGGTTAAATCACAAAATCAGACCCTCAACTTTACCTTAATTACAACTTTGGTCCTTGTGTTTATTTAAGCTAAAAACCAAACGGACCTTATCATTAAACCCAAAATAAACAAACCAAGCCATTCACCAGCCCACCCACTTATTCCCTTTGGGCCCAAGCCATTTACCAGCCCAGTCCACCCCCATTTGGTCAACCCGGTCAACACCCCTAAAAAACTAAACCACCCCGTCTTCCTTATTCCCACCAAAACCACCCTCCACCTCTGCTACCAAAACCACCACCTCCACCTGTCCACCCTTGCTCCCCACTCATTCCACCTCACCCTCCACCTCACACATACTCCCAAAACCCTTTAATCCCCTTAAAACCCTCGTACGCTACCACAGTTGTCCCCTTGGACTTTTGGCGCGAAAAAGCAAATTTAAACGGCCTGGATCACTCAGACCATATCAAAGGCTGTGATGTGGTGGGAAATGCTTCTGTGGGTCCCACAAGACCAGAAAAGGGCTACAAAAGAGATGGGAAGCAGAAGAACCAAAGTATTAGTTTAGGTTTTAGTTAATTTAGGTCGTATGTAGTGTAAGTTTCAATTTAAGTTGTAATTTCCATTAAAAACACTTGTATCAGTTTAATTTCATGTAATACAATCTTTAATCTAAGTTAATTTCAAGTTTCAGTTTAATTCTCAGTTTATGCCATTTTTTACTTATTTTCTAGAAATTCAAAAATCTCATATAGTCTGTTGTTGTTACTAGTTGTTGAAAAGTCAGTTCATAAGCTTAGATAAGCTCTGACAAAGCTCATATAAGCTCTTGAATACTTTAATTATCAGTTTCATTTTATAAATAGGAAAATACCAAAAATTCAAATAAATAAAGGAAAAATAAAAAATTAGTGTGTGAAGAAAGGGTTGAAGCTGAGCAAGGTGAAAGTTGGATTGATCTGGTATTAGAACCTTTTGGGAGGTGCTAAGATTGGTTATTTGTTCATGGTTCATTATTCCTCAGTTAATACCATTTGTAAGTTTTATTTTTAATTTACTGTTTGAGTGTTTAATTAGCTGAGATCTTGTTAAATTTAGGTTTCTGTATTGTTTATTAGTTGTACTATTAATTAAAATTAGTTACTTGTTCTTAGGATTAATTTGTTCTCAAAAATTGAAAAACTCACAGTGTTTAACTCATTCTTGACAAACCTGAGTTTTATGCTTGTGTTGTGATTAATTTAGGTTCATTTGATCTTATATTATTGTAATTTAGTGTTAGGAATCAGTGTGGTGGATAAAACTCACCATTTGCTTTGAAAAATCTTCACATCAGTCATATAAGGGGGTGTTTGGTTTAATAGATACCTCTGTGCTCAGGATGTTTATTGGTGTTGTTTCCTCTTGCTACATGTTACTTTAGTATAACTTAGGTCTTAGGAACCATAAACCTTGGTCTTTTATACCCCAAAGTCAAAATTCCACCAATTACCCCCCAACAGCCAACTGTTACACAGTTGGTGTCCAAGAACCCACATATCATCTCATATTTAAGTATTCTAGCTAGATTAGGTGTTATTTCATCTGAATATAACATTATTAGTTTGTTAGATCCATCACAAAATCAAATAAGTCAAAGTTTCATAGTTTTATAGAAAGTCAAAAGTGCATACTTGCAGATTTTCACCAAAATTCCAAGATTTCTTGTGAATTTTGTGTTGTGATCTAGGCTTTGAGATTTTGAGGACTTATAGCCTACCACTTCATCTTCATTTTCCCATTGTTAGTTTATTTTTAAGATTTTTCTTGTGGGCCCCAGTCACCTCCAAACACAACTGCAGGGAGGATAACCTCCCCTGCACACCAGTTATCAGGTCACAACATCACTTTTGGTGGTGTTTTGTGACCAACCCAGTGGGCCCCAGTAGCTCTAGTTAGGTTCCCTCAACCCCCCTCCTACCAGACTCTTAAAGTCAACCTTTTGTTTGACCTCTAACTCAGTGGACCCCACCTAGAATAAGCCCTAAACCTTGTCCCTATTCTGTGTTCACATTGAGTTTTGGATTAGCTTATTTGTACTTATCAGCTTATCTACTGAGCTTATTTGTCCATTTTAAGCTTTGACAAGTCCAAGTAGCTTATTAGAATCAGAATATACCATAGTGGGTCCCACACAAGTCAGTTTTGGCTTATTTGCTACCTTGGTCAACTAAAGTCAACTGCCTAGGTAATTAGCTTATATCTAGCTTATTAATAAGTTATAAAATTATTGTTTTTACAAAAGTTACTTATTTTTATGTATAATAAAGTTTTGTAAAATAAAAATCCAAGAAAAACAATATAAAAATAAGTGATAGTTTCTATTTAATACAATTTAATTTTAATTTTCATTTTTATATTTTTATTAAGTAATCTGTGTTTTTATATTTTTATTAATTTCCTTATAGGTTAAAGTAATTTAAATAATTTTATTAGATTTTTATATTGTCATTTGGTATTAATTAGAATTAATAATAGTTTTATTAGTAATTAATCATTAAATAAATTTTAAATAGCATAATTAATTTTTATATAGTAACATCTAGTTTTTATATTTTTTATAGCTTTTATAAGTCATAATATAATTTTAGTAATTTTTCTAGAATTTTTACTGTTCATTTAATAGTTTTATAAATTAAATAGTTTAATTAGATATTAATTAATAAATAGAATAATAATTAGTTAACTAGTTTAAAAATATATAAAATAAAGTTTTTCTAATTTTTTAGGATTCCCATGATGGTTAATTAGATATATAAAATTTTTCATAATTTTTTAAGTTAGTTTAATATTATTTTTAATTTAAAATAGTTTAATTAGTATAAATAATATAAATAGTTATTAATTAATAGAAAATACATAAAAAGACAAAAATATTTATTTTTATTTTTTATACTTTCTTCAAGTTCTATTTTAAGTTTAGAAAATATTTTTATAAATTTTTAGTTTAATTTGTAGTATTTATAATTTTTAGTTTGATTTTAATTAAATAGTTAAATAGTTATTAATTAAATAATTAATATTAAATAATATAATAATCTTAAAAATAGTTTTATTTTTAGTTTAATTTTATTTAAAGTTTAAGTTTGTAGGATTTTCATTTTTAACCCTTGTAGTTTATTTTTCCTTAAAACTCACCTTTTTCTCAGCACGCAGTCGCGTCTGATTTTAAATTGGTGTACGTTTTTAATACCTAGCTTTCACATAATCATTCCATTATCTTACCATAGTTATTTTAAGTTATAAAACCCTAGTTAAACACACACACACACACTTATACCTTTCCTGTTCACATTCACTAACCTCAGACTCGTTTATAATAAAACATCGCACACCTCGTTGGGACTTACGACCCGGGAAAACACTGTATTCCTCGGAAGCATTTGCCTCGGCTGTTTGACTATTACAGTTGGCCATTCACAAGTGGCTGATCAATAATTATCTGACCGTTTGAGGCGAATCAGCAGCCCATGAGGGCCGTTTGGTTTATGCTGTCCAAACAGGGGTGTGCTTGGGATTGCTCATTTGATTTCGGCTTATATCAGTATGTAGGATTGCTTCTTAAGCTGCTAGGATTGCTTAGGGATTAGGGAACACGACACACCATGGGGTGTGCTCGTGATGTGTACTACGACACAAGTAGTGTCGTGGGGACTTACTATTGGGGCAGTGGTGGATACACAAGTAGGTTTGTCACAGCAGACCCATGTAGACCCACGTAGGGTCCTTGGCATAAGCTTATATAAGCTGAACCCACAGCAGACCCACGTAGGGTGCGTTTGTTCACAGCAGACCCACAGCAGACCCACGTAGGGTCCTTGGCTCACAGCAGACCCACGTAGGGTCCTTGGCTCACAGCAGACCCACGTAAGGCCGGCCCTGCATAAGCTTAAATGGGTGTTTGGACTGTCTTGTTCTGTGTGATCTTAGTGGTTTATAGTTGTTCTTCTTGCATCTTTAGTCTACCTTAGGCATAAACAGGTTAGACTTAGCATAAAATTGGTATCTTATAAGCAAAAAGTCAGAACTAGCTTGAACTTTAATTTTATGCATAACTGTTGGAATTTAGGCTAGTATAATCTTCACATTAGTTAAATAAAGTTGTTAGTTTGCTCAATTTAGTCTTAGAATAGGTTAATTCAACATATTCAGTTATCTAGGAAGCTTCAAATCTCACATTGGTCAACTTTACTCAAAATTGAAAAAGTCAAAATTCCAAAATAGTTTTAAGTGCAGGTTTAGAACAAGATTTTTAATTCATTCATCTTTAGGAGTTATAATTTAAAATTTTGGGATTTTGATCTTTGCTAGCTTGTGTTTGTAAACATAATTTTTCCTTAATTTTTAGATTTTTTATTTAATAGTTTATTTGAGCTTGATTTGGCCTGATTTGCATGAACCCGATTTGCATGAACCTGCCCTGTCCAAATAGCAGCCCACAAAGGATGCAATACTGAACTGATTTTTTTTCATGTCTAGATCAGCCGAGAGCCAAGACTAGCCGAGAGCCGAGTGCCAAGACCAGCTAGCCAACTGCCAAGACCATAAAAGGTACGTTTGGTTTATGCTGTATCAGCAGGGGTGTTTGTTTAGGCTTATATCAGCAGGGGTGTTTGGTTAGGCTTATATCAGCAGGGGTGTTTGGTGTATGCTGCTAGGGGTGTTTGGTGTATGCTGCTAGGGTGTTTGGTTTATATCAGCAGGGGTGTTATGAGCTTATTTGATTTCGGCTTATATTTCATAAGCTTAAATTTTCCGACTTATTTGGAGATTTGTGGGCTTATATAAGTATATTATGATATAATAAACTTATATAAGCCGGAAAATTAAGTCTTGTGATATATAAACCGAAAATCAAATAAGCTCATAAGCTACAAATAAGATTAAACAAATAAGCTCATATTATTGTATGGTATTTGATTGTGTTAGACTATTGTAAATGATTTTAGGGTTTAGGACTTTAGTGATTAATTTTGGAAAGTCCCCGTCCAAAGTTAATCATCCCATAGAAAACCCGTCCGAAATTAATTTATTAGAAATTAATTTCGGAAAGCCCCCTGTTTGGGACTGCTTTTTGAATGTTTTGTCTCATTTAGGATATGAATGCGTATAATTGATTTACTATTTGTGAAAATTTTGACAGTGTTTCCCCTTTACTCCTACGAATATGTCTTTAATGCACATATTTGGGGAGTTGAGGGGAAATGCTGCCGAAATTTTCTCAAATAGTAAATTCAGTTATACGCATTCATATATGAGACGAAACATTCAAAGAGTGGGTTAGGATTGCCTTCCATAGTTGGATTAGGTGAACAAAATGCACAACTCGTAATTGCATCATTAAAATGCATAACTTGTGAACATGTTTAATTCTATATAATTATTTGTTGCATCATTAAAACGCAGTTATGCCAATTGATAAGAGTTGGGTCTCATTATCTCGTGCTAGCCTCGAATTTTTAAAAGGTCTTAAATGGTTTTGCGCGTATGCCAAGGACTTTGTGAATATTGATGGGAATATACATTGTCCATGTGCTAGTTGTTATAACAATGGTTGGATAAAGTACGAAGATTTGTTTGATCACATACACTCAAATGGTTGGGACCAAAGTTATACGAAATGGTATAATCACGGTGAACCGGATACCCGAACATTGGTACCCAACACAAATCATCCCGGGACGAGTGACATGGCTGATTTCCTTCATGATATGTGTCCGAATGAGCCAACTCAAGAAAATATTGGCGAGACAAGTAACGAGCCAACTCAAGCAACAACACTTCCTCAACGTAACGAGTTTGAAGCGTTACTTGCCACTGCTAACGACCCACTATACCCGGGCTGTACATGGATGTCTTCATTGGACTTTATGGCAAAGTTTACGAACATTAAGGTCAAAGGTAAAATGAGTGACACTACGTTTAACGAAACACTAAAATTTCTACGTGAATGCTTCCCGCCCATTCTAGGATACAAAATCCCACCGTCATACTATGAAATAAAGAAAACATATAAAACGATCGGGTTAGGATACGAATCCATACATGCTTGTGTAAATGATTGTTTTTTATATCGGGGGGTGGGTAACGAAGATTTGCAGAATTGTCCCATCTGCGATGCTTGTAGATGGAAAGACAAGAACACACTGGGGAAGAAAGTTCCTAACAAGGTGTTGCGTTACTTTCCTATCATTCCTAGACTACAACGTTTGTACAAGTCTAAACACACTGCAAAACATATGACTTGGCATGCTTCTGGGCAGTCTACGGAGAACGGTAAGATGCAACACCCGGTTGATGGTGAAGCATGGAAGAAATTTGATATCGAGTATAAGAAAGAATTTGCTTATGAAAAAAGAAACATCCGATTAGGGTTGGCTGCTGATGGTTTCAATCCGTACGGCAACCTTAGTCAGTCTTACAGTATGTGGCCGGTAATATTAACAACATACAATATGCCTCCTTGGATATGTATGAGAGAGACTTCTCTTATGTTGACGTTGTTAATTCCGGGCCCTAAATCACCCGGGAAGGACATAGGTATTTACTTGAGGCCTTTGATTGAAGACCTTAAGACTTTATGGAAATATGGGGTTATGACTACGGACGCTGTTACAGGCGAAGAATTCTGTATGAAAGCAGCGCTTTTATGGACTATCAATGACTTTCCCGCTCGAAGTAGTTTGTCTGGGTGGAGTGGGCAAGGTTACAAGGCATGTCCGACCTGTAATATAGAGACTCCATCTATGCGTGTGTTAAGCAAAACCGCTTATGTTGGTCACAGAAGATTCTTAAAAGCCAACAACAGATGGCGGAAGAACAGAAAGGCATTCTATACTCAGCTCGATGATAGACCACCTCCTAAAAAATATACCAGTCATGACATCTTGACTCAACTTGGGAGATTGCCTATACGTATCTCGGGGAAACATCCAAGTTTTGGGGGTGCGAAGAAAAAACGTGATCCTGACCGCGAATTGAATTGGACCAAAGTATCTATTTTCTACGAGCTAAAGTATTGGTCTTTTCTTACACTAAAACACAATTTAGATGTCATGCATATCGAAAAAAATGTGTGTGAAAGTGTGTTGGGTACTTTGTTAATGAATGACAAATCAAAAGACACCAACAAGGCAAGACAAGACTTACAAAATTTGAATATTCGTAATGCTTTGTGGCTCGTCATCAAAGGCGGTGGGAAGTGCTCTAAGCCTCATCCCACGTACTCTTTCAAAACTGAAGAAAGAAAACTTTTTTGTCAATTCATCAAAGGTACGCGTTTTATTTCAGAATTTATTTGTTCCAATTCAATTCGCGTATTCATTTCGACAACTTATTCTAATATCATGATTTGTTTTCCCAATTGATCAAAGGTGTTAAACTACCCGATGGGTTCGGATCAAACTTCAAGCATAAAGTGACAGGCAGTGATAACAACATAACAGGCTTGAAGGCTCATGACTGCCATATAATGATGCAGCGGTTACTTCCTGTTGGACTTCAAAATTACTTGAAGGACCAAACCACCGCAGCACCAATAATCGAGCTTTGTTCATTCTTCAAACAAATATGCGCTCGAACTTTGATGGTGGATGACATGTTGAAAGCTAAAGAACAGCTTATCAATATTTTGTGCAGTTTCGAGCAAATCTATCCTCCAGCTTTTTTTGACATTATGATTCACTTGGTTATTCATCTACCCGAAGAGGCTATTCAAGGCGGGCCTGTTTACATGAGGTGGATGTATCCATTTGAAAGGTACATGAAAAAGCTCAAAAATTATGTCAGAAATAAAGCTAAGCCTGAAGGATCAATAGCGGAGGGTTATATTGCTGATGAAGCATTAACTTTCTGTTCGCATTATTTTCGGGGTGTTGAGACGAGATTTAATCGTCCTGACCGGAATGAGGACGGTCCAAGCCCAACAAGTCGATTTCAAGTGTTTCGATCAGCCTGTAAACTGAATGGTAAACAATCATTAATTCGGCTTGAACCGGACGCAATGCAGAAAGTAGTATGGTATGTACTACACAACAGTCATGAAATCGACCCGTACATGAACGAGTACAAGAGGTACACGTTTTATTTCAAAATTTTGTTTTACGTAAGTTATTATTCGACGACTTATTCTAATATCATGAACATTTACAGGGAATTTCCTGGCAATGACATACAAGAAGGATTTCCTCGCTGGTTTGGGAACAAGGTAGACTTGTTGTATGTAAAACCCTGTAAAAATAACGACTATTACTCATCTATATCTATTCTTAACTTTTTTTTCTTAGATTCGTGAATTGAAAGTAAAGGACGACCCAAGTTGTACTTCCGAGTTGTTCGCTTTGGCTTGTGGACCATCATGTGCTGTATTCTCAGCCGACTCTTGCACAGTGAACGGTGTGAAGTTTATCGTACATGACCGTGATTTACGTCGTTCAACCCAAAACAGCGGAATTTCAACTCCTAATCCTAGCGGAGGAATGTATTATGGCCAGCTTGAAGAAATTATCGAGCTTGAATATATTCCGTTCAAGGTTGTGTTGTTCAAAGTTAAATGGTTCGACACTAATAACAATGGTCGCATAAAACGTTGTACCTATAGAAACAACATTACACAAATTATGACAGATCGTGTATCGTTTGAAAGTGAACCATACATTCTTGCAACACAAGCAACACAAGTCTTTTACCTTGATTTCTCGGGTAAACGTGGTAATGTCAAGGCCGTCCAAGATTCTTATCATCGAAAGATTTGGAACCCGGATATCATCATGGTAGAAGACAATCAGGATGTTGTACATGACAACACATCATCACATGTCACACTCTCTGCTGAGTTGGATACGTTGAATTATGACACCATAATTAGAGATGTTGAGCCAGCGGAAGTTGAGGCACCACCACAACCAATTATCACTTATGTCGACGACGACGAAGATAATATTGATTATGATGACCACGTTCCTCATGATTTAGCATCTGATGGTGAAGATTACGTCGATCGTGAAGATGAAGCTGACACTAATAATGAGGGTTTTTATCTTAGTGATGAGGGAGATTGATCTAAAATTGTAATTTGTTAAATGACACTTATTTGAATGAAATTGTTATCGAATGGTTAAATGTGTTTATTTATTTATTTAATTATTTATTATTATTATTATTATTTTGTATAAATTGTTATTTATTTCAATGTGTGTGTATATGCGTATATGTGTATATGTGTTTCTTCACTAATTATATTTTCTTGTACTAGTACGTTTACAGATGGCAGATGTTGTTGCTAGGAGCCACGGTGGCGATGGAGGCAATGAGCCACCCCGTGGTCCGACGAGGATAGGCAGTGATTGTCAGAGTAAGAATTTCTAGATTATTTGAATTAAACTTGATTATTTTTTGAAATTGATAACTTGTTATTTTATATCATCATCACTTGAATTTGGTTACTTGTAGCATCTAAATCCAGACCTCCCAGACCTCCCAAGCCCAATGCCAAAATTGGGAAAGGCGGGAAGTCGGTGCGTGGTCCCACAAAGAACACGCGGCTCCGCAATGAGAGGAAAGATACTGGTCGTCCGGTATCGATCAGATTCCGGAAGAACGACAAAGGGATGTGGGAGCATGTGGGCGAGCACGCGAAGTGGTTCTCCAACTTGGTCGGGGAATTGTTGCGGCAAAATTCCTATGCATTACAAATCCTGGTCGGCTGTTCCTGCTACCGCGAAGGCCCACATCGACGACCAGCTTCACGTAAGTTTTTTTTTCTTTTATTTTTTTAATTATTGTGTTTGTTTATTTTAACTTTGCTATTTATTTAAATTTGATTGTTTATGTAAATTTGAATATTTATTTTAATTATATTTTATTGCAGCATTATTTTGATCTCGGCGAGCACCTTGCCAGTGCTGATGGAGAGGATATTGTCAACAGTATCGAATATTATCTCCAAAAGTGATACGACGACAACAAGTAGCGGCACAAAAAGATAAATTTTACTGAGTAAGGTGGGATGGAGAAGCTGGAGGAGATCAAGGCAAAACGCCCGGAGAACATGTCGGAGTCGGATTGGGAACAATATGTAAATTTCTGGATCCACACTTTATTATTATTATTATTATTATTATTATTATTATTATTATTATTATTATTATTATTATTATTATTATTATTATTATTATTATTATTATTATTATTATTTTTTTTATTATAACGATTTTTCATTGAAACCAAGGAAATTACATGAAATTGGAGGGGAGTCTAGACACAATCTGTGCTCCCACTCCTTTTTGGATACACAAACTAACTCGATGAAAAATAAAAGCACCGCTTTTAACGTTGTTATAGTGGCTGCTGGCAATAGCCCCGACACGCGAAAGTGTATTCAAAGCTTCCACATCAAGTTCCCCAAACGTGGAAAAAGCGTTAGGGACGAACTTGTATCCATTGTCTTCACACTTGGACGCATACTTCTTCCTTTTCTTTTCCACAGCATTACTCAAAGCAGCTCCAGGAGCCCATGACGTTACCCCAGTCCCAGCAAACGGGGAGACCCCAGTCACATCCAGACATGCGTCCTTACCTTGGAACCAGTTAAACAATAGCACATCTGCAGGACGTAATTCTCTCCCTTCCTCCGAAAGAAATCCCATTGGGGCCTCTTTACAAACCATAATCCCGGCTTTGGAACATATGTCAACAAGGATATCACGCACCAAATTATGCCTGAACCTAACACCCACTTCACTAGCGCAGTGGACCGCGTGATCCCCCCACTGGTCGCATAAAGTGTACATTGCAACTCGGGCATAAGCTGCCTTCCGAGAACATAGGAACCGCAAGCCTGTAACATAACACTGATCGAAATTGGCGAGGATTCATCCTTTGTCCGAGACCGTCAATAGGGATGGCGAAGAGGAAGTCCTGCGCATGTGGGGCGCGGATACTACCAAGTATAGCCACCTGCCTTGGATAATTTGAAGAGAGGGGTGACCAACAGGCAGAACCGGCTCGCCAATCCGACTGCCAGCCTTCATGGGTCGCATTCGCTAGCTGTTATACGCGATAACTTCGTAAGACGCTTTTTAATCATTTCATTTATATATATAGTGTTTGGTGAGTCGTTATTGAGTTTACTTATAAACAGCTGAGAGAACCCACCGACGCTGTGGATGGTAGAGACTTGATCGCGATGTACAGACACAACCATACGAGAGACGGCGTTTGGGAGTCTGCATTGTCCGAGACTAGATATGTAAGTATAATTTATTTCCATAAAACTCACCCACATTAATGCAAATATAATAAATCACGACTTATATATTACTTTGCTTATTCTTTTGTAAAACAGAACCAGATGATACAGATGCGGACGGAGAGCACCTCCGGGGGGACGACCATGTCTGACCTCGATATTATGCGCCACGTGATCGGTGGCAAGCAGCGAGGTCATATTCCTGGCGTAGGTCCAGTCTTACCCGGCGGTGGTCGTCAGACGACCCTCAGCGCCGCACGAGCTCGTGATCAAGCCTCCGCGTCCTCCCTGCACGAAACAGTCCAGAAGCAAACCCAGGATTTGTCCCAGCAAAGGACACTGATTGATATGTTGGTGGGGTGGGCTAAGACACAGCCGGGTTTCCCCGCTGAGCTAGCGACTCAGGCGATGACATCGGGATCCCAGGAGGCTTCACCATCACCAGGTGAGTCTACAGGTACCCCGGAGGAGGGGAGTGGGGCTAGTGGGGCTAGTGGGGGGAGTGGGGGGACTCAGGAGTAGCGTATGGGTTGTTTGGGTTGATTTATATTTTATTTTGGGTTATGGACAAATGTGTGGATAGTTTCATGCATTATTATGTGTTTATGTAGTTTATGTGTTAGGATTCCCGCTACATTGTTCCCACGTATAGTTTTGTAGCGTATAGCGGATAGCTAGCTTATGTAGTGATCATGTGATAACGGTTTTTGAACCGTATTTTGCGAATTTGGATACAAACACATGATTATGTTAATTTTTAAGAAATTTGGATATGTATCATATTATGTTGGCGAATTTGTGATTTGAGTGTCTTGTGGTATTGTAATTAGGTTATATACAGGTTCTGGATTTGTAGTGATAATGTAGATTTTTTTCGAAAAAATTCCGGAAAAAATCTGGAAATTACCCATTTTGTAGCAATTTGCTGCAAAATGGGTCAGACACTTTTCGCGAGGACATATCCCCGCCAAAAGGTTGCTGCAATAATAGTGAGAACAACTTTCAGCGGGGACATGTCCCCGCCAAAAACGCACACCATTTACTTGGAAAACACTTTCAGCGGGGAAGTGTCCCCGCCAAAAGATTGCATCATAAACTTGGAAAATACTTTCAGCGGGGAGGCGTCCCCGCCAAAAGTTTGCATCATTTACTTGGAAAGTACTTTCAGCGGGGACATGTCCCCGCCAAAAGGTTTGCCACGCTGGCAAGTTTGACCTGACCAATATTGTCCACGCTGGCAGCGTGGGTCCCACGTGTCACCGCCAAAAGAGTGGAACGTCGCCGCCGAAAGTT
Organism: Artemisia argyi; assembly: GCA_030686995.1. Taxonomy (NCBI): domain Eukaryota; kingdom Viridiplantae; phylum Streptophyta; class Magnoliopsida; order Asterales; family Asteraceae; genus Artemisia; species Artemisia argyi. The sequence continues at coordinate 2,353,996 of CM060695.1, read as the reverse complement.
TACAGCGTGGGGCTTTGCACGAGGCACTTTCGACGGGGACATGTCCCCGCCGAAAGGTTTGGGCGGGGAGAAGTCCCCGCTGAAAGCGAGGGAATGTCCCAGCTAAAAGCAGCTGTTGTTGTAGTGGTTATGGTGGAAATAACCCGTTACATTATGCTGCAAAAGTTGGGAATACGAGGGCTGCACGGCTTTTGGTGGAGAAGAACTCTAGTATGACACGAGTTCCAAATCCATATGGTAATACTCCAATTAAATTGGCTGCTTGGCATGGCAACAAGGAGACGTTAGAATACTTGCTGACCGTGACTCCAGATTTGGGTCACGGTGAGGAAGGGACTAGTCCATATACCGGAGTCGCTGGTGGTGATCTCATTACTCTTACAATTATGGCAGGATTTTACGGTAATTAAATCTGATTATTTTTGTTTTCAAGTTGCAGATATACAATGAAATTGTACATCTTATAACTCAAGACACATATATATCTTAAGAAAGTAAATACTAAACATTGTCTTGTCTATGTACTATCACATATTCCTCATCACACTCACGAAAATTTTGCATGTTAATTTAAATCTTAGGTTGAATATCGACATGCAGATGTGGCGTTACAAATAATCTCTTTGTACCCAAACATCGTGTTGGAATATGATAGAAATGGTCAAACGGCGTTGCAAGTATTAACTCCAAAACCCGAAATCTTTCCAAGTGGAAGCAGGCTTGGATTTTGGGGTCGTCTCATCCATTCATGTAAAGACTTCTCTTTGGTTTATGTAGTGCGTTGTTTTGCGTTGCTCGTTGTATACTTATCAGTGTTAGTTTAGCCATCAAAGTTAGTAAGTTGTTTCACTCTGTCATACTGTAAGATTTATATATATATGTAGTGTTTGATGTAATTATGTAAAAGACATCTGCAAAATAAATGTTTCTATTTTGCTACATAAAAAATGTCAAAAGTAAAACATTTTAGTTATGTTCATACGACCAATGTATAACATTAAATAATTAGGTTTTGGGTTTTGATGGTTTGTGTTTTTTGGTGCAAGTGATACCTGTGAAGGAGAATCAAGCAGCTGCTAAAGTTAACATTTTCCTAAGGTCGTGTTTGGTTCACATATATTTGAGCAATTTGGGAGAATTTGAATTTTAAAACCCATGTGAAGCGTAGGGCTGAGCATCGGGCCGGATCCCGACCCGTCCCGACCCGAACCGACAAGTCCCGATACCGACATAAGCAAAAAACCCATCCCGATACCGATACCGACAGAAGTCGGGTCGGTTCGGTTTTAGGCGGGCTAACTCGGTCGGTTGTCGGGTACAACAAATCTAGCCCGACAATGAAAAGTTTGATGGAAATGGTCAACCCATACTCTCCTAAAAATCGGTAACTTCACCCCTATATTTCCTTCATTAATTCGCTGCTCACTTTCACCAACAGAATATCACATTACACTTCACACATCAAACCCTAAAAACATATAAAGTCGGCTGCTCTTACTTTTCAAGAAAACCAAGAGGGTACGAAGGGTATAACAAGGTTGTGATCATTGGGTGGTATTCGAGTCGTGTTTACGTGTTGAGTTTCGGTTTGCATTAGTATTGCTAGAGTACGTTCGTATCCAGGTGTTGTGCTTCGGTTCCAGTTTGGATTTAGAATCAAGGCTGTCAAAGAAAGAAGAGAAGAAAATAGCAGTTGTGGTGGTCGTGTGTAACAGCTTGGATTTAGAATCTAAGGTATGTCGGGCTTAAGTCGGGCTTATGTCGGTTTAACCCAATACCGACCCGATACCGATATATATACGTTTGTCTAACCGAATACCGACCCGATATTAATCGGTTCGGTTTCGGGCCTTATCGGTTCGGTCGGTTTGTCGGGCCTTGTCAGTTTCGGTCGGTTTTGCTCAGCCCTAGTGAAGCGTGTTTGGTTGGCGTTAATGAGGAAATTAAATAAGTACAAATTGCCTAAAAAGGGAAAATTTAATAGCCCCATGAGAGTGGAGAATTTATAATCTCTAGTACATATGGACAAAAGAGTCAAGTGAAAGGTTACACTAGCTATTAAATTTAATAATATTTTATTGTTTACTGGTACATATCAACAAAATATACAAGTGAATGGTCCCACTATATATTAAATAGAGTAATTCATTATTTTTTGCTCTCCAAATTCTTTAGCCAACCAAACAGACAAATATTTTCAAATGGCTGAATTTTAAATATTTTAAAATTTCAAATTTCAAATTCCATTAATTGAAGTTCATGAACCAAACGCTCCCTAAGAGTTTTCAATAAGGTGTAAATCTTTATTTTCATTTATACAAGCTGAAAACATGAAATGTCACTCATCATAGAAACCAAATTTTGTTTATTTTTATCATTGAAATCGTAATGTGCCAAATGTGTTCCATCAAGACGGGTCTAGTTATACTTTTCTACACCTTTTGGTAATTTCTCTCTTGTACAGTTTACTGCTGGATTTTGGAGCGTCCTTCACTACATGGGTATGCTATGCATTCATCGCTACATTTGTTATGATTATTGGTTATATATGTATCATCTTTTAACTATTAATTAAGGGTAAAGTCCATAAATTAGCAACGTACTTTCTCTACTTTACAGAGTTAGGTAACGAACTTTTTTTATTACCAATATAGTCATTGAAACCGGCTATTCTTTTACGATATAGTAATTATGACCTGATGTAATTAAATATTATTATTTTTTCCACGTGTAAAATCCACCTAGATGATATTTTTTGGTTTGTTTCTGCAGATCGTGTACAACAACAAACATAATTTAGAAAACCTAAAACCACTTTTAATAATATCAAAAAACCCACCAATGAATAATAGTCAACTCCATTTACCAATTAGAAAATCACGAACCCGGTTCACACCCATCAACCATCTCCACTTTTTCAATCTTTCTTACCTTTAACGGCCACCTCGTTTCCTGGCAAGGATGACTCGAGGTTTTTGCTGTGTGATATGAGCTCACCACGTTTCTGCTGCGTATGGCTGTGGTCATATGATGATGATTTGGTTTTTGATGATTGTTTTGATCGAGTGTGTTTGTTTGGAGTGTTGTTTTCTGGGTTTTGATATGTGTGGTTTTGTTGTGACGGATTTTGATGTTGATGAATGGTTAGTGGTTTGATGCTAATAAGCTGTGCTGCCATCAAAGATACCACGGTTGCCACTGGATCTGGGTTTTGGTTACTTCATCTTGAGTGGGTAATTTTGTGTGAATGATTGGGGAGTGATCGGATTGGGATTTATCATCTTTTGATGATGATGATTTTTTTATGTGTCGTTATTGAGATAGATGTGTTTGAGGATTTTTTTTGACTGATTATATTTAATCAAATCGGTAGTGGGTTTTTTTGTGTTTGGTTTTTAGATAAGATTTGTGTGGTGGTGAGTTGGTGTTATTTTGGGTAAAAACAATATGGTTTCCTTTGTACTGAAATTTGAAAACTGATCGACACATCACCAGGTTGAAAATTGAAAGATTGAAAATTGAGCTTGCCGGATAAAATGGAGATCGCCGGAAAATTTACCGGATAATATGGCAGTTACCGGATGAATTGTAAATAATAATGAAATGGATGGTGGGTTGTGTAAATGACAAACAACATGTGGATAGATAGCAGAGTTTCACAACCAAAGTAAATGAGAAGCGTGTTTAAATCTTTCGTATAAATGACCTCATTCAACCAAGAATGTGTAAACATTTGAATTGAAGTGAAAATTAAACTCACCGGAAAATATGAAGATCGTCAGAAAATTTGTTGGAGAAGATGGTGGTTACCGGAAAAGATGTCGAAAAAGATGGTGGTTGCCGGAAAAAATGCCGGAGAAGATGGTGGTTTTATGGTGGACCCTAAAAGCAATGATAGTGGTAATGACATAAGCTCACACATAAGCAAAAATATGCCACATAAGCATTAAAAATAAAAATAAAAATGCCAAATAAGCAATTTTTACCGGTTTAGCAGGTACCCGGTTACCATACTTACTATTTTGGCACAAATTAGCGAGTTTCAATGACTATATTGGTAATAAAAAAAAGTTCGTTACCTAACTCAGTAAAATAGAGAAAGTACGTTGCTAATTTATAGACTTTACCCATTAATTAACCACATTCTGTTTTGTTACTGTAGCTCCAACAATCAAGAAGATCCATGATACTAAAGTGAACAATAATCTCAGTGAAATACTTGTCAAACGTATCTGCAAAATCGTTATAGATAAGATTGATCACGACATAGCTTGGAAGATTTTAGGATCTGCGATAACTACAGCGGTCACATATGGGACTCATGAACTTATTGAGGAATGCATAGTAACCTACCCGGGCATAATTTGGTACAATGTTGGAGGGTTTTATTTGTTCCTTGCAGCCATCAAGCAACGCCAAGAACGAGTATACAATCTTGTGTACCAAATGTCTGGCCACAAAGTCTTCGCAGCAACCCAAGTTGACGATGAAGAAAATGAGAATGCACTACATATAGCTGCAAAGTTGGCACCACCTCATCGGCTTAATGTTGTGACAGGTGCAGCATTGCAAATGCTGCGTGAGCTTCAATGGTTTCAGGTAATTATATATAGTTAAGTCATGAACTCATGATATGGCAATATTGCTGCCGTCCCGTAGAAGAGAAACAGCTACCGCATTCTAAGGGATGACATCCTTTGTTCTTTCATATATCATCTATGAAGTTTAAGATTTAATTTCAAGCCATTTCACCTTTGTGAAAGGGTGACACATCAAAAAGTAACCAGCTTTAATTCAACTAACTAATTTTTTAATACAAAATAAAACGCATGGAAGTCTTAACTTTTTTTTTGATTGACAGTAATATTTTGGATGACGGATTTCCAACACAACACGAGCTGAATGCCCTGATAGGAAAAAGTCAAAATGGTCAAATGATTAGATTTTTATCTGGTTACGATATTCGTACTTTATATAAACTTTTTGCAAGTTGATTGTCCTAAACCCCCTAAATACTAGTAATGTTTTTTATAGTCTAAAAGAAACTGTTAAACTAAAATAGAAATTGTATAAAGTTGGTAATGACCTTATGATATTAGGCAAACACAGAGATAGTGAAACATATACCATTGCATATATTGTTGCGCAGGAAGTCGAAAAGTTTATTGAGCCTTCCTACAAAAAAGCTTTAAACAAACAAGGGAAAACCCCAAGAATAGTATTCACTGAATCCCATGAAAATTTACTCGAAAAAGGGCAACAATGGATGAAAGATACGGCATCTTCATGTACCGTGGTGGCAGCACTTATAGTCACAATGGCATTTGCAGCTGCCTTCACGGTCCCAGGTGGAAACCAAGATCATGGAAAACCTTTGTTCCAAGATAAGGGGACGTTTATGCTGTTTATCGTATCAGATGCAATTGCATTATTTTCTTCATCTACTTCTGTGTTGATGTTTTTAGGGATACTTACTTCACACTATGCAGAACATGATTTCCTTTATGCCTTACCAAAGAGATTGACTATTGGACTTCTTTCGTTATTCTTGTCACTGGCATCAACTATGTTTGCATTCAGTGCGACTCTTGCACTTGTGCTTCAAGATAAAGTGACATGGATTGCAGCTCCACTTGTGATAGCAACGAGTATTCCTGTGTATCTATATGGCTTGTTGCAATTTCCTCTACTTGTGGAGCTAGTCTACTCCACTTATGGACGAAGCATTCTTCATCAGCAGAATGATCAAAGGATTCATTAACCACATGTTATTTATTCTCCTGTTTGTACGTTTGTATGGGTTGAATTGATCAACATACACATTTATATATATCTTTTATGTATTAAAATTTTGCTACACATTACAGTATTTGATGTTTCATATGTTGATGCCCATGTTTAGAACTATTGGTGTTACCTAATCATTTGAGCTATGTGATTAACTTTTAAGTCTCGGACTCGATTTGCAATTGGAAAGATTTGGAGAGTTTACACGTTCCAACCATGATAGGCTTCAAAAAAAACCGCTGCAAACATTAGTAGGAACTGCCCAAACTTTAACCATTTTAAGTGTTTTTGCTCCTCGGCTTAATGGAGATTAGGCTTCGGCCATCGCCTCTCAACTCCCAAATATCAAAACCTTAGGTCTACGCATTTCTCAAATATTGGAAGGGAGGATCTAGTTGTGATTCTAAAAGGGTGAAAGAAACTTGAACACCTTGAACGTTAGTGAGTGTAAAGGAGTTGCAAGCGACGACGAGATATTAAATCTTTCATGTCATATTTGTGTATTTAAACACGAAGGCTCTCGCATAAATCAGCAATGTTTATAGTTTCGTTGGTTATACATATCGTTGGTTATACTTGCTTTAAGACAACATGCTTGTGATAGTCACTGACGACGTGCATTTCAAATTGATGTAGCAATATCTTGCGGATCCGTTTCTCAACATATGTTTCTTGAGTGACATTTTGAGTGTTTGTTTCATGGGTGTTGTTAGAATCATAAAACGTATATTACATATCATAATCCTCATACTACAACAATAGAAAGCTTTAATACACAAAAATCTTTTATTATGTTAGAAAATATTGCATAATAGAGATGTAAACATGCCTATGAGAGGTGGAGAAGTTTACTGTCATAGGAAGAAAACAAATTAAGGTTATTGAAAAGAAGTGATTATTATATATAGTTGAAGGGTATAACAGTAATATTACTTTTTTGTTATGTTTTTAGCCTTTAGATTACCTTATTAATAACTATTTTTTTTTCAAAAAGCAAATTTTATTAACACACCGAAACGCCAAAAAGGCACAAACACCAAGAGGCTACAAGGAGGAGCCTAAAAACACTATAAAAAACACCAGACCAACCATACAAGAAAAAAAAGAAGAAAACTCGCTTACAAAGGCTCATTTAAGCTATAAGGCTTTGAGACCCAATTATCCTAGTTTAGAGATGAACGAGCACTCCTATTCTTAAGCCATAAAAGAGATAATATGTGCACTGAAGGAAAAATGTCTTCATGTTTAGCCTTCTCTAACTCATCAGGTTTAGCATGAAGAATTTTATTTCACCACTTCCAAGTAGACCAAATGAGAACATAGCAAACGTGATGAGGTAAAAAGTGTTACGCTTTTAGGGGGTCATTTAAGCCCTAAGTCGTGATTATTTGGTCAAATATTGCCTCAAATCGTTCCTTTTGACATTTTAGGTACTTTGGAGAGGAAATCTGCAAAAAGAAGCATTTTGGACGTTTTTGGAGCATAAAAGTGAAGAAAATGACAAAGTCTCAAAATCATGCTGGAAACAGTACCTGACGGCGTCACGCTTTACAAGGTGATGGTGTCACGTGTTGACAAAGAGGTGGATATAAAGATTACACATGACGGGCCAGAACTATTTTGGAGGTCAAAGATGACAGCATCACGCTTTGTGACGCCCAAGGAGGTCATGGTTTAAGTTAAAGAGAGACGGCCCAGAACCCTTTACAAGGTGACGACGTCAAGTGTGGATCTAGGCCATCATGGAACCCTAATCGCGGCGAGGTGACGGCGTCACAGGCTATAAGGTGACGCCGTCAGGATGTAAAATCTATATATACTTTTCTAATTTTCATTTATTGTGTGGAGCTTTTGTGTAGAACTTTTGGGAGAACTTTAGGGATAAACCCTAGGTCGTATTTTACTGTATTTTCAAGGGTTTTTCACCCTTGTTTCATCCATGGTTAATTAAAGATAAGTCTTCCTTCAAATCATTCAATATGTCTATGTGTTGTTTGATTATATCTTATGCTTGTCTTTATATTAACATGCTAGGCTAGGTTATTCTTGTGTTTGCTTAGATGTAATGAAACCTATCTATCGATTATGGGCTGATGGTGTGTTATTAATTGTGTTGGATGGGTGATATCAATGTTAGGCTTAAGAAAACTGGCTAACTTCCTATTGGTAACTTGCTTGACGTCTTAAGAAACATGAATCGGATGTGTACTACTAGGGGTGGCAGTTCTTGACATGACACGATAAACGACACAAACCCGACACGAAGTTAAACAGGTTTGGGTTGAGGATAAACATGTTTGGGTCAAAAACAGGTCAACCCTTCTAACCCGTTTAATAAACAGGTCATGTTTGGGTTGAGCAAGTGTTAAACAGGTCAACACGTGAACCCGTTTAAGTATACAAGTCTCTAAAAATAAAATATATAACTTGGTTTTAATGTTGAATATGGATTAAATGTATTTTGTTATGTTCTTATGATTATAACTCAGATTTTATTGAAATTGACGCGTATAACTTATAACTCAAATATCATTGAAATTGTCGTATAGTTATTTGTATGTTATTTTTATCATATTTTAGATCCTTATATCAATTTTGCATTTAAGCTAGTTAAATAAACAAACCACCAATCTTATTCACTACTTGACCTATTTACTTAAATGGGTCACAAACAGGTTACACGTGTTGTGCAGGTCTGGGTTAGGGTTGAGCTTCTTGACACGATTAATAAATGGGTTGTGTTTGGGTTGAGGTTATTTCAACCCGCGAACCAGTGAACCCGAATATGTCAACACGAACACGACTCGATTGCCACCCCTATGTACTACGATTAATTAGTTGTATTTAATGCATAAGTGACTTCTAGTGATGCCATGGTTAGGATACTAAACGTGTCGCCATAGGGTGAAGTAGGAGCTTATAAAGTTGGGGAAGGACGTACACACCCCACGACTGGTATTAAGGAATACAACCCGTCATCCATACAATTGTAACAAACTAATCAACCGGTAAAAGTTCGCTAGGGAGTAATGAAATCTAAGTAAACACACTTTTCTCCATATTACTTTCACAACCTTTTATTTTCTTGTAATTTTATTTTTATTTGCATTTGTAGTTTATTTGGGTTAGTTGACTAGCAACTAATTCCGCCCACTCCTTCAAAAACCGAGATATTTACTTGCTTTCCATAAAATATAAAAATACAAAAAGAATCATCCCTCACCCTTACACCTAATTAGAGTAGTTTTCAATCCTAACGAACACTATTCCCTAAGTAGAACGATCAATCCCCCGGTACTTGCCACTACACTATACAACATCGGTCAGGTACAATACCTGGTGGGGATTGCAAGCTTCTCAAGATCCCTTGAGAAGTAAAACCTTTTGCAAAGTTGCAAAACCACGCATCAAGTTTTTGGCGCCGCTGCCGGGGAATAATTATTGTTTAGGTTGAATTTTATTTTATTTAGGTCTAATCATTAGATTCCTTTCTAGTGAGAATTTTATTTTATTTTTCTAGCTTTTCTTTAGTGTATCTATTTTCTTCGTGCATTTGTTTGTAACCATTACCATCCGACATCATGGAAGGTGGTAATATCCTTGATCTCATCAACCCACCACAAAACCCCCCACAAAACCCACCATAACCAAACCAACCTCCTAGAGCCCGTACTTTAGGAGAGTAATCCCGTTCTAGCCACCAAGGCTATCGAAACACCATTGAGCTCACTCAAGGAGCCAATACGTCTCCCTTGCGATCCGACACCATCCGGTTGGTGCAAAGCGGATGTGCATTCCATGGACTTCGTTCCGAAATTCCGAAGATCCAAATCAACACCTCAAGGACTTCCTTAAGATCGTAGATTCCATAGACCTTGATGTTGAGACTCGAGAGACGACCTAATTGCGTCTCTTCCAATTCTCTCTGCGAGACCAAGCTAGTCAATGGCTTGAACGTCTACCCGCAGGATCCATCACCTCTTGGGATGATCTCACCACTCGTTTCCTTGCTCAATTTTTCCCACCACGAAGAACCACCAAGGTAAGGAATGATATCTACGAGGCATGGACTCGATTCAAGGAATTACTCCAAAAAGTCTCTCATCATGGAATAGATCTTTGGCTCTGATAAGTGTCTAAATACTCATCATTTTATACTAATCTGAGCTGCAAAAACATATAAAAACACTCAAATATGTATCAAAATACTTAAAATATCTTAGAGGTGTGTTTTATATGTTTCAAATGCAAAATATGCAAAAACAGATGAAAAACGTACAAAGTTTGCATAATTGGCAGTTTCAGTCCCTCAAGTTTCAAAAGTTGTCAAAACTAGTCCCTGGTAATTCTAAAAACATGAAAATATCATCAAAGGTTCTTTTTAATCATAAAGTTACATATTTAGTCCTTTGGTGCAAAGTTTCATAAAATTACAAGTTTAGTCCCTCAACTTTGGAAATTGACAGAAATGGTCCCTGGGATGTAAAAACTTTGAGAAAAGCAATTTTGGTCCTTATACTAATAATCTTTTGCAGGAATGGTCCTTGGTGTTAAGTTTGGTGAAATTACATAATTGGTCCTTCAAGTTTGGCAGTTTGTCAGTTTTGGTCCCTGGACTTTCAGAGAATGGCAGAATTGGCCCCTGATGGAAAATTTTGGATAAAAAGTCAATTTTGGTACTTGGATAATATCAAGTTGTCAAATTTGATCCCTGGTTGAAAGTTTTGGAGAAGTTACATGTTAAGTCCCTGGAGTTTAGCAGTTTGGCAAAAATAGTCCCTGGATATTTCAAAAGTGAAAATTATCAAAACCTACCCTTATACTATTCACATATGGCAATTATGACCCTTGTGATAATTTTAGAATAATGTCACAAACAGCCCTCAACTTTATCCAAATTACAACTTTGGTCCTTGTAATTTCTTAAAAACCAAACGGACCTAATTTTATTACTTAAACCAAATCCAAACTTACACTAACAACAAGCCCATCCCTAAGCCCAGTTACTACCCAGCCCACCCCTTTGGTCAACTCGGTCAACACCCCACAAACCAAAACCACCCCGTATCTCCTTTCCCACCAAAACCACCCTCCACCACTGTAGCACCAATACCACCCCTCCACCTTGCCTGTTTCACCACCACTTGACCCCCCAGCCTTATCCCTCCACCTCCACAACACTCTAACAACCATTTAAAGCCCTAAAACCCTCCCCACGTTATCCACAGTTCCCAATTGAGACTTTGGCACCAAGTTTAACTTTTAAACGGCTGAGATGATTGGGACCAATCCAATGGTCCACAATTGGTGGGAAATCACCCAGTGGGTCCCACAAGCTCAGAAAGTAGCTACAAAAGGGAAGAGAGGCTGAAGAGAAAGATTATTAGTTTAGGTTTAGTTAAATTAGGTCGTAGGTAGTATAAATTTCAATATCAGTTGTAATTTCAATTAAAGTAAGCTTGTATCAGTTAATCTTGTATGTTTAAATCTTTAATTTAAGTCAATTTTAAGTTTCAGCTCAGTATCTCAGTTTTTGAATTTCTAAATTTCTCAAAAATCTCAAATAATCTTTGTGTTGTTTCTAGTTGTTGTTCTGGTTATATTAAGTTAACTTAAGCCTTGACAAAGCTTATTTAAGCTTTTATACACCTCAGTTTTCTGTTTAGTTCATAAAACAAAAATACTTAAAAAATCAAATTAAATATTAAGAAAATAAAAAAAATCAAAGGATAAGCTGATTTGTGCAAAGGAGCTTGATGGAATATGGAATGATTCTGGTTTAGAACCTTTTGGGAGGTAATTGGTTTGTTTCTTGTTCATGGTTCTTAGGTTCTCAATTGAAAAGTATATGTAAGCTTATTTCTTTAATTTTGCATTACACTTTTTCACTGCTTATTGTTTAGTTTTTTATGCTTATTTATGTTTATTATATATAATTAAGTTAGTTTTAAGCATAAAACCATTTGCTTGTTCATTAGGAATCACTTGTTCTTAAAATTGAATATTACACAGTGCATGATTCAAACTTGACAAATCTGAATTTTATGCTTGTGTGGTGATTGATTCTTGCTTATTTGATCTTAAATAATCTTACTATAGTGTTTGTAATCAGTTTTGTGGGTTATAATCATCACTTGCTTTGGAAATCAAGTTCACAGTCAATAATAGGGGTGTTTGGCTCAGGTTTGCTCAGTGAGCTCAACTGACTTTGAGTGTGAATTGGTGATTCATAATAGTAACTCAGGTTCATACAAGCTCAGTCCAATCATTTTCTTTGGTCTTATATAGTGAAAAAGTCAAAATCCATTTCCAAAGTCCTTGACAGTTAACTGTCAAGGCTTTAAGGTCCACAAACCCATCACATTAGCTTATATCCATTAGTTATAGCTTAATTTAGGTTAGTTATAGCTTAAAACAACTTATTGAATCAGTAGGGAGTGTTAGAAATCCATATTAGTCAACCTAGGTTAGTTTCATAAAAAGTCAAAATTTCCAATTCCAGAAAATCACAAAACTTCAAGGAATTTTGTAGATTTGTGTAGTAGGATTCAAGCTTTGATCTTTTTAGGATTAACACTCTACCACCTCAGCTTTAGTATCTCACCATTTTTATATTTTTAGGATTTTTGAGGTGGGCCCCACTCACCCCTAAACACAGCTGCAGGGAGTAAACCTCCCCTGTGCAGCAGATCAGTCAGCCATCACCACCACTTTGGTGGTGATTTGTGGCCAACCCAGTGGGCCCCACACCCTCTAAATAGGTTTTCCCAACCCCCCTCCTAGTAGGTTATTAGGTTTGACCATAAGTTTGACCTGAGTCACTGTGGACCCTACCTAGAAATACCCTTGAACTTTGTCCCATTCTGTGTTATTTTTCACTTTTTGGATTAGCTTATTTGGCTTAATAGCTTATCTACTGAGCTTATTTAGCTAAATTTAGCTTTGACAAGTCCAACTAACTTATTAGGATCAGAATTAATCAAGGTGGGTCCCACATAAGCTCATTTGAGCTTATTTACCTTTTTAGTCAACATAAGTCAACTGTTAGAGTTCTTAGCTTATATCTAGCTTATTTTTAAGTTGTAAAATATTTGTTTTCACAAAAGTTATCTATTTTTATGTATAATATAGTTTGGTAAAAGAAAAATCAAGAAAAAACAATATAAAAATAAGTGATAGTTTCTATTTAATATAATTTAATTTTAATTTTCATTTTTAGATTTTAATTAAGTAATTTGTGTTTTTATATTTTTATTAATTTCTTTTTAAGTTAAAGTATTTTTAATAAATTTTTCAGATTTTTGTTTTGTCATTTAGTATTTATTATAATTAATATTAGTTTATTTAATAATTAATTAATAAGTAAGTTATAAATAGCATAATTAATTTTTATATAGCAACACCTAGTTTTTATATTTTTTATAGCTTTTATAAGTCATAAAATAGTTTTATAAATTTTTTCATAATTTTCTAAGTTAGTTTAGTATTATTTGTAATTTAAAATATTTTAATTAGTATAATTAATATAAATAGTTTTTAATTAATAAGAAATTCATAAAAAGACAAAAAGATTTATTTTTATTTTTTATACTTTCTTCAAGTTCATTTTTAAGTTTAGAAAATATTTTTATAAATTGTTAGCTTAATTTGTATTGTTTATCATTTTTAGTTTAATTTTAATTAAATAGTTAAATAGTTTTTAATTAAATAATTAATAAAATAATATAATAATCTAAAAAATAGTTTTCTTTTTAATTTAATTTTATTTTAAGTTTAAGTTTATAGAATTTTCATTTTTAACCCTTGTAGTTTATTTTTCTTAAAACTCACCTTTTTCTCAGTACGCAGTCGCGTCTGATTTTAATTTGGTGTACGTTTTTAATACCTAGCTTTCACGTAATCGTTAAAATAGTTTAGTTAAGTTATTTTAAGTTATAAACCCTAGTCTAATCACACACACACACTTTTATACCATTCCCTGTTCAGATTCACTTGATCACAGATTCGTTTTTAATCATCACAACCTCGTTAGGACATTACGACCCGGGAAAACACTGTATTTCACGGAAGCATTTGTCTTGATTAGTTTGAATTTACTATTAACCATTCACAAGTGGTTAAGAAATAAAAGATAACTAGTTTAAGGCGAATCAAAATTTGGCGCCGCTGCCGGGGAGGTTGTGCGCTTATTCTAACGATTTTGCGTATTAGTGAGTTTGGATATACATCCATTGTATATTTACCATCTTTTATCCATATTTCTATAAAACAAAACCCAAAAATATTCACCTTTACACCCCTACCTATTTGATTCTTCATTTCTCATCCCCAAAACCCTTTGATTCTACTTTCTTCCACTTATCCCATAATTGATTCTAATGACATCTCTCAATAGCGATTTCTTTGAACAAAGGGCCTATGAAAGCAATATCGAAAAACTTATTGCCTTATTAAAGATATCGAGATGTCATGTTGATTATGATAAACCATCGATTCATATTCCCTCTCCAGTGAGGGAAATGGAACGAGAAACCGAGGTGACAAAGGACCTTGTACTTTCCTCTGACGATGGAGGTGCTAAATACGTCCAAACCACGGTTGTCCAAAAACCTGAGCTCACAAATGCTCCTAAACCTTCAAGAATCAATCCTGATCTTTCACGGTTTACGGTTAAAAGTTTGTCAAGCAAACATACAGAGCTTAGGGCAGTAACTGAAAACAACGACTTACCTAACCTTCATGTTTATCAAGAACCAAAAACCGAGACCATAACGGAAGTGGTGGAAATTCCTAGCTCTCAGAGCACACCACTTGTCCCACCTCCAGATTTTGTTCCTTGTGTCGGTTGTGGTGAGCCGCTTTTCGGTTTTCCATGTCGTTGGTGTACATGTGAACAATGTGGTAATGATATCCAAAACGGGAGTTGTTTGTTTTGTGGATCGAGTAATTCATTTGCTTATGATCCTAATCAAAACTCATTCAACGACTCCTCAAATTTTTCAAACTACCCATCACATTCATATGAGCAAGAATCATATTATCCAAATATCAATGATGCTTCGTATCAAAATACACCAATTCAGACTCAACAGTTTTACTGTTGTGAGTACTGTGGAGGTCCACACTTTAGCTCTGATTGTCAAACAAGGAATCCATTTCCTTGTAACAATTACGACTATTCGTTTCAAGACCCACCTCCACAATACCAAATGAACCAAGCAACTCCTCAAAACCAACAAGACCCTTGTCTAGAGGTTCTTGAAAAACTTAAAAACATTAGGGAGGAGTTAGCTAATATGTCGCTTCGCCATGATCCAAATTCTTCTTGTGTATATTGTGGGGGTCCTCATAATGATGATCAATGTCAACCTTCCGGTTTTGACACATCCACACCTCCACAATTTCCACTCATTCAAAATTCTCATGATAAATCTATCGCAGAATTACTTGCTGAAGAACGAGATTCTGGGAAAAGCATGGAAGATTTAATTGCTGAGCAAAGAGTAGCCAAAATACGTGCCAATATTCGCTATGCTGCTTTTTATGAGGACGATGATGACAGTGATGATGATGATAACATTGTTATCATTCAAAAAGATTCATCAAAGTCATCAGTTGAGATTTCTTCCATGGATATACAGGGGGAAAATAATATAACTGAATCACCAGCAGTAGAAATAATGGAACTTGTAGAGTCCATTACTGCTAGTCCTTCTCAGCTCCCTCTGTATGATGTTATCACACCCGAGGTTCCCACTCACTCTCTGAGCATGGGGGACGAGCATCTTGACACAATTCCCGCAAAGGAATCGGACGAATTCATAAAGTCTAGTGTTGAGAACCTTGTCTCAATCCCGAGAGAGTCACAGGGGACTTTTGATCTTATGTGTGATATTCCTTTCACCCCTGATAATCCAAATGAACAAATTGAGACTGTCTCTGATTCCAGTAATGATTGTTTATCTTATGGAGACATCGAATTTGTTGATGCATCACTTCCCGAGTCTTATGATGACTATCTTTTTGAAGAGTTCGCTGATGAACTCTCTCATATGGATCCCATCCCACAAAGGGATGAAAATGAAGTCTTTGACTTTGAAGCGGATTTGAGAAAGTTAGAATTCTTACCTACTCATGATCCTGCGTTTGAACTCACTCAGATCAAACCACTTCCTCCGGAAAGTGAAAATGATTTGGACGAATTCGAGGCTTTTATGAATGAAGATAGTTCAATTTCATACGAAGTTGATGATAATTATCTTGATCCAGAGGGGGACATTCTTTTTCTAGAAAGTTTGTTAAACGAAGATCCATTTCCCCCTCTTCCACAACTTCATAATGAGGAAATCAAATCAGTTGAGGAAACTGATAAATTTCCTGAGATCAAGCTTAAGGACTTGCCTCCTCCATTTGAATATGCATTTCTTGAGGAGGAAGTTCTTATCTTAATTGCTATTCAGATCTCCCTACTTTCCTTCACCTACCAGGTGATTTCTCCTATTCTTCACTCCTTCGGGAATGAAGACACTATCTTTGACCCCGGCATTCTCATTTATAAATTATGAGCCGGTTACTTATCTCATTGGTGTGGAACTTTCACGTGCTTCAAATGTTTATCCAAACATCTTGAATTAAAGTCCGATTGAGATTGTCTCTTCCACTTACTTCCCCATAGATTTTTAAATTGCTTTTTCTCCCGGTCTGTTCAGGACTTCTTTATTACAGTTAACCGTTCACAAGCGGTTAGCTTGCGTGATAAACCTGACAGTTTGGGAGAAAAGGAATCAAATACGGGGTCGAGTCAAGCTAGTGACTCGGGAATCAAAAACATTAGCAAAAACATGGGCTTGTCACCCGTGTGTAACATCCTAGTGTGGGGGAGATACCCCACATGTTGTATATATATATATATTCTCAAAAAAAAAAAAAAAAAAAAAAAAAAATGTACATATAGTGATAGCTTCTATTTAAGAGGTTTTATCTAAAAAAATAATAATTGTATGTATATACATCTTAAATAAAGGCTATGAAATATTTTCTTTTTACGTTCTAAGTTCGGTTTAACACCCGGTATTTTGAATATTGAGGACAATATTCAGTTCTAAGTGTGGGGGGAGATTCGTTATTCTAACGAATTTAAACACATGTTCCATCAAGAACCCCCATTTTAGCCAAAATTTTAAAATTTTTTCTCACTTAGAACGCAATAAATGGTATCAATCCTCCATGTCTAACCCACAACAGGATTGGCTAATCCAGGAGCAAACGGTTCTTGGTAAAGATAACTCAAACCCGTTTATGGCTTGCAATTTGCCAAAAATTGTATGGTTCCTCAACTCCCCATTATCCTCAAAAGCTAATGAGTTGGCTAGCCCGCAAGATTATGGCTTGTGGTAAAGGCCGTGGAAAAACCATAATTGGTAATCAGCTCACCAAGATGTTGACTATTCCATCAAGAGTTGGCAAGTCCAGAAGCAAACGGCTTTTGGTAAAGAGTAATCAAATCCGTTGACAGCTGGTGATTTGCTCAAAATCACACGGTTATCAGGTGTGCCACAGTTCTTACACCTGGCTACTCCAGAAGTGATGGCTTTTGGTAAAGAGTTTTTCAAATCCATTAAGTTTTTCTCAAATAGATTGCTAGGGACTAGCAATAGTTTAGTGTGGGGGGATTGATGAGTGTCTAAATACTCATCATTTTATACTAATCTGAGCTGCCAAAACATATAAAAACACTCAAATATGTATCAAAATACTTAAAATATCTTAGAGGTGTGTTTTATATGTTTCAAATGCAAAATATGCAAAAACAGATGAAAAACGTACAAAGTTTGCATAATTGGCAGTTTCAGTCCCTCAAGTTTCAAAAGTTGTCAAAACTAGTCCCTGGTAATTCTAAAAACATGAAAATATCATCAAAGGTTCTTTTTAATCATAAAGTTACATATTTAGTCCTTTGGTGCAAAGTTTCATAAAATTACAAGTTTAGTCCCTCAACTTTGGAAATTGACAGAAATGGTCCCTGGGATGTAAAAACTTTGAGAAAAGCAATTTTGGTCCTTATACTAATAATCTTTTGCAGGAATGGTCCTTGGTGTTAAGTTTGGTGAAATTACATAATTGGTCCTTCAAGTTTGGCAGTTTGTCAGTTTTGGTCCCTGGACTTTCAGAGAATGGCAGAATTGGCCCCTGATGGAAAATTTTGGATAAAAAGTCAATTTTGGTACTTGGATAATATCAAGTTGTCAAATTTGATCCCTGGTTGAAAGTTTTGGAGAAGTTACATGTTAAGTCCCTGGAGTTTGGCAGTTTGGCAAAAATAGTCCCCGGATATTTCAAAAGTGAAAATTATCAAAACCTACCCTTATACTATTCACATATGGCAATTATGACCCTTGTGATAATTTTGGAATAATGTCACAAACAGCCCTCAACTTTATCCAAATTACAACTTTGGTCCTTGTAATTTCTTAAAAACCAAACGGACCTAATTTTATTACTTAAACCAAATCCAAACTTACACTAACAACAAGCCCATCCCTAAGCCCAGTTACTACCCAGCCCACCCCTTTGGTCAACTCGGTCAACACCCCACAAACCAAAACCACCCCGTATCTCCTTTCCCACCAAAACCACCCTCCACCACTGTAGCACCAATACCACCCCTCCACCTTGCCTGTTTCACCACCACTTGACCCCCCAGCCTTATCCCTCCACCTCCACAACACTCCAACAACCATTTAAAGCCCTAAAACCCTCCCCACGTTATCCACAGTTCCCAATTGAGACTTTGGCGCCAAGTTTAACTTTTAAACGGCTGAGATGATTGGGACCAATCCAATGGTCCATAATTGGTGGGAAATCACCCAGTGGGTCCCACAAGCTCAGAAAGTAGCTACAAAAGGGAAGAGAGGCTGAAGAGAAAGATTATTAGTTTAGGTTTAGTTAAATTAGGTCGTAGGTAGTATAAATTTCAATATCAGTTGTAATTTCAATTAAAGTAAGCTTGTATCAGTTAATCTTGTATGTTTAAATCTTTAATTTAAGTCAATTTTAAGTTTCAGCTCAGTATCTCAGTTTTTGAATTTCTAAATTTCTCAAAAATCTCAAATAATCTTTGTGTTGTTTCTAGTTGTTGTTCTGGTTATATTAAGTTAACTTAAGCCTTGACAAAGCTTATTTAAGCTTTTATACACCTCAGTTTTCTGTTTAGTTCATAAAACAAAAATACTTAAAAAATCAAATTAAATATTAAGAAAATAAAAAAAATCAAAGGATAAGCTGATTTGTGCAAAGGAGCTTGATGGAATATGGAATGATTCTGGTTTAGAACCTTTTGGGAGGTAATAGGTTGGTTTCTTGTTCATGGTTCTTAGGTTCTCAATTGAAAAGTATATGTAAGCTTATTTCTTTAATTTTGCATTACACTTTTTCACTGCTTATTGTTTAGTTTTTTATGCTTATTTATGTTTATTATATATAATTAAGTTAGTTTTAAGCATAAAACCATTTGCTTGTTCATTAGGAATCACTTGTTCTCAAAATTGAATATTACACAGTGCATGATTCAAACTTGACAAATCTGAATTTTATGCTTGTGTGGTGATTGATTCTTGCTTATTTGATCTTAAATAATCTTACTATAGTGTTTGTAATCAGTTTTGTGGGTTATAATCATCACTTGCTTTGGAAATCAAGTTCATAGTCAATAATAGGGGTGTTTGGCTCAGGTTTGCTCAGTGAGCTCAACTGACTTTGAGTGTGAATTGGTGATTCATAATAGTAACTCAGGTTCATACAAGCTCAGTCCAATCATTTTCTTTGGTCTTATATAGTGAAAAAGTCAAAATCCATTTCCAAAGTCCTTGACAGTTAACTGTCAAGGCTTTAAGGTCCACAAACCCATCACATTAGCTTATATCCATTAGTTATAGCTTAATTTAGGTTAGTTATAGCTTAAAACAACTTATTGAATCAGTAGGGAGTGTTAGAAATCCATATTAGTCAACCTAGGTTAGTTTCATAAAAAGTCAAAATTTCCAATTCCAGAAAATCACAAAACTTCAAGGAATTTTGTAGATTTGTGTAGTAGGATTCAAGCTTTGATCTTTTTAGGATTAACACTCTACCACCTCAGCTTTAGTATCCCACCATTTTTATATTTTTAGGATTTTTGAGGTGGGCCCCACTCACCCTTAAACACAGCTGCAGGGAGTAAACCTCCCCTGTGCAGCAGATCAGTCAGCCATCACCACCACTTTGGTGGTGATTTGTGGCCAACCCAGTGGGCCCCACACCCTCTAAATAGGTTTTCCCAACCCCCCTCCTAGTAGGTTATTAGGTTTGACCATAAGTTTGACCTGAGTCACTGTGGACCCCACCTAGAAATACCCTTGAACTTTGTCCCATTCTGTGTTATTTTTCACTTTTTGGATTAGCTTATTTGGCTTAATAGCTTATCTACTGAGCTTATTTAGCTAAATTTAGCTTTGACAAGTCCAACTAACTTATTAGGATCAGAATTAATCAAGGTGGGTCCCACATAAGCTCATTTGAGCTTATTTACCTTTTTAGTCAACATAAGTCAACTGTTAGAGTTCTTAGCTTATATCTAGCTTATTTTTAAGTTGTAAAATATTTGTTTTCACAAAAGTTATCTATTTTTATGTATAATATAGTTTGGTAAAAGAAAAATCAAGAAAAAACAATATAAAAATAAGTGATAGTTTCTATTTAATATAATTTAATTTTAATTTTCATTTTTAGATTTTAATTAAGTAATTTGTGTTTTTATATTTTTATTAATTTCCTTTTAAGTTAAAGTATTTTTAATAAATTTTTCAGATTTTTGTTTTGTCATTTAGTATTTATTATAATTAATATTAGTTTATTTAATAATTAATTAATAAGTAAGTTATAAATAGCATAATTAATTTTTATATAGCAACACCTAGTTTTTATATTTTTTATAGCTTTTATAAGTCATAAAATAGTTTTATAAATTTTTTCATAATTTTCTAAGTTAGTTTAGTATTATTTGTAATTTAAAATATTTTAATTAGTATAATTAATATAAATAGTTTTTAATTAATAAGAAATTCATAAAAAGACAAAAAGATTTATTTTTATTTTTTATACTTTCTTCAAGTTCATTTTTAAGTTTAGAAAATATTTTTATAAATTGTTAGCTTAATTTGTATTGTTTATCATTTTTAGTTTAATTTTAATTAAATAGTTAAATAGTTTTTAATTAAATAATTAATAAAATAATATAATAATCTAAAAAATAGTTTTCTTTTTAATTTAATTTTATTTTAAGTTTAAGTTTATAGAATTTTCATTTTTAACCCTTGTAGTTTATTTTTCTTAAAACTCACCTTTTTCTCAGTACGCAGTCGCGTCTGATTTTAATTTGGTGTACGTTTTTAATACCTAGCTTTCACGTAATCGTTAAAATAGTTTAGTTAAGTTATTTTAAGTTATAAACCCTAGTCTAATCACACACACACACTTTTATACCATTCCCTGTTCAGATTCACTTGATCACAGATTCGTTTTTAATCATCACAACCTCGTTGGGACATTACGACCCGGGAAAACACTGTATTTCACGGAAGCATTTGTCTTGATTAGTTTGACTTTACTATTAACCATTCACAAGTGGTTAAGAAATAAAAGATAACTAGTTTAAGGTGAATCAGGCTCCAAGTCCAAATCTTCTATGACCATATCAATCTCTCCACGAGGCAAACCATTGACTAAGCGGCCGGTGGTAAGCTACGTGATCGAAGTACGGAAGAATCATGGGAACTCATAGAAGATCTTGCTCTCTATAACAACGAAAGTTGGAATGATCCCCGTGATTTGAACAAAACGGTCAAGGCAATATCTTTGCCTTCGAACAATTCTAGCACTCCCGACCGTAGGATCATGGAACTTGAAGACCAAGTCAAGTTTCTCATGAAATCCTATGAAGCTCCTAAGCCTTCAAGCCAAGTGAACAAAATCACTTCTTCATGTGAATTATATAGTGGTCCCCACGACACTCTTGATTGCATGGAACTCCCCGAACAAGATTTTGCGGACTACGCATCCTCGCGTACCGACGGAGCGGGTGATGAGGCAAAAAATGAACCGTTTTTAGGGGGTCATTTAAGCCCGGAATTGAATTTATTTGATCAAATATTGCTCTAAATCATTCCTTTTGTGATTTTAGGTACTTTGGGAGTGAATTCTGGAAAAGGAAGCATTTTGGACATTTTTGGAGCATAAAAGTTGTGGAAAACTAGAAGGGGGGTTGAATAGTTTAGCGTTTTAAAATCTTTTTAACTTGTTTAGTTAGCTTTGAAACTTTCCGTTTGATCAAAGATATATGCACAAACAAAATATATAACATGCAAGTAAAGGAAAGAAACGATCAAACCACAACACGAGTATTTATCGTGGTTCGGCTACAAGGACTCTTTTTCCTTGCCTTACGTCCACGCCCCGAGTATCCAACTCGAGAGTTTCTTTCACTAGTCAACAAGCTCCTTTCACCGGCGGAGAAAACCTTACACGTCGCTTATACTTTTACCGACACAAAGCTAGATGTCGAGTTCTTTTACAAGGGCACAACCACTCCCGTTTAGTTCTTTTACTAGGGTACAACAACTCCCGACACTCTTTGTATTTTGAGGACTAAAATACTAACCACTCACTACAGAATATACACAAACAAATGGAGTGTAAACAACACTAGTTTACACAATACTAAGCTACCAAGTCTTGCAACGTTGTGTTGGAAACTTGTAACTTATGACGACCTTGTGAGCTTCTTTGCTACAAAAGGAAACTTCACATGTACAATGTTAAGAGGTTAGAAGAAAAGAGAAGTGTGTGTGTAAAATATGATCTCAAGAGGTTAGCCAAAAATCAAGTTATGGCTTGGTATTTATAGCACAACAAACTGTATGCATGGCGGATCAGGCGGAACCCCCAGATGGGTTCCGCCCGTGTACCCCCAGGGTACCGCCGGGTCTGCAGTAGGTTTGTGCAATAACTCTTCAAACCAAACAAGGTCTTGTCACATAACTTCTAGCAACCAAACAATGTCACATCACTTAAATCAAGTCAAACACAAAACTTGTAAGCAACATCAAAGCAAGTCAAACACATTTCTTTCCATAAATGTATAATGACAAAACTTTCCATAAATGTGATGTGACTATTTCTAATTTAAGAAATAAACTTGTGTTATGTTTTATGAAATGTAAAATGTAGCAAAGGTCTAGTTTATGCAAGTCTTAAAAACTAAGATTATGTTTTGCTTAGAAACTAAAGTTTACATTTTGTCGTTAACAAAACTTAGCGAAGATCGTAAAATATAAATAATGTTTTTAGGCGATATTTGTATTAACAATCTCCCCCTTTTTGTTGATGACAAAACATAAACTTTGTTTTTAAGTAACACGCAAAATCTTGGTTTTCAAGACTTAAAATAAAATTATATTAACCTTGTTTTACTTAAGAGACGAAAAGCATATCAAGTATTGAAGGTTTAATATCTTTCTCCCCCTTTTTGTCGAAACAAAAAGTAGAGTAGCGAAGCGGAATAGTCGCCATGCTCCCCCTTGGTCGATACTCTCCCTAAATGGAGTACCAATATGGGAAACATGGATTTTGGACCCTACAAAAAAAATGGTTAGTTGGTGATATATATAGTCAAGTTTGTAGTTACCACACACATTGCAACCACAACGACAACACAACATTGATCAACCAACAATGCACAAAAGTAAGTAGAAAGAAATTTCATTCCAAGTAAAATTTTGACTTATAAAAGTCAAAAGACAAGAAATGGTAACTATTCTTCTACTTAGTAACCAAAAGCTAAAAAATAACCAAGAAAATAAAATAAAATCCTACATTCCTAAATTGGGGCAAACGGCCTCCAAGGGTTGTTTAGGATTTGTTAGGGTGGGATGTGCGTCCAAACGTTCAATGACATGTTGGAATGCAAACCGGGTTTCATTTTGGAATTGGTGAAGCAAGGTTTTTATGCTTTCACCCATTTGCTCACAATTTGAGCAAACATGGGGATGGGTGGGTGAAAATGGGTTGGTTTTGGTTTCTTGGTTTAGGGGTTGGTTTGGTTTTGGTTCTTGGGTGGAGGATGGATTTGGTATTGAGTCAAGCAAGGTGGTTTGAAATTCCATTGCTTGATGAAGGTGGTTCTCAACCATGCTTTGTATTTCTTCATATGAGGGAAAGAAAGACTCATAGGTTTGGGCTTGAGAAGGTGGTGGAGTTGGGTGATCATGGTGTTCAAAATTTGGTTCTCCATAAAGAGGACCATGGATTTCACGGTAGATTGGGTGAAACAACAACGGTTTGGGTGGTTGGTACACTTGTTGTGGTGGTTGGGTAAGTTCAAGATCTTCATCAAGGTCAAGAATTGATCTTGGTGATTGGTTTGCAAAAGGTGGTGGTTGGGTATGTCTTGGTGGAAGATCATTTAAATCTTGGACATACGGGTGTGGTGATGTGGGAGGAGACCCGAAAAGCTCCATAGGTTCAATTTTTGGTAATGGTGATGGTGATGGAGTCTTTGATGGTTGAGTTGGAGCACTTGGTGGAGTTGGGTTAATAGGTGATTTGGTAGGTGGTGGAGTGTGCTCATTTGGTTGTTTGGGTGATGGAGATGGAGATGCAAGGTTCAAAAAGTGTTCATTTTTTATAGGTGAGGTGAATTCATCCGAAGATGAGGAGCTTAGGTTGATGGGTTTGTTAGACCAAAGTGGTTTTACACTAATCCGGGCGGTTCTACGGATGGGTCGTGATGGTTGAGAGGTGTTTGTTGACTTGGTCATGGTTAAAATGGTTTAAAGTTTCAGAAATTGTGATGAAGAAGGTGTGGTTTGATAGTGTTTAGGATGGTTTAATTTATAGTGATGAAGGTTTGTGGGAAGAAGTGTTTGGATTTGATGTTAGGCCATACAACAATGGAGGTTCCTAATGATTTGGAAAACTAATTGTGGGTTGTCATGTCATGGAAGTCAATCCAATGAAAATGGTGAAGTAAGAAGACAAGTTTTGCACTAAATGCTTAGTGGTTTTGGTGAGTTTGTTTGATGGAAAAATCTCAGGGATTTCAAGGATCCTTTAGAAGGGATCCTTCCTTTATGTGTGAAGGAGACTTGAGGTGGTTATGACTATTTTTGAATTTTGGCGGGAAATGGTTTTGGGTGAGTTCTAAGGAATGCTAAGTACCTTAGTAAGCTAAACACATTGCAGGTAATGGATTTCTAGCTAAAAGGATTGGATTTTGGTGTTTGGATGTTGAAATGTTGAAAATGAAAATAAAAATTCTGCAGGCTACTGGCGGCACCCTGAGAATACACAGGCGGAACCCAAAATAGGGTGCCGTCTGGTCCGTTGGGCCAAAACTGGGTTACCCAGATTTTGCACGGGCGGAACCCAAATTTGGGATCCGCCTGATCCGCCAGTACTGAAAAAGTAGACAGTCCGCGTTTTAAACCCGCGAGACGATTTTCAAAATTTTCGAAAGTCCTAAAACCAAGAATATAATTCATACCTGGTTAGGAAATGCAAAAATTAGACAAGTAAACACTCATATCATAAGACTTTGACCGGGGGCTAACGAAATTCACTATACTTAGTGAAAATTTTGATAAGCATGAAAATTTGACAACTTGCCAAAAGTTCTCTTCCTGCAACATTGTTAGTTGAAACATGTTCCAAAGTGTATCAAACATTGTACTAACACACAAATACATCACAAATATTGTTTAAACTACCAAATTGTTCCAAAAGCACCTTGTGCCAAACACTCCTAACACACCCGCACTCATTGTTTGTCGAGCTTCTTCTTCATTTTTCCAAGGAATCTCCCGAGGTTTTTGAACATCCCCTTTGTTTGCTTGAATTCTTCTGATTCATTTTCAATAGCCGGAAGTTGAGAGTGGTATTCAAGCGGTGGGAGTCTAGAGTTTGGAAATTATCACCTTCACTCATTGAGGAGGAGGATGATGAGGTAGGAGGGTGTGGGCGTTTTCCTTGGGCTTTGTACATTCTCTTATCACTAAGTGGGACAAAGGTATGTGGGATGAGAGAGTAGTCAAGACGAAGACGGTTAGGAGTTGGTGGAATGGGTGAAATGAACCTAAAGAGACGGGTCAAGAGCATTCCATACGGCATAGCCGTTGTGCCATGCACGGGAATGTCGGCCATTCTCTTAGCTATGTAATAAGCAAGATTGAAAGGTTGCCTAGTGGACAAAGAGTAGAGCATGTAGCATAGGCAAAGGTTGATATGGTCTCGGTTTCCTATGGTGCTTATAACATTGGCTCTAAGAACTTCCTCCCATTTCTTGAATTGGGGCAAGAGTTCATTAAGTTCCATTCCATATGGATCCTTCTCAACCTCATTCCCCCCACGGGTTCTCCTAGTGTTGGTTGTCCTAACAAAGAGGTGGTTACGGAGGACATCTTTGGACACAAGAGGGGTGTCATAAGGAGGGAAACGGTCATTGAGTGTGTCAAGGGTTGAGAGGGAGTGCAAGTCGGAATAGAGGCAAGTACCATGGTTTGGGACCCCTAAGATTTGAGCAAACTCCTCGAGAGTGAAGGAGTATTGATTACCACTAACCCTAAAGTTGACGGATATGAAATCATATTCACCCGTGGAGAGGGTGACGGAAGCATAGAATTCTAGGATGAATCTAGGACAAATAGGCTCGTCGATAGTCAAAAGACACTCAAAGTTGATTGCGGCGAATTCGGCATAAAGGTTTGTGCCTTCTAGGAAAGACGGGTCAATGGTTCTACCCTCATGGACATAGTGTTTTTCTAAGGCTTTGAAAATGTTGACTTGGTTTGGGGTAAGGCCTTTGGTTTTGTGGAGTTTTGGTAGGTACTTAATTGTGTCCTTGTGGTCGTAGTGGGTTAGAGGAGGCATGATGATACTTAGAACAACAAAATTTTCACATTTTAGTTTAATTAAACTACTTATTATAATGTGGATGTTCTAGTGTGTGCCTATATGAAAACTATGTGGAGGTGCGGTTATCTTGACTCATTTTGATGCATCAAAAACGTTTTACAATGCAAGTTTTGTTATAAAACAAAAGATAACCCAAACACTCCTAGTTCAATGTAGCTTCGTTTGAATGTACCCGAAAATACATATTGATTATGTATTCCCTTTAGCATTCAAGAGACATTATGCAAGTGATGTTTTGAACATAACGTTTTGATTTTGTATTCTCAATGTGAGACGAAAAAATATTTGTCCTACTTGTGAGAAATTTTTGCAAAAATTTGACATGGGGTGGTTTAGCAAGCATGTTTACACTAAGTAAGAATGCACTTCCTAACTATGGGGAACATGATTAGTTTTGTTAATCACCTAATTTTTATGCATGAGTTTGTTAAGTTTAATGCATAACCCCAAGTTTTTGTTTTTGTGCAAAAATAGAATTCCTAGACTCAGATCAGGATTGTAATCAAGTTTAGAATACTTACAATGATGATGGATTAGTAATGTGATTGAATGGAAGACCAGAATTTCGTGGGTATGGATGA
This sequence comes from Artemisia argyi, assembly GCA_030686995.1. Taxonomy (NCBI): domain Eukaryota; kingdom Viridiplantae; phylum Streptophyta; class Magnoliopsida; order Asterales; family Asteraceae; genus Artemisia; species Artemisia argyi. Next base: position 2,326,625 of record CM060695.1, on the reverse strand, counting down.
GAGGAATGGTGAATAGTAACAGTTTTGGAAGTTGTGGTAAGAGATAATGGGTGTTTGGTTTAATATAAACAAATGTATAGGTTCTGCAGGTCGGCGGACACGGCGGATCCCAAATTTGGGTTCCGTCCGTTATGTTTGAGGGTTCCGCCGACCCTGCTAAGAAAAATGGTTATGGATTTGTTTTGATTTTTGTGATTTTTGTCTAATGTCCAGAACTACAGTGTAGGTTCCATGAGTCCTAAGCCTAGCCTAAGAAGGTTAAAAGGTTCACGTTTAAGAGGTTTGGTGAGGATGTCGGCTATGTTGTCTTCGGAAGAAACTTTCTCAATTGAGATATTTCCTTTTTGAACGTTGTCATGATGGAAATGATGACGGATTTCAATATGTTTGGTGCGAGCATGTTGAACCGGGTTTTTGCTGAGATCAATGGCACCTTTGTTGTCACAAAGAATTGTGATGTCGTTGAGTTGAATTACGTAGTCAACAAGAGCTTGCTTCATCCAAAGAGCTTGTTGACATGACTTTCCGGCCGAAACTTACTCGGCTTCCGTTGTTGAGATAGGAAGAGCCGTTTGCTTCTTTGAGAACCATGAGGTGAGACAATGTCCAACAAAAGTACAAATACCACTTGTGCTTTTTCTATCGACATAGTCACCGGCATGATCCGAGTCGGCATACACTATGGTGTCTATTCCCGTTCCTTTGGGATACCATAAGCCTAAATGTGTAGTGCCCTTAATATACCTAAATATCCTTTTAACGGCTTCAAGATGTGTAGTCTTAGGATCTTCTTGAAAACGAGCACATAGACAAACACTAAACATAATGTCGGGTCTACTAGCCGTTAGGTAAAGTAGACTACCAATCATACCTCTATATTTAGTGCTATCTACGGATTCACTTTCTTCATCCTTGGTGAGTTTAGTTTCCGTGGACATAGGAGTTTTGATAGGTTTCGAATCTTCTAATCCAAATTTCTTAAGCATGTCCTTAATGTATTTAGATTGGTTAAAGAAGATACCATCTTCAAGTTGTTTAATTTGGAGTCCTAAGAAAAAGTTGAGTTCTCCCATCATACTCATTTCAAACTCGTCATGCATGATTTTTGAGAAATCCACACATAATTCTTGACAAGTTGATCCGAATATAATGTCATCAACATAGATTTGGACTATGATAATATGTGAATCTTTCTTCTTAGTGAAGAGAGTATTATCAACTAAGCCCATGGTGTACTTATGGTCAACTAAGAAGGTTTTAAGTCGATCATACCATGCTTTTGGAGCTTGCTTAAGTCCGTAAAGAGCCTTTTTAAGTTTGTATACATAATTAGGTTTTTCAAAATCGATGAAGCCCGGTGGTTGAGCAACATACACTTCTTCATTAATGACTCCGTTTAGAAATGCACTTTTGACGTCCATTTGAAAGAGTTTAAAATTATGTGCACACGCATAAGCAAGTAAGATTCTAATTGACTCGAGCCTAGCTACCGGAGCAAAGGTTTCATCGTAGTCGATGCCTTCTTGTTGATTATATCCTTGTGCTACTAGCCTAGCTTTGTTTCTAGACACAATTCCATTTTCATCCATTTTATTACGAAAGACCCATTTCGTTCCAATTATTGTTTGACTCTTTGGTTGAGGAACTAATGTCCATACATCATTCCTAACAAATTGATTTAATTCTTCTTGCATTGCAATTACCCAAGACTCATCTTTAATGGCTTCGTTAATGTTTTTCGGTTCAATGGTTGACACGAAACAAAAGTAGTTGCTTTCATTTTGGACTTTTGATCTTAGTGTTCTTTCGTTAATGTTGCCTATGACACTATCTAATGGATGACTTTTAGATTCTTTGACATTAACAAGTTCTTTGTTTAGTAGTTCATCTTCCTTGTCATTACCTAAGATTTCTTGACTTTCAATTGCTTGGCTTTCAACTAAGTCATCATCTACCAAAGGTGATGTCTTTGAGGGAGGTGGACTTTCGTCAAATGTTACGTTCAACGATTCCTCGACTCTTAAGGTTTCTTTGTTTAAAACAATGTAAGCTTTACTATTTTGTGAATATCCAAGAAATACACCTTCATATGACTTTGGGTCAAATTTGGTGAGATAATCCTTGGTGTTAAGAATGAAGCATTTACTCCCAAACACTCTAAAGTATCCTAATGTAGGCTTTTTACCTCTATAAAGTTCATAAGGAGTTTTATTCAGAAATCTTCTAATTAAGACTCGATTTAAAATGTACGTTGATGTGTCAACGGCATTACACCAAAACTTTTGTGGAATGGTTTGTTCATTAAGCATTGTTCTGCTCATCTCTTGCAATGTCCGGTTTTTACGTTCTACTACACCATTAGATTGAGGAGTTCGTGGAGCCGAAAAGTTATGAGTAATTCCATTATTATCACAAAATTTTCCAAATTGAAATTCATTATCAAATTCACGACCGTGATCCGTTCTAATAGACACAATATTAGACCCTACTTGATTTTTAATTTTCTTACTTAGAATCTCAAATTTATCGAAAGCTTCATTTTTACTTTTCAAAAACTTTGTCCAAGTATAACGTGAGTAATCATCTACTATAACCAGAGTATAGAAGTTACCTCCATAACTTTGTATAGCGGATGGACCAAATAAATCCATATGCAAAAGTTCTAGACACCTAGATGTAGACACCAAGTTTTTAGCCTTATGGCTACTATGGACTTGTTTACCGACTTTGCAAGCATCACAAAAGTGTTGGTCATATTTCAACTTGGGTAGGTTTCGAACTAAGTCTTTTGAGGAGAGGTTTTGGATTAGTCTCATGTTAGCGTGTCCTAAACGTCTATGCCATAAAGTTGAAGATTCATCTAATGAGGTAAGACAAAGTTTGTCTCTAGATGTTGAATCCAACTTCATGACGTATACGTTGTTCTTAAGGACACCTTTGGCTACGGTTATACCATCTTTAAGTATTTTACTACCGTTTTCACTAAAGAGGACATTATACTTATTATGACAAAGTTGACTAATACTAAGAAGATTAAATCCTAAGTTATCAACATGAGCAACATCATCTATAGAAAGGGAGTCATGAGAGATTGTACCTTTTCCGATGATTTTGCTCTTAGCATTACTACCAAACGTAACATTACCTCCATCACATGTGTGATATGTTGAGAAGAGGCTTTTATTACCCGTCATGTGCCTTGAACAACCGCTATCCTTGATCCATTCATCCGGATCCAAATAAACTTTGAGGCACACCTATTTTATGAAAAACACTCAAACATTTGGTCCCCAATTTCTCATGGGTCCATTTTGGTTAAGCATACCATTAATTTGTCCCAAATATGAAAATAGAGCATAAGGGTTCCATGGCATGTAATTTGAAGTTTGGTAATGTCCAAGAGTGTTTTGGTTCCAAACATGTGGATAGTTTGGTCGAGCATTGAAGTTGCTCTTTCGAAAGGGGCGTTTGGGAATTGAAGTCTTAGGTCTTGGTTGAGTAGTCTTAGCTCTAAATTCATTTTTACTAAGTCCTACTCCAGTTCTAAAGGCAGGTTTTGTTCTATTTTTATATGTAACTTTAACAAATTTTGAACGATCCGATGTGGATGGAGTGACTGCTGCAGCAGACCTGGCGGAACCCTCGGGGCCAACGGGCGGAACCCTAATCTGGGTTCCGTCTGGTCCGCGGGCTGCTGTAGCAGTTTTGTTTGTTTCATGTGTGTTCTTTTCTTGTTTCGTTTGACCCTTAACGGTATCAACTTGACTGAACCCTAGACCTGTTTTATCAAAGGGTGACTTTTGAAGTTTCATAATTTCATCCGCACATGAAATGCTCTTATCGAAGTTTTTGAACTTTGTGGTTTGTTTGATTAGATCATTTTGAGTAATTTTAAGTTTTTCAACTTCAAGCTTAAGTTCTTCACATGATTTGCATGATGTGTCAATACCTTTACTCTTTTCTAATCTCTTAGCTTTTTCTTTTAACTCATAAACTTCATTTTCTAAAAACTCCTTTTTAGTTTTCAAAAATTTATTTTTGTTTATAATTTTTAAGCTTAACTCACAAAGTTTGTTATATTCATTTTGTAAAGTATCATCATCTATAGAGGAGTAAGATGAGTCGGAGAGTACCTCATTTGAGTTGTGAGCCATGAGAGCAATATCATCATTCTTTGGCTCATCATCATCTCCTTCATAGTCACTCCAAGCACCACCCACAAAAGCTTGTTGAGGTTTGCTCTTGGGTGGTTTCGGACATTCTCCTACAAGATGACTTGTGTCTCCACACCGATAACATTTTCTTTCAACTTTTCCTTTTCGATCGTCACGATCTTTCCGGAAGGTTTTCTTTTCATCTTTAGGTTGCCTTACAAACCTCCCTCGCCTACGAAAGAACTTCTTGAAGTCTCTCACGGCCATAGCATATTCCTCATCATCACTATCCGAAGTAGATTCTTCATCATCACTTGATTGGACTCTAGCTTTCAAGGCAATGGACTTAACTTTTTCTTTCTTGCCTCTAACTAGTTCCGAATCTTTTTCCATTACCATTTCATAAACTTTGAGGTTTCCAATAAGCTCATCAAGTGACATGCTTGAAAGATCTTTGGATTCTTCAATTGCCGTCACTTTTGCTCTCCACTTCAGATGGAGTGCTCTAAGAAATTTCCTGACAAAGTTCTTACTACAAAAAGATTCATCAAGTGCTTTAAGTGAAGTAATAATAGTGTTAAACCTAGCAAAAGCATTATCAATAATCTCATATTCGGAAATAACAAATTGTTCGTATTGTTGAACAAGAAGATTAATTTTGTTATCTTTAACTTGTGAGTTTCCTTGATGAGTGACAATTAAAGATTTCCAAATATCTTTGGCAGTTTTACACAAAAAGACTCTTTCATATTCTTTCTTAGGCAAAGCGTTGTAAAGCATCATTTTAGCTTCATTATTTTTACCGATAAATTTCTTTTGATCATCATCTTTAATGTTAGTAATTACGTTATCACCATCAACAATTATATACCATAAATCTATATCTTTAGATTTTACGTAAGTTTCAAAACGGTTTTTCCAATAAATAAAACCATTTGCTTCAAAGAGTGGTGGTCTTTGCATAGATTGCCCTTCTTTGTAATTTTCAAAATCCATGGATCGTTTCAAGTTTTGAAACACAATATATTTTAAAATCTTGAGTAACGTAGCTCTTGAAGCCAATTTTGGAAAACTAGAAGGGGGGTTGAATAGTTTAGCGTTTTAAAATCTTTTTAACTTGTTTAGTTAGCTTTGAAACTTTCTGTTTGATCAAAGATATATGCACAAACACAATATATAACATGCAAGTAAAGGAAAGAAACGATCAAACCACAACACGAGTATTTATCGTGGTTCGGCTACAAGGACTCTTTTTCCTTGCCCTACGTCCACGCCCCGAGTATCCAACTCGAGAGTTTCTTTCACTAGTCAACAAGCTCCTTTCACCGGCGGAGAAAACCTTACACGTCGCTTATACTTTTACCGACACAAAGCTAGATGTCGAGTTCTTTTACAAGGGCACAACCACTCCCGTTTAGTTCTTTTACTAGGGTACAACAACTCTCGACACTCTTTGTATTTTGAGGACTAAAATACTAACCACTCACTACAGAATATACACAAACAAATGGAGTGTAAACAACACGAGTTTACACAATACTAAGCTACCAAGTCTTGCAACGTTGTGTTGGAAACTTGTAACTTATGACGACCTTGTGAGCTTCTTTGCTACAAAAGGAAACTTCACATGTACAATGTTAAGAGGTTAGAAGAAAAGAGAAGTGTGTGTGTAAAATATGATCTCAAGAGGTTAGCCAAAAATCAAGTTATGGCTTGGTATTTATAGCACAACAAACTGTATGCATGGCGGATCAGGCGGAACCCCCAGATGGGTTCCGCCCGTGTACCCCCAGGGTACCGCCGGGTCTGCAGTAGGTTTGTGCAATAACTCTTCAAACCAAACAAGGTCTTGTCACATAACTTCTAGCAACCAAACAATGTCACATCACTTAAATCAAGTCAAACACAAAACTTGTAAGCAACATCAAAGCAAGTCAAACACATTTCTTTCCATAAATGTATAATGACAAAACTTTCCATAAATGTGATGTGACTATTTCTAAATTAAGAAATAAACTTGTGTTATGTTTTATGAAATGTAAAATGTAGCAAAGGTCTAGTTTATGCAAGTCTTAAAAACTAAGATTATGTTTTGCTTAGAAACTAAAGTTTACATTTTGTCGTTAACAAAACTTAGCGAAGATCATAAAATATAAATAACGTTTTTAGGCGATATTTGTATTAACAAAAGTGAAGAAAACGACAAAGAATTAATTTTCCATGCAGGGAATAGTACCTGACGGCGTCAAGAAGGAAAATATGACGGCGTCAGGAGCAAAATCCATGACGACCCAGAGAAAACCTGAAGGCGTCAGAGTTATTTTGGTGACGGCCTGAAGAAGGATTACACATGACGGCGTCAGACCCAGATCTAGGCAGTCCGAGAACTTTATTGGCGGCGAGATGACGGCGTCAGAAATTTACTCTTGACGCCGTCACCTCACAAAATCTATATATACTTTTCTATTTTTCATTCATTAAGAGAGGAACTTGTGTGGAGAATACTAGGGCCGAACCTAATAAACCCTAGGTCGTTTGTAACAGTATTTTTAAGTGTTTTCACCCCTTGAAACCTTTCATGTTCAATTAAGATAAGTCTTCTTTCAATTCATTCAATATGTCTATGTGTTGTTTGAATATATCTTATGCTTGTCTTGATTATAACATGCTAGGCTAGATCTTTCATGTGTTTGCTTAGATGTAATGAAACCTAGATGTTGATTATAGGTTGATTGCTTGTTTATAGTTGTAATGGATGAATGATTTCAATGTTAGGCTTAAGAAAACTGGCAGATCTCCATCGTGTAACTTGCTTGAACGTCTTAAGAAACATGAACCGATGTGTACTAGGTTTTTATGATTGTATTTAATGCATGAGCGAATTCTAGTGATCCCATGTTAGGAGCTTCTTAGCCGGCTCGACATAGGAGTGAAGTAGGAGCTTATAGGATTGGGGAAGTAAGTACGCCACCCCATGAATGGTATTAAGGAATACAATCCGTCATCCACGCAACTGTAACCAGTAATTAACCTGTAAAAGATATCTAGAGAGTAGTGAAATCTAAGTAAACACAATTCTCCCATATATTGCACACACCACTATCTTAATTAGTTATTTTCATTTTTATTATTTTATTTTGATTGCATCTTAGTCATTGGGTTAGTTGATTAGCAACTAATTTTGCCCACTTCTTCAAAAACCGAGATTTTTATTTGCTTTTCTAAAACATAAAAATACAAAAAGAATCATCCCTCACCTCTAGACCTAGTCTTTTGGCTTTCTAATCCTAGCGACACTATTCCTAAGCTGAACGATCAATCCCCCGGTACTTGTCACTATACTATACTACAACGATCAGGTACACTGCCTGGTGGGGGTTGTAAGCTTCTCGAGATCCCTCGAGAGGTAAAGCCTGGTGCAATTCCTACGCATCAAGTTTTTGGCGCCGTTGCCGGGGAATAGTTATTGTCTAGGTTATAATTTCTTTTTATTAGGTCTACTTGCTAGATTCCTTTCTAGTAAGATTTTATTTTTATTTTTAGGTTTTCTTTAGTCTATCTTTTCTTTGTGTCTTTGTTCGTAAAAACCTTTCCATTGACTCTTCCGTTCACCTTTATGGAGAACGTGAATCCACCAAGTTCGACACTAGAGTTTTACCAGAAAAAATATAATTACACCAGTTTAGATATACCAAGATGGATGAATGAAATGAGGCGGACAGGATCTTATAATGATTTTATTGAGTACCTTGAGAAAAGAGGTGGTATGTGATTATTCACATACCATTTTATGGCCAAATACCGACCCAAATTGACTAAATGATCTAACAAATGCCAAAGAAACATGTGTTTTTATGTTGTGAACATGCAGGTACGGATTAATCACAAAAAGATGAAAAATCATGCAAAAACCCGGCAATAACGAGTATGAGAGTAGAATGAGTCAGAAAGTCAAGCTGGAATCAAAGTTGAGTTTATTGAGTCCTCAGAGTTTGATATATGAGCAAAAGTGCTCCTTATGTGAAGTTTGAAGAATTGCCAAAATTAGTCCCTGCACTTTCAGTTTTGACATATTCAGTCCCTCATGGAATTTATGAAGAAAAAGGACAAAGTCAATCCTTGGAGATACATTATTATTATAATTTGCCCTTGGAAGTTATTTTTGATTAATGGCAGAAATGGTCCTCATAATTTCATAAACTACAAAATTGGTCCTTGACAAATACTACAAGTATCAAAGGAACAAAACCTGGTCCAATCCAATTAAAAGAAAAAAACCAATAGCCCAAATCCAAGACAAAAGCCAAAGCCCAATCATTCTTTTCCCATAACCCAAGCCCATCCATATTCGGTCAAAGTAATAAAAACGGGTCAAGGTCAAAGAAAGGGTCAAAAGGGGTAATAAAATATTACCACAAATCATTCCCGCTCCCATTTTTCCCCAATTCCAAAATTACCCAGAAACATAGAACCCTAATAACCGTACGCATCAAATTACCACAATTAAGGGTAAGATAGTTAAATAAAACAGTTTCTAGAAGCTAAGTGTGATGTCAGAAGGTGTCAGGGAATGTAAGAAGCACAATTACATCCACATGGCAGTCCCTTATTGGTTGAGACGCGTCACCAAAGCTACTCCAAGGGTAGATAATGATTGGGATATGATTGGTATTGATCAAGCGGCTCTGAATGGATGTAAAGAAACACAAGCTCACACGGATTGCCAGCTTGGCAATCCGTGAATCTCATCTCCTCCTCAGCTATAAATAGGAGTGTAACCTTCTCATTTTTGTGTGTAATTTTTAGAGTAGCGAAGCCCTGCAAAAATTTCTTTTGATTGTATCTTAGTTTAGTTTGATGTAATTCATTTGAGCTTTTAATAAAATTTAGTTTTACATAAATCAATCTCAGTTTATTATCACTGTTTTAGTTTATCAGCTTTAATCATTGTTAATTTCAGCTTAATCCTTTATAGATTTCAGATTTATTAAATAGTTTAACTGTACTAAATTTGTTAATTCAGTGTTCATCTCTCATAAAAAACAAAAATATAAAAATTTAGAAAATATAAAAATATAAAAATAAGCTTTTATTCTTTTCATTTAAGCTTACAAATAAGCTAAATATGAGTCATATATTCCTTAAAAGCTGTTTAGCTTATTGAGGAATTGTTTCTAGATTTGATAAGTCGTAAGTCAGCTAAAGTCAAAGGAGGGGTAATCCATTGATTCCTGAGGTGAATTGGATAAGTTTGGTCAGAAATGGATGGATCTGCCTATCCTAGAGATAGGCAAGCTAAGTGAATCAATCCTGTTAAGCTGGATTGAAAGAAGTTTGTAAGTCCTTGTTTCTGATTTTTGATGATAAGTACTGTTTCATTAGCTAATATTAGTTGAGTTGTAGTGATAATTGCTTAACTGAGTTTGATGTGATTAATAGTAGATCTGTTTGCTTAGATCTGTTTTAGGATTGCTTATTTGAGTTCTGTGATTGGTATTATCTTTGATATTTGCAAATTTGAAAATCTGAGTTTAGAATTGGAAGTGAAACTGAGTCACTGTTTCATTGATTTTCTTTGCTGCATAGTTGCTTAAATTGAGTGCTGTGTATTGGATAGCTTCAGATCTGAGAAATTTTGGTGAACTGTGTAGAGTTATTGATCATCTGTTATAATGTGGAATTGAGTTACTGAGTTTTTGTGGGATCTAGTTGTTGCTAGTTGTTGCTATTACTTCTGATAGTAATTTGAAAGCTCATTAGATCAGTAGAAAGAGAGTTGAAGTGTTATTCATGGATTTATAGTAAAATTGTCATAATAAGGGGGTGTTTGGATCTTGCAATTACTGTGTAAGATTGTGGTTTACATGCTGAATTTTTGTCTCAAATAAACTCATTTAGGTTAGTGATAGTCATTTAGATAGTCAAAATAGTAAGTCATAACATTAATTAGTCAAAGTAAAGTTTAAATCTACCTTACTGTTAGCATAAGTGTAATTCAGTTAGTGGAATTGTAGGAGTAGTTGCAAATTAATCAATAGTAGCTAATTCTAGTTTAATAGTAGCTTAATAAATCTAGTTGAAATAGATTAGAGTAATCAAATTTGGAAATAGTCAAAGTAGAATAGTATAAGATAAGTCAACTGAGCATCAAACTTGTAGTTAAAGGCTGCTGAATTTGGGTAATTCTTTGGTAGTATACAGTGGTATTAGGTAATATAATTGCTTGATAAAAGATCTCAGTATATCAATAGCACTTTTGCCCCCATAATCTGTGAGTTTAGAGCTTAACTAATCAGCTTATTCAACCTGTTTAGTTGCCTGAGTGAGACATAATAGCTGAATGCTTTTTAGGCCTGCATTAGTGTTCTTGTGCTTTAAATTGCGAGTTGTGATTGAATATGAGTTGTATTTGAGTAGGTTTAGTGATTTGAACTATTTTTTTAGCTTCTGGAACTGCTCATGTTTGTTCTGCTCATTTTTGTGAGCTAATTGCTATATAATTGAGCTTCTGTGAGTTTAGTTGATATCATTTGATCAATCTGAGCATATTCTGAGCTTTTTGCATCATTTATAGTCTGTGTTTTAAGATTCATACATTTTTGTCACAAGTGCTTATAAATAAGCACTTGTGATAAGCTGATTTAGCTTAAATAAGCACTTTCACTATTCATTTTTATTTCAAAATTTTTCTCTGAGTTACTTTTAATATTTTAGATTTTCTGGAATTTTTTCAGATTTTTCTGAGCCTTTTTACTATTTTTCTTAATTTCTTTTTGATTTTATTCAATTTTAAATAGATTTTAATTACTAAAAATCCATTAAAATTCATAAAAAGCTGTGAAAAATACAAAAATATTTTTAGAAATTCTTATATAATATTTTAGAATTTTTAGAATTAAATTTTCATTTTTCCACTTTATTTTTCTATTTTTCTTTATTTTTAATTCATTTTAAATTCCAAAATTCAATATTAATTCATAGAAAATAAAAGAAAAGTCAAAAAAATATTTTTCTTTTTTTGGAAATTCATTTTATTAGTTTAATATTTTTAGAAAATATTTTCAAGATTGTAGGGTCATTTTTCAATAAACGTTACGTTTTAAATTTCGCGGTTGCGTTTTCGTTTTTACGTTTTTGACTTTGGTGCATTATTAGCTTGTACTCTTTGCATATTTCATTATTTTTTGTGATTACTTGAATATCTTGATTGCTATTTTCATTTTTTTCACTTTTCAATTCACGGTTTCACGAATCAATATTCTTGATTCCATTCGCCTTCACTGGGATACGACTCGGGTGATCCGTATTTTATGCGGATCACTTCGATATACTACTATATATTATATAAGTTGGTTTTCACACGAATCAAGAGGCCAAGTGCATAAGACTTTTAAAGAATTCACTTAGGAGCTCCATCAACCCCTGAAAATGCCTCACTTACTGAAACCTTCACCTAGGATAGTTTCGTATGAGCCACCTAGCTGCATGTCATTGTTAGGCCCTACCATAATACAGGATGAACACATAGGTGACCTTGATGTGATGGAGGATGTAGCCGAACATGATCACATTGATAAAAAGACCTAGGTTTTATGATCGATGATGATAAATCTCAAGAAACAGATGATGAATCTTTTGGGCAATTTGTATGTATATAGTAGTCATAATATTGAGGATGATCCTTATGATTCGGATATAGAAGTTGAGATGCCTAGAGAAGCACTTGAGATACTTGGGAAAATGTTAGGGTTGGATTATAATAAAATACATGTTGAGGATATAGGTGGTCTTGACACAAGGAACGATGAAGTAAGTAACATAAGCCCACCAAGTACCCCACAAGTCCTACCATCATTTGAGGCATACACACCGCCCGTGACTTATTCGGATGAAGTAGAAAAGACTTTAGGAATCCCAATTGAGGTAGAACCTTTGAACCAAACACAACTAGAGGATATAGGTTTGGATACTCATAATGATAAATTTACTCTTAGTTCTAGGGAAGTTCCTAGTTTTGATGAACCGGAGCCTCAACCAAAACCGTTACCTAATCTTCCATCCTTGGATGTGAATTTAGGAATTGAAATAGGTTCCGATCCACCCATCAAACCATATAGTCAGGGTAGTCTTAGGATAAAGGTAGTGGATTCTAAACCTTGTAGAGAGGAAGCCAATATAGGAGTGGAAAATGACCTTACATGCTTACATCACCCATTTATGATTGATCACAAGAAACATTATGGGTTTAAACTGGGTTTATTAGGTCAAGATGGATCCCCAACTAGTAGTCTCTTGAAGTTGATAGGAGCACACCCTTTTAAGTATATAATTCATCCACCACTCTTTTCTCACATGGCATACTTCCACCCTAAGGGTGTGTATCGCTACTTCCACCCGCACTTAATTCAAAGTGTAGGGAAAACCTCCCCTATTTCCGTTAAATAAAGGTAGAGTCAGGCTCGTGACTCGAACAAAAACAAGCGCTTCTTGGGAGGCAACCCATGCTTTGTGTTATTTTTATTTGTTTGATTGTTATTTGTTTCCGTATGCATGCTTTATTTTTATTGTTGGTAGATCATGTTTCAAAACTAAAATGGTGAAAATACTTTATTTTGTCGTTTGGCTTGGTCTTAACTTCATCCAAAGGTATTTCGCAAAAGATAAGTGTAAGGGGAAACCCCAAATATGTTTTTAAGAAACAAACTCGATCATGATTCTCCACAATATTAAGTGAACATGTATATTCGTATTTGTTAGAGTCAAATGCTTATATCGAGTCATAATTATGTTTTGCAGGATTTTCCAGGAAGTAGGACAAAGTTTTTCCAAAAATTTTCCGGAAACTTAACATAAGAATTTCTGCAGGTCACTTCTGACGGCGTCTGGAAGAAATTCCTGACGGCGTTACGTGTAAAATTCTGGGAATTTTACCAGTTTTGTTTTTCTAACGGAGTTTTAAAGTTTTTGTTGAATCTTTAGTTTTACAATCTCCAGGAGATCTGCAAACATCATTTGATGCGTAGGGATTGCACCAGGCTTTACCTCTCGAGGGATCTCGAGAAGCTTAAAACCCCCACCAGGCAGTGTACCTGATCGATGTAGTATAGTATAATGACAAGTACCGGGGGATTGATCGTTCCGCTAGGAATAGTGTCGCTAGGTTTAGAAAACCTAAAGAGTAGGTCTAGAGATGAGGGATGATTCTTTTTGTATTTTTATATATTTTATGAAAGCAAGTAAAAATATCGGGTTTGAAGGAGTTGGGCGGGATTAGTTGCTAGTCAACTAACCCAATTACTAAGATGCAATCAAAATAAAATACTAAAAATGAAAATAAACTAAATTAACTAGAGGTGTGAGCAATATATGGGAGAATTGTGTTTACTTAGATTTCACTACTCCCTAGATATCTTTTACAGGTTAATTACTTGTTACAGTTGCATGGATGACGGGTTGTATTCCTTAATACCATTCATGGGGTGGCATACTTACTTCCCCAATCCTATAAGCGCCTACTTCACTCATATGTCGAGCCGGCTAAGAAGCACCTAACATGGGATCACTAGAATTTGCTCATGCATTAAATACAACCAATAAAACCTAGTACACATCGGTTCATGTTTCTTAAGACGTTCAAGCATGTTACACAATGGAGATCTGCCAGTTTTCTTAAGCCTAACATTGAAATCATTCATCCAATACAAATATAAACAAGCAATCAACCTATAATTAACATCTAGGTTTCGTTACATCTAAGCAAACACATGATAGATCTAGCCTAGCATGTTGAAATCAAGACAAGCATAAGATATATTCAAACAACACACAGACATATTGAATGAATTGAAAGAGTACTTATCTCAATTGAACATGAAAGGTTTCAAGGGGTGAAAACCCTTGAAAATACAGTAAAAAACGACCTAGGGTTTATTAGGTTCGACCCTATTATTCTCCACACAAGTTCCTCTCTTAATGAATGAAAAATAGAAAAGTATATATAGATTCTGATAGGTGACGGCGTCAAGAACAAATTTCTGACGCCGTCATCTCGCCGCCAAATAATTTCTCGGACTGCCTAGATCTGGGTTTGACGCCGTCATGTGTACTCCTTAAGCAGGCCGTCACCAAAAATACTCTTGACGCCCTTGTTGTGACGCCTTCAGGTTTTCACTGGGTCGTCATGGATTTTACTCTTGACACCGTCACGTTTTTCTTCTTGACGCCGTCAGGTACTGTTCTTAGTATGGAAAATTAAGTCTTTGCCGTTTTCTTCACTTTTATGCTCCAAAAACGTCCAAAATGCTTCCTTTTCCAGAATTCACTCCCAAAGTACCTAAAATCACAAAAGGAACGATTTAGGGCAATATTTGATAAAATAAATTCAATTCCGGGCTTAAATGACCCCCTAAAAGTGATTCATTTTTCGCCTCATCATATACCCTTACACTTGAGATTTGCTTGTCCTCAAGCAAATGCGCTTTTATTCTAGTCAAAATACAAGTTAGGGGTCATTTAACACTAATATTAAAGTAATTACAACAAATAATCGTTCCACTAAAGACCAAAGACAAGCACGGAGGTCATATACTAGCACCTCACAAATTGTGTTTAGATACTCACATCTCTCGGGTGTAATAAAGTATATATCACAATATGGAAATGGAAAACATCTCTCACTACCTGTCATAGCAATATAGATTACCATAGGCTTGGGAAAGGATCAAACCTCCACCACAAGGCGTAAGCACCTAGGATAAACTATCAAAGAGGTCTTTTCAAGGGTTGTAACGTTAGGTGTAGGGATATGGAATACACGGTTTTGTTGGATATAGGCAGTCTTTACTGGTGGAGAGTTAACAATCTTAGTTAATTACATGTACAATATGGCGTTGCTAAGCCAAGACTAGACTCGACTTAAGCTAATAAATGAAAAATAACAAAAACATAAAATAAACATAGAATGAAACGGGATGGTAGTCCGTATGTTTTTCTCTTTTCTTTTTATATTTTCTTTTTCTTTTTCTTTTTCTTGATTTTTTTCGATTTTTTTTTTTATTTTTTTTATTTTTTTTTTTATTTTTATTTTTTTGCATACACTCTTACCCTACCATCCAAAAGAATACATCATAGGGAATGAACATTCCCCTTACACTTGAATTTTTACATACTTTACAATAAACTAATCTAATGACTCGAATTAAGAAAATCAAAACACTTGGAGCACTTTTAAGATTAACGCACATATGGGGGTAATATATGATGTTCTTCCCCATTACTCCATAAAATAAGTACTTTACCCATGAGTCCCAATCGTCCCAAAACAATATGTACAAGGATATGACTCGACTTAGCAACCATGTAATCAATTAGATAGTTAACTTAGGGTTTAACAAATAACAATAATGCACTAAAGATGAGTGCATACACGGAAGGCTAAGGCGATTTGGGTGTACATTTAAGTAGGGTGTAACAAATTCTTCCTTTAAGTAAGATGCTTAAAGTTAGAAACGAAAAGATAGTCTCGGAGGGGTGTACTAGGGGTTTCGTGTACTAAAAATGAGTACAACGCTAAGGTGTGGGAAAAATTAATTGACTTTACTAGCCAAGTAATATGACTTAAATGGTCAAGTAATTATAATACGGGTTTAACACAAGGGTGATCCTAATGCCTCTTATCATATAGTAACTCCTACTACACGAATGTAGTCTCACTAGCGGTCTCGGGATGCATCACTAACGCAAGTTCTAGAATCTAAATGCTACCGGTACACTCATAAGCACTAATAGTAAATGTTTTTCCTATAAAATCTAAAGGCGAACCTCACATATTTGGGTGGAAAATTTTTCTGAATAGTACGGTTTTGTGCTAGTCATACAATCTCCTATCCATGAGACGCTTGCTATGGCTAAAGTTTCACTCCTAAATGTTGTAAAAAAATTTAAATTTGGCGCTAAAATTGCACTAACAAGTATTTCTTATAGTTTTATTACACATCTACCTTCAAACAAACAAACTCATGCGAAAGTGTATCTGTAAGGTATCATCATTTTACCCTCCCCTTACACTTAGGATGAACATTGTCCCCAATGTTCAAGTAAAGAATGTAAAAGTGAAATAAGTAAAAAGAATGAAATCAAATACTCCCCTGATTCGCTCGGTATGGATAATAAGGTGGCTAGGTTAGATCTTCCTCCAAGAAAATGAAGAATCAAAGCTTCCCTTCCAGAATATAAATCATCTTCTTGTCATACATAACCTGTAGAACCTGAGATAACAGACAAGGCAACCTCGCATAAAATCGGCGGCAATCTATATATGCTAGTAGAACCTAGAAAACAAAATAAGATATAATGCTTGTGGAATGATTGATTGAGGCAAAAGCAGTCAACTAAAGTCAACCACGGATATGGTCAACATAGTCAAACTCCTTAGGCTCAATGCTCCGCGGAATATAGTGTTTCCCCGGGTCGTTATGTCCCGACGAGGTGTGGATGGTTAACAAACGGGTTGTGATCGGGTGAATCTGGATAGGAAAGAGTTTGTGATTGGTTATACTACTGAATCTACAAGGAAATAGCTTAAATAAGCTATATGAATAAGACTGGAAGTTTGGAAAAACCAGAAACATTTAAAATCTAAAACGCGTACGTTTACATTTTAAATAACGTAAACGTACAAGATAAAACGCGAGTTTTTAAGAAATAAAATACCTATGGATATGAAAATTATATTTTTACAATCCTAATAATATAAGAAAATTTTTAGAAAATTAAAATTAATTTTTACACAATTTATATAATTATTATTAATTAAATACTAATTTCCTATTTACTTTTAATTATTTAAATTAACCTAAATTATAACTAATTATGGAATTACACTAAAAATATGAAAATTAAATTTGGAAAAATCTAAAATATTATAATACTAATTTTAAAATTAAAATTATATTTTTCTACTTTTTTAATAATTATTATTAATTAAAAACTAATTATTAATTAATTTAAACTATTTTAAATTAGGAAAAATAGAAAATGAACAGTAAAAATTATAAGAAAATTCCTAAAATTATTTTACAACTTATAAAAGCTAGGAAAAATATAAAAACTAGGGTTTACTTTATAAAAACTAATTTTGCTATTTAAAACTTAAATATTAATTAATTACTAATAAAACTAATATTAAATCTAATAAATACTAAATGACAAAATAAGAATCTGAGAAAATTACTAAAATTACTTTAATATAAAAGGAATTTAAGAAAATTATAAAAATGACAAGGTGCTTAATAAAAATCTAAAAATAAAAATTAAAAAGATAAATCAAATTAAATAGAAACTATCACTTATAATTAAAATTGGTTTTTCTGGCTTTTTCTTTTACAAATCTATTTTATACATAAAAACATCAAACTTTTGTAAAAACAACTTTTTTATATCTAGAAAATAAGCTATTTAAGGGCTAATGAGCTTGACAGTTGACTTTGGTCAACTGTCAAAGCTAAAAGCTTTGAAATAAGCTTAAACCTGAGACCAGGGGTGGATTAAGGTGCAAACAAGAGATATCAACTGAAAATAAGCTAGAACAACTAGACAAGTCTACTGAATAAGCTTAAAAATGAAAATAAGCAATTCCAAGGACTGATTCAACAACCAGGCCTGCAGTGAACTATAGGGGCAATTTGAGCTTATCAAATAAGCTGAAAAGCTCAAATTGAGCACTGAGGTAGCAAGATGAGCTGGAGAGCTTTTCAAAAAGCCTAAAATCACCCTCTGGGACCCACTAGGCTGGTCAGGGGAGGGGCATGAAAGTAGGACCTAAAGCTGAATGCTCAGCTTATAAGCAAATTGGGACAAGGTACCAGGGCATAGCAGCCCTAGTAAATAAGCTTAAAACTTGGAAATAAGCACTGGGATGACAAGCTAGCTAGTTAAGGTTCCTAAAAAGCTAATAATCCTAGGGTGGGGGCCACTGATAAGCAATGGGGAACCCTAGGAAGTTGGGCTAGTTGAACTGTGGGCATAGTGCAGGGTATAGGCTTACCCTGCAGCTTACTTTAAGCATTTCCATGAGCCACAACAAAAATTACAAAAATAAGCTATTAGTGGGATTCAAAAGCTAAGGTGGTATACTTCAACATCTGAAAATAACAAGTCCTAATATTGAACAGAAAATTCATGAAAATTCTTGGGGAATTTGGATTTCTGCACACTTAGAATTTTTGACTTTTTGCTCAATCTTGGAATGTTGATTTAAATGGATTTTGTGCTTAATCTACTGGCTTAATATGCTGACATAAGCTGTTTAGAGGCTAAATTAAGTTGTGACAACAAATTATAAACTGAAATGAACAATCAAGGGGACTTAAAATCAAACAGTGAACTCATACATTGGAATCATGAATGACCTTTACTTTTTTATAAAAGACCAAAAGTTTTATTGCTATACTGAACTAAGTTGACCTAAAGAAACATGCATGAACCATTTACTGCCATTGAAACACTAAGCACAGTGATGAAAACTACTGATCCAAACACTCCCTTATTGAGCTGAAATTGAGATTTATGAAGAGAATGATTACTCTAATCCAATATTAAGAGGTATTAATTGATTCTAGACTATAATAACTATATTTAAGCAGGAATAAACAATGATAAACAATAAAAACTTACTAACACAGATTTTTCAACAAAATATGGAAAATCTTACAAAGTGTCTCAGCAAAGAACCAGGGTGCACAGGGGTCCAATACTACACTCCTAATGCTCCCAAGAGCTTTAAACCAAACCCATACTTCACTGCTACTCTTATTCTTTCTTCTTCTTTCTGTTTTTCACTATTTGTATAACTTTTGATTATTCTTGTTAATTTGAAGGGAAACTGGTCTCAATACTCAAATAACTTAAAGAAACTCAATTATAAACTTGAAATGAGTCAATAGAAAGAGAAACAAACAACTTCCAAACTGTTTTAATTAAAGAGGAATTTTCACTCAAAATGGCAAAATATACTTTCAACTGAGAAAGTTCAAATTGATACTGGAAATAGATTAATAATATACTGACAAAGCTTAATACAACAATTTAAAGCTCAAAATTACACTGGAAGGAAGAATTTCATTAAAACGACATTATTACTACTCTAAGTTATACTACATCTAAAAATTACACACCTCTCTCTCCCTTTTTCTTCACCTTTATAGAATGAGGTGGTGTTCTGAGCAATTCCCACTTCTGTTTGAGCCCTTGGATTGCTTCTTTTAATCCTGGCCGTTCAAATGATTTTTGGCGCGAAATGGGTAAAAGGCAGGTTGAGTGGGGGTTGGTTTGGTGTAGGTGAGGTATTAATGAGGGGGAGGGTTGGTTTGGTGAGTAGTATTAATGAAGTTGGGGTCTTGGTGAAAAGGTGAGAGGAGGAGGGGGGACAATGAAGCAGAAAAACGGGGGAAAAGGGATGATGAATAGTGGGTTTGACCCTGGTTTGACTCGTTGACCTGTTGACCTGGGTGTTATCAAAATGGGGGTGGGCTGGGCTTTTCTGGGCTTGGGGTGTTTCTGGATCAGGCTTTGGGTTTATTTTGGTGGATTTGAAATTTGGATCAATTAATAACAAGGGTCCATTTGGTGTAATAGTTACAAATCACAAGGACTAATGTTGTAATTTCTGAAAAACCCATGGACTGAAAATGTGTTTTCCCAAAGTACTTATAAGGGTAATATATGCCAACTTCCAATAGTCCAAGGTTTAAAAAATATAAATTTTCACTTTTGGTCCTTCAGGGACTAAAATTGCAAATTATTGAAACTTGAGGGACCAAAATGTACTTTTCTCCAAACTTTTCATCCAAGGACCATTTCTGCCAACTTTTGATTTTTCAAAGAATTTTGTTGAGTTTTCCATCCAAAATATTTCCCAGGGACCAAATCTGACAAAATTGAAACTCTAGGGACTAATTTTGTAATTTTCAAAACTTTTCCAATTTTTCACCAAAGGACTAAATATGACAACTTATGATTTTAAAATGACCTTTGGTGATAATTTTCCATATTTTGAATGACCAGGGACTAGTTTTGCCATTTTATGAAAGTTGGGGGACTGAAACTGCCAATTATGCAAACTTTTTACGTTTTTCATCTGTTTTTACTCATTTTGCATCTAAGACATATAAAACACAATTTTGAAATATTTTTAGTATTTTGATGCATTACTGAGTGTTTTTGTATGTTTTGCAGTTCAGATTTGACCAAAAATGATGAGTGTTTGAGCACTCATCAATCCCCCACACTAAAATATTGCTAGTCCATAGCAATAAACTGTTTTGAAAACTTAATGGATTTTAAACTCTTTACCAAAAGCCATCACTTCTGGAGTAGCCAGATGTATCGATTCAAGTAAGAACTGTGGTCCACCTGATAACCATGTGATTTTGAGCAAACCACCAGCTGTCAACGGATTTGATTAGTCTTTACCAAAAGCCGTTTGCTTCTGGACTAGCCAACTCTTGATGGACAAAGTCAACATCTTGGTGAGCTGATTAACAATTATGGTTTTTCCACTGCCTTTACCACAAGCCATAATCTTGCGGGCTAGCCAACTCATTCGCTTTTTAGGATATGGCGAGTTGATATACCATACAATTTTGGGCAAATTGCAAGCCGTCAACGGATTTGATATATCTTTACCAAGAGCCGTTTGCTCCTGGATTAGCCAATCCTTTTGTCGTTTAGACATGGCGGACTGATAACCACAAAAAATTTTGAACTCAAGTGAATTTTTTTTTTAAAATTTTTGAGATTTTGGCAAAAAAACGGGGGTACTAGATAGTAAAATGTGATAAAATTCGCTAGAATACCCCCCACACTTTGAATGAATATTGTCCTCAATATTCAAAGTCCCGGCTATTATGCCGACTCTTTGAACGAAAAAGGGCAACATTACAAGCTAAATGTGGAAACACCATTTTCTTTTCACTGTATTAGTAACCAAAGCAGGGGTAACTCCCCCACACTTAGGGTGAAAACCCTAAGTACATGCTACTGTTTTTGTTTACCGAGTCGCTAGCTTGACTCGACCCCGAATTCATTTGTCCTTGGGGAAGCATGATGTAGAAGAAACAATCTCAATCGAACTTTCATTCAAGATGTTTGGACAAACATTTGAAGCACGTGAAAGTTTCACACCGATGAGATAAGTATCCGGCTCAAGATAATGATACATGAAAATGCCGGGGTCAAAGATGGTGTCTTCATTCCCGAAGGAGTGAAGAAGAAAAGAAGTCACCTTATAGGTGAAGAAAAGGAAGAAAACCATGATGAAAATCATGATAAGATCTTCTTCCTCGAGAGCAGGCTCATTAGCCTGAATTTGGATTTCAAAGGTTAAGCTCAAAAACATCCCGGGAGGGAGGGTGGGATAATTTGTCATAGAAATACAAATTCTCATGATTGAGAATCTTTCCCCCCGATCATGATGTTTCTTGCCATCATACTCCGGAGGAGTCATGATAAGGTGATCAATGATGGGCTCAGAAGATATTTCATCAACATCACTGATGTCTCCATAAGATAAAGAATTTTCTTCAGTGTTTGAATCACTAAGCCCGGTGTTTAGATAGGAATTGAGTGATGGATCATCATTCAATAAGCTTTCAAGGAAAAGAATATCCCCCTCAGAATCAAGATAGTTATCATCAACTTCATACGAAGTTGAACTATCTAGAGCAAGGAATGCTTCGACTTCCTCCATATCATCTTTGAAATCAAAGAGATCATCATCACTTCCCGATGCCAGTGGATTGGTGTGAGTGAGTTCATCGGCGAACTCCTCGAGAAGAAATTCAACATTAGAGTGGGGAAGGGATGCATCAACATACTTAATGTCTCCATAAGATAAACAATCATCACTAGAATCAGAGACAGTCTCAATTTGATCATTTGGATTATAAGTGGGAGAAGGAATATCACACACTTGATCAAAAGTCCCCTGTGACTCTCTCGGGATTGGGACAAGGATCTCAACACTAGACTTTATTAATTCGTCCGATTCCATATTAGGAACAGTGCTAAGATGCTCATCCCCCATGTTTAGAGAGTGAGTGTGAACTTCAGGTGTGATAACAACAGACTGAGGGAGATGAGAGGAGCTAGCATTCATGGATTGAGGCAAAAGTAGTCAACTAAAGTCAACCACGGATATGGTCAACATAGTCAAACTCCTTAGGCTCAATGCTCCGCGGAATATAGTGTTTCCCCGGGTCGTTATGTCCCAACGATGTGTGGATGATTAACAAACGGGTTGTGATCGGGTGAATCTGGACAGGAAAGGGTTTGTGATTGGTTATACTACTAAATCTATAAGGAAATAGCTTAAATAAGCTATATGAATAAGACTGGAAGTTTGGAAAAACCAGAAACGTTTAAAATCTAAAACGCGTATGTTTACATTTTAAATAACGTAAACGTACAAGATAAAACACGAGTTTTTAAGAAATAAAATACCTATGGATATGAAAATTATATTTTTACAATCCTAATAATATAAGAAAATTTTTAGAAAATTAAAATTAATTTTTACACTATTTATATAATTATTATTAATTAAATACTAATTTCCTATTTACTTTTAATTATTTAAATTAACCTAAATTATAACTAATTATGGAATTACACTAAAAATATGAAAATTGAATTTGGAAAAATATAAAATATTATAAAACTAATTTTAAAAATAAAATTATATTTTTCTACTTTTTTAATAATTACTATTAAATAAAAACTAATTATTAATTAATTTAAACTATTTTAAATTAGGAAAAATAGAAAATGAACAGTAAAAATTATAATAAAATTCCTAAAATTATTTTACAACTTATAAAAGCTAGGAAAAATATAAAAACTAGGGTTTACTTTATAAAAACTAATTTTGCTATTTAAAACTTAAATATTAATTAATTACTAATAAAACTAATATTAAATCTAATAAATACTAAATGACAAAATAAGAATATGAGAAAATTACTAATATTACTTTAATATAAAAGGAATTTAAGAAAATTATAAAAATGACAAGGTGCTTAATAAAAATCTAAAAAGAAAAATTAAAAAGATAAATCAAATTAAATAGAAACTATCACTTATAATTAAAATTGGTTTTTCTGGCTTTTTCTTTTACAAATCTATTTTATACATAAAAACATCAAACTTTTGTAAAAACAACTTTTTTATATCTAGAAAATAAGCTATTTGAGGGCTTATGAGCTTGACAGTTGACTTTGGTCAATTGTCAAAGCTAAAAGCTTTGAAATAAGCTTAAACCTGAGACCAGGGGTGGATTAAGGTGCAAACAAGAGATATCAACTGAAAATAAGCTAGAACAACTAGAAAAGTCTACTGAATAAGCTTAAAAATGAAAATAAGCAGTTCCAAGGACTGATTCAACAAGCAGGCCTGCAGTGAACTATAGGGGCAATTTGAGCTTATCAAATAAGCTGAAAAGCTCAAATTGAGCACTGAGGTAGCAAGATGAGCTGGAGAGCTTTTCAAAAAGCCGAAAATCACCCTCTGGAACCCACTAGGCTGGTCAGGGGAGGGGCATGAAAGTAGGACCTAAAGCTGAATGCTCAGCTTATAAGCAAATTGGGACAAGGTACCAGGGCATAGCAGCCCTAGTGAATAAGCTTAAAACTTGGAAATAAGCACTGGGATGACAAGCTAGCTAGTTAAGGTTCCTAAAAAGATAATAATCTTAGGGTGGGGGCCACTGATAAGCAATGGGGAACCCTAGGAAGTTGGGCTAGTTGAAGTGTGGGCATGGTGCATGGTATAGACTTACCCTGCAGCTTATTTTAAGCATTTCCATGAGCCACCACAACAAAAATTACAAAAATAAGCTATTAGTGGGATTCAAAAGCTAAGGTGGTATACTTCAACATCTGAAAATAACAAGTCCTAATATTGAACAAAAAATTCATGAAAATTCTTGGGGAATTTGGATATCTGCACACTTGGAATTTTTGACTTTTTGCTCAATCTTGGAATGTTGAATTAAATGGATTTTGTGCTTAATCTACTGGCTTAATATGCTGACATAAGCTGTTTAGAGGCTAAATTCAGTTGTGACAACAAATTATAAACTGAAATGAACAATCAAGGGGACTTTAAATCAAACAGAGAACTCATACATTGGAATCATGAGTGACCTTGACTTTCTTATAAAAGACCAAAAGTTTATTGCTATACTGAACTAAGTTGACCTAAAGAAACATGCATGAACCATTTACTGCCATTGAAACACTAAGCACAGTGATGAAAACTACTGATCCAAACACTCCCTTATTGAGCTGAAATTGAGATTTATGAAGAGAATGATTACTCTTATCTAATATTAAGAGGTATTAATGGATTCTAGACTATAATAACTATATTTAAGCAAGAATAAACAATGATAAACAATAAAAACTTACTAACGCAGATTTTGCAACAAAATATGGAAAATCTTACAAAGTATCTCAGCAAAGAACCAGGGTGCACAGGGGTCCAATACTACACTCCTAATGCTCCCAAGAGCTTTAAACCAAACCCATACTTCACTGCTACTCTTATTCTTTCTTCTTCTTTCTGTTTTCACTATTTGTATAACTTTTGATTATTCTTGTTAATTTGAAGGGAAACTGATCTCAATACTCAAATAACTTAAAGAAACTCAATTATAAACTTGAAATGAGTCAATAGAAAGAGAAACAAACAACTTCCAAACTGTTTTAATTAAAGAGGAATTTTCACTCAAAATGGCAAAATATACTTTCAACTGAGAAAGTTCAAATTGATACTGGAAATAGATTAATAATATACTGACAAAGCTTAATACAACAATTTAAAGCTCAAAATTACATTGGAAGGGAGAATTTCATTAAAACGACATTATTACTACTCTAAGTTATACTACAGCTAAAAATTACACACCTCTCTCTCCCTTTTTCTTCACCTTTATAGAATGAGGTGGTGTTCTGAGCAATTCCCACTTCTGTTTGAGCCCTTGGATTGCTTCTTTTAGTCCTGGCCGTTCAAATGATTTTTGGCGCGAAATGGGTAAAGGGCAGGTTGAGTGGGGGTTGGTTTGGTGTAGGTGAGGTATTAATGAGGGGGAGGGTTGGTTTGTTGAGTAGTATTAATGAAGTTGGGGTCTTGGTGAAAAGGTGAGAGGAGGAGGGGGGACAATGAAGCAGAAAAACGGGGGAAAGGGGATGATGAATAGTGAGTTTGACCCTGGTTTGACTCGTTGACCTGTTGACCTGGGTGTTATCAAAATGGGGGTGGACTGGGCTTTGCTGGGCTTGGGGTGTTTCTAGATCAGTCTTTGGGTTTATTTTGGTGGATTTGGAATTTGGATCAATTAATAACAAAGGTCCATTTGGTGTAATAATTACAAATCACAAGGACTAATGTTGTAATTTCTGAAAAACCCATGGACTGAAAATGTATTTTTCCCAAAGAACTTATAAGGGTAATATATGCCAACTTCCAATAGTCCAAGGTTTAAAAAATATAATTTTTCACTTTTGGTCCTTCAGGGACTAAAATTGCAAATTATTGAAACTTGAAGGACCAAAATGTACTTTTCTCCAAACTTTTCATCCAAGGACCATTTCTGCCCACTTTTGATTTTTCAAAGACTTTTGTTGACTTTTCCATCCAAAATATTTCCCAAGGACCAAATCTGACAAAATTGAAACTCCAGGGACTAATTTTGTAATTTTCAAGACTTTTTCAATTTTTCAGCAAAGGACTAAATATGACAACTTATGATTTTAAAATGACCTTTGGTGATAATTTTCCATATTTTGAATGACCAGGGACTAGTTTTGCCATTTTATGAAAGTTGGGGGACTGAAACTGCCAATTATGCAATCTTTTTACGTTTTTCATCTGTTTTTACTCATTTTGCATCTAAGACATATAAAACACAATTTTGAAATATTTTTAGTATTTTGATGCATTACTGAGTGTTTTTGTATGTTTTGCAGTTCAGATTTGACCAAAAATGATGAGTGTTTGAGCACTCATCAATGATGTTTGCAGATTTCCTGAAGATTATAAAACTAATAATTCAACAAAAACTTTAAGACTCCGTTAGAAAAACAAAACTGGTAAAATTTCCAGAATTTTACACATGATGCCGTCAGGAATTAATTTCTGACGCCGTCAGAAGTGACCTCTAGAAATTCTTATGTTAAGTTTCCGGAAAATTTCTGAAAAAACTTCGTCCTACTTCCTGGAAAATCCTGCAAAACATCATTATTACTCGATACAAGTATTTGACTCTAACAAATACAAATATACATGTTCACTTAATATTGTGGAGAATCAAGATCGGTATTGTTTCTTAAAAACATATTTGGGGTTTCCCCTTACACTTATCTTTTGCAAAAATACCTTTGGATGAAGTTAAGACTAAGCCAAACAACAGAGTAAAGTATTTTCACTATTTTAGTTTTGAAACATGATTTACCAACAATAAAAATAAAGCATGCCTACGGAAACAAATAACAAACAAACAAAATAAAAATCACACAAAACATGGGTTGCCTCCCAAGAAGCGCTTGTTTTTGTTTGAGTCACGAGCCTGACTCTACCGTTATTTAACAGAAATAAGAGAGGTTTTCCCTACACTTTGAATTAAGTGCGGGTGGAAGTAGCGATATACACCCTTAGGGTGGAAATATGCCACGTGAGGAAAGTGTGGTGGATGAATTATATGCTCAAAGGGGTGTGCTCCTATCATCATAACCTTACCAAATTCAATTGGGTTAATGGGTGGATTAAGATTTTCTCCTAGAAAGGGATCATTTTATATCAACTTCGAGAGACTCCTAGTTGGGAATCCATCTTGACCTAATAAACCCGGTTTAAACCCATAATGTTTCTTGTGATCAATCATGAATGGGTGATGTAAGCATGTAAGGTTATGTTCCACTCCTATATTGGTTCCCTCTCTACAAGGCTTAGACTCCACTACCTTTATCCTAAGACTACCCGGACTATATGGTTTGATGGGTGGATCGGGTCCTTTTTCAATTCCTAAATTTTCATCAAGGGATGGAAGATTGGGTAACGGTTTTGGTTGAGGCTCCGGTTCATCAAAACTAGGAACTTCCCTAGAACTAAGAGTAAGGTTTTTATTATAAGTATTCAAACCTATATCCTCTAGTTGTGTTTGGTTCAAAGGTTCTACCTTTATCGGGGCTCCTATAGTCTCTTCTACTTCTTTCGGGTAAGTCATGGGTGGCGTGTGTGCTTCAAACGATGGTAGGACTTGTGAGGTACTTTGTGGGCTCATGTTATTTACTTCACCATCCCTTGTGTCAAGACCACCTATATCCTCAACATGTGTTTTATTATAATCCAACCCTAACATTTTCCCAAGTATCTCAAGTGCTTCTCTAGGCATCTCAACTTCTATATCCGAATCATAAGGATCATCCTCAATATTATGACTACTATATACAAATTGCCCAAAAGATTCATCATCTGTTTCTTGAGATTCATCATCATCGATCATAAAACCTAGGTCTTTTTGATCAAGGTGATCATGTTCGGCTACATCCTCCATCACATCAAGCTCACCTATGGGTTCATCCTGTATTATGGTAGGGCCTAACCAGGACATGCAGCTAGGTGGCTCATACGAAACTATCCTAGGTGAAGGCTCATATGGTGCATAGGTTTCAGTAAGTGAGGCATTTTCAGGGGTTGATGGAGCTCCTAAGGTGAATTCTTTAAAAGTCTTATGCACTTGGCCTCTTTTATCAAGGTACTCAATAAAATCAATATAAGATCATGTCCTTCTCATTTCATTACTCCATCTTGGTATATCCAAACTGGTGTAATTATATTTTTTCTGGTAAAACTCTAGTGTCGGACTTGGTGGATTCACGTTCTCCATAATGGTGAACGGAAGAGTCAATGGAAAGGTTTTTACGAACAAAGATACAAAGAAAAGATAGACTAAAGAAACCTATAAAAATAAAAATAAAATCTTACTAGAAAGAAATCTAGCAAGTAGACCTAATAAAAAGGAATCCTAACCTAGACATTAACTATTCCCCGGCAACGACGCCAAAAACTTGATGCGTAGGGATTGCACCAGGCTTTATCTCTCGAGGGATCTCGAGAAGCTTACAACCCCCACCAGGCAGTGTACCTGATCGATGTAGTATAGTATAATGACAAGTACCGGGGGATTGATCGTTCAGCTAGGAATAGTGTCGCTAGGTTTAGAAAACATAAAGACTAGGTCTAGAGATGAGGGATGATTCTTTTTGTATTTTTATATATTTTATGAAAGCAAGTAAAAATATCGGGTTTGAAGGAGTTGGGCGGGATTAGTTGCTAGTCAACTAACCCAATTACTAAGATGCAATCAAAATAAAATACTAAAAATGAAAATAAACTAAATTAACTAGAGGTGTGAGCAATATATGTGTAATACCCTAGGCAAATCCCACATTGGCCGTGACTTGGAGTGATGTTGGGACATATGTTAACATTCGCCTTATATGACAACAACGCGTTTTGTGGTCTAACGGTTAATCGCCCATACGATTAAGCGTGCTCATGTGAGAGTAGTACTGGCTTGGGTGACCTGCCGGGAAGTCGTCACACGAGGGCCACAAAAGCAAAGCCGTGAGCCTTCGGGCAAAGCGGACAATAATGTGGTCTATAAGGCGGGGTGTTACAGATGGTATCAGAGCCACTCCAAGTCGTTCGGGATGTGGGGCAAACCTCATCGAGGACGATGAGTCCCTAAGGGGGGGGGGTGAATGTAATACCCTAGGCAAATCCCACATTGGCCGTGACTTGGAGTGATGTTGGGACATATGTTAACATTCGCCTTATATGACAACAACGCGTTTTGTGGTCTAACGGTTAATCGCCCATACGATTAAGCGTGCTCATGTGAGAGTAGTACTGGCTTGGGTGACCTGCCGGGAAGTCTTCACATGGGGGCCACAAAAGCAAAGCCGTGAGCCTTCGGGCAAAGCGGACAATATTGTGGTCTATAAGGCGGGGTGTTACAATATGGGAGAATTGTGTTTACTTAGATTTCACTACTCCCTAGATATCTTTTACAGGTTAATTACTTGTTACAGTTGCGTGGATGACGGGTTGTATTCCTTAATACCATTCATGGGGTGGCGTACTTACTTCCCCAATCCTATAAGCGCCTACTTCACTCCTATGTCGAGCCGGCTAAGAAGCTCCTAACATGGGATCACTAGAATTTGCTCATGCATTAAATACAACCAATAAAACCTAGTACACATCGGTTCATGTTTCTTAAGACGTTCAAGCATGTTACACAATGGAGATCTGCCAGTTTTCTTAAGCCTAACATTGAAATCATTCATCCAATACAACTATAAACAAGCAATCAACCTATAATTAACATCTAGGTTTCATTACATCTAAGCAAACACATGATAGATCTAGCCTAGCATGTTGAAATCAAGACAAGCATAAGATATATTCAAACAACACATAGACATATTGAATGAATTGAAAGAGGACTTATCTCAATTGAACATGAAAGGTTTCAAAGGGTGAAAACCCTTGAAAATACAGTAAAAAACGATCTAGGGTTTATTAGGTTCGACCCTATTATTCTCCACACAAGTTCCTCTCTTAATGAATGAAAAATAGAAAAGTATATATAGATTCTGATAGGTGACGGCGTCAAGAACAAATTTCTGACGCCGTCATCTCGCCGCCAAATAATTTCTCGGACTGCCTAGATCTGGGTTTGACGCCGTCATGTGTACTCCTTATGCAGGCCGTCACCAAAAATACTCTTGACGCCCTTGTTGTGATGCCTTCAGGTTTTCACTGGGTCGTCATGGATTTTACTCTTGACGCCGTCAGGTACTGTTCTCAGCATGGAAAATTAAGTCTTTGCCGTTTTCTTCACTTTTATGCTCCAAAAATGTCCAAAATGTTTCCTTTTCCAGAATTCACTCCCAAAGTACCTAAAATCACAAAAGGAACGATTTAGGGCAATATTTGATCAAATAAATTCAATTCCGGGCTTAAATGACCCCCTAAAAGTGGTTCATTTTTCGCCTCATCATCATTCCACAAGCATTATATCTTATTTTGTTTTTTTTGGATTTGTTAGCATATATAGATTGCCGCCGATTTTACGCGAGGTTGCCTTGTCCATTTTCTCAGGTTTAACAGGTTATATATGACAAGAAGATGATTTATATTCTGGAAGGGAAGCTTTGATTGTTCATTTTCTTGGAGGAAGATCTAACCTGGTTACCATATTATCCATACCGAGCGAATCAGGAGAGTATTTGATTTCATTATTTTACCTTTTTTACTTTTACAATCTTTAATTGAATATTGGGGACAATGTTCATCCTAAGTGTAAGGGGAGGGTAAAATGATGATACCTTACAGATACACTTTCGCTTGAGTTTGTTTGTTTGATAGTAGGTGTGTTGATTGAGCCTGAACCGTCAACCTAAACGGACCAGGTGATGGTCAACAAAGTCAAAGGCCTAGAGTCAATGCTCCGCGGAAGTATAGTGTTTCCCCGGGTCGTTATGTCCCGACGAGGTGTGAATTGTAAACAAACGGTTTCGTGATCGGGTGAATTTGGATGGAATAGGGTTTGAGATTGATTGAACTATGGAATTTACAAGAGAATAGCTTAAATAAGCTATATAAACAAGACGGGAAAGTTTGAAAACCCAGAAACGTTTAAAACTTAAAACGTGTACGTTACGTTTAAATAAAACGTAGACGTACGAAATAAAACGTGAGTTTTAATAAAATAAAATACTTACAAAAGTGAAAATTACATTTTTACAATCCTAATAATAAAAGAAACTTTTTAGAAAATTAAAATTACTTTTTACACTATTTAATTATTTAATATTAATTAAAAACTATTTAATACTTATTATTAATACTTAAATAACTAAAATACACTACAATATTATTTAAATACTAAAAAGGTGAAAATAAAATTTATAAAATTATAAAATAACTAAAAATAAGTTTTAAAAATAAAAATAAGTGTTTTTGTCTTTTTGTGAATTTTATATTAATTAATTACTAATTACTAATTAAACTATTCTAAATTAGGAAAAATACCAAATGAACAGTAAAAATGCTAAGAAAATTTCTAAAATTATTTTACATCATATAAAAGCTATAAAAAATATAAAAACTTGGTTTTACTTAATAAAAACTAATAATGCTATTTTAAACTAATTATTAATTAATTATTAATAAAACTAAAATTAATTCTAATTAATACTAAATGATGAAATAAAAATCTGAGAAAATTAATTTAAATACTTTAATATAAGAAATAATTAATAAAAATATAAAAATGACAAGTACTTAAGTAAAATTTAAAAATGAAAATCAAAATTAAATTACATTAAATAGAAACTATCACTTAATTTTAAATTTGTTTTTCTTGATTTTTCTTTTACAAACCTATTAAATACTTAAAAACAAACACTTTTTGTAAAAACAAAATTTTTGTAAACTTAAAATAAGCTGAAATGAAAGCTAAAAAGCCAACAGTTGACTTTAGTTGACCATAATGGAAAATAAGCTAAAATGGCTTAAGGTGGGACCCACTCTGGGTAAATCTGATGTAAATAAGCTTATGGGACTTGAATAAGCTGGAAAAAACCAAAAATGACCACACAATAAGCTATAAGCTATGAATAAGCACTTGGCTTATTTGTTAGAAACTGAAAATTGGGACAGGTTTGATGGTTAGATTAAGGTGGGACCCAGTGGTTTCCAGGTCAACCCAATGGTCAAAAGAGGAAGCCCACCAGGGGAGGAGTTGAGGGAATCAATTTGTGGAGGTGGTGGACCACCATGGTGGCCAGAAAACCACCACCAATGGTGGTGTTGTGGACTGTGGTCTGTGGTGCAGGGGAGGTCAGTCCCCCTGCAGCCCACTTTGATGGCTTACAAAAGCTACAAATAAATTCCAAAAAAAAAAGGAAACTATGTGATTCTCAAGTTAAGCTGATACACAACAGATTAAAACAAGTTTCAAGCCTAGAGATCAAACACAAAATTCATTAAAATTGCTAGACGTTTTGTAAAAATCTGAGATATGCTATTTTGACTTTTTGAGTGGAACTTGAAAATTGACTTTGTTGAACTTTAGATTGATCACAACTGATTTGGAAATATGTAATAAGCAATTATGAACCTATTATAAGCTAGAAGTACAAACTATAAGTTAACTTGAGAGCTTATGGCTCCTATCTTCCACACAGTTAACTGTGGGAAGCCAAAAACCAAGATTTTGACTTTTTATCAAAAAGTGACAGGTTGTGTGGATTAAACTGAGCTAATAGGACATGTAGTGATCTATATCAGATAAGAACAACACCACAAACACCCTCTAACACAGATCAAACAGTTAATCCAAACACTCCAAAAAAAAAACTCAAGATGTGATTTTCCAACAAGCTCACTGATTAAGATCATGAAACAGGAAGTTGAGCTTACACTAACATGAAATAAACATAAATAAACATGAATAAACAACAATAAACAACAAACAACTAAGAAATACAGAATATGCAAAAAAATATGAGAATGAGCTTACAAATTCTTCAAACTGGGAACATGAGAACAAGGACAGAGAACATAACCTACAGCCTCCCAAAAGGCTCTAAACCATGAATATCCAAAACTTTCTATGCTCCTTCTTCCTAGTACCCTTCAAACTGAACTTTTGAATATTACTATTTTTTTTTTATGAATTTTCGGATTTTGAGTAAACATTAACTTGGGTCCACTAAATGATAACAAAAGCTTCACAAAGCTTATAATGACTGAATTGAGACTTAAAGAACAATAAAACAGAAACAAAAAACAATATTCAAGCAAAAATGTCAATTTTGCTTGAAATTGCTAAGTATACATTAAGACTGAAAATAGAGACTAAGTAACCTGAAATGTAACTTCAATTAACATTAGAAAAGTGGTACAACATGAATGTAAGACTGAATTTGAAGTTTTGACATGAAAATTAAATGAGTACACTACGAAAATGGTCTAAAAACTAGTGACAACTTTTTCTTCTCTTTTTTCTTGATCTTTATAGTCCCTTCAGTCTCTCTCCATCTTTCCCACACCCTTTTTAAGCCATTGGATGACTCTTGTGCAATCCTGACCTTTGAATCAGTTTTGGCGGGAAAAAGGCTCAGGCAGTGTTGAGTGTTGTTTGGTGCGCATTTATTGAGGGTAGGAGGGGGAAGGTGAGGTATTAATGAGAGTTGGTGGAAAAGTGGAAGGAGGGGGGGCATGAGCCTGGGAATTAGGGGGGTTAATGGTGGTGAACAGTGGACGGGAGTGGGAGGTTAGGGGTGAGTTGACTGGGGTCAACGCACAGGGGTGGATTATTAGTTTTAGGTTTGGGCTTTGTGGGTGGGCTTTGGTAAAGGGTTCATGGATCAGGGGTTTAGGTTTAATGTTGGACCAGGCCAACAATGGGTGGTGTTTGTTTGGTTTTAAAAAGGTAAGGGTCCATTTGGTAACTTTAATTTTCACAAGGACCACTTTGTAATTTTGCAAAAGTTAAGGACTGAAAATGAAACTTTCCCAAAGTGCTCATAAGGACTTATTTTGCCAATACTCCAAAGTTTCAAAAACCATTTTCATGCCTTTTTCATTTTTCAAAATTTCCCGAGGACTAAAAATGACATTTTTCAAAGTCCGGGGACCAAAAGTGAAAATTCTCAAAACTTTTACCCAAGTGTTATTTTTGATAACTTTTTATTTTGAAAGGACTTGGGTTGACTTTTCTTGCAAAATAATTGCACAGGGACTAGATTTGTAATTTTATGAAAGTTGGGGGACTGAAACTGCCAATTTTGCAAACTTTGTGCGTTTTTCATTTGTTTTTACTCGTTTTGCATCTAAAACATATAAAACACAATTTTGGAATATTTTCAGTATTTTGATGCATTACTGAGTGTTTTTGTATGTTTTGCAGTTCAGATTAGACCAAAAATGATGAGTGTATGAGCACTCATCAATCCCCCACACTAAACTATTGCTAGTCCCTAGCAATACTGTTTTGAAAACTTGATGGATTTGAAAAACTCTTTACCAAAAGCCATCACTTCTGGAGTAGCCAGGTGTAAGAACTGTGGCACACCTGATAACCGTGTGATTTTGAGCAAACCACCAGCTTTCAACGGATTTGAGTAGTCTTTACCAGGAGCCGTTTGCTCCTGGACTAGCCAGCATCTTGATGGACCT
Source organism: Artemisia argyi (assembly GCA_030686995.1). Taxonomy (NCBI): domain Eukaryota; kingdom Viridiplantae; phylum Streptophyta; class Magnoliopsida; order Asterales; family Asteraceae; genus Artemisia; species Artemisia argyi. Next base: position 2,292,162 of record CM060695.1, on the reverse strand, counting down.
AGTCAACATCTTGGTGAGCTGATTACCAATTATGGATTTTCCACGGCCTTTACCACAAGCCATAATCTTGCGGGCTAGCCAACTCATTTGTTTTCGGGGAGTTGATGAACCATACAATTTTGGGCAAATTGCCAGCCGTCAACGGATTTGATATGTCTTTACCAAGAGCCGTTTGCTCCTGGACTAGCCAATCCCTTTTGTCGCTTAGACAAGGCGGACTGATTACCACAAAAAATTTTGAAGCACCAGTGAAAAATTTTTGAAAAATTTTTGAAATTTTGGCTAAAAACGAGGGTATATAGTAAAATGTGATAAAATTCGCTAGAATAGCGAATACCCCCCCACACTAAGCATGAATATTGTCCTCAATATTCAAAATCCCGGCTATTATGCCGACATTTTGAACGTAAAAGGGCAACATTACAAGTTAAGCGTGGAAAACACCATTTTGTTTTTCACTCTGTAATCATAGCATGGGGGACTCCCCCACACTTAGGGTGAAAACCCTATAAGCATGCTATTGTTTTTGTTTACCGAGTCGCTAGCTTGACTCGACCCCGAATTCATTTGTCCTTGGGGAAGCATGATGTGGAAGAAGCAATCTCAATCGGACTTTCATTCAAAATGTTTGGACAAACATATGAAGCACGTGAAAGTTCCACACCGATGAGATAAGTATCCGGCTCAAGATAATGATACAAGAAAATGCCGGGATCAAATATAGTGTCCTCACTCCCGAAGGAGTGAAGAAGAGAAGAAGTCACCGTGTAGGTGAAGAAAAGGAAGAAAATCATGATAAAAAGCATGATTTGATCTTCTTCCTCAAGAGGAGGCTCAATAGCCTGAGTTTGGATTTCAAAAGGTAAGCCCGTAAACAACCCGGGAGGGTGGGTGGGAATTTGCGAATTCTCATAATTGAGAGCATCTCCCCCCGGGATATCAAACTGATGAGCGAGTTCACCGGAGAACTCCTCATGAAGAGAATCATTCACGAGATGTGAATTTGTGAACTCATGTTCCATTGTGGACTCATCACAATCCTCGTCAAAGATTGGATTATTAGAAATCATAGTGAATTCAGAATCGAATTCAAATAGAGGATTGGTGAGAGTCGTATCGAATGTTTCGGGAACAAAGTGAATATTATTCTCAATTGGATTGTCGGGATAAGAAGTGAGTGACGGATCATGATGTAGGAGACTTTCAATTTCTCCCAGATCGGCTTGGAAATCAAGGAGACCATCATCACTTTCCAAGGAAAGTGGATCGATGTGAGCAAGTTCATCAGCGAACTCCTCAAGAAGAGGATCAACATCAGACTGAGGCAGTGGTGCCTCAATATACTCAATGTCTCCATGAGATATACAATCATCGCTATAATCTGAGAAAGTCTCAAATTGATCTTTAGGACACTCAATAGGTGAAGGAATATCACACACATCATCCAAAGTTCCCTGTGACTCTCCTGGGATTGGGACAAGGATCTCAACACTAGACTTTATTAATTCGTCCGATTCCTTATTAGGAACAGTGCTAAGATGCTCATCCCCCATGATCGGAGGGTGAGTGTGAACCTCGGGTGTGATAATAGCAGACTGAGGGAGATACAAAAGACTAGCACACATAGATTCTATGTTTTTCATGTGTTCTTCTACTAGCAATTCTTGCATACTCTTATCTCCCTGTGCTTTCATGGAAGGAATCTCAACTGATGAACGGGATGAATCTTTGTAATATTCCTTCATTTGAATAGAATCCTCATCATCATCGTCATCATGAAGAGCAGCAAAGCGAAGATTGGCACGTATTTTAGCCGCTCTTTGCTCAGCAAGTAATTCTTCCATGCTCTTTTCGTTTCTAGCTTCTCGTTCTTCAGCAAATAATTCTGCCACGGATTTTTGACGAGAACTTTGAAACGATGAAGTAGCCAACTCCTCCTTAAGATCTTTCAATATCTCAAGAGCCTCTGTTAAAATGTCTTGCTCAGTAACAAGAGGAGTTGCTTGGGACATCTGGTATTGTGGAGGTGGGTCTGAATACGAATAGTCGTAATTGTTACAAGGAAACGGATTCCCTGTTTGACAATCAGGGCTAGTGTGTGGACCTCCACAATACTCACAACAGTAAAACTGATGTGGCTGTGAGTCGTGTGTGCTGTAGTCATAATTGTTATCAGGAAACTGCTCATAGACAAGCGTGTTTCCCGATTGACAATCAGAACTGTAGTGTGGACCACCACAGTACTCACAACAGTAAAACTGTTGAGTCTGGCTTGGTGTAACTTGATACGAAGCATCTTTGAAGTTTGGATAATATGATTCTCGCTCGTATGAATGTGATGGGTAATCGAAAAAATTTGAAGAGTCGTTGAATGAGTCTTGATTAGGGTCATAAGCAAATGAATTACTCGACCCACAAAACAAACAACTCCCGTTTTGGATATCGTTACCACATTGCACACATGTACACCAACGACATGGCAAACCGAAAAGTGGCTCACCACAACCGACACAAGGAACAAAATCTGGAGGTGGGACAAGTGGTGTGCTCTTAGAGCTAGCAATTTCCACCACTTCCGTTATGGTCTCGGGTTTTGGTTCATGATAAACGTGAAGGTTAGGTAAGTCGTTCTTTTTAGTCACCGCCCTAAGCTCAGCACGTATGCTTGACAAACTTTTAACCGTAAACCGTGAAAGGTCAGGATTGATTCTTGAAGGTTTAGGAGCATTTGTGAGCTTAGGTTCTTGGACAACCGTAGGTTGGACGTATTTAGCACTTTCATCGTCAGAGGGAAGTACATGGTCCTTTGTCACCTCGGTTTCTTGATTCATTTCCTTCACCGGAGAGGGAATAGGAATCGAAGGTCCATCATAATCACTACGACATCTCGATATTTTTGACAAGGCCATAAGTTTCTCAATTTTGCTTTGAAAGGCCCATTGTTCCAAGAAATCGTCATCGAGAGATGTCATTTAGAATTATACATGAGAGGGGTATAAGAAGGTAGAATCAAATGGATAGAGGGTAAGGAAAAATATTTTTGGGTTTTTTATGAAAAGATATGAACAAGGGTGGATAAATGTACAATGGAACGAATTCCAAAGACACTAATCAGAAAAACCGTTTAGATACGCACACAACCTCCCCGGCAGCGGCGCCAAAAATTGATTGAGCCTGAACCGTCAACCTAAACGGACCAGGTGATGGTCAACAAAGTCAAAGGCCTAGAGTCAATGCTCCGCGGAAGTATAGTGTTTCCCCGGGTCGTTATGTCCCGACGAGGTGTGAATTGTAAACAAACGGTTTCGTGATCGGGTGAATTTGGATGGAATAGGGTTTGAGATTGATTGAACTATGGAATTTACAAGAGAATAGCTTAAATAAGCTATATAAACAAGACGGGAAAGTTTGAAAACCCAGAAACGTTTAAAACTTAAAACGTGTACGTTACGTTTAAATAAAACGTAGACGTACGAAATAAAACGTGAGTTTTAATAAAATAAAATACTTACAAAAGTGAAAATTACATTTTTACAATCCTAATAATAAAAGAAACTTTTTAGAAAATTAAAATTACTTTTTACACTATTTAATTATTTAATATTAATTAAAAACTATTTAATACTTATTATTAATACTTAAATAACTAAAATACACTACAATATTATTTAAATACTAAAAAGGTGAAAATAAAATTTCTAAAATTATAAAATAACTAAAAATAAGTTTTAAAAATAAAAATAAGTGTTTTTGTCTTTTTGTGAATTTTATATTAATTAATTACTAATTAATTACTAATTACTAATTAAACTATTCTAAATTAGGAAAAATACCAAATGAACAGTAAAAATGCTAAGAAAATTTCTAAAATTATTTTACATCATATAAAAGCTATAAAAAATATAAAAACTTGGTTTTACTTAATAAAAACTAATAATGCTATTTTAAACTAATTATTAATTAATTATTAATAAAACTAAAATTAATTCTAATTAATACTAAATGATGAAATAAAAATCTGAGAAAATTAATTTAAATACTTTAATATAAGAAATAATTAATAAAAATATAAAAATGACAAGTACTTAAGTAAAATTTAAAAATGAAAATCAAAATTAAATTACATTAAATAGAAACTATCACTTAATTTTAAATTTGTTTTTCTTGATTTTTCTTTTACAAACCTATTAAATACTTAAAAACAAACACTTTTTGTAAAAACAAAATTTTTGTAAACTTAAAATAAGCTGAAATGAAAGCTAAAAAGCCAACAGTTGACTTTAGTTGACCATAATGGAAAATAAGCTAAAATGGCTTAAGGTGGGACCCACTCTGGGTAAATCTGATGTAAATAAGCTTATGGGACTTGAATAAGCTGGAAAAAACCAAAAAGGACCACACAATAAGCTATAAGCTATGAATAAGCACTTGGCTTATTTGTTAGAAACTGAAAATTGGGACAGGTTTGATGGTTAGATTAAGGTGGGACCCAGTGGTTTCCAGGTCAACCCAATGGTCAAAAGAGGAAGCCCACCAGGGGAGGAGTTGAGGGAATCAATTTGTGGAGGTGGTGGACCACCATGGTGGCCAGAAAACCACCACCAATGGTGGTGTTGTGGACTGTGGTCTGTGGTGCAGGGGAGGTCAGTCCCCCTGCAGCCCACTTTGATGGCTTACAAAAGCTACAAATAAATTCCAAAAAAAAAAGGAAACTATGTGATTCTCAAGTTAAGCTGATACACAACAGATTAAAACAAGTTTCAAGCCTAGAGATCAAACACAAAATTCATTAAAATTGCTAGACGTTTTGTAAAAATCTGAGATATGCTATTTTGACTTTTTGAGTGGAACTTGAAAATTGACTTTGTTGAACTTTAGATTGATCACAACTGATTTGGAAATATGTAATAAGCAATTATGAACCTATTATAAGCTAGAAGTACAAACTATAAGTTAACTTGAGAGCTTATGGCTCCTATCTTCCACACAGTTAACTGTGGGAAGCCAAAAACCAAGATTTTGACTTTTTATCAAAAAGTGACAGGTTGTGTGGATTAAACTGAGCTAATAGGACATGTAGTGATCTATATCAGATAAGAACAACACCACAAACACCCTCTAACACAGATCAAACAGTTAATCCAAACACTCCAAAAAAAAAACTCAAGATGTGATTTTCCAACAAGCTCACTGATTAAGATCATGAAACAGGAAGTTGAGCTTACACTAACATGAAATAAACATAAATAAACATGAATAAACAACAATAAACAACAAACAACTAAGAAATACAGAATATGCAAAAAAATATGAGAATGAGCTTACAAATTCTTCAAACTGGGAACATGAGAACAAGGACAGAGAACATAACCTACAGCCTCCCAAAAGGCTCTAAACCATGAATATCCAAAACTTTCTATGCTCCTTCTTCCTAGTACCCTTCAAACTGAACTTTTGAATATTACTATTTTTTTTTTATGAATTTTTGGATTTTGAGTAAACATTAACTTGGGTCCACTATATGATAACAAAAGCTTCACAAAGCTTATAATGACTGAATTGAGACTTAAAGAACAATAAAACAGAAACAAAAAACAATATTCAAGCAAAAATGTCAATTTTGCTTGAAATTGCTAAGTATACATTAAGACTGAAAATAGAGACTAAGTAACCTGAAATGTAACTTCAATTAACATTAGAAAAGTGGTACAACATGAATGTAAGACTGAATTTGAAGTTTTGACATGAAAATTAAATGAGTACACTACGAAAATGGTCTAAAAACTAGTGACAACTTTTTCTTCTCTTTTTTCTTGATCTTTATAGTCCCTTCAGTCTCTCTCCATCTTTCCCACACCCTTTTTAAGCCATTGGATGAGTCTTGTGCAATCCTGACCTTTGAATCAGTTTTGGCGGGAAAAAGGCTCAGGCAGTGTTGAGTGTTGTTTGGTGAGCATTTATTGAGGGTAGGAGGGGGAAGGTGAGGTATTAATGAGAGTTGGTGGAAAAGTGGAAGGAGGGGGGGCATGAGCCTGGGAATTAGGGGGGTTAATGGTGGTGAACAGTGGACGGGAGTGGGAGGTTAGGGGTGAGTTGACTGGGGTCAACGCACAGGGGTGGATTACTAGTTTTAGGTTTGGGCTTTGTGGGTGGGCTTTGGTAAAGGGTTCATGGATCAGGGGTTTAGGTTTAATGTTGGACCAGGCCAACAATGGGTGGTGTTTGTTTGGTTTTAAAAAGGTAAGGGTCCATTTGATAACTTTAATTTTCACAAGGACCACTTTGTAATTTTGCAAAAGTTAAGGACTGAAAATGAAACTTTCCCAAAGTGCTCATAAGGACTTATTTTGCCAATACTCCAAAGTTTCAAAAACCATTTTCATGCCTTTTTCATTTTTCAAAATTTCCCGAGGACTAAAAATGACATTTTTCAAAGTCCGGGGACCAAAAGTGAAAATTCTCAAAACTTTTACCCAAGTGTTATTTTTGATAACTTTTTATTTTGAAAGGACTTGGGTTGACTTTTCTTGCAAAATAATTGCACAGGGACTAGATTTGTAATTTTATGAAAGTTGGGGGACTGAAACTGCCAATTTTGCAAACTTTGTGCGTTTTTCATTTGTTTTTACTCGTTTTGCATCTAAAACATATAAAACACAATTTTGGGATATTTTCAGTATTTTGATGCATTACTGAGTGTTTTTGTATGTTTTGCAGTTCAGATTAGACCAAAAATGATGAGTGTATGAGCACTCATCATGTGTAATAAAACTATGAGAAATATTTGTTAGAGTAATTTTAGCGCCAAATTTAAATTTTTTTACAACATTTAGGAGTGAAACTTTAGCCTTAGCAAGCGTCTCATGGATAGGAGATTGTATGACTAGCACAAAACCGTACCATTCAGAAAAATTTTCCTCCCAAATATGTGAGGTTCGCCTTTAGATTTGATAGGAAAAGCATTTACTATTAGTGCTTATGAGTGTACCGGTAGCATTTGGAATCTAGAACTTGCGTTAGTGATGCATCCCGAGACCGCTAGTGAGACTACATTCGTGTAGTAGGATTTACTACATGATAAGAGGCATTAGGATCACCCTTGTGTTAAACCTGTATCATAATTACTTGACCATTTAAGTCATATTACTTGGCTAGTAAAGTCAATTAATTTTTCCCACACCTTAGCGTTGTACTCAGTTTTAGTACACGAAACCCCTAGTACACCCCTCCGAGCCTATCTTTTCGTTTCTAACTTTAAGCATCTTACTTAAAGGAAGAATTTGTTACACCCCACTTAAATGTACATCCAAATTGCCTTGGCCTTCCGTGTATGCACTCATCTTTAGTGCATTATTGTTATTTGTTAAACCCTTAGTTAATTATCTAATTGATTACATGGTTGCTAAGTCGAGTCATATCCTTGTACATATTGTTTTGGGACGATTGGGACTCATGGGTAAAGTACTAATGTTATGGAGTAATGGGAAAGAATATCATATTATTACTCCCATATGTGCGTTAATCTTATAAGTACTCCAAGTGTTTTGATTATCTTAATTCGAGTCATTAGATTAGTTTATTGTAAAGTATGTAAAAATTCAAGTGTAAGGGGAATGTTCATTCCCTATGATGTATTATTTTGGATGGTAGGGTAAGAGTGTATGCAAAAAAAAAAAATAAAAAATAAAATAAAATAAAATAAAATCGAAAAATCAAGAAAAAGTAAAAAACAAAAAAGAAAAAAAAAAAAGAAAAAAAAGAATAGAAAATGAGAAAAAACATACGAACTACCATCCCGTTTCATTCTATGTTTATTTTATATTTTTGTTATTTTTCATTTATTTATTAGTTTAAGTCGAGTCTAGTCTTGGCTTAGCTACGCCATATTGTACATGTAATTAACCAAGATTATTAACTCTCCACCAGTAAAGATTGCCTATATCCAACAAAACCGTGTATTTCATATCCCTAGACCTAACGTTACAACCCTTTAAAAAGACCTCTTTGATAGTTTATCCTAGGTGCTTACGCCATGTGGTGGAGGTTTGATCCTTTCCCAAGCCTATGGTAATCTACTTTGTTATAACAGGTAGTGAGAGATGTTTTCCATTTCCATATTGTGATATTACTTTATTACACCCGAGAGATGTGAGTATCTAAACACTATTTGTGAGGTGCTAGTGTATGACCTCCGTGCTTGTCTTTGGTCTTTAGTCGAACGATTACTTGTTGTAATTACTTTTATATTAGTGTTAAATGACCCCTAACTTGTATTTTGATTAGAATAAAAGCACATTTGCTTGAGGACAAGCAAATCTCAAGTGTAAGGGTATATGATGAGGCGAAAAATGAACCGTTTTTAGGGGGTCATTTAAGCCCGGAATTGAATTTATTTGATCAAATATTGCCCTAAATCGTTCCTTTTGTGATTTTAGGTACTTTGGGAGTGAATTCTGGAAAAGAAAGCATTTTGGACGTTTTTAGAGCATAAAAGTGAAGAAAACGACAAAGACTTAATTTTCCATGCTGGGAACAGTACCTGACGGCGTCAAGAAGGAAAATATGACGGCGTCAAGAGCAAAATCCATGAAGACCCAGAGAAAATATGAAGGCGTCAGAAGTAGGGCGTCAAGAGTTATTTTGGTGACGGTCTGAAGAAGGATTACACATGACGGCGTCAGACCCAGATCTAGGCAGTCTGAGAACTTTATTGGCGGCGAGATGACAGCGTCAGAAATTTACTCTTGACGCCGTCACCTCACAAAATCTATATATACTTTTCTATTTTTCATTCATTAAGAGAGGAACTTGTGTGGAGAATACTAGGGCCGAACCTAATAAACCCTAGGTCGTTTGTAACAGTATTTTCAAGGGTTTTCACCCCTTGAAACCTTTCATGTTCAATTCAGATAAGTCTTCTTTCTATTCATTCAATATGTCTATGTGTTGTTTGAATATATCTTATGCTTGTCTTGATTATAACATGCTAGGCTAGATCTTTCATGTGTTTGCTTAGATGTAATGAAACCTAGATGTTGATTATAGGTTGATTGCTTGTTTATAGTTGTAATGGATGAATGATTTCAATGTTAGGCTTAAGAAAACTGGCAGATCTCCATCGTGTAACTTGCTTGAACGTCTTAAGAAACATGAACCGATGTGTACTAGGTTTTTATGATTGTATTTAATGCATGAGCGAATTCTAGTGATCCCATGTTAGGAGCTTCTTAGCCGGCTCAACATAGGAGTGAAGTAGGAACGATCAATCCCTCATCCCTCATCTCTAGACCTAGTCTTTAGGCTTTCTAATCCTAGCGACACTATTCCTAAGCTGAACGATCAATCCCCCGGTACTTGTCGCTATACTATACTACAACGATCAGGTACACTGCCTGGTGGGGGTTGTAAGCTTCTCGAGATCCCTCGAGAGGTAAAGCCTGGTGCAATTCCCACGCATCAGCGGGAGACAAGTGGAACACTTTCAAACCCGAGCCAAATCCTTACGGTGATTCATACAACCCTTCTTGGAGAAATCACCCAAACCTTAGGTGGAAACAAAACCAAAACATGCCCCAAAACAATTCTTCCAATCCACCTAATCGTTTCCAATCAAACGGTTCAGCCTCAAACCGTACTTTCAACAACAATCCTTCAAACAACTATGGTAGTACCAATAATCTTGAAGGATTGATGTCTAAATTTATGGCATCTCAAGAAGCTCGTATAGCTAAGTTCGAATCCGAATTTAATCAACAACAGACATAGATGACCAATAAAATTGACAATTTGTTGAAAGCCCTCAACAACCAAGTGTTGTCACCTCCAAATAAGGATGCTAGAAACACAAGTAGCGGACCCCTCATCATCCAAACATATCCACTTTGTCAACGTAGTCACTATTAAGCCAATCGATAAGAATAGGGAGGAAAGTGATAAGGATGAAGTTGGAATACAAATTGAACCTAAGGATGAGGTTAAGGAAGTTAAGGATAATAAGGAAGAGAAGGTAGAGTATGTAGAAAATGTAAAGGACTACTTCGATAGGTTACCCACTAAGGAAGAACGGGCGTATCATAAGAATTTATTCGACGACCCCGAGACACCATACTCTCTAGGTTCACCAATCATCAAAGTTGGTGACCCATCCAATATCAACATACCATGCAATATTGGGCATGTGCATGTGTGGAAATCCTACGTCGATCTTAAATCTCCCATAAACATTATGACTAGGATCCATTACAATTGGATAATGAAACAGCAACTTGGACCTAGGATACTTCCCAACACGGGTTGGATGAGTAACTTTGTGGGTAGAGTAAAAGGATTACATGTTTTTGTAGGAAACTTCACATACGTCACCGACTTTGTGATTGTAGAGGATATTCATCCGGTAGTAGATAGTTATCTAGCTTAAGTAGTGCTCGGTAAACCATTTGTTGAGGCTTCTAAAATGGATTATGATCCATCTCTGGGGATAGTTAGATTCAAAGATGAGACCGACGAGATAGCCTACCAAATGCCATAAAAGATAGAGCAATACCGAATTTTATCAAACCTTGAGAAAGAGCATATGCAAGCGGTCTACTATAGGAATGACGAGGATAGACGTAGAGGAGTAGACTATGTTATGGGTAGAATATTTGGTTTCTATAAAGAATGCTTGCAACTAGGTCCAGAATACAAAACTAAGGTGAAGGATGACCTAGAGAACGTGACCAATGATGGAGTCACGTAACGAGAGTGACTTTGAGTCTAGCTACAAGACTCGTTAATAAAGAAAAGCGCTTCTTGGGAGGCAACCCAAACTTTAATTGTTTGATTGTTTGTTTGTTTGATTTTATATGTTTCCGTATGTATGTTTTTTTTTTTTATTGTCAATGGTTCATGTTTCAAATTCAATTGTGAAAATGCTTTATTTTGTTTTAACTTCGTCTTAACTACATATAAAGGTATTTTGCAAAAGATAAGTGTAAGGGAAATCCAAATTTGTTTATAAGAACAAGATTGAACATGAATCATAACAATATTAAATTAGCGTACATATTAGCATTTGTTCGAGTCAAATGCTTGTATCGAGTCATAATGATGTTTTGCAGGAATTCTAGGAATTAAGGTATGGGTTTTTCAAGAAATTTTCCGGAAACTAAACATAGAATTTCTGTCAGAACACTCTGACGGCGTCACGGTTTATAACCTGACGACGTCAGGTGTAAAATTCTGGAAAAATTTTGCAAGTGTTGTTTTTCTACCGGAACCATAATGTTTTATTAAATCTTTAACTTATAAACTCCATGTAACAAACTAGAATTTTCCAAACTAATTTTAAATAATAATTGTCAATTTATTATTACCAAACTATTTATTAAACATTCATGTGCTTTCATAACTATTTCGGGAGAGCAAACCCGCACACTGTAGCTTATAGTGAGACACTACATTGAATATTTTGTCAGAATACATGAATGTTTTGTTTTCTAACTACTACTGGGTATTAACGAGAGGTTATCTTGCACCAAACGCCACACGCGTACCGACACAACCCTAGTAATGGCATAAACTCAATATTGGTTATCCATAATTAATAAATTTGTTTTTATATTTTTTATATTAAAAACACTTTCGTCAGAAATATTTTAGCACTCCCGTTAACCTCGAAAGTAAAATCCCACCGAAGCTCACGGAGTACACTCCTTACCCACACAAGTATAAAATTGTAATTTATGTTACATTTTATTTACTCACTTTTATTTATAAAACATATGCGCAAAAAAAATAAAAAATAAAAATAAAAAAAAAAGAAGAAAAGAAACAAATAAATGAGTAAAATTACAAATCGTCCTAGTGGGATAACCCAAAAACCGACACCTCCCCTCATTATCTCCAAAACAGTTATCACCCAACTCTCTCTCTCTCCCACTTCAGCGATGCAAACAAGAACATCAAGGACATCAACACCAGATCTGATCCTAACTGTTACGCTGCAAAGCCCTCTTTTCCTCTTTTTCATCTCAGTCTAACGACCAAAGTGGTCACAACAACCCCAGGTTTGCTTGTTGGGTGTCAGCGAGAGCAGATGAGGCGTGGGAGGAGGGGACGACTACCTCTTTTTGGCTACAAATCGACTGTTATCAGAAGAAAAGGAATCAAACCCATCCACGTTATTTTTTTTTTTAAAAACCCACTCGATTCACAAGTATTCCACACACTCAAAGAAGCTATCAAACAAAAAAAAACAAGTTGGGTATTAGAAGAGATCGAGTTCAAGAGTCCAAGTGGTGTGTGAATTGCTTGCTGAATCGGGTTTGGAGCTTTTGTCTCGTGTCTTCTTGATCTTCTGTAACCGAGTTCTCTTTGTGTAAGAACCCTAAACTGCTTTTCATTATTTCTGACATTTGAATTTTTATGATATTGGTTTTGTTTAATTTTGATTATGAATAATCGACTAGAATTTGATAATTGGCTTTTGGTATAACACGAATCGGCCTAAACTAATAAACTTGGTGATAAGGTGATTCGGTCAAGAATGGTTATAGGTTAAACATTAAGTTGTGTGTTATAAAAATCATTGCGTTGAAACTTGTTGTGGTAGCAAAAGTGTCAAACAACTCGACATTAGGGAAAACTTAAACTGTCTCGGCTCATAATTTGGTTCGTTTCATGTCTTGGTGTCGTGATTGAGTTATAGTTAAAAGAAAAATTGTTGGTTATAAGTGGGAAACTTTGGTTAGAAAATCTATCTAAACCCAATTTGAGTTGTGGGAAAAATGATTTGTGTTAAAAGAAGTTTTCATTTTTTTGGTCCTGCGTTTTGTGCCTGCTGTCGTGAATCCCCAAACCCCCAGCAGTGATGGTTTCGTTTAGCGTCTTACTCGCGAGTGCCTCTTTGTGTTACTATCGGCTGCGTACTCAAGCGAATCATATAAACTCTAATATTAGTCCCTAGTTGGATACTCGTTTCCGTGGTCCTAATGATCAAACAAGGGTCCGTTCAGTCACATTTCTTGTCGAGTCAAAATATAAAACAGCGATATGGCTAAAACAATTTAGGAGTAAAATTGTTAAACTGTTTGGCAGTCTAAACATTTTACAAACCTGGAAATACTTTTTGTTTTTGTAAGAAAAATGGACTATCAAGAGGAGGCTAACGGATTGGGCCGAGCCCATTTCTTAAGAATTAAACATAGTTTGTTTTACTTTTCAAAACAGGCCAAGGCCCACACCAAATGTTCATCAGCCCAACTATATTTTTTTATATAAGTACGATTAATAATTTTATACCCGAGCAAATCCTGTGACTCACACGCATAATTTAGCAAGTTATTTCACGACATGATATAGATTTAAATGAAAATCGAGCACCACAATACAATCAACATATTTCAAAAACAAAATAAGTTATACGAGTTTCAACATTTCATAAACAATATAAGTTATACGAGTTTGAAACGGAAATTTTATAAAAACTAGTATAAGTTTTATAAACTTACAAAACGACTATTACGTTGACTAATAATTATCACGAGGAACCAAACAAGAGCAGGTACACGAGTCATGCCCATTTTTTTTGTAAACCTATGCTCATTTTAAACGTGAAATTATCCACAACTTTCGAAGAGGAATAAAACAACACTTAGCCTAAACATTTTATTCTACACTTAGCACTATAACGTCGTTTAAACAAAAAGGCTTTCAAAACTCGTCAACATCTAACGGTTATATGTGATTAATACTCACGTCTTGTCTTGGTTATTTCCGAAACCAAAGACTATTTGTTCTCGACACCTTATTCGTTTTACGCTTACGCAATCCCAAGAGCCAATACACTTAAACATTTAGAAAACCGTTTTCAAACTTAAATGCTACCACACAAGCAACAATAACGCAATACTTTAAAACTTTTAAGTTAATTAAACTTCGTTGAGCCTTAAACTTTAACTATGAACTAAATCATGCCTTACTAATCTAGGTCGCGTGTTGGTGCCATACTCTCTCTCATACTACAATTACTGCAAACTCTACTGAGGTGAGTTCATGACCCCTACTTTTACTTGTTTTTATAACTGTTTTGGGGGAGAATACATGCTCGTTTTTAACTAAACTCAATGCTTGTTTTATTTGAATGCGCAATCGTTTACTTAAACACTACTATTTCTCTGAATACTTGATTGATTATTCAAATGCACCTATGTGTATATTGGTTGCATACTTGATTATTTTCTCACATACACAAGTGTTTTATAAACATGCAACATACTTTATGAACTATTGCGTTTATGCAACATACCTTATGAACTATTGCTTTTATGCAACACACTTTATGAACTATTGCTTTTATGCAACACACTTTATGAACTATTGCTTTTATGCTACACACTTCTATTGAATGGCATTTGCTTTTATGCAAACATTTTTATGGACCACACTGAAACCTATGCTTTATTTACACTATTACGCGGATTAGCCTAAGACACTGAATCCCACAATGCCCAAACTCATGAACCGTCAATTCCTGCTGGGAAGCGCGAATGCTATAAATAGATCTATTGGGGTTGACACCCCCGTTCGGTTTGGCCAGATAGGCAAACGCGAGCGTATAACATGTCGAAACACGAGTGTCACGGGATAGACACTTGCAAGGGCTTTATTTAACGTGCTTCTAGAGCATGCACACTGTCAAGCTTCGGTTGCATGAACTTAGTGCTAGCGTAATAGACTATTTTACTATGTGACATTATATTCGTTGTAATGATCACACACTCTACTCATGGTCCACAATTCTGATTTTACTATAAAGTAAACACTATTTTCATGACATTGTGAGCGACACAATGGTCACAAAACTCTTTATTGAACTCACAATACTACTGTTTTATTATAAACCTGTGAACTCACCAACCTCGTGTTGACACTTTTTAGCATGTATTTTCAAGTTAAGGCGATAGCTAACTATTAAAGGCTTTGGCATGGCATGGCATGGTCATAGACAACTCTGATATATATTTGGGACCACTTAAACTCTTATATGGGCCTGTATTTCTGCACTATTTTTGAACGATGTAAATTAAATATTTTTGATAATTAAAGTTATTCTAAATGGTTGAGATAAAACCGTTATTTGTACTTGTGTTATGATACCGATTGAGTAGCACCCCAGTAACATGTATGCTTCCGCTGGACTCGATTTTGGGGGTGTTACACTCCAGGAATCTGCAAATATTCATTCCACAAGCATTATATCTTTATTTGTTTTCTAGGATTTTATTTTATATAGATTTTGCCGCCGATGTTATGCAAGGTTTCTTGTTTATTTTCTCAGGTTTAACAGGTTATATTGGATAAGAAGATGATTTATATTTCAGAAGGGAAGCTTTGAGCGTTCATTTTCTTGGAAGAGGATTTAACCATGTTACCACATTATCCACACCGAACGAATCAGGGGAGTGTTTGTTTCATTCTTTTACCTTCTTTACTTTTACATCTTTCAATTTGAACATTGGGGACAATGTTCAGCTTAAGTGTAAGGGGGGGGGGTAAATGATGATACCTTAGAGAATGCAATTACACTTGATTTTTGTTTGTTTAATTGAAAGTGTGTAATAAAATGATGCGTGGGGATTGCACCAGGCTTTACCTCTCAAGGGATCTTGAGAAGCTTACAACCCCCATCAGGCAGTGTACCTGATCGTTGTAGTATAGTATAGTGACAAGTACCGGGGGATTGATCGTTCAGCTAGGAATAGTGTCGTTCAGCTAGGAATAGAAAACCTAAGTACTAGTTCTAGAGATGAGGGATGATTCTTTTTGTATTTTTTTATATTTTTTAGAAAGCAAATTAAAATCTCGGGTTTGAAGGAGTTGGGCGGAATTAGTTGCTAGTCAATTAACCCAATACTAAGATGCAATCAAAATAAAATACTAAAAATGAAAATAAACTATGTTAAACTAAAGTTGTGAGCAATAAGTGGGAGAAATGTGTTTACTTAGATTTCACTACTCCCTAGATATCTTTTACACGTTAATTACTTGTTATAGTTGCGTGGATGATGAATTGTATTCCTTAATACCATTCATGGGGTGGCGTACTTACTTCCCCAATCCTATAAGTGCCTACTTCACTCCTATGTCGAGCCTGCAAGAAGCTCCTAACATTAGAATTTACTCATGCATTAAGTACAACCAATAAAACCTAGTACACATCGGTTCATGTTTCCTAAGACATTCAAGCATGTTACACAATGGAGATCTGCCAGTTTTCTTAAGCCTAACATTGAAATCATTCATCCAATACAACCATAAACAAGTAATCAACACATAATCAACATCTAGGTTTCATTAGATATAAGGAAACACAAGATAAGTCTAGCCTAGCATGTTGAAATCAAGACAAGCACAAGATATAGACAACCAACACATAGACATATTGATTGAATTAAGAAAAGACTTATCTCAATAACACATGTAAGGATTCAAGGGTTGAAAACCCTTGAAAAGCTGTAAAATTCGTATATGGTTCGGCCTTAGGGTTTCTCAAAACTTGTTCCTTTTAACGAATGAAAATTAGAAAACTATATATAGATATTAGAGGCTGACGGCGTCAAGAACAAATGGGTGACGCCGTCATCTCGCCGCCAAAATAATCCTCGGACTGCCTTGATCTACATCTGACGCCGTCATGTTGTCCACTTTTGCAGGCCGTCACACTTTTAACTCTTGACGCTCTACTTGTGATGCCTTCATGTTTGTACTGGGTCGTCATGATATTTACTCTTGACGCCGTCAAACACTGTTCCTAGCATGGAAAATTAAGTCTTTGGCGTTTTCTTTACTTTTATGCTCCAAAAATGTCCGAATTGCTTCCTTTTCCAGATTTCACTCCCAAAGTACCTAAAATCACAAAAGGAACGATTTAGGGCAATATTTGATCAAATAAATTCAATTTCAGGCTTAAATGACCCCCTAAAAATGGATTATTTTTCGCCTCATCATATACCCTTACACTTGAGATTTGCTTGTCCTCAAGCAAATGCGCTTTTATTCTAATCAAAATACAAGTTAGGGGTCATTTAACACTAATATAAAAGTAATTACAAAAAATAATCGTTCCACTAAAGACCAAAGACAAGCACGGAGGTCATATACTAGCACCTCACAAATAGTGTTTAGATACTCACATCTCTCGGGTGTAATAAAGTATAAATTACAATATGGAAACGGAAGATATCTCTCACTACCTGTCATAGCAAAATAGATTACCATAGGCTTGGAAAAGGATCAAACCTCCACCACATGGCGTAAGCACCTAGGATAAACTATCAAAGAGGTCTTTTAAAGGGTTGTAACGTTAGGTGTAGGGATATGAAATACACGATTTTGTTGGATATAGGCAGTCTTTACTGGTGGCGAGTTAACAATCTTGGTTAATTACATGTACAATATGGCGTTGCTAAGCCAAGACTAGACTCGACTTAAGCTAATAAATCAAAAATAACAAAAACATAAAATAAACATAGAATAAAACGGGATGGTAGTCCGTATGTTTTTTCTCTTTTCTTATTCTATTTTTTTTTCTTGATTTTTTTTTTTTTTTTTTTTTTTTTTTTTTTTTTTTTTGCATACACTCTTACCTAGGGCTGCAATCAAGTCAAGCTATTATCAAACAACTCGAGCTTTAGCTCGAGCTTGGCTCGATCGAGTCAAGCTTTTATCAAGCTCAAGCCCAAAAATTAGCTCGAAATATTTAACAAGCCAAGCTCAAACTTTGGATAGCATAGCTTGTGCTCGTATCAAGCTTTTATCAAGCTTTAATATAGATATTTCCATATAAATTTCATATAAGTAATTAGGAGCAAATTTGGTTATTAAGCTAATTATAAGGGCTTAGTTCGTAAATATTGGATAATGTATTCTAGAAAAGTAGTTCATTTTATTTACTCAACCCAGTAATGATCATTAAGGCTGCAAAATGGAGTATATCATAAAAGGTAATCTGTAACAAAGTGGCAACAGGAATATGTTTATTGTTTCTTGCAGCTAGTTTTGATGATGGCGTTAAATTTAAAGTGTTACCGCGTTGTTGTCATAGGTATCATTGTGAGTGTGTTGATAAGTGGTTAGTTACACATTCGAGTTGTCCTATATGCAGAACTACTGTACGAGTCGACGACTCACCTAGGTAAAAAGAGTGCTTAGTTGTGAAATACAGAAATAGTATTTTCACTTTTATTGTAAGGATCTGATGTATCTTTAGTTTTGAAATTGTATTGCACTTTTATTGTTAGTGTAGTTAACTTGTTGCAAGTTTCAAATGCATGAAGCCAATATATCTTTACGTACGATGCATGAGTTAACATCTTTTCTTCAAGTAGACAAGCACTAACACAATATAAACTCCCAGGTTCTTACAATAGAATGCTAAGGAAATCATCAAGTTATAAGATCATTTTGCTCAAGAATTCATGATATGTGAACCTTATGAAGCCTCACAAGATATATTTTGTTGATATGTTTTAGACATTTGAACCTTAATTAGTACTTTGGCTTATGTTTCATTTTGATGTTCGACTTGGGTACGAGAATGTTGTTCTTAGCTTTATTAGTGTTAAATCAATCTAATTTGGTTTTCAAATATGGTTTTAGCTTGTTTTACTTTATATATATATATATCTATTATTGAGTTTAACTATTGAATACAATATTTTTGTATTCATTCAAGCTTTTCAAGCCAAGCTCAAGCATTGCTCGAACCTACTCAAGCCAAGCTCAAGCCTGGATGATGAAAGCTTGACAAGCTATCAAGCCAAGCTCAAGCCTAGTGTTTTTCTTTCAAGCCAAGCTCAAGCCTTGTAGAGCTTAAGCTCGGCTTGACTCGATTGCAGTCCTACTCTTACCCTACCATCCAAAATAATACATCATAGGGAATGGAAAATCAAAACACTTGGAGTACTTTTAAGATTAACGTACATATGGGGGTAATAAATGATGTTCTTCCCCATTACTCCATAAAATAAGTACTTTACCCATGAGTCCCAATCGTCCCAAAACAATATGTACAAGGATATGACTCGACTTAGCAACCATGTAATCAATTAGATAGTTAACTTAGGGTTTAACAAATAACAATAATGCACTAAAGATGAGTGCATACACGGAAGGCTAAGGCGATTTGGGTGTACATTTAAGTGGGGTGTAACAAATTCTTCCTTTAAGTAAGATGCTTAAAGTTAGAAACGAAAAGATAGGCTCGGAGGGGTGTACTAGGGGTATCGTGTACTAAAAATGAGTACAACGCTAATGGTGTGGGAAAAATTAGTTGACTTAACTAGCCAAGTAATATGACTTAAATGGTCAAGTAATTATGAAACGGGTTTAACACAAGGGTGATCCTAATGCCTCTTATCATGTAGTAAATCCTACTACACGAATGTAGTCTCACTAGCGGTCTCGGGATGCATCACTAACGCAAGTTCTAGAATCTAAATGGTACCGGGACACTCATAAGCACTAATAGTAAATGCTTTTCCTATCAAATCTAAAGGCGAACCTCACATATTTGGGTGGAAAATTTTTCTGAATAGTACGGTTATGTGCTAGTCATACAATCTCCTATCCATGAGACGCTTGCTATGGCTAAATTTTCACTCCTAAATGTTGTAAAAAATTTTAAATTTGGCGCTAAAATTGCACTAACAAGTATTTCTCATAGTTTTATTACACATATACTATTAAACAAACAAACTCAAGCGAAAGTGTATCTGTAAGGTATCATCATTTTTGTTGACATAAATAATGTATGAAAACGTTATTTATATTTTTCGATATCTCTATATTTTGACGATCACAAAATGTAAACTCGTCAACCATAAGATTACTACGTAAACAAGTATTAAGCTAGCTTATATCATCATATCCAACTTAATCACTTAAGGTATGGATAAACAAGTGCTTAATACATCTAATGATCAAAGGGATAGTTAATTAATTAACACAAAGTTTATTTAATCATATAAACATATTATATATTTTTGAAAAACACTTTTGGTAATAAAGAAAAATGTTTTAATCATACTAAATATATGATTTCAAATATTTAACCAAAATCAGTTAGTTTTTCACCAAATAAACTTTCCCCACTAAAAGACAAGTTTTCTGGCCGTTACAGATGGGCGGCCCCCTTAATTATAAGGGGCGGTCCCCTTAATTTTAAGGGGGCCGGCCATGATTTAAGGGGACCGGCCAGGCTCCCCTGTCAGAATTCTTCTCCTATAAATACCACCTTAATTCTGGAATTTTTCCCTACCTTTTGCACGAAATTTTCAGATCTATAACTCTCAAAACATCCTCTAAAAACCTTTGATCATTTGTATATTAATCCTTGTTTCAAGTGATTCAATCCCTCATCATCCATTCTCATCCAAAGTGCAAAAGAAGAACACTCTTTCTACAACCATTCAAGAAGTGTTGAAGAGTAGTTGTGCATAGTGTATATATGTATATTCATTTGTGAATATTGTGTTGTGCTTGTAATTGATTGTTTAGAAGATATAGAAGTTGTGTAGGAAGTAGAAGGTGATAAGTTGTGAAGTTGATTAGTTGTGAAGATAGGTGTGAAGTAGAAGATTGGTGTGTAGAAGATTGGTGTGTAGAAAATAGGTGTGAAGAAAATTGGTGTGTAGCTAATAGGTGTGAAGAAGTTGTGATTAAGTTGTGAAATTGGTGTGTTGTGTAAATTGGTGTGTAAGGCTTTCTCCGCCACAAGTGAGTTTGTTGACATAGTGAAGAAAACTCTCGAGTAGGTGACTCGGGGAGTGGAGTAGGAACAAGGAAGGTGTCCTTGTAGCCGAACCACTATAAATCCTTGTGTTGTGGTTTGATCTTTCCAACTCTTCTCATTACTTATTTATTTATCTTTACTATATTAGCTTACTTAGTTAGTTACATTACAATTATTTATATTGTGCAAGTATTGAGTTCATATAAACTAGAATCGAAGTTTTTAAAACAAACTTGTGTTTATAAATTTTAAAAGGACGTAAAACTATTCAACCCCCCTTCTAGTTTTCCACAATTTTACCCTCCCCTTACACTTAGGATGAACATTGTCCCCAATGTTCAAGTAAAGAATGTAAAAGTGAAAAAGTAAAAAGAATGAAATCAAATACTCCCCTGATTTGCTCGGTATGGATAATAAGGTGGCCAGGTTAAATCTTCCTCCAAGAAAATGAACAATCAAAGCTTCCCTTACAGAAAAATAATCATCTTCTTGTCGTACATAACCTGTAAATCCTGAGAAAACAGACAAAGCAACCTCGCATAAAATCGGCGGCAATCTACATAAGTTACTAAATCCTAGAAAACAAAGTAAGATATAATGCTTGTGGAATGAAGTTTGCAGATTTCCTGGAGATTATAAAACTTAATAATTCAACAAAAACTTTAAAACTCCGTTAGAAAAACAAAACTGGTAAAATTTTCAGATTTTTACACGTGACGCCGTCAAGTGCAAGCTCATGACGCCGTCATAAGTGACCTGCAGAAATTCTTGTGTTAAGTTTCCGGAAAATTTCTGGAAAAACTTGGTCCTACTTCCTGGAAAATCCTGCAAAACTTCATTATGACTCAATACAAGCATTTGACTCTAACAAATACGAATATACATGTTCACTTAATATTGTGGAGAATCATGATCGGTTTGTTTCTTAAAAACATATTTGGGGTTTCCCCTTACACTTATCTTTCGCAAAAATACCTTTAGGTGAAGTTAAGACTAGGCCAAACAACAAAGTAGAGTATTTCCACTATTTAGTTTAGAAACATGATTTACCAACAATAAAAATAAAGCATGCATACGGAAGCAAATAACAAACAAACAAAATAAAAATCACACAAAGCATGGGTTGCCTCCCAAGAAGCGCTTTTCTTTATTTACGAGTCTTGTAGCTAGACTCAAGGCCATGGGTTACTACGGACCTAGTTGCAAGCATTCTTTGTAGAAACCAAGCATCCTATTTTTCACATACTCTACTCCTCTACGTCTATCCTCATCATTCCTATAATAAGCCGCTTGCTTGTGTTCCTTTTCTATATTAGAGAGAAGGCGGTATTGCTCAATTTTGTAAGGCATTTGGTAGGCAATCTCATCATTCTCTTCCTTGAATCTAACTATCCCTAAAGTCGGATCATAACTCATCCTAGTGGCCTCAACAAATGGTTTTCCGAATATTATTTGGCTTAGGCAATCATCTATCACCGGACGAGTGTCTTCCACTATCATAAAATCGATCTCATAAGTGAAATTACCTATAATCACATGCAATCCCTTCACTCTCCCTACAAAATTACTTATCAAATTCCTATTGGGCATCATCCTAAAATCAAGTTGTTTCTTCATCACCCAATTGTAATAAGTCCTAGTCATGATGTTTATAGGAGATCTAGGATCGATGTAAGCTTTCCATATATGCATATGCCCTATGTTGCATGGTATGTTGATGTTAGAGGGGTCTCTCATTTTGATAAGGGGTGTGCCAAGGATATATGGTCTCTCAGGACTATCAAATAAATCCTTATGGCATTCCCGTTCTTCCTTGGTGGGCAACTTATCAAAGTGCTTTTCTATAGTTTCTACTTCATCTAACTCCTTTCCCTTATTAACCTCAACTGCCCTATTTTCATCCCTAGTTTCGGTTTCTACTCCAACTTCATCCTTGTTTCTTTCTTCTACCTCCTTATCTATTGGCTTGATGGTGACAACATTGACAAAGTGGACATGTTTAGATGATGTGGGGTCCTTATTTTGAATTCCGTTATTGGTGTCCCTAGTGTCCTTCCTAGGTGTGGTTAACGCTTGGTTGTTAAGGGCTTTCAACAAGTTGTATATCTTGTTGGTCATCTCCGTTTGTTGTTGGTTGAATTCGGTTTCAAACCTAGCTATGCGAGCTTCTTGAGATGCCATGAACTTAGACATCAATCCTTCAAGATTGTTGGTACTACCATAGTTGTTAGAAGGATTGTTGTTGAAAGTACGGTTAGAGGGTGGACCGTTTGGTTGGTAACGATTAGGCGGATTGGAAGAATTGGGTTGATTTTGTTTCCACCTAAGGTTTGGGTGATTTTTCCAAGAGGGGTTGTAGGAATCACCGTAAGGGTTTGGCTCGGGTTTGAAAGTGTACCACTTATGTCCCGCTTCATCGGTACGCGTGGATGCGTAGTCCACAAAAGCTATTCCGGGGAGTTCCACACAATCACGAGTGTCATGGGGACCACTACATAATTCGCATGAAGAAGTGATTTTGTTCACTTGGCTTGAAGGCTTAGGAGCTTCGTAAGATTTCATGAGAAACTTGACTTGGTCCTCAAGTTCCATGATCCTACGGTCGGGAGTGCTAGAGTTATTCGAAGGCAAAGATATTGCCTTGACCGTTTTGTTCAAATCACGGGGATCATTCCAACTTTCGTTGTCATAGAGAGCAAGATCTTCTATGAGTTCCCATGATTGTTCCGCACTTAGATCACGTAGCTTACCACCGGCCGATTGGTCAATGGCTCGCCTCGTGGAGAGATCGATATGGTCATAAAAGATTTGGACTTGGAGCCAAAGATCTATGCCATGATGAGGGACTTTTTGGAGTAAGTCCTTGAAACGAGTCCATGCTTCATAAAGAGATTCATTTTCACGTTGTTGGAACATCAAGATGTCATTTCTAAGCTTAGTAGTTCTCCCCGGTGGGAAAAATTGAGCGAGGAAACGAGTGGTGAGATCATCCCATGTGGTGATGGATCCCGCGGGTAAACGCTCAAGCCATTGACTAGCTTGATCACGTAGAGAGAATTGGAATAGGCATAATCGGGTTGTCTCTCTAGTTGCAACATCTAGGTCTATGGAATCTACGATTTTAAGGAAGTCCTTGAGATGTTGATTTGGATCTTCGGAACGAAGTCCATGGAATGCACATCCGCTTTGCACCAGCAGGATGGTGTCGGATCGCAAGGGGGTCACATTGGCTTCGGTGAGCTCAATGGTGTTTCGATAGCCTTGGTGGCAAGGTCGGGAATACTCTCCTAAGGTTCGGGGCCTAAGAGGTTCTAGTGGTGGGTTTTGTTGTGGTGGGATGACGGGTTCAAAGATGTTCCCATCGTCCATGATGTCGGGTGGTGAAAAGTTACGAACAAAAACACAAAGAAATAAGATATATCTCAATAACATGTAAGGATGTTCCCCGACAACGGCGCCAAAAACTTGATGCGTGGGGATTGCACCAGGCTTTACCTCTCAAGGGATCTTGAGAAGCTTACAACCCCCACCAGGCAGTGTACCTGATCGTTGTAGTATAGTATAGTGACAAGTACCAGGGGATTGATCGTTCAGCTAGGAATAGTGTCGCTAGGATTAGAAAACCTAAATACTAGTTCTAGAGATGAGGGATGATTCTTTTTGTATTTTTTTATATTTTTTAGAAAGCAAATTAAAATCTCGGGTTTGAAGGAGTTGGGCGGAATTAGTTGCTAGTCAACTAACCCAATACTAAGATGCAATCAAAATAAAATACTAAAAATGAAAATAAACTATGTTAAACTAAAGTTGTGAGCAATAAGTGGGAGAAATGTGTTTACTTAGATTTCACTACTCCCTAGATATCTTTTACACGTTAATTACTTGTTATATTTGCGTGGATGACGGATTGTATTCCTTAATACCATTCATGGGGTGGCGTACTTACTTCCCCAATCCTATGAGTGCCTACTTCACTCCTATGTCGAGCCTGCAAGAAGCTCCTAACATGGGATCATTAGAATTTACTCATGCATTAAATACAACCAATAAAACCTAGTACACATCGGTTCATGTTTCCTAAGACGTTCAAGCATGTTACACAATGGAGATCTGCCAGTTTTCTTAAGCCTAACATTGAAATCATTCATCCAATACAACCATAAACAAGTAATCAACACATAATCAACATCTAGGTTTCATTAGATCTAAGCAAACACAAGATAAGTCTAGCCTAGCATGTTGAAATCAAGACAAGCACAACATATAGACAACCAACACATAGACATATTGATTGAATTTAGAAAAGACTTATCTCAATAACACATGTAAGGATTCAAGGGTTGAAAACCCTTGAAAAGCTATAAAATTCGTATATGGTTCGGCCTTAGGGTTTCTCCAAACTTGTTCCTTTTAATGAATGAAAATTAGAAAACTATATATAGATATTAGAGGCTGACGGCGTCAAGAACAAATGGGTGATGCCGTCATCTCGCCGCCAAAATAATCCTCGGACTGCCTTGATCTACATCTGACGCCGTCATGTTGTCCACTTTTGCAGGCCGTCACACTTTTAACTCTTGATGCTCTACTTGTGACGCCTTCATGTTTGTACTGGGTCGTCATGATATTTACTCTTGACGCCGTAAAATTTTTCCTCTTGACGCCGTCAAACACTGTTCCTTGCATGGAAAATTAAGTCTTTGGCGTTTTCTTCACTTTTATGCTCCAAAAACTTTCGAATTGCTTCCTTTTCCAGATTTCACTCCCAAAGTACCTAAAATCACAAAAGGAACGATTTAGGGTAATATTTGATCAAATAAATTCAATTCCGGGCTTAAATGACCCCCTAAAAATGGATCATTTTTCGCCTCATCATAAAACTAAGAGAAATACTTGTTAGGGCAATTTTAGCGCCAAATTAAATTTTTTTTACAACATATAGGAGTGAAACTTTAGTCTTAATGAGCGTCTCATGGATAGGCGTTGTATGACTAGCACGAAACCATACCACTCAAAACTTATGAATAAGGTAGTGACCATCCGAGTATTAGATTAATTGACTAACGCGCTAGCGATCTAGTGTATGACTTGGTGACCATCCGTTATGCAAATAACGCGCCAGCGAGCCAAAAAGTGCAGTAGTGACCATCCGTTAGTCAAAGACTCGTGCCAGCGATCTACTAAGCTTATGCATGTGAGGTTTTCCCCTAGATCTTTTGTAAAAGGCTTAGTGCTTATGAGTGTACCGGTAGTATTTACATTCTAAACTTGCGTTAGTGATCCCCAAGTCCGCTAGTGAGACTACATTCGTGTTTTACTACATGATAAGAGGCATTTGGATAACCATTGTTTTACACCTGTAATATAATTACATTGACTTTATTGGTCAAGTAATTCTCCCACACCTTTGCGATGTACCCATTTTTGGTACACGATACCCCTAGTACACCCCTCAGCAATGTTGCAAAAATCGGTTAGATCGGCGGATTAATCGTTAATCGGCTGTATACCTTGTAGAATTTTGAAAATTGGTCAAAAAATCGGTCTAGGAAAAAAATCGGCCACTAATCAGTCAAAAATCGACTGAATCGGTCAAAAATTGGTCGAATTGGCTGAATCGGCCGAGTCTGTCAGCTTTAAAAAAACAAAAATTTAGGCATTTAACTTAATTTGGGGATCGTTTATTTCACTTATAATGCACAATGGGCCTCATAATCAGAATTTGAGCATTTTATTGAGGTTTGGAAACATAGTAGACTTGAAATCAATTAAGATCTTTAGTTTGGTCTTCAAAAATACCCAAAACATGCAAAAAATGCCAATCTGATTAACCACCGATTAATCCCACCTTGGCCGATTAATCGTTGCAGGGTGGTCGACCGCCCAGCTACCGATTCACAATTTTTGCAATATTGCCCCTCAGAGCCTATCTTTTTCGTTTCTAACTTTAAGCATCTTACTTAAAGGAAAAAATTTGTTTATAATCCACTCCCAAATGTACACCCAAATCGACTTAGCCTACCTTGTATGCACTCATCTTTAGTGCACTATTGTGACAACATTTGTTAAACCCTTAGTTAATTATCTAATTTATTACATGGTTGCTAAGTCGAGTCATATCCTGTATATATTGTTTTGGGACGATTGAGACTCATGGGTAAAGTACTAGTGTAATGGAGTTTTGGAGAAGAACATCAATTATTACCCTCATATATGCGTTAATATTTTAAAAGTACTCCAAGTGTTTCGATTATCTTAATTTGAGTCATTAGAATAGTTATTTGTAAAGTATGTAAAAGTTCAAGTGTAAGGGGAAAACCGAGGCCCCTATGACCTATGATGTATTATTTTAGATGGTAGGGCAAGAGTGTATGCAAAAAATAAATAAATAAATAAATAAATAAATAAATAAAAAGTAGAAAAAGAAAAAGTGGGAAAAATATACGGACTATCATCCCGTTTCCTTTTATGTTTATTTTATGTTTTCATTAGTTTTTGATTAGCTTAAGTCGAGTCGAGTCTTGGCTTAGCAACGCCACATTTTAAATGTAATTAACCAAGATTATTAACTCGCCACCAGTAAAGATCGTCTTTATCCAACAAAACCGTGTTTATCATATCCTTACACCTCATGTTACAACCCTTTGAAAGACCTCTTTGATAGTTATCCTAGGTGCTTACGCAAAAATGGATGAGGTTTTTGATCCGTTCCTAAGCCTATGGTAATCTATTTGCTATGACAGGTAGTGTGTGATATTTTTTCCATTTCCATTTAGTTATATAGGTTTATAACACCCGAGAGATGTGAGTATCCAAACACTATTTGTGAGGTGCTAGTGTATAATTTCCGTGCTTATTTTGATTGAAGTGGAACGACCATTTGTTGTAACCCCTAGCTTGTATTTTGATTAGAATAAAAACGCATTTGCTTGAGGACAAACAAATCTCAAGTGTAAAGCGCATGATTATTTGGTTAAATATTGCCTCAAATCGTTCCTTTTGTCATTTTAGGTACTTTAGAGAGGAAATATGCAACAGGAAGCATTTTGGACGTTTTTGGAGCATAAAAGTGAAGAAAATGACAAAGTCTCAAAATCATGTTGTAAACAGTATCTGACGGCGTCACACTTTACAAGGTGACGGTGTCACGTGTTGACAAAGAGGTGGATATGAAGATTACACATGACGGGCCAGAACTGTTTTGGAGGTCAAAGATGACGGCGTCACGCTTTGTGACGCCCAAGGAGGTCACGGTTTAAGTTAAAGAGAGACGGCCCAGAACCCTTTACAAGGTGACGGCGTCAAGTGTGGATCTAGGCCATCATGGAACCCTAATCGCGGCGAGGTGACGGCGTCACAGGCTATAAGGTGACGCCGTCAGGATGTAAAATCTATATATACTTTTCTAATTTTCATTTATTGTGTGGAACTTTTGTGTAGAACTTTTGGGAGAACTTTAGGGATAAACCCTAGGTCGTATTTTACTGTATTTTCAAGGGTTTTTCACCCTTGTTCCATCCATGCTTAATTAAAGATAAGTCTTCCTTCAAATCATTCAATATGTCTATGTATTGTTTGATTATATCTTATGCTTGTCTTTATATTAACATGCTAGGCTAGGTTATTCTTGTGTTTGCTTAGATGTAATGAAACCTAGCTATTGATTATGGGTTGATGGTGTGTTATTAATTGTGTTGGATGGGTGATATTAATGATAGGCTTAAGAAAACTGGCTAACTTCCTATTGGTAACTTGCTTGAAGTCTTAAGAAACATGAATCGGATGTGTACTATGATTAATTGGTTGTATTTAATGCATAAGTGACTTCTAGTGATGCCATGGTTAGGATACTAAACGTGTCGCCATAGAAGGTACGTTTGGCTTATGCTGTATCAGCAGGGGTGTTTGTTTAGGCTTATATCAGCAGGGGTGTTTGGTTAGGCTTATATCAGCAGGGGTGTTTGGTGTATGCTGCTAGGGGTGTTTGGTTTATGCTGCTAGGGTGTTTGGTTTATATCAGCAGGGGTGTTATGAGCTTATTTGATTTCGGCTTATATTTCATAAGCTTAAATTTTCCGACTTGTTTGGAGATTTGTGGGCTTATATAAGTATATTATGATATAATAAACTTATATAAGCCGGAAAATTAAGTCTTGTGATATATAAACCGAAAATCAAATAAGCTCATAAGCTACAAATAAGATTAAACAAATAAGCTCATATTATTGTATGGTATTTGATTGTGTTAGACTATTGTAAATGATTTTAGGGTTTAGGACTTTAGTGATTAATTTTGGAAAGTCCCCGTCCAAAGTTAATCATCCCATAGAAAACCCGTCCGAAATTAATTTATTAGAAATTAATTTCGGAAAGCCCCCTGTTTGGGACTGCTTTTTGAATGTTTTGTCTCATTTAGGATATGAATGCGTATAATTGATTTACTATTTGTGAAAATTTCGACAGTGTTTCCCCTTTACTCCTACGAATATGTCTTTAATGCACATATTTGGGGAGTTGAGGGGAAATGCTGCCGAAATTTTCTCAAATAGTAAATTCAGTTATACGCATTCATATATGAGACGAAACATTCAAAGAGTGGGTTAGGATTGCCTTCCATAGTTGGATTAGGTGAACAAAATGCACAACTTGTAATTGCATCATTAAAACGCATAACTTGTGAACATGTTTAATTCTATATAATTATTTGTTGCATCATTAAAACGCAGTTATGCCAATTGATAAGAGTTGGGTCTCATTATCTCGTGCTAGCCTCGAATTTTTAAAAGGTCTTAAATGGTTTTGCGCGTATGCCAAGGACTTTGTGAATATTGATGGGAATATACATTGTCCATGTGCTAGTTGTTATAACAATGGTTGGATAAAGTACGAAGATTTGTTTGATCACATACACTCAAATGGTTGGGACCAAAGTTATACGAAATGGTATAATCACGGTGAACCGGATACCCGAACATTGGTACCCAACACAAATCATCCCGGGATGAGTGACATGGCTGATTTCCTTCATGATATGTGTCCGAATGAGCCAACTCAAGAAAATATTGGCGAGACAAGTAACGAGCCAACTCAAGCAACAACACTTCCTCAACGTAACGAGTTTGAAGCGTTACTTGCCACTGCTAACGACCCACTATACCCGGGCTGTACATGGATGTCTTCATTGGACTTTATGGCAAAGTTTACGAACATTAAGGTCAAAGGTAAAATGAGTGACACTACGTTTAACGAAACACTAAAATTTCTACGTGAATGCTTCCCGCCCGTTCTAGGATACAAAATCCCACCGTCATACTATGAAATAAAGAAAACATATAAAACGATCGGGTTAGGATACGAATCCATACATGCTTGTGTAAATGATTGTTTTTTTATATCGGGGGGTGGGTAACGAATATTTGCAGAATTGTCCCATCTGCGATGCTAGTAGATGGAAAGACAAGAACACACTGGGGAAGAAAGTTCCTAACAAGGTGTTGCGTTACTTTCCTATCATTCCTAGACTACAACGTTTGTACAAGTCTAAACACACTGCAAAACATATGACTTGGCATGCTTCTGGGCAGTCTACAGAGAACGGTAAGATGCAACACCCGGTTGATGGTGAAGCATGGAAGAAATTTGATATCGAGTATAAGAAAGAATTTGCTTATGAAAAAAGAAACATCCGATTAGGGTTGGCTGCTGATGGGTTCAATCCGTACGGCAACCTTAGTCAGTCTTACAGTATGTGGCCGGTAATATTAACAACATACAATATGCCTCCGTGGATATGTATGAGAGAGACTTCTCTTATGTTGACGTTGTTAATTCCGGGCCCTAAATCACCCGGGAAGGACATAGGTATTTACTTGAGGCCTTTGATTGAAGACCTTAAGACTTTATGGAAATATGGGGTTATGACTACGGACGCTGTTACAGGCGAAGAATTCTGTATGAAAGCAGCGCTTTTATGGACTATCAATGACTTTCCCGCTCGAAGTAGTTTGTCTGGGTGGAGTGGGCAAGGTTACAAGGCATGTCCGACCTGTAATATAGAGACTCCATCTATGCGCGTGTTAAGCAAAACCGCTTATGTTGGTCACAGAAGATTCTTAAAAGCCAACAACAGATGGCGGAAGAACAGAAAGGCATTCTATACTCAGCTCGATGATAGACCACCTCCTAAAAAATATACCAGTCATGACATCTTGACTCAACTTGGGAGATTGCCTATACGTATCTCGGGGAAACATCCAAGTTTTGGGGGTGCGAAGAAAAAACGTGATCCTTACCGCGAATTGAATTGGACCAAAGTATCTATTTTCTACGAGCTAAAGTATTGGTCTTTTCTTACACTAAAACACAATTTAGATGTCATGCATATCGAAAAAAATGTGTGTGAAAGTGTGTTGGGTACTTTGTTAATGAATGACAAATTAAAAGACACCAACAAGGCAAGACAAGACTTACAAAATTTGAATATTCGTAATGCTTTGTGGCTCGTCAACAAAGGCGGTGGGAAGTGCTCTAAGCCTCATCCCACGTACTCTTTCACAACTGAAGAAAGAAAACTTTTTTGTCAATTCATCAAAGGTACGCGTTTTATTTCAGAATTTATTTGTTCCAATTCAATTCGCGTATTCATTTCGACAACTTATTCTAATATCATGATTTGTTTTCCCAATTGATCAAAGGTGTTAAACTACCCGATGGGTTCGGATCAAACTTCAAGCATAAAGTGACAGGCAGTGATAACAACATAACAGGCTTGAAGGCTCATGACTGCCATATAATGATGCAGCGGTTACTTCCTGTTGGACTTCAAAATTACTTGAAGGACCAAACCACCGCAACACCAATAATCGAGCTTTGTTCATTCTTCAAACAAATATGCGCTCGAACTTTGATGGTGGATGACATGTTGAAAGCTAAAGAACAGCTTATCAATATTTTGTGCAGTTTCGAGCAAATCTATCCTCCAGCTTTTTTTGACATTATGATTCACTTGGTTATTCATCTACCCGAAGAGGCTATTCAAGGCGGGCCTGTTTACATGAGGTGGATGTATCCATTTGAAAGGTACATGAAAAAGCTCAAAAATTATGTCAGAAATAAAGCTAAGCCTGAAGGATCAATAGCGGAGGGTTATATTGCTGATGAAGCATTAACTTTCTGTTCGCATTATTTTCGGGGTGTTGAGACGAGATTTAATCGTCCTGACCGGAATGAGGACGGTCCAAGCCCAACAAGTCGATTTCAAGTGTTTCGATCAGCCTGTAAACTGAATGGTAAACAATCATTAATTCGGCTTGAACCGGACGCAATGCAGAAAGTAGTATGGTATGTACTACACAACAGTCATGAAATCGACCCGTACATGAACGAGTACAAGATGTACACGTTTTATTTCAAAATTTTGTTTTATGTAAGTTATTATTCGACGACTTATTCTAATATCATGAACATTTACAGGGAATTTCCTGGCAATGACATACAAGAAGGATTTCCTCGCTGGTTTGGGAACAAGGTAGACTTGTTGTATGTAAAACCCTGTAAAAATAACGACTATTACTCATCTATATCTATTCTTAACTTTTTTTTCTTAGATTCGTGAATTGAAAGTAAAGGACGACCCAAGTTGTACTTCCGAGTTGTTCGCTTTGGCTTGTGGACCATCATGTGCTGTATTCTCAGCCGACTCTTGCACAGTGAACGGTGTGAAGTTTATCGTACATGACCGTGATTTACGTCGTTCAACCCAAAACAGCGGAATTTCAACTCCTAATCCTAGCGGAGGAATGTATTAGGCCAGCTTGAAGAAATTATCAAGCTTGAATATATTCCGTTCAAGGTTGTGTTGTTCAAAGTTAAATGGTTCGACACTAATAACAATGGTCGCATAAAACGTTGTACCTATAGAAACAACATTACACAAATTATGACAGATCGTGTATCGTTTGAAAGTGAACCATACATTCTTGCAACACAAGCAACACAAGTCTTTTACCTTGATTTCCCGGGTAAACGTGGTAATGTCAAGGCCGTCCAAGATTCTTATCATCGAAAGATTTGGAACCCGGATATCATCGTGGTAGAAGACAATCAGGATGTTGTACATGACAACACATCATCACATGTCACACTCTCTGCTGAGTTGGATACGTTGAATTATGACACCATAATTAGAGATGTTGAGCCAGCGGAAGTTGAGGCACCACCACAACCAATTATCACTTATGTCGACGACGACGAAGATAATATTGATTATGATGACCACGTTCCTCATGATTTAGCATCTGATGGTGAAGATTACATCGATCGTGAAGATGAAGCTGACACTAATAATGAGGGTTTTTATCTTAGTGATGAGGGAGATTGATCTAAAATTGTAATTTGTTAAATGACACTTATTTGAATGAAATTGTTATCGAGTGGTTAAATGTGTTTATTTATTTATTTAATTATTTATTATTATTATTATTATTTTGTATAAATTGTTATTTATTTCAATGTGTGTGTATATGCGTATATGTGTATATGTGTTTCTTCACTAATTATATTTTCTTGTACTAGTACGTTTACAGATGGCAGATGTTGTTGCTAGGAGCCACGGTGGCGATGGAGGCAATGAGCCACCCCGTGGTCCGACGAGGATAGGCAGTGATTGTCAGAGTAAGAATTTCTAGATTATTTGAATTAAACTTGATTATTATTTGAAATTGATAACTTGTTATTTTATATCATCATCACTTGAATTTGGTTACTTGTAGCATCTAAATCCAGACCTCCCAGACCTCCCAAGCCCAATGCCAAAATTGGGAAAGGCGGGAAGTCGGTGCGTGGTCCCACAAAGAACACGCGGCTCCGCAATGAGAGGAAAGATACTGGTCGTCCGGTATCGATCAGATTCCGGAAGAACGACAAAGGGATGTGGGAGCATGTGGGCGAGTACGCGAAGTGGTTCTCCAACTTGGTCGGGGAATTGTTGCGGCAAAATTCCTATGCATTACAAATCCTGGTCGGCTGTTCCTGCTACCGCGAAGGCCCACATCGACGACCAGCTTCACGTAAGTTTTTTTTTTTTTTTTTTTTTTTTATCTTTTTTTTTTAATTATTGTGTTTATTTATTTTAACTTTGCTATTTATTTAAATTTGATTGTTTATTTAAATTTGAATATTTATTTTAATTATATTTTATTGCAGCATTATTTTGATCTCGGCGAGCACCTTGCCAGTGCTGATGGAGAGGATATTGTCAACAGTATCGAATATTATCTCCAAAAGCGATACGACGACAACAAGTAGCGGCACAAAAAGATAAATTTTACTGAGTAAGGTGGGATGGAGAAGCTGGAGGAGATCAAGGCAAAACGCCCGGAGAACATGTCGGAGTCGGATTGGGAACAATATGTAAATTTCTGGATCCACACTTTATTATTATTATTATTATTATTATTATTATTATTATTATTATTATTATTATTATTATTATTATTATTATTATTATTATTATTATTTTATTTTTTTTTTTTTTATTTTTTTTTTAATTTTATTATAACGATTTTTCATTGAAACCAAGGAAATTACATGAAATTGGAGGGGAGTCTAGACACAATCTGTGCTCCCACTCCTTTTTGGATACACAAACTAACTCGATGAAAAATAAAAGCACCGCTTTTAACGTTGTTATAGTGGCTGCTGGCAATAGTCCCGACACGCGAAAGTGTATTCAAAGCTTCCACATCAAGTTCCCCAAACGTGGAAAAAGCGAAAGGGACGAACTTGTATCCATTGTCTTCACACTTGGACGCATACTTCTTCCTTTTCTTTTCCACAGCATTACTCAAAGCAGCTCCAGGAGCCCATGACGTTACCCCAGTCCCAGCAAACGGGGAGACCCTAGTCACATCCAGACATGCGTCCTTACCTTGGAACCAGTTAAACAATAGCACATCTGCAGGACGTAATTCTCTCCCTTCCTCCGAAAGAAATCCCATTGGGGCCTCTTTACGAACCATAATCCCGGCTTTGGAACATATGTCAACAAGGATATCACGCACCAAATTATGCCTGAACCTAACACCCACTTCACTAGCGCAGTGGACCGCGTGATCCCCCCACTGGTCGCATAAAGTGTACATTGCAACTCGGGCATAAGCTGCCTTCCGAGAACATAGGAACCGCAAGCCTGTAACATAACACTGATCGAAATTGGCGAGGATTCATCCTTTGTCCGAGACCGTCAATAGGGATGGCGAAGAGGAAGTCCTGCGCATGTGGGGCGCGGATACTACCAAGTATAGCCACCTGCCTTGGATAATTTGAAGAGAGGGGTGACCAACAGGCAGAACCGGCTCGCCAATCCGACTGCCAGCCTTCATGGGTCGCATTCGCTAGCTGTTATACGCGATAACTTCGTAAGACGCTTTTTAATCATTTCATTTATATATATAGTGTTTGGTGAGTCGTTATTGAGTTTACTTATAAACAGCTGAGAGAACCCACCGACGCTGTGGATGGTAGAGACTTGATCGCGATGTACAGACACAACCATACGAGAGACGGCGTTTGGGAGTCTGCATTGTCCGAGACTAGATATGTAAGTATAATTTATTTCCATAAAACTCACCCACATTAATGCAAATATAATAAATCACGACTTATATATTACTTTGCTTATTCTTTTGTAAAACAGAACCAGATGATACAGATGCGGACGGAGAGCACCTCCGGGGGACGACCATGTCTGACCTCGATATTATGCGCCACGTGATCGGTGGCAAGCAGCGAGGTCATATTCCTGGCGTAGGTCCAGTCTTACCCGGCGGTGGTCGTCAGACGACCCTCAGCGCCGCACGAGCTCATGATCAAGCCTCCGCGTCCTCCCTGCACGAAACAGTCCAGAAGCAAACCCAGGATTTGTCCCAGCAAAGGACACTGATTGATATGTTGGTGGGGTAGGCTAAGACACAGCCGGGTTTCCCCGCTGAGCTAGCGACTCAGGCGATGACATCGGGATCCCAGGAGGCTTCACCATCACCAGGTGAGTCTACAGGTACCCCGGAGGAGGGGAGTGGGGCTAGTGGGGCTAGTGGGGGGAGTGGGGGGACTCAGGAGTAGCGTATGGGTTGTTTGGGTTGATTTATATTTTATTTTGGGTTATGGACAAATGTGTGGATAGTTTCATGCATTATTATGTGTTTATGTAGTTTATGTGTTAGGATTCCCGCTACATTGTTCCCACATATAGTTTTGTAGCGTATAGCGGATAGCTAGCTTATGTAGTGATCATGTGATAACGGTTTTTGAACCGTATTTTGCGAATTTGGATACAAACACATGATTATGTTAATTTTTAAGAAATTTGGATATGTATCATATTATGTTGGCGAATTTGTGATTTGAGTGTCTTGTGGTATTGTAATTAGGTTATATACAGGTTCTGGATTTGTAGTGATAATGTAGATTTTTTCCGGAAAAAATCTGGAAATTACCCATTTTGTAGCAATTTGCTGCAAAATGGGTCAGACACTTTTCGCGAGGACATATCCCTGCCAAAAGGTTGTTGCAATAATAGTGAGAACAACTTTCAGCGGGGACATGTCCCCGCCAAAAACGCACACCATTTACTTGGAAAACACTTTCAGCGGGGAAGTGTCCCCGCCAAAAGATTGCATCATAAACTTGGAAAATACTTTCAGCGGGGAGGCGTCCCCGCCAAAAGTTTGCATCATTTACTTGGAAAGTACTTTCAGCGGGGACATGTCCCCGCCAAAAGGTTTGCCACGCTGGCATGTTTGACCTGACCAATATTGTCCACGCTGGCAGCGTGGGTCCCACGTGTCACCGCCAAAAGAGTGGAACGTCGCCGCCGAAAGTTTACAGCGTGGGGCTTTGCACGAGGCACTTTCGACGGGGACATGTCCCCGCCGAAAGGTTTGGGCGGGGAGAAGTCCCCGCTGAAAGCGAGGGAATGTCCCAGCTAAAAGCAGCTGTTGTTGTAGTGGTTATGGTGGAAATAACCCGTTACATTATGCTGCAAAAGTTGGGAATACGAGGGCTGCACGGCTTTTGGTGGAGAAGAACTCTAGTATGACACGAGTTCCAAATCCATATGGTAATACTCCAATTAAATTGGCTGCTTGGCATGGCAACAAGGAGACGTTAGAATACTTGCTGACCGTGACTCCAGATTTGGGTCACGGTGAGGAAGGGACTAGTCCATATACCGGAGTCGCTGGTGGTGATCTCATTACTCTTACAATTATGGCAGGATTTTACGGTAATTAAATCTGATTATTTTTGTTTTCAAGTTGCAGATATACAATGAAATTGTACATCTTATAACTCAAGACACATATATATCTTAAGAAAGTAAATACTAAACATTGTCTTGTCTATGTACTATCACATATTCCTCATCACACTCACGAAAATTTTGCATGTTAATTTAAATCTTAGGTTGAATATCGACATGCAGATGTGGCGTTACAAATAATCTCTTTGTACCCAAACATCGTGTTGGAATATGATAGAAATGGTCAAACGGCGTTGCAAGTATTAACTCCAAAACCCAAAATCTTTCCAAGTGGAAGCAGGCTTGGATTTTGGGGTCGTCTCATCCATTCATGTAAAGACTTCTCTTTGGTTTATGTAGTGCGTTGTTTTGCGTTGCTCGTTGTATACTTATCAGTGTTAGTTTAGCCATCAAAGTTAGTAAGTTGTTTCACTCTGTCATACTTTAAGATTTATATATATATGTAGTGTTTGATGTAATTATGTAAAAGACATCTGCAAAATAAATGTTTCTATTTTGCTACATAAAAAATGTCAAAAGTAAAACATTTTAGTTATGTTCATACGACCAATGTATAACATTAAATAATTAGGTTTTGGGTTTTGATGGTTTGTGTTTTTTGGTGCAAGTGATACCTGTGAAGGAGAATCAAGCAGCTGCTAAAGTTAACATTTTCCTAAGGTCGTGTTTGGTTCACATATATTTGAGCAATTTGGGAGAATTTGAATTTTAAAACCCATGTGAAGCGTGTTTGGTTGGCGTTAATGAGGAAATTAAATAAGTACAAATTGCCTAAAAAAGGAAAATTTAATAGCCCCATGAGAGTGGAGAATTTATAATCTCTAGTACATATGAACAAAAGAGTCAAGTGAAAGGTTACACTATCTATTAAATTTAATAATATTTTATTGTTTACTGGTACATATCAACAAAATATACAAGTGAATGGTCCCACTATATATTAAATAGAGTAATTCATTATTTTTTGCTCTCCAAATTCTTTAGCCAACCAAACAGACAAATATTTTCAAATGGCTGAATTTTAAATATTTTAAAATTTCAAATTTCAAATTCCATTAATTGAAGTTCATGAACCAAACGCTCCCTAAGAGTTTTCAATAAGGTGTAAATCTTTATTTTCATTTATACAAGCTGAAAACATGAAATGTCACTCATCATAGAAACCAAATTTTGTTTATTTTTATCATTGAAATCGTAATGTGCCAAATGTGTTCCATCAAGACGGGTCTAGTTATACTTTTCTAAACCTTTTGGTAATTTCTCTCTTGTACAGTTTACTGCTGGATTTTGGAGTGTCCTTCACTACATGGGTATGCTATGCATTCATCGCTACATTTGTTATGGTTATTGGTTATATATGTATCATCTTTTAACTATTAATTAAGGGTAAAGTCCATAAATTAGCAACGTACTTTCTCTACTTTACAGAGTTAGGTAACGAACTTTTTTTATTACCAATATAGTCATTGAAACCGGCTATTCTTTTACGATATAGTAATTATGACCTGATGTAATTAAATATTATTATTTTTTCCACGTGTAAAATCCACCTAGATGATATTTTTTGGTTTGTTTCTGCAGATCGTGTACAACAACAAACATAATTCAGAAAACCTAAAACCACTTTTAATAATATCAAAAAACCCACCAATGAATAATAGTCAACTCCATTTACCAATTAGAAAATCACGAACCCGGTTCACACCCATCAACCATCTCCACTTTTTCAATCTTTCTTACCTTTAACGGCCACCTCGTTTCCTGGCAAGGATGACTCGAAGTTTTTGCTGTGTGATATGAGCTCACCACGTTTCTGCTGCGTATGGCTGTGGTCATATGATGATGATTTGGTTTTTGATGATTGTTTTGATCGAGTGTGTTTGTTTGGAGTGTTGTTTTCTGGGTTTTGATATGTGTGGTTTTGTTGTGACGGATTTTGATGTTGATGAATGGTTAGTGGTTTGATGCTAATAAGCTCTGCTGCCATCAAAGATACCACGGTTGCCACTGGATCTGGGTTTTGGTTACTTCATCTTGAGTGGGTAATTTTGTGTGAATGATTGGGGAGTGACCGGATTGGGATTTATCATCTTTTGATGATGATGATTTTTTTATGTGTCGTTATTGAGATAGATGTGTTTGAGGATTTTTTTTGACTGATTATATTTAATCAAATCGGTAGTGGGTTTTTTTGTGTTTGGTTTTTAGATAAGATTTGTGTGGTGGTGAGTTGGTGTTATTTTGGGCAAAAACAATATGGTTTCCTTTGTACTGAAATTTGAAAACTGATCGACACATCACCAGGTTGAAAATTGAAAGATTGAAAATTGAGCTTGCCGGATAAAATGGAGATCGCCGGAAAATTTACCGGATAATATGGCAGTTACCGGATGAATTGTAAATAATAATGAAATGGATGGTGGGTTGTGTAAATGACAAACAACATGTGGATAGATAGCAGAGTTTCCCAACCAAAGTAAATGAGAAGCGTGTTTAAATCTTTCGTATAAATGACCTCATTCAACCAAGAATGTGTAAACATTTGAATTGAAATGAAAATTAAACTCACCGGAAAATATGAAGATCGTCAGAAAATTTGTTGGAGAAGATGGTGGTTACCGGAAAAGATGTCGAAAAAGATGGTGGTTGCCGGAAAAAATGCCGGAGAAGATGGTGGTTTTATGGTGGACCCTAAAAGCAATGATAGTGGTAATGACATAAGCTCACACATAAGCAAAAATATGCCACATAAGCATTAAAAATAAAAATAAAAATGCCAAATAAGCAATTTTTACCGGTTTAGCAGGTACCCGGTTACCATACTTACTATTTTGGCACAAATTAGCGAGTTTCAATGACTATATTGGTAATAAAAAAAGTTTGTTACCTAACTCAGTAAAATAGAGAAAGTACGTTGCTAATTTATGGACTTTACCCATTAATTAACCACATTCTGTTTGGTTACTGTAGCTCCAACAATCAAGAAGATCCATGATACTAAAGTGAACAATAATCTCAGTGAAATACTTGTCAAACGTATCTGCAAAATCGTTATAGATAAGATTGATCACGACATAGCTTGGAAGATTTTAGGATCTGCGATAACTACAGCGGTCACATATGGGACTCATGAACTTATTGAGGAATGCATAGTAACCTACCCGGGCATAATTTGGTACAATGTTGGAGGGTTTTATTTGTTCCTTGCAGCCATCAAGCAACGCCAAGAACGAGTATACAATCTTGTGTACCAAATGTCTGGCCACAAAGTCTTCGCAGCAACCCAAGTTGACGATGAAGAAAATGAGAATGCACTACATATAGCTGCAAAGTTGGCACCACCTCATCGGCTTAATGTTGTGACAGGTGCAGCATTGCAAATGCTGCGTGAGCTTCAATGGTTTCAGGTAATTATATATAGTTAAGTCATGAACTCATGATATGGCAATATTGCTGCCGTCCCGTAGAAGAGAAACAGCTCCGCATTCTAAGGGATGACATCCTTTGTTCTTTCATATATCATCTATGAAGTTTAAGATTTAATTTCAAGCCATTTCACCTTTGTGAAAGGGTGACACATCAAAAAGTAACCAGCTTTAATTCAACTAACTAGTTTTTTTAATACAAAATAAAACGCATGGAAGTCTTAACTTTTTTTTTATTGACAGTAATATTTTGGATGACGGATTTCCAACACAACACGAGCTGAATGCCCTGATAGGAAAAAGTCAAAATGGTCAAATGTTTATATTTTTATCTGGTTACGATATTCGTACTTTATATAAACTTTTTGCAAGTTGATTGTCCTAAACCCCCTAAATACTAGTAATGTTTTTTATAGTCTAAAAGAAACTGTTAAACTAAAATAGAAATTGTATAAAGTTGGTAATGACCTTATGATATTAGGCAAACACAGAGATAGTGAAACATATACCATTGCATATATTGTTGTGCAGGAAGTCGAAAAGTTTATTGAGCCTTCCTACAAAAAAGCTTTAAACAAACAAGGGAAAACCCCAAGAATAGTATTCACTGAATCCTATGAAAATTTACTCGAAAAAGGGCAACAATGGATGAAAGATACGGCATCTTCATGTACCGTGGTGGCAGCACTTATAGTCACAATGGCATTTGCAGCTGCCTTCACGGTCCCAGGTGGAAACCAAGATGATGGAAAACCTTTGTTCCAAGATAAGGGGACGTTTATGCTGTTTATCGTATCAGATGCAATTGCATTATTTTCTTCATCTACTTCTGTGTTGATGTTTTTAGGGATACTTACTTCACGCTATGCAAAACATGATTTCCTTTATGCCTTACCAAAGAGATTGACTATTGGACTTCTTTCGTTATTCTTGTCACTGGCATCAACTATGATTGCATTCAGTGCGACTCTTGCACTTGTGCTTCAAGATAAAGTGACATGGATTGCAGCTCCACTTGTGATAGCAACGAGTATTCCTGTGTATCTATATGGCTTGTTGCAATTTCCTCTACTTGTGGAGCTAGTCTACTCCACTTATGGATGAAGCATTCTTCATCAGCAGAATGATCAAAGGATTCATTAACCACATGTTATTTATTCTCCTGTTTGTACGTTTGTATGGGTTGAATTGATCAACATACACATTTATATATATCTTTTATGTATTAAAATTTTGCTACACATTACAGTATTTGATGTTTCATATGTTGATGCCCATGTTTAGAACTATTGGTGTTACCTAATCATTTAAGCTATGTGATTAACTTTTAAGTCTCGGACTCGATTTGCAATTGGAAAGATTTGGAGAGTTTACACGTTCCAACCATGATAGGCTTCAAAAAAACCGCTGCAAACAT
The DNA here is from genome assembly GCA_030686995.1 of Artemisia argyi. Taxonomy (NCBI): domain Eukaryota; kingdom Viridiplantae; phylum Streptophyta; class Magnoliopsida; order Asterales; family Asteraceae; genus Artemisia; species Artemisia argyi. Next base: position 2,250,229 of record CM060695.1, on the reverse strand, counting down.
TAGTAGGAACTGCCCAAACTTTAACCATTTTAAGTGTTTTTGCTCCTCGGCTTAATGGAGATTAGGCTTCGGCCATCGCCTCTCAACTCCCAAATATCAAAACCTTAGGTCTACGCGTTTCTCAAATATTGGAAGGGAGGATCTAGTTGTGATTCTAAAAGGGTGCAAGAAACTTGAACACCTTGAACGTTAGTGAGTGTAAAGGAGTTGCAAGCGACGACGAGATATTAAATCTTTCATGTCATATTTGTGTATTTAAACACGAAGGCTCTCGCATAAATCAGCAATGTTTATAGTTTCGTTGGTTATACATATCGTTGGTTATACTTGCTTTAAGACAACATGCTTATGATAGTCACTGACGACGTGCATTTCAAATTGATGTAGCAATATCTTGCGGATCCGTTTCTCAACATATGTTTCTTGAGTGACATTTTGAGTGTTTGTTTCATGGGTGTTGTTAGAATCATAAAACGTATATTACATATCATAATCCTCATACTACAACAATAGAAAGCTTTAATACACAAAAATCTTTTATTATGTTAGAAAATATTGCATAATAGAGATGTAAACATGCCTATGAGAGGTGGAGAAGTTTACTGTCATAGGAAGAAAACAAATTAAGGTTATTGAAAAGAAGTGATTATTATATATAGTTGAAGGGTATAACAGTAATATTACTTTTTTGTTATGTTTTTAGCCTTTAGATTACCTTATTAATAACTATTGTTTTTTTCAAAAAGCAAATTTTATTAACACACCGAAACGACAAAAAGGCACAAACACCAAGAGGCTACAAGGAGGAGCCTAAAAACACTATAAAAAACACTAGACCAACCATACAAGAAAAAAAGAAGAAAACTCGCTTACAAAGGCTCATTTAAGCTATAAGGCTTTGAGACCCAATTATCCTAGTTTAGAGATGAACGAGCACTCCTATTCTTAAGCCATAAAAGAGATAATATGTGCACTGAAGGAAAAATGTCTTCATGTTTAGCCTTCTCTAACTCATCAGGTTTAGCATGAAGAATTTTATTTCGCCACTTCCAAGTAGACCAAATGAGAACATAGCAAACATGATGAGGTAAAAAGTGTTACGCTTTTAGGGGGTCATTTAAGCCCTAAGTCGTGATTATTTGGTCAAATATTGCCTCAAATCGTTCCTTTTGTCATTTTAGGTACTTTGGAGAGGAAATCTGCAAAAAGAAGCATTTTGGACGTTTTTGGAGCATAAAAGTGAAGAAAATGACAAAGTCTCAAAATCATGCTGGAAACAATACCTGACGGCGTCACGCTTTACAAGGTGATAGTGTCACGTGTTGACAAAGAGGTGGATATAAAGATTACACATGACGGGCCAGAACTATTTTGGAGGTCAAAGATGACAGCATCACGCTTTGTGACGCCCAAGGAGGTCATGGTTTAAGTTAAAGAGAGACGGCCCAGAACCCTTTACAAGGTGACGACGTCAAGTGTGGATCTAGGCCATCATGGAACCCTAATCACGGCGAGGTGACGGCGTCACAGGCTATATGGTGACGCCGTCAGGATGTAAAATCTATATATACTTTTCTAATTTTCATTTATTGTGTGGAGCTTTTGTGTAGAACTTTTGGGAGAACTTTAGGGATAAACCCTAGGTCGTATTTTACTGTATTTTCAAGGGTTTTTCACCCTTGTTTCATCCATGGTTAATTAAAGATAAGTCTTCCTTTAAATCATTCAATATGTCTATGTGTTGTTTGATTATATCTTATGCTTGTCTTTATATTAACATGCTAGGCTAGGTTATTCTTGTGTTTGCTTAGATGTAATGAAACCTATCTATTGATTATGGGCTGATTGTGTGTTATTAATTGTGTTGGATGGGTGATATCAATGTTAGGCTTAAGAAAACTGGCTAACTTCCTATTGGTAACTTGCTTGACGTCTTAAGAAACATGAATCGGATGTGTACTACTAGGGGTGACAGTTCTTGACACGACACGATAAACGACACAAACCCGACACGAAGTTAAACAGGTTTGGGTTGAGGATAAACATGTTTGGGTCAAAAACAGGTCAACCCTTCTAACCCGTTTAATAAACAGGTCATGTTTGGGTTGAGCAAGTGTTAAACAGGTCAACACGTGAACCCGTTTAAGTATACAAGTCTCTAAAAATAAAATATATAACTTGGTTTTAATGTTGAATATGGATTAAATGTATTTTGTTATGTTCTTATGATTATAACTCAGATTTTATTGAAATTGACGCGTATAACTTATAACTCAAATATCATTGAAATTGTCGTATAGTTATTTGTATGTTATTTTTATCATATTTTAGATCCTTATATCAATTTTGCATTTAAGCTAGTTAAATAAACAAACCACCAATCTTATTCACTACTTGACCTATTTACTTAAACGGGTCACAAACGGGTTACACGTGTTGTGCAGGTCTGGGTTAAGGTTGAGCTTCTTGACACGATTAATAAATGGGTTGTGTTTGGGTTGAGGTTATTTCAACCCGCGAACCAGCGAACCCGAATATGTCAACACGAACACGACTCGATTGCCACCCCTATGTACTACGATTAATTGGTTGTATTTAATGCATAAGTGACTTCTAGTGATGCCATGGTTAGGATACTAAACGTGTCGCCATAGGGTGAAATAGGAGCTTATAAAGTTGGGGAAGGACGTACACACCCCACGACTGGTATTAAGGAATACAACCCGTCATCCATACAATTGTAACAAACTAATCAACCGGTAAAAGTTCGCTAGGGAGTAATGAAATCTAAGTAAACACACTTTTTTCCATATTACTTTCACAACCTTTTATTTTCTTGTAATTTTATTTTTATTTGCATTTGTAGTTTATTTGGGTTAGTTGACTAGCAACTAATTCCGCCCACTCCTTCAAAAACCGAGATATTTACTTGCTTTCCATAAAATATAAAAATACAAAAAGAATCATCCCTCACCCTTACACCTAATTAGAGTAGTTTTCAATCCTAACGAACACTATTCCCTAAGTAGAACGATCAATCCCCGGGTACTTGCCACTACACTATACAACATCGGTCAGGTACAATACCTGGTGGGGATTGCAAGCTTCTCAAGATCCCTTGAGAAGTAAAACCTTTTGCAAAGTTGCAAAACCACGCATCAAGTTTTTGGCGCCGCTGCCAGGGAATAATTATTGTTTAGGTTGAATTTTATTTTATTTAGGTCTAATCATTAGATTCCTTTCTAGTGAGAATTTTATTTTATTTTTCTAGCTTTTCTTTAGTGTATCTATTTTCTTCGTGCATTTGTTTGTAACCATTACCATCCGACATCATGGAAGGTGGTAATATCCTTGATCCCATCAACCCACCACAAAACCCCCCACAAAACCCACCATAACCAAACCAACCTCCTAGAGCCCGTACTTTAGGAGAGTAATCCCGTTCTAGCCACCAAGGCTATCGAAACACCATTGAGCTCACTCAAGGAGCCAATACGTCTCCCTTGCGATCCGACACCATCCGGTTGGTGCAAAGCGGATGTGCATTCCATGGACTTCGTTCCGAAATTCCGAAGATCCAAATCAACACCTCAAGGACTTCCTTAAGATCGTAGATTCCATAGACCTTGATGTTGAGACTCGAGAGACGACCTAATTGCGTCTCTTCCAATTCTCTCTGCGAGACCAAGCTAGTCAATGGCTTGAACGTCTACCCGCAGGATCCATCACCTCTTGGGATGATCTCACCACTCGTTTCCTTGCTCAATTTTTCCCACCACGAAGAACCACCAAGGTAAGGAATGATATCTACGAGGCATGGACTCGATTCAAGGAATTACTCCAAAAAGTCCCTCATCATGGAATAGATCTTAGGCTCCAAGTCCAAATCTTCTATGACCATATCAATCTCTCCACGAGGCAAACCATTGACTAAGCGGTCGGTGGTAAGCTACGTGATCGAAGTGCGGAAGAATCATGGGAACTCATAGAAGATCTTGCTCTCTATAACAACGAAAGTTGGAATGATCCCCGTGATTTGAACAAAACGGTCAAGGCAATATCTTTGCCTTCGAACAATTCTAGCACTCCCGACCGTAGGATCATGGAACTTGAAGACCAAGTCAAGTTTCTCATGAAATCCTATGAAGCTCCTAAGCCTTCAAGCCAAGTGAACAAAATCACTTCTTCATGTGAATTATATAGTGGTCCCCACGACACTCTTGATTGCATGGAACTCCCCGAACAAGATTTTGCGGACTACGCATCCTCGCGTACCGACGGAGCGGGTGATGAGGCAAAAAATGAACCGTTTTTAGGGGGTCATTTAAGCCCGGAATTGAATTTATTTGATCAAATATTGCTCTAAATCATTCCTTTTGTGATTTTAGGTACTTTGGGAGTGAATTCTGGAAAAGGAAGCATTTTGGACGTTTTTGGAGCATAAAAGTTGTGGAAAACTAGAAGGGGGTTGAATAGTTTAGCGTTTTAAAATCTTTTTAACTTGTTTAGTTAGCTTTGAAACTTTCCGTTTGATCAAAGATATATGCACAAACACAATATATAACATGCAAGTAAAGGAAAGAAACGATCAAACCACAACACGAGTATTTATCGTGGTTCGGCTACAAGGACTCTTTTTCCTTGCCCTACGTCCACGCCCCGAGTATCCAACTCGAGAGTTTCTTTCACTAGTCAACAAGCTCCTTTCACCGGCGGAGAATACCTTACACGTCGCTTATACTTTTACCGACACAAAGCTAGATGTCGAGTTCTTTTACAAGGGCACAACCACTCCCGTTTAGTTATTTTACTAGGGTACAACAACTCCCGACACTCTTTGTATTTTGAGGACTAAAATACTAACCACTCACTACAGAATATACACAAACAAATGGAGTGTAAACAACACGAGTTTACACAATACTAAGCTTCCAAGTCTTGCAACGTTGTGTTGGAAACTTGTAACTTATGACGACCTTGTGAGCTTCTTTGCTACAAAAGGAAACTTCACATGTACAATGTTAAGAGGTTAGAAGAAAATAGAAGTGTGTGTGTAAAATATGATCTCAAGAGGTTAGCCAAAAATCAAGTTATGGCTTGGTATTTATAGCACAACAAACTGTATGCATGGCGGATCAGGCGGAACCCCCAGATGGGTTCCGCCCGTGTACCCCCAGGGTACCGCCGGGTCTGCAGTTGGTTTGTGCAATAACTCTTCAAACCAAACAAGGTCTTGTCACATAACTTCTAGCAACCAAACAATGTCACATCACTTAAATCAAGTCAAACACAAAACTTGTAAGCAACATCAAAGCAAGTCAAACACATTTCTTTCCATAAATGTATAATGACAAAACTTGCCATAAATGTGATGTGACTATTTCTAATTTAAAAAATAAACTTGTGTTATGTTTTATGAAATGTAAAATGTAGCAAAGGTCTAGTTTATGCAAGTCTTAAAAACTAAGATTATGTTTTGCTTAGAAACTAAAGTTTACATTTTGTCGTTAACAAAACTTAGCGAAGATCGTAAAATATAAATAACGTTTTTAGGCGATATTTGTATTAACAATCTCCCCCTTTTTGTTGATGACAAAACATAAACTTTGTTTTTAAGTAACACGCAAAATCTTGGTTTTCAAGACTTAAAATAAAATTATATTAACCTTGTTTTACTTAAGAGACGAAAAGCATATCAAGTATTGAAGGTTTAATATCTTTCTCCCCCTTTTTGTCAAAACAAAAAGTAGAGTAGCGAAGCGGAATAGTCGCCATGCTCCCCCTTGGTCGATACTCCCCCTAAATGGAGTACCAATATGGGAAACATGGATTTTGGACCCTACAAAAAAAATGGTTAGTTGGTGATATATATAGTCAAGTTTGTAGTTACCACACACATTGCAACCACAACGACAACACAACATTGATCAACCAACAATGCACAAAAGTAAGTAGAAAGAAATTTCATTCCAAGTAAAATTTTGACTTATAAAAGTCAAAAGACAAGAAATGGTAACTATTCTTCTACTTAGTAACCAAAAGCTAAAAAATAACCAAGAAAATAAAATAAAATCCTACATTCCTAAATTGGGGCAAACGGCCTCCAAGGGTTGTTTAGGATTTGTTAGGGTGGGAGAGTGCGTCCAAACGTTCAATGACATGTTGGAATGCAAACCGGGTTTCATTTTGGAATTGGTGAAGCAAGGTTTTTATGCTTTCACCCATTTGCTCACAATTTGAGCAAACATGGGGATGGGTGGGTGAAAATGGGTTGGTTTTGGTTTCTTGGTTTAGGGGTTGGTTTGGTTTTGGTTCTTGGGGTGGAGGATGGATTTGGTATTGAGTCAAGCAAGGTGGTTTGAAATTCCATTGCTTGATGAAGGTGGTTCTCAACCATGCTTTGTATTTCTTCATATGAGGGAAAGAAAGACTCATAGGTTTGGGCTTGAGAAGGTGGTGGAGTTGGGTGATCATGGTGTTCAAAATTTGGTTCTCCATAAAGAGGACCATGGATTTCACGGTAGATTGGGTGAAACAACAACGGTTTGGGTGGTTGGTACACTTGTTGTGGTGGTTGGGTAAGTTCAAGATCTTCATCAAGGTCAAGAATTGATCTTGGTGATTGGTTTGCAAAAGGTGGTGGTTGGGTATGTCTTGGTGGAAGATCATTTAAATCTTGGACATACGGGTGTGGTGATGTGGGAGGAGACCCGAAAAGCTCCATAGGTTCAATTTTTGGTAATGGTGATGGTGATGGAGTCTTTGATGGTTGAGTTGGAGCACTTGGTGGAGTTGGGTTAATAGGTGATTTGGTAGGTGGTGGAGTGTGCTCATTTGGTTGTTTGGGTGATGGAGATGGAGATGCAAGGTTCAAAAAGTGTTCATTTTTGATAGGTGAGGTGAATTCATCCGAAGATGAGGAGCTTAGGTTGATGGGTTTGTTAGACCAAAGTGGTTTTACACTAATCCGGGCGGTTCTACGGATGGGTCGTGATGGTTGAGAGGTGTTTGTTGACTTGGTCATGGTTAAAATGGTTTAAAGTTTCAGAAATTGTGATGAAGAAGGTGTGGTTTGATAGTGTTTAGGATGGTTTAATTTATAGTGATGAAGGTTTGTGGGAAGAAGTGTTTGGATTTGATGTTAGGCCATACAACAATGGAGGTTCCTAATGATTTGGAAAACTAATTGTGGGTTGTCATGTCATGGAAGTCAATCCAATGAAAATGGTGAAGTAAGAAGACAAGTTTTGCACTAAATGCTTAGTGGTTTTGGTGAGTTTGTTTGATGGAAAAATCTCAGGGATTTCAAGGATCCTTTAGAAGGGATCCTTCCTTTATGTGTGAAGGAGACTTGAGGTGGTTATGACTATTTTTGAATTTTGGCGGGAAATGGTTTTGGGTGAGTTCTAAGGAATGCTAAGTACCTTAGTAAGCTAAACACATTGCAGGTAATGGATTTCTAGCTAAAAGGATTGGATTTTGGTGTTTGGATGTTGAAATGTTGAAAATGAAAATAAAAATTCTGCAGGCTACTGGCGGCACCCTGAGAATACACAGGCGGAACCCAAAATAGGGTGCCGTCTGGTCCGTTGGGCCAAAACTGGGTTACCCAGATTTTGCACGGGCGGAACCCAAATTTGGGATCCGCCTGATCCGCCAGTACTGAAAAAGTAGACAGTCCGCGTTTTAAACCCGCGAGACGATTTTCAAAATTTTCGAAAGTCCTAAAACCAAGAATATAATTCATACCTGGTTAGGAAATGCAAAAATTAGACAAGTAAACACTCATATCATAAGACTTTGACCGGGGGCTAACGAAATTCACTATACTTAGTGAAAATTTTGATAAGCATGAAAATTTGACAACTTGCCAAAAGTTCTCTTCCTGCAACATTGTTAGTTGAAACATGTTCCAAAGTGTATCAAACATTGTACTAACACACAAATACATCACAAATATTGTTTAAACTACCAAATTGTTCAAAAAGCACCTTGTGCCAAACACTCCTAACACACCCGCACTCATTGTTTGTCGAGCTTCTTCTTCATTTTTCCAAGGAATCTCCCGAGGTTTTTGAACATCCCCTTTGTTTGCTTGAATTCTTCTGATTCATTTTCAATAGCCGGAAGTTGAGAGTGGTATTCAAGCGGTGGGAGTCTAGAGTTTGGAAATTATCATCTTCACTCATTGACGAGGAGGATGATGAGGTAGGAGGGTGTGGGCGTTTTCCTTGGGCTTTGTACATTCTCTTATCACTAAGTGGGACAAAGGTATGTGGGATGAGAGAGTAGTCAAGACGAAGACGGTTAGGAGTTGGTGGAATGGGTGAAATGAACCTAAAGAGACGGGTCAAGAGCATTCCATACGGCATAGCCGTTATGCCATGCACGGGAATGTCGGCCATTCTCTTAGCTATGTAATAAGCAAGATTGAAAGGTTGCCTAGTGGACAAAGAGTAGAGCATGTAGCATAGGCAAAGGTTGATATGGTCTCGGTTTCCTATGGTGCTTATAACATTGGCTCTAAGAACTTCCTCCCATTTCTTGAATTGGGGCAAGAGTTCATTAAGTTCCATTCCATATGGATCCTTCTCAACCTCATTCCCCCCACGGGTTCTCCTAGTGTTGGTTGTCCTAACAAAGAGGTGGTTACGGAGGACATCTTTGGACACAAGAGGGGTGTCATATGGAGGGAAACGGTCATTGAGTGTGTCAAGGGTTGAGAGGGAGTGCAAGTCGGAATAGAGGTAAGTACCATGGTTTGGGACCCCTAAGATTTGAGCAAACTCCTCGAGAGTGAAGGAGTATTGATTACCACTAACCCTAAAGTTGACGGATATGAAATCATATTCACCCGTGGAGAGGGTGACGGAAGCATAGAATTCTAGGATGAATCTAGGACAAATAGGCTCGTCGATAGTCAAAAGACACTCTGTGGAAAACTAGAAGGGGGGTTGAATAGTTTTACGTTCTTTTCAATTTATAAAAACAAGTTTGTTTTAAAATCTTCAATTCTAATTTATGTGAATTCACTACTTGCACTATATGAACAATTATATAGTAACAAACTAACAAAGCTAATATAGTAAAGATAAATAAATAAGTAATGAAAAGAGTTAGAAAGATCAAACCACAACACAAGGATTTATAGTGGTTCGGCTACAAGGACACCTTCCTTGTTCCTACTCCACTCCCCGAGTCACCTACTCGAGAGTTTTCTTCACTATGTCAACAAACTCACTTATGGCGGAGAAAGCCTTACACACCAATGTACACAACACACCAATTTCACACCTTGATCACAACTACTACACACCTTCTTCACACCTATTTACTACACACCAATCTTCTACACACCTTCTTCTACACACCTTCTTCTACACACCAATCTTCACAACTATCCTACTTCACAAATAAACAACTTCTACTTATCTTCACAACTTCTATATCTTCTAAACAAATAATAACAAACACAACACAATCTTCACGAATGAATATATATGCACTATACACAACAACTCTTCAACACTACTTGATCTTGGTTGTATAGAGTTCTTCTTTTGCACTTTGAATGAGAATGGATGATGAGGGATTGAATCACTTGAAACAAGGATTAATATACAAATGATCAAAGGGTTTTTGATGAGTTTTAGATGATTATAGATCTGAAAATTTCGTGCAAAAGGTAGGGAAAAATTCCAGAATTAAGGTGGTATTTATAGGAGAAGAAATCTGACAGTTTCTGACAGGGGAGCCTGGCCGGTCCCCTTAAAGCATGGCCGGCCCCCTTAAAATTAAGGGGACCTCCCCTTATAATTAAGGGGGCCGCCCAACTGTAACGGCCAGAAAACTTGTCTTTTAGTGGGGAAAGTTTATTTGGTGAAAAACTAACTGATTTTGGTTAAATATTTGAAATCATATATTTAGTATGATTAAAACATTTTTCCTTATTACCAAAAGTGTTTTTTAAAAATATATAATAAGATTATATAATTAAATAAACTTTGTATTAATTAATTAAATACCCCTTTGATCATGAGATGTATTAAGCACTTGTTTATTCATACCTTAAGTGATTAAGTTGGATATAATGATATAAACTAGCTTAATACTTGTTTACGTAGTAATCATACGATTGACGAGTTTACATTTTGTGATCGTCAAAATATAGAGATATCGAAAAATATAAATAACGTTTTCATACATTATTTATGTCAACAATCTCCCCCTTTTTGATGATTACAAAATTTTAAACTCATTAGTCGAAAGTTAGTCTATATCCAAGTATTAGAGTGAGTTTATATCACTTCTCCCCCTTTTTGTGAACATCAAAAAGGTTTATCCCTTGTTAATGGAAGCTCCCCCTTGAAGTAAGCTCCCCCTCGTTTTGAGGCCAAAAAGGAATCGAGATATGGATATCTTGCAAAAATATTTAGTAGCAAGCAATATATATATATATATATATATATATATATATATATATATATATATATATATATGTATATAGCATACAAGAGTATAAGTTAAACATAACCATAACATTAATCAAGAAAATTAATACATCAAGCATTACGTCAATAAATGAAACAAGTAATGCTACAAACAAAAAGCCTTAAAGGCTTACAATCATCACATAATAAATAAACCAAAGCTCAAAATTAATAGTCCTCTCTAGAGCTTGCCATTCAAAATGGTTTAAGATAATTTTATTCTTAGGTCACCAAGGATGTTTAATTTGGAGGAATGGATGGTGAACATGGAGATGGTGATGGAGGAGGAGTGTTTGTTGATGGTGGTGGAGGGGTTGTGTTTATAGGTTGTGGATGCAACAAGTTCTCAATATGAGAAAACATGTATTGCATTTCATCTCTTAGTCCGAACACAATTGTTCGGTTGTGGATGCAACAAAGGCAAGTGTCACCATGAGCTTCAAGTAAGCTCCATGGGACGGGGTTATAGGTTGGTGGATTAATAGGGGATGATGAGAAATGTGCATCAAGAGGTGTTAAGGGTGATAATGAGAGGGTTAATGCAAGGGTTGAGTGTTCATTTGTAGGTTGTGATGGTTGAACCATTAGTGGAGGTGATAAGTGGGTGTTTATGTAGTCATTAATGGATGAAGTGGATGGTATGGAGGAAGTAGAATTTCCATTAGTTGAGGGTGTTTTGGAGGGTGCATTTGGTGCACTAGGAGATGAACATTGAGGTTGTGGTGATGGGGTGTTGTTGTCTTCATTTGTAAGATCAATGAAGAGTTGTTTGGGTGGTATAATGACAAGTTTTTGTTTCTTGGCATTGTTTGAATGGGTGGTTCTTGGTGATGACATGATGATGGTTGATGAATGATGATGATGATGAATTGTGAATTAAACATGCATGGGGATTATATAGTGGAAAACATGTTTAGAAGTGGAATTATTTTGAAATTGTAATGTTATATTCCAAAATCAGTTTGGTTTTTAAGGGTAATGATAGCTGGGACTAGCAAAAGGAATCACAAGATGCAAAAGAAAACAGTGTTAAAACTGTTTCAGATGGCCGGTCCCCTTAAATGGAGGCCGGTCCCCTTAATTTTAAGGGGGCCGCCCTTATGATTTAAGGGGGCCGCTCATCTGACGACCCAGAAATCAAAATTTTCAAAAAATTTTCTGAAAAATGTTGTGTTCTGTTTTGTATTAGCAGCAAGCTCTATTTGGACATATCACATTTGCTTTGGTCTATTACAAAGCATAATATATATATTTATAAGCTAAACATTCAAGTATTTATATATATATATAGATTAAGAGTTAAATCATGCATTCATAAGCATAAATAAAACATAATCAAACAAGTTCACATCCTAATCATGTATCCAAACAATTATTTCAAGAAACAACAAGTACTTCCGAATACATTTCGGACAAATAGCATACAAAGCATAAACATAAATATTGTTCAACAAGCATAAACCAAGCAAATCATTTCTTTTTCTTCCCGAAGATACCCTTCAAAGTCTTTCCAATAGATTTGAAGCCGCCTCTAACTTCTTCATGTAGGCTCTTTTGTCTTCTAAGCATTTCGGTAGTTCTTTCATGAAGCATTTCTTCGTTTTGATCACTAGGAGATGGGGTAGAATAGACGGGATAATCTAGATCCTCTAAATTGTCCACGAACTCAGAAAACGAAGGGGTACTAGCATCATGGATGTTTTCCTCCTCATCGTCATCGTCTTGCCTCGAGGAAGATCCATGAAAGCTATGACGACGAGATTTACCCTTGTCACTTCGAGTTCGTCGAGTTTGTTTTAGAGCAAGAGAACGTAAGGTGGGATAGATGGACTCATAGATACTATTGTCAAGATCGGGGTAGTACTCGATAACATGACGATAGATACGAGTGAGGAACATTCCATATGGAAGGTTGGCTTTGGGAGTTTTTCTAGCATGCTCAATCCGTTTGATAAAGAAGTAGGCCAAATTGTACGGCTTTTCGACAGCGATACAGTATAACATGTGAGCAAGGCTCGCCGGGAGATGGTCCCGGTGACCTCCGGTACCAAACGCATTCTCACGAATGAGTTCTTCCCAACGCTTCATGTGAGGGCTTAATTCCTTGAGGAGAAGTTGGTATGGAGAGATGTGAACGTTTTTGGATTTTATCATTCGGCTTGTGGTGGCACGTTCTATACCAAGGACTTGACGAATTTCGTCGGGATGAGGAATTTTGTCAAGATATGGACCGAAGGTTGGTCGATATCGATTAAGAGATTCGAGGTCCCATTCGCTTGAGAAAACGGCTTGACCTCTAAATGGAATTTGGAGGATATGACCAAATTGTTCGAGAGTTAGGGTGATAAATTCATTTTGAATCATGAAAGAGATGGTGATGAAACCAAGATCATTGGTTTGGACGGTGACTTGGCTATAGAAATCCATAATGAAGCGAGGAATAATAGGTTCATTTATTTCATAAAGACAATTGAAGTTGATGCTTGAAAACAAGCGATTTATGTACTCGGATTGAGCAAAAGCAAGATCTACTACACGTCCCTCATGAATATTTCTATCTTCAATTTGACGATAGATAAGTCCAATGGAAGGAGATTTGGTAGGGAGTTGAGAAACTTTGGGAATGTAGTTTTTAGTGTGAGAAAGATCTTCGGTAGTTGCTTTGGGCATTTTCACCTAAACACATCAACAATACAAAAAGACCAAAATAAATATAAAGAAAGATAAAAATATATGTTTATTGTTAAGGCTTATGTTGGAACGTAAACATACTTCGTCACTAATCCTAAGAAGTAGATTACCATGTTCCTTAATATTGTTTTTAACTCGTTCTAGATATATTTTACGAAGTTTAATGGGTGGTTATGGACAAATTCAAACGCCCCTTTAAACATCTTAATATATCATGAAATTTGCTAGATTTACATTAGATTGTAAAACTAGTTATTTCTTGCGAGTTTCTTATGCATGTGATTTGTTTTTGAAAAAGATGGTTTGTATTTTTACTTAAAAATGTCATTTTTAGTAATAAACCAAACGCTTCCTTAACTAGTTACTAATACTGCTAGTATGTCAATATATATATATGAATTATACATCTTGACAAGTTCGATAAGCAATTTTCAGGTTTATAATCATAACAATATTTTATAAAAGTTATAACGTCTAAGTGTTGATGTTATATGGACATAATCCAAACACCCCTTTATTTTGAATCAAAATATTTTACTTGGTCGAAAAATGTAGTTTCAAGTTTTACAAGTCATAAGAGTGTAATGTGATTAGTTTTAATACGTTTTCAAGACATTATTCAACAATGTGTTTACTAAAATTTTGAAAAGGAGTGTATGAACTTTGTCAAAAAATTTTGACATTATAGTTTTATGATTATTAGTTTCTAGTGTTGATAAATCATTCTAATCCTATGGGAAGCATTTAGTTATGAATATTTAAAGCTTAATTTGAAAGAAATTGTGAATTTGAAGAATTTTATAAAAACATGCATAATCATGAGTATGATCGAATATGGTGGAATTAGATGAAATGTGTTATGAAAAACTTACAATATGTAGTGGTGATTGTGTTAGATGAATTTGCCCTTTGCGAATTAACCCGAATTATGTTATTTGGAAGTGAATTTAGGTGTTTTTGGGTTTTGAAATTCGTCACAGCAGAAGCAGGGAAAGAGAGGGATGAACAAGTGGAGTGTTTGGCAAAAGGAAGAAAGGGAAAAACGGGCTTGAGCTCTCAGAGGGCCGGTCCCCTTAAACATTAAGGGGGCCGCCCTTGTATTGGCTACCGGTCCCCTTAAACATTAAGGGGGCCGCCCTTAAAAATTTGATATTTCAAGTTTTGGTTTCTGGAACAAACAAGAAAATATTTATATATATATATATATATACTAGATTTATATTTAATCAAAAATACGTTGAAGAGTATACGCACGAGAGGAATTACTTGACATTTTTACTTGACATTTTGTCAATAAAATTTTCTTTATCGTTTCGGATGAGATTCATCAAGTTGTCAAGCAAACGAGAAAGTTGTGTAAGGTTTATAAGTATATATATATATTATATAGTATAGGCTTATAAGACGAGAACATAGGAGGGAGACGTATGCAACGGAAGCCGGGAGTTTGTTTCATCCATAGATTTTTCGACTCATCTCACTTCATCAGCATGAGTGTTGATTGAACATTAAAGTTCAATAAGGCAAATGGGGAAAAGAAATGTTCGTAAACGAACAATCTCTAGTTCTAGAAAATCAACAAATGAATTTCCTAGGTTATAAGATCCTAAATATAGCTAAGTATATAAATATATATATATATATATATATATATATATATATATATATATATATATATATATATATATATATATATATATATATATATATATATATATATATATATATATGTATATATGTATATTTAGATATAATATAGTTAAAAAAATAGAGATTAATAAGTCAAGTAAAATCACATAAATATAACACACTAAACTAAGCATGCATTTCTAGACAAGGAACTTAAAAGGAAATGTGTACCTTTTGTCTTCAATGCGTTAATCTTCAAAGTCTTCAAGAAGTAAATCGGACAAGAGGTGACAATGAAAAGTTCCATGTTTGGATGGCGAATATTATTTACGTTGGTGCCCATTGTTTCATTTGTCCAAAGTTATTTGGTCCGAACATGTTTTGTATTTGACTTGGATGCATATAAGGTGGAAACATTCCCCACGGATTGAAGTTCCACATTTGTTGATTATAGTTAAAGTTTCGTCTATTATGGTTTGTTCTTGGTTGAGGTGTTTTAGGTCTAGGATAAGAATTATTTGGTTTCCTAGGTGGTGGAGTTTTAGATCTTGTTTTAGGTTTAGATGATCCAACTTCGGTTTTTAAAGATGGTTTATAAAATGGTTTTATTTCTTCATTACTAGCGATAGGTATTATTTTATATTTTATGAGTAAATGTTTAGGATTAAGTATTGAAGGTTTTGGTTCATTTTCAAATTTAACGTTTTTAGCTCCACTTGTTGAAGATTCAGTTGAGTTAAATCCTAGTCCGGTTTTATCTCCTGATATTCTTTGAATACTTATAATTTTACTAAGTGAGTTACTACTATTTTCAAATTTATCAAGTTTGCAAATTTCATCCTTAAGTATGTTGTTTTCACTTTTAAGCTCTTGACATGTTTTACATTCTTCAACAATTTCTTTTCCTTTTTCAAGTTGATGTATTTTAATTTTTAGTTCAAGCACTTCATTTTCTAGTTGGTTGTTTATGTATTTTAGTGATTTATTTTTAGCCATAACTAGTTGTCCTATTTTACATAATCTATTGTATTCACTATCTAAATCTTTTTCATCTAATGATAGATTTTCATCACTAAAGTATTCGGATTCGGAACGTACCTCACTTGATGATTTGGCCATGAGACACTTTTCATCCTTTGTTGTTTCATTCTCATCTTCATCACTATCACTCCAAGCACCTCCAACAAATGCTCTTTGATTTTGATCTCTTGTCATCATTGGACATTTTCCAATGAGGTGATTCGGATCACCACACTTGAAACACTTTCTCTCATTCTTGCTATACTTGTCATCATTATTCTTTTGAGATGTTCTTTTTTCATCGTGTGGTTGTCTAACGAATCTTCCTCGCCTTTTGAAAAATTTCTTGAAGTCTCTTACGGCCATGGCATATTCTTCGTCATCGCTTTCGGAAGATGAGCTATCTTCGTTGTTGGATTCCTTTCTAGCTTTCAAGGCGATTGACTTGCTTTGCTCACGTTTTCCTTTAACCATTTCGGAGTCATTCTTTATAATTGCTTCGTAGACTTTCAGATTTCCAATTAATTCATCAAGTTGTAGTGTTGACAAATTCTTTGATTCTTCAATAGCCGTCACTTTAGCTCGCCATTTTGGGTGAAGAGCTCTAAGAAATTTCCTAACAAAATTCTTACTAGAGAAATTCTCATCAAGTGCTTTTAAACTTGTGATGATAGTGTTAAATTTAGCAAAAGCATTATCAATTGATTCCTCTTCCGGAATCGTGAATTGCTCATATTGTTGAAAAACTAGATCTATTTTGTTATCTTTGACTTGATTATTACCTTGGTGAGTTATTAATAAAGAGTTCCAAATTTCTTTTGCGGTTTCACACATAAAGATCCTTTCGTACTCTTTACGTGGTAACGCATTATAAATAACCATTTTTGCTTCATTATTTTTAGCAAGTTTTCTTTTTAAATCATCATTTTGTTTTTCAAAAGGTACGATTTCATCTTTCTTAGTTTCGGGGTTATTTTGAATAGGTAAAAAATCACCATTGGTAATAACATGCCAAAGATCTAGATCTTTTGATTTCACATAAGTTTCGAATCGATTTTTCCAATATAAAAATCCATCACTCTCAAATAGTGGTGGTCTTTGCATAGATTGCCCTTCTAAATATTTTTCAGATTCCATAGATCGTTACAAGTTTTAAAATACAATATATTTTAAAAATCTTGCTAGACGTGGCTCCTGATACCAATTGTGGAAAACTAGAAGGGGGGTTGAATAGTTTTACGTTCTTTTCAATTTATAAAAACAAGTTTGTTTTAAAATCTTCGATTCTAATTTATGTGAATTCACTACTTGCACTATATGAACAATTATATAGTAACAAACTAACAAAGCTAATATAGTAAAGATAAATAAGTAAGTAATGAAAAGAGTTAGAAAGACCAAACCACAACACAAGGATTTATAGTGGTTCGGCTACAAGGACACCTTCCTTGTTCCTACTCCACTCCCCGAGTCACCTACTCGAGAGTTTTCTTCACTATGTCAACAAACTCACTTATGGCGGAGAAAGCCTTACACACCAATGTACACAACACACCAATTTCACACCTTGATCACAACTACTACACACCTTCTTCACACCTATTTACTACACACCAATCTTCTACACACCTTCTTCTACACACCAATCTTCACAACTATCCTACTTCACAACTAAACAACTTCTACTTATCTACACAACTTCTATATCTTCTAAACAAATAATAACAAACACAACACAATCTTCACAAATGAATATATATGCACTATACACAACAACTCTTCAACACTACTTGATCTTGGTTGTATAGAGTTCTTCTTTTGCACTTTGAATGAGAATGGATGATGAGGGATTGAATCACTTGAAACAAGGATTAATATACAAATGATCAAAGGGTTTTTGATGAGTTTTAGATGATTATAGATCTGAAAATTTCGTGCAAAAGGTAGGGAAAAATTCTAGAATTAAGGTGGTATTTATAGGAGAAGAAATCTGACAGTTTCTGACAGGGGAGCCTGGCCGGTCCCCTTAAAACATGGCCGGCCCCCTTAAAATTAAGGGGGCCGCCCAACTGTAACGGCCAGAAAACTTGTCTTTTAGTGGGGAAAGTTTATTTGGTGAAAAACTAACTGATTTTGGTTAAATATTTGAAATCATATATTTAGTATGATTAAAACATTTTTCCTTATTACCAAAAGTGTTTTTCAAAAATATATAATAAGATTATATAATTAAATAAACTTTGTATTAATTAATTAAATACCCCTTTGATCATGAGATGTATTAAGCACTTGTTTATTCATACCTTAAGTGATTAAGTTGGATATAATGATATAAACTAGCTTAATACTTGTTTACGTAGTAATTATACGATTGACGAGTTTACATTTTGTGATCGTCAAAATATAGAGATATCGAAAAATATAAATAACGTTTTCATACATTATTTATGTCAACACACTCAAAGTTGATTGCGGCGAATTCGGCATAAAGGTTTGTGCCTTCTAGGAAAGACGGGTCAATGGTTCTACCCTCATGGACATAGTGTTTTTCTAAGGCTTTGAAAATGTTGACTTGGTTTGGGGTAAGGCCTTTGGTTTTGTGGTGTTTTGGTAGGTACTTAATTGTGTCCTTGTGGTCGTAGTGGGTTAGAGGAGGCATGATGATACTTAGAACAACAAAATTTTCACATTTTAGTTTAATTAAACTACTTATTATAATGTGGATGTTCTTGTGTGTGCCTATATGAAAACTATGTGGAGGTGCGGTTATCTTGACTCATTTTGATGCATCAAAAATGTTTTACAATGCAAGTTTTGTTATAAAACAAAAGATAACCCAAACACTCCTAGTTCAATGTAGCTTCGTTTGAATGTACCCGAAAATACATATTGATTATGTATTCCCTTTAGCATTCAAGAGACATTATGCAAGTGATGTTTTGAACATAACGTTTTGATTTTGTATTGTCAATGTGAGACGAAAAAATATTTGTCCTACTTGTGAGAAATTTTTGCAAAAATTTGACATGGGGTGGTTTAGCAAGCATGTTTACACTAAGTAAGAATGCACTTCCTAACTATGGGGAACATGATTAGTTTTGTTAATCACCTAATTTTTATGCATGAGTTTGTTAAGTTTATTGCATAACCCCAAGTTTTTGTTTTTGTGCAAAAATAGAATTCCTAGACTCAGATCAGGATTGTAATCAAGTTTAGAATACTTACAATGATGATGGATTAGTAATGTGATTGAATGGAAGACCAGAATTTCGTGGGTATGGATGAGAGGAATGGTGAATAGTAACAGTTTTGGAAGTTGTGGTAAGAGATAATGGGTGTTTGGTTTAATATAAACAAATGTATAGGTTCTGCAGGTCGGTGGACACGGCGGATCCCAAATTTGGGTTCCGTCCGTTATGTTTGAGGGTTCCGCCGACCCTGCTGAGAAAAATGGTTATGGATTTGTTTTGATTTTTGTGATTTTTGTCTAATGTCCAGAACTACAGTGTAGGTTCCATGAGTCCTAAGCCTAGCCTAAGAAGGTTAAAAGGTTCACGTTTAAGAGGTTTGGTGAGGATGTCGGCTATGTTGTCTTCGGAAGAAACTTTCTCAATTGAGATATTTCCTTTTTGAACGTTGTCACGAAGGAAATGATGACGGATTTCAATATGTTTGGTGCGAGCATGTTGAACCGGGTTTTTGCTGAGATCAATGGCACCTTTGTTGTCACAAAGAATTGTGATGTCGTTGAGTTGAATTCCGTAGTCAACAAGAGCTTGCTTCATCCAAAGAGCTTGTTGACATGCCTTTCCGGCCGAAACGTACTCGGCTTCTGTTGTTGAGATAGCAAGAGCCGTTTGCTTCTTTGAGAACCATGAGGTGAGACAATGTCCAACAAAAGTACAAATACCACTTGTGCTTTTTCTATCGACATAGTCACCGGCATGATCCGAGTCGGCATACACTATGGTGTCTATTCTCGTTCCTTTGGGATACCATAAGCCTAAATGTGTAGTGCCCTTAATATACCTAAATATCCTTTTAACGGCTTCAAGATGTGTAGTCTTAGGATCTTCTTGAAAATGAGCACATAGACAAACACTAAACATAATGTCGGGTCTACTAGCCGTTAGGTAAAGTAGACTACCAATCATACCTCTATATTTAGTGCTATCTACGGATTCACTTTCCTCATCCTTGGTGAGTTTAGTTTCCGTGGACATAGGAGTTTTGATAGGTTTCGAATCTTCTAATCCAAATTTCTTAAGCATGTCCTTAATGTATTTAGATTGGTTAAAGAAGATACCATCTTCAAGTTGTTTAATTTGGAGTCCTAAGAAAAAGTTGAGTTCTCCCATCATACTCATTTCAAACTCGTCATGCATGATTTTTGAGAAATCCACACATAATTCTTGACAAGTTGATCCGAATATAATGTCATCAACATAGATTTGGACTATGATAATATGTGAATCTTTCTTCTTAGTGAAGAGAGTATTATCAACTAAGCCCATGGTGTACTTATGGTCAACTAAGAAGGTTTTAAGTCGATCATACCATGCTTTTGGAGCTTGCTTAAGTCCGTAAAGAGCCTTTTTAAGTTTGTATACATAATTAGGTTTTTCAAAATCGATGAAGCCCGGTGGTTGAGCAACATACACTTCTTCATTAATGACTCCGTTTAGAAATGCACTTTTGACGTCCATTTGAAAGAGTTTGAAATTATGTGCACACGCATAAGCAAGTAAGATTCTAATTGACTCGAGCCTAGCTACCGGAGCAAAGGTTTCATCGTAGTCGATGCCTTCTTGTTGATTATATCCTTGTGCTACTAGCCTAGCTTTGTTTCTAGACACAATTCCATTTTCATCCATTTTATTACGAAAGACCCATTTCGTTCCAATTATTGTTTGACTCTTTGGTTGAGGAACTAATGTCCATACATCATTCCTAACAAATTGATTTAATTCTTCTTGTATTGCAATTACCCAAGACTCATCTTTAATGGCTTCATTAATGTTTTTCGGTTCAATGGTTGACACGAAACAAAAGTAGTTGCTTTCATTTTGGACTTTTGATCTTAGTGTTCTTTCGTTAATGTTGCCTATGACACTATCTAATGGATGACTTTTAGATTCTTTGACATTAACAAGTTCTTTGTTTAGTAGTTCATCTTCCTTGTCATTACCTAAGATTTCTTGACTTTCAATTGCTTGGCTTTCAACTAAGTCATCATCTACCAAAGGTGATGTCTTTGAGGGAGGTGGACTTTCGTCAAATGTTACGTTCAACGATTCCTCGACTCTTAAGGTTTCTTTGTTTAAAACAATGTAAGCTTTACTATTTTGTAAATATCCAAGAAATACACCTTCATAAGACTTTGGGTCAAATTTGGTGAGATAATCCTTGGTGTTAAGAATGAAGCATTTACTCCCAAACACTCTAAAGTATCCTAATGTAGGCTTTTTACCTCTATAAAGTTCATAAGGAGTTTTATTCAGAAATCTTCTAATTAAGACTCGATTTAAAATGTACGTTGATGTGTCAACGGCATTACACCAAAACTTTTGTGGAATGGTTTGTTCATTAAGCATTGTTCTGCTCATCTCTTGCAATGTCCGGTTTTTACGTTCTACTACACCATTAGATTGAGGAGTTCGTGGAGCCGAAAAGTTATGAGTAATTCCATTATTATCACAAAATTTTCCAAATTGAAATTCATTATCAAATTCACGACCGTGATCCGTTCTAATAGACACAGTATTAGACCCTACTTGATTTTTAATTTTCTTACTTAGAATCTCAAATTTATCGAAAGCTTCATTTTTACTTTTCAAAAACTTTGTCCAAGTATAACGTGAGTAATCATCTACTATAACCAAAGTATAGAAGTTACCTCCATAACTTTGTATAGCGGATGGACCAAATAAATCCATATGCAAAAGTTCTAGACACCTAGATGTAGACACCAAGTTTTTAGCCTTATGGCTACTATGGACTTGTTTACCGACTTTGCAAGCATCACAAAAGTGTTGGTCATATTTCGACTTGGGTAGGTTTCGAACTAAGTCTTTTGAGGAGAGGTTTTGGATTAGTCTCATGTTAGCGTGTCCTAAACGTCTATGCCATAAAGTTGAAGATTCATCTAATGAGGTAAGACAAAGTTTGTCTCTAGATGTTGAATCCAACTTCATGACGTATACGTTGTTCTTAAGGACACCTTTGGCTACGGTTATACCATCTTTAAGTATTTTACTACCGTTTTCACTAAAGAGGACATTATACTTATTACGACAAAGTTGACTAATACTAAGAAGATTAAATCCTAAGTTATCAACATGAGCAACATCATCTATAGAAAGGGAGTCATGAGAGATTGTACCTTTTCCGATGATTTTGCTCTTAGCATTACTACCAAACGTAACATTACCTCCATCACATGTGTGATATGTTGAGAAGAGGCTTTTATTACCCGTCATGTGCCTTGAACAACCGCTATCCTTGATCCATTCATCCGGATCCAAACAAACTTTGAGGCACACCTATTTTATGAAAAACACTCAAACATTTGGTCCCCAATTTCTCATGGGTCCATTTTGGTTAAGCATACCATTAATTTGTCCCAAATATGAAAATAGAGCATAAGGGTTCCATGGCATGTAATTTGAAGTTTGGTAATGTCCAGGAGTGTTTTGGTTCCAAACATGTGGATAGTTTGGTCGAGCATTGAAGTTGCTCTTTCGAAAGGGGCGTTTGGGAATTGAAGTCTTAGGTCTTGGTTGAGTAGTCTTAGCTCTAAATTCATTTTTACTAAGTCCTACTCCAGTTCTAAAGGCAGGTTTTGTTCTATTTTTATATGTAACTTTAACAAATTTTGAACGATCCGATGTGGATGGAGTGACTGCTGCAGCAGACCTGGCGGAACCCTCGGGGCCAACGGGCGGAACCCTAATCTGGGTTCCGTCTGGTCCGCGGGCTGCTGTAGCAGTTTTGTTTGTTTCATGTGTGTTCTTTTCTTGTTTCGTTTGACCCTTAACGGTATCAACTTGACTGAACCCTAGACCTGTTTTATCAAAGGGTGACTTTTGAAGTTTCATAATTTCATCCGCACATGAAATGCTCTTATCGAACTTTTTGAACTTTGTGGTTTGTTTGATTAGATCATTTTGAGTAATTTTAAGTTTTTCAACTTCAAGCTTAAGTTCTTCACATGATTTGCATGATGTGTCAATACCTTTACTCTTTTCTAATCTCTTAGCTTTTTCTTTTAACTCATAAACTTCATTTTCTAAAAACTCCTTTTTAGTTTTCAAAAATTTATTTTTGTTTATAATTTTTAAGCTTAACTCACAAAGTTTGTTATATTCATTTTGTAAAGTATCATCATCTATAGAGGAGTAAGATGAGTCGGAGAGTACCTCATTTGAGTTGTGAGCCATGAGAGCAATATCATCATTCTTTGGCTCATCATCATCTCCTTCATAGTCACTCCAAGCACCACCCACAAAAGCTTGTTGAGGTTTGCTCTTGGGTGGTTTCGGACATTCTCCTACAAGATGACTTGTGTCTCCACACCGATAACATTTTCTTTCAACTTTTCCTTTTCGATCGTCACGATCTTTCCGGAAGGTTTTCTTGTCATCTTTAGGTTGCCTTACAAACCTCCCTCGCCTACGAAAGAACTTCTTGAAGTCTCTCACGGCCATAGCATATTCCTCATCATCACTATCCGAAGTAGATTCTTCATCATCACTTGATTGGACTCTAGCTTTCAAGGCAATGGACTTAACTTTTTCTTTCTTGCCTCTAACTAGTTCCGAATCTTTTTCCATTACCATTTCATAAACTTTGAGGTTTCCAATAAGCTCATCAAGTGACATGCTTGAAAGATCTTTGGATTCTTCAATTGCCGTCACTTTTGCTCTCCACTTCGGATGGAGTGCTCTAAGAAATTTTCTGACAAAGTTCTTACTACAAAAAGATTCATCAAGTGCTTTAAGTGAAGTAATAATAGTGTTAAACCTAGCAAAAGCATTATCAATAATCTCATATTCGGAAATAACAAATTGTTCGTATTGTTGAACAAGAAGATCAATTTTGTTATCTTTAACTTGTGAGTTTCCTTGATGAGTGACAATTAAAGATTGCCAAATATCTTTGGCGGTTTTACACAAAAAGACTCTTTCATATTCTTTCTTAGGCAAAGCGTTGTAAAGCATCATTTTAGCTTCATTATTTTTACCGATAAATTTCTTTTGATCATCATCTTTAATGTTAGTAATTACGTTATCACCATCAACAATTATATACCATAAATCTATATCTTTAGATTTTACGTAAGTTTCAAAACGGTTTTTCCAATAAATAAAACCATTTGCTTCAAAGAGTGGTGGTCTTTGCATAGATTGCCCTTCTTTGTAATTTTCAAAATCCATGGATCGTTTCAAGTTTTGAAACACAATATATTTTAAAATCTTGAGTAACGTAGCTCTTGATGCCAATTGTGGAAAACTAGAAGGGGGGTTGAATAGTTTAGCGTTTTAAAATCTTTTTAACTTGTTTAGTTAGCTTTGAAACTTTCCGTTTGATCAAAGATATATGCACAAACACAATATATAACATGCAAGTAAAGGAAAGAAACGATCAAACCACAACACGAGTATTTATCGTGGTTCGGCTACAAGGACTCTTTTTCCTTGCCCTACGTCCACGCCCCGAGTATCCAACTCGAGAGTTTCTTTCACTAGTCAACAAGCTCCTTTCACCGGCGGAGAAAACCTTACACATCGCTTATACTTTTACCGACATAAAGCTAGATGTCGAGTTCTTTTACAAGGGTACAACCACTCCCGTTTAGTTCTTTTACTAGGGTACAACAACTCTCGACACTCTTTGTATTTTGAGGACTAAAATACTAACCACTCACTACAGAATATACACAAACAAATAGAGTGTAAACAACACGAGTTTACACAATACTAAGCTACCAAGTCTTGCAACATTGTGTTGGAAACTTGTAACTTATGACGACCTTGTGAGCTTCTTTGCTACAAAAGGAAACTTCACATGTACAATGTTAAGAGGTTAGAAGAAAAGAGAAGTGTGTGTGTAAAATATGATCTCAAGAGGTTAGCCAAAAATCAAGTTATGGCTTGGTATTTATAGCACAACAAACTGTATGCATGGCGGATCAGGCGGAACCCCCAGATGGGTTCCGCCCGTGTACCCCCAGGGTACCGCCGGGTCTGCAGTAGGTTTGTGCAATAACTCTTCAAACCAAACAAGGTCTTGTCACATAACTTCTAACAACCAAACAATGTCACATCACTTAAATCAAGTCAAACACAAAACTTGTAAGCAACATCAAAGCAAGTCAAACACATTTCTTTCCATAAATGTATAATGACAAAACTTGCCATAAATGTGATGTGACTATTTCTAATTTAAGAAATAAACTTGTGTTATGTTTTATGAAATGTAAAATGTAGCAAAGGTCTAGTTTATGCAAGTCTTAAAAACTAAGATTATGTTTTGCTTAGAAACTAAAGTTTACATTTTGTCGTTAACAAAACTTAGAGAAGATCGTAAAATATAAATAACGTTTTTAGGCGATATTTGTATTAACAAAAGTGAAGAAAACGACAAAGACTTAATTTTCCATGCTGGGAATAGTACCTGACGGCGTCAAGAAGGAAAATATGACGGCGTCAGGAGCAAAATCCATGACGACCCAGAGAAAACCTGAAGGCGTCAAAAGTAGGGCGTCAAGAGTTATTTTGGTGACGGCCTGAAGAAGGATTACACATGACGGCGTCAGACCCAGATCTAGGCAGTCCGAGAACTTTATTGGCGGCGAGATGACGGCGTCAGAAATTTACTCTTGACGCCGTTACCTCACAAAATCTATATATACTTTTCTATTTTTCATTCATTAAGAGAGGAACTTGTGTGGAGAATACTAGGGCCGAACCTAATAAACCCTAGGTCGTTTGTAACAGTATTTTCAAGTGTTTTCACCCCTTGAAACCTTTCATGTTCAATTAAGATAAGTCTTCTTTCAATTCATTCAATATGTCTATGTGTTGTTTGAATATATCTTATGCTTGTCTTGATTATAACATGCTAGGCAAGATCTTTCATGTGTTTGCTTAGATGTAATGAAACCTAGATGTTGATTATAGGTTGATTGCTTGTTCATAGTTGTAATGGATGAATGATTTCAATGTTAGGCTTAAGAAAACTGGCAGATCTCCATCGTGTAACTTGCTTGAACGTCTTAAGAAACATGAACCGATGTGTACTAGGTTTTTATGATTGTATTTAATGCATGAGCGAATTGTAGTGATCCCATGTTAGGAGCTTCTTAGCCGGCTCGACATAGGAGTGAAGTAGGAGCTTATAGGATTGGGGAAGTAAGTACGCCACCCCATGAATGGTATTAAGGAATACAATCCGTCATCCACGCAACTGTAACCAGTAATTAACCTGTAAAAGATATCTAGAGAGTAGCGAAATCTAAGTAAACACAATTCTCCCATATATTGCTCACACCACTATCTTAATTAGTTATTTTAATTTTTATTATTTTATTTTGATTGCATCTTAGTCATTGGGTTAGTTGATTAGCAACTAATTTTGCCCACTTCTTCAAAAACCGAGATTTTTATTTGCTTTTCTAAAACATAAAAATACAAAAAGAATCATCCCTCACCTCTAGACCTAGTCTTTTGGCTTTCTAATCCTAGCGACACTATTCCTAAGCTGAACGATCAATCCCCCGGTACTTGTCACTATACTATACTACAACGATCAGGTACACTACCTGGTGGGGGTTGTAAGCTTCTCGAGATCCCTCGAGAGGTAAAGCCTGGTGCAATTCCTACGCATCAAGTTTTTGGCGCCGTTGCCGGGGAATAGTTATTGTCTAGGTTATAATTTCTTTTTATTAGGTCTACTTGCTAGATTCCTTTCTAGTAAGATTTTATTTTTATTTTTAGGTTTTCTTTAGTCTATCTTTTCTTTGTGTCTTTGTTCGTAAAAACCTTTCCATTGACTCTTCCGTTCACCTTTATGGAGAACGTGAATCCACCAAGTCCGACACTAGAGTTTTACCAGAAAAAATATAATTACACCAGTTTAGATATACCAAGATGGACGAATGAAATGAGGCGGACAGGATCTTATAATGATTTTATTGAGTACCTTGAGAAAAGAGGTGGTATGTGATTATTCACATACCATTTTATGGCCAAATACCGACCCAAATTGACTAAATGATCTAACAAATGCCAAAGAAACATGTGTTTTTATGTTGTGAACATGCAGGTATGGATTAATCACAAAAAGACGAAAAATCATGCAAAAACCCGGCAATAACGAGTATGAGAGTAGAATGAGTCAGAAAGTCAAGCTGGAATCAAAGTTGAGTTTATTGAGTCCTCAGAGTTTGATATATGAGCAAAAGTGATCCTTATGTGAAGTTTGAAGAATTGCCAAAATTAGTCCCTGCAATTTCAGTTTTGACATATTCAGTCCCTCATGGAATTTATGAAGAAAAAGGACAAAGTCAATCCTTGGAGATACATTATTATTATAATTTGCCCTTGGAAGTTATTTTTTATTAATGGCAGAAATGGTCCTCATAATTTCATAAACTACAAAATTGGTCCTTGACAAATACTACAAGTATCAAAGGAACAAAACCTGGTCCAATCCAATTAAAAGAAAAAAACCAATAGCCCAAATCCAAGACAAAAGCCAAAGCCCAATCATTCCTTTCCCATAACCCAAGCCCATCCATATTCGGTCAAAGTAATAAAAACGGGTCAAGGTCAAAGAAAGGGTCAAAAGGGGTAATAAAATATTACCACAAATCATTCCCGCTCCCATTTTTCCCCAATTCCAAAATTACCCAGAAACATAGAACCCTAATAACCGTACGCATCAAATTACCACAATTAAGGGTAAGATAGTCAAATAAAACAGTTTCTAGAAGCTAAGTGTGATGTCAGAAGGTGTCAGGGAATGTAAGAAGCACAATTACGTCCACATGGCAGTCCCTTATTGGTTGAGACGCGTCACCAAAGCTACTCCAAGGGTAGATAATGATTGGGATATGATTGGTATTGATCAAGCGGCTCTGAGTGGATGTAAAGAAACACAAGCTCACACGGATTGCCAGCTTGGCAATCCGTGAATCTCATCTCCTCCTCAGCTATAAATAGGAGTGTAACCTTCTCATTTTTGTGTGTAATTTTTAGAGTAGCGAAGCCCTGCAAAAATTTCTTTTGATTGTATCTTAGTTTAGTTTGATGTAATTCATTTGAGCTTTTAATAAAATTTAGTTTTACATAAATCAATTTCAGTTTATTATCACTGTTTTAGTTTATCAGCTTTAATCATTGTTAATTTCAGCTTAATCCTTTATAGATTTCAGATTTATTAAATAGTTTAACTGTACTAAATTTGTTAATTCAGTGTTCATCTCTCATAAAAAACAAAAATATAAAAAATTTAGAAAATATAAAAATATAAAAATAAGCTTTTATTCTTTTCATTTAAGCTTACAAATAAGCTAAATATGAGTCATATATTCCTTAAAAGCTGTTTAGCTTATTGAGGAATTGTTTCTAGATTTAATAAGTCATAAGTCAACTAAAGTCAAAGGAGGGGTAATCCATTGATTCCTGAGGTGAGTTGGATAAGTTTGGTCAGAAATGGATGGACCTGCCTATCCTAGAGATAGGCAAGCTAAGTGAATCAATCCTGTTAAGCTGGATTGAAAGAAGTTTGTAAGTCCTTGTTTCTGATTTTTGATGATAAGTACTGTTTCATTAGCTAATATTAGTTGAGTTGTAGTGATAATTGCTTAACTGAGTTTGATGTGATTAATAGTAGATCTGTTTGCTTAGATCTGTTTTAGGATTGCTTATTTGAGTTCTGTGATTGGTATTATCTTTGATATTTGCAAATTTGAAAATCTGAGTTTAGAATTGGAAGTGAAACTGAGTCACTGTTTCATTGATTTTCTTTGCTGCATAGTTGCTTAAATTGAGTGCTGTGTATTGGATAGCTTCAGATCTGAGAAATTTTGGTGAACTGTGTAGAGTTATTGATCATCTGTTATAATGTGGAATTGAGTTACTGAGTTTCTGTGGGATCTAGTTGTTGCTAGTTGTTGCTATTACTTCTGATAGTAATTTGAAAGCTCATTAGATCAGTAGAAAGAGAGTTGAAGTGTTATTCATGGATTTATAGTAAAATTGTCATAATAAGGGGGTGTTTGGATCTTGCAATTACTGTGTAAGATTGTGGTTTACATGCTGAATTTTTGTCTCAAATAAACTCATTTAGGTTAGTGATAGTCATTTAGATAGTCAAAATAGTAAGTCATAACATTAATTAGTCAAAGTAAAGTTTAAATCTACCTTACTGTTAGCATAAGTGTAATTCAGTTAGTGGAATTGTAGGAGTAGTTGCAAATTAATCAACAGTAGCTAATTCTAGTTTAATAGTAGCTTAATAAATCTAGTTGAAATAGATTAGAGTAATCAAATTTGGAAATAGTCAAAGTAGAATAGTATAAGATAAGTCAACTGAGCATCAAACTTGTAGTTAAAGGCTGCTGAATTTGGGTAATTCTTTGGTAGTATACAGTGGTATTAGGTAATATAATTGCTTGATAAAAGATCTCAGTATATCAATAGCACTTTTGCCCCCATAATCTGTGAGTTTAGAGCTTAACTAATCAGCTTATTCAACCTGTTTAGTTGCCTGAGTGAGACAGAATAGCTGAATGCTTTTTAGGCCTGCATTAGTGTTCTTGTGCTTTAAATTGCGAGTTGTGATTGAATATGAGTTGTATTTGAGTAGGTTTAGTGATTTGAACTATTTTTTTAGCTTCTGGAACTGCTCATGTTTGTTCTGCTCATTTTTGTGAGCTAATTGCTATATAATTGAGCTTCTGTGAGTTTAGTTGATATCATTTGATCAATCTGAGCATATTCTGAGCTTTTTGCATCATTTATAGTCTGTGTTTTAAGATTCATACATTTTTGTCACAAGTGCTTATAAATAAGCACTTGTGATAAGCTGATTTAGCTTAAATAAGTACTTTCACTATTCATTTTTATTTCAAAATTTTTCTCTGAGTTACTTTTAATATTTTAGATTTTCTGGAATTTTTCCAGATTTTTCTGAGCCTTTTTACTATTTTTCTTAATTTCTTTTTGATTTTATTCAATTTTAAATAGATTTTAATTACTAAAAATCCATTAAAATTCATAAAAAGCTGTGAAAAATACAAAAATATTTTTAGAAATTCTTATATAATATTTTAGAATTTTTAGAATTAAATTTTCATTTTTCCACTTTATTTTTCTATTTTTCTTTATTTTTAATTCATTTTAAATTCCAAAATTCAATATTAATTCATAGAAAAGAAAAGAAAAGTCAAAAAAATATTTTTCTTTTTTTGGAAATTCATTTTATTAGTTTAAGATTTTTAGAAAATATTTTCAAGATTGTAGGGTCATTTTTCAATAAACGTTACGTTTTAAATTTCGCGGTTGCGTTTTCGTTTTTACGTTTTTGACTTTGGTGCATTATTAGCTTGTACTCTTTGCATATTTCATTATTTTTTGTGATTACTTGAATATCTTGATTGCTATTTTCATTTTTTTCACTTTTCAATTCACGGTTTCACGAATCAATATTCTTGATTCCATTCGCCTTCACTGGGATACGACTCGGGTGATCCGTATTTTACGCGGATCACTTCGATATACTACTATATATTATATAAGTTGGTTTTCACACGAATCAAGAGGCCAAGTGCATAAGACTTTTAAAGAATTCACTTAGGAGCTCCATCAACCCCTGAAAATGCCTCACTTAGTGAAACCTTCACCTAGGATAGTTTCGTATGAGCCACCTAGCTGCATGTCATTGTTAGGCCCTACCATAATACAGGATGAACACATAGGTGACCTTGATGTGATGGAGGATGTAGCCGAACATGATCACATTGATCAAAAAGACCTAGGTTTTATGATCGATGATGATAAATCTCAAGAAACAGATGATGAATCTTTTGGGAAATTTGTATATATATAGTAGTCATAATATTGAGGATGATCCTTATGATTCGGATATAGAAGTTGAGATGCCTAGAGAAGCACTTGAGATACTTGGGAAAATGTTAGGGTTGGATTATAATAAAACACATGTTGAGGATATAGGTGGTCTTGACACAAGGAACGATGAAGTAAGTAACATAAGCCCACCAAGTACCCCACAAGTCCTACCACCATTTGAGGCATACACACCGCCCGTGACTTATTCGGATGAAGTAGAAAAGACTTTAGGAATCCCAATTGAGGTAGAACCTTTGAACCAAACACAACTAGAGGATATAGGTTTGGATACTCATAATGATAAATTTACTCTTAGTTCTAGGAAAGTTCCTAGTTTTGATGAACCGGAGCCTCAACCAAAACCGTTACCTAATCTTCCATCCTTGGATGTGAATTTAGGAATTGAAATAGGTTCCGATCCACCCATCAAACCATATAGTCAGGGTAGTCTTAGGATAAAAGTAGTGGATTCTAAACCTTGTAGAGAGGAAGCCAATATAGGAGTGGAAAATGACCTTACATGCTTACATCACCCATTTATGATTGATCACAAGAAACATTATGGGTTTAAACCGGGTTTATTAGGTCAAGATGGATCCCCAACTAGTAGTCTCTTGAAGTTGATAGGAGCACACCCTTTTAAGTATATAATTCATCCACCACTCTTTTCTCACATGGCATACTTCCACCCTAAGGGTGTGTATCGCTACTTCCACCCGCACTTAATTCAAAGTGTAGGGAAAACCTCCCCTATTTCCGCTAAATAAAGGTAGAGTCAGGCTCGTGACTCGAACAAAAACAAGCACTTCTTGGGAGGCAACCCATGCTTTGTGTTATTTTTATTTGTTTGATTGTTATTTGTTTCCGTATGCATCCTTTATTTTTATTGTTGGTAGATCATGTTTCAAAACTAAAATGGTGAAAATACTTTATTTTGTCATTTGGCTTGGTCTTAACTTCATCCAAAGGTATTTCGCAAAAGATAAGTGTAAGGGGAAACCCCAAATATGTTTTTAAGAAACAAACTCGATCATGATTCTCCACAATATTAAGTGAACATGTATATTCGTATTTGTTAGAGTCAAATGCTTATATCGAGTCATAATTATGTTTTGCAGGATTTTCCAGGAAGTAGGACAAAGTTTTTCCAAAAATTTTCCGGAAACTTAACATAAGAATTTCTGCAGGTCACTTCTGACGGCGTCAGGAAGAAATTCCTGACGGCCTTACGTGTAAAATTCTGGGAATTTTACCAGTTTTGTTTTTCTAACGGAGTCTTAAAGTTTTTGTTGAATCTTTAGTTTTACAATCTCCAGGAGATCTGCAAACATCATTTGATGCGTAGGGATTGCACCAGGCTTTACCTCTCGAGGGATCTCGAGAAGCTTAAAACCCCCACCAGGCAGTGTACCTGATCGATGTAGTATAGTATAATGACAAGTACCGGGGGATTGATCGTTCCGCTAGGAATAGTGTCGCTAGGTTTAGAAAACCTAAAGACTAGGTCTAGAGATGAGGGATGATTCTTTTTGTATTTTTATATATTTTATGAAAGCAAATAAAAATATCGGGTTTGAAGGAGTTGGGCGGGATTAGTTGCTAGTCAACTAACCCAATTACTAAGATGCAATCAAAATAAAATACTAAAAATGAAAATAAACTAAATTAACTAGAGGTGTGAGCAATATATGGGAGAATTGTGTTTACTTAGATTTCACTACTCCCTAGATATCTTTTACAGGTTAATTACTTGTTACAGTTGCATGGATGACGGGTTGTATTCCTTAATACCATTCATGGGGTGGCGTACTTACTTCCCCAATCCTATAAGCGCCTACTTCACTCCTATGTCGAGCCGGCTAAGAAGCACCTAACATGGGATCACTAGAATTTGCTCATGCATTAAATACAACCAATAAAACCTAGTACACATCGGTTCATGTTTCTTAAGACGTTCAAGCATGTTACACAATGGAGATCTGCCAGTTTTCTTAAGCCTAACATTGAAATCATTCATCCAATACAAATATAAACAAGCAATCAACCTATAATTAACATCTAGGTTTCGTTACATCTAAGCAAACACATGATAGATCTAGCCTAGCATGTTGAAATCAAGACAAGCATAAGATATATTCAAACAACACACAGACATATTGAATGAATTGAAAAAGTACTTATCTCAATTGAACATGAAAGGTTTCAAGGGGTGAAAACCCTTGAAAATACAGTAAAAAACGACCTAGGGTTTATTAGGTTCGACCCTATTATTCTCCACACAAGTTCCTCTCTTAATGAATGAAAAATAGAAAAGTATATATAGATTCTTATAGGTGACGGCGTCAAGAACAAATTTCTGACGCCGTCATCTCGTCGCCAAATAATTTCTCGGACTGCCTAGATCTGGGTTTGACGCCGTCATGTGTACTCCTTAAGCAGGCCGTCACCAAAAATACTCTTGACGCCCTTGTTGTGACGCCTTCAGGTTTTCACTGGGTCGTCATGGATTTTACTCTTGACGCCGTCACGTTTTTCTTCTTGACGCCGTCAGGTACTGTTCTCAGTATGGAAAATTAAGTCTTTGCCGTTTTCTTCACTTTTATGCTCCAAAAACGTCCAAAATGCTTCCTTTTCCAGAATTCACTCCCAAAGTACCTAAAATCACAAAAGGAACGATTTAGGGCAATATTTGATCAAATAAATTCAATTCCGGGCTTAAATGACCCCCTAAAAGTGGTTCATTTTTCGCCTCATCATATACCCTTACACTTGAGATTTGCTTGTCCTCAAGCAAATGCGCTTTTATTCTAGTCAAAATACAAGTTAGGGGTCATTTAACACTAATATTAAAGTAATTACAACAAATAATCGTTCCACTAAAGACCAAAGTCAAGCACGGAGGTCATATACTAGCACCTCACAAATAGTGTTTAGATACTCACATCTCTCGGGTGTAATAAAGTATATATCACAATATG
This sequence comes from Artemisia argyi, assembly GCA_030686995.1. Classification (NCBI taxonomy): domain Eukaryota; kingdom Viridiplantae; phylum Streptophyta; class Magnoliopsida; order Asterales; family Asteraceae; genus Artemisia; species Artemisia argyi. Next base: position 2,216,287 of record CM060695.1, on the reverse strand, counting down.
GAAATGGAAAACATCTCTCACTACCTGTCATAGCAATATAGATTACCATAGGCTTGGGAAAGGATCAAACCTCCACCACAAGGCGTAAGCACCTAGGATAAACTATCAAAGAGGTCTTTTCAAGGGTTGTAACGTTAGGTGTAGGGATATGGAATACACGGTTTTGTTGGATATAGGCAGTCTTTACTGGTGGAGAGTTAACAATCTTAGTTAATTACATGTACAATATGGCGTTGCTAAGCCAAGACTAGACTCGACTTAAGCTAATAAATGAAAAATAACAAAAACATAAAATAAACATAGAATGAAACGGGATGGTAGTCCGTATGTTTTTCTCTTTTCTTTTTATATATTTTTTTTTCTTTTTCTTGATTTTTTTCGATTTTTTTTTTATTTTTTTTTTATTTATTTTTTTTTTTTTTTTTGCATACACTCTTACCCTACCATCCAAAAGAATACATCATAGGGAATGAACATTCCCCTTACACTTGAATTTTTACATACTTTACAATAAACTAATCTAATGACTCAAATTAAGAAAATCAAAACACTTGGAGCACTTTTAAGATTAACGCACATATGGGGGTAATATATGATGTTCTTCCCCATTACTCCATAAAATAAGTACTTTACCCATGAGTCCCAATCGTCCCAAAACAATATGTACAAGGATATGACTCGACTTAGCAACCATGTAATCAATTAGATAGTTAACTTAGGGTTTAACAAATAACAATAATGCACTAAAGATGAGTGCATACACGGAAGGCTAAGGCGATTTGGGTGTACATTTAAGTAGGGTGTAACAAATTCTTCCTTTAAGTAAGATGCTTAAAGTTAGAAATGAAAAGATAGGCTCGGAGGGGTGTACTAGGGGTTTCGTGTACTAAAAATGAGTACAACGCTAAGGTGTGGGAAAAATTAATTGACTTTACTAGCCAAGTAATATGACTTAAATGGTCAAGTAATTATAATACGGGTTTAACACAAGGGTGATCCTAATGCCTCTTATCATGTAGTAAATCCTACTACACGAATGTAGTCTCACTAGCGGTCTCGGGATGCATCACTAACGCAAGTTCTAGAATCTAAATGCTACCGGTACACTCATAAGCACTAATAGTAAATGCTTTTCCTATAAAATCTAAAGGCGAACCTCACATATTTGGGTGGAAAATTTTTCTGAATAGTACGGTTTTGTGCTAGTCATACAATCTCCTATCCATGAGACGCTTGCTATGGCTAAAGTTTCACTCCTAAATGTTGTAAAAAAATTTAAATTTGGCGCTAAAATTGCACTAACAAGTATTTCTTATAGTTTTATTACACATCTACCTTCAAACAAACAAACTCATGCGAAAGTGTATCTGTAAGGTATCATCATTTTACCCTCCCCTTACACTTAGGATGAACATTGTCCCCAATGTTCAAGTAAAGAATGTAAAAGTGAAATAAGTAAAAAGAATAAAATCAAATACTCCCCTGATTCGCTCGGTATGGATAATAAGGTAGCTAGGTTAGATCTTCCTCCAAGAAAATGAACAATCAAAGCTTCCCTTCCAGAATATAAATCATCTTCTTGTCATACATAACCTGTAGAACCTGAGATAACAGACAAGGCAACCTCGCATAAAATCGGCGGCAATCTATATATGCTAGTAGAACCTAGAAAACAAAATAAGATATAATGCTTGTGGAATGATTGATTGAGGCAAAAGCAGTCAACTAAAGTCAACCATGGATATGGTCAACATAGTCAAACTCCTTAGGCTCAATGCTCCGCGGAATATAGTGTTTCCCCGGGTCGTTATGTCCCGACGAGATGTGGATGGTTAACAAACGGGTTGTGATCGGGTGAATCTGGATAGGAAAGAGTTTGTGATTGGTTATACTACTGAATCTACAAGGAAATAGCTTAAATAAGCTATATGAATAAGACTGGAAGTTTGGAAAAACCAGAAACGTTTAAAATCTAAAACGCGTACGTTTACATTTTAAATAACGTAAACGTACAAGATAAAACGCGAGTTTTTAAGAAATAAAATACCTATGGATATGAAAATTATATTTTTACAATCCTAATAATATAAGAAAATTTTTAGAAAATTAAAATTAATTTTTACGCTATTTATATAATTATTATTAATTAAATACTAATTTCCTATTTACTTTTAATTATTTAAATTAACCTAAATTATAACTAATTATGGAATTACACTAAAAATATGAAAATTAAATTTGGAAAAATCTAAAATATTATAATACTAATTTTAAAATTAAAATTATATTTTTCTACTTTTTTAATAATTATTATTAATTAAAAACTAATTATTAATTAATTTAAACTATTTTAAATTAGGAAAAATAGAAAATGAACAGTAAAAATTATAAGAAAATTCCTAAAATTATTTTACAACTTATAAAAGCTAGGAAAAATATAAAAACTAGGGTTTACTTTATAAAAACTAATTTTGCTATTTAAAACTTAAATATTAATTAATTACTAATAAAACTAATATTAAATCTAATAAATACTAAATGACAAAATAAGAATCTGAGAAAATTACTAAAATTACTTTAATATAAAAGGAATTTAAGAAAATTATAAAAATGACAAGGTGCTTAATAAAAATCTAAAAATAAAAATTAAAAAGATAAATTAAATTAAATAGAAACTATCACTTATAATTAAAATTGGTTTTTCTGGCTTTTTCTTTTACAAATCTATTTTATACATAAAAACATCAAACTTTTGTAAAAACAACTTTTTTATATCTAGAAAATAAGCTATTTAAGGGCTAATGAGCTTGACAGTTGACTTTGGTCAACTGTCAAAGCTAAAAGCTTTGAAATAAGCTTAAACCTGAGACCAGGGGTGGATTAAGGTGCAAACAAGAGATATCAACTGAAAATAAGCTAGAACAACTAGACAAGTCTACTGAATAAGCTTAAAAATGAAAATAAGCAATTCCAAGGACTGATTCAACAAGCAGGCCTGCAGTGAACTATAGGGGCAATTTGAGCTTATCAAATAAGCTGAAAAGCTCAAATTGAGCACTGAGGTAGCAAGATGAGCTGGAGAGCTTTTCAAAAAGCCTAAAATCACCCTCTGGGACCCACTAGGCTGGTCAGGGGAGGGGCATGAAAGTAAGACCTAAAGCTGAATGCTCAGCTTATAAGCAAATTGGGACAAGGTACCAAGGCATAGCAGCCCTAGTGAATAAGCTTAAAACTTGGAAATAAGCACTGGGATGACAAGCTAGCTAGTTAAGGTTCCTAAAAAGCTAATAATCCTAGGGTGGGGGCCACTGATAAGCAATGGGGAACCCTAGGAAGTTGGGCTAGTTGAACTGTGGGCATGGTGCAGGGTATAGGCTTACCGTGCAGCTTACTTTAAGCATTTCCATGAGCCACAACAAAAATTACAAAAATAAGCTATTAGTGGGATTCAAAAGCTAAGGTGGTATACTTCAACATCTGAAAATAACAAGTCCTAATATTGAACAGAAAATTCATGAAAATTCTTGGGGAATTTGGATTTCTGCACACTTGGAATTTTTGACTTTTTGCTCAATCTTGGAATGTTGACTTAAATGGATTTTGTGCTTAATCTACTGGCTTAATATGCTGACATAAGCTGTTTAGAGGCTAAATTAAGTTGTGACAACAAATTATAAACTGAAATGAACAATCAAGGGGACTTAAAATCAAACAGTGAACTCATACATTGGAATCATGAGTGACCTTTACTTTTTTATAAAAGACCAAAAGTTTTATTGCTATACTGAACTAAGTTGACCTAAAGAAACATGCATGAACCATTTACTGCCATTGAAACACTAAGCACAGTGATGAAAACTACTGATCCAAACACTCCCTTATTGAGCTGAAATTGAGATTTATGAAGAGAATGATTACTCTAATCCAATATTAAGAGGTATTAATTGATTCTAGACTATAATAACTATATTTAAGCAGGAATAAACAATGATAAACAATAAAAACTTACTAACACAGATTTTTCAACAAAATATGGAAAATCTTACAAAGTGTCTCAGCAAAGAACCAGGGTGCACAGGGGTCCAATACTACACTCCTAATGCTCCCAAGAGCTTTAAACCAAACCCATACTTCACTGCTACTCTTATTCTTTCTTCTTCTTTCTGTTTTTCACTATTTGTATAACTTTTGATTATTCTTGTTAATTTGAAGGGAAACTGGTCTCAATACTCAAATAACTTAAAGAAACTCAATTATAAACTTGAAATGAGTCAATAGAAAGAGAAACAAACAACTTCCAAACTGTTTTAATTAAAGAGGAATTTTCACTCAAAATGGCAAAATATACTTTCAACTGAGAAAGTTCAAATTGATACTGGAAATAGATTAATAATATACTGACAAAGCTTAATACAACAATTTAAAGCTCAAAATTACACTGGAAGGAAGAATTTCATTAAAACGACATTATTACTACTCTAAGTTATACTACAGCTAAAAATTACACACCTCTCTCTCCCTTTTTCTTCACCTTTATAGAATGAGGTGGTGTTCTGAGCAATTCCCACTTCTGTTTGAGCCCTTGGATTGCTTCTTTTAATCCTGGCCGTTCAAATGATTTTTGGCGCGAAATGGGTAAAGGGCAGGTTGAGTGGGGGTTGGTTTGGTGTAGGTGAGGTATTAATGAGGGGGAGGGTTGGTTTGGTGAGTAGTATTAATGAAGTTGGGGTCTTGGTGAAAAGGTGAGAGGAGGAGGGGGGACAATGAAGCAGAAAAACGGGGGAAAGGGGATGATGAATAGTGGGTTTGACCCTGGTTTGACTCGTTGACCTGTTGACCTGGGTGTTATCAAAATGGGGGTGGACTGGGCTTTTCTGGGCTTGGGGTGTTTCTGGATCAGGCTTTGGGTTTATTTTGGTGGATTTGGAATTTGGATCAATTAATAACAATGGTCCATTTGGTGTAATAGTTACAAATCACAAGGACTAATGTTGTAATTTCTGAAAAACCCATGGACTGAAAATGTGTTTTCCCAAAGTACTTATAAGGGTAATATATGCCAACTTCCAATAGTCCAAGGTTTAAAAAATATAAATTTTCACTTTTGGTCCTTCAGGGACTAAAATTGCAAATTATTGAAACTTGAGGGACCAAAATGTACTTTTCTCCAAACTTTTCATCCAAGGACCATTTCTGCCAACTTTTGATTTTTCAAAGACTTTTGTTGACTTTTCCATCCAAAATATTTCCCAGGGACCAAATCTGACAAAATTGAAACTCTAGGGACTAATTTTGTAATTTTCAAAACTTTTCCAATTTTTCACCAAAGGACTAAATATGACAACTTATGATTTTAAAATGACCTTTGGTGTTAATTTTCCATATTTTGAATGACCAGGGACTAGTTTTGCCATTTTATGAAAGTTGGGGGACTGAAACTGCCAATTATGCAAACTTTTTACGTTTTTCATCTGTTTTTACTCATTTTGCATCTAAGACATATAAAACACAATTTTGAAATATTTTTAGTATTTTGATGCATTACTGAGTGTTTTTGTATGTTTTGCAGTTCAGATTTGACCAAAAATGATGAGTGTTTGAGCACTCATCAATCCCTCACACTAAAATATTGCTAGTCCATAGCAATAAACTGTTTTGAAAACTTAATGGATTTTAAACTCTTTACCAAAAGCCATCACTTCTGGAGTAGCCAGATGTATTGATTCAAGTAAGAACTATGGTCCACCTGATAACCATGTGATTTTGAGCAAACCACCATCTGTCAACGGATTTGATTAGTCTTTACCAAAAGCTGTTTGCTTCTGGACTAGCCAACTCTTGATGGACAAAGTCAACATCTTGGTGAGCTGATTAACAATTATGGTTTTTCCACTGCCTTTACCACAAGCCATAATCTTGCGGGCTAGCCAACTCATTCACTTTTTAGGATATGGCGAGTTGATATACCATACAATTTTGGGCAAATTGCAAGCCGTCAACGGATTTGATATATCTTTACCAAGAGCTGTTTGCTCCTGGATTAGCCAATCCTTTTGTCGTTTAGACATGGCGGACTGATAACCACAAAAAATTTTGAACTCAAGTGAATTTTTTTTTTAATTTTTGAGATTTTGGCAAAAAAACGGGGGTACTAGATAGTAAAATGTGATAAAATTCGCTAGAATACCCCCCACACTTAGAATGAATATTGTCCTCAATATTCAAAGTCCCGGCTATTATGCCGACTCTTTGAACGAAAAAGGGCAACATTACAAGCTAAATGTGGAAACACCATTTTCTTTTCACTGTATTAGTAACCAAAGCAGGGGTAACTCCCCCACACTTAGGGTGAAAACCCTAAGTACATGCTACTGTTTTTGTTTACCGAGTCGCTAGCTTGACTCGACCCCGAATTCATTTGTCCTTGGGGAAGCATGATGTAGAAGAAACAATCTCAATCGAACTTTCATTCAAGATGTTTGGACAAACATTTGAAGCACGTGAAAGTTCCACACCGATGAGATAAGTATCCGGCTCAAGATAATGATACATGAAAATGCCGGGGTCAAAGATGGTGTCTTCATTCCCGAAGGAGTGAAGAAGAAAAGAAGTCACCTTATAGGTGAAGAAAAGGAAGAAAACCATGATGAAAATCATGATAAGATCTTCTTCCTCGAGAGCAGGCTCATTAGCCTGAATTTGGATTTCAAAGGTTAAGCTCAAAAACATCCCGGGAGGGAGGGTGGGATAATTTGTCATAGAAATACAAATTCTCATGATTGAGAATCTTTCCCCCCGATCATGATGTTTCTTGCCATCATACTCCGGAGGAGTCATGATAAGGTGATCAATGATGGGCTCAGAAGATATTTCATCAACATCACTGATGTCTCCATAAGATAAAGAATTTTCTTCAGTGTTTGAATCACTAAGCCCGGTGTTTAGATATGAATTGAGTGATGGATCATCATTCAATAAGCTTTCAAGGAAAAGAATATCCCCCTCAGAATCAAGATAGTTATCATCAACTTCATACGAAGTTGAACTATCTAGAGCAAGGAATGCTTCGACTTCCTCCATATCATCTTTGAAATCAAAGAGATCATCGTCACTTCCCGATGGAAGTGGATTGGTGTGAGTGAGTTCATCAGCGAACTCCTCGAGAAGAAAGTCAACATTAGAGTGGGGAAGGGATGCATCAACATACTTAATGTCTCCATAAGATAAACAATCATCACTAGAATCAGAGACAGTCTCAATTTGATCATTTGGATTATAAGTGGGAGAAGGAATATCACACACTTGATCAAAAGTCCCCTGTGACTCTCTCGGGATTGGGACAAGGATCTCAACACTAGACTTTATTAATTCGTCCGATTCCATATTAGGAACAGTGCTAAGATGCTCATCCCCCATGTTTAGAGAGTGAGTGTGAACTTCAGGTGTGATAACAACAGACTGAGGGAGATGAGAGGAGCTAGCATTCATGGATTGAGGCAAAAGCAGTCAACTAAAGTCAACCACGGATATGGTCAACATAGTCAAACTCCTTAGGCTCAATGCTCCGCGGAATATAGTGTTTCCCCGGGTCGTTATGTCCCAACGAGGTGTGGATGATTAACAAACGGGTTGTGATCGGGTGAATCTGGACAGGAAAGGGTTTGTGATTGGTTATACTACTGAATCTATAAGGAAATAGCTTAAATAAGCTATATGAATAAGACTGGAAGTTTGGAAAAACCAGAAACGTTTAAAATCTAAAACGCGTATGTTTACATTTTAAATAACGTAAACGTACAAGATAAAACGCGAGTTTTTAAGAAATAAAATACCTATGGATATGAAAATTATATTTTTACAATCCTAATAATATAAGAAAATTTTTAGAAAATTAAAATTAATTTTTACACTATTTATATAAATATTATTAATTAAATACTAATTTCCTATTTACTTTTAATTATTTAAATTAACCTAAATTATAACTAATTATGGAATTACACTAAAAATATGAAAATTAAATTTGGAAAAATATAAAATATTATAAAACTAATTTTAAAAATAAAATTATATTTTTCTACTTTTTTAATAATTACTATTAAATAAAAACTAATTATTAATTAATTTAAACTATTTTAAATTAGGAAAAATAGAAAATGAACAGTAAAAATTATAATAAAATTCCTAAAATTATTTTACAACTTATAAAAGCTAGGAAAAATTTAAAAACTAGGGTTTACTTTATAAAAACTAATTTTGCTATTTAAAACTTTAATATTAATTAATTACTAATAAAACTAATATTAAATCTAATAAATACTAAATGACAAAATAAGAATATGAGAAAATTGCTAATATTACTTTAATATAAAAGGAATTTAAGAAAATTATAAAAATGACAAGGTGCTTAATAAAAATCTAAAAAGAAAAATTAAAAAGATAAATCAAATTAAATAGAAACTATCACTTATAATTAAAATTGGTTTTTCTGGCTTTTTCTTTTACAAATCTATTTTATACATAAAAACATCAAACTTTTGTAAAAACAACTTTTTTATATCTAGAAAATAAGCTATTTAAGGGCTAATGAGCTTGACAGTTGACTTTGGTCAACTGTCAAAGCTAAAAGCTTTGAAATAAGCTTAAACCTGAGACCAGGGGTGGATTAAGGTGCAAACAAGAGATATAAACTGAAAATAAGCTAGAACAACTAGACAAGTCTACTGAATAAGCTTAAAAATGAAAATAAGCAGTTCCAAGGACTGATTCAACAAGCAGGCCTGCAGTGAACTATAGGGGCAATTTGAGCTTATCAAATAAGCTGAAAAGCCCAAATTGAGCACTGAGGTAGCAAGATGAGCTGGAGAGCTTTTCAAAAAGCCTAAAATCACCCTCTGGGACCCACTAGGCTGGTCAGGGGAGAGGCATGAAAGTAGGACCTAAAGCTGAATGCTCAGCTTATAAGCAAATTGGGACAAGGTACCAGGGCATAGCAGCCCTAGTGAATAAGCTTAAAACTTGGAAATAAGCATTGGGATGACAAGCTAGCTAGTTAAGGTTCCTAAAAAGATAATAATCCTAGGGTGGGGGCCACTGATAAGCAATGGGGAACCCTAGGAAGTTGGGCTAGTTGAAGTGTGGGCATGGTGCATGGTATAGACTTACCCTGCAGCTTACTTTAAGCATTTCCATGAGCCACAACAAAAATTACAAAAATAAGCTATTAGTGGGATTCAAAAGCTAAGGTGGTATACTTCAACATCTGAAAATAACAAGTCCTAATATTGAACAGAAAATTCATGAAAATTCTTGGGGAATTTGGATATCTGCACACTTGGAATTTTTGACTTTTTGCTCATTCTTGGAATGTTGACTTAAATGGATTTTGTGCTTAATCTACTGGCTTAATATGCTGACATAAGCTGTTTAGAGGCTAAATTAAGTTGTGACAACAAATTATAAACTGAAATGAACAATCAAGGGGACTTTAAATCAAACAGAGAACTCATACATTGGAATCATGAGTGACCTTGACTTTTTTATAAAAGACCAAAAGTTTATTGCTATACTGAACTAAGTTGACCTAAAGAAACATGCATGAACCATTTACTGCCATTGAAACACTAAGCACAGTGATGAAAACTACTGATCCAAACACTCCCTTATTGAGCTGAAATTGAGATTTATGAAGAGAATGATTACTCTAATCTAATATTAAGAGGTATTAATTGATTCTAGACTATAATAACTATATTTAAGCAGGAATAAACAATGATAAACAATAAAAACTTACTAACGCAGATTTTGCAACAAAATATGGAAAATCTTACAAAGTATCTCAGCAAAGAACCAGGGTGCACAGGGGTCCAATACTACACTCCTAATGCTCCCAAGAGCTTTAAACCAAACCCATACTTCACTGCTACTCTTATTCTTTCTTCTTCTTTCTGTTTTTCACTATTTGTATAACTTTTGATTATTCTTGTTAATTTGAAGGGAAACTGATCTCAATACTCAAATAACTTAAAGAAACTCAATTATAAACTTGAAATGAGTCAATAGAAAGAGAAACAAACAACTTCCAAACTGTTTTAATTAAAGAGGAATTTTCACTCAAAATGGCAAAATATACTTTCAACTGAGAAAGTTCAAATTGATACTGGAAATAGATTAATAATATACTGACAAAGCTTAATACAACAATTTAAAGCTCAAAATTACACTGGAAGGGAGAATTTCATTAAAACGACATTATTACTACTCTAAGTTATACTACAGCTAAAAATTACACACCTCTCTCTCCCTTTTTCTTCACCTTTATAGAATAAGGTGGTGTTCTGAGCAATTCCCACTTCTGTTTGAGCCCTTGGATTGCTTCTTTTAATCCTGGCCATTCAAATGATTTTTGGCGCGAAATGGGTAAAAGGCAGGTTGAGTGGGGGTTGGTTTGGTGTAGGTGAGGTATTAATGAGGGGGAGGGTTGGTTTGTTGAGTAGTATTAATGAAGTTGGGGATGATGAATAGTGAGTTTGACCCTGGTTTGACTCGTTGACCTGTTGACTTGGGTGTTATCAAAATGGGGGTGGACTGGGCTTTGCTGGGCTTGGGGTGTTTCTGGATCAGTCTTTGGGTTTATTTTGGTGGATTTGGAATTTGGATTAATTAATAACAAAGGTCCATTTGGTGTAATAATTACAAATCACAAGGACTAATGTTGTAATTTCTGAAAAACCCATGGACTGAAAATGTATTTTTCCCAAAGTACTTATAAGGGTAATATATGCCAACTTCCAATAGTCCAAGGTTTAAAAAATATAATTTTTCACTTTTGGTCCTTCAGGGACTAAAATTGCAAATTATTGAAACTTGAGGGACCAAAATGTACTTTTCTCCAAACTTTTCATCCAAGGACCATTTCTGCCCACTTTTGATTTTTCAAAGACTTTTGTTAACTTTTCCATCCAAAATATTTCCCAAGGACCAAATCTGACAAAATTGAAACTCCAGGGACTAATTTTGTAATTTTCAAGACTTTTTCAATTTTTCACCAAAGGACTAAATATGACAACTTATGATTTTAAAATGACCTTTGGTGATAATTTTCCATATTTTGAATGACCAGGGACTAGTTTTGCCATTTTATGAAAGTTGGGGGACTGAAACTGCCAATTATGCAAACTTTTTACGTTTTTCATCTGTTTTTACTCATTTTGCATCTAAGACATATAAAACACAATTTTGAAATATTTTTAGTATTTTGATGCATTACTGAGTGTTTTTGTATGTTTTGCAGTTCAGATTTGACCAAAAATGATGAGTGTTTGAGCACTTATCGATGATGTTTGCAGATTTCCTGAAGATTATAAAACTAATAATTCAACAAAAACTTTAAGACTCCGTTAGAAAAACAAAACTGGTAAAATTTCCAGAATTTTACACATGACGCCGTCAGGAATTAATTTCTGACGCCGTCAGAAGTGACCTGCAGAAATTCTTATGTTAAGTTTCCGGAAAATTTCTGAAAAAACTTCGTCCTACTTCCTGGAAAATCCTGCAAAACATCATTATTACTCGATACAAGCATTTGACTCTAACAAATACAAATATACATGTTCACTTAATATTGTGGAGAATCAAGATCGGTATTGTTTCTTAAAAACATATTTGGGGTTTCCCCTTACACTTATCTTTTGCAAAAATACCTTTGGATGAAGTTAAGACTAAGCCAAACAACAGAGTAAAGTATTTTCACTATTTTAGTTTTGAAACATGATTTACCAACAATAAAAATAAAGCATGCCTACGGAAACAAATAACAAACAAACAAAATAAAAATCACACAAAACATGTGTTGCCTCCCAAGAAGCGCTTGTTTTTGTTTGAGTCACGAGCCTGACTCTACCATTATTTAACAGAAATAAGAGAGGTTTTCCCTACACTTTGAATTAAGTGCGGGTGGAAGTAGCGATACACACCCTTAGGGTGGAAATATGCCACGTGAGGAAAGTGTGGTGGATGAATTATATGCTCAAAGGGGTGTGCTCCTATCATCATAACCTTACCAAATTCAATTGGGTTAATGGGTGGATTAAGATTTTCTCCTAGAAAGGGATCATTTTATATCAACTTCGAGAGACTCCTAGTTGGGAATCCATCTTGACCTAATAAACCCGGTTTAAACCCATAATGTTTCTTGTGATCAATCATGAATGGGTGATGTAAGCATGTAAGGTTATGTTCCACTCCTATATTGGTTCCCTCTCTACAAGGCTTAGACTCCACTACCTTTATCCTAAGACTACCCGGACTATATGGTTTGATGGGTGGATCGGGACCTTTTTCAATTCCTAAATTTTCATCAAGGGATGGAAGATTGGGTAACGGTTTTGGTTGAGGCTCCGGTTCATCAAAACTAGGAACTTCCCTAGAACTAAGAGTAAGGTTTTCATTATAAGTATTCAAACCTATATCCTCTAGTTGTGTTTGGTTCAAAGGTTCTACCTTTATCGGGGCTCCTATAGTCTCTTCTAGTTCTTTTGGGTAAGTCATGGGTGGCGTGTGTGCTTCAAACGATGGTAGGACTTGTGAGGTACTTTGTGGGCTCATGTTATTTACTTCACCATCCCTTGTGTCAAGACCACCTATATCTTCAACATGTGTTTTATTATAATCCAACCCTAACATTTTCCCAAGTATCTCAAGTGCTTCTCTAGGCATCTCAACTTCTATATCCGAATCATAAGGATCATCCTCAATATTATGACTACTATATACAAATTGCCCAAAAAATTCATCATCTGTTTCTTGAGATTCATCATCATCGATCATAAAACCTAGGTCTTTTTTATCAAGGTGATCATGTTCGGCTACATCCTCCATCACATCAAGCTCACCTATGGGTTCATCCTGTATTATGGTAGGGTCTAACCAGGACATGCAGCTAGGTGGCTCATACGAAACTATCCTAGGTGAAGGCTCATATGGTGCATAGGTTTCACTAAGTGAGGCATTTTCAGGGGTTGATGGAGCTCCTAAGGTGAATTCTTTAAAAGTCTTATGCACTTGGCCTCTTTTATCAAGGTACTCAATAAAATCAATATAAGATCATGTCCTTCTCATTTCATTCCTCCATCTTGGTATATCCAAACTGGTGTAATTATATTTTTTCTGGTAAAATTCTAGTGTCGGACTTGGTGGATTCACGTTCTCCATAATGGTGAACGGAAGAGTCAATGGAAAGGTTTTTACGAACAAAGATACAAAGAAAAGATAGACTAAAGAAACCTATAAAAATAAAAATAAAATCTTACTAGAAAGAAATCTAGCAAGTAGACCTAATAAAAAGGAATCCTAACCTAGACATTAACTATTCCCCGGCAACGGCGCCAAAAACTTGATGCGTAGGGATTGCACCAGGCTTTACCTCTCGAGGGATCTCGAGAAGCTTACAACCCCCACCAGGCAGTGTACCTGATCGATGTAGTATAGTATAATGACAAGTACCGGGGGATTGATCGTTCAGCTAGGAATAGTGTCGCTAGGTTTAGAAAACCTAAATACTAGGTCTAGAGATGAGGGATGATTCTTTTTGTATTTTTATATATTTTATGAAAGCAAGTAAAAATGTCGGGTTTGAAGGAGTTGGGCGGGATTAGTTGCTAGTCAACTAACCCAATTACTAAGATGCAATCAAAATAAAATACTAAAAATGAAAATAAACTAAATTAACTAGAGGTGTGAGCAATATATGTGTAATACCCTAGGCAAATCCCACATTGGCCGTGACTTGGAGTGATGTTGGGACATATGTTAACATTCGCCTTATATGACAACAACGCGTTTTGTGGTCTAACGGTTAATCGCCCATACGATTAAGCGTGCTCATGTGAGAGTAGTACTGGCTTGGGTGACCTGCCGGGAATTCGTCACACGAGGGCCACAAAAGCAAAGCCGTGAGCCTTCGGGCAAAGCGGACAATAATGTGGTCTATAAGGCGGTGTGTTACAGATGGTATCAGAGCCACTCCAAGCCGTTCGGGATGTGGGGCAAACCTCATCGAGGACGATGAGTCCCTAAGGGGGGGGGGGGTGAATGTAATACCCTAGGCAAATCCCACATTGGCCGTGACTTGGAGTGATGTTGGGACATATGTTAACATTCGCCTTATATGACAACAACGCGTTTTGTGGTCTAACGGTTAATCGCCCATACGATTAAGCGTGCTCATGTGAGAGTAGTACTGGCTTGGGTGACCTGCCGGGAAGTCTTCACATGGGGGCCACAAAAGCAAAGCCGTGAGCCTTCGGGCAAAGCGGACAATATTGTGGTCTATAAGGCGGGGTGTTACAATATGGGAGAATTGTGTTTACTTAGATTTCACTACTCCCTAGATATCTTTTACAGGTTAATTACTTGTTACAGTTGCATGGATGACGGGTTGTATTCCTTAATACCATTCATGGGGTGGCGTACTTACTTCCCCAATCCTATAAGCGCCTACTTCACTCCTATGTCGAGCCGGCTAAGAAGCTCCTAACATGGGATCACTAGAATTTGCTCATGCATTAAATACAACCAATAAAACCTAGTACACATCGGTTCATGTTTCTTAAGACGTTCAAGCATGTTACACAATGGAGATCTGCCAGTTTTCTTAAGCCTAACATTGAAATCATTCATCCAATACAACTATAAACAAGCAATCAACCTATAATTAACATCTAAGTTCCATTACATCTAAGCAAACACATGATAGATCTAGCCTAGCATGTTGAAATCAAGACAAGCATAAGATATATTCAAACAACACATAGACATATTGAATGAATTGAAAGAGGACTTATCTCAATTGAACATGAAAGGTTTCAAAGGGTGAAAACCCTTGAAAATACAGTAAAAAATGACCTAGGGTTTATTAGGTTCGACCCTATTATTCTCTACACAAGTTCCTCTATTAATGAATGAAAAATAGAAAAGTATATATAGATTCTGATAGGTGACGGCGTCAAGAACAAATTTCTGACGCCGTCATCTCGCCGCCAAATAATTTCTCGGACTGCCTAGATCTGGGTTTGACGCCGTCATGTGTACTCCTTATGCAGGCCGTCACCAAAAATACTCTTGACGCCCTTGTTGTGACGCCTTCAGGTTTTCACTGGGTCGTCATGGATTTTACTCTTGACGCCGTCAGGTACTGTTCTCAGCATGGAAAATTAAGTCTTTGCCGTTTTCTTGACTTTTATGCTCCAAAAATGTCCAAAATGCTTCCTTTTCCAGAATTCACTCCCAAAGTACCTAAAATCACAAAAGGAACGATTTAGGGCAATATTTGATCAAATAAATTCAATTCCGGGCTTAAATGACCCCCTAAAAGTGGTTCATTTTTCGCCTCATCATCATTCCACAAGCATTATATCTTATTTTGTTTTTTTTGGATTTGTTAGCATATATAGATTGCCGCCGATTTTACGCGAGGTTGCCTTGTCCATTTTCTCAGGTTTAACAGGTTATATATGACAAGAAGATGATTTATATTCTGGAAGGGAAGCTTTGATTGTTCATTTTCTTGGAGGAAGATCTAACCTGGTTACCATATTATCCATACCGAGCGAATCAGGAGAGTATTTGATTTCATTCTTTTACCTTTTTTACTTTTACAATCTTTAATTGAATATTGGGGACAATGTTCATCCTAAGTGTAAGGGGAGGGTAAAATGATGATACCTTACAGATACACTTTCGCTTGAGTTTGTTTGTTTGATAGTAGGTGTGTAATAAAACTATGAGAAATATTTGTTAGAGTAATTTTAGCGCCAAATTTAAATTTTTTTACAACATTTAGGAGTGAAACTTTAGCCTTAGCAAGCGTCTCATGGATAGGAGATTGTATGACTAGCACAAAACCGTACCATTCAGAAAAATTTTCCTCCCAAATATGTGAGGTTCGCCTTTAGATTTGATAGGAAAAGCATTTACTATTAGTGCTTATGAGTGTACCGGTAGCATTTGGATTCTAGAACTTGCGTTAGTGATGCATCCCGAGACCGCTAGTGAGACTACATTCGTGTAGTAGGATTTACTACATGATAAGAGGCATTAGGATCACCCTTGTGTTAAACCTATATCATAATTACTTGACCATTTAAGTCATATTACTTGGCTAGTAAAGTCAATTAATTTTTCCCACACCTTAGCGTTGTACTCAGTTTTAGTACACGAAACCCCTAGTACACCCCTCCGAGCCTATCTTTTCGTTTCTAACTTTAAGCATCTTACTTAAAGGAAGAATTTGTTACACCCCACTTAAATGTACATCCAAATCGCCTTGGCCTTCCGTGTATGCACTCATCTTTAGTGCATTATTGTTATTTGTTAAACCCTTAGTTAATTATCTAATTGATTACATGGTTGTTAAGTCGAGTCATATCCTTGTACATATTGTTTTGGGACGATTGGGACTCATGGGTAAAGTACTAATGTTATGGAGTAATGGGGAAGAATATCATATTATTACTCCCATATGTGCGTTAATCTTATAAGTACTCCAAGTGTTTTGATTATCTTAATTCGAGTCATTAGATTAGTTTATTGTAAAGTATGTAAAAATTCAAGTGTAAGGGGAATGTTCATTCCCTATGATGTATTATTTTGGATGGTAGGGTAAGAGTGTATGCAAAAAAAAAAAAAAAAAAAAAAAAAAAAAAAAAAAAAAAAAAAAAAAAATCGAAAAATCAAGAAAAAGGAAAAAAAAAAAAAAAAAAAAAAAAAAAAAAAATGAGAAAAAACATACGAACTACCATCCCGTTTCATTCTATGTTTATTTTATATTTTTGTTATTTTTCATTTATTTATTAGTTTAAGTCGAGTCTAGTCTTGGCTTAGCAACGCCATATTGTACATGTAATTAACCAAGATTATTAACTCTCCACCAGTAAAGATTGCCTATATCCAACAAAACCGTGTATTTCATATCCCTAGACCTAACGTTACAACCCTTTAAAAAGACCTCTTTGATAGTTTATCCTAGGTGCTTACGCCATGTGGTGGAGGTTTGATCCTTTCCCAAGCTTATGGTAATCTATTTTGTTATAACAGGTAGTGAGAGATGTTTTCCATTTCCATATTGTGATATTACTTTATTACACCCGAGAGATGTGAGTATCTAAACACTATTTGTGAGGTGCTAGTGTATGACCTCCGTGCTTGTCTTTGGTCTTTAGTGGAACGATTACTTGTTGTAATTACTTTTATATTAGTGTTAAATGACCCCTAACTTGTATTTTGATTATAATAAAAGCACATTTGCTTGAGGACAAGCAAATCTCAAGTGTAAGGGTATATGATGAAGTGAAAAATGAACCGTTTTTAGGGGGTCATTTAAGCCCGGAATTGAATTTATTTGATCAAATATTGCCCTAAATCGTTCCTTTTGTGATTTTAGGTACTTTGGGAGTGAATTCTGGAAAAGAAAGCATTTTGGACGTTTTTAGAGCATAAAAGTGAAGAAAACGACAAAGACTTAATTTTCCATGCTGGGAACAGTACCTGACGGCGTCAAGAAGGAAAATATGACGGCGTCAAGAGCAAAATCCATGACGACCCAGAGAAAACATGAAGGCGTCAGAAGTAGGGCGTCAAGAGTTATTTTGGTGACGGTCTGAAGAAGGATTACACATGACGGCGTCAGACCCAGATCTAGGCAGTCTGAGAACTTTATTGGCGGCGAGATGACAGCGTCAGAAATTTACTCTTGACGCCGTCACCTCACAAAATCTATATATACTTTTCTATTTTTCATTCATTAAGAGAGGAACTTGTGTGGAGAATACTAGGGCCGAACCTAATAAACCCTAGGTCGTTTGTAACAGTATTTTCAAGGGTTTTCACCCCTTGAAACCTTTCATGTTCAATTCAGATAAGTCTTCTTTCTATTCATTCAATATGTCTATGTGTTGTTTGAATATATCTTATGCTTGTCTTGATTATAACATGCTAGGCTAGATCTTTCATGTGTTTGCTTAGATGTAATGAAACCTAGATGTTGATTATAGGTTGATTGCTTGTTTATAGTTGTAATGGATGAATGATTTCAATGTTAGGCTTAAGAAAACTGGCAGATCTCCATCGTGTAACTTGCTTGAACGTCTTAAGAAACATGAACCGATGTGTACTAGGTTTTTATGATTGTATTTAATGCATGAGCGAATTCTAGTGATCCCATGTTAGGAGCTTCTTAGCCGGCTCAACATAGGAGTGAAGTAGGAACGATCAATCCCTCATCCCTCATCTCTAGACCTAGTCTTTAGGCTTTCTAATCCTAGCGACACTATTCCTAAGCTGAACGATCAATCCCCCGGTACTTGTCGCTATACTATACTACAACGATCAGGTACACTGCCTGGTGGGGGTTGTAAGCTTCTCGAGATCCCTCGAGAGGTAAAGCCTGGTGCAATTCCCACGCATCAGCGGGAGACAAGTGGAACACTTTCAAACCCGAGCCAAATCCTTACGGTGATTCATACAACCCTTCTTGGAGAAATCACCCAAACCTTAGGTGGAAACAAAACCAAAACATGCCCCAAAACAATTCTTCCAATCCACCTAATCGTTTCCAATCAAACGGTTTAGCCTCAAACCGTACTTTCAACAACAATCCTTCAAACAACTATGGTAGTACCAATAATCTTGAAGGATTGATGTCTAAATTTATGGCATCTCAAGAAGCTCGTATAGCTAAGTTCGAATCCGAATTTAATCAACAACAGACATAGATGACCAATAAAATTGACAATTTGTTGAAAGCCCTCAACAACCAAGTGTTGTCACCTCCAAATAAGGATGCTAGAAACACAAGTAGCGGACCCCTCATCATCCAAACATATCCACTTTGTCAACGTAGTCACTATTAAGCCAATCGATAAGAATAGGGAGGAAAGTGATAAGGATGAAGTTGGAATACAAATTGAACCTAAGGATGAGGTTAAGGAAGTTAAGGATAATAAGGAAGAGAAGGTAGAGTATGTAGAAAATGTAAAGGACTACTTCGATAGGTTACCCACTAAGGAAGAACGGGCGTATCATAAGAATTTATTCGACGACCCCGAGACACCATACTCTCTAGGTTCACCAATCATCAAAGTTGATGACCCATCCAATATCAACATACCATGCAATATTGGGCATGTGCATGTGTGGAAATCCTACGTCGATCTTAAATCTCCCATAAACATTATGACTAGGATCCATTACAATTGGATAATGAAACAGCAACTTGGACCTAGGATACTTCCCAACACGGGTTGGATGAGTAACTTTGTGGGTAGAGTAAAAGGATTACATGTTTTTGTAGGAAACTTCACATACGTCACCGACTTTGTGATTGTAGAGGATATTCATCCGGTAGTAGATAGTTATCTAGCTTAAGTAGTGCTCGGTAAGCCATTTGTTGAGGCTTCTAAAATGGATTATGACCAATCTCTGGGGATAGTTAGATTCAAAGATGAGACCGATGAGATAGCCTACCAAATGCCATAAAAGATAGAGCAATACCGGATTTTATCAAACCTTGAGAAAGAGCATATGCAAGCGGTCTACTATAGGAATGACGAGGATAGACGTAGAGGAGTAGACTATGTTATGGGTAGAATATTTGGTTTCTATAAAGAATGCTTGCAACTAGGTCCAGAATACAAAACTAAGGTGAAGGATGACCTAGAGAACGTGACCAATGATGGAGTCACGTAACGAGAGTGACTTTGAGTCTAGCTACAAGACTCGTTAATAAAGAAAAGCGCTTCTTGGGAGGCAACCCAAGCTTTAATTGTTTGATTGTTTGTTTGTTTGATTTTATATGTTTCCGTATGTATGTTTTTTTTTTTATTGTCAATGGTTCATGTTTCAAATTCAATTGTGAAAATGCTTTATTTTGTTTTTAACTTCGTCTTAACTACATATAAAGGTATTTTGCAAAAGATAAGTGTAAGGGAAATCCAAATTTGTTTATAAGAACAAGATTGAACATGAATCATAACAATATTAAATTAGCGTACATATTAGCATTTGTTCGAGTCAAATGCTTGTATCGAGTCATAATGATGTTTTGCAGGAATTCTAGGAATTAAGGTATGGGTTTTTCAAGAAATTTTCCGGAAACTAAACATAGAATTTCTGTCAGAACACTCTGACGGCGTCACGGTTTATAACCTGACGACGTCAGGTGTAAAATTCTGGAAAAATTTTGCAAGTGTTGTTTTTCTACCGGAACCGTAATGTTTTATTAAACCTTTAACTTATAAACTCCATGTAACAAACTGGAATTTTCCAAACTAATTTTAAATAATAATTGTCAATTTATTATTACCAAACTATTTATTAAACATTCATGTGCTTGCATAACTATTTCGGGAGAGCAAACCCGCACACTGTAGCTTATAGTGAGACACTACATTGAATATTTTGTCAGAATACATGAATGTTTTGTTTTCTAACTACTACTGGGTATTAACGAGAGGTTATCTTGCACCAAACGCCACACGCGTACCGACACAACCCTAGTAATGGCATAAACTCAATATTGGTTATCCGTAATTAATAAATTTGTTTTTATATTTTTTATATTAAAAACACTTTCGTCAGAAATATTTTAGCACTCCCGTTAACCTCGAAAGTAAAATCCCACCGAAGCTCACGGAGTACACTCCTTACCCACACAAGTATAAAATTGTAATTTATGTTACATTTTATTTACTCACTTTTATTTATAAAACATATGCGCAAAAAAAAAAAAAAAAAAAAAAAAAAAAAAAAAAAAAAAAAAATGAGTAAAATTACAAATCGTCCTAGTGGGGATAACCCAAAAACCGACACCTCCCCTCATTATCTCCAAAACAGTTATCACCCAACTCTCTCTCTCTCCCACTTCAGCGATGCAAACAAGAACATCAAGGACATCAACACCAGATCTGATCCTAACTGTTACGCTGCAAAGCCCTCTTTTCCTCTTTTTCATCTCAGTCTAACGACCAAAGTGGTCACAACAACCCCAGGTTTGCTTGTTGGGTGTCAGCGAGAGCAGATGAGGCGTGGGAGGAGGGGACGACTACCTCTTTTTGGCTACAAATCGACTGTTATCAGAAGAAAAGGAATCAAACCCATCCACGTTATTTTTTTTTTAAAAAACCCACTCGATTCACAAGTATTCCACACACTCAAAGAAGCTATCAAACAAAAAAAAAACAAGTTGGGCATTAGAAGAGATCGAGTTCAAGAGTCCAAGTGGTGTGTGAATTGCTTGCTGAATCGGGTTTGGAGCTTTTGTCTCGTGTCTTCTTGATCTTCTGTAACCGAGTTCTCTTTGTGTAAGAACCCTAAACTGCTTTTCATTATTTCTGACATTTGAATTTTTATGATATTGGTTTTGTTTAATTTTGATTATGAATAATCGACTAGAATTTGATAATTGGCTTTTGGTATAACACGAATCGGCCTAAACTAATAAACTTGGTGATAAGGTGAATCGGTCAAGAATGGTTATAGGTTAAACATTAAGTTGTGTGTTATAAAAATCATTGCGTTGAAACTTGTTGTGGTAGCAAAAGTGTCAAACAAGTCGACATTAGGGAAAACTTAAACTGTCTCGGCTCATAATTTGGTTCGTTTCATGTCTTGGTGTCGTGATTGAGTTATAGTTAAAAGAAAAATTGTTGGTTATAAGTGGGAAACTTTGGTTAGAAAATCTATCTAAACCCAATTTGAGTTGTGGGAAAAATGATTTGCGTTAAAAGAAGTTTTCATTTTTTTGGTCCTGCGTTTTGTGCCTGCTGTCGTGAATCCCCAAACCCCCAGCAGTGATGGTTTCGTTTAGCGTCTTACTCGCGAGTGCCTCTTTGTGTTACTATCGGCTGCGTACTCAAGCGAATCATATAAACTCTAATATTAGTCCCTAGTTGGATACTCGTTTCCGTGGTCCTAATGATCAAACAAGGGTCCGTTCAGTCACATTTCTTGTCGAGTCAAAATATAAAACAGCGATATGGCTAAAACAATTTAGGAGTAAAATTGTTAAACTGTTTGGCATTCTAAACATTTTACAAACCTGGAAATACTTTTTGTTTTTGTAAGAAAAATGGACTATCAAGAGGAGGCTAACGGATTGGGCCGAGCCCATTGCTTAAGAATTAAACATAGTTTGTTTTACTTTTCAAAACAGGCCAAGGCCCACACCAAATGTTCATCAGCCCAACTATATTTTTTTATATAAGTACGATTAATAATTTTATACCCGAGCAAATCCTGTGACTCACACGCATAATTTAGCAAGTTATTTCACGACATGATATAGATTTAAATGAAAATCGAGAACCACAATACAATCAACATATTTCAAAAACAAAATAAGTTATACGAGTTTCAACATTTCATAAACAATATAAGTTATACGAGTTTGAAACGGAAATTTTATAAAAACTAGTATAAGTTTTATAAACTTACAAAACGACTACTACGTTGACTAATAATTATCACGAGGAACCAAACAAGAGCAGGTACACGAGTCATGCCCATTTTTTTTGTAAACCTATGCTCATTTTAAACGTGAAATTATCCACAACTTTCGAAGAGGAATAAAACAACACTTAGCCTAAACATTTTATTCTACACTTAGCACTATAACGTCGTTTAAACAAAAAGGCTTTCAAAACTCGTCAACATCTAACGGTTATATGTGATTAATACTCACGTCTTGTCTTGGTTATTTCCGAAACCAAAGACTATTTGTTCTCGACACCTTATTCGTTTTACGCTTACGCAATCCCAAGAGCCAATACACTTAAACGTTTAGAAAACCGTTTTCAAACTTAAATGCTACCACACAAGCAACAATAACGCAATACTTTAAAACTTTTAAGTTAATTAAATTTCGTTGAGCCTTAAACTTTAACTATGAACTAAATCATGCCTTACTAATCTAGGTCGCGTGTTGGTGCCATACTCTCTCTCATTTACTACAATTACTGCAAACTCTACTGAGGTGAGTTCATGACCCCTACTTTTACTTGTTTTTATAACTATTTTGGGGGAGAATACATGCTCGTTTTTAACTAAACTCAATGCTTGTTTTATTTGAATGCGCAATCGTTTACTTAAACACTACTATTTCTCTGAATACTTGATTGATTATTCAAATGCACCTATGTGTATATTGGTTGCATACTTGATTATTTTCTCACATACACAAGTGTTTTATAAACATGCAACATACTTTATGAACTATTGCGTTTATGCAACATACCTTATGAACTATTGCTTTTATGCAACACACTTTATGAACTATTGCTTTTATGCAACACACTTTATGAACTATTGCTTTTATGCTACACACTTCTATTGAATGGCATTTGCTTTTATGCAAACATTTTTATGGACCACACTGAAACCTATGCTTTATTTACACTATTACGCGGATTAGCCTAAGACACTGAATCCCACAATGCCCAAACTCATGAACCGTCAATTCCTGCTGGGAAGCGCGAATGCTATAAATAGATCTATTGGGGTTGACACCCCCGTTCGGTTTGGCCAGATAGGCAAACGCGAGCGTATAACATGTCGAAACACGAGTGTCACGGGATAGACACTTGCAAGGGCTTTATTTAACGTGCTTCTAGAGCATGCACACTGTCAAGCTTCGGTTGCATGAACTTAGTGCTAGCGTAATAGACTATTTTACTATGTGACATTATATTCGTTGTAATGATCACACACTCTACTCATGGTCCACAATTCTGATTTTACTGTAAAGTAAACACTATTTTCATGACATTGTGAGCGACACAATGGTCACAAAACTCTTTATTGAACTCACAATACTACTGTTTTATTATAAACCTGTGAACTCACCAACCTCGTGTTGACACTTTTTAGCATGTATTTTCAAGTTAAGGCGATAGCTAACTATTGAAGGCTTTGGCATGGCATGGCATGGTCATAGACAACTCTGATATATATTTGGGACCACTTAAACTCTTATATGGGCCTGTATTTCTGCACTATTTTTTAACGATGTAAATTAAATATTTTTGATAATTAAAGTTATTCTAAATGGTTGAGATAAAACCGTTATTTGTACTTGTGTTATGATACCGATTGAGTAGCACCCCAGTAACATGTATGCTTCCGCTGGACCCGATTTTGGGGGTGTTACACTCCAGGAATCTGCAAATATTCATTCCACAAGCATTATATCTTTATTTGTTTTCTAGGATTTTATTTTATATAGATTTTGCCGCCGATGTTATGCAAGGTTTCTTGTTTATTTTCTCAGGTTTAACAGGTTATATTGGATAAGAAGATGATTTATATTTCAGAAGGGAAGCTTTGAGCGTTCATTTTCTTGGAAGAGGATTTAACCATGTTACCACATTATCTACACCGAACGAATCAGGGGAGTGTTTGTTTCATTCTTTTACCTTCTTTACTTTTACATCTTTCAATTTGAACATTGGGGACAATGTTCAGCTTAAGTGTAAGGGGGGGGGGGGGGGGGGGGGGGTAAATGATGATACCTTAGAGAATGCAATTACACTTGATTTTTGTTTGTTTAATTGAAAGTGTGTAATAAAATGATGCGTGGGGATTGCACCAGGCTTTACCTCTCAAGGGATCTTGAGAAGCTTACAACCCCCATCAGGCAGTGTACTTGATCGTTGTAGTATAGTATAGTGACAAGTACCGGGGGATTGATCGTTCAGCTAGGAATAGTGTCGTTCAGCTAGGAATAGAAAACCTAAGTACTAGTTCTAGAGATGAGGGATGATTCTTTTTGTATTTTTTTATATTTTTTAGAAAGCAAATTAAAATCTCGGGTTTGAAGGAGTTGGGCGGAATTAGTTGCTAGTCAATTAACCCAATACTAAGATGCAATCAAAATAAAATACTAAAAATGAAAATAAACTATGTTAAACTAAAGTTGTGAGCAATAAGTGGGAGAAACGTGTTTACTTAGATTTCACTACTCCCTAGATATCTTTTACACGTTAATTACTTGTTATAGTTGCGTGGATGACGAATTGTATTCCTTAATACCATTCATGGGGTGGCGTACTTACTTCCCCAATCCTATAAGTGCCTACTTCACTCCTATGTCGAGCCTGCAAGAAGCTCCTAACATGGGATCATTAGAATTTACTCATGCATTAAGTACAACCAATAAAACCTAGTACACATCGGTTCATGTTTCCTAAGACATTCAAGCATGTTACACAATGGAGATCTGCCAGTTTTCTTAAGCCTAACATTGAAATCATTCATCCAATACAACCATAAACAAGTAATCAACACATAATCAACATCTAGGTTTCATTAGATCTAAGCAAACACAAGATAAGTCTAGCCTAGCATGTTGAAATCAAGACAAGCACAAGATATAGACAACCAACACATAGACATATTGATTGAATTAAGAAAAGACTTATCTCAATAACACATGTAAGGATTCAAGGGTTGAAAACCCTTGAAAAGCTGTAAAATTCGTATATGGTTCGGCCTTAGGGTTTCTCAAAACTTGTTCCTTTTAACGAATGAAAATTAGAAAACTATATATAGATATTAGAGGCTGACGGCGTCAAGAACAAATGGGTGACGCCGTCATCTCGCCGCCAAAATAATCCTCGGACTGCCTTGATCTACATCTGACGCCGTCATGTTGTCCACTTTTGCAGGCCGTCACACTTTTAACTCTTGACGCTCTACTTGTGACGCCTTCATGTTTGTACTGGGTCGTCATGATATTTACTCTTGACGCCGTCAAATTCTTCCTCTTGACGCCGTCAAACACTGTTCCCAGCATGGAAAATTAAGTCTTTGGCATTTTCTTTACTTTTATGCTCCAAAAATGTCCGAATTGCTTCCTTTTCCAGATTTCACTCCCAAAGTACCTAAAATCACAAAAGGAACGATTTAGGGCAATATTTGATCAAATAAATTCAATTTCGGGCTTAAATGACCCCCTAAAAATGGATTATTTTTCGCCTCATCATATACCCTTACACTTGAGATTTGCTTGTCCTCAAGCAAATGCGCTTTTATTCTAATCAAAATACAAGTTAGGGGTCATTTAACACTAATATAAAAGTAATTACAAAAAATAATCGTTCCACTAAAGACCAAAGACAAGCACGGAGGTCATATACTAGCACCTCACAAATAGTGTTTAGATACTCACATCTCTCGGGTGTAATAAAATATAAATTACAATATGGAAACGGAAGATATCTCTCACTACCTGTCATAGCAAAATAGATTACCATAGTCTTGGAAAAGGATCAAACCTCCACCACATGGCGTAAGCACCTAGGATAAACTATCAAAGAGGTCTTTTAAAGGGTTGTAACGTTAGGTGTAGGGATATGAAATACACGATTTTGTTGGATATAGGCAGTCTTTACTGGTGGCGAGTTAACAATCTTGGTTAATTACATGTACAATATGGCGTTGCTAAGCCAAGACTAGACTCGACTTAAGCTAATAAATCAAAAATAACAAAAACATAAAATAAACATAGAATAAAACGGGATGGTATTCCGTATGTTTTTTCTCTTTTCTTATTCTATTTTTTTTTCTTGATTTTTTTTTTTTTTTTTTTTTTTTTTTTTTTTTTTTTTTTTTTGCATACACTCTTACCTAGGGCTGCAATCAAGTCAAGCTATTATCAAACAACTCGAGCTTTAGCTCGAGCTTGGCTCGATCGAGTCAAGCTTTTATCAAGCTCAAGCCCAAAAATTAGCTCGAAATATTTAACAAGCCAAGCTCAAACTTTGGATAGCATGGCTTGTGCTCGTATCAAGCTTTTATCAAGCTTTAATATAGATATTTCCATATAAATTTCATATAAGTAATTAGGAGCAAATTTGGTTATTAAGCTAATTATAAGGGCTTAGTTCGTAAATATTGGATAATGTATTCTAGAAAAGTAGTTCATTTTATTTACTCAACCCAGTAATGATCATTAAGGCTGCAAAATGGAGTATATCATAAAGGGTAATCTGTAACAAAGTGGCAACAGGAATATGTTTATTGTTTCTTGCAGCTAGTTTTGATGATGGCATTAAATTTAAAGTGTTACCACGTTGTTGTCATAGGTATCATTGTGAGTGTGTTGATAAGTGGTTAGTTACACATTCGAGTTGTCCTATATGCAGAACTATTGTACGAGTCGATGACTCACCTAGGTAAAAAGAGTGCTTAGTTGTGAAATACAGAAATAGTATTTTCACTTTTATTGTAAGGATCTGATGTATCTTTAGTTTTGAAATTGTATTGCACTTTTATTGTTAGTGTAGTTAACTTGTTGCAAGTTGCAAATGCATGAAGCCAATATATCTTTACGTACGATGCATGAGTTAACATCTTTTCTTCAAGTAGACAAGCACTAACACAATATAAACTCCCAAGTTCTTACAATAGAATGCTAAGGAAATCATCAAGTTATAAGATCATTTTGCTCAAGAATTCATGATATGTGAACCTTATGAAGCCTCACAAGATATATTTTGTTGATATGTTTTAGACATTTGAACCTTAATTAGTACTTTGGCTTATGTTTCATTTTGATGTTCGACTTGGGTACGAGAATGTTGTTCTTAGCTTTATTAGTGTTAAATCAATCTAATTTGATTTTCAAATATGGTTTTAGCTTGTTTTACTTTATACATATATCTATTGTTGAGTTTAACTATTGAATACAATATTTTTGTATTCATTCAAGCTTTTCAAGCCAAGCTCAAGCATTGCTCGAACCTACTCAAGTCAAGCTCAAGCCTGGATGATGAAAGCTTGACAAGCTATCAAGCCAAGCTCAAGCCTAGTGTTTTTCTTTCAAGCCAAGCTCAAGCCTTGTAGAGCTTGAGCTCGGCTTGACTCGATTGCAGCCCTACTCTTACCCTACCATCCAAAATAATACATCATAGGGAATGGAAAATCAAAACACTTGGAGTACCTTTAAGATTAACGTACATATGGGGGTAATAAATGATGTTCTTCCCCATTACTCCATAAAGTAAGTACTTTACCCATGAGTCCCAATCGTCCCAAAACAATATGTACAAGGATATGACTCGACTTAGCAACCATGTAATCAATTAGATAGTTAACTTAGGGTTTAACAAATAACAATAATGCACTAAAGATGAGTGCATACACGGAAGGCTAAGGCGATTTGGGTGTACATTTAAGTGGGGTGTAACAAATTCTTCCTTTAAGTAAGATGCTTAAAGTTAGAAACGAAAAGATAGGCTCGGAGGGGTGTACTAGGGGTATCGTGTACTAAAAATGAGTACAACGCTAATGGTGTGGGAAAAATTAGTTGACTTAACTAGCCAAGTAATATGACTTAAATGGTCAAGTAATTATGAAACGGGTTTAACACAAGGGTGATCCTAATGCCTCTTATCATGTAGTAAATCCTACTACACGAATGTAGTCTCACTAGCGGTCTCGGGATGCATCACTAGCGCAAGTTCTAGAATCTAAATGCTACCGGGACACTCATAAGCACTAATAGTAAATGCTTTTCCTATCAAATCTAAAGGCGAACCTCACATATTTGGGTGGAAAATTTTTCTGAATAGTACGGTTATGTGCTAGTCATACAATCTCCTATCCATGAGACGCTTGCTATGGCTAAAGTTTCACTCCTAAATGTTGTAAAAAATTTTAAATTTGGCGCTAAAATTGCACTAACAAGTATTTCTCATAGTTTTATTACACATCTACTATTAAACAAACAAACTCAAGCGAAAGTGTATCTGTAAGGTATCATCATTTTACCCTCCCCTTACACTTAGGATGAACATTGTCCCCAATGTTCAAGTAAAGAATGTAAAAGTGAAAAAGTAAAAAGAATGAAATCAAATACTCCCCTGATTTGCTCGGTATGGATAATAAGGTGGCCAGGTTAAATCTTCCTCCAAGAAAATGAACAATCAAAGCTTCCCTTACAGAAAAATAATCATCTTCTTGTCGTACATAACCTGTAAATCCTGAGAAAACAGACAAAGCAACCTCGCATAAAATCGGCGGCAATCTACATAAGTTACTAAATCCTAGAAAACAAAGTAAGATATAATGCTTGTGGAATGAAGTTTGCAGATTTCCTGGAGATTATAAAACTTAATAATTCAACAAAAACTTTAAAACTCCGTTAGAAAAACAAAACTGGTAAAATTTTCAGATTTTTACACGTGACGCCGTCAAGTGCAAGCTCATGACGCCGTCATAAGTGACCTGCAGAAATTCTTGTGTTAAGTTTCCGGAAAATTTCTGGAAAAACTTGGTCCTACTTCCTGGAAAATCCTGCAAAACTTCATTATGACTCAATACAAGCATTTGACTCTAACAAATACGAATATACATGTTCACTTAATATTGTGGAGAATCATGATCGGTTTGTTTCTTAAAAACATATTTGGGGTTTCCCCTTACACTTATCTTTCGCAAAAATACCTTTAGGTGAAGTTAAGACTAGGCCAAACAACAAAGTAGAGTATTTCCACTATTTAGTTTAGAAACATGATTTACCAACAATAAAAATAAAGCATGCATACGGAAGCAAATAACAAACAAACAAAATAAAAATCACACAAAGCATGGGTTGCCTCCCAAGAAGCGCTTTTCTTTATTTACGAGTCTTGTAGCTAGACTCAAGGCCATGGGTTACTACGTGACCTCATTGTTGGTTTCACTCTCAAGGTCATCTTCTAAACCAGTTTTGTATTTCGGACCTAGTTGCAAGCATTCTTTGTAGAAACCAAGCATCCTATTTTTCACATACTCTACTCCTCTACGTCTATCCTCATCATTCCTATAATAAGCCGCTTGCTTGTGTTCCTTTTCTATATTAGAGAGAAGGCGGTATTGCTCAATTTTGTAAGGCATTTGGTAGGCAATCTCATCATTCTCTTCCTTGAATCTAACTATCCCTAAAGTCGGATCATAACTCATCCTAGTGGCCTCAACAAATGGTTTTCCGAATATTATTTGGCTTAGGCAATCATCTATCACCGGACGAGTGTCTTCCACTATCATAAAATCGATCTCATAAGTGAAATTACCTATAATCACATGCAATCCCTTCACTCTCCCTACAAAATTACTTATCAAATTCCTATTGGGCATCATCCTAAAATCAAGTTGTTTCTTCATCACCCAATTGTAATAAGTCCTAGTCATGATGTTTATAGGAGATCTAGGATCGATGTAAGCTTTCCATATATGCATATGCCCTATGTTGCATGGTATGTTGCTGTTAGAGGGGTCTCCCATTTTGATAAGGGGTGTGCCAAGGATATATGGTCTCTCGGGACTATCAAATAAATCCTTATGGTATTCCCGTTCTTCCTTGGTGGGCAACTTATCAAAGTGCTTTTCTATAGTTTCTACTTCATCTAACTCCTTTCCCTTATTAACCTCAACTGCCCTATTTTCATCCCTAGTTTCGGTTTCTACTCCAACTTCATCCTTGTCACTTTCTTCCACCTCCTTATCTATTGGCTTGATGGTGACAACATTGACAAAGTGGACATGTTTAGATGATGTGGGGTCCTTATTTTGAATTCCGTTATTGGTGTCCCTAGTGTCCTTCCTAGGTGTGGTTAACGCTTGGTTGTTAAGGGCTTTCAACAAGTTGTATATCTTGTTGGTCATCTCCGTTTGTTGTTGGTTGAATTCGGTTTCAAACCTAGCTATGCGAGCTTCTTGAGATGCCATGAACTTAGACATCAATCCTTCAAGATTGTTGGTACTACCATAGTTGTTAGAAGGATTTTTGTTGAAAGTACGGTTAGAGGGTGGACCGTTTGGTTGGTAACGATTAGGCGGATTGGAAGAATTGGGTTGATTTTGTTTCCACCTAAGGTTTGGGTGATTTTTCCAAGAGGGGTTGTAGGAATCACCGTAAGGGTTTGGCTCGGGTTTGAAAGTGTACCACTTATGTCCCGCTTCATCGGTACGCGTGGATGCGTAGTCCGCAAAAGCTATTCCGGGGAGTTCCACACAATCACGAGTGTCATGGGGACCACTACATAATTCGCATGAAGAAGTGATTTTGTTCACTTGGCTTGAAGGCTTAGGAGCTTCATAAGATTTCATGAGAAACTTGACTTGGTCCTCAAGTTCCATGATCCTACGGTCGGGAGTGCTAGAGTTATTCGAAGGCAAAGATATTGCCTTGACCGTTTTGTTCAAATCACGGGGATCATTCCAACTTTCGTTGTCATAGAGAGCAAGATCTTCTATGAGTTCCCATGATTGTTCCGCACTTAGATCACGTAGCTTACCACCGGCCGATTGGTCAATGGCTCGCCTCGTGGAGAGATCGATATGGTCATAAAAGATTTGGACTTGGAGCCAAAGATCTATGCCATGATGAGGGACTTTTTGGAGTAAGTCCTTGAAACGAGTCCATGCTTCATAAAGAGATTCATTTTCACGTTGTTGGAACATCAAGATGTCATTTCTAAGCTTAGTAGTTCTCCCCGGTGGGAAAAATTGAGCAAGGAAACGAGTGGTGAGATCATCCCATGTGGTGATGGATCCCGCGGGTAAACGCTCAAGCCATTGACTAGCTTGATCACGTAGAGAGAATTGGAATAGGCATAATCGGGTTGTATCTCTAGTTGCAACATCTAGGTCTGTGGAATCTACGATTTTAAGGAAGTCCTTGAGATGTTGATTTGGATCTTCGGAACGAAGTCCATGGAATGCACATCCGCTTTGCACCAACCGGATGGTGTCGGATCGCAAGGGGGTCACATTGGCTCCGGTGAGCTCAATGGTGTTTCGATAGCCTTGGTGGCAAGGTCGGGAATACTCTCCTAAGGTTCGGGGCCTAAGAGGTTCTAGTGGTGGGTTTTGTTGTGGTGGGATGACGGGTTCAAAGATGTTCCCATCGTCCATGATGTCGGGTGGTGAAAAGTTACGAACAAAAACACAAAGAAATAAGATATATCTCAATAACATGTAAGGATGTTCCCCGACAATGGCGCCAAAAACTTGATGCGTGGGGATTGCACTAGGCTTTACCTCTCAAGGGATCTTGAGAAGCTTACAACCCCCACCAGGCAGTGTACCTGATCGTTGTAGTATAGTATAGTGACAAGTACCAGGGGATTGATCGTTCAGCTAGGAATAGTGTCGCTAGGATTAGAAAACCTAAATACTAGTTCTAGAGATGAGGGATGATTCTTTTTGTATTTTTTTATATTTTTTAGAAAGCAAATTAAAATCTCGGGTTTGAAGGAGTTGGGCGGAATTAGTTGCTAGTCAACTAACCCAATACTAAGATGCAATCAAAATAAAATACTAAAAATGAAAATAAACAATGTTAAACTAAAGTTGTGAGCAATAAGTGGGAGAAATGTGTTTACTTAGATTTCACTACTCCCTAGATATCTTTTACACGTTAATTACTTGTTATAGTTGCGTGGATGACGGATTGTATTCCTTAATACCATTCATGGGGTGGCGTACTTACTTTCCCAATCCTATGAGTGCCTACTTCACTCCTATGTCGAGCCTGCAAGAAGCTCCTAACATGGGATCATTAGAATTTACTCATGTATTAAATACAACCAATAAAACCTAGTACACATCGGTTCATGTTTCCTAAGACGTTCAAGCATGTTACACAATGGAGATCTGCCAGTTTTCTTAAGCCTAACATTGAAATCATTCATCCAATACAACCATAAACAAGTAATCAACACATAATCAACATCTAGGTTTCATTAGATCTAAGCAAACACAAGATAAGTCTAGCCTAGCATGTTGAAATCAAGACAAGCACAACATATAGACAACCAACACATAGACATATTGATTGAATTTAGAAAAGACTTATCTCAATAACACATGTAAGGATTCAAGGGTTGAAAACCCTTGAAAAGCTGTAAAATTCGTATATGGTTCGGCCTTAGGGTTTCTCCAAACTTGTTCCTTTTAATGAATGAAAATTAGAAAACTATATATAGATATTAGAGGCTGACGGCGTCAAGAACAAATGGGTGATGCCGTCATCTCGCCGCCAAAATAATCCTCGGACTGCCTTGATCTACATCTGACGCCGTCATGTTGTCCACTTTTGCAGGCCGTCACACTTTTAACTCTTGATGCTCTACTTGTGACGCCTTCATGTTTGTACTGGGTCGTCATGATATTTACTCTTGACGCCGTAAAATTTTTCCTCTTGACGCCGTCAAACACTGTTCCTTGCATGGAAAATTAAGTCTTTGGCGTTTTCTTCACTTTTATGCTCCAAAAACGTCCGAATTGCTTCCTTTTCCAGATTTCACTCCCAAAGTACCTAAAATCACAAAAGGAACGATTTAGGGTAATATTTGATCAAATAAATTCAATTCCGGGCTTAAATGACCCCCTAAAAATTGATCATTTTTCGCCTCATCATAAAACTAAGAGAAATACTTGTTAGGGCAATTTTAGCGCCAAATTAAATTTTTTTTACAACATATAAGAGTGAAACTTTAGTCTTAATGAGCGTCTCATGGATAGGAGTTGTATGACTAGCACGAAACCATACCACTCAAAACTTATGAATAAGGTAGTGACCATCCGAGTATTAGATTAATTGACTAACGCGCTAGCAATCTAGTGTATGACTTGGTGACCATCCGTTATGCAAATAATGCGCCAGCGAGCCAAAAAGTGCAGTAGTGACCATCCGTTAGTCAAAGACTCGTGCCAGCGATCTACTAAGCTTATGCATGTGAGGTTCGCCCCTAGATCTTTTGTAAAAGGCTTAGTGCTTATGAGTGTACCGGTAGTATTTACATTCTAAACTTGCGTTAGTGATCCCCAAGTCCGCTAGTGAGACTACATTCGTGTTTTACTACATGATAAGAGGCATTTGGATAACCATTGTTTTACACCTATAATATAATTACATTGACTTTATTGGTCAAGTAATTCTCCTACACCTTTGCGATGTACCCATTTTTGGTACACGATACCCCTAGTACACCCCTCAGCAATGTTGCAAAAATCGGTTAGATCGGCGGATTAATCGTTAATCGGCTGTATACCTTGTAGAATTTTGAAAATCGGTCAAAAAATCGGTCTAGGAAAAAAATCGGCCACTAATCAGTCAAAAATCGACTGAATCGGTCAAAAATTGGTCGAATTGGCTGAATCGGCCGAGTCTGTCAGCTTTAAAAAAACAAAAATTTAGGCATTCAACTTAACTTGGGGATCGTTTATTTCACTTATAATGCACAATGGGCCTCATAATCAGAATTTGAGCATTTTATTGAGGTTTGGAAACATAGTAGACTTGAAATCAATTAAGATCTTTAGTTTGGTCTTCAGAAATACCCAAAACATGCAAAAAATGCCAATCTGATTAACCACCAATTAATCCCACCTTGGCCGATTAATCGTTGCAGGGTGGTCGACCGCCAAGCTACCGATTCACAATTTTTGCAATATTGCCCCTCAGAGCCTATCTTTTTCGTTTCTAACTTTAAGCATCTTACTTAAAGGAAAAAATTTGTTTATAATCCACTCCCAAATGTACACCCAAATCGACTTAGCCTACCTTGTATGCACTCATCTTTAGTGCACTATTGTGACAACATTTGTTAAACCCTTAGTTAATTATCTAATTTATTACATGGTTGCTAAGTCGAGTCATATCCTGTATATATTGTTTTGGGACGATTGAGACTCATGGGTAAAGTACTAGTGTAATGGAGTTTTGGAGAAGAACATCAATTATTACCCTCATATATGCGTTAATATTTTAAAAGTACTCCAAGTGTTTCGATTATCTTAATTCGAGTCATTAGAATAGTTATTTGTAAAGTATGTAAAAGTTCAAGTGTAAGGGGAAAACCGAGGCCCCTATGACCTATGATGTATTATTTTAGATGGTAGGGCAAGAGTGTAAGCAAAAAATAAATAAATAAATAAATAAATAAATAAAAAGTAGAAAAAGAAAAAGTGGGAAAAATATACGGACTATCATCCCGTTTCCTTTTATGTTTATTTTATGTTTTCATTAGTTTTTGATTAGCTTAAGTCGAGTCGAGTCTTGGCTTAGCAACGCCACATTTTAAATGTAATTAACCAAGATTATTAACTCGCCACCAGTAAAGATCGTCTTTATCCAACAAAACCGTGTTTATCATATCCTTACACCTCATGTTACAACCCTTTGAAAGACCTCTTTGATAGTTATCCTAGGTGCTTACGCAAAAGTGGATGAGATCCTTTCCTAAGCCTATGGTAATCTATTTGCTATGACAGGTAGTGTGTGATATTTTTTCCATTTCCATTTAGTTATATAGGTTTATAACACCCAAGAGATGTGAGTATCCAAACACTATTTGTGAGGTGCTAGTGTATAATTTCCGTGCTTATTTTTATTGAAGTGGAACGACCATTTGTTGTAACCCCTAGCTTGTATTTTGATTAGAATAAAAGCGCATTTGCTTGAGGACAAACAAATCTCAAGTGTAAAGCGCATGATTATTTGGTTAAATATTGCCTCAAATCGTTCCTTTTGTCATTTTAGGTACTTTAGAGAGGAAATATGCAACAGGAAGCATTTTGGACGTTTTTGGAGCATAAAAGTGAAGAAAACGACAAAGTCTCAAAATCATGTTGTAAACAGTATCTGACGGCGTCACGCTTTACAAGGTGACGGTGTCACGTGTTGACAAAGAGGTGGATATGAAGATTACACATGACGGGCCAGAACTGTTTTGGAGGTCAAAGATGACGGCGTCACGCTTTGTGACGCCCAAGGAGGTCACGGTTTAAGTTAAAGAAAGACGGCCCAGAACCCTTTACAAGGTGACGGCGTCAAGTGTGGATCTAGGCCATCATGGAACCCTAATCGCGGCGAGGTGACGGCGTCACAGGCTAGAAGGTGACGCCGTCAGGATGTAAAATCTATATATACTTTTCTAATTTTCATTTATTGTGTGGAACTTTTATGTAGAACTTTTGGGAGAACTTTAGGGATAAACCCTAGGTCGTATTTTACTGTATTTTCAAGGGTTTTTCACCCTTGTTCCATCCATGCTTAATTAAAGATAAGTCTTCCTTCAAATCATTCAATATGTCTATGTATTGTTTGATTATATCTTATGCTTGTCTTTATATTAACATGCTAGGCTAGGTTATTCTTGTGTTTGCTTAGATGTAATGAAACCTAGCTATTGATTATGGGTTGATGGTGTGTTATTAATTGTGTTGGATGGGTGATATTAATGATAGGCTTAAGAAAACTGGCTAACTTCCTATTGGTAACTTGCTTGAAGTCTTAAGAAACATGAATCGGATGTGTACTATGATTAATTGGTTGTATTTAATGCATAAGTGACTTCTAGTGATGCCATGGTTAGGATACTAAACGTGTCGCCATAGGGTGAAGTAGGAGCTTATAGAGTTGGGGAAGGACGTACACGCCCCACGACTGGTATTAAGGAATACAACCCGTCATCCACACAATTGTAACAAACTAATCAACCGGTAAAAGATAGCTAGGGAGTAATGAAATCTAAGTAAACACATTTTTCTCCATATTAGTTTCACAACCTTTTATTTTCTTGTTATTTTATTTTTATTTGCATTTGTAGTTTATTTGGGTTAGTTAACTATCAACTAATTCCGCTCACTCCTTCCAAAACTGAGATATTTACTTGCTTTCCATAAAATATAAAAATAAAAAAAGAATCATCCCTCACCCTTATACCTAATTAGAGTAGTTATCAATCCTAACGAACACTATTCCCTAAGTAGAACGATCAATCTCCCGGTACTTGCCACCGCACTATACTACATCGGTCAGGTACACTGCCTGGTTGGGATTGCAAGCTTTTCAAGATCCCTTGAGAAGTAAAACCTTTTGCAAGGTTGCAAAATCACACATCAAAACGCCAAATAATGCTTTCACCACACTTTTATCATTGAAAGGCAATTTTATTTTGCGATAAATAATGTTTTCTAAAGAGAGGTCATCATGAGGTCGGATGTTCCACAAACTCCAAATCTTCAACCATGTAGTCCTTAAATTGGGACAACTAATAAAGCAATGGTCCAACATTTCTTCATGATCATTACAAAAGAGACAATGAGTAGACACAATATTGATCCTTTTATTTATCAAATTTGAACGGATTGGCAAGCGATTTAAAGACGCCCTCCAAAGAAAAATATTAACCTTTTTCGGCACCCAAGAATTCCATTTGAAACTCACCTCCAAGTTTGATTATGTCAGTAACTTAGATTGTATTAGATCAGGAAGACTTTTCACTGAAAACTTACCTGATGCGGCTACATACCAAGTCCAGGCATCAACATTTCCGGGTTGCAATGACTTGCCACTAAGCAATTGTTGAATAGAGTCAAGATCAGATTCGGCCCGTCCATGCGAAGGATTTGCTATTAGTCAGATAAAACTAAGATAGCATAAAGGGTTGTTGGATTTGCTTCAAGCAAATTGCTTGTGTTCTAAGCCTAACACGTTTTCTTTTTTCCTTGTTATCACCACTAACTTTGTGTCTTTGTACAAGTCGGTTTCTATCCCTCTCATCTCTATAAAAGAATGTGAAAGGGAAGGAATTCGATACATCACTCTTTTAATACTAATTGTTCAGTTAGGGTTATATTGCATGCTTGTTCTTTAAATTTCTAAACTATGCTTCATTTCATTACCTTTAATTTCTCTCTATCAAATGTGCCATAAATACACTTTAGATGCAATAAAAGGCAAGATAAAAGAAAGAAATTCTACTTTTTTTTTCATAGTAAACTAAGCAACTAACTTATTTATTTTTTATTTTTTTTCCAAATATGAATAAGTTGCACATGAGATTTTTCTCAATCTTTTGGTAACCATGCTAAGAATTTTATTTGTATATAAATATATATGTGTAAAATTAACTTAAAATCCATTTCTCTAGGCTAGCACATACACACCATCTCTACACCGATATTCATGATGGAATTTAAACCCTTATTACTTGGATGAGATACAATAAATATATCTCGGGTACCATAAGACTTGATGCATTTCTTTGAGACATCTGCATAAAAATACGGAGTAAAATTCAAACATGAAAGTATGAAACTATCTTTGTAATTTGTAAACGTGGCCTAAAAGAATTACCTAGTTATTTACCCTAAATAATGCATTCTCTTATCACATCATTGCTTGCTTGTAAAAGAACAAGATGTTGATGACCTAAAAGAATTACCTATTTCCGACACTTTGTAGGAGGTCGTAATTAAAGATCCGTATTTCATGGGTCAACATAAGTGAATGCAGAGCCAATATGAAACTTGTCTTCACCTTGAGTTTTTTATTTCCATATTATTATTTTAAAAGACTTTTGGATCATTATATCTATACTATCTAATAAACAAAGGTTTTGTACAAGTCCTCCTAAACGCGCCTCATTAGAAACCCAATTAATACTCTAAGGTGGATTGCCTTATTTAGACTCATAGTACAACTCTTCTGCTGCAACAAATTTGTAGAACCCTTCCTCTACACGACTCATTCTTCAGTTATCATTCTTCATCTTACTTTTGGAAACCAGTAAATACCATTAATTCCTCCACATCTTCCTCTACACGCTTTGGAGATGCCAGCACCAATTTTGTAGAACCCTTCCTCTACACGCTCGATCTTCAGTTATCATTCTTCAATCTTATTTTTGGAAACCATTAATCACCAATTAATTCCGCTCCACATCTTCCTCTACACGCTTTGGAGATGCCGACCCATTTTGATCCGTTATTGTAAGATTTTTTTTTTTTTTTTTTTTTTTTTTTTTTTTTTTTTTTTTTTTACTTTTCTTTGTGTTGATTAAATTATTTTGTTGCATACTTCGTTTGTGTTGATTAATTATAATATGAGTATAAATTAGTATAGCCCTTATGGATTCGATTTAAATTGATTTTTTTAATGAAACCCTAATAATGTTTGATTTGGGGAAAATCATTTTTATTAGAACATGAATTAGATTGATTTTTTGGATGAAACCATAAACATATTGGTATTCGGTTTTCTGCATATATTTTTTTTTATTTATTAGATTAAATTTTGTATTGAAATCCTAATATTATTTGTATTATTAGGAGAATATTAGGAGAAAATGGTTTGTAGTCACCCAAATATCCGATTAAAAGACTTTCCTAATTTTTATCCGGAAATGGTTCGTAGTCAGCACCTATCTTCATCCGGAAATCAAATGAAGCGCACAACCTATGATTCAGGAAGCTATTCAAAGTAAGTTTATACAACTATCCCTAATTTTTAAAATAATTATTGTTTTTTGTTGTGTTTAGGATGGAGACAATGAAGGTTGATGTTCCTATATTTATTCAATGATGATGACCAGGAAAAAAATGGACCGTGGATGTTCTTC
The DNA here is from genome assembly GCA_030686995.1 of Artemisia argyi. Taxonomy (NCBI): domain Eukaryota; kingdom Viridiplantae; phylum Streptophyta; class Magnoliopsida; order Asterales; family Asteraceae; genus Artemisia; species Artemisia argyi. Next base: position 2,176,844 of record CM060695.1, on the reverse strand, counting down.
GGTAATTTTCTCCTTTAATTTATATGATTTCCATTATTATATATGATAATGAATAAATGGTGGTCCTAAATGGTTAGTAATTGACACACGGTATGATGATCAGATGATGTTAAAACTTGGGATAAATATTGTGGATGTCATAGGCGTAGAACAGAAGCTAAAGAAGAATTTCTTAGTTGATCCCTGAAACCAGTCTCCAAGCAAAGTATAGGGCTGCTGTGTGTCCAGTTGGGTTGTGAAACAGGGTATGACTCAACATCAGCTGATATTTGTGAGTTTAGATAGATGATACGATTGTAACTCAGGGAGTGTTAAAATGGTGTATCTTAAGTTGTGTTAAGAAAATGGGGGTGAACAAAGGTTATGTCAAAAGTGCGCCAATTATCAAGTAGCGTGAAACCTGTTAGCCAACCCCACACCTGATACTTAACTTGAACCACAACCTCTCAATCAATGCATGAAACCAAAATATAAACTGATCCAACCAAACCTCAAGAATCCACTTAAATGAAATATTGATTGAATCATGATGTCTTATTAACAGGTATATCAATATTGTGGATTTTTTAAAATAATATATAGTTCATCGCATTTTACTATCCTTCAATTAATTTTTGATTTTGTATACTTAAAAGTTAATTTTGGTTCTTTTGTTTTTGTTCAAAGGGTGACGAAAATATTAGGGTTGCACTTCTGACCTATCCGGTGTTGATGGCTTCTGATATTCTGTTGTACCAGGTACAATGTCTTCTCCATTTGATTATTGACATTTTACAAAGTAAAGTGCCCTGTTCATTACAATAGTGAATGCCCTGTCACATGCTTAGGTTGGCAGTGATTAACCTCTTTCACATGGAACATATTTATATATTTTTGTTGAACTTAAATTGTTACGCTAATTAGCATGAGTGAAGTTACAGGAGCTAAGGGCGCAATTAGATACCATAAATGTTATCTGGCTCGACTCATGATTCAATCCTTGACGCTAAGTGATTTATTGTTAGGCAAGTGGTACTTGGTTGGTTCAGGTATTTATTTGGCTCGACTCATTAATCCTTGACGCTAAGTGATTTATTCTACAATATTTGTAATAAACTCATTAATGTTTATTGTAAAAAAGTATCCGATAGTTGTAGGCTGTTTTGTTGCAAGCTTACAACAAATTGCATGATTTTGATTAATGCATGTCATACTATTATTCTCATAACACAATACCAAACACCCCTGTTTCTTTGAATATTTGTTGTTGTCATTTTTTTGATTGATATTGATTACTGCGTGTCATATATTATTGACCATTCACCAACTTTAGCATTGTAATTGATTGATATAGTTCTTTTTATAGTAGACTATTTTGATTTTTGAATGCAATGCAGTAACTATAGTATCTTAACTTTATTAACCCTCATTACATTATATATTACTGACATCACCTACTTAGAGCTGGTAACAATAATGCCTTTCCTTTCACATGTACAGAAGATATTCTCAATTACGCCTTTTGGAGTATTATGATTATTTCTGTTATTTAGACATTTTTTTGTTTTCTTTGATTTATATGTGTTTTCTCAGTCTACTTTTTTGATTTTCACTGAAACAGTCAAGGTTGATCGTCCAATTAGTACAGCTATATACTTTTTCTTTACAACTGGGAATGTCTCAAACCTCCACCGAATTCCAAGTGCAGAAACGTGGCACTTCTATTTGGGTGAACCTATTACGGTAATAATACTATTTTAGTAATAATTATGTGTCAGTTTCAGTAAATATAAGATTTGTGATAATCATAAGATGGTCTGCTACATATACTAAAAATTGACGACAAAAATAGGAGTGTGGCGTTCCTAATCATGAATGTTGTGATCAGAGACCATCGAAACTATTAACCCCGTGGCCGATTTAGCTCTTTAGTTGCTTATAGGATTTAACTGTGGGGAAGTAGCCAATATACCATCTCTTCAAGGTTTGATCTCTACTCCTTTTTTGATTTATTAATGATATAAGGAGTAGTATGAGACCCAACTGATATTTTATTAGAATGTATGGAAATACAAACGAAATACAAATGTCATTTTTAAATGAAAATAGTTTGAGATAATAGCTAATAAGTCTGTTACACTTCTTTTGCACAATAAGTGTAAAGCCTGAACCTCGGAGTTATTGAAAGACAAGTTGAAAGTTGACGGGGAAGGTTAGTAAATGACCTTTTTTTTAAAGATATAATGCACAACAATCAACTTCTTCATACTCTTGGTGTAGTCCCTTGCTATTGAGAAATGAAGCATGTATCGTGGAAAGGGACAATGTGTGCTGTTGTTTCTTGGTTCATCGAGTGTAATTTTATTGTAAACATACTTTGAAAGAAAAAATAATAAAATTTGCTTGATAATATTAACGAGAATCTGTGGCATTCGAATGGTAAAATTGTATATAACAGTTCTTTTGCTTCTATCAATTCGTTCATTGATGATTTATGGGAGCCAAGTCTGTACCAGGGCTAAGCTTTTTTTAAAGTTGAGTAATGGTATGAATGGTGTTATCATAGGTTTTTCAATAATGAAAGAATAACAACTGGATTTCACTTATTACCCATTTTGATAGAACACTATACAAACTTAGAGTTGCAGACACCCTATTTATTGTTTAATAAGGGCAACCTCATTTGTTTATATCATCCTCTACGTAAATTAGTGAATCCCGGTCGAGTTGATTGGATGCATACTTTGAAATAAATTATCGTGTTACCATAGCATATCATATCCTTTATATTTGTATCCACAAGAAGAATATATACAAATGTGTTTTAGGAACACTTCGGAAACTAATTGTAAAATGAAGAAAAATTAAGGTTTAATTTCACATTTGATATGACATTGTTCTTGCATATTTTCATTCGTACATTTTATGATTTAAGGGAGCTCAGACATGTACAAGCTAAAGGAGCCTAGGCCTTATTTGTTGGTCAAATGTGAGTAATTGTATGAATGATGTTCTAATAGTTTGCAATAGGGAAAGTATAAACAAGTGTACTCTCCCATTCTTTACTTATTACCTGTTTTGAACGAGTGGGTCACACCCGTTCAATAAGGTGGGGTATATTGTAGCAGAGCTATGATTCAAACAGTCACTACGTAAATGTTGGTGAAAAACTTAAGAAACTGAATTAGTGACTACCAAGGGACACCCAAACAAAATAGATTTTTTTTTTTTCAAATTGAATGAGCGTCAATACTAAATTAGCATTCAATAAGGTAGACTTTTTTCATATATTCTAAATGCTTTCAGTATCTTTAAGAATGTCAGAAGCTTTCCAGTTGAGCTATCAAGTTCTTTTTTAATCTTATATGGTGCATCTCCAAGGTCATAAGGATCATGAAGTTGAGCTATCAAGTGCCCTGAAGTAGGATCTTTAAGAATGTCAGAAGCTTTCCAGTTGAGCTATCAAGTTCTTTTTGAATCTTCCTTTTATTGCTTCGTTTATAAACGTTTCCCGCTAAATATCGTAAGGAAACAATATCCCGTGTCCGTTTCATTTGCTATGTTAGTAAACAAGTGCCAGGGTCAATCACTTTCAAAGTGGTTTGTATCCGCCACCTCCAATTCACACATGGACAACTATACGTTGCCCTTTCGAGAATCAAAAGCAAAAGAGTTTGAAGGTTTTCATTTCGAAATTATAATATATTATCAATCACAACATGCTTTTACTTACATCATCTATGGACTATTAGGTGTGCATCCCATGGATATTGGGTATTAGATCGATAAGCACTCACACATCATTTTCTGTTCAAGACAATCAACTTTGGAGATGCCAACGCTTGGATGTTTATTAGTTTAATTGTAGCAAACTCAATTGCTTATCGAATAATTGACGCATTGTCTCATTCTTTCTTTCATATATTAAATGAAACATGTTTACGTTATCAGTTTTCTTATCATGTCATTTAGTTATTTTTTTAAAAACCCCCATGGGACGAGTGGTGGATGTCTAAAAAAAAGAAAGTAGCAAACAAACAAAGTTTTCTTTAAATTGCTAAAGATGAGAAGGAATATGCTCCGTCCAACGCGTGCGTTGGTTTAGTTGAAGAGGATTCGACTGATGTGTCCTTTTACAATGACGAGGAGAGTTTTGATGCCCTTGATTACAAAAATGCATATTTAGCATTTGACTAGGAGAAATCTCCAAAATTTCATTATTAGCTACCCATAACCCGTGAAAAACGGTATTGGGATTTACTTTACTTTACTTTACTTTAGAGAAGTACTTGAAGGCCTATCATCACGGCATGGATTGGGTTTTTAATCGATAAGCGCTCACACAAATCATATTATGTTCGAGACAATCAATTTTACAATCGTCAATGCTTGGACGTTTATTATAAAACATTGTAACAAACTAAATTGCTTATCGGGTAATTGACGCATTGTGTCATTCTTTCTTTCAAAATTTAAATGGAACAAGTTTACGTTATTACTTTTCTTATCATCTCATTTTCTCTATTTCTTTAAAAAATAACCCAGTGTCAACGGGTCTATAAGCTAGTTATACTATATATATAAAACCCAGGCACTCAAGGAGAACCTGCCACGTGTCCTGCTACAGTGTTACTACAGTGTTGCTACAGTACTCGCTACAGTAACTTTTTTTATGTCGCTTCAGTACAGATTTTTTTTTTTTTTTTTTTTTTTTTTTTTTTTTTTTTTTTTTTAACATAAATTTCCTTAAGAAAATTTGTTTTTAAAAAAAAAACAAAAAATAAAAAAATACAAAAAATAATACACTTACAAAAAATTTCTTATACAAATTTGTTTCTTTTAAAATACCAAAAAAAAAAAAAAAAAAAAACGGCATACCGATAAAACAAACAACAACAAAAAATTTCAACCACAACGCCAAAAAAAAAAAAAATCCGTAAATTTAAACAAATTATGCTTCCAAGTAAACATATGCATACTTCAAATAACAAAATTATTAATTACACCGTATAACCGACAAAATATAAAACACAAAACACACCCGCCGCAACGCGCGGGCAACCCAGCTAGTTATATATATATACTAAAAGGCAGTGAGAGTTACTGTAGTAAATAACTGTAGCTACAGTAATTAAAACAGTACTTTTGTATGTGTGGTACTGTAGCAACAGTTTTTTTTTTTTTTTTTTTTTTTTTTTTTTTCAAAACACTAGTGAGTACATAGAAATCACAATAAAAAAAAACCTGTATCACATACCCTCATATCTACCTCTTTTCTTTTTTCCTCTCAACTTTTCTCTCCAAAACACCAAATTGTACAAAAGTACAAACATAATTAACAATAATCAGAACTAATTTTACAAAATTATTTGCAAAAAATATATATTTCCGGCAGCGGGCCAGTGCAGAATCCGGCGAAAGCGTCGACGGCAGCAGCAAATCCCGCCGATGCAAATCTGAAAAAAAGAATATATATATATATATATATATATATATATATATATATATATACAAAAAAGAAATTAGAAATTTAGTCCGGCAACCACAATTTAAAAAGAGATGTTTACTCGCCCGAGACTACGCGAGTTGACACGGTGACTCACCGGGTCGTGACCGAGTCACACCGAGTCGAGGTTAAATCTTTTAGATCCACACTTTTTTCAATCTTTTACAAAGGTTCTATAAAAGGTCTTATATGAAATCGAATTAAATAAAAAAGTTACAAATTAGGGTTTGAAAATTAAAAATATAGAGGGGAAGGGGACACGTGAGGGGTGTTACCGAGAGAGAGCAGGCAAGGGTGGCGGTGGCGAGACTGCGGTGACCACGTAGCGGCAGTGGCGCGTGACGGTGATACGAGGCGCGTCACGGGCTCACGAGCTCCAGAAACAAAGCATACAAGCCGATCTATCGATTCGGCTATGAAATGTTAAAGCCGGAAAATATTACGGCGACGTCGGTGGCCGGAGTTTAGTGATCGCCGGCGAGGGGTGGTGAGAGAGAGAGAGAGGGTTATATGGTGTGTGTGTAAAATGAGTAGTAAATAAAAAAGTGGTGGTTAAATATTTTTGATGATAATAATAGTACTATGGCTTCAAAATATTGTTGGAGTAACAGTACCATGGAGTGATTCGTTTTTTTTTTTACCACACTTTTCTCTTGGGCATGTTACTTCTTGACACATATATACTTTAGAGATAAGGGTAAGTAGTCCCAGAAAGTTTTAACCTATCATTTCATCTCCTTTGTCTTCTAAATCTCAAGATAACATAAGCTGTCTTACCAAGGTTCATAACACATATCTAGCCAAAACAACCTTAAGCCCAATAAAAAAGAAACAAAGTAATACAATCCCAGTACACACTTAAAAAAACAAAAAAACTAACCCCTTTACATTTTTTTTAACTTACACGCTTTACAAAAAAAAATGAAATACAAAAAAGTTAACCACAAACAATATAAGAGGAAAAAAAAAAAAGTAAACCGCCTAAAAAAAATTTTATCTCACGTGGACTGCCAAACCATAATTTCAAACAAAATTAAACCTTTAAAACATACACATGATAGACGACAAACAACACGATAACAAAACTAATATCGGCTAACACACCCGCAGCAACGCGCGGGTAACCATGCTCGTTATTATACAATTGTTACTTGACTTACTAATCTATAAATCAGAGCCAAAACTCTAGTTGGTGAATCCATATTATTTTAAAAGACTTTTGGATCATTATTATACAATTGTTACTTGACTTATTAATTAATCTATAAATCGGAGCCAACTTGAGTTTTTATTTACAGTATAAAAGTTGGTGAATCCATATTATTTTAAAAGACTTTTAGATCATTATTTACAATTGTTACTTGACTTATTAATCTATAAATCAGAGCCAACTTGAGTTTTTATTTTTAAAAGTTGGTGAATCCATATTATTCTAAAAGACTTTTGGATCATTATTATACAATTGTTACTTGACTTATTATACAACGTTAGTGAATGCAGAACCAAATATGAAATTGTTACTTGAACAACATCTGCATGACTGTATTCACATTTTTGTTATATATATATATATATATATATATATATATATATATATATATATATATATATATATATCTTCAATCAAAAATAGAAGAAAATAAGTCATTTAGCAAGTAACAATTTTTTGTTTTTTGTTTTTTGTTTTTTATTTTTTATTTTAATTAATACTTCACAACTTAATATTTAATTTTAAAGATATTTATATTGCATCTAATAAATTTTAGTTTCTTGTCAAATTTTATTAGATGTTTCAGATAATTACTTTTTAACAATAACTTGACACTTCACTTGGTATGTGAAAATTTAATAATGGTTCAAAACAAGTCAAAAAAATTCAGCACCGATCAAAATCGGTACGAGAGATAAAAGGGAAGTTCCGGTTCCGGTACCAAAATATAAAAGGCCAATTTTTCTTAATTATGGTTTCGATCCATAGACACTCCTAATCCATCCCATAAGTCAAAAGTAAAGATCGAAGAAGTCGCTAGACACAAAAAATAGATTATTAGAATATTCAAATAAATGAAAAAAAGTGCAACAAATTTAAGGATACCAAAGAATGTTTGTTGGGAGTTCCATTATGTCGAGAAAAATCTGTCTATGCAAGTACTAAACTTAAGGAAATGATCTGTTTATAAGTTATACGAGTAATTAGTCATGCGTACTTACTGCATTACGCTACATTATTCTCACACAACCCTTTTAGCTTTGCTTTTTGTCTATATGTTTAAGTAATATGTTTTACACTTTTCCTTGGTGCGTCTTTATTTTCAATTAGATCTAAATAATTGTAGAAATTTATCATCCTCATACTAAATGCTCATTTAGACCGGCTGTTGTGGGTTAGGATCAAAATACGGGAGAAATTTATTATCCACAAAAAAACCTCTATGAAAAACTATAAGAGTATTAGCTAAAAATGACCATAGATATACACCTATACGGGATAAATTTATCATCCATTCATGTACAATTGTCCATTTCTCTAAAAATGCAAATTCCCAAAACATATCTAAAAAAGACATAGATGATGATCAACCATATATACACCTATAAGAGTATTAGCTAAAAATGACCATACTAATGACGTAGAATCAAACTAATTTATTTTAAAGAAAAACGGTGCTCAACACGGTAAGGTACCAATTTACCCGAACCCGGTACCGGGACCGGTACCCGCTAGTTCCATAAACGGGACTACCACTTTTGGTCAGAAAAAAATCCGGTACCTCAAAATGGTGCCGGCTCGGTACCAAAATAGTACCGTGATAATCCCTAATGCATTGAAAGTAATTTGTGAATATGACTTTGTGATTACGAATAGTAAATAAAAGTGTGATGTAGCAAACTCAGAAAGTCTTTAGATTAATTGCATTGCGTATACTCGTGTTTGTTTTTGTTTTGAGATGCGTGTGACCATAATTGAGCAAGATTATTTGTACATTAGCGGGGTAACTCATTATACAATAGTGTGGGTAATCGGTAACAAGTAAAGCAACATAGAAATAAAATTAATTTACTTCCTTTAAGTTGAAATGCTCATTTGATATCCAGAAATTCATAAATTGGTGTAAATTTTTTGGTTAACTTCTTAGTTGTCACCTGTTATTATTTTTGGGTTGGTCTCTCTCATTTTGCCTATGGATTGTAGGGGATTCAGTGCTTGAGATTATCGTAATAAGTTATTTTGGGGTGCAACGTTTAGTTGGTTATAACTTCTTTTAATTGACTCTCTACCGTGTAACTACGTTGATACTCTTATAATTTATAAACCATATAGAAGATAACAATATTATTACTGTCTTTATCGGTCACCTCTTGGCATATATTTCAAAGCTTCTAGATTAGCCAACACAATGCACAATATTAAATTAAGCTGTTAATAATGATTCAAGTAATTTATTACTAACAATCTTTGTGCAACACTTTTTCACTCTTTGTCAAACAAATTTTTTGAAGGACACGCAAGGCCTTAATAGTTACTACGTAATTAGCACATCATTGCTTGCCTGTAATAGAACAAGTTGTTGATGACTTTTGCTAATTGTATTTCCACACTTTGTAGGAGGTCGTAATTAAAAATCCGTATTTTATGAGTCAACAAAAATAGAGATCCGTGTTACCGGGTGAACGTTAGTGCATTGAGAATTTGAGACCCTTTAATTAAAAATGAGTTTATTGGAGTAAATATGTAGCAGTAAACTATAGTTGGGTCTTGCTAAGTATTATTAATGGGTCTACTGACTATTTGATATAAAGTATTGGGTCTTGCTATGACGGGTAAAGGTGCAATGGGTCACAACGGTATAAACTAAAATGCGGAAGCAAAACCTTTGTTTGACAACACCTACCCAAACCCGTATGAACCTATGAGGAAGTAAACAAATAAGGCACACTAACCACAACTATAAACAGCCCCTAACAATATAAAATCAGCCCCAAACCAGCAGGTAATAAATGTAATCAAACACACAACAAGAACACCAAAGCTTTTAGCGTGGAAAACCCCAAAACGGGTAAAAACCACGGGACAACTAGTGCCGCTTAAATCCACTATCAACCAAGAGAGGTACACAAAGTTCTTCTCTAGATAACACTAGAGGTATACAACAAACATCATAATCTTGGAATCAACATCAAGATATATGGCAACAAACAACGAACAAGAAAGGAAGAATATCACCAAAACTGATGCAATCTGCCTGGGCAAGAAACAGGACTTCCAGGCCTGAAAATCAGAATCCCAACGGTCAAAACCTTCCTTTATATGTAAGGAAGCTACTGTCCGAAAATCGTGACGATCCGACGGTTCAAACTCCGGTGATCGTACAAACACTGCTGTTGGGTTTGGGTGATATTTAACTCCGAAAATCTTCTTTCTTTTATGTTTTGTTTTTCTCACAAACTTCTCTCGAACACCTTCTAACTACTGAACATAGGTAGTAATAAGGGACTCAAAATGGACCCCAAGATGGGCCTTAAAGAGTTGGGCTCTTAACCTTTGGGCTAAGAAAATACCCAACAAATCTACCCCTTTTCTGCCTATGAGAAAGAGTTCGCCATCCCGGCGATCGAGCAACAAACCTTGAGCTTCTCCCTTGCTAACGGCTTGGTCAACATATCGAAACCATTATCATCGGTATGAACTTTATCAAGTTCAAATAAACCATCTTCAATAGCATCTCTAATCCAATGATACCTCACATCAATATGTTTTGTTCGCTTATGAAACATAGAATTCTTCGCAAGGTGAATAGCACTTTGATTATCACAAAGAACCACGTAGCGCTGTTGCTTGAAGCCAAGCTCCTGCAGAAACCTTTTCAACCACAATAGTTCTTTGCACGCTTCTGTTGCCGCCACATACTCAGCCTCTGTTGTAGACAAAGACACACACTTTTGCAACCTAGATTGCCATGAAACAGCTCCCCCTGCAAAGGTCATTAAATATCCAGAAGTGGATTTCATGTTGTCCTTATTTCCCGCCATATCTGAGTCTGTGTAACCAACAAGCACGGGCTTCCCATTTCCAAATGTGATACTCAATTTGGAAGTACCTCGTAGATATCTAAATATCCATTTAACAGCTTCCCAATGCTTCTTATCAGGATTTGACAGGAACCGACTGACAACACCAACTGCATGAGCTAAATCCGACCTTGTACACACCATAGCATACATCAAGCTACCAACCGCTGAGGCATATGGAACTCCATCCATCTTTTCAATGTTCTTTTTGGAAGAAGGACAATCTTTATCAGTTAGCTTAAAGTTGGGAGTAAGAGGGGAACTCACCACTTTAGCTTTATCCATGTTGAACATGCACAACACCTTTTCAATGTATTGCTCTTGTGATATATGCAACTTCTTAGCACCCCTATCACGGAGAATCCGAATGCCAAGGATCTGTTTTGCTGGCCCCAAGTCTTTCATAGCAAAAGACTTGCTTAAATCCCGCTTCAGTTGGGCAATTCTTCCAACGTTCTTGCCAACAATCAGCATATCATCAACATATAGCAATAAGATGATGAAGTCATCATCACCAAACTTCTGAAAGAAAACACAGTGATCTGAAGAGGTCTTTCGGTAGCCTTGCTTCCCTATAACCGACTCAAACTTCTTGTACCACTGTCTCAGTGCTTGCTTCAACACATACAAACTTTTCTGAAGTCTACACACGTAGTCTTCCTTCCCCTTAACCTGAAAACCTTCAGGCTGCTCCATGTAGATTTCTTTATCCAGATCACCATGAAGGAAAGTTGTCTTGACATCCATTTGCTCCACCTCAAGATCGAGGCTAGCCGCCAAACCAAGAACAACTCGAATAGATCCCATCTTCACGACTGGAGAGAAAATCTCATCAAAATCAATACCTCTTTTCTGACTGAAACCTTTTACCACCAATCTGGCCTTGTATCTCGGTCTAGAAGTATACTCATCAGTCTTCAATTTGAAAACCCATTTGTTCTTCAAAGCTCTCTTGCCCTTAGGCAACTCTACCAGCTCAAAGGTATTGTTTTTATGCAAGGAATTCATCTCATCTTGCGTGGATTTAGACCATTCTTTCTTGTGTTCATCTTCCATAGCTTCTTTATAAGACTCGGGCTCTCCCCCATCAGTGAGTAAAACATACTCATTTGTAGAATAGCGTGTGGAAGGATGATGATCTCTAGTGGACCGTCTAACCGGAACGAATGGTGGCATAGGTACTGGTAACTCAGGATGAACGTCTTCATCTAGGTATGGTTGCTCTTGAGCATCAACATCATCAGCACCATGTTCTTCATCATTCTGAATATCATCTCCAAACTGTGCATCAAAATGTTTTGGAGGAACCGGATCTAAATCAATAGGATCATCATTATGTTGAGGAATTGTCTCCTTCTCAGCATTCTCAACATCTTTCAAAATTTGGTCTTCGTCAAACTCTACATCTCGGCTACGAACGAGTTTTTTTTGAACTGGATCATACAACCTGTACCCAAGTTCATCTTGACCGTACCCGAGGAATACACATGGCTTAGACTTCACATCAAGCTTTGATCTTTCATCTTTGGGAATATGCATAGATGCCTTGCATCCAAAGACTCGTAAATGACGGTATGAAACATCTTTGCCGCTCCAAACCCTGTTAGGAACATCAAAGCGCAAAGGAACACAAGGGGTTAGATTAATAACATGTACCGCCGTATTCAAAGCTTCACCCCAAAAAGAAGCAGGCAACCCTGCATGTGAAAACAAGCATCTAACTCTCTCAACCAAAGTTCTATTCATCCGCTCTGCTAAGCCATTCAACTGCGGTGTCTTCGGTGGAGTCTTTTGATGCTGAATTCCATGCTCTCTACAATAAGCATCAAAGGGGCCAATGTATTCACCTCCATTGTCGCTTCGAATACATTTAAGTTTCTTCCCTGTCTGCCTCTCAACTAAAGCATGAAACTGCTTAAACACATCCAATACTTGATCTTTAGTCTTCAAGGTATACACCCAAACCTTTTGATAAGGCGAAAAATGAACCACTTTTAGGGGGTCATTTAAGCCCGGAATCGAATTTATTTGATCAAATATTGCCCTAAATCATTCCTTTTGTGATTTTAGGTACTTGGAGAGTGAATTCTGGAAAAGAAGCTATTTTGGACGTTTTTGGAGCATAAAAGTGAAGAAAACGGCAAAGTCTCAATTTTCCATGCTGGGAACAGTACCTGACGGCGTCAGACGTGAAAACAATTATTATCCGAGAGTTCATGAAGGCGTCACCATGTAGAGCATCAAGAGTTAATTGCATGACGGCCTAGGACCTGACGGCGTCAGATGTAGATCAAGGCCGTCCGAGGAAGATTTTGGCGGCGAGATGACAGCGTCACCAATTTGGTCTTGACGCCGTCAGACCCTATTTCCTATATATAGTTTTCTAATTTTTTCATTAAAGGGAGAGAAGTTTTGGAGAAACCCTAGCTACGATTTTGGTACGAATTTTACAGGTTTTTCAAGGGTTCTCAACCCTTGATACCTTTCATGTGTAATTAAGATAAGTATTCCTTTAATTCAATCAATATGTCTATGTGTTGGTTGTCTATCTCTTGTTCTTATCTTGATTCCACTATGTTAGGCTAGATTTTCTTTGTGTTTGCTTGGATCTAATGAAACCTAGATGTTAATTATATGTTGATTACTTGTTTGTAGTTGTTTTGGATGAATGATTTTGATGTTAGGCTTAAGAAAACTGGCAGATCTCCGAATGGTAACATGCTTGAACGTCTTAGGAAACATGAACCGATATGCACTAGGTCTTTATTGGTAGTATTTAATGCATGAGCCACTGTTTAGGATCCCTATGGTTATGTTGGGCATGGCATAGGAGTAGATAAGAGCTCATAGAATTGGGGAGTTAAGTGCATCACCCCATGAATAGTATTAAAGAATACAACCCGTCATCCATGCAATTATAACAAGTAATTAACATGTAAAAGATATCTAGGGAGTAGTGAAATCTAAGTAAACACATTTTCTCCACTTATTGCTCTCAACCTTAGTATAATTTAGTTTATTTTCATTTTTAGTATTTTATTTTGATTGCATCTTTAGTATTGGGTTAGTTGATTAGCAACTAATTCCGCCCAAATCCTTCAAACCCGAGATTTTACTTGCTTTCTAAAAAATATAAAAATACAAAAAATAATCATCTTTCATCTTTAGAACTAGTATTTAGGTTTTCTAATCCTAGCGACACTATTCCTTGCTGAACGATCAATCCCCCGGTACTTGTCACTATACTATACTACAACGATCAGGTACACTGCCTGGTGGGGGTTGTAAGCTTCTCAAGATCCCTTGAGAGGTAAAGCCTGGTGCAATTCTCACGCATCAAGTTTTTGGCGCCGCAGCCTGGGGATTAGTTATTGTCTAGGTTAGAATCTCTTTTTATTAGGTCTACTTGCTAGATTCCTTTCTAGTAAGATTTTATTTTTATTTTTAGGTTTTCTTTAGTCTATCTTTTTCTTTGTGTGTTTGTTCGTAATTTCCATTGACTCTTTCGTTCACCATTATGGAGTACGCGAATCCACCATACCACCAACCACAAAGGCCATTCTACCCTATTGACATCTCGAATTTCAAACAATATCGAGATGAACCCATATATGATGCATGGACTCGTTTTAAAAATTTACTCCGAAAATTCCCTCATCATAGTTTCGCTTTAGCATCCCTAACCCGAACTTTTTACTATCGTGTTGGCCAATATGACCAAATGCACATTGAGGATTTTGCCAATGGGGACTTTAGGGAATTAAGTGCTGAAGAAGCATGGGATGCCATAGATGATTGTGCCCAATATTATTATAGGGTAGACAACCCAACAAACGTTAGTACAAGTCAATTGAATATAAATTTCCAGGATCATGAAACAAGTTTGTTTGGGGATGAATATATTAGTGTTGAGATACCTAAGTGGTTGTCATGTAATGCCATAGTACAAAACAAACACATAGGTAATCTAGATAAAATGGAGGATGAGGTAAATAACATAAGCTCACCAAGTACCCCACAAATCCTACCATCATTTGAGGCACACACACCTCCCGTGACTTACCCGGAAGAAGTAGAGGAGACTATAGGAACCCCAATAGAGGTAGAACCTTTGAACCAAACACAACTAGAGGATATAGGTTTGAATACTTATAATGATAACCTTACTCTTAGTTCTAGGGAAGTTCCTAGTTTTGATGAACCGGAGCCTCAACCAAAACCGTTACCTAATCTTCCATCCTTGGATGTGAATTTAGGAATTGAAATAGGTTTCGATCCACCCATCAAACCATATAGTCCGGGTAGTCTTAGGATAAAGGTAGTGGACTCTAAACCTTGTAGAGAGGAAGCCAATATAGGAGTGGAAAATGACCTTACATGCTTACATCACCCATTTATGATTGATCACAAGAAACATTATGGGTTTAAACCGGGTTTATTAGGTCAAGATGGATTCCCAACTAGGAGTCTCTTGAAGTTGATAGAAAATGATCCCTTTCTAGGAGAAAATCTTAATCCACCCATTAACCCGATTGAATTTGTTAAGGTTATGATGATAGGAGCACACCCCTTTATGCATATAATTCATCCACCACTCTTTCCTCACATGGCATATTTCCACCCTAAGGGTGTGTATCGCTACTTCCACCCGCACTTAATCCTAAGTGTAGGGAAAACCTCCCCTATTTCCGTTAAATAAGGGTAGAGTCAGGCTCGTGACTCGAACAAAAACAAGCGCTTCTTGGGAGGCAACCCATGTCTTGTGTGTTTTCATTTGTTTTATTTGTTTGATTGTTATTTATTTCTGTATGCATGCTTTATTTTTATTGTTGGTAGATCATGTTTCTAAACTAAAAAGTGGAAATACTTTACTTTGTTGTTTGGCTTAGTCTTAACTCCACCCTAAAAGTATTTTTGCAAAAGATAAGTGTAAGGGGAAACCCCAAATATGTTTTTTAAGAAACACACGATCATGATTTTCCACAATTTTAAGTGAGCATGTATATTCGTATTTGTTAGAGTCAAATGCTTGTATTGAGTCATAATGAAGTTTTGCAGGATTTTCCAGGAAGTAGAACCAAGTTTTTCCAGAAATTTTCCGGAAACTTAACATAAGAATTTCTGCAGGTCAATCCTGACGGCGTCAAGAGTTTACTCTTGACGGCGTCACGTGTAAAAATCTGGAAATTTTACCAGTTTTGTTTTTCTAACGGAGTCTTATGGTTTTTGTGAATTATTAAGTTTTATAATCTCCAGGAAATCTGCAAACTTCATTTACAAGCATTATATCTTACTTTGCTTTCTAGGATTTTGTAACTTATATAGGATGCCGCCGATTTTACGTGAGGTTGCCTTATCTATTTTCTCAGGATTTACAGGTTATGTTTGACAAGAAGATGATTTATATTCTGGAAGGGAAGCTTTGATTGCTCATTTTCTTGGAGGAAGATTTAACCTGACCACCTTATAATCCATACCGAGCGAATCAGGGGAGTATTTGATTTCATTCTTTTTACTATTTCACTTTTACATTCTTTACTTGAACATTGGGGACAATGTTCATCCTAAGTGTAAGGGGAGGGTAAAATGATGATACCTTACATGTACACTTTCGCTTGAGTTTGTTTTGTTTAATGGTAGATGTGTAATAAAACTATGAGAAATACTTGTTAGTGTAATTGTAGCGCCAAATTTAAAATTTTTTACAACATTAAGGAGTGAAGCTTTAGCCATAGCAAGCGTCTCATGGATAGGAGATTGTATGACTAGCACATAACCGTATATTCAGAAAAATTTTCCACCCAAATATGTAAGATTCGCCTTTAGATTTGATAGGAAAAGCATTTACTTTTAGTGCTTATGAGTGTACCGGTAGCATTTAGATTCTAGAACTTGCGTTAGTGATGCATCCCAAGACCGCTAGTGAGACTACATTCGTGTGGTAGGATTTACTACATGATAAGAGGCATTAGGATCACCCTTATGTTAAACCCGTATCATAATTACTTGACCACTTAAGTCATATTACTTGACTAGTTAAGTCAACTAATTTTTCCCACACCTTTAGCGTTGTACTCATTTTTAGTACACGAAACCCCTAGTACACCCCTCCGAGCCTATCCTTTCGTTTCTAACTTTAAGCATTTTACTTAAAGAAAGAATTTGTTACACCCCACTTAAATGTACAACCAAATCGCCTTAGCCTTCCGTGTATGCACTCATCTTTAGTGCATTATTGTTATTTGTTAAACCCTAAGTTAACTTTTTAATTGATTACATGGTTGCTAAGTCGAGTCATATCCTTGTACATATTGTTTTGGGACGATTGGGACTCATGGGTAAAGTACTTATTTTATGGAGTAATGGGGAAGAACATCATTTATTACCCCCATACGTACGTTAATCTTAAAAGTGCTCCAAGTGTTTTGATTTTCTTAATTCGAGTCATTAGATTAGTTTATTGTAAAGTATGTAAAGATTCAAGTGTAAGGGGAATTTCCATTCCCTATGATGTATTATTTTGGATGGTAGGGTAAAAGTGTATGCAAAAAAAAATAAATAAATAAAAAAAAATAATAAAATAAATAAATAAATAAATAAATAAATAAAGAGAAAAAACATACGGACTACCATCCCTTTTTATTCTATGTTCATTTTATGTTTTGGTTATTTTTCATTTATTAGTTTAAGTCGAGTCTAGTCTTGGCTTAGCAACGCCATATTGTACATGTAATTAACCAAGATTGTTAGCTCGCCACCAGTAATAACTTCCTTTATCCAACAAAACCGTGTAATTCATATCCCTACACCTAACGTTACAACCCTTTAAAAGACCTCTTTGATAGTTTATCTTAGGTGCTTACGCCATGTGGTGGAGGTTTGGTCCTTTCCCAAGCCTATGGTAATCTATTTTGCTATGACAGGTAGTGAGAGATATTTTCCATTTCCATAATGTTATATTACTTTATTACACCCGAGAGATGTGAGTATCTAAACACTATTAGGTGCTAGTGTATGACCTCCGAGTTGTCTTTGGTCTTTTGTGGAACGATTATTTGTTGTAATTACTTTTATATTAGTGTTAAATGACCTCTAACTTGTCTTTTGATTAGAATAAAAGCATATTTGCTTGAGGACAAGCAAATCTCAAGTGTAAGGGTATATGATAAGGCGAAAAATGAACCACTTTTACAGGGTTATTTAAGCCCGGAATCGAATTTATTTGATCAAATATTGCCCTAAATCGTTCCTTTTGTGATTTAGGTACTTGGAGAGTGAATTCTGGAAAAGAAGCTATTTTGGACGTTTTTGGAGCATAAAAGTGAAGAAAACGGCAAAGTCTCAATTTTCCATGCTGGGAACAGTACCTGACGGCGTCAAGAATAAAATCCTGACGGCGTCAGACGTGAAAACAATTATTATCCGAGAGTTCATGAAGGCGTCACCATGTAGAGCGTCAAGAGTTAATTGCATGACGGCCTAGGACCTGACGGCGTCAGATGTAGATCAAGGCCGTCCGAGGAAGATTTTGGCGGCGAGATGACGGCGTCACCAATTTGGTCTTGACGCCGTCAGACCCTATTTCCTATATATAGTTTTCTAATTTTTTCATTAAAGGGAGAGAAGTTTTGGAGAAACCCTAGCTACGATTTTGGTACGAATTTTACAGGTTTTTCAAGGGTTCTCAACCCTTGATACCTTTCATGTGTAATTAAGATAAGTATTCCTTTAATTCAATCAATATGTCTATGTGTTGGTTGTCTATCTCTTGTTCTTATCTTGATTCCACTATGTTAGGCTAGATTTTCTTTGTGTTTGCTTGGATCTAATGAAACCTAGATGTTAATTATGTGTTGATTACTTGTTTGTAGTTGTTTTGGATGAATGATTTTGATGTTAGGCTTAAGAAAACTGGCAGATCTCCGAATGGTAACATGCTTGAACGTCTTAGGAAACATGAACCGATATGCACTAGGTCTTTATTGGTAGTATTTAATGCATGAGCCACTGTTTAGGATCCCTATGGTTATGTTAGGCATGGCATAGGAGTAGATAAGAGCTCATAGAATTGGGGAGTTAAGTGCATCACCCCATGAATAGTATTAAGGAATACAACCCGTCATCCATGCAATTATAACAAGTAATTAACATGTAAAAGATATTTAGGAAGTAGTGAAATCTAAGTAAACACATTTTCTCCACTTATTGCTCTCAACCTTAGTATAATTTAGTTTATTTTCATTTTTAGTATTTTATTTTGATTGCATCTTTAGTATTGGGTTAGTTGATTAGCAACTAATTCCGCCCAAATCCTTCAAACCCGAGATTTTACTTGCTTTCTAAAAAATATAAAAATACAAAAAATAATCATCTTTCATCTTTAGAACTAGTATTTAGGTTTTCTAATCCTAGCGACACTATTCCTTGCTGAACGATCAATCCCCCGGTACTTGTCACTATACTATACTACAACGATCAGGTACACTGCCTGGTGGGGGTTGTAAGCTTCTCAAGATCCCTTGAGAGGTAAAGCCTGGTGCAATTCCCACGCATCACCTTTCTTGAGTGATCATCGATGAAAGTGACAAAATACGAACACCCACCAAGTGTTTTAGTCTTCATGAGACCACAAACATCGGAATGTACCAGATCAAGTATGTTCTCCATTCTGAAAGGATACCGACTCTTAAAAGCAAGTCTAGTTTGCTTTCCTGCCAAACAGTGAGAACACTTCTTCAAGTTGATATCATGCACACCGGTTAACACATTCTTCTTAGAAAGAATAGACATCCCCTTTTCACTCATGTGACCAAGTCTCTTGTGCCATAACTCGGTCATATCATCATTGTCTACAGCATTGACAATGCTCTTGGAGATCTTCGGATGTGTCATATATAACTTGGATTCCCTTTTTCCTCTTGCAACAATCAAGGATCCGAGAGTCACTTTCCACAAGCCATTACCAGAACTGTTGTGGTAACCATCTTCGTCAAGAAGACCTGTTGAGATAATATTGAGTCTCATATCTGGGACATGTTTCACATTATGTAAAACCAATTCCATCCCTGTGTCAAACTTCAAACAAATATCTCCAATACCAGCAATCCTAGATAGCCCAGTATTACCCATCCTAACAACACCGAAATCACCTGGTGTGTAAGATGGAAAATATTCTTTTCATGCTGCAACATGAAACGTAGCACCACTGTCAAGAATCCAACTCGAATCATCATGAGCAAGGTTAACCATATCATAATCAGAACAAACAAAGAACTCATCTGTGGTGGTATTTACTTCAGTACTGTCATCACCATCATCATCTTTCTTGTGTTTGTTCTTCTGGTTGTTGTAGTTTTTCTTCTTGTTCTCCTTTTTCAACTGTCGACAAAACTTCATCGTGTGCCCCCTTTTATGACAATGATAGCATTCAACATCAGCAAATTTTCCTTTGCTGGAACTACTGCGATGATTACCTCTGTTACTTGGACCTCTACTTTGACTTCTCCCCCGCCTTTCAGTGACCAAGACGTCTGACTGTGAAGAAGAATCTTGTGAATTTCTTCTCATTTCTTCATTCAGAATACTGCCTTTAGCCAATTCCATGGTGATAACACCATCTGGTGCAGAGTTGGACAAAGATGTCCTAAAAGTCTCCCAAGTATCCGGTAAAGTACCAAGAAGCCACAAGCCTTGAATCTCATCTTCAAACTTGATACCCATACCTGCAAGCTGATTTATAATACCCTGAAAAGCATTTAAGTGATCAGTAATAGGAGACCCATCAGTATACTTTAATCCCATCATTTTCTTGATTAAGAACAACTTGTTATTTCTAGTTTTTCATGCATATAACTGTTCAAGTTTGTTCCAAAGAGTACGAGCATGTGTCTCCTCACAAATATGGTTCAAAACATTATCATTAACCCACTGCCTAATATACCCGCAAACCTGTCTATGCAAAATAGCCCATTCTGCATCTGTTTTGTTCTCAAGTTTCTCAGAACTAAAAATAGGCAAGTAGTAATCTTTAACATAAAGGAGATCTTCCATCTTCCCTTTCCAAACATGATAATTAGAACCATTCAAACTTACCATCCTACTTGTATTAGCTTCCATCATTCAAACAGGTTAAGTCCCCAAACCAAGAACCAAGCTCTTGATACCAATTTGACGGGTAAAGGTGAAATGGGTCACAACGGTATAAACTAAAATGCGGAAGCAAAACCTTCGTTTGACAACACCTACCCAAACCCGTATGAACCTATGAGGAAGTAAACAAATAAGGCACACTAACCACAACTATAAACAGCCCCTAACAGTATAAAATCAGCCCCAAACCAGCAGGTAATAAATGTAATCAAACACACAACAAGAACACCAAAGCTTTTAGCGTGGAAAACCCGAAAACGGGTAAACACCACGGGACAACTAGTGCCGCTTAAATCCACTATCAACCAAGAGAGGTACACAAAGTTCTTCTCTAGATAACACTAGAGGTATACAACAAACATCATAATCTTGGAATCAACATCAAGATCTATGGCAACAAACAAAGAACAAGAAAGGAAGAATATCACCAAAACTGATGCAATCTGCCCGGGCAAGAAACAGGACTTCCAGGCCTCAAAATCAGAATCCCAACGGTCAAAACCTTCCTTTATATGTAAGGAAGCTACTGTCCGAAAATCGTGACGATCCGACGGTTCAAACTCCGGTGATCGTACAAACACTGCTGTTGGGTTTGGGTGATATTTAACTCCGAAAATCTTCTTTCTTTTCTGTTTTGTTTTTCTCACAAACTTCTCTCGTACACCTTCTAATTACTGAACATAGGTAGTAATAAGGGACTCAAAATGGACCCCAAGATGGGCCTTAAAGAGTTGGGCTCTTAACCTCAGGGACTAAGAAAATACCCAACATGCTAAGTATTATTAATGGGTCTATTGACTATTTGATATAAAGTACAATTGAATAACAATTATCCAACATTATATATATATATATATATATATATATATATATATATATATATATATATATATATATATATATATATATATATATATATATATATATATATATATATATAACTCCTTTACGGGCTCCGTAACAAGAAATAAGAGTCCTTCGCGTAAATTGCTTTGAATGGGTAAATGAGTAAATCAATCGTTTGCCCTTGGGGATCCGACATTAATCCATATATATATATATATATATATATATATTTTTTTTTTTTTTTCTTTTTCTTTTTCATCTTTTACTAAAAAAAAAAAAAAAAAAAAAAAAAAAAAAAAAAAAAAAAAAAAACACTTTTCAACCCTACTGAAACTCATCTAGACTAGACTTATCTAAACCCAAACCCATCTAAGCCCGTTGACCCAACCCACCTATTTTGCCATCTATAACGCCTGAACCACTTGGGTGATCTATTTATAAAAGGCTTGTGACTATCGACAATAAGTGTGAAAGATCTAAATTAATTCAACTAATAATAGATGCAAATAATTACGGAGTCCGATGTAGTCATGGCAACCTTCTCAAAAAAGTAACAAGTTAGTGATGGTATGACCCCCTTATCATGTGATGATAGAGGTTTTTATCAAAATGTACAAACTCGACACACCGTACAAATCCGCAATGCACAAGGCCTTACGAAATCCCTTTATGTGAGGGTCCGTATAAACTCAAAAAATATAAAACATTAAATCTTTAATGTCTTATCTAGTCAACTATGTAAACATCATGTATTTATATAATGTATTTCTAATAGAGTAGTTGTAAAATCGTTGTATCCAACTGTCATTAAATAACTAAACGAGATTATAAACATAGACTTTGTAGTTGGACATCACTTAATCAAACCCACTATTTCAGTTTGACTTTCGAGATCCAGCAAGTTCTCAACACTCATCTAAGCACATTTGAATTCTGTAAAAAAAAATGACTTATAACTATGTAATAAGTGATCTTCCAATATACAAAGCTGCATTACTCGATGATTGGGACTCCGTTAGTCGAATATTTGAACAAGAGCCAGACTTACTGACTAAGCAGATCACTTACTGGTGGGAGACTCCATTGATCATAGCCGTGGGAACAAATCGATCCCATAGTTTTGTTGAGAAGCTTGTGGAACGTATTGTTGAGGTTGCACCCGATAAGTTGTTTGTAGCGAGTTATGGTGGAAATAACCCGTTACATTATGCTGCTAAAGTTGGGAATACAAGGGCTGCACGGCTTTTGGTGGAGAAGAACTCGAGTATGACTCAAGTTCCAAATCCATATGGTAATACTCCGATTAAATTGGCTGCTTGGCATGGCAACAAGGAGACGTTAGAATACTTGCTGACCGTGACTCCAGATTTGGGTCACGGTGAGGAAGGGACTAGTCCATATACCGGAGTCGCGGGTGGTGATCTCATTACTCTTACAATTATGGCAGGATTTTATGGTAAATCTGATTATTTTTGTTTCAAAATTGCAGATATACAATGAAACTAATATTACAATTGAAATCTAAACACGTATATATTATGAGAGTTTATATATCTTAAGAAGAAAGTAAATACTAAAGATATACTATCAGACTTCCCCCATCACACTTATAAAAATTTTGCATGTTAATTTAAATCTTGGGTTGAATATCGACATGCAGATGTGGCGTTAAAAATAATCACTTTGTACCCAAACATCGTGCTGGAATATGATAGAAATGGTCAAACGGCGTTGCAAGTATTAGCTCTAAAACCCGAAATCTTTCCAAGTGGAAGCGGGCTTGGATTTTGGGGTCGTTTCATTTATTCATGTAAAGACTTCTCTTTGGTTTATGTAGTACGTTGTTTTGCATTGATCGTTGTATACTTATTAGTGTTGTTTTAGCCATCAAAGTTAATAAGTTGTTTCATTCTGTCATACCTTGTATAACATTAAATAATTTGGTTTTGGATTTTCTTGCTTGTGTTTTTTGGTGCAAGTGATCATACCTGTGATGAAGAATCAAGAAGCTGCTAATAAAGTTAACATTTTCCTAAGAGTTTTCAGTAAGGTATAAATCTTTATTTTCATTTATGCAAGTTGAAAAACATGAAATGTCACTCATCATAGAAACCATCGTTTGTTTGGTGTTATCATTGAAACCTTAATGTGCCAAACGAGTTTCATCAAGACGGGTTTAGTTATACTTTTCTAAACCTTTTCGTAATTTCTTTCTTGAACAGTTTTCTGCTGGATTTTGGAGCGTCCTTCACTACATGGGTATGCTATGCATTCATCACTACATTTGCTATGGTTAATTGGTTATGTATCATCTTTAACTATAAATCACATTCTGTGTTACTGTAGCTCCAACAATCAAGAAGATCCATGATACTAAAGTGAACAATAATCTCAGTGAAATACTTGTCAAACGTATCTGCAAAATCGTTATAGATAAGGTTGATCACGACATAGCTTGGAAGATTTTAGGATCTGCGATAACTACAGCAGTCACATACGGGACTCATGAACTTATTGAGGAATGCATAGTAACCTACCCGGGCATAATTTGGTACAATGTTGGAGGGTTTTATTTGTTCCTTGTAGCCATCAAGCAACGCCAAGAACGAGTGTACAATCTTGTGCACCAAATGTCTGCCCACAAAGTCTTCGCAGCAACCCAACTTGACGATGAAAATAATGAGAATGCACTACATATAGCTGCAAAGTTAGCACCCCCTCATCGGCTTAATGTTGTGACAGGTGCAGCATTGCAAATGCAGCGTGAGCTTCAATGGTTTCAGGTAATTATAGTTAAGTCATGAACCTCATGATATGACAATTGCTTCCGTCCCTTAGAAGAGAAACAGATACCGCATTCTAAGGGATGACATCCTTTGTTCTTTCATAACTCGTCTATGAAGTTTAAGATTTAATTTCAAGCCATTTCACCTTTGTGAAAGGCTGACGCATCAAAAAGTAACCAGCTTTAATTCAACTAACTAGTTTTTTTTATACAAAATAAAATGCATGGAAGTCTTAACTTTTTTTTTTGATTCACAGTAATATTTTGGATGACGGATTTCCAACGCAACACAAGCTAAATGCCCTGATAGGAAAAAAGTCAAAATGGTCAAATGTTTAGATTTTTATCTGGTTACGATTTTCGTTACTTTATATAAACTTTTTGCAAGTTGATTGTCCTAAACCCCTTAAATACTAGTAATGTTTTTTATAGTCTAAAAGAAACTGTAAAACTAATTAAAATAGAAATTGTATAAAGTTGGTAATGACCTTATGATATTAGGCAAACACAGAGATAGTGAAACATATACCATTGCATATATTGTTGTGCAGGAAGTCGAAAAGTTTATTGAGCCTTCCTACAAAGAAGCTTTAAACAAACAAGGGAAAACCCCAAGAATAGTATTCACTGAATCCCATGAAAATTTACTCGAAAAAGGGCAACAATGGATGAAAGATACGGCATCTTCATGTACCGTGGTGGCAGCACTTATAGTCACAATGGCATTTGCAGCTGCCTTCACGGTCCCAGGTGGTAACCAAGATGATGGAAAACCTTTGTTCCAAGATAAGGGGACGTTTATGCTGTTTATCGTATCAGATGCAGTTGCATTATTTTCTTCATCTACTTTGTTGAAGTAAAAGTTTGTTTCTACTTCGAACAAGCGAGATGAATCCTTCGGACTAGAGTAGGTCCTCCGGATTCAATGTGGTCCTTGCTTACAGTATAGCACTTCGGATATCTGCAAAACAAGCACGTCCGTTAGACTCGCCCCGGGAATGTATCCCAGGACCAACCTCCGGCGTGAGAGTAAGTATATGTTCTTAGTGAGAGAAAGTATGAATAAAACTAGAGAGTGGGAGAGAATTAGTTAACCTTAAATGAAGATTTCCTCTCTATTTATAGACTCTCTACATGGAGTGCCAGGCTGGTTTGTACTTAGCCCTTAATGTTCGCTAGTTTAGACTCCATTATCATATACTTTGGCGTACTTGCTTGTACTTTGGTCTAGGTACTTGTTGGCTTATCCGAAGAGTCTGTTCATTCCGGACGGCTGAGGTCATGCGGACATTCGTAACCCTTCGGATATTGGTCCGTATTGTTTGAACACATCTGCGTACATTTTATCTGATACGGGTCCGGAGGGTATGCCCTAGTACGGCATGTATCCGGAGGGTACATACGTCAACATGTCTCCCCCAGTATCATAGTATTGGTTGTGCCAATGGTGTGATACTAAGTTTATTTTTTGCAATTTTCCGGAGGTCATGTTGTAGCTTCGTCGTTTGTTAGCGTTGCGTGCAAAATGCCAAAAGTAATTAATGTGTCGTTTAAGGTGTGCCGTCGTTTTTTACCGCGCCGCTTGGATTGGAACACGTATGCACTTTGTGAGAGACACGGTGTGGATGGCTGACACGTTAGCCCTACGGGTGACGTGTCCCTTTCCCGCCCATTTTTTACCGCCTATAAATAGTCTCTTTTTCCTCATTTACTCCACTGTTATTTTTCCTCTGCACACACACTTCTGACACGTTATTCCGAACAATAATTTTCATCGTCTTTAAGGTACGTCTCAGTCCGTTAAGTTATTTTTGTTGTTTGGCTATATCCTTTCTTTTTCGGATTCGTTATGTCGGAATCTACTGCCTCGTTTGAGTACGAAGACGTGTCCATGCCGGAGGGTTCTCATGTTAAGAAGGATGTACATTTGAGAGTTTCCGCGATGGACGAGGCTGATGTGTATGCTGTGGTAAAAGCTTTCGGGGTACCGGAGGATTTACATCCGAGGGTAGCTCCTGAGGGCATGACGATGGATCGATTACCCGCGGATGCCGTAGGTTTATACGCAGAATATTTCTTCGAAGGCGGTCTTGCTGTTCCTTTTTCTACCTTTCTTTTAGACGTTATTAGGTACTTTAAGGTTCATATTTCTCAGTTAGTTCCGTTGGGTATGCACCGTGCTACTCTTTTCGAGGTGTATTGCCGTAGCATGCACATTCCTCCGACCACTCCTCTGTTTCGTGTCTTTTACAAACTTAGCAAACAGGGTGATTGGTTTTCTTTTGAAAAACGCATCCATAGGAATAGGAAAGTATGCTTCGGGGATTTTCCTTCCTGCTTGAAGGGTTGGAAGATGAACTTTTTCTTGATCGACAGACGAGCCATCCCGTTTGCTATGCCGTGGAGGCATTCTGACTCGGATGTGTCAGATCCGTTTCCTAAGGCAGCTGAGTATGACGTTGCTCATGCCGAAAGGCTTGCTGAGACCATTATTGAACCCTGCCAGATTCCGCAAGCATTCTTGTATGCCTTGGGTTTATCGGATCACTGGGAGTTTCCTGGTTTCCGTCCGGCTTTAAGGGATGAGCAGGGAAGGGGTATAGCCTTTGTTATAAATATGCATTTTTAAACTGTGCATCTTTTCTTGTTTTTAACGATGGATTTTGTTTATCCGCAGGTATAACCATGTCTACCTATTTGAAGAAGCCTCCATTGCGAAGGACAACGAAGATTGTTCCAGGGGACCCGATTCCGGAAGGTCAGGGACGTGAGATGCACGTTACTCACCCTTTGGCTTCCAATGCCGAGGTTCCAGAGAAGACCGACGAGCTAAAGAGCGTTGAGGTCCCGGATGACAAGGTTGTAGCTGCAAAGGAGAAGAAGAAGGAGCAAGGTGTGAAGACGGGGTTGAAGAAACATCCGTTGAAGAGAACTGGAGCAGGGAGTGTCTCTTCCCGTCTTCATAAGAGAAGCAAGGTGTCCGCTGGTGATACCGTTATTGATTTGGATACCGGGGAGGCCGTGGAGAGGCCAGAGCCTATCCGTTCTGTACATCCGGACCAAGTTTTGACGGGTCGATCCGGAGGATCTGGCACTGGTATGTTATGAATATTTTAATTTTGTTTTTCCTTCCAGATTTTTTATTGTCTATTAATGTAAATTTTGCTTTTAGGGGTTTCGGGGGCTGCGTCCCGTCGTCCGGGGAAGGAAACTCTTGTGAAGGAGGAGGATACAGAGGTTGATATAGAGGGGGATGGTGATGATGAAGATCTTTTTGTTCCTGCTTGGTTGGTGAGGAGGGGGAACCGCATGAATAATGCGAATGTTTGTAGGGATATGATGATCAACTTGGCGACTCCTAGGGAGAAGAAATATTTGGATGATCAGAGCGATGATGAGGCTGTCCGAAGGTCCTGGTTGTTGTTGGGTAAGTGTGCTACGGCTCAAGCGGATGTTATTTTCCGTTTTGAGTCTCTCTTGAAGGAGCATAAAAAATTGTCTGAGACCCACAAGATCTGTGATAAGACCCTTGATGATAACTGGAAGATGTTCCAGCAGATGTCCGGAAAGTTTCAGAAACTTAAGGATGTTCACAAAGAGTGTGCGGAGGTGATTCCGGAGGGGTTGAGGAAGCTTCGCGCAGAGAATGCAAGTTTGGAGGAGAGGGTTGGTGATCTTGAGTTCGAGAAGAATGAGTGGAGGAAGGTTTCCGGCGAGCAGGCCGAGAAGATCAGGTCGTTGGAGGGGCAGTTGTCTGATGCCCAGCTAAAGCTGAGCGACGAGGAAAAAGCTTACAAGGATCTCTACCAAGAGAAGGTGGATATTGCCGTGGCCGCTGGTAATGCCGAGATGGAAAGGAACCGCATTGTTAATGAATTTATCCCGGAGGCTATTCACCGTTTTCTCGATAGTCACGAATTCCGAACGGCATTGGCTGAGCCTTTTAACTTGTATTATCATTCTGGCTTGATAGACGGGGCAGGTTTGTTTGACGAGCCGGAGAAGGCGGCTGAATTGTTAGGGGAAGTTGAGGGGATAGATATGGATTCCGGAGCCAAATATGGTCCGTTGTATGATAAGGCCCTTTCTCAGGACTATCCCTTCATCCAGAAGATCCGCCAGACTATCTACCGGAAGTTTGACGAGCTCAACGCCTTGGTTCCTGACCCTGCTCCAATTGAAGAATCGGTGATTGGAGAACCGGAGGTCGAATCTCATATCGAGAATCCCTCCGAGAACCAGTCTTCGGATCAGAATGCCTCGGCCTTTTCCTGACGCTGCTTATCTTTCCATCCTTTGTTTGGATTTCGTGTGTTGGGATAAGGATACCTCCATTTTGACTATGGGTTCAGGTATTCCGGATTTCCCGTGAAGCTCTTATTTCCTCATTGCCGCTGATGTGATAGCATAGGGTATTTGCTGTTCCGTTATTTTGTAGAATAGTTGCTTCGGAACAATTTGATGTATTTGTTTTTATGTAATAGGTCTTTTATTCTTCCGTTATTCCGGAATACTTAATGTAATCGACTTTTGATCAGGTGAATATACATATCGTTATCTTTTGCCGTTTTTGTTATTTGTCCTTATGTTATTTCCAATTTATATGTGCGTTTTCCGAGACATTTGTACATTTCGGACTTCGACTTTAGTCGTACTCTTCAAGTTTAATTTGTTGGACAATTTGTGTTCTTCGGCGCTTGGCCTTAGTAATACCCACTTGGGGTTTTCTTTGACGGGGTAACCTGTACCCTTCGGCGCTTGGCCTTAGTAATACCCACTTGGGGTTTTCTTTGACAGGGTAGCCTGTACCCTTCGGCTCTTGGCCTTAGTAATACCCACTTGGGGTTTTCTTTGACGGGGTAACCTGTACCCTTCGGCGCTTGGCCTTAGCAATACCCACTTGGGGATTTCTTTGACGGGGTAACTTGTACCCTTCGGCTCTTGGCCTTAGTAATACCCACTTGGGGTTTTCTTTGACGGGGTAGCCTGTACCCTTCGGCTCTTGGCCTTAAGTTATACCCACTTGGGGATTTCTTTGACGGGGTAACTTGTACCCTTCGGCTCTTGGCCTTAGCAATACCCACTTGGGGTTTTCTTTGACGGGGTAGCCTGTACCCTTCGGCTCTTGGCCTTAGCAATACCCACTTGGGGATTTCTTTGACGGGGTAGCCTGTACCCTTCGGCTCTTGGCCTTAAGTTATACCCACTTGGGGTTTTCTTTGACGGGGTAGCCTGTACCCTTCGGCTCTTGGCCTTAGCAATACCCACTTGGGGATTTATTTGACGGGGTAGCCTGTACCCTTCGGCTCTTGGCCTTAAGTTATACCCACTTGGGGTTTTCTTCTCTGGACAACTTATGTCTTGCAGAAAACAACTCTATATGGTTCAAATGCATCGGATGTTTCATTGATGTGAAAATGGCTCATGCCTTACAATAGATCCTGAAAATTCAAAGTACATAATAGGTTACATAAAACATTTCTTTAAGTTAATTGCATGCCAGGTTCGAGGTACTTCCACGTCTTCCATGGTTTGGAGCTTATATGTGCCGTGCTGATAAGCTTCTGTTATCCGGTAGGGGCCTTCCCAGTTAGGCCCCAATTTTCCTTGATCTTCCACCCTGCTGGCTTCATTCTTCCGATATACAAAATCTCCCACTTTGAAAGCTTCGGGTTTAACCCTTCGATTGTAATACTGCTCCACTTTCTTTTTGTATTTTGCCTCCCTTATGGCTGCCATTTCTCGCCGTTCTTCTAACAAGTTTAGGTTCAGGTTGATTTCATCGTCGTTGTTTTCAACGTTTGCCATCATGGTCCGGAAGGTAGGCATACCGATCTCTGCCGGAATGACTGCCTCACTTCCGTAAGTTAGACTGAAAGGGGTTTCTCCGTTGCTAGTTTTTAGGGTGGTTCGGAAAGCCCATAGTACGTTTGGTAACTCGTCTACCCATCCGGCTCTTTCTCTTCCAAGCCGGGACTTAAATCCCTTCATTAGGCTTTTGTTGGCTCTTTCGACTAATCCGTTGACTTGAGGGTGAGCCACGGCCGTGTTGATTTGTGTGATATTTAACCTTTCACACCAACTTTTGAACGGATCTCCCACAAAGTTGCTTCCGTTGTCCGTGACAATTATCTTGGGTAGTCCGAACCTGCAGACGATGTTGTCCCATACAAACTTTTTGACCTCCTTTCCGGTTGTCTTAGCCAACGGTTTTGCTTCCATCCACTTTGTGAAATAGTCTATTGCCACTATAACATATTTAACTTTTCCTGGAGCTTCGGGCAAAGGCCCCAAAATGTCAATTGCCCATTGGAAGAAGGGCCATGGTGCCATGACGGAGGTTAGTACCGTTTTTGGCAATTTGGGGACCGGAGCATGTATCTGACAGGCATCACATTTTCGGATGACTTCCCTAGCGTCCCGGTGCATGGTTGGCCATTAGTAGCCTTGTCGCATGAGTTTAGCTACCACGGTCCGGGGTCCGGAGTGCATGCCACATGCTCCTTCGTGCACCTCTCGGATTATGTAATTGGCTTGGAGAGGTCCGACACATCGTAACATCGGCCCTAGGTAGGATTTTCTGAATAGCACGTTATCAACTAGTGTGTAGTGGCTTATTTTCATACGGAGGTTTCGAGCTTCATTTTGATCCTCCGGCCATATACCTTCGTTTAAACATCGGAATATGGGGGACATCCAATTTTCCTCCTCTTCTTCCACTATTGCGTGGACTGTTTCTTCTTCGGTGGACGGCTTCTCCAACACTTCTACCAGAACCTCTTTCGTTAAGTGGTCGAATGCTACGGATGCTAGCTTGCTGAGCACATCTGCTTTTTGGTTCTGGGCTATTGGGATGTTCTTTATTCTGAAGCGTTTGAAACAAGTGATGTATTCTTTGGCTTTCGCGAGGTATTTTGCCATGCTCTCCTTGTATGCAGTAAACTCTCCGTTGATTTGGCTTGCCACTAAGTTAGAGTCCACTCGTACGTCCAACGCTTCTATATGCATCTCCTTTGCAATTCTCAATCCGGCCAGGAGTGCTTCGTATTCTGCTCCGTTATTGGTAGTTTCGAAATTTAACCGGAGAGCATATGTATATTCTTCTTTTTCCGGACTAATTAGCACTAATCCTGCTCCGGCACCTTTCCTGCTGGAGGCCCCATCAGTATATAGGATCCACTCTTCCGGATGAGAAACGTTGCATATCTCTTTGCTTCTCCTCTTCGGATCCTGGGAGGTTGTGCCGATGGGTATTTCATTAATGAAGTCAGCAAGCACTTGTCCTTTGACAGCATTTCTGGGCACGTAGGTAATGTTGTAGGCCCCCAATTCTACTGTGTATTTGGCTAACCGTCCGGACGATTCTGCCCGGTTCAGCACTTGTTTGATGGGATGGTCCGTTATGACCTTGATGGGGTGGGCTTCGAAATACCGCCTCAATCTTCTTGATAAATGCAGGAGGGTTAGAGCCAACTTTTCAACCGGAGCGTACCTCTTTTCGGCCTCGTGCAAGGTTCGACTTACATAGTGGATTGGGATCTGCCGCCCCTCTCTTTCGACCATCAGCACTCCACTTATTGCCTCTGCTGCGGCTGACAGGTATAGATACAAGTCTTCTTTTGATTTCGGAGTCGTTAGGCAGGGGAGCTCCAGAATCATTTTCTTCATATCTTGGAAGGCTTTTTCAGCCGCCTCCGTCCATTGATATCTTTCCTTGTTGTCCTTAGTGATGTTTTTTAAAGTTTCAAAGAAAGGGAGAGACCTTTCGGCTGATTTTGATAAGAAACGATTGAGTGCTGCGAGTTTGCCACTTAAGCTTTGCATTTCCTTCAGTGATTTTGGTGATTGCATATCGGCGATTGCTCTGGTTTTCTTGGGGTTAGCCCTAATCCCCTCGGACGTCACCATATATCCGAGGAATTTTCCTTCCTCCACTCCGAAAGAACATTTTTTAGGGTTTAGCTTCATGTTTATTCCTCGGAGATTGTCGAACGTTTCAGCAATATCGGCCAATAGCTCTTTTTCTGTTTGACTCTTTATCACCATATCGTCTACATACACTTCCAAGTTCCGGCCGATTTGTTTCCGGAAGGCAGAGTCTACCAACTTCTGATAGGTTGCCCCGGCATTCTTCAAACCGAACGGCATTTTTACATAACAGTATGTTCCCCGATCCGTATAGAATGTTGTTTTCTCTTCGTCTTCTTTTGCCATCTGTACTTGGTGATAACCTTTGTAAGCGTCCAAGAAACACTTGTAGCGGAACCCTATCACCGATTCAATCTTCCAGTCTATTTCGGGTAAAGGATAGTAATCTTTACGGCATGATGAGTTCAAGTTCTTAAAATCGATACACATCCTCCAGCTGCCGTCCGGTTTTTTCACCAGTACCGGGTTAGAAATCCACGTCGGATACCGGACGGGTCTGATTATTCCGGCCTTTAGCCATTCTTCCACGTCTCGATTTATGGCTTGGTTCTTTTCTTCCGAGAAAAATCTCTTTTTCTGTGCCACCGGTTTGTCTTGGATGTTTACGTCGAGCTTATGTTCGGCTGCCCAACGGGGAACGCCAGTCATATCCGAAGGCTCCCATGCGAAAACGTCTCGGCTGTTTTTGAGCAACGTTATAAGTTGTCTTCGCCCTTCTTTTGAAAAATTCCTTCCTATCGTTACTAGTTGCTCCGGGTATGCCGGATGAACCAATACTTCCTCGATTCCATTAGTTTCTTCAATGGTGATTTCCGGGGAAATCTCTGTTTGTGTTTCCTTTTCCATCAAGAACTTTTCTTCAAGCTTTCTGCACTCTGAGATAATGACCGATCGGGTTACCAGAGTGGCAATGCCTCTCGGTGTTGGGAATTTCATCATGGAGTGTATGGTCGATGGGATGGCCCTAAGTTTTTTGATTCCAGACCGACCAAGTATCACGTTGTATGGGGAGGGAGACCTGATTACTGCAAACTTCATGATAGTTCGGCGGTACAACCCTTCGTTCCCGAAACAGACCTCTAATTCGATCTTTCCCAACGGATTTATGGCTTCTCCTGCGAATCCTACCAGTGGTGTGTTTGTTTTTGTCAGACGAGACCGGATGGAAGAGTCAAGGTTTAAGAAACAGTGTTCGTACATCACTTCTACCGAAGCACCTTGGTCCACATATACCCTTCGTACGGTATATCCTTCAATCTCTGCTTCCACTATAAGAGGTTCGTCGGAAGCATCCCCTGGTAGGATCAGCGGAAAACTTATGAGGGCGTTCATCCATTCTTCTTCAGGATCTATAAGTTTTCGTTTCGGATTCCTTTCCTGATTTCGGACCATATTGATGATTCGACCTTGGTTGTTTTGATGGTTAATTCTGGGCGGTGCTCTGTCTCTTTGTCGGACGTCCCTGATCAGATGGTCAAGCTTGCCGGTATCCAGGGCTATCTTGAGTTGCTCCTTCAAATTGTGACAGTCATTGGTGAGATGGCCTTTCTCTCCATGATAATCACAGTATTTATCCATGTTTTCTCTTGACGGCCTTCCTCTTAGTGGCGGGGGTGCCGGTAGCCTGAGCTGATGCTCCGTTGACAGGATCTCTTTAGGGGCCTTTGTGAGCATGTTCAAGTCTAGTGGTCTGGTATCTCTTCTATTCCCGTCGTCACGCCGGTAATCTCTCCAGTAGGCATTATTGTCATTTCGTCTGGGCACGTATGGTGCGAAATTATCATTTCGTCTGGGTTTAAAGTCTTGAACATCTTTCCTGTGGTTTCCTCTAAAGGAGGACCGTTGCGCGTTATGGTCATTTCGGCTGTAAAGATTAGGTTGATAATCTCTACGAGAATTATCCACCCTTTCTCCCTTCGGAACTTCCGTCAGTCGGTATACTCTTTCGGAACGGATGAAATCATCAACCCGTATCATCATTTCGGTTACGCTCTGGGGAACCTTTTCGGAGAACCTCTTCGCCAGCTCGGGACTTTTACAGCCATCAATGAAAGAGGATATCTGCATCAACTCCGGTACTCCTGAAATGCGACTAGCCTCATCCGTCCATCGTTCCTTGAATTCCGAGAGGGCCTCGTTAGCTCTACGGACAATCTTGGTAATTTCCATTGGATCTCTGATGCACTTTCTACGAAGGGCGAACCTTTGAATGAATTGCTCACTTAATTCATCCCAATTATCAATACTACCTCGCGGAAGACGATCAAACCACGCTCTAGCAGCATCATCTAGGGTCTGCTGGAACATCATGCACCAAATTGGCATGGGCCACGCACCTTGATTGGCCGCCCCTTCAAATCTGGTGATATGATCGTCTGGATCTGTAGATCCGTTATATAACTTCAAGTGAGAAGGCATCAGATACTTTGAACCCTTCGGTCCGGAGAAATCAATGATCCTTCGGGTAAAAGGACTCTTGGATGCCGCCTTGAAAGGTTTGGATAGGTCGTCCGTCCTCTCTTCTTCGGCCTTTTGGGCTTCGACATCATGAGATCCAGCAACCTCGAAGTCGAATTGGATGGGGTCAATCGGTGTTTCTCCTGAGACGTTTTATTGTTGGATGAGAGATTTTAGAGTAGCAAAGTGGCTTTGGATTTGTTTAAGGTTGACAGGATTGGTATTATTATCCGGACGACTTCCGGATCCTTCGGGTGTTGCTGGGGGAGGACCTGTCATCTCTTAGCTTAGGTAGAGTGAATGACGGGTCCCACGGATGGCGCCAATTTGTTGAAGTAAAAGTTTGTTTCTACTTCGAACAAGCGAGATGAATCCTTCGGACTAGAGTAGGTCCTCCGGATTCAATGTGGTCCTTGCTTACAGTATAGCACTTCAGATATCTTCAAAACAAGCACGTCCGTTAGACTCGCCCCGGGAATGTATCCCAGGACCAACCTCCGGCGTGAGAGTAAGTATATGTTCTTAGTGAGAGAAAGTATGAATAAAACTAGAGAGTGGGAGAGAATTAGTTAACCTTAAATGAAGATTTCCTCTCTATTTATAGTCTCTCTACATGGAGTGCCAGGCTGGTTTGTACTTAGCCCTTAATGTTCGCTAGTTTAGACTCCATTATCATATACTTTGGCGTACTTGCTTGTACTTTGGTCTAGGTACTTGTTGGCTTATCCGAAGAGTCTGTTCATTCCGGACGGCTGAGGTCATGCGGACATTCGTAACCCTTCGGATATTGGTCCGTATTGTTTGAACACATCTGCGTACATTTTATCTGATACGGGTCCGGAGGGTATGCCCTAGTACGGCATGTATCTGGAGGGTACATACGTCAACATACTTCCGTGTTGATGTTTTTAGGGATACTTACTTCACGCTATGCACAACGTGATTTCCTTTATGCCTTACCAAAGAGATTGACTATTGGACTTCTTTCGTTATTCTTGTCACTGGCATCCACTATGATTGCATTTAGTGCGACTCTTGCACTTGTGCTTCAAGATAAAGTGACATGGATTGCAGCTCCACTTGTGATAGCAACGAGTATTCCTGTGTGCCTACTTGGCTTGTTGCAATTTCCACTACTTGTGGAGCTAGTCTACTCCACTTATGGACGAAGCATTTTTCATCAGCAGAATGATCAAAGGATTCATTAGCCGCATGTTATTTTTTCTTCTGTGTGTACGTTTGTATGGGTTGAATTGATCAACATACACATTTGTATATATCTTTTATGTATTAAAAATTTGCTACACATTATTTGTTGTTTCATGTGTTGACCCCCATGTTTAGAACTACTAGTGTTACCTAATCATTTGAGCTATGTGATTAACTTTTAAGTCTCGGACTTGATTTGCAGTTGGAAGGATTTGGAGAGTTTAATTTACAGGTTCCAACCATGATAGGCTTCAAAAAAACCATTGCAAACATTAGTAGAAACTGCCCAAACTTTAACCATTTAAGTGCTTGTGTTCCTTGGTTCAGTAGAGATGAGGCTTCGACCATCGCCTCTCAACTCCCAAATATAAAAACCTTAGGTCTAAATTTCTCGAATATTTAAAGGGAGGATCTAGTTGTGATTCTAAAAGGGTGCAAGAAACTTGAACATCTTGACGTTAGTGAGTGTGTAAAGGAGTCGCAAGCGACAACGAGATATTAAATCTTGCACGTCATATTCATGTATTTAAACACGAAGGTTCTCGCGTAAATCAGCATTGTTTATAGTTTCGTTGGTTATACGTACATATCGTTGAAGTTAAATAGAGCTTTGATGATGAAGTGTGTACATAGACCATAATGAAAAAGCCCATCTTGTAATCTTGTATGCCCTAAAAAGGCTTGTATGAAAGGAGTCAAAGGACAAACTACTACTACAAATTAAACCACGACAAATTCAAGTGTGTTTGCTATAAACACTTTATCGTTTTTATTTCACTTGATCTCGAGCAAGCTTTGAGAAGAGCAGAGATTCATTCCGAGTTCACATCTGGTTATACTTTTGTATCATTAATCATTATAGAGCTGCTATATATTTAGATGAGTTTATATCAAGCTCAACATCAATCAGATTAGCTATGCTTTTGCTAAACATTCGAACGAGCTAGTTAACACGTTTGAAGTTATTAAAAGCTCTAAATATAATTTTCTAATCTCCCTTGTGTAAACTAGGGGTGTTAACGATCCGAGCCGAGTCGAGTTTTGACCCAAACGAGCTCGGCTCGTTTATTTACTACTCAGCTCGAGCTCGGCTCGAGCTCGAGTAAACTTTTGTAAACTGGCTCGAGCTCGAACTCGAATATTTTTTTTGTTGTTCGAGCTCGAGCTCGAAGCTCGTTTAAGATTTATAACTTTTTTTTTACACATGCAAATAATTGAACTCGATAGGCTTGAGCTCGAAAGCTCGTTTACAATTCTAAAAATTGCTTTAATTGGTTAAACTAAAGTTTATATTACTTATAAACTCAAAAAAGCTTGTTTACGAACAAACAATTAACAACATCTAAAGCTTAACTAAGTTTGAAAATAAGGTGGGGGCTTTGCTTATATAGAGGTTTTTCTCTTCAAAATTTCTTATTCAAGCGATGTGGGATAAGTTTACTAGTCATGTCACTCTTATATTTTGATTTCTCTTGTTATTTTGATATTCTCAAAGTTTATTTTTTATTTTTTGTCTAAGTTTTTCTAGTTAGAAAGAAAATATATCATTATATTTTTCTAATTATAAAACAAAGGTAAGATAAACTTATACAGATACAAGTATTAAGTAGCTAATGACTACATTAAAAGGTTTTTATCTTCCTTAATTATATACAGTAATAAATATCAAAAATTATACATTAGATTATTATCACTTAGTAATTAAATGAATAAATAAACACCAAACAACTAAAATACAAAATAGAAAATATGTATTGCAAAATATTGAATTTTAGTTTCAAGCATTAAATAAGCAAATGGTGTATGACCTAACGGTTTTTAAGACTAGTTCAATCGAATGGACTGGTTGAACTATCAAATAAATAAATCAATGAGTTTGATGTTCGACGTATTCGGTATATAATATGTATATCATTATATCACACTGTGAATGTTCTCTTTTGAAAGAGTTTAAATATGTTGTTTTGTTTAACTAAATAATTATGAGCTCATGTTACTCTTATTGTTTATCACATTCACTATATACTTTAATAGTATTTTTGTATATGAGTAATGATTATGAAATACTCGATTAATGTGATTGTAAAAGTAATAACACGGTCATCTATGCATTGCTCTAATAGTATCACTTCCTCACCACATAACGCCTTAAACGCATGGGGTCAAAGTTTCTTCGCTGATTTTAAACCTTTAAGAGAAAAGTAATCACACAAATCGGTAAGTGTAGATTTGTATAGCTGAATGATTACTTTCAGCTGTTCATTCTAATGATCTAACTCGTCAATGAAACATGCGTAAAAAGGACAAGTTTTGACGCGTCGGGTTACAACACACTAAGTTTTACAATCCTCCTATGTAGTGTACTTAACAGTTATAATGTAGTATTGGTAAGTCCATGAGATTGATCGTTCTCGGAAGGAATAGTGAGGTAGATTCGAAGTGTATGTTGTCTAAATCTAAGTATTGAAGGGATAGTCTAAAGAAATAGGTCATGTGTGGTATATATGTGTGAATAAACGCATGTTATGAGTGTGTCGTTTGTTTGTGTGTGTTTATGTGTGTGACATGGTAATTTGCGACTCAAATTTGATTTTAAATCACATATTTCAACACGTGACACATCACTTGACCAAACTCGTAAGAGACAAAGATGAGAAAAGCCGCAATACATAAATGTCATGTTTAATTTCATCGAATAAAAGGGAACAACAATATATGGGTTATGAGTTATAGTGGCAGATAGTTGTAGTGATAAAAAAAGATTATGAGTTATAAACGAAAAATAATAGAAGTTTAAGAATTTGAGGATTGAACATGATTTAAACCGGATGAAAATAATATGGGTTATGTGTTATAAACGAAAATAATATTAAAAGTTTAAGGTTTTGATTTATAGTTTTGTTAATTTTTCAATTTCAATAATATAGGTTTTTCCTTTATATTTAGTATAGATTAGTATTTATTTGATGGCTACATTTAGTTAACATTAAATTGATTATATGATTTATTTTGTTGACACACATATATTTAATATTGGATTTGATTTAGTAATAGCTTACTACATAATATCTAAGTGATGATCATTGTAGAATTTGTATGCCTCATTATAAATGCAAAAGTGAAAAGTCTTTTAATCCCACATCGACGGAGAAAGAAATAAGGGAGTTATAAAAGAGAAGGCAAGCATGCATGTGATGGGAGTTAAAATTCACATTCTTTTAATATTTGAATTCTACTTGGTTTACTACATGGTTTTGAGTTCCAGTTAATAGTATCAACAGTAAAAAAAAACTTAAAAAATATAATATTTAAAACTTTTAATATTTTGCTTGTTAGGCTCGTTTGGCTCGTTAAACTCGAATAGATCGTTCGGCTCGAGAAACTGAACGAGTTATCGAATGAGCCGAGCCGAATATTAGCTATTTAAAGCTCGGCTCGTTTAACTAATCGAACAATATTTTTTGTTCGAGCTCGAATCGAGTTCGATTATTTGAAAGCTCGAATCGAGTTAAACAAGCTCGAACTCGAGTAACTCGATAAAAGCTCGACTCGTTAACACCCCTAGTGTAAACCATCTGAATACAAAATGATCTTTATAGTTTTAACTTTTAACCAATGGTATGAGGTTTTTTTTTTTTTTTTTTTTTTTTTTTCTTTCTTTCTTTCTTTCTTTCTTTCTTTCTTTCTTTCTTTCCTCTCTCTCGAACGCTTAAATTCTCGTATATACAACTAGCAAGAAGCCAAAAAATACAATAAACAAAAAAAAGCAATACAAAAAACACCAAACACTAAAAATATAGTACCTAGATTCACCTTTTCAAGCGATAAAAACCACGAAACCTTAAAAATGGTATGAGAAATAGTTGCGCCACAAGGCTCGAAGGTAACACACTGTGTTCTCGAGTTAGAGTTAAAGAAGAAAAAATAAAATAAAATGAAAAGAAAATAGAAGAAGTTGGGTTCTCGAGTAGTACTTAATGAAGAAAAGTAAAGTAAATGGAATGAAAGTTAGTGTGATTTTGTTGATTATTAAAGTAAAGTGTTTCCTCCCAATTTTGAAAGGACAATGTTTACTTTAAATTTCTTTACTTTTTTCTTTAAGAGAGAACTGCAAAATACATCCCTGTGGTTTACAACTTTTGCCATCTTACATCCCTGTCAGAAATTTTTGGCAAGATACATCATTCGTTAGTCAAAAGTGTGCCACCATACATCCCTAGTCCCTAACTTCGTTATTGTTTAGTCCTAACTGACGTTAAGTTGCAAAAAATGGGGGGTATTTATGTCTTTTTGCTTACCACCTACCCTTTCCCTCTTCTTTTTAATAATCGTATACCCAAACTAGGGTTAATGACCAGCCACTTTTACACCCACACTTATCACCACAGTAAAAAAAACCCAAATCAACAAAACACTCAAACTCTAATTCAAGAATCACTAATTATGGAAGCAAGAAATTGTTTTTGTGGCCATCAAGCAATTATTCGTACTTCATGGACACAAGCAAATCCAGGTCGTCGTTTTTATGGTTGTGCTAGGACTGTAAGTGTTCATCATTATTTCTATAAAAATTGATTTTGTAATGTGTTAAGTTATTGCTAATTGTTGATATTTTAGGTCCAAAACTGTGGTTATTTTGGGTGGGCTGAACCACAATTGTGTGCAAGAGCCATGGAGATCATTCCTGGACTTTTGAATAACATGAACAACCTTCGAGCTTTATCAAGGGAAAATGCCAACCAAGCTCGCAAATTTAAGTTCTTATTAGCTTTTAGTTGGTGTTTGTTTTTGTTGTATGTTGTTATGAATTGAAGTATGGGTTGCTAGTTATTTCATGTTGGGTTAGAAGTAAGATTTGGCTTAGAAATGTATGGGTTAGGAAGATGGTCAAACAAAGCTTTTGTGGCTTATGAAGAATGTAATGTTTTGGAACATCAATGAATGTAATGGTTCTGTTTGATGAATGTAATGTTTGTTTCTGTTTGATGAATGTTTCTGTAGATCCAATTGGTATTCAATGAATGCAAAACCAAATTGCAAATGACACTAAATGGCAAACACATAAACAAGAGCTTGAAAGTGACACCAAATTGCAATTGACACTAAATTGCAAATACATAAACAAGGGCCTGCAAATACATTGTTTGATAGTGGCTAACATAAGTTAATGTTTCAAAATAACCACTTAAAGATTACATATTCAGAACATAGTTTGAAAATAACCAAAACACTTAAACCAATTTTTCTTTTCCCCTGGAGTTTGCAGACTTTTGTGATGCTCTTGTTGGAGTACTTGCAGACCTCTGGGATGCTCTGGTTGGAGTACTTGCAAACATATGTGATGTTCCTTTATTTGCAGCAGAACCACCCATGGGTTGATACCCTCCAACTTTAACTTTACATGATCTTTTATTATGTCCTGGAGTCTTGCAAGTAGTACAAGTAACTGTCTTGCCAACCCTAGAAAGTTTCCCACCACTACTCATTTTTTGGCTAGACAACTCATCAGCAGATTTCTTCCTTTTTTTGGGTGGCCTTCCTATTTGTGTGTGATGCTTTGGTGGAATGAGAGTATTAGGACAAGGATGTTTCTT
This sequence comes from Artemisia argyi, assembly GCA_030686995.1. Classification (NCBI taxonomy): domain Eukaryota; kingdom Viridiplantae; phylum Streptophyta; class Magnoliopsida; order Asterales; family Asteraceae; genus Artemisia; species Artemisia argyi. The sequence goes on along the minus strand of CM060695.1, from coordinate 2,135,320 downwards.
CCAAAGGTGTGGGCCATTCAAACAATAGAGCTTGTAACTGTAAACCTTTTTCCATGTAGTAAGCCAATAAGATTCATGGACCCAACTTTCTGGTATGCCAACATCTTCTCTGTGTCCAGCCCTGTCCCACAATGCTGCCACAGCATGCTTGCAAGGCATGCCAGTTAATTCCCACTTTCTACAGCTGCAACTTTTCTGCATAATATCCACTACTACCTGGTCATCCCATGGACCTGTCACTTGATATTGATATTCACCATTCCACAACACCTTCATAAAAAAGAAACTATTTTATCTTTGATTAACCCTAAACATTTAAGAGATACTAGGTTGTACAGTTAATTAAAACACATTACCTGATAAAGACTAGCTTTCTCTTTGATGGCATTGAACAATTTAGTAGCAGATGGTGTTAGAGGACCCTTTGACTTGTCAATCACCTTTTGAACATTGACAATTCTTTTCATTAAGTACTCTCTAACAAACTCTAAACATGTGATTATGGGAACATCCCTTCCATCCACCAATTGTCTGTTGAACACTTCACAGATATTGTTCAACAACATATCACATTTAGCTCTCCCTGCAAATGAAATAAAGATACCACAATAGTACATAAGGATTTCAAAGCTTGAAATGTATTTAATAAAGGTAATAAGAATGTATACCACTAAAATGAGCTCTTGACCAATGTTGAGGAGGTATCTTTTTGAGCCATTCATAAGCTTTTTCATCTGCCTTTCTTAACTCATCCATTGCTTTGTCAAAATATGGTATAGTTGTTGCAGAGGCACACTTCCATAGCAAATCCTTAAACAACTCACCTTTCCACTGAAGCTTCATGTTTTCATATATGTGCCTAACACAAAATCTATGCTCAGCTGATGGGAATACCTTTGCAATTGCTGGTATGATGCCCTAAATTCAACAAGGTAAACACATATGTATTAAAATTCCAATAGTTAAAAAAGTGTAAACATGAATAAGGTAAAAATAGTTGTGTACCTTTTGCCTGTCACTCATAAATGTGAAGTGTGATTCCCTTGTCAGATCTAGATCATCTCCTAATGCTGTAAGAAACCATGCCCATGAATTCAATGTCTCAGATTCTACTATAGCATAGGCTAGTGGGTATGTCCCATGGTTTGGATCAAGACCTACAGCAGTTAGTAGTTGCCCGGGGTACTGACCTTTCATGAAACACCCATCAAGCCCTAATAACTCTTTCTTTCCTGCTTTAAACCCCTTCTTTAGAGCTCCTAAGCATATGTAAATCCTTCTAAATTGCCTAGTAGGTTCAGAAGGATCACCTCTTTCAACATCTAGCTTGACTGTTGTGTCAGGATTAGTCCTTTGCAACTCCAACACATAGTCTCTTAATTTTGCATACTGCTCAGTGTAATCTCCCTTAACCTTCATAGTTGCTTTAGCTTTTGCCCTGTAGAGCTTGTTGTCTGAAATCCCCAACTGATACTTCTTTTGTAACTGGTCTTTAAGAGCTCTAATTGGCACCTCTGGATTTGGTCTAATATTATCTTCAATATCTTTAATCAAGAATGAATTGGAAAGCATGTTGACATTTCTAGTTTGGAGACAATCATGCTCAGATTTCAATGTTTTCACTCTCCAAGTTGACTGATCTTTGCTTTTAGATATGTGCAGGACCCATGGGCATGTGATATCTTCATATTTGTATTGTCCTTTTGTGCCTCCCACTTTAATATGCTTCACACCAACCTTATTAAAATCCCCACCAGTGGACCCTTTCTTTTGTACAGTTGCCCTACTAGTGGACCCTTTGCTTTTCTGTGGACTTTGCTTAATCCATCTACCTCCAACCTTTTTCAAACACTCTGTATCTTTTGGCCCATTATCTATGGATTCACTTGGCCCATCTTCAGGGTGATTAAATACAGGACACTTACCTCTACACACAACCCTAATTCTCTCCTTGTCATTCTTCCATATATACAACTGTCTTCTTGTTGCCACAGCATGAGCATAAACTAAATTCCTAATACTATCTTTCTCAGGAAACAACTTACCCACAAAAAAAGGATCAATGTTGTCAACACTGCCTTGTTTCTTATGTTCTTTCAATAAGTTTGTCAAAGCTTTATTCCTTTCACCCTCTAACTCTTCTGTATCACTGGCACTATAAAAATCATCAAGATCATAACCTTCTTCAACATTGTCCTCAATATTCTCATCATCTATAACTTTCTTCCCATTACTGCATCCAATCCATTCAACATCTTCATCTATGTGATCATAATAGTCTTTCATGTCAACCTCTACTTCATTCAATTCATGTTCATCATCTGTAAAGTCACTATCATTCTCATCACTGTCATAATCATTATCACTACTAACTTCCATATCATTATCAGTATCATTATCATGTTCCATCTCCACAAATTTGTCATTCCTAATGGGGGCTATGTTGGGGGCATTTGGTTCACCAAAAAAGGGATCAAATTCTTCATCCATTGCCTGCCTTAACATATCATTGCCAACATCACTACCCTGCCCAGGTACATTAGCATTGCCTACATCACTACCCTGCCCAGGTACATTAGCATTGCCTACATCATTATCCTCCTCATCACTCCCATCTCCCATAGTAAGTAGCAATGGTAACCTATTTCTCTTCTTAGGAGCCTTTTTATTAACTAAGTCTGTCTTTGGTTCATCTGGGAGTTCCTCAATCACTAATGATCTAGGGGATTTCATATAAGTCTCCAAATCTGTAGTCTCATGCTCAATGTAAACCTCTATTAACTTGTACTTATCTGTATATTTAAGCAAGTTCAAAACATCTTGATCATTTCCTAATGCTTGCAACCCATAATCTAAATTGCTATTTGGAATTTTGAAATGATAATACATAAGTTTCCTCTTTTTATAACCTATCTTTTTAACCATGTCGTTTAACTCAATAACTGAAAACAAATCAACATCAACCTGGTCAATATAATTAAAGGAGCCATTCATGTATTTTCTGTTGGGTGTATCACTGAAAAAGCCCCCATGATGAATCTTCAAGCTGAAATAGTTGGGGAAATTACCTGTTCCAATTGTACAAAACAAAATTAGGGTTTGAAAATGAGGGTACCAAAATTAGGGGTTCCAAGACTAAATTAGTGGTACAACAAATTGAACCAAGAATGAAACAACAAGATTTAAGGTTAACAACATTATAACTTACGATAAGCATGTGATTCATTAACTGCGTCATCATGATCACGAATGCACCACTCACAGACCACCATCAGAAAAACAAGGTTCTTGATTCAAGAGTTTTTTTTTATGGATTGGATTTTGTTTTTGTTTTTTTTTTTTTGAGAGAGAAACAAGCGTTTTTTGTTTTTTTAGGGAATGAAACTGCAAAATATCACTGTAAGTAATAAAAGAAGAGGGAAAGGGTAGGTGGTAAGCAAAAAGACATAAATACCCCCCATTTTTTGCAACTTAACGTCAGTCAGGACTAAACAATAACGAAGTTAGGGACTAGGGATGTATGGTGGCACACTTTTGACTAACGAATGATGTATCTTGCCAAAAGTTTCTGACAGGGATGTAAGATGGCAAAAGTTGTAAACCACAGGGATGTATTTTGCAGTTCTCTCTTTCTTTAATGAAAAAACTCAAGAACTGTAAGATACTAGTAAATATTTTTCTGATTCAAAGGAAAAAGTTGAACTAGACTTGAATGATAACTCTTTTTTAGCTAACTAATTACTCTAAAACCCAGTAGCCCAAGTGGCTCATCTGGCCCATATAGTTAAGAATTGTCAATTGCGGCACCACGATATAATTGGCACTTAGCAAAGGAAACAAACGAAAAGTTCTTGTCACTAGTACATTTTTTTTAATACAATATGTATTAATGTATAATGGAGTAGTTGAAGAAAGACTAGTAAACAATATATTGGACGAAGTTATTGCCTCGATTTTTTAATCATTTATAAACGGCATGCTTGGTTGGGATTTAGACATTTCTTCTGTCCATTATATATGAAAGTTTTTCTATGAAGATTTTTCTAATTGTAATACTGATGAACTAATGAATTATGACGTTGGTTCTAAAGAAACACTTTATATTTTAGTATAGTATCAACAAATTTTTTTTCTATCTATTGACTTTTAGTTTTGTCTTACAATCACACTTAAGGTATGTTTGGTAAAACAAGTTGTCAACTATAAATTATAAATTGTAAGTTTTAAACTGCAAACTCTTAACATGAGCTAAAAGTTATATTTGTTTCGCAATAAAAGTGTTTGCTAAATTAATTGTTAATTGTAATTATAAGATGTAAAATGACATACAAAGACATATCTATAATTTTAAACAAATGTAAAACATAAAGATGATAAACTCATTATATTGATGTAGCAATATCATTGTGGATCCGTTTCTCAACAGATGTTTCTTGAGTGACATTTTGAGTGTTTGTTTCATGGGTCTTGTTAGAATCATAAAACGTATATTACATATCATAATCCTCATACTACAACAATAGAGAACTTTAATACACAAAAACCTTTTATTATGTTACAAAATATTGCATAATAGAGATGAAACATGCCTATGAGAGGTGTAGAAGTTTACTGTCATAGGAAGAAAACAAATTAAGGTTATTGAAAATATGTGATTATTATATATAGTTGAAGGGTATAAAAGTAATATTACTTTTTGTTATGTTTTTAGCCTTTAGATTGGGTTACTAATAAGTTTTTTTTTTTTTTTTTTTTTTTTTTTTTTTTTTTTTTTTTTATCGAAAAGCAAATTTTATTAACACACCGAAACGCCAAAACGGCACAAACACCAAGAGGCTACAAGGAGGAGACCTAATTAAGCTATAAGGCTTTGAGATCTAATTATCCCAGTTTAGAGATGAACGAGCACTCCTATTCTTAAGCCATAAAAGAGACAATATGTGCACTGAAGGAAAAATGTCTTCATGTTTAGCCTTCACTAACTCATCAGGTTTAGCATGAAGAATTTTATTTCGCCACTTCCAAGTAGACCAAAGGAGAACATAGCAAACGCCAAATAATGCTTTCACCACACTTCTATCGTTGAAAGGTAATTTTATTTTGCGATAAACAATGTTATCAAAAGAGAGGTCATCAGGAGGTCGGATGTTCCACCAACTCCAAATCTTCAACCAAGTAGTCCTTAAATTGGGACAACTAATAAGGCAATGGTCCAACGTTTCTTCATGATCATTACAAAGGAGACAATGAGCAGACACGATATTGATCCCTTTATTTATGAAATTTGAACGGGTTGGCAAGCGATTTAAAGACGCCCTCTAAAGAAAAATATTAACCTTTTTCGGCACCCAAGAATTCCATTTGAAACTCACCTCCAAGTTTGATTCTTCTAGTAACTTAGATTTTATTAGATTAGAAAAACTTTTCACTGAAAACTTACCTGATGCGGCTACATTCCAAGTCCAGGCATCAGCATTTCCGGGTTGCAATGACATGCCACTAAGCAGTTGTTGAATAGAGTCAAGATCAGATTTAGCTCGTCCATACGGAGGATTTGCTATTAGTTAGATAAAACTAAGATGGCATAAAGGGTTGTTGGATTTGCTTCAAGCAAATTGCTTGTGTCCTAAGCCCAACACATTTTTTTTCCTTGTTATCACCACTGACTTTGTGTCTTTGTACAAGTCATTTTCCATCCTCTCATCTCTATAAAAGAAGGTGAAAGGGAAGGAATTCAATACGTCACTCTTTTAATACTAATTGTTCAATTAGGGTTGTATTGCATGCTTGTTCTTTAAATTTCTAAACTATGCTTCATTTCATTTCCTTTAATTTCTCTCTGTCAAATGTGCCCTAAATACGCTTTAGATTCAATAAAAGGCAAGATAAAAGAAAGAAAATCTACTTTTTTTCATAGTAAACTAAGCAACTAACTTATTTTTTTCAAATATGAATAAGTTGCTTGCATGACCTGAGATTTTTCTCAATCTTTTGGTAACCATGCCGAAAATTTTATTTGTATATAAATATATATGTGTAAAGTTAACTTAAAGTCTATTTCTCTAGGTTCACACATACACACCATCTCTATACCGATATTCATGATGGAATTTAAACCTTTATTACTTTGATGAGATACAATAAATATATCTCGGGTACGTACCATAAGACTTGATGCATTTCTTTGAGACATCTGCATTCTGCATAAAAATACGGAGTAAAATTCAAACATGAAACTATCTTTGTAAACGTGGCCTAAAAGAATTACCTAGCTATTTACCCTAATGTTGATGACCTTTGCTAATTGTATTTCGACACTTTCTTAGGAGGTCGTAATTAAAGATCCGTATTTTATGGGTCAACGTTAGTGAATGCAGAGCCAAATATGAAACATGTCTTCACCAACTTGAGTTTAAAATTTCCATATTATTATTTTAAAAGACTTTTAGATCATTATTATACAATTGTTGCTTGACTAATTAATCTATAAATCAGAGCCAACTTGAGTTTTTATTTAAGAAAGTTGGTGAATCCATATTATTCTAAAAGACTTTTGGATCATTATTATACAATTGTTACTTGACTTATTATACAACGTTAATGAATGCATAGCCAAATATGAAATTGTTACTTGAACAACATCTAGGGGTGAGAAAAAAACCGAAAAGACCGAATAAATCAACAATCAAAACTGAACCGAACCAACAACAACAAAACCGAACTAATAACCGAACCGAATTTACTAAAACCGAACCGAACCAAACTACTAATTTGGTTCTTGGTCTGGATATGGGTTTGGCAGTGTGAACCGAAAACCGAATTCTTATAAATATATATATTTTTTATATATTTATATATTTTTTATATTTTTATATATATACAAAAACTATTAAAATGTTATTTTAATATAAAAAAACAGTTTTTGTGCTTGAAATAATATTTTTTTTGCTAAATACCTATGCAATTATTAACTTTTTAAAAATAAATGTGATATTCGGGTTATTCGGGTCAACCCAAGAACCGAACCGAATTTGAATTCAACCGAACCAAACCGAAAACCGAATTTGAATTTGGTTCGGTTCGGTTCTCAGGTTGACCTAAAAAAATTTTAACCGAATGAACCGAAACAAACCGATAACCGAACCGATCAACATACCCCTAACAACATCTGTATTCACATTTTACACATATATATCTTCAATAAAAAATAGAAGAAAATAAGTCATTTAGCAAGTAACAATTTTTATTTTATTTATAAATACTTCACAATTTAATATATTAATTTTAAAGATATTGATATTGCTTCTAATAAATTTTAGTTTCTTGTCAAATTTTATCAGATAATTTAATTTTTAACAATAACTTGACACTTCACTTGGTATGTGAAAATTTAATCATGGTTCAAAACAAGCCCAAAAAAAAAAAAAAAAAATCGGCACCGTTCAAAATCGGTACGAGAGATAAAAGGGAAGTTCTAGTTCCGGTACCAAAATATAAAAGGCCAATTTTTCTTAATTATGGTTTCGATCCATACACTCCTAATCCATCCCATAAGTCAAAACTAAAGATCGAAGAAGTCGCTAGACACAAAAACTAGATTATTAGAATATCCAAATAAATGAAAAAAAGTGCAACAAATTTAAGGATACCAAATAATGTTTGTGGGGACTGGGGAGTTCCATTATGTCGAGAAAAATCTGTCTATGCAAGTACTAAACTTAAGGAAAATGATCTGTTTATAAGTTATAATTAGGCATGCGTACTTATTGCATTTACACGCTACATAATTCTCACACAACCCTTTTGGCTTTGCCTTGTCTATATGTTTAAGTCATATGTTTTACACTTTTCCTTAGTGCCTCTATATTTTCAATTAGATCAAAATAATTGTAGAAATTTATCATCCTCATACTGGATGCTCATTTAGACCCACTATTGCGGGTTAGAATCAAATTACAGGAGAAATTTATCATCCACATAAAAACCTTTGTATACACCGATTAGAGTATTAGCATGCGTACTTACTGCATTTACACGCTACATAATTCTCACACAACCCTTTTGGCTTTGCCTTGTCTATATGTTTAAGTCATATGTTTTACACTTTTCCTTAGTGCCTCTATATTTTCAATTAGATCAAAATAATTGTAGAAATTTATCATCCTCATACTGGATGCTCATTTAGACCCACTATTGCGGGTTAGAATCAAATTACAGGAGAAATTTATCATCCACATAAAAACCTTTGTATACACCGATTAGAGTATTAGCTAAAAATGACCATAAATATACACCTATACGGGAGAAATTTATCATCCATTCGTATACTCGTGTTTGTTTTTGTTTTGAGATGCGTGTGACCATGTGGTTCTCCTAATACGTGTATATTTAAATGCACTAGTCGTGCAATAATTGAGCAAGATAACTTATTTATACTTTAGTGTGGGGTAATCAGTAACAAGTAAAGCAACATATAAATAATATTAATTTGCTTCCTTTAAGTTGAAATGCTCATTTGATATCCAGAAATTCATAAATTGGTGTAAATTTTTTGGTTAACTTCTTAGTTGTCATCTGTTATTATTTTTGGGTTTGTCTCTCTCTTTTTGCCTATTGGATTGTAGGGGATTCAGTGCTTGAGATGATCATAATAAGTTATTTTGGGGTGCAACGTTTCGTTGGTTGTAACTTCTTTTAACGGACTCGATCTCTACCGTGTAACTACGTTGATACTCGTATAATTTATAAACGATATGTAGAAGATAACAATATTATTACTGTATTTATCGGTCACCTCTTAACATATATTTCAAAGCTTCTAGATTAGCCAACACAATGCACAATATTAAATTAAGGGTGCGCTTGGTTCAAAATGAGAAATGGGAAAGGGAAAGGCAAAGAGAATGCAAATGAATGGAATGGAGATTATCATTATCTTTGATGGTGCCTGGTTTAAGAAAAATACATTAACCTCCAAGGTAGTGGTGGCTGGTGGCAGCGGCGGCGACTGGTGGTGGTGGTGGTGGTGGCTACTGCTGGTGGTGGTGGCTGCTGCTGGTGGTGGTGGTAGTGGTAGCTGCTGGTGGTGATGCTGGTGGCTGGTGGTGGTTGTTGTAATGGCTAGTGGTTGTGGTTGTGGCTAATGGTGGTGGTGGTGGCTGGTGGTGGTGGTTGTTGCTTGTGGTGGTGGGTAATCATTATCATACCTCTTAATTTACTGGGTAATGCCCCATTACCCAATACTAAACAATGATTGCATTCCCCAGTTATAACCAGGCATGTTTAATCATTACATTTCTCATTCTCCACTCCCAACCAAGCACCCCTAAGCTATTAATAATGATTCAAGTAATTTAATAACAATCTTTGTGCAACACTTTTTCACTCTTTGTCAAACAAATTTTTTGAAGGACACGCAAGGCCTTAATAGTTAATTAGCACATCATTGCTTGCCTGTAATAGAACAAGTTGTTGATGACTTTTGCTAATTGTATTTCCACACTTTGTAGGAGGTCGTAATTAAAAATCCATATTTTATGAGTCAACAAAAATAGAAATCCGTATTATCGGGTGAACGTTAGTGCATTGAGAATTTGAGACCCTTTAATTAAAATGAGTTTAGTTGAGTAAATATGTAGCACTAAACTATAGTTGGGTCTTGCTAAGTATTATTAATGGGTCTACAGACTATTTGATATAAAGGACAATTGAATAACAACTATCCAACAGTGTATATATATATGTGAAAAAAAATTTGAAAATGTTCAAGAAAATTTTTTTGTCACGCGTGAATAAAAAATTCGTCACATGTGAAAAAAAAAATCCCGTCACATGTGAAAAAAAAATCGTCCCATGTGAAAAAAATTTTGAAATTTTCACGAAATTTTTTTGTCACGTATGAAAAAAAAAATTCGTCACATGTGAAAAAAAATTTTTCGTCGCATGTAAATCCCAAACCCACCAACCAAACGGGCCTTAAAATTTAAAATTCGGTCAAGCATGGCACGTTAGTTCTATCATTCATGTTTATGTTTTTTTTTTGAATCGCTCATTTCATTTTTTTTTTATTCGTAGATACTAATAAAAATATATGAAAACATCTTTAAAGAAAAGAGGAATTTTGGAAATCCTAAACTACGACTACAGAATTCCTTTTTAGATGTATGATTCAATTTTTTAAACGTAACATATATGAAGCATATGTTTTAGGTTTTGAATCATAGTATTTAGTCACTTTATAAAAATAGTGAATCTTTAGCAATATAAACTAGTGTTTAATTGTAGCTTCAAATTTTTGAATCCAACACTTAAGTTGTTTGCTTCTTTTATATTTTAGGGCAAATAATAAAAAAATGTAATATACTTGCCAAAATTTCATTGAATAAGTAGTGAACTAAAAATTTTCATTTTCAGCACCATTAACTTGTCTTTTTTTCATCGTATGGGTAATATGTGACTTATTCAACAGGTACCAAGTTCCACCACCACCCAGAAGATAAATATTTGGCAAGTATAATACTTTTTTAATAATTTGCCCTATTGGTAAATCCTTAGTTTATATATCCCAAGTGTTTAGGTAGAAATAACGGCGGCTGTTGTGATGGTGGTGGTGGTTTCCGGTAGAAATAACTGCGGCGAGTGGTGGAGATGTTTGAGTTTTTAATTTTAATTATGGTTTGTGTGATGAGGAAAGAGGAAGAGAGGGGAAGGAGAAGGTGGGTCGTGGGTTGAGGTGGCCGGAGCGGCAGTGGTCGTTGGAGTGGGTGGTGATGGGTAGGGCAAATTATTAAAAAAAAGTATTATACTTGCCAAATATTCATCTTCTGGGTGGTGGTGGAACTTGATACCTGTTGAACAGGTCACATATTACCCATACGATAAAAAAAAGACAAGTTAATGGTGCTGAAAATGAAAATTTTTAGTTCACTACGCATTCAATGAAATTATGGCAAGTATATTACCTTTTTTTATTATTTGCCCTATATTTTATTTTGAAGCATTTGTTTAATTGTGAATCATACATCATTTTTCTTGTATATAAATGATAATCGAGTTAGTGAATCACTAGAAGATTTGTTTATATTTTGTTTTGAATCATTCGGATTAGTGAATCAATGGTTTATTCCATTTTTTAATCACTACATACGGTAAAAATAAATGATGAACCAAGTCAATCATTTTTTCTTGTCTTTACAAATTGGTATAATAAAATGAACCATATCACTAATAAAGTATACTAATATACAAAAGGTTTTTCATTATATGAATCATCACATTATTAAATAATAAAAAGGAAGCACCAGTAATCTTAAGTTTTTAGAGAGTTTGGCTAAGAGGTGACGCAAAGAAAGAAAAAGAAGCGAATAAAAAAAATGAATCTAATGGTCATTTTCTAATTAATATTTGAAACAGTGAAAAAACGAAACGCATGCGTTGATGGCTTGATGATTAAGTGTAATTAAATACATAAATATGTATACCGATCTTGCCCTTGTGTTGCTTTAATAAAATGAATGATCAAGATTGCTTCTCACTCTTCTCAATCTAAAACTCTTTTCAATCGATCCGGACTATATATATATATATATATATATATATATATATATATATATATATATATATATATATATATATATAGGGTGGGGATATAATGAGAAGCCCCGTTAAAATGAGAAGGATGGGAAGCCATATTAACCGTCAGATCAAACTTGTAATGTAAAAAACGTGGAGTGGCTTTTGTGTAAATAATAAAAACTTGAGGGGCAAAGTTGCAGTAATGAAAAAATATTGTGCATCCAATTACCACGCTCTCCCTCTCATTTCGTACGATCAATTCAACAACTTACTCTCTCTCTCTCTCTCGTTTCATCTCATCTCAAAATAATCAGATCATCCAACTGCATCATCTCAAATGGTGAAGCCGAATTTGAAAAGCTTTAAACCTCGTAAGTCAATTTTAAAACCCTAATAATTTTACTGCATCATTTTATTAAGTTTATAATATTTATTTCGTGTTTTACTTTTTTGATTTAGCAACAAAAGGTGTTTCTGAAAGTAATAATCAAAAATATTTAAAATGCAGCAAGTATAATATTTAAAATGCAGTTGTTCTATTAAAATAATGCAGTAGCTAATTATTTATGTCATTCAAGGTTACCTCAGGTTAGGTTAAGTAAGATTTATGTTTTTAAAAGTTTTTTTTATGCAATTGTTGTATTAATTTGATGCGGTAGGTAAATGTTATTTAAATTAGGTTACCCATAGGTTGCAATATGGGTCAAAATGTGGTTGTTTGCTTATTTGTGTGAATGATGCACTTGATTTTCAATTGTGATGCAATAGGTGTTTAGTTGTCATGTATATGGCTAAGTTAGGTTAGCCGTAGGTTGCAATATGGGTCAAAATGTGGTTGTTTGCTTATTTGTATGAATGATGCACTTGATTTTCAATTGTGATGCAATAGGTGTTTAGTTGTCATGTATATGGCTAAGTTAGGTTAGCCGTAGGTTGCAATATGAGTCAAAATGTGGTTGTTTGCTTATTTGTATGAATGATGCACTTGATTTTCAATTGTGATGCAATAGGTGTTTAGTTGTCATGTATATGGCTAAGTTAGTTTAGCCGTAGGTTGCAATATGGGTCAAAATGTGGTTGTTTGCTTATTTGTATGAATGATGTACTTGATTTTCAATTGGGATGCGGTAGGTGTTTAGTTGTCATATGGTCAAAATATGGGTAGGTTACCCGTTGGTTGTAATATGGGTCAAAATATGGTTGTTTGCTTATTTGTATGAATGATGCACTTGATTTTAATTGTGATGCAGTAGGTGTTTAGTTGTCATGTATATGGCTAAATTAGGTTACCCGTAGGTTGCAATATGGGTCAAAATGTGGTTGTTTGCTTATTTGTATGAATGATGCACTTGATTTTCAATTGGGATGCAGTAGGTGTTTAGTTGTCATGTATATGGCTATATTAGGTTATTTGGAGGTTGCAATATGGGTCAAAATGTGGTTGTTTGCTTATTTGTATGAATGATGCACTTGATTTTCAATTGTGATGCAGTAGGTGTTTAGTTGTCATGTATATGGCTAAATTAGGTTACCCGTAGGTTGTAATATGGGTCCAAATATGGTTGTTTGCTTATTTGTATGAATGATGCACTTGATTTTCAATTGTGTTGCAGTAGGTGTTTAGTTGTCATATATATGGTAAATTAGGTTACCCGTAGGTTGCAATATGGGTCAAAATGTGGTTGTTTGCTTATTTGTATGAATGATGCACTTGATTTTCAATTGGGATGCAGTAGGTGTTTAGTTGTCATGTATATGGCTATATTAGGTTATTTGGAGGTTGCAATATTGTTCAAAATGTGGTTGTTTGCTTATTTGTATGAATGATGCACTTGATTTTCAATTGGGATGCAGTAGGTGTTTAGTTGTCATGTATATGGCTATATTAGGTTATTTGGATGTTGCAATATGGGTCAAAATGTGGTTGTTTGCTTATTTGTATGAATGATGCACTTGATTTTCAATTGTGATGCAGTAGGTGTTTAGTTGTCATGTATATGGCTAAATTAGATTACCCGTAGGTTGCAATATGGGTCCAAATATGGTTGTATGCTTATTTGTATGAATGATGCACTTGATTTTCAATTGGGATGCAGTAGGTATTTAGTTGTCATGTATATGGCTAAATTAGGTTATCTGAATAACTAAAAGGTTATCTTAAGATTCAGTGACAGTTTGCTGATTGGGAGACTATAACATAGATGCATGACCTACCCTAAAGTGGAATCGCATCTGTTTATGGTATGAGAACTGCATTATTTCGTAAATGAAAGTTGCAGAACCAGTTGTTAACATGGTTGCAGTCTCCACAACTGATTTAACAGGTGCATCCTCTGACTCATCGAGACATTGATCATTGTTAATGACGATGGAATTAATTTCAACGAAAGTTTCAGGACCAGTTGTTAATGTGGTTGCAGTCTCCACAACTGATTTAACAGGTGCATCCTCCGACTCATCGAGACATTGATCATTGCCAACTTAAGCAAATCCCCTTCACTGACACATGGAAATTAGTGCACAATAAGAAGCCATGAATACTTTATCAACGAATATTAAAAATTCCTAATAGAAATGAATCAAATAGAAATCAAGTTAATAGATTAAAGATAACACATACACTGTTAAAAGAACGCGGTTGAATTTAGCTTTGACACCTGGTCCAAATCCAATTGGATAACCTTGTATATTGAACCATTTTATGGGTTTCTTTATCATCTATTTAGATATGAATCATTATTTCTATTGGTGTTAATGACATATCATGCGTGGCCAGTTACGAGAGCTGGAGAGAGGAGTTGATATTCTTGTGGCAACTCCAGGAAGATTGGTCGATTTGCTGGAAATGGCAAAAGTGTCATTGGAAATGATAAAGTATTTGGCACTTGATGAAGCAGATAATATGCTGGATACGAGATTCGAGCCACAAATCACAAAGATCGTGGAGCAAACTGATATGCCTCCTCCAGGTGCAAGACAAACAATATTGTTCAGTGCCACATGTCCTAGAGAAATCCAGGTCTGATGGTTTTTAATTAGGGTATCTTTGGATAAGTGACATTAATTTTGTTAAAAGTTTATTGTATTTAAAAGTACACAAACCTTTTTGAAATAAAGAGGAGCCTGTTTAGCAACTTCTGGACTCTGCTTTGCCAACCCCATAACCGTTTCAAGAAAAACAACCTCTTTCTCTTGCTTTGCAAACATCATTAGAAGACACTTCTTGAAATTGCATATTTCATCCCACACATTATCATCAACACTTCTTGTGGCTAGATCGTGCTGCATGAAAAATAGAGATGAACATTATAGCAAACACTAGATGAATAATTAAAGAGATACTTGAGCATGAGAAAAACTAACCTGTTTAGGCAATATGCAACAATGTCCTCGTAAAACAGGCTGCCACTGAGGTAACATCATATATGTGAAATTGGAAATTGCGATAAAAAGATGATGTGGTCTCTTAGGGTTCTCAATACAAAAGTTGCCACGTTCCTGTTGGGTCAAAATGCGCTTTTCAAAACGGGCTGGCTTGGGAGCAGCATTATTGGTAATATCAGTTTTGCTTTTTTCTTCATTAACATTTACCTCTTTCTGAACTAGAAAATAACGCACCCGTTTCAACCTTACGAAAGTGCACAGTAACCATATAACTAAAAGACATTTAAAAGAAAGAATGATGTTCAGCCTAAATAACAAATCATGCTTTCAAAACAAACAGGAGAAACTAGTAGTCTAATCCTTAACTTCTACTGTAAAAGAGTAATATCATCATCCATCTGATGCAAAAACAAAAAGTAGGTCCTATGATGCGTGGGAATTGCACCAGGCTTTACCTCTCGAGGGATCTCGAGAAGCTTACAACCCCCACCAGGCAGTGTACCTGATCGTTGTAGTATAGTATAGTGACAAGTACCGGGGGATTGATCGTTCAGCTAGGAATAGTGTCGCTAGGATTAGAAAACCTAAATACTAGTTCTAGAGATGAGGGATGATTCTTTTTATATTTTTATATTTTTTAGAAAGCAAATTAAAATCTCGGGTTTGAAGGATTTGGGCGGAATTAGTTGCTAGTCAACTAACCCAATACTAAGATGCAATCAAAATAAAATACTAAAAATGAAAATAAACTAATTTAAACTAAGGTTTTGAGCAATAAGTGGAGAAATGTGTTTACTTAGATTTCACTACTCCCTAGATATCTTTTACACGTTAATTACTTGTTATAGTTGCGTGGATGACGGATTGTATTCCTTAATACCATTCATGGGGTGGCGTACTTACTTCCCCAATCCTATGAGTGCCTACTTCACTCCTATGTCGAGCCTGCAAGAAGCTCCTAACATGGGATCATTAGAATTTACTCATGCATTAAATACAACCAATAAAACCTAGTACACATCGGTTCATGTTTCCTAAGACGTTCAAGCATGTTACCATTTGGAGATCTGCCAGTTTTCTTAAGCCTAACATTGAAATCATTCACCCAATATAACCATAAATAAGTAATCAACACATAATCAACATCTAGGTTTCATTAGATCTAAGCAACACAAGATAAATCTAGCCTAGCATGGTGGAATTAAGACAAGCACAAGATATAGACAACCAACACATAGACATATTGATTGAATTAAAAGAACACTTATCTCAATAGCACATGTAAGCATTCAAGGGTTGAAAACCCTTGAAAAGCTGTAAAATTCGTATATGGTTCGGCCTTAGGGTTTCTCCAAACTTGTTCCTCCTAATGAATGAAAATTAGAAAACTATATATAGATAATAGAGTCTGACGGCGTCACGCCGTCAAAGAACAACCTTGTGACGCCGTCATCTCGCCGCCAAAATAATCCTCGGACTGGCTTGATCTACATCTGACGCCGTCATGTATTTCATTTTTCCAGGCCGTCACGCATTTAACTCTTGACGCTCTACTTTGTGACGCCTTCATTTCTGTACTGGGTTTTCATGATCTTTATTCTTGACGCCGTCAGGAAAGTACTCTTGACGCCGTCACACACTGTTCCCAGCATGAAAAATTAAGTCTTTGGCGTTTTCTTCACTTTTATGCTCCAAAAACGTCCGAATTGCTTCCCTTTCCAGATTTCACTCCCAAAGTACCTAAAATCACAAAAGGAACGATTTAGGGCAATATTTGATCAAATAAATTCAATTCCGGGCTTAAATGACCCCCTAAAAACGGATCATTTTTCGCCTCATCATATACCCTTACACTTGAGATTTGCTTGTCCTCAAGCAAATGCGCTTTTATTCTAGTCAAAACACAAGTTAGGGGTCATTTAACACTAATATAAAAGTAATTACAACAAATAATCATTCCACTAAAGACCAAAGACAAGCACGGAGGTCATACACAAGCACCTCACAAATAGTGTTTAGATACTCATATCTCTCGGGTGTAATAAAGTATAAATTACAATATGGAAACGGAAGATATCTCTCACTACCTGTCATAGCAAAATAGATTACCATAGGCTTGGGAAAGGATCAAACCTCCACCACATGGCGTAAGCACCTAGGATAAACTATCAAAGAGGTCTTTTAAAGGGTTGTAACGTTAGGTGTAGGGATATGAAATACACGGTTTTGTTAGATATAGGCAGTCTTTACTGGTGGCGAGTTAACAATCTTGGTTAATTACATGTACAATATGGCGTTGCTAAGCCAAGACTAGACTCGACTTAAGCTAATAAATGAAAAATAACAAAAACATAAAATGAACATAGAATAAAAAGGGATGGTAGTCCGTATGTTTTTTCTATTTTCTTTTTCTATTTTTTTTTTTTTTTTTTTTTTTTTTTTTTTTGAATACACTCTTACCCTACCATCCAAAATAATACATCATAGGGAATAAACATTCCCCTTACACTTGAATCTTTACATACTTTACAATAAACTAATCTAATGACTCGAATTAAGAAAATCAAAACACTTGGTGTACTTTTTAAGATTAACGTACATATGGGGGTAATAAATGATGTTCTTCCCCATTACTCCACAAAATAAGTACTTTACCCATGAGTCCCATGAGTCCCAAAACAATATGTACAAGGATATGACTCGACTTAGCAACCATGTAATCAATTAGATAGTTAACTTAGGGTTTAACAAATAACAATAATGCACTAAAATTGAGCGCATACACGGAAGGCTAAGGCGATTTGGTTGTACATTTAAGTGGGGTGTAACAAATTCTTCCTTTAAGTAAGATGCTTAAAGTTAGAAACGAAAAGATAGGTTCGGAGGGGTGTACTAGGGGTTTCGTGTACTAAAAATGAGTACAACGCTAATAGTGTGGGAAAATTAGTTAACTTAACTAGCCAAGTAATATGACTTAAATGGTCAAGTAATTATAATACGGGTTTAACACAAGGGTGATCCTAATGCCTCTTATCATGTAGTAAATCCTAATACACGAATGTAGTCTCACTAGCGGTCTTGGGATGCATCACTAACGCAAGTTCTAGAATCTAAATGCTACCGGTACACTCATAAGCACTAATAGTAAATGCTTTTCCTATCAAATCTAAAGGCGAACCTCACATATTTGGGTGGAAAATTTTTCTGAATAGTACGGTTTTGTGCTAGTCATACAATCTCCTATCCATGAGACGCTTGCTATGGCTAAAGTTTCACTTCTAAATGTTGTAAAAAATTTTATATTTGACGCTAAAATTACACTAACAAGTATTTATCATAGTTTTATTACACACCTACTATCAAACAAACAGACTCAAGCGAAAGTGTATCTGTAAGGTATCATCATTTTACCCTCCCCTTACACTTAAGATGAACATTGTCCACAGTGTTCAAGTAAAGAATGTAAAAGTGAAATAAGTAAAACAAATGAAATCAAATACTCCCCTGATTCGCTCGGTATGGATAATAAGGTGGCCAGGTTAAATTTTCCTCCAAGAAAATGAACAATCAAAGCTTCCCTTCCAGAATAATAATCATCTTCTTGTCATACATAACCTGTAAATCCTGAGAAAACAGACAAGGCAACCTCGCATAAAATCGGCGGCAATCTACATAAGTTACAAAATCCTAGAAAACAAAATAAGATATAATGCTTGTGGAATGAAGTTTGCAGATTTCCTGGAGATTATAAAACTTAATAATTCAACAAAAACTTTAAGACTCCGTTAGAAAAACAAAACCGGTAAAATTTCCAGATTTTTACGCGTGACGCCGTCAAGAGCAAGCTCATGACGCCGTCAGAAGTGACCTGCAGAAATTCTTATGTTAAGTTTCCGGAAAATTTCTGGAAAAACTTGGTCCTACTTCCTGGAAAATCCTGCAAAACTTCATTATGACTCGATACAAGCATTTGACTCTAACAAATATGAATATACATGTTCACTTAATATTGTGGAGAATCATGATCGGTTTGTTTCTTAAAAACATATTTGGGGTTTCCCCCTACACTTATCTTTTGCAAAAATACTTTTAGGTGGAGTTAAGACTAGGCCAAAACAACAAAGTAAAGTATTTCCACTTTTTTTAATTTAGAAACATGATCTACCAACAATAAAAATAAAGCATGCATACGGAAGCAAATAACACACAAACAAACAAATAAATAAAAACACACAAAGCATGGGTTGCCTCCCAAGAAGTGCTTTTCTTTATTTACGAGTCTTGTAGCTAGACTCAAGGTCATGGGTTACTACGTGACTTCATCGTTGGTTTCACCTTCTGATTGTAAATGTTCTTTGTAGAAACCAATCACCTTTTTCTCAATCGCTCCTATAATCCTATGGGCAAATTCCTTATCGACTTTATACTTTGGTCCTAGAGTCAAGCAATCTTTGTAGAAAAGACTCCTCTTTACCCATACATAATCCATGCCCTTTTTCTTATCCTCTTCATTGATGTCCTCAAAAGCACCAATGTTATCCTTGTCAAGTCGGGATATAAAGCGGAATTCCTTCATTCTATTAGGCATCATATAAGTAATCCTATCGGTACTACTTGCAAATCGAATTGTCCCTTCTATCTCAGCATATTCTAACTTGGACTCTTCAACAAACGGTTTACCAAACACAACATTGGATAATCGACAATCAATAACATTAGCAAGATCTTCCACAATCATATAGTCGGTGACAAAAGTGAAATTCCCAACAAAGACATGCAGACCTTTAACTCTCCCGACAAAGTTACAAACTCCACCGGGATATTTGGGATCTCTTCTAGGTTCAAGTCTTGTTTTAACTATATCATTATAAACATTTGAGGCCATAATATTGATTGGGGATTTAAAGTCAATGTAAGCATTGTCAACGTGTCTATACCCAATCACACATTGTAAGGAATTATTGAAGATACTACTGACAGATACTGCTGATAGGTTCCTGCGGAAGGCTTAGTGACTTTCTGCTGATGACTAGTTCCTGCGGACATATAGAGATCCTACGGATAGAGTTTAACCGTGGATATAACTTATGTATTTTAGGACAAGATATGTAGAATATCTTTTGTTGGTTTATTATTATTCGTTTCTTGTAAGAAAGGTTAGGGTTTCCACTAGTATATAAGGAACTCTAGGTCATTGTAATAGACACAAGTTTCTAGTACGAAGTTTCATTAATATTATTAGTTTATCGATCCATAGAGGATCAAGTTTAGTATACATTTATTTTTATATTCCGCATAATTACAAGCTCACAGAGATTATCTAACTTAGTCTAGCTAGTGATTACATTAGTTGGCTAACGATCTATTGGCTCGTGATCTATCAAGGTATAGATCCCTACAAGTGGTATCAGAGCCACTATCTGTAACCTCAACACAATCACTTAACTATTCATTCAGTACCAATGGGAGACAAACCAGGCGGTGATGTTGCTCTCTCAGAAGCAGGCTCTCTTACTCAACAACTACAACAGGTGGCCTTCTCCAACAGCAATGCAAAACTTCCTTTTCTTAGGAAGGATGAGTATGAGATCTGGGCCATGAAGATGCAGAACTAGATTGCAAGTGTTGATTATAACCTCTGGAATGTTATACTCAATGGCTGTCGTCCTAAAAAGCAAAGTGTTGATGCTAATGGCAAAGTTACAATTTTGGAACCTGTTTCTGCTGAAGAAATTCTTGCTATTCAAAGGGAGAATAAAGCAAGAACCATATTGCTGCAGGCAATCCCTGATGACCACATGGGAGATTTTCATTCCATGACTGATCCAAGAGAAATCTGGTGGGCCATAAAAAATAGATTTGGAGGGAATGAAGAATCAAAGAGGATGAGAAAGAGTATGTTGAAGATGGAGTTCCAAGAATTCAAGATTACTGAAGAGGAAGGTCTCCACAAAGGTTATGACGGGTTTCAGAATATTCTGAGTCACTTGAACCAACTTCTAGCCAGACCTGACAATGAAGAGGTGAATTCTAGGTTTTTAAGAGCCTTACCTCCCTCATGGTCTCAAGTGAGTATATCACTGAAAACCAAAGGTGGCTTTGACTACCTTAGCTTTGATGACTTGTACAACAAACTCAGAGCTTTGAAAGGTGACATAAAGGGATTCTCTCCATATGCAGCAACTCCTTCACAATCTGCATTTGTCAGTTCTAACTCAAACTACATGCCACATACCTATGCAAGTCCATCCCCAACACCACAGGTTTACTCAAGTCCATCCACACCAAGCCAAAGTCTTCCAATGACCACATTGTCTTTTTCAAGTGCTAATCCAATAACTCATCCAAAGATTAGCAATGTGATGGAAGATGTACTTCATTCATTTGTTGCTGAAGTTGATAAACAGCAACAAATAGCTTATGAAGACTTTGAGCAAATTGATGAACTTGCTTTGGAAGAATTGGACCTAAAGTGGCAAATGGCTATGCTCTCTCTCAAGGTTAGAAGATTTGAGCAAAAGGTTGGTAAAAAGCTCAATGTTGAAGGAAAAGATGCAGCTAGGTTTGATAGAAGGAAGGTAAAGTGTTATGCTTTTGGAGAAATTGGTCACTTTGCAAGAGAATGCTCAGCCAAGAAGGGTGAGGCCAGTACCAGGTATTCAGCATACAAGAAGAAAGAAGTGGAAGCTGGAGAATCAAAGGCTTTGATCACTGCTATAGACACAAGTGTGGACTGGAATGAGCATGAAGATGCTACAAGCAGCTCTCCTCAAATCTCATGCATGGCTAGTTGCGATAATAGCTTTGGTCTCATGGGAATCTCTCCTCAGGTATCTACCTGTGCTTGTGATTGTGATTCTAAATATACAACTCTAAAAGAAGCTTATGATGATATGAAACCAAAATATAATGCTTGTTTTATTGAAGCTGCAACTTATAAAGAAGCTTTTAAAACTTTAGAACAACAAAAGGTATGGTTTCAACAGAATCAATTAGCTTATGAGGAAAAGATTAGAGTTTTAAGTAGAGATTTAGAATGTGCTAGCAATGAATTAAAGTTTTCTGAAAAAGAAAAGCTAGAATTGAGTCTGAGAAAAGTGTTTTGCAAGAGAAACTGGATAAAGAAGTAGCTAGGCATAAAGAATGGCTAGTTTCAGGTGATAAATTATTTAGGTTACTCTACAGCAGTAAGTCTGTTACTTCTGAGATAGGTCTAGGGTTTAAGAAGTATGTAGGTCCAGAAGCTAATCATTATTTAGATAAGAAGAATCATAACTATTCTATCCCTATAAATTATCTAAAAGAAGGTGAGATGCATGCTGTACCAGGACCTATCAGAGGTGTATTTACGCCTACCACCAAAACTTCTGACTTTGATGGTTCACACCATCTCTTTGGCAAAAAGTCTAAAGACTTGCCAAATAAGTCTGAAGACTGTCCAACCATAGGAACCCCTAAACCCACATCCCATAAGTTTGACTCACCAGAATCAAAGGAAACCACTGGCATTAGGATCAATGACTCCCCTGACACTAGAAGTATATCTAGTAATGATTCTAACACTTATGTCTCTTGTTCTTCCAGGGACAAGACCTCAGAGACCTCTAGTTATACCAGCTGTGATTCCAAGACCAAGTCAGACTCACCCCAGTCCTCAATAAAGATTTTTGACAAGTCATCTTACAAGTCTGTGGACACTGAAGTTGCTGCTGATGAAGTTCTTTATCAACCAGCCTCTTCTGAAGACTTGTTATTTACTTCTTATGAAAACAATTCTTTTCAGTGTTTACAAAACAATTCTGTTTCTGATGTTTGTTTAAATAATTCTATGTTTAATAGGACATCTTTTAGATTTAATAAATCTTATAAGAAAAAGAAGTGTTTTGTTTGTGGTAGCAAGTTGCATTTAATTAAGGATTGTGATTTTCATGAAAAGAGGATGGGTGTTTCTGTTGTTAACAATAGACCTAGACAAAAGTGGACTAATACCTGTACCAAACCCTCAGTAGCTCCACAGGCTAAGTATCATGTCAGCAGAATGTGTTCCACTCTTGCTGATTGGCCTATTTATTCTAATAGGTTTGTTTTTAATAATAGATATATGAATACCAATAGGAATAGATATGGGTCACAACCATTTAATGGTGTTAATCATTGGTATGAATATACTGACCAAATGTATATGGGAAGGGGTTTTTGGGATTCTGCTGAAAAGTCCTCAGCAGATTGTTCTTGGACATATAAAAGACCATTTAACTACAGGGAATCCAGGAACAATTGTGGATCTAACTCATCATCTTGGGTTCATCAGAATGATCCACAAGGCAGGCTCAAGTCTTTCATGACTTAAGTCTACTAACCTACTTGTTGTTGTTGTATATTAACTTTCTTTGTTGTAGGAACATCCTCTTCTTAATAAAGACTTAGGTATTGTTGATAGTGGTTGTTCAAGAAACATGTCTGGTAATGAAGAGAACCTGCATGACTTTGTGCCTATTAATGGAGGCATAGTGAGGTTTGGAAGTGGAGTAGGAAGGATCACTGGCAAAGGAACCATCAGAACTCCAAAGGTGGATTTTGAGAATGTCTACTATGTGAAGGAGCTTCAAGGATTCAATTTGTTCTCTGTCTCACAAATTTGTGACAAAAAGCTTCCTGTGCTTTTCACTGAAAATGGTTGTTTCATTCTTTCACCTGATTTTCAAATGCCTGATGACAATCAAGTATTACTGAAGGCTCCAAGAAACCATAATCTTTATACCTTTGACTTGAATGATGTCAAGCCAGAAGGTGATCTAACATGCTTGGTGGCCAAAGCATCCTTGGATGAATCTACAAAATGGCATAGAAGGATGGCACATGTTAACTTTAAAGTCATCAACAAACTTGCTAAAGATGGACTAGTTCATGGACTTCCTTCCAAGATCTTCACCAATGAGCATAATTGTGTAGCTTGTAACAAGGGAAAGCAACATAAAGCTTCTTATAAGGCCATTACTAATGTGAGCACAATCTCAGAACCATTGCAGCTGCTTCACATAGATCTCTTTGGTCCTACATCCATCAGGAGTATTGATCATAAGTACTTTTGTTTGGTGATCACTGATGCTTTTAGCAGATTCAGTTGGACATTTTTCTTAGTGACTAAAGATCAAACCTTTCAGGCACTCAAAGAATTCATGGCTCTAGCTGAAAATCAACTTAACAAGAAGATTAAAAGTATTAGGTGTGACAATGGGACAGAGTTCAAAAATGCCAATCTCAATGAACTTTGTGGTTTAAAGGGTATTAAAAGAGATTATAGCACTCCTAGGACTCCACAACATAATCGAGTTGCTGAAAGGAAGAATAGAACCCTAATAGAGGCTGCAAGATCTATGCTTGCTGACTCTAAACTTCCCACTATGTTTTGGACTGAGGCAGTTGGTACTGCTTGTTATGTGTTAAATAGGGTGTTAATTACTAGAATTCACAATAAGACACCCTATGAACTATTGACAGGGAAGAAGCCTACCATTGAACACTTGAAACCTTTTGGTTGTCAGGTGACCATTCTGAATACAAGTGATCACCTAGGCAAATTTGAAGCAAAAGCTGCTGAAGGATATATAGTTGGATACTCAGCTCATAGCAAGGCTTATAGGGTCTATAATTTGGCTGCAAAGAAGATTGAAGAGACTCTCAACCTGAAATTTCTGGAGGATAATGTAAATGTTCAGGGCAAGGGTCATGAATGGTATTTTGACCTTGATTACCTTACTGATTATTTGGGGTATGCTAGACACACATCTAACCCATCTGCAGGTATACAAGTGTCATCTTCTAACAATGCAGGTACACTAAAGGATGATTCAGATAGTGATTCAGAATGTGATGAACCCACTATTGTTGTAACAACTCTACCACTCCAGATAGCAGATCCTCCTACCAAAGAAGCCTCTGATGCCAAATCTGCTGATGATGTGGAAAATTCAACCTATGCAGAAGATCTTGCTAGACTCAAAAAGCAAGAACATGCAGCTGCTGAGGAAGCATGGTGCAGGGAATTTGAAGATTTGATGAAAGGTGAATTTCAAATGAGTGCAATGGGGGAGTTAACCTTTTTCTTAGGGCTGCAAGTCAAACAACATCCTGAAGGGATCTTTATTCATCAGGAGAAGTATGTTAAAGATATTTTGAAAAAGTTTGACTTTGAACTTTTGAGGACTGCTACCACTCCATATGAACCACCCAAGCTTAAGAATCCAAATGAGCAAGATGAGGCTGTGAATGTTCATCTTTATAGGTCCATGATTGGATCACTCATGTATCTCACAGCTTCTAGGCCTGACATTACCTTTGCTGTAAGTGCTTGTTCAAGGCATCAAGTCACTCCACTGACTTCCCATCTAAATGCTGTGAAGAAAATCTTCAAGTAGATAAAGGGCCAACCCAAACTAGGCCTTTGGTACCCAAGGGATTCACCATTTGTGTTGGAGGCTTATAGTGACAGTGATTATGCTGGAGCTAATTTGGATAGGAAATCTACAACAGGAGGTTGTGAATTTCTTGGAAGAAAACTCATCTCTTGGCAGTGCAAGAAACAGACTATTGTAGCTACTTCTACTACTGAAGCAGAATATGTTGCTGCTGCCAATTGCTGTGGTCAGGTACTTTGGATTCAAAATCAGATGTTGGATTATGGGTTTAACTTTATGAACACTAAAATCTACATTGATAATCAAAGTACCATTTCCATTGTTAAAAATCCTGTTTTTCATCAGAGAACCAAACACATAGAAATTAGGCACCACTTTATCAGAGATGCAAATGAGAAGCATCTAATTCAAGTGCTTAAAATCCATACTGATGATAATGTGGCTGATTTGTTAACAAAAGCTTTTGATGGACCTAGGTTTAATCACCTAGTTGCCAACATTGGGATGGTTAACCCTTAAATGCTATGTTTGAGGGGAGGCATAAGCCTCAGGGGAGGCATATGCCTCAGGGGAGGATTGTACATGTTGTATTTATATAGATTATTATGTTTACTAGAATTATGTTTACTAACCTTGTTTTGCAGGTTATTACTAATCTCGTATATTATTCTGTTTTGTTGTGTTTTTGTGTTTTGTGTGAATGTCTGGTGTCAGGTCATGTTTCTGCTGATGTTCAAAGATCTACATTCAATAGCATTCGATGTAAAGACATCAAAGTAAAATATTATTCATCAGTGGAAAGTTTGGTACAACCATTACAAAGATCTGTCATCAGAAAGAACACAAAATACATCAATCACCAACAACCAATCACCATCATACCATCACATCCCTAAGCTACAACCTAATCCATCTTCCTCTCCCCTTTACCCAAGTCCTTTGGGTCTGGCATCTTCTTGTGGATTCCTCTGGATTGCATGTCCTTGTTCCAGAGTTTGGGAGCTGCAAGACCAAGCACCACCTTCAATGGACCTTTCTTTCTACTTGAGGACTATGGCTCTTCAGGGACAGAGATTCTTCTCATATCTGTACAGACTCTTTCCATTTCACTAGTTAAGAATGCAGTGACAGGAGTGAAGTCAGGGACAACCATAGCTAGAGGAGCTGGTGTTTCCTCAGCTTCAGTGGTTTCTTCTGATGAGGTTGGAGATGGACATAACTCTGAAGGACCTTCATTTAAGTAGTAGTATGATCTTTGGATCTGAGGTATGTCAAAGGTAGAGTCTGATGAATCAGAAGAGATTTCAATGACATTGGGGGATGGCTTCATGTTTTGAATGTGTGAAAGACTTTGGGATATGTTATTTGTGGAATGGTGAGTTGCTAATGACTTGAAGACTTCTTTTAAAGACTTGATTTGAGTTTACTGGGAGTTAATGTAAGTTAATGGGAGGTAGTTGAGTCAGTAGCAATTACTAAGTGTGCAAGTTGTCCACTTAATTGGATACTTCGGATGAAAGTCAATGGTTTGACCAACATGCTGCTGATACTAGTTATCTGGTTGTTAAGTGTGTTCCTGCTGATGGCTTATTCAAGTTCAATTTATTCAGGGGAATGCTGATTAGAAGAATTAAAACAATCAATAATTAACAAGGCAAATTTTATTGATTCTTCAAAAGTACAATACAAGATTGTGAAAATAAAAGCTTAACAATAAAGTTCCTATTCTACTTTGCCCTTGCCCTTGCCTTCCACAGTCTTCTCTTTGCCTTTGTTGTTGATGTTGAAGAGTCCTTGCCACTGAGGACAGGGCAACCCTAACACAATCTTTCTGGTCTTTGGCAATGGGGAATTTACTTTTCTTCTTCTTGGACGCGAGGACTGAGCCTTATCAGAGGTTGTAGGGGTGTAAAGTTCATCATTCTCATCATCCTCTTCATTAGAAGATGTAAAGATGATGAGAGACTCATCAAGATTGGGAACTCTGTTTGCCCTCTCCAACTCATTCCACCTTCTCTCCATCTCTTTCTGGTAATCAGGATCATCAATTTCAGAGGGATATGGTGGAAGATCTTCAGATGATGATGAACTCGGTGCAGGCACATCATGTTTCTTCTTCTTGGCTTGTTCTTTTGTGAGACCACGGGGAAGTGTTGGCATTCTGAGTGGGGGTGGACATGTTAGTGAATCAGATGTATCTGATGATTCAGAAGAAAGGTTGATGATGGGTTGATTGGAAGCCATGGATGTATTGCTATTTGGAGATATGATAATTAGGGATTTGAATTGAAGTGGAGAGATTTGGGGATAATTGCATTTATTTATAAGACCACCCAACCGCGTGTCTTTATTACCATTAATGCGAGGCAGTTTAGAGATAATTAAGGGTTCTTTGAAATTTGATTTAAGAGATCTTTTTCAAAGATATTTGGTTTCCACTGACGGGTAGATTCTGCTGATAGATTCTGCGGATGGTTCTGTTGACCATAGTCAACCTTTTGACTATTTTCTGCGGATTGACCATTTGCGTTCAGCCGTTTGATTTGGTTTCTTCGGATGAGTCAGTTAATTGGGATTTGCCTTAGTTGATTTTTGGTCAAAGATTTCTTTCCAATAATTCATATCAGTTTCATTCCACGTTTGGTAACTTCTATAATTAACCAAGACGTGCATATCCCACTCCCAAATTAACTGATTCCCTCTCGCTATATAATTTCAAAAACCATTTCAACATTTTTCAGAACACCCAACCCTAATTTTGTATTCACATTCAATGGCTGAACTATATTTCAAATGAGATCATAACAAACATGCCTTTCTTGGTCGTGGTAAGGGTGATGAAGATTATGTGGGCATGATGGAATTTCTTCAAAGGTCCAAGATTTGTTATGCTCTGCTCCAATACCCAAGTGTAATTCATGAGTCTCTTTTTGTACAATTTTGGGAAACAGCACGAACAAGGACTGTTGAAGATGGACCAACAGAGATTGTTGCTGTCATAGATGGAGAAGAATATGTGGTTACTGAGTCATTGGTTAGGACCAAACTACAGTTGGATGATGAAGGAGGAGTGATTGATTTGCCTAAGAGTGAAATACTTAGAGGGCTTCAGGCTGCTGGTTATAGTGGTGATGGGAAAGTATGGTACAAGAATCTGTTTTGTCCAAAATGGAGGTTTCTGACACACACATTGCTTCAGTGCACGGGTTCTAAGTCTGGTGGATGGGACCAATTCTCTACAGACATTGCTCTTGCCATTGTGTGTCTCTCTCAGGGAAGAACATTTAACTTTTCTAGGTATATCTTTAATGCTATGCTTGAAAATGTTAAGGATACCAAACTTAAATATTTAATGTATCCTAGGTTTCTTCAAATCATTTTAGACATTGCGACCAATGACCCCACTCACTTGCCTGTTAAGGGTTTATCTAAAAAGTTGTTTTCCCAAATGAAATTTAAATTTACTGGTGAACAAATACCCTTACTTCCAGCTATGTTGCCTGGTGGCAATGTTCCTGATGGAGTAGCTGTTGATGTAGCTGCTGATGCCCCGGTGGGCAATCCCCCTGATGGAGAAGCAGCTGATGTAGCTGCTGGTGGTCAGGATTCTCCTGATGCTCAAGCACCAGAGGATTCTCCTGACAAAACTGAAGATGCTCCTGATGCAAATGCATCAGTTGCTTCTGATGTTCAGCCACCACCCTCTCCTGTACCTTCACCTATGGATATCAATTCTCCTGAGCATGAGCTCAATGAGAATTTAGGTTTTGACCAACCTGTAAACTCACCACAATTTACAAGACTTCCTTCACTCAGTCCTTTGAGACCTCACTTTGAGGATCATGTACATGTAGATGTAGATGTAAATTTAGATAATTCTACTTACAGGACCAATGATGCTTCCAATACCACAGATATCCCTGTTGGTGGAGCTGAAGGTTCTGTTACTCTCACTTCTGTATCAGCTTTGTTGAACAGGTATGTATCTAAGGTGGACAAATTGGAGAATGATCTGAACTTCACCAAAAAGAATCTTAGCAAAGCTGTTCTGACTCTAATTGGAAGAGTTAAGAAGTTGGAGGGTAAGCTTAAGCAAAGGAAGAAACAAGGTGTGGTGTATGATTTAGATGAGGATTCTACTAAAGCATCTGACAACATTGATTTGGAAGGCCTTGAACTTCTTGCTGCTACCACTTTGGAGAGTGTTCAGAAGAATGCTGACATTAGACCTGAACCATCTGTTGCTCCAACTGCTGATGTTGCTCATGCTACTGATGCAAGTGTTCCCAAGGACTCCAGAGATCAGAAGTCTGCTGATGTTGCTCATTATGTCAGAAGGAAGCATTCTGCTGATAAGAAGTCTGCTGATGCTCCTAGCAAGAAGACTTCTGCTGATGTTTCTAGAAAGGAATCTTTTCCTACTCCTTTGCCAGAAGTGGGCACTCATGGTCCATCAGTAGATATTCCAGCTGATTTTCCTCATGATTCTCCTGATAAGACTTTTGTTCCTCCTGAGAAGAAAGATAAAGGAAAGTCTATATTGATTGATTAAGACATTCCTTCCAGAGTGAAAACCAAGGTGGAACTTGCTAATGAAAAACTTAGTGAGAATGTTGCTGCACATTTGCAAGCTAAAGAGGATGCTGCAGTTACTAAAGTTCAGTTGGATTTGAAAGCCTCAGAAGCATTGGCTAGGAAAATTCAAGATGATTTGGATAAGATGGGACCTCAATTCACTACCACCTTGCCTGCTGAAAGAAAGAAGGAGCTTGATGAAATAGCTAAGAATCTTACTGCTGAACAATGGGAGAATTTGGCTGAACAGGCTGCTTCCAAGCCTAATTTGGGTGACTCTGAGCTTGGAGTTGATAATCCTGCTTTTGTTCAGATGATGGTTGAAAGAGGAAGATTGAAGAGACAACAGGAGGCAGAGATTAAAGCTAAGTATCAAAAGGAAAGACATTGGACAAAGAATCAAATCAAGAAATATATGAGGAATTTTGTGAAGAATCAGGGATGTTCTATGTTTGAGTCAGGCTGGACTCAAAAGAGGGTCTAGGGATTTTCAGATAAGCAGCTGACGTACTACTATGACAAGATTATTTCCAATCTTCATTCTTCTGGTATACATGTCCAAGATGTGTTGGAGTTTAGAGGAAGACTTTTGGATGAGCCTCAAGCTAAGAAAGCTAAGCTTCATGATATTGCTAGTCAACCTGCTGAGTCTATTGGGTTTGTTCATGGTGGTCAGGAGAATGTGCAACTTCCTTCAGTTTTGCCTCAGAAGAATGATACTCCTGATGCTCAGAATGATGATACTCCTGATGCTCAGATGGATGATACTCCTGCTGCTTCTCATCATGATACTGCTGAATCTCATCCTGATACCACTGAAGCTCCACATGATGTTACCAATGATGCTTCAGAAGATACTCCAATTGAAGTACCTGATGATGATGATTCTGCAGATGTTCCTGCTGATACTTCCAAACAAGTGCCTAAAGAAGAACCTGTTGATGGTCCTTCTATTCCTGTTACTATTGGCACTAGAAAAAAGACTAAAGCTATCAAGAGGAAGGCTCCAAAAGATATTCCTTTAGAGGATAGTACTACTTTTCTTGATTATGCTTCTGATGATGGTCAAGACCCTGTTTATGGGAGAAAATTGTGAAGTGGGAACTTGTTGACTCTGAGCTTGGTCAAGGAAAAGTGAATGTTATAACTAGACAAGATGGAACTACCAAGACATTCTTGTTTCTGAGTCAGATTTTACATATGGTGGACAAACAAGATCTTCTCTCACTTTATGATTGGGTTACCAAGTACTATCAAACTCATTCCCCTGATGACATTGGAATGTATTTGATGGGTGATTTGCAGATTCTGTGTGATTCTTATAAAGGTAATTCTGGTGTAAGGTTTCAAGTATGGAAAGGTCAAAAGACATGGGTGGTTGACTATTGGAAGTTCTTTCCACTACCTAATGTTCACATGATTGTCAAAACCACTGGTAAGACCTTATATTGTTGGGCTGATCTTCTTTATCCAATCACAAAAGAAGTTATGAATCTCATGCTGGAGACAAAGTTATTTGTTCCTTTGGATATGACTGAGAATGATCTTCATCTTGCTGAACAATTGGTAAGGTTCATCAGAAGAAGTATCTTGACTAAGAAGGAACTTGCAACCAAGCATGGCATTCAAATGGATTCTTATCTGCAATGAGCTGATCTCGTATTGTATTTTGTTGTATATTTTTTTTTATTTTCTTTCAGTTTAGTAAAAAAAAAAAAAAAAAAAAAAAAAAAAAAAAAAAAACTAACATATTTGTATAGTTTTGTGTATGTTGTATGCAGGTTTGGTGTTGATTCTTATCACACTCTTTCTGGTCATCAACTTGCCTGATGTTGACTATTCCATCAAAAAGTTGGCTAGTCCAAAGGGTACAGCTTTGGTAAAGACTCATCAAATCTGTTGATAGTTGTAATGGTTTGCTCAAAATCATAGGGTTTTCAACTCACCCATGCTTTGTTGCTGAGTAGTTGAAATGGTTGTCAATTGACCATGGATTTTTCCTTTATGGATTCCAAATAATTGGCTAGCCCACATGTATATGGCTTGTGGTAAAAGCTGTGGAAAACCATATTTGGTATTCAATTGACCAAGATGATAATTCATCAATAATTGACTAGTCCTGAGCAAACGGCTACAGGTAAAGACATATCAAATCCGTTTATAGCTGATGATTTGCTAAAAATCATGTGGTTATCAGTGTACCTTTGAACACTTGGCTACTCCAGTAGTGATGGCTATTGGTAAAGAGACATCAAATCCATTATTTTCAATGATTCACCTCTCACAGGAGTTAACACACCTGGATGTGATGAGAATAGTATGAAACTTATATGTTTTGATGTACATTTAGTCTTGTGTTGCTGCAAAGAATGGTGCTTTTCAAATGTTTGCTGATCATAGAGATTCTGCTTCTGAAGATTCTTTGTTGCTGATGTTCTGTTTCAATCCTCTGGTTTATGCTATTGGCGATCTATCAAGCAATCTTGAACTTAACTGTGTCAAATTCAAGATTAGGGGAGGATTGTAAGGAATTATTGAAGATACTACTGACAGATACTGCTGATAGGTTCCTGCGGAAGGCTTAGTGACTTTCTGCTGATGACTAGTTCCTGCGGACATATAGAAATCCTACGGATAGAGTTTAACCGTGGATATAACTTATGTATTTTAGGACAAGATATGTAGAATATCTTTTATTGGTTTATTATTATTCGTTTCTTGTAAGAAAGGTTAGGGTTTCCACTAGTATATAAGGAACCCTAGGTCATTGTAATAGACACAAGTTTCTAGTACGAAGTTTCATTATTATTATTAGTTTATCGATCCATAGAGGATCAAGTTTAGTATACGTTTGTTTTTATATTCCGCATAATTACAAGCTCACAGAGATTATCTAACTTAGTCTAGCTAGTGATTACATTAGTTGGCTAACGATCTATTGGCTCGTGATCTATCAAGGTATAGATCCCTACACACATGGTATCTTAACATTCTTAGTATCGCGTCTCTTTATCTTAGGTTCGATTCTAGTAAAAGGAGATCGAGGGTCATCAATAAGATTATTATAATATGCAATCTCCTCCTTAGTGGGGTATAGATTAAAATAATCATTTAGCTTCGGATCTATTTCCCCCTCTTCAAGTTCCTCAACAACATTCACAAAATCATTAGGCCCTAGGTCCTCATTTGAATACAAGGCGGTTACTAGGTCACTAAATGCATGGTCGAGCTCAACCTTAATCAACCTATTAAGCTCCCTAAGTTCCCTAATCTCACTCTCAATTTGTTCACGTAACACAACCACTTCTCTAGGGGAAAGGGGTGGATTCGCGTTTTCCATAATGGTCAACGGAATAGTCAATGAATTTAATTTACTAACAAAAGCACGAAGAAAAAGATAGACTAAAGAGAACCTAAAAATAAAAATAAAATCTTACTAGAACGGAATCTAGCAAGTAGACCTAATAAAAAGAGATTCTAACCTAGAAAATAACTATTCCCCGGGCTGCGGCGCCAAAAACTTGATGCGTGGGAATTGCACCAGGCTTTACCTCTCGAGGGATCTCGAGAAGCTTACAACCCCCACCAGGCAGTGTACCTGATCGTTGTAGTATAGTATAGTGACAAGTACCGGGGGATTGATCGTTCAGCTAGGAATAGTGTCGCTAGGATTAGAAAACCTAAATACTAGTTCTAGAGATGATGGATGATTCTTTTTATATTTTTATATTTTTTAGAAAGCAAATTAAAATCTCGGGTTTGAAGGATTTGGGCGGAATTAGTTGCTAGTCAACTAACCCAATACTAAGATGCAATCAAAATAAAATACTAAAAGTGAAAATAAACTTATTTAAACTAAGGTTGTGAGCAATAAGTGGAGAAATGTGTTTACTTAGATTTCACTACTCCCTAGATATCTTTTACACGTTAATTACTTGTTATAGTTGCGTAGATGACGGATTGTATTCCTTAATACCATTCATGGGGTGGCTCCTAACATGGGATCATTAGAATTTACTCATGCATTAAATACAACCAATAAAACCTAGTACACATCGGTTCATGTTTCCTAAGACGTTCAAGCATGTTACCATTTGGAGATCTGCCAGTTTTCTTAAGCCTAACATTGAAATCATTCATCCAATACAACCATAAACAAGTAATCAACACATAATCAACATCTAGGTTTCATTAGATCTAAGCAAACACAAGATAAATCTAGCCTAGCATGGTGGAATTAAGACAAGCACAAGATATAGACAACCAACACATAGACATATTGATTGAATTAAAAGAACACTTATCTCAATGGCACATGTAAGCATTCAAGGGTTGAAAACCCTTGAAAAGCTGTAAAATTCGTATATGGTTCGGCCTTAGGGTTTCTCCAAACTTGTTCCTCCTTATAAATGAAAATTAGAAAACTAGAAAACTATATATAGATAATAGAGTCTGACGGCGTCAAGAACAACCTTGTGACACCGTCATCTCGCCGCCAAAATAATCCTTGGACTGCCTTGATCTACATCTGACGCCGTCATGTATTCCATTTTTCCAGGCCGTCACGCATTTAACTCTTGACGCTCTACTTTGTGACGCTTTCATTTCTGTACTGGGTCGTCGTGATCTTTACTCTTGACGCCGTCAAGAAAGTACTCTTGACGCCGTCACACACTGTTCCCAGCATGGAAAATTAAGTCTTTGGCGTTTTCTTCACTTTTATGCTCCAAAAAGTCCGAATTGCTTCCTTTTCCAGATTTCACTCCCAAAGTACCTAAAATCACAAAAGGAACGATTTATGGCAATATTTGATCAAATAAATTCAATTCCGGGCTTAAATGACCCTCTAAAAACATATCATTTTTCGCCTCATCATCCTACCAATAGTAGGCTTCATGTCACGATAGAAACAGAGGTTGCAAAGTTCGCAAACAATAAAACTAAATTCAATAACATACAGAAAATAAAGCCAAAATATCTTAGGAGAAAGGTTGAAAATAAGAAGCTGGTCTACTTTTACATAATATTTTCTTAAAGGTCGTGAAATGGACAAATCGGGCAGGTTAAAGTGGGCAAATCATTAGTGCTGGTCAAAACATCTTATGGCTAGGCAGGGTTGGGTAATATGTTAGAAAACATTTTTGTACTTTAATTGTGATAATTGTTTTTTACACTATTGCAATGATGGTCATCAGCATTTTACTGGTGGGAATTTGAGAAATTTTGTGCTATTGAATACACTTCAGATGACAGGTTCAACCATTTACCTATTTCTCTTTCCAGTTAAATGTGTTAGCTTAATCCATATAACCCATCAAAGACCAAAGTTTAGTAGTAAAGTATTAGCTCATCAGAACCCCTCTGCTGCAGTGGACTTGTATCCTACATTTTAACTACTAAGTTTAAGAAATAAAATTAAGTGATTTTGTAAATTGGACTTGACCCGAACCTGACTTGACCCGACCCGATTTGACCTGAACCCGACTAACCCGAGTTCAAATAGGGTCGGGTTCGGGTATATTATTTTTGCCCTCAACCCGACTTAGACCCGACCCATTTGACCCGAACCCGACCAACCCGACCCGAATAACACCCCTAATTATAGGTTATCTTTGATAAACTAAAGATTCTTTTTCTCAAAAAAAAAAAAAAAAAAAAAAAAAAAAAAAAAAAAAAAAAGTCATTCGATAGCTTTTGCTAAATGGAGTTTAAGTTTTTTTTTTTTTTTTTTTTTTTTTTTCTTTTACCTCAATGACTTGAGATTTCTATAAGTAATATGAGATATTACTTGAGCAAAACACTCTTTCACACAATTTACTAATTTTATTATAAAATACAAAACATTTTTTTATTATTATTATTTTTTATTAATATAAAAGTCTTTTTGCATTTGAGGAGAATTAGTTATAAGGGATAATTACCCAAACGGCCCGTTACCCTGCGGTCTAGGCATTTTTAGCTCGATTTTGAAATATTCTTGATTTAGCCCGGGTGTATAGCCAACCGCATGATGACACGTGTCCTCCAGTTGCCCAAAAAACACAAAAGCTGCCCCAAAAAATGACACTTGTCATCATGCGGGTGGCTATACGCTTGTTGCCCAGGGCAACCCGGGCTAAAACGGAAATATTTTAAAATCGAACTAAATATACCTAGACCCAGGGCAACCGGACTATTTAACTATTTACCCATAGTTATAATAGATGGTAAATAGTGAGGAAAATGATTTGGCAATAAAAAGTCATTGATAGCTTATTGGATTGTGAATGTTGTTACGTAAAATTAATTTGTTGCAATGACTTTTGTTTCAACTTATAACTGCTTGTTTTGCGGTTTAATTTAGTCATGATAGAGCTGCTTGTCTTACTCATTAGTGACCACAAATGTTTAAATGCGAATGACCATATATAGATTATTTATCTCTCTAAATACTCAAGCAGCCGCCAGCCCACCACCACCTTGTTACTTCTCCGGCCGTCGGCTTGGCTTTGTTCAAGTATGACAGTCTTTAGTCCTCCAAATGTCAGTATGCCATGCTTTTAACCACATGAGTGTTACCAGGGGTGAATCCAGAAGTCTAAGTTACCAAGTGCACAAAATTGTTTACGAATATAAAAGAAAGAAACTAAAAATGAACTAAAATGTATGATTTTATTATAATTAATCAAAAACTAAAAATGACAT
The DNA here is from genome assembly GCA_030686995.1 of Artemisia argyi. Classification (NCBI taxonomy): domain Eukaryota; kingdom Viridiplantae; phylum Streptophyta; class Magnoliopsida; order Asterales; family Asteraceae; genus Artemisia; species Artemisia argyi. The sequence continues at coordinate 2,098,685 of CM060695.1, read as the reverse complement.
TCATTTTTTTTAAACATGTCAGTAGACTAACTAAGCAAGACACAGAACTTTGTGACATATTTATTTGGCTCAACCAAATTCAACCATCATGAAGTATGAAGAAAATGCTAACTGTAGCTGCAGTTTCGAGTATATGTACCATCACACATTAACTTATGCTATAGTTTTTTTTTTGTGCAAAGGTGAATGAATTATATTAATCTCCAACAATATTACAATCATAAGAATAAAACAAGACTTGGACAAACCCAATCTTGATACAAACACTGAAACTACTACTAGAACAAAGATTGATTATACACTAATGTTTGATATCAGATAATACAATGCCTTTATCTGACCACACTATCCTTTGTCAGAAACATAGCATCTCAGAAAAATACTACTCTTTAACAATCCTCTTCAAATCATCCTCAATTCATCAATTCACCTTAAGCACCTACCATCTAGCTACATTTTTATCTTACCCTCATCCTATGCTCACTCAACCAACACCCACAGTAAGCATAAAAGGAAAGGTTAATGGCTTCACTAGGCACCCATAACCTCTCCACAGTAGGGGCTATACCAATTATGCTACATTTCCATTTACTACAATGGCTTCACACAATTGGGAACACACACCCTACAGTGAGTACCAACCTTTCCTCCTTGGCAATGTATAGATAGGACCAAGTAGGTTCATCTTTCACAATGTATAAATGACTAAAAACGTTATTCATATCTTTCGATATCTCTATGTTTTGATAATCACAAAACGAAAACCCATCAAACTAAAGATCATGACGTAAACAAGTATTTAGTAGTAAATATTCACTTTTACCATCTAATCACTTAAGGTATGAATAAACAAAGTGTCTAATGCATTATAAGATCAAAGGGGTATTTAATTAATTATTACAAAGTTTATTTAAATATATAAATATATTATATATCTTTGAAAAACACTTTTGGTAATAAAGAAAAATGTTTTAATCATACTAAATATATGAATTCAAATTTTTAACCAAAATCGGTTAGTTTTTCACCAAATAAACTTTCCCCACTATAGGACAAAGTTTCTGGCCGTTACAGCTGGGTGGCCCCCTTAATTATAAGGGGCGGTCCCCTTAAAATTAAGGGGACCGGCCATGAATTAAGGGGACCGGCACGCTCATGTACAGTAACTTTTGTCCCTATAAATACTGGTTCATTTCACAGATTTTTCTCACCTTTTTGCACTAAAAACTTTCTGATTCAAACCTCGATTTCTATCTTAAAAATCCTTTGTTCATATAATTCATAAGCCTTTGTTTCCAAGTGATCCAAAGCTTCATCCACTCAAGTGCAAAGAGAAGAATACTTCTATCTATCAAGACTAGAAGTATTACAACTTAGTATCATCTTGCTATCTAAGTTGTTTGATCATTTCATCTTGTATATCATTCATTCTTTAGTAAATATAGTGTATACATTGGTTAGCTAGATTTAGATATAGGATCTAGATTTATTGAATGTGTGAAGTGGTACTAGAAGTGAAGAAGTAGAGGTGCATAGGATTAGTGGTAGAAGAAATAAGAAGTGGTAGTATATTGAAGTAGAGATTAGATTGTGAAGACATAGAAGTTGAAGCCTTGAAGTTGAGAAGACCTTGAAGCCTAGAAGTTGTGAAGAAGTATAAATCTTGAAGTAGTAGATAGAACTAAGTTGTGAAGGTGTGAAGAAACAAGTGGCATGAAGAAGAAGAGTTAGGAGATAGAAAGGTGTGAAGAACATTGGTGTGAAGTAGATAGGTGTGAAGTAGAAAGGTGTGAAGAAGAATTGGCGTGAAGTAGATTGGTGTGAAGAAGTTGTGTAGAAGTTGTGATTAAGTTGTGACGAAGTTGTGGTGTGTACATTGGTGTGTAAGGTTTTCTCCGCCATAAGGGAGGTTATTGATCTAGTGAAGAAAACTCTCGAGTTCGGTGCTCGGGGAATGGAGTAGGGCAAGGAAGTTGTCCTTGTAGCCGAACCACTATAAATCCTTTGTCTCTCGGTTTGATCTTTCCATCTCTCACTCTTTGTTTATTTTGTGGAAAACTAGAAGGGGGGGGGGGTTGAATAGTTTTACGTCTTTTTAATTTTATTATGAAAACTTAGTTTAGTTTTAAAACCTTGTTTGCTTTTAAAACTTTGATTCAATCTTATGTGAACTCAAATCTTGAACAATATGAACAAGTATATCTAAGTATGAACAATAATAATAATGTAAGCTAAGTATGTGAAATCAACACATGCATAATATAAACAATTATAGCTATATACGAGAGATAAGTACGTAATCGTTTCTTTTATAATCCTTAGTTATATTTTGTATGAAAACTATACTTGATCGAAATGATCAATTATATGTATGTAACCTTTCTAGTTTGATTGTAAAAACTTTGTTTTGTGAATGAAACTTTCGTTTGATCTTTAAGTAAAATCAATATTAGCACTATATGAGCAACTATATATATACGTCTACGTCTACAAAAGTAATAACGATATAAGCAAGATAATAAGTAAGATATGGAAAGATCTAACCGCGAGACAAAGGATTTATAGTTGTTCGGCTACAAGGACACCTTCCTTGCCCTACTCCACTCCTCGAGTCACCTACTCGAGAGTTTTCTTCACTATGTCAACAAGCTCCTTATGGCGGAGAAACCTTACACACCAATATACACACCACAACTTCGTCACAACTTATTCGCACCTTCTACACAACTTCTTCACACCTATCTATCTTCACAACTATCTACTTCACAACAATCTTCTTCACAACTATCTACTTCCCAACTTCTCTACTTCACAACTATCTACTACACAATCTCTCTATCTACACACCTTGTTAATCTATTTTCTATCAAGTATTCACAACTAGTTACACAAAGAAATAGATATAATGGATGATGCACTAACAACTTGAATTTGGAGGTCACAACAAGTTGTAATACTTCTTCTCTTGGTAGATTGAAGTATTCTTCTCTTGCACTTAAAAGGTAGAGGTTTGGATCACTTTGAAACAAAGATTTATGTATGTATGATCAAAGGATTTTAGAGAATAGAAATGAGATCTAGAACAGAAAGTTTTGGGGTGCAAAAGGTGAGAAAAATCTGTGGAATGAACCAGTATTTATAGGGGAGAAAATATTGTTTGGGAGTGTGGCCGGTCCCCTTAATTGTTTGGCCGGTCCCCTTAATTTACTAGCCGGTCCCCTTAATAATTAAGGGGGCCGCCTAACAAAAAAAAATATTTTCTTCAGAATTTTTGTCTTTTTGTTTGGAAGGTTTTTCCTGAAGAGTATAGCCGTTTTTTGGGTAGAAATTTGAATTCAAAATATTTATTTTGAATAAAACATTTCTTTATAAATACAAAAATATTTTGTATAAGTTTAAAAATTTTTGTCCCACTTTATAAAAAATGTAAGGTTTGTAAATATAAAAATTCTTTTGATCATAAAATGCATTAAACACTTTGTTTATTCATACCTTAAGTGATTTGGATGTAAAGTGAATATTTATCACTAAGTACTTGTTTACGTCATAATTTTTAGCTCAATGGGTTTACGTTTTGTGATTATCAAAACATAGAGATATCGATAAATGTTAATAATGTTTTTAGACATTATTTATATCAACAATCTCCTCCTTTTTGATGATTACAAAACCTAAACTCATTAAGTCTAAAAATTAATTTTAGACAAGTACTTAGTGAGTTTATATTCACTTCTCCCCCTTTTTGTAGAATCAAAAAGGTTATGCCGTCTAGCTTCATAAATGAAGTTAGACGGTATGAAAGCTCCCCCTTGATGTGTGCTCCCCCTCGTTCGAGTGCACCAAGGAAACGAGATATGGAATTCTCGCAAGAAAAATTTTAGAAGCACAAGCATATATAGAAGAATATGCAATATACAAATAACAAGCATAGCAAAAGAATATTAAGGATACATAACAATTAATTCAAAGTGATTATGTTAAAGATCGTAATTTGCCAAAGAGAGCCATCGGACTTGCCTGTAACAAAAGGTTGGTTGATTCGTATTTTAAAGTGAAAATCATAAGCATATAGTATGCTTAGATAGTTGATGATGGAGTGTTTGGAATGAAGATGGTTGAGTTAGGGTAAGGTTGTTGGATTAATGGAGGTATATGTTTGGGTCATGAATTTTGGAGATTTTGGTGGTGGAGAGTTTGTAGCGGAAGAGGTTGATTAAGGTTTTGGATATTGTTCAAGTGAGAGTATTGGATGTGATCTAGTGAGAAGACATTAAATCCAAGTGAAGTGTTCATTGAATGCAATGGTTTTTAGGAGAATGATGCAACAAGGTCAATTGTTGACATGCTTATCAAGTTGATTTATGTTGTGTGGTGATGAGGGTAATCTAGATGAAGGTGGATCCAAATTGTGTTGAGCAAGATGTAAGGCTAAAAGAGCACCAAGCTTATGGGATTCTTTTAGCGCCTCAACGAATATTAAGTGTTCGGAGGAAGGTGATGGTGGTGGAGTATGATAGTTGTCTTGGGTGAGGGTTTGAACATGCAACATAGGAATGACATGTGAAGTTGTACGATGTGGTGGTGATACTCTTGGTGGTGGAGACATGTTTGAGCTTGGGTAATCATGAAAACATGATATGGGTGGAAGAGATTCTTCATGAGTGGATGGTGTTTTTGTTGAATGAGCAACATGTAAAGTGTTGGTAATGAGGTTGGGATTATTGTTTTGGGATTGTGCATGCTCATCATAAGAAGGAGCATTAGTGGATGCGCGAATGGATGATTTGTTGTTAAATGGATCATTTGTGTGAGAGTGAGGTTTAGGTGTTGGTTGATTATGAACAACATCACTTGAGTTGTGAAAAGATTATGAGGTTTGAGTGTAATGTAGAAGGATATGAGTGAGTAAAGGTTTTTGATATGTAATGTTGGTGAGAAGGAGAGTGAGGTGTTAGTTATGTAATGTTGAAGACATAGGAGGAATTTGGTGTTGGATTTTTGACAACATCATTTGGTTTGACGGGCTTTTAATGGAAGTTAGGCTTTCTTCTCCAAACGGATTATTTGGTGGTTTTGGTTTAATGGGAGAGGTCATGAAGAGATGAGTATAGATTGAGAGGAATGAGAGTGTTTATAATGTAGGATTGGTGGGATTAAGGGTGTATAAATTTTGATAGAAGGTTTAGGATAAAATAGGTTTATGAATTTTGGGAAGTGTAGGATGAAATAGGCTAAAAAGTAGAAAAAGGAAACAACACCTTCGACCATCAGATGGCCGGTCCCCTTAATTGGAGGCCGGTCCCCTTAATAATTAAGGGGGTCGCCTTATGATTTAAGGGGACCGCCCATCTGGTGATTCCCAGATTGCCAGAAAAGGGTTTTTGGTAGTGAATTTCAAAAAGGTTGTGTTTTTTGTTTCAAACAAGTCCAACTCTTTGAGGCAATTAAGCATATACTAATTATGTAGGCAATTATGTAGCCAAAACATGTTAATCAAAGAGATTAAGTAAACAAGCAATTTCATCTAGCATGCAAACATACTCATCAAGCAAGTAAAATATAAGTGCTAGGAAACAATAAGCAACATCAAGTATTTCATAACTACATAACTAGGAGGATTAATCCTAATGTGTATCAATGTGCAATAAGTGGGTAGTTATGATAGCATAGATTTCTAGACTTGTTACACACAAAGTCTTAATGAACAAACCATGGTCCTCTTTATTTGATTTAGTTCACTTATAAGTGTCATTTATATAAATATAGATGACAAATATGAGATCACCATGCATGATTTTAAAAGAGACGTTTTTAGCATTATTCAACAATGTTTGAAAGTAAGTTTTCACTTAGATGTGAGAGTTATTTGAATAAAATAGATTGGGTTTTTACTTCAAAATGTGTGAATGAATGGTAAAGAATATTTTCCCAATCTTTAGTTTTGATCAAAACAAAATTGTGGATATTGATAGTGAAACCATGTTATTTAAAAGTGTGATAGTTATTTGAAAAACTATTTTCCAAAATGTGAGATTTTTGCATATTTTTAGAGATATTAGATTTTTGACAACAAATATCATAAATCAAATATTTAAAAAATGTTTATTAAAGATCTCATGCTCAAGAGGATTGGTTAAGCCTATTATTATCTCATGCTATCGTTTCTACATATCCTATGATCCTAAAGGAAATGAAGACGATAATTTATATGTTAGATGCGAGAGTGTTGAATGGGGTATAATCTAACATCTATAGTTCCTTTGTTTTCGCATGCTTATCTAACTTAATGCCATAGTCTACGAGAGCTTGTTTCATCCATAGTTTTCTTACGCGAGGGATCTAATCCTACTTCTATATTAACGATCGATCCACTTAACTCATTTCACTTCATCACCATGAGTTTGCTAATAGTGGATATAAAAGATTTCCATTTTCTATTTCGTTCGGCAATGAACAATTTTATCTTATTCCTAGGAGAGTCAACCAATGATGTTTCTAGGTTATAAGAATATAAGCAATTATGTACTAAGCATTAATCTAACTAATCATTTATCTAAGCATGCAAATTAAAGTGATGAACTTAAAAGAAACGCGTACCTTTTAGTCTTCAATGGAATATCTTCAAGCACTTCAAGTGACCATGTTGACTTATAGAAGTCATTTGTAGATGATATTCCAACTTCTTCCAAGATTGACAACTTAGCCACTTGGTCCCCATTGTCTCATTGATCCAAAGTTGTTTGGTCCAAACATATTTAACATTTGGCTAGGATGCATGTATGGTGGTAATATTTCCCAAGGATTGTAACTTGGTTGATAATTCCACATTTGATTTATAGTGTTAGTGTAATATTGTCTATTTTGATTTCTTCTAGGTTGAGGTGTTTTAGATCTTGGATGATGATTGTTAGGTTTTCTTGGTGGTGGAGTTTTAGATCTTAATTTAGGTTTAGAGGATCCTACTTCGGTTTTTAAGGATGGTTTATAAAAAGTCTTTACTTTTTCATCATTTGCAATGGGTATTTTTCTATCTTTTGTAAGTATATACTTAGGATTTGATTCTAATGATTTTTGTTTACTAGATTCACATTCAAACTTTATACTTTTATTTTCACTAGTTGAAACATTAGTTGAAGTTAATCCTAGACCGGTTTTATCTCCCGAAGTTTCTTGAACACTTATTATTTTCTTAAGTGGGTTACTACAATTTTTAAACTTGTCAAGTTTGAAAATTTCATTTTTAAGTTTTTCGTTTTCATTTTTAACCTCTAAGCATGTTTTACATTTTATAAAAACTTCTTTTCCTTTTTCCAAATGTTGTAGTTTAATTTTTAATTCGAGTATTTCATTTTCTAATAGATTATTAATATGTTTTAGTGACTTATTTTTAGCTATAACCTTTTAACCTAATTTGCATAACCTATTATATTCACTATCTAGGTCTTTTTCGTCTAATGATAAATTTTTGTCACTAAAGTATTCGGTTTCGGAACGTACCTCGCTTGATGTCTTAGCCATAAGACACTTTTCTTCATTTGTGGTTTCTTTCTTGTCCTCATCGCTATCACTCCAAGCACCTCCGATAAACGCCTTTTGATTTTGATCTCTTGACATCATTGGACACTTCCGATGAGATGATTTGGATTGCCACATTTAAAACACTTCCTTTCATTATATGGTTGCCTAACATATCTTCCTCGTCTTTTGAAGTATTTCTTGAAGTCTCGTACGGCCATAACATACTCTTCATCGTCACTTTTGGAGGTTGAGCATTCTTCGTCACTAGAGTCCTTTTTAGCTCTCAACGCAATTGATTTGCTTTGTTCCCTTTTTTCTTTGACCATCTCGGAGTCTTTCTTTATTATTTCTTCGTAGACCTTTAAGTTGCCGATCAATTCGTCAAGTTGTAGAGTTGACAGATTCCTTGATTCTTCAATAGCCGTGACTTTAGCTCGCCATTTTGGATGAAGAGCCCTAAGAAATTTCCTAACAAAATTCTTACTAGAAGAATTCTCATCAAGTGCTTATAAACTTGCGATAATAGTGTTAAATCTAGCAAAAGCATTATCTATTGATTCCTCCTCCGAAATCGTAAATTGTTCATATTGTTGAACAAGAAGATCTATTTTGTTATCTTTAACTTGACTATTACCTTGGTGAGTGATTAGTAAAGAATCCCAAATTTCTTTTTGCGGTTTTACACATAAAAATTCTTTCGTATTATTTACGTGGTAACGCATTGTAAATAACCATTTTTGCTTCATTGTTTTTAGAAAGTCTTCTTTTTAAATCATCATTTTGTTTTTCAAAAGGTACTATTTCATCTTTATTTGTTTCGGGATTATTTTGAGTAGGTAAAAAATCACCATTAGTAATAACATGCCAAAGATCTAGATCTTTTGACTTCACATAAGTTTCGAATCGATTTTTCCAATATAAAAATCCATCACTTTCAAATAGTGGTGGTCTTTGCATAGATTGCCCTTCTAAATACTTTTCAGATTCCATAGATCGTTACAAGTTTTAAAATACAATATACTTTAAAGATCTTGCTAGACGTGGCTCCTGCTGCCAATTGTGGAAAACTAGAAGGGGTGGTTGAATAGTTTTACGCCTTTTTAATTTTATTATGAAAACTTAGTTTAGTTTTAAAACCTTGTTTGCTTTTAAAACTTTGATTCAATCTTATGTGAACTCAAATCTTGAACAATATGAACAAGTATATCTAAGTATGAACAATAATAATAATGTAAGCTAAGTATGTGAAATCAACACATGCATAATATAAACAATTATAGCTATATACGAGAGATAAGTACGTAATCGTTTCTTTTATAATCCTTAGTTATATTTTGTATGAAAACTATACTTGATTGAAATGATCAATTATATGTATGTAACCTTTTTAGTTTGATTGTAAAAACATTGTTTTGTGAATGAAACTTTCGTTTGATCTTTAAGTAAAATCAATACTAGCACTATATGAGCAACTATATATATACGTCTACGTCTACAAAAGTAATAACGATATAAGCAAGATAATAAGTAAGATATGGAAAGATATAACCGCGAGACAAAGGATTTATAGTGGTTCAGCTACAAGGACACCTTCCTTGCCCTACTCCACTCCTCGAGTCACCTACTCGAGAGTTTTCTTCACTATGTCAACAAGCTCCTTATGGCGGAGAAACCTTACACACCAATATACACACCACAACTTCGTCACAACTTATTCACACCTTCTACACAACTTTTTCACACCTATCTATCTTCACAACTATCTACTTCACAACAATCTTCTTCACAACTATCTACTTCCCAACTATCTACTACACAATCTCTCTATCTACACACCTTGCTAATCTATTTTCTATTAAGTATTCACAACTAGTTACACAAAGAAATAGATATAATGGATGATGCACTAACAACTTGAATTTGGAGGTCACAACAAGTTGTAATACTTCTTCTCTTGGTAGATTGAAGTATTCTTCTCTTGCACTTAAAAGGTAGAGGTTTGGATCACTTTGAAACAAAGATTTATGTATGTATGATCAAAGGATTTTAGAGAATAGAAATGAGATCTAGAACAAAAAGTTTTGGGGTGCAAAAGGTGAGAAAAATCTGTGAAATGAACCAGTATTTATAGGGGAGAAAATACAGTTTGGGAGCGTGGCCGGTCCCCTTAATTGTCTGGCCGGTCCCCTTAATTTACTAGCCGGTCCCCTTAATAATTAAGGGGGCCGCCTAACAAAAAAAATATTTTTTTTCAGAATTTTTGTCTTTTTGTAGGGAAGGTTTTTCCTGAAGAGTATAGCCGTTTTTTGGGTAGAAATTTGAATTCAAAATATTTATTTTGAATAAAACATTTCTTTATAAATACAAAAACATTTTGTATAAGTTTAAAAATGTTTGTCCCACTTTATAAAAAATGTAAGGTTTGTAAATATAAAAATTCCTTTGATCATAAAATACATTAAACACTTTGTTTATTCATACCTCAAGTGATTTGGATGTAAAGCGAATATTTATCACTAAATACTTGTTTACGTCATAATTTTTAGCTCAACGGGTTTACGTTTTGTGATTATCAAAACATAGAGATACCGATAAATGTTAATAATGTTTTTAGAAATTATTTATATCAACATATTTACTTGTTAGCATTTCATACATAGTTATAATTGCTTGTGTTGTGCATATATTGATTTCACATAAAGATCAAACTAGGCTTCATTCACAACATTAATTTTATACAAACAAACCAAGTACATAAACTAAACACATATACATATATATGTTTATATATGATATATGAAATTATAAATTCTTTCTCAACATTATATATAAGTAGTGTTTATACAAAATCGTGAATAAACTAGTATCTATATTTTTGCATCGAAGAGTTTTGAAATTTACGTCTATTCTTTAGAAGCAAACTTTTATAAAACGAAAAAGACGTAAAACTATTCAACCCCCCTTCTAGTTTTCCGCATATTTGAAATGGCTGTGAACACAATCTCTAATATCTAACAGATTCCTCCATCCCCAGCTATCATTCACCTCTTTTTGAACTTGCCATAAACTTATGCTATAGTTTCATATGATGATAAAGCTCTGAGCTTCCTTATTAATTAAGTCAATGAAATAAATGTATCATGTGACAAACACACTAACTAAGAGATTATAAATATCACTCTCATATGAAGCACAATTGCCTGTTATCGTGTAGCAAGTATTATGGAATTACACTGCAACCAAGGTGCTCACTTTGGAGTATGTTCAGTGAATTGAGATTAAGAATATAGATGTTATTGAATCATACTTGATTCAGGTTTACAACCCACTTTCGCTCTCTTTATTCATCAAATTTGATACATTTCGTTTACTGAAAAAGCTGCGTACTACGCAGATCCTGAAAACGGGTTTCTTTCACGTTGATCCTCATCCTGTAAATCTTGCTATTGACGTGGATGAATCGCTAATCTACTATGATTTTGGAATGATGGTGGAGATTAAGTCCTTCACCATAGAAAGATTGATGGGTCTTTTTTACACGGTTTATGAAAAAAAAGAAAAATAGAAAAAAGGTACTATGTTTTTGTTACCTCTAAGATACGATGCATGTATTTGGAATAGCTGAATTTAGCGTTTTATGTCATGCAGGTTATGAACAGTTTGGTAAGTCTTGGAGCGCTTCAACCTACCGGAGACATGTCACCGGTATGTAAAGTATAATATTATTTGTATTTAAGCACATACATCTGTTATTTTTCTTCATGACCGATTGTAAGTTTGAAACGAACATAGGTTAGGCGATTGGTTCAGTTCTTTTCAGATAATTTGTTGAATCAATCACCAGATCAGGAGACAGGTTTGGCTGCCTTTTTTCTATATCAACGTGCATCAGCCTTTTCGGTTCCCATCCACCTTCGCGTTTGTAATTAGGGCGTTTTCCACTCTTGAATGTGTCCTTTCACTCCCGCTCTTTTCACTTTTCTATTTAACCAATATCAATGCTTTTAAATATGTCTTCTTTCAGGAATCGGCTACTCACTTGACCCATATTTTTCATTTGTTAAGACTGCTGCACCTTACGCATAGGTTAGATTTTTGTATGATCGATTTGCTGCAAAAAAGAGCTTATCATAAGTTTTCACTTTAAGCCCAAACATGTGAATCCCCTTACAGGAACTGCTAGATCTCAAAGACCATCGGTTCAATCAATCAAGATGTAGTGCAAATACAAGAAGTTTGGATGCACAGAATTGATAACTTACCATATGATCAAAAGTGATATATAAGAAGAGTAGTTGGTGACTGGTAAATATGCTTTTCATTTCCAATGATTAACTGGTAAATATGCTTTTGTTTTGGATCGCCATTTTTTAAATGGTCTAATATATGTACCTGCTGAAGTTAGAGTAGGTTTGATGTTTAAGGTTTCAACTGATTTAGGCATTCATCAAACATGTTTTGTGTTATAATGATAAAACTCATTCTTGTATTTTAAACCATTTCCTTGAAATCTAGTACCTCCGATCGAAAGTATCCTTTGAGATTTTGCATTATGCCATTTTTAATTAAACCTTAATTTGAAAGAGCCGTACGCGTTTAACCTTCCTATAACTCAACTTATTTTATAACTATTTTTTTAAACATGATGCGGCACATTTTAATTAGATGCACCATCGTACTTACAACTAAACAATTTACACAAATATTACGCAATAAACAATAAGATACAACCCGCATGCGAGGTATGAATGACTTGTTACATAAATCTGCACTTTTAACCCATTAACTCTCCACCTCGTACCAATTTGCTTGCTTCTTCACATTTTCCAAAATTAATAATTTCTTATGTTTTTCTCAAAATGAAAGACAGAAATATAACATATTAACAATGGACCCGACATTCCAGTCAACGGCAGACCGGACGGTGGTGGTTTATAGATGTGCATGCTTGATTGTGTCTCAGTTTGAGAGAAATGTTCATATGAACATTATAGCTCATGTTGATCAATGATACAAAAAATAATATATAAAGAGACAATTTTAAAGAAAAATAGCCTACATACTTGTACATTATCGTAACAAGTGGGAAAGCGCCCGCTGCGTTGCAGCGAGAATTTTCGACGAATTTTTGCGATAATTATTTACGAACAATATTTGGGTGGGGCTTTTCGTTGTAAGATCGTCGTATTTTTTTTCCGACACATTATTTATTTGGAACAAATGTTGTGTGAAGCTATAATTGTAGTTGTCGTACGACGTCCTTTTTGGAATGAATGATGTGTCGGGCACCGGTATTTTTGCGGCGGGACTAATTTTGACCGTTATAGTTTAAAAAAAATTATGATTATTTTAAAGTTATTTGATAGGTTAAGGGTGCATTTTGAAAATTCTTTTATTTACAAACTATATATATATTATACTTCAACATTTTTTATAAAACCGTCCATACGTAAAAAGTATATCAATATTGGACTTGTTTTGTTCGTTATCGAGAGGCGTTTTTGACAGTATTTTTTTATTCAAGAAACCGGTAGGTATCTTTTAGATATTTGGCAAATAAAGTTTGCTATCTAAAAAAGTTGTAAATATTAAGAAATTCAGGGTGTGTTTTGTAAATTTTTATTTATTTATTTTTATTTTACTAACATTCGAAATTTCGAATAAACAATAATACTTATGAACATGGGCAGAGCTTACATTGCTTTCCAGAAATAGTTTTTACTTTTACTTTTTCAAATTGAGCTCAACTTGCATTCAACCTTATTAAAATGGGCTAATTGTTGGGCTAAGGGTTTGTGACGTCAAATTGTCGCAAGGCAATGGGGCAACGAATGACAGGCCACATATTTGATGGCATATTATAATTATAAATATATACATTTCCCGTCCCCTTTGATGAATAGTAACCCGGGTTACTATTTTTTCTACAGTAACAGGCTCTGGGCTTTTTTTTTTTGGGTTTGCTACAGTACGGGCCTTTGGCCTATTTTTTTTTTCTTTTTTTTTTTTTATGTTTGGGTGGGCATGCATACTAAGTCCAACCCGTTTCATTTGTGGCCCATTTTTTTGAGATTACTCGGACCCGGGTGAGCATGCATACCTTAATATTGAAACATCTCGCGACAACGTGCGGGTTTAAAACCTTGTTATATATATAGGTAGTAATTTTTTGGGCTAATTCTATAAAAAAAGCATTATAGTTGTCAAAAAATTACCTATAGAGTAGCGAACTAAAAAAATAATAATAAATAAATACTCATTTGAACATTAATGTTGACATTTTTGTCTTCATTTAAGTAATAAAGATAAAAATATTCGGTGATGACCATTTACCCTTAGATTTCTGAAAATTGCATCTACCGTCTCTAGGGTAAATTACATAAATGGTCCTTGTGGTTTTGCCAAAATTTCATCCACAGTCCCTAAAATATACATTTTAGTCCGTTTTTATACGTTTTCACCTTTTTTTATTCACTTTTGATTTTTTTGTCACAACGGAAATTTTTTTATCGAAAAAATTTTTATTAAAAAATATTACGGAAAAAAAATCAAAATATTTTTTTTTCACATGTCCCCAAAAAAAAATTCTAAATAAGGTTATTTTAGAAAAAAAAATTGAAAAAAAAGGAATTTTGATAAAAAAGAATTTCGAAAATAAAATTTTGGAAAAAAAAATTCGGAAAAAAATATAAGGACGGTGGACGCAATTTTCTCCAATCGACATGGGCTTATTTATGTAATTTAGCTTAGGGACGGAAGATGTAATTTTTGCAAACCTATATGGACCATTTATATAATTTGAAAGGTAAAATGGTTATACTACTAAAATAAAGATAAAAATGTCAATATTAGTGTTAACAAGAGTAATTTCTTTAGTTCGCTACTATAAAAATGATTTTTTTTTTTTTTTTTTTTTAATAGAATTATCTAATTTTTCTTAACAAAGTGAGTCATATTCATACGACCTTTGCCAAATGTGTTTATTTTGCTTTTTTAATTGTTGTGGTTGTTTTTGTTTTGAGATGCGTGTGACAATGTGGTTCTCCTAACACGTGTATATTTAACTGCATTAGTCGTGCAATAATTGAGCAAAGATAACTTATTATACTTTGGTGGGGTTGGGGTAACTGATTATACAATAGTGTGGGGTAACCGGTAACAATTGAGCAACATAAAATTTTAAGTTGAAATGCTGATATCCATAAATTCATAAGTTGCTGTTATTATTTTTGGGTTAGTCGATCTCTTTCTTTTTGCCTGTAGGATTGTAGGGGATTTAACGCTTGAAATATCAAAATAACTTATTTGGGGCATAATGTTTAGTTGGTTAATTCTTTTAAGTAACTCTCTAGTCTCTACCTTTATGGTGTAACTACGTTGATACAACTCGTATGGTTTATAAACGATATAAAAGATAACAACATTATTATCGTCACCTCTTAATATATTTATTTCAAAGCTTTTAGATTAGCCAATACAATGATATAAAGAGAAAATTCCGAAATTAAATCAGTCACTCAACTTTTATACCTTTTTTAAACCAAAAAAAGTGCTCTTGTGAAACTAGATAGAGCGACTTGCGACTTTTTAAATTTTAATTAGAAGTCACCAAGTGGCAGAAAAAATAAGCGACTTTTTTTTTTTTTTTTTTTTTTTACTTTTTTGTATTTAAATTAAGCGACTTTTTTGCGCCACTTGTCGACTTCTTATTAAAACTAAAAAAAGTCGCAGGTTGCTCGGTCTAGTTTGAGAAGAGCACATTTTTTTTTCTGTAAAAAGTATAAAAGTTGAGCGACTGATATAGTTTCGGAATTTTCTCTCATATAAATATATTAAAAATCATCAAATACGGTGCCGTATTACATGCGGGTTTCCCGCCTTTTTTTTTTTTTTTTTTTTTGCTAACTTCGGCCTCATTATCCTTGTTAATATTAAAATTAAGCTGTTAATAACGATTCAAGTAGTTAATAACAATCTTTATGCAACACTATGAATGGTCTTAAATTTCCTAGTACATAAATAATGCATTCTCTTAGCACATAATTGCTTGTTTGTAAAAGAACAAGATGCTAATTGTATTTCCACACTTTATAGGAGATCGTAATTAAACATCCGTATTTTTATGGGTCAACGTTAGTGCATGTAGAGCCAAAAATAACGACTGAACCACACGGATGATCTACTGATAAAAAGCTTATGACTATCAACACTAAATATGAAATATGAGAGATATTAATTAATTTAATTTATACAAGTGCAAACAATTATGATATGATCATGCCAACCTACTTAAAAAAAAAGTTTTACAGGATGCATGTCTATGTGACGTTGAACTCAAATCTTACATAAATAAATAAAGCATTAAATTACTTTAATGTCTTAATTAACTAGACAAATACATAAGCATCATGTATTTATATAATATATTTCTAATAGAGTAGTTGTGAAATCGTTATATCCAACTGTGATTCGATAACTTAAAAGAGATTATAAACATAGACTTTGTAGTTGGATATCATTTATAAATCCACTATTTCATTTTGACTTTCGAGATCAAGCAAGCTTTCAACACTTATCTAAGCACATTTGAATTCTGTAAAAAAAAATGACTTATAACTATGTAATAAGTGATCTTCCAATATACAAAGCTGCATTACTCGATGATTGGGACTCCGTTAGTCGAATATTCGAACAAGAGCCAGACTTAATGACCAAGCAGATCACTTATTGGTGGGAGACTCCATTGATCATAGCCGTGGGAACAAATCGATCCCATAGTTTTGTTGAGAAGCTTGTGGAACGTATTGTTGAGGTTGCACCCGATAAGTTGTTTGTAGGGAGTTATGGTGGAAATAACCCGTTACATTATGCTGCTAAAGTTGGGAATACGAGGGCTGCACGGCTTTTGGTGGAGAAGAACTCGAGTATGACTCAAGTTCCAAATCCATATGGTAATACTCCGATTAAATTGGCTGCTTGGCATGGCCACAAGGAGACGTTAGAATACTTGCTGACCGTGACTCCAGATTTGGGTCACGGTGAGGAAGGGACTAGTCCATATACCGGAGTCGCTGGTGGTGATCTCATTACTCTTACAATTATGGCAGGATTTTATGGTAAATCTGATTATTTTTGTTTTCAAGTTGCAGATATACTATGAAACTAATTTTACGTGTTAACATATTGAAATCTAAACACGTATAAAATATTACTTACATTTTATAATTCAAGACACATATATATCTTAAGAACGTAAATACTAAACATTGTCTTGTCTATGTACTATCACATATTCCTCGTCACACTCACGAAAATTTTGCATGTTAATTTAAACCTTGGGTTGAATATCGATATGCAGATGTGGCGTTACAAATAATCTCTTTGTACCCAAACATCGTGTTGGAATATGATAGAAATGGTCAAACGGCGTTGCAAGTATTAGCTCTAAAACCCGAAATCTTTCCAAGTGGAAGCGGGCTTGGATTTTGGGGTCGTTTCATTTATTCATGTAAAGACTTCTCTTTGGTTTATGTAGTACGTTGTTTTGCATTGGTGATTGTATACTTATCAGTGTTGTTTTAGCCATCAAAGTTAATAAGTTGTTTCATTCTGTCATACCTTGTATAACATTAAATAATTTGGTTTTGGATTTTCTTTGCTTGTGTTTTTTGGTGCAAGTGATACCTGTGATGAAGAATCAAGAAGCTGCTAATAAAGTTAACATTTTCCTAAGAGTTTTCAACAAGGTATAAATCTTTGTTTTCATTTATGCAAGTTGAAAAACATGAAATGTCACTCATCATAGAAACCATATTTTGTTTGTTGTTATCATTGAAACCGTAATGTGCCAAACGAGTTTCATCAAGACGGGTTTAGTTATACTTTTCTAAACCTTTTCATAATTTCACTCTTGAACAGTTTTCTGCTGGATTTTGGAGCGTCCTTCACTACATGGGTATGCTATGCATTCATCACTACATTTGTTATGGTTAATTGGTTATGTATCATCTTTTACTATAAATCACATTCTGTGTTACTGTAGCTCCAACAATCAAGAAGATCCATGATACTAAAGTGAACAATAATCTCAGTGAAATACTTGTCAAACGTATCTGCAAAATCGTTATAGATAAGGTTGATCACGACATTGCTTGGAAGATTTTAGGATCTGCGATAACTACAGCAGTCACATATGGGACTCATGAACTTATTGAGGAATGCATAGTAACCTACCCGGGCATAATTTGGTACAATGTTGGAGGGTTTTATTTGTTCCTTGCAGCCATCAAGCAACGCCAAGAACGAGTATACAATCTTGTGTACCAAATGTCTGGCCACAAAGTTTTTGCAGCAACCCAACTGGACGATGAAGAAAAGGAGAATGCACTACATATAGCTGCAAAGTTGGCACCACCTCATCGGCTTAATGTTGTGACAGGTGCAGCATTGCAAATGCAGCGTGAGCTTCAATGGTTTCAGGTGAGTATAGTTAAGTCATGAACTCATGATATGACAATATTGCTGCAGTCCCTTAGAAGAGAAACAGCTACCGCATTCTAAGGGATGACATCCTTTGTTCATTCATATCTCATCTAAGAAGTTGAATATTAAATTTCAAGCATCTTCACCTTTGTGAAAGGCTGATGCATCAAAAAAATAACCAGCTTTGCTTCAACTAACTAGCTTTTTTCTACAAATAAAACACATGGAAGTCTTACAATTTTTTTTGATTTAAAGTAATATTTTGGATGACGGATTTCCAACGCCACACAAGCTGAATGTCCTGATAGGAAAAAGTAAAAATGGTCAAATGTTCAGATTTTTATCTGGTTACGGGTTTCGTTACTTTATATAATTTTTTTGCAAGTTGATTGTCCTAAGCCAAAATTCTCTAAATACTGATGTTTTTTGAGTCTAAAAGAAGTTGGTTAACTAAAATACAAATTGTATAAAGTTGGTAATGACCTTATGATATTAGGCAAACACAGAGATAGTGAAACATATACCATTGCATATATTGTTGTGCAGGAAGTCGAAAAGTTTATTGAGCCTTCCTACAAAGAAGCGTTAAACAAACAAGGGAAAACCCCAAGAATGGTTTTCACTGAATCCCATGAAAATTTACTCGAAAAAGGGCAACAATGGATGAAAGATACGGCATCTTCATGTACAGTGGTGGCAGCACTTATAGTCACAATGGCATTTGCAGCTGCCTTCACGGTCCCAGGTGGAAACCAAGATGATGGAAAACCTTTGTTCCAAAATAAAGGGACGTTTATGCTGTTTATCGTATCAGATGCAATTGCATTATTTTCTTCATCTACTTCTGTATTGATGTTTTTAGGGATACTTACGTCACGCTATGCAGAACATGATTTCCTTTATGCCTTACCAAAGAGATTGACTATTGGACTTCTTTCGTTATTCTTGTCACTGGCATCAACTATGATTGCATTCAGTGCGACTCTTGCACTTGTGCTTCAAGGTAAAGTGACATGGATTGCAGCTCCACTTGTGATAGCAACGAGTATTCCTGTGTGTCTATATGGCTTGTTGCAATTTCCTCTACTTGTGGAGCTAGTCTACTCCACTTATGGACGAAGCATTTTTCATCAGCAGAATGAACAAAGGATTCATTAGCTGCATGTTATTTTTTCTTCTGTGTGTACGTTTGTATGGGTTGAATTGATCAACATACACATTTGTATATATCTTTTATGTATTAAAAATTTGCTACACATTATTTGATGTTTCATGTGTTGACCCCCATGTTTAGAACTATTAGTGTTACCTAATCATTTGAGCTATGTGATTAACTTTTAAGTCTCGGACTTGATTTGCAGTTGGAAAGATTTGGAGAGTTTAATTTACAGGTTCCAACCATGATAGGCTTCAAAACAACAGCTGCAAACATTAGTAGAAACTGCCCAAACTTTAACAATTTAAGTGCTTATGTTCCTTGGTTCAATAGAGATGAGGCTTCGGCCATCGCCTCTCAACTCCCAAATATCAAAACCTTAGGTCTACGCGTTTCTCGAATATTGGAAGGGAGGATCTAGCTGTGATTCAAAAAGGGTGCAAGAAACTTGAACATCTTGAAAGTTAGTGAGTGTAAAGGAGTCGCAAGCGATGACGAGATATTAAATCTTGCATGTCATATATTAGTGTATTTAAACACGAAGGCTCTCGCATAAATCTGCAATGTTTATAGTTTCGTTGGTTATACATATCGTTGTAGTTAAATAGAGCTTTGATAAAGTGTGTACGTAGACCATAATGAAAAAGCCCATCTTGTAATCTTGTATGCCCTAAAAGGCTTATATGAAAGGACAAACTACTACAAAAACACAACAAATTCTAGTGTGCTTGTTATAAACGCTATCATTTTTATTTCACTTGACCTCGAGCTAGCTTTGAGTCGAGCAAAGATTCATTCCGAGTTCACATCTAGTTATACTTTCGTATCATTAATCATTAGAGCTGCTATTTAGATGAGTTGATATCTGTTGTCCCACTTTCTCTCTAGATCGATATAAATAAGTTGCAAATATGAATAAGTAAAATCTATATGTTCATTAACCTTTAATCGATACAAATACATATGTATATATAGAGTATGAATCGGTATGATATGAACCGATGTAACCCTTCATGTTTTCTAACCGATTTAACTAACATTCGGTTGTAATGTTTCTAACTAACAAGTTTGGTCCTCTAACTTCTAACTAATAATAATAACGAGCATAAGATAAAGATTACTCGGGTCACATTCTCCTCCTTAATCTTGATCGTTGCTTCTTGTTAAATCTTGAACTCCGAGCATTTGTCGCATTGTCGTGAACTTCAATCATGGTAGAGCTTTCGTTAGTATATCTGCTCTTTGTAGTTCTCCGCTGACGTGTTCTACATTGATGTGTCCATTCTCTACGCATTCTCGAATGAAATGATAACGAATGTCGATGTGTTTACTTCTTCCATGAAAAACTGGGTTCTTGACTAGTGCTGTTGCTGAAACGTTATCTACCTTCAACGTTATCTTCTTTTCTTTATTTCCAGTTAATTCACTAAGTAATCTTTTTAACCATAAAGCTTGACATGCTGCTGCAGTAGCCGCCATGAATTCTGATTCACATGATGATAGTGCCACTGTCGGTTGTTTCTGAGTACACCACGTAATGGGTGACTCTCCAAAATAAAATACTATGCCAGTAGTTCCTTTTCCTTGATCAGTGTTGATTCCATAACTACTGTCGCTGTAACCTTTAATATTGCAGCCGCCTTCTTTCTTGTAGATTATGCCATGCTCATTTGTTTCTTTAATATATCGGATTACTTGCTTTACCGCCTTCAGGTGATGTTCCTTTGGGTCTTGCATCCATCTGCTGAGTAGTCCGACTGAATAACTAAGATCTGGTCTTGTATGTAGTAAGTACCTGAGACTTCCAATTAAGCTTCTGTAGTAAGTTGCGTCAACTGAGTTACCATCTTCCGCCTTGACCAACTTAGTACCGGAATCCATTGGTATCTTCGTATCATTCATATTCGTTTCCTTCAAGATCTTGTTAATATAACCTGTTTGCTTGATTGTAATCTCTCCTCCTGTCTGTGTAACTTCTATCCCAAGGTAATAAGCTAACAATCCTAAGTCGCTCATTTCAAACTTTTCTTCCATCTGGGATTTGAATAATTTTTCTTCCTTCTTTGGAGTGCCCGTGATTATCAAATCATCTACATAAACTCCAACTATAATTGTAGAATTCTTGTTTCTCTTTGTATAAATTGCTTGTTCGAGATTACATTTCTTGAATTCTAATGACTTTAATGTTTGATCAAGCTTCACATTCCAAGCTCTCGGTGCTTGTCTTAATCCATATAAAGCTTTAATAAGCTTGTACACTTTTCCTGAGTTTCCTGGCTGTACAAATCCTTCAGGTTGTGGAACATAGACTTCTTCCTTCAAATCTCCATGTAAAAATGCTGATTTTACATCCAAGTGATGAACTCGCCAACCATGATATGCTGCTAACGCTAATATTAACCGTACTGTTTCTATCCTAGCAACTGGGGCAAATACTTCATCGAAGTCTATTCCTTGTTCTTGTACATATCCTTTTGCTACTAAACGTGCCTTGTATCGTATGATCTTTCCTTGTGCATCTCGCTTTGTTTTAAAAACCCACTTGAGTCCAATTGCCTTTTGATTTTCTGGCAGTGTAGTAAGAATCCATGTTTTATTCTTATTTATTGAATCTAATTCAATTTCCATGGCCTCAATCCATTTCTTATCTACTGATGCTTCCTTATAGTTACGAGGTTCTTCTTCTGTGAAGAATAAACTTGGTGTTTCCACTACACTTGCAGTTTCATAAATTTCTGCTAAACCTTTCAATCCTCGTACTGGTCTATGATCATATCTTTCGTCTGAAGTTTCTAATGAACTAATAGTAGCCTCTTCTTCTTCTGAGTTAGGGTCATAATTGTATGTTGGTGGTTGATGAGGCAAAAAAATGAACCACTTTTAGGGGGTCATTTAAGCCCGGAATTGAATTTATTTGATCAAATATTGCCCTAAATCGTTCCTTTTGTGATTTTAGGTACTTTGGGAGTGAAATCTGGAAAAGGAAGCAATTCGGACGTTTTTGGAGCATAAAAGTGAAGAAAACGCTAAAGACTTAATTTTCCAAGCTGGGAACAGTATGTGACGGCGTCAAGAGTACCATCCTGACGGCATCAAGAGTAAATTGCATGACGGCCCAGTACAGATATGAAGGCGTCACAAGGAAGAGCGTCAAGAGTTAAATGTGTGACGGCCTGGAAAAGTTTAATACATGACGGCGTCAGATGTAGATCAAGGCAGTCCGAGGATTCTTTTGGCGGCGAGATGACGGCGTCACCCCTTTGTTCTTGACGCCGTCAGCCTCAATTATCTACATATAGTTTTCTAATTTTCATTCATTAAAAAGAGAGAAGTTTTGGAGAAACCCTAAGGCCGAACCTATTACGAATTTTACAGGTTTTTCAAGGGTTTTCAGCCCTTGAACCCTTACATGTGTAATTGAGATAAGTGTTCTTCTAATTCAATCAATATGTCTATGTGTTGGTTGTCTATATCTTGTACTTGTCTTGATTCCACCATGCTAGGCTAGATTTATCTTGTGTTTGCTTAGATCTAATGAAACCTAGATGTTGATTATGTGTTGATTACTTGTTTATGGTTGTATTGGATGAATGATTTCAATGTTAGGCTTAAGAAAACTGGCAGATCACTAAATGGTAACATGCTTGAACGTCTTAGGAAACATGAACCGATGTGTACTAGGTTTTATTGGTTGTATTTAATGCATGAGTAAATTCTAATGATCCCATGTTAGGAGCTTCTTAGCCGGCTCGACATAGGAGTGAAGTAGGCACTCATAGGATTGGGGAGTTAAGTACGCCACCCCATGAATGGTATTAAGGAATACAATCCGTCATCAACGCAACTATAACAAGTAATTAACGTGTAAAAGATATCTAGGGAGTAGTGAAATCTAAGTAAACACAATTTCTCCACTTATTGCTCACAACCTTAGCTTAATTTAGTTTATTTTCATTTCTTGTATTTTATTTTAATTGCATCTTTAGTATTGGGTTATTTGACTAGCAACTAATTCCGCCCAATCCTTCAAACCCGAGATTTTAATTTGCTTTCTAAAAAATATAAAAATACAAAAATAATCATCCTTCATCTTTAGAACTAGTATTTAGGTTTTCTAATCCCAGCGACACTATTCCTAGCTGAACGATCAATTCCCCGGTACTTGTCACTATACTATACTACAACGATCAGGTACACTGCCTGGTGGGGGTTGTAAACTTCTCGAGATCCCTCGAGAGGTAAAGCCTGGTGCAATCCCCACACATCAAGTTTTTGGTGCCGCTGCCGGGGAATAGTTATTGTCTAGGTTAGAATCTCTTTTTATTAGGTCTACTTGCTAGATTCCTTTCTAGTAAGATTTTATTTTTATTTTTATAGATTCCTTTAGTCTATCTTTTCTTTGTGTCTTTGTTCGTAAAAACATTTCCATTGACTTTTCCGTTCACCATTATGGAGAACGCGAATCCGCCAAATTTTTCATCCAATCGACCAAACCCACTACAAAATCTACCCTTTTCACTTCAAAATGACATCTTGATGTTTCGACAACATCATGGTGAATCTTTTCCCGATGCATGGACTCGTTTCAAATACTTACTACAAAAAGTCCTTCACTATGGTCTTGATTTATTGCCTCTACTTCAATTATTTCACACTCGTATCGACTACGAAACCCAAATGAGGCTTGACTATGTAACAGATGGGGAGTTTTGGGAGTATGATGTAAAAAACGCATGGGAAAACTTTGTGATTCATGCCCAATACAGGAGTGGAACATGGGACCCAAAAAACGTAAGTGTAGACCTATTTTCAATTTGGAAGGCTCAATCGAAAAGTTTGTTTAGGGATAAAAAGATTAGAGTTGAGACACCTAGGTGCATGTCATGGTTAGGCACTACCATAATACAAGATGAACACATAGGTGATATTGATGTGATGGAAGAGATAGTAGAAAACCCAAGCCCACCAAGTACCCCACAAGTCCTACATCATTTGAGGCATATACACCGACTGTGACTTATCCGGAAGAAGTAGAAGAGACTTTAGGAACCCCAATAGAGGTAGAACCTTTGAACCAAACACAACTAGAGGATATAGGTTTGAATACTTATAATGATAACCTTACTCTTAGTTCTAGGGAAGTTCCTAGTTTTGATGAACTGGAGCCTCAACCAAAACCGTTACTTAATCTTCCATCCTTGGATGAAAACTTAGGAATTGAAATAGGTTCCGATCCACCCATCAAACCATATAGTCCGGGTAGTCTTAGGAAAAAGGTAGTGGACTCTAAGCCTTGTAGAGAGGAAGCCAATATAGGAGTGGAAAATGACCTTACATACTTACATCACCCATTTATGATTGATCACAAGAAACATTATGGGTTTAAACCGGGTTTATTAGGTCAAGATGGATCCCCAACTAGTAGTCTCTTGAAGTTGATAGAAAATGATCCCTTTCTAGGAGAAAAACTTAATCCACCCATTAATCCGATTGAATTTGGTAAGGTTATGATGATAGGAACACAGCCCTTTGAGCATATAATTCATCCACCACTCTTACCTCACGTGGTATATTTTCACCCTAAGGGTGTGTATCGCTACTTCCATCCGCACTTAATCCTAAGTGTAGGGAACACCTTCCCTATTTCCGTTAAATAAAGTTAGAGTCAGGCTCGTGACTTGAACAAAAACAAGCGCTTCTTGGGAGGCAACCCATGCTTTGTGTGATTTTATTTTGTTTGTTTGTTATTTGCTTCCGTATGCATGCTTTATTTTTATTGTTGGTAGATCATGTTTCAAAAACTAAAAAGTGGAAATACTTTACTTTGTTGTTTGGCCTAGTCTTAACTCCACCTAAAAGTATTTTTGCAAAAGATAAGTGTAAGAGGAAACCCCAAATATGTTTTTAAGAAACAAACCGATCATGATTCTCCACAATATTAAGTGAACATGTATATTCGTATTTGTTAGAGTCAAATGCTTGTATTGAGTCATAATGAAGTTTTGCAGGATTTTCCAGGAAGTAGGACCAAGTTTTTCCAGAAACTTAACATAAGAATTTCTACATGTCACTTCTGACGGCGTCACGTGTAAAAATCTGGAAATTTTACCGGTTTTGTTTTTCTAACGGAGTTTTAAAGTTTTTGTTGAATTATTAAGTTTTATAATCTCCAGGAAATCTGCAAACTTCATTCCACAAGCATTATATCTTACTTTGTTTTCTAGGATTTAGTAACTTATGTAGAATGCCGCCAATTTTATGCGAGGTTGTCTTGTTTGTTTTCTCAGGATTTACAGGTTATGTATGACAAGAAGATGATTATTTTTCTGGAAGGGAAGCTTTGATTGTTCATTTTCTTGGAGGAAGATCTAACCTGGCCACCTTATTATCCATACCGAGCGAATCAGGGGAGTATTTGATTTCATTCTTTTTACTTATTTCACTTTTACATTCTTTACTTGAACATTGGGGACAATGTTCATCCTAAGTGTAAGGGGAGGGTAAAATGATGATACCTTACATATACACTTTCGCTTGAGTTTGTTTTGTTTAATGGTAGATGTGTAATAAAACTATGAGAAATACTTGTTATTGCAATTTTAGCGCCAAATTTAAATTTTTTTACAACATTTAGGAGTGAAACTTTAGCCATAGCAAGTGTCTCATGGATAGGAGATTGTATGACTAGCACATAACCGTACTTTCAGAAAAATTTTCCACCCAAATATGTGAGGCTCGCCTTTAGATTTGATAGAAAAAACATTTACTATTAGTGCTTATGAGTGTACCGGTAGCATTTAGATTCTAGAACTTGCGTTAGTGATGCATCTCGAGACCGCTAGTGAGACTACATTCGTGTAGTAGGATTTACTACATGATAAGAGGCATTAGGATCACCCTTGTGTTAAACCCGTATCATAATTACTTGACCATTTAAGTTATATTACTTGGCTAGTTAAGTCAACTAATTTTTCCCACACCCTTAGCGTTGTACTCATTTTTAGTACACGAAACCCCTAGTACACCCCTCCGAGCCTATCTTTTCGTTTCTAACTTTAAGCATTTTACTTGAAGGAAGAATTTGTTACACCCCACTTAAATGTACACCCAAATCGCCTTAGCCTTCCGTGTATGCACTCATCTTTGGTGCATTATTGTTATTTGTTAAACCCTAAGTTAACTATCTACTTGATTACATGGTTGCTAAGTCGAGTCATATCCTTGTACATATTGTTTTGGGACGATTGGGACTCATGGGTAAAGTACTTATTTTGTGGAGTAATGGAGAAGAACATCATATATTACCCCCATATGTACGTTAATCTTAAAAGTACTCCAAATGTTTTGATTTTCTTAATTCGAGTCATTAGATTAGTTTATTGTAAAGTATGTAAAAATTCAAGTGTAAGGAAAATTTACATTCCCTATGATGTATTATTTTGGATGGTAGGGTAAGAGTGTATGCAAAAAAAAAAAATAAATAAAAAAATAAATAAAAAAAACGAAAAAAATCAAGAAAAAGAAAAAAAAAAATAGAAAAAGAAAAAGAAAAAGAAAAAGAAAAAAAAAAAAACATACGGACTACCATCCCTTTTTATTCTATGTTTATTTTATGTTTTTATTATTTTTCATTCATTAGCTTAAGTCGAGTCTAATCTTGGCTTAGCAACGCCATATTGTACATGTAATTAACCAAGATTGTTAACTCGCCACCAGTAAAGACTGCCTATATCCAACAAAACCGTGTATTTTATATCCCTACACCTAACGTTACAACCCTTTAAAAGACCTCTTTGATAGTTTATCCTAGGTGCTTACGCCATGTGGTGGAGGTTTGATCCTTTCCCAAGCCTATGGTAATCTATTTTGCTATGACAGGTAGTGAGAGATATCTTCCGTTTCCATATTGTAATTTATACTTTATTACACCCGAGAGATGTGAGTATCTAAACACTATTTGTGAGGTGCTAGTGTATGACCTCCGTGCTTGTCTTTGGTCTTTAGTGGAACGATTATTTGTTGTAATTACTTTTATATTAGTGTTAAATGACCCCTAACTTGTATTTTGACTAGAATAAAAGCGCATTTGCTTGAGGACAAGCAAATCTCAAGTGTAAGGGTATATGATGAGGCGAAAAATGAACCACTTTTAGGGGGTCATTTAAGCCCGGAATTGAATTTATTTGATCAAATATTTCCCTAAATCGTTCCTTTTGTGATTTTAGGTACTTTGGGAGTGAAATCTGGAAAAGGATGCAATTCGGACGTTTTTGGAGCATAAAAGTGAAGAAAACGCCAAAGACTTAATTTTCCAAGCTGGGAACAGTATGTGACGGCGTCAAGAGTACCATCCTGACGGCGTCAAGAGTAAATTGCATGACGGCCCAGTACAGAAATGAAGGCGTCACAAGGAAGAGCGTCAAGAGTTAAATGTGTGACGGCCTGGAAAAGTTTAATACATGACGGCGGATGTAGATCAAGGCAGTCCGAGGATTCTTTTGGCGGCGAGATGACGGCGTCACCCCTTTGTTCTTGACACCGTCAGCCTCAATTATCTATATATAGTTTTCTAATTTTCATTCATTAAAAAGAGAGAAGTTTTGGAGAAACCCTAAGGCCGAACCTATTACAAATTTTACAGGTTTTTCAAGGGTTTTCAGCCCTTGAACCCTTACATGTGTAATTGAGATAAGTGTTCTTCTAATTCAATCAATATGTCTATGTGTTGGTTGTCTATATCTTGTACTTGTCTTGATTCCACCATGCTAGGCTAGATTTATCTTGTGTTTGCTTAGATCTAATGAAACCTAGATGTTGATTATGTGTTGATTACTTGTTTATGGTTGTATTGGATGAATGATTTCAATGTTAGGCTTAAGAAAACTGGCAGATCTCCAAATGGTAACATGCTTGAACGTCTTAGGAAACATGAACCGATGTGTACTAGGTTTTATTGGTTGTATTTAATGCATGAGTAAATTCTAATGATCCCATGTTAGGAGCTTCTTAGCCGGCTCGACATAGGAGTGAAGTAGGCACTCATAGGATTGGGGAGTTAAGTACGCCACCCCATGAATGGTATTAAGGAATACAATCCGTCTTTCACGCAACTATAACAAGTAATTAACGTGTAAAAGATATCTAGGGAGTAGTGAAATCTAAGTAAACACAATTTCTCCACTTATTGCTCACAACCTTAGCTTAATTTAATTTATTTTCATTTCTTGTATTTTATTTTAATTGCATCTTTAGTATTGGGTTAGTTGACTAGCAACTAATTCCGCCCAAATCCTTCAAACCCGAGATTTTAATTTGCTTTCTAAAAAATATAAAATACAAAAATAATCATCCTTCATCTTTAGAACTAGTATTTAGGTTTTCTAATCCTAGCGACACTATTTCTAGCTGAACGATCAATCCCCCGGTACTTGTCACTATACTATACTACAACGATCAGGTACACTGCCTAGTGGGGGTTGTAAGCTTCTCGAGATCCCTCGAGAGGTAAAGCCTGGTGCAATCCCCACGCATCAGTGGTGTAATTGGTGAGTCTGGTTCTGATGTTGGATTTGGTAATGGATCCGGTGTTGGATACATATCATCATCATTTTCTATGTTGACAGGTATAGTGTTTGCATTGTCAACTTCGTCTACCACAAAACTAGCCCAAAATGTGTCTTGTGTACTTGTATCCTCTCCACTCTTCTCCCAATTCCACGGCTTTGTTTCCATAAATTTTACGTCCCTACTAACATGTTTCTTTTTCCTTATCGGATCATATAACCTACATGCTTTTGATCCTTCCTCTACTCCTAAGTAGATCATCGGTATGCTTCTATCATCCAGCTTCTTTAAATGAGGTATTGTTATTTTTGCATAAGCTGTGCATCCAAATATCCTTAGGTTCTCTAACTTTGGTTTTCTATTGTAGAGTGCCTCATTTGGAGTTTTATCTATTAGGGCTCTTGTAGGTCCCCTATTGAGTATGTAAATAGCATGTTTCACTGCTTCCGCCCAAAAAGTTAAGGGTAACTTCATGGCTTTCATCATACTCCTCGTAGTTGATAACACTGTCCTATTCCTTCTCTCCACTACTCCATTCTGTTGTGGTGAGGATGGTGCTGTCAACTGTCTTGCTATTCCATTATCTTTACAATATTTGGTGAATTCATTTGATGTAAATTCACCTCCTCTATCTGTTCTTAGCACCCTTACTTTTAATCTCATTTCCATTTCTATCTTTTGCTTAAATTCCTTGAATGTACTAAATGCTTGGTCTTTCGAAGTCAGAAAGTAAGCCCACATGAAACGTGTACAATCGTCTACTAACAAGAATATGAGTTTCTTGCCTGAGTGTGTTGCTGGACTAATAGGACCACAAAGGTCTCCATATATTAAGTCCAACGGGTTCTTTGATCTGAATTTAGCTTGGTTTGGAAATGGTGTTCTACTGTGCTTTCCTAATAAACATGCATCACAAATCTGACCTGCATGATTTATTCTAGGTATTCCATCCACTAGACCTTTTCTAGTCATCTTGATAATATCGTCAAAGTTTAGATGACCTAATCTAGCATGCTATAACCATGCTTGGTTATCTATATTTGCTAAGAGACATATAGGTGTGTCTATCTATAATCTAATAATGTAAAGTCTGTTCTTGGATCTTTCAACTTTCATCAACAACTTTCTGCTCTTATCATACAAAGTCAGTTTATTTCCCTCCATTATAACTTTACAACCTATTTCTGTAAGTTGTCCTAGACTTAGTATGTTTCTCTTAAGGTTTGGTATATAATATACATCCGATACTACCTTTTGTTCCTGGTTTCTACAACCTAACAATATTGAGCCTTTTCCCTTTATCTGTACATATGATCCATCTCCAAAACGTACTCGTCCTGTTATGTTTTCATCCATATCCTTAAAATGACTCTTAGTTCCCGTCATATGGTTACTTGCACCATTATCTAAATACCATATGCTTTCGTCCTTTGAAGCATATTTCCCTGGTTGAATTTGGCCTTCATTCAACAACACTTCCTCGTGTTTGGTTTCGTGCATAGTCATTAATAGTGATTGTTCTTCATCTTCTAAGATAAGGTTCGATTGTTCCTGAGCTGTTGTTTTTACTCTACACTTACTCATAAAATGTCCAAGTTTGTTACATTTGTAACATCTTAACGTACTCAAATCCTTTCTATTTGTATTCTTATTAGGGTTTCCCTTATAATTTGAGTTTCCTTCTTGTGAGTTATTTCTGTGTTTGTTGTTTCGCTAGTTTCCTCGTGAATAGTTTGATCTACCACCATGCTTATTAAAACGCTTTCCTCTACCTGAGTGTTCACCATGTGTAAATAGTAAATTCTCCTGGCTTTCAATTTGATCTCCTTTCCGGAGTTTTATCCTTTCCTCAAACGCCTTGAGTTTTCCAGTGATCTCATCTAGGGTAATATTGTCTAGATCACTATTTTGTTCTATGGATGCTACTATCTGAATGAATCTATCGGGTGTGGAGTCTAATAGTTTTCTAACTATAAGTGATTCATCTATTGTTTTCCCTAGTTCTTTTGCTTTCGTGACATAACCGTTTAACTTGTCTGCAAATGCATCCACCGTTTCATCTTCCTTCATCTGAAGGGCATTAAATCCTATCATTAAGGATTGTAATCGTGCTTGTTGCACTTTCTCTTCGTCAACGTGTCTCCTTTTTAACGAATCCCATAATTCCCTTGCTGTTTTACAACTTGCCACTTGTAAAATCACATCCTCGGTCAACGCTTGATATAACAAGGCCGTTGTTGCCTTGTCTTTCTTAACATCTAATTCTGTGTTTTCCTTAGGTTCTATTGTCTTCCTCAAACCATGTGCTTCTAATATAACCTTTATTTGTATAGCCCATACCGTGTAATTTGTATTTTTCAACTTAGGGCATTGGTATTGTGCAATAGGTGTTAAGGGTTTTAATGTAGTTGTTGCGTTTGTATCATCGCCCATCTTGAAAGTATTAATTATCTTCACTTTCTATTATTTATGGGAATTATTTCTTAGTATGGTATCTCCTCTACTATGGGAATATATTTAGTTTTCAGGAATTCCTAGTAATTACGGGATCAATAATAGTTCTCGGGATTTCCTAATAGTATAAACTAACAAGATCTATACTATTCTAATATGAATTGAAATCCAGAAAATTTAGAAACTTATGACCTCGTTATTGTATTGAATACGAGATGTATTCCCTTGTCTCGTTAGTAAGATTCGTTCACCAACGTTTGTTATTCCCTTCGCTCTTTTGTTTTTCTCCTGCCTCGTTGTTTTTCTTTTCAAATCGACTTCAAGTTTCCAATCAAACTCTCGGATTCCTTTGCCTTGCTTCTGTTGATTCGAACCAGTAAACAAATCCTCAAAGTTCCTTTCTTCTCCTTGTCGAATTGTTGTAGTTTTTTTTAAAACCAACGAGTCTAACAAAATTCAATAGCCTCCTAGCCTTGTTTAAATTCTTTCTTGAACCAAACAAGTCTCGACCTCTTTCTTGTTCTTGTTGTTGTCATATGTTTTCAGTATTTCGACACAAACGAAACAAGTATATACCACACTACACGTTGTTATTTTCTTTCTTGTGTGGTGTCCTTGATCTCGTTTCTTGATATCTCTAAGTCTCCTACACACGTTCCTTCGTTACCACGCCTTGGTAATCTTTGAATCAAAAAACAGCCACTTCGTTTTTGATCTTTGTTGCAGCGAAACAAACCAAACCATTGGTTTTCTGTTTCTTGTGTCTCGTTGTTGTTGTTCTTTGTGTTATAATCGACACAAACTCCACACGATCCTTTTCAAGTATTCAAGATACTACGTATACGCTTTTCTACTCAACAACGCCTTGCTTTGTGTTATTCTTTTCTCAAACCGGTTCGTTTTTCTTACTACACAAAGTCTCCTTTTCTTCCTCGACACCAATACGCTTGATGTTATGCGTTTGCAACCCCTACGTAAATCAGATTGTGCACTATCTTTTCTATGCGTTTCGTTATTCAAACTTGTATGTTTCCTTTGGAAGATTAAAGAAAACAAGTTATCTCTTTCGCTCAAGAAGGAATAACGATTTGTTCTTCCTCTTTTCCTGCGTCTTTTCTTTGGCTTTTGTTCTGAATTTTATGATTTCGTTATGCAGAAATCGTTGTGAAATCTTGATATATAATCCTTGCTCTTGATGCCAATTGTTGTCCCACTTTCTCTCTAGATCGATATAAATAAGTTGCAAATATGAATAAGTAAAATCTATATGTTCATTAACTTTTAATCGATACAAATACATATGTATATATAGAGTATGAATCGGTATGATATGAACCGATGTAACCCGTCATGTTTTCCAACCGATTTAACTAACATTCGGTTGTAATGTTTCTAACTAACAAGTTTGGTCCTCTAACTTCTAACTAATAATAATAACGAGCATAAGATAAAGATTAATCGGGTCACAATATCAAGCTCAACATCAATCAGATTAGCTATGCTTTTGCTAAACATTCGAACAAACTAGTTAACACGTTTGAAGTTACTAAAAGCTCTAAATATAATTTTCTGATCTCCCTTGTGTAAACTATTTGAATACAAAATGATCTATTATAAAAATGATTTATTAGTTTTAACCAATGTTGATGATTTTACATTACCAATATGATTTAAGTGTAATGGATTGACTTAGTTTGACCAATGTGTAATCATGATAAATGTTCAACAAGTCGGGATTGTGCGGAGTGCACACTTGTATGACGTTATTGTGAATATCGGCCCGAATCACGGGGGTCCGGGGGCAGCGCCCCCGGTAACGGGGTTCCAGGGGCGGCAGCCCCTGGTAGCAGGGTCCAAGGGGCGGCAGCCCCTGGCTGGGTCCAAGGGGCAGCGCCCCTGGCTGGGGTCGAAAAACAAAATTCCCGATATTTTGGACCTTAATTTGACCCGTTAATTTAACTAATTCGGTGGTTAAATAACTGCCATGGGCAGTTACAACCGAATTCTGATAATTGGTCATATTTTGATATCATTTTCTGGTTCGGTTTTCATAACATCAAAGCATATTCTCTGTTCAAATCTGAGTTTTATCCGATTAAAGATTTCGATAGAACCATCGAAATACTTCGATCTGATAGTGTTCACACGACTCTCAGATTACTGTGATCCAATATTTCTAACAACCAATGGTATGAGATTTTTTTTCTTCCTAATGCCTAAATTCTCGTATATACAATTAGCAAGAAGCAAAAAAAATACAATAAACAAGAAAAGCAACACAAAAACACCAAACACTAAAAATATAGTACCTAAATTCACCTTTCCAAGGGATAAAAACCACGAAACCCTAAAAATGGTATGAGAAATAGTTGCGCCACAAGGCTCGAAGGTAACACTAACAAAGCCCGTTTTAAGGTTGGAGTATAGAGTTTATTTAATATTATTTTAGAAATAAAAGGACTAATTAGCTTGTGTTTAGTAAAATATTTTTCGGATTAAAAGGAAACAGTTGAACTAGACTTGATAACTTTTTTAGCTAACTAATTACTCTAAAACATAATAGCCCAACTGGCATATGCATATATATATATATATATATATATATATATATATATATATATATATATATATATATATATATATATATATATATATATATATATATATATATATATATATATATATATGGACTTTATTTTCAGAACTATGTTAAGTGCGAGAACTGCAAGAACTCACTTTTTACCCTTAGATTAACTTGATCAATGGATAAGAATGTTTCATGGCATTTCTGTAAATAAATTAAAAGTGATTTCCTGGAACATTTATGAAAAGGGCATAAAGGGTATTTAACTCTGATACACTCTCAAATAACTACATGCTTGAAATCCAGGATTCTTTCTAATATTTCTCAGGAACAATGAACACATTCATAAAAATCAAATAAAACATAAAAAAAGAAAAAAAAAATCATATCTTATATAACAAAAAACACACACGGTCACACATTATAACCTAAAACTCAAAGAAACTACAGTGGCGATCATCATCAATCATTCAAATTAAACCAATTTTTTTTCAACAAACATCAAAGAGGTGCAATGAAAGGTATGATCGTTATAATTAATTAATTTTTTTATTGTTTATGTTTCGACTAGTAAATGGGATTGCATGTTTGTTTTATGTATAATGTTTGTTTGTTTTTATTGTTTATGTTTCGATATGTAAATAGTATGATCTTGAAGGTGTACAATGTTGTTTTCGCATGGTCAAATAAATGAGGAAAGCTATATAATCTTGAACAGTGTGAATTAATAGTAATGAACAAGGTTTCATATTAAAAAAGGGTTATAGGGGTGTTTGGATGCGGGGTAAGTACTGTGTATCTCTTTTATTGTTACAGTGGTGTTTGGATGTTGGGCAAGTAGTGTATATCTCTTTGATGAACAAGGTTGTATTTTTTGGTATGAATTATTAGTGAAATTAATATCAATTAATATGATGCATATCTGTTTATTGTTATTGTATGAAATTTAAAAAGGGTTTCTGGTAGGAGCAAAGGAAAGGAGAAAGTTGCGGAAGCTGAATGGAACATTGATGATGTGATTAATGTTGAAGAAGAGGAAATTGATGATGACTTTATCGATGCTGAATGGAACAACTCATGTAACCAGTTAAAAATGGTTGTTTGTAAAGTTTTAACATATTAATTGATGCGTGGGAATCGCACCTTGCTTTACCTCTCGAGGGATCTCGCGAGGCTTACAACCCCCACCAGGCAGTGTACCTGATCGTTGTAGTATAGTATAGTGACAAGTACCGGGGGATTGATCGTTCAGCTTAGGAATAGTGTCGCTAGGATTAGAAAACCTAATTAATAGTTCTAAAGATGAAAGATGATTATTTTTGTGTTTTTATATTTTAATGAAAGCAAGTAAAATCTCGGGTTTTGGAAGAGTGGGCGGAATTAGTTGTTATTCAACTAACCCAAAAACTACTTTATAACTAATTAAACTAATGAAAATGAAATTAAGCTAATATTAAACTAAGGTTGTGAGCAGTATTTGGAGAAATTGTGTTTACTTAGACTTCATTACTCCCTAGATATCTTTTACATGTCAATTACTTGTTACACTTGTATGGATGACGGATTGTATTCCTTAATACCATTCGTGGGGTGGCATACATAACTCCCCAACTCTATGAGCTCTTATCTCCTCCTACACCATGACCCAGCACAACTATAGGGATTGTAAACAGTGGCTCATGCATTAAATACAACCAATAAAGACCTAGTACGCCTCGGTTCATGTTTCTTAAGACGTTCAAGCATGTTACCATTTGGAGATCTGCCAGTTTTCTTAAGCCTAACATATAATATCATTCATCCAAGAACAAGAATAGACAAGTAATCAACACATAATCAACATCTAGGTTTCATTAGATCTAAGCAAACACAAAGTAAATCTAGCCTAGCATAGTAGAATTAAGATAAGAGCAAAAGATAGACAACCAACACATAGACATATTGATTGAATTAAGAGTATACTTATCTCAATTACAATGCAAGGTCTCAAGGGTTTGGAACCCTTGAAAAACGTGTAAAAGAGGCACCAAAATCGTCTTTAGGGTTTCACCAAAACTTCTCCTCTTTTAATGAAAAAACTAGAAAACTATATATAGGAAAATCGTCCTGACGGCGTCAAGAGTAAAATCTGACGCCGTCAACTCGCCGCCATACACTTCCTCGGACGCCCTAGATCCAATTGTGACGGCCTTGGTGACGCCGTCACCACCTACGGTAAATTAATCTTTGGCCACTTTGACGCCGTCATCTCTTCATCTGACGCCGTCACCAGCTACGGTAAAATATTCATCTTGTCTGACGCCGTCAAGAGCAATCCCTTGACGCCGTCACCTTGTATTTCCAGCTTGGATTTTTGGTACTTTGTCGTTTTCTTCACTTTATGCTCCAAAAACGTCCAAAATAGCCTCTTTTCCAGAATTCACTCTCCAAACACCTAAAATCACAAAAGGAACGATTTAGGGCAATATTTGATCAAATAAAGTCGGATTCGGGCTTAAATGACCCCCTAAAAACGGATCATTTTTCGCCTCATCATTAATAAATAGTGAACAGGGGTGTTTGTTAGTGATGGAACTAGTAGTTAACAAGCGTGTTATTCAAATTTAGTAGTAATAGGGGTGTTTGTCATATGGATTATGAATGGTTAACAAGCGTGTTATTCAAATTTGGTAATAACAGGGGTGTTACTCAAATTTAGTAGTAACAGGGTTGTTTCAGGGTTGTTTTGATGTGGGGTAAGTAGTGTATATGTTGTATGGATAATGTGAATATTAGTAGCATTTAGTAGTAACAGGGGTGTTTGTTAGTGATGGAAATAGTAGTTAACATGGGTGTTTTAGATAGTGATGGAACTAGTAGTTAACATGAATACATTTCAGGTTAGTGAACAGGGGTGTTTGTAAGTTGGATACGCTATTTAAGTTGTTGTTAGGTTTTAGGCAATTGCTTTGTTTAAAAATATGTTAATGCATACATTTCGGGTTTTAGAAGAATCGGAAGGAAGAATGGAAAACCAGGAACTTGAGGTAGCAAAGGTAAGTGGTTGTGCATGAATGTGGTTGTTTGTACAAGGGAATATAGTGTGTTTGCGGAAATGTTTCTGTTCACTGATATATGTTTTTAAACTGTGTTAGTGTTCAAACAACGAAATTATGAATTGTATATAAGGAATTGCAAAGATTCAAAACGGTAAAAAAAATTGCAATTATGAAGTGTGTATATTATGAACAGTGGTGTTTAAAATACATGCGATCTGTAAAACACCCGAATGCACAAGGCATGGAAAGACGTAATGTTGGCAGGCCTGAATTTAATTGGCAGAACGACATCAGGTCTAACGATTGTGGTATATTTGTTATGCGCCATATGGAACATTACATGGGTATGCCGGTCATACATTGGCGTTGCGGACTCTTACCTGAGGGTAAAAAGTAGACAACACAGTTGGGCAAGTTGAGGAGAAAGCACACTGCCCGTGTCCTATTTTCTGAATGCAACTTGTAGAAAGATAATATCTGTACCCAGATGGCATGTCTTTTGGAAGACAATGTTGGTGTCAAAATAAGAAAGGTCCCACTTGCACGCATTTGAACGAATAGTTTCATGAACGTTAGTATGCATAGATTGGATTTATGCTATGAACATAGTCTTATGGTTTGTTTGTTTGTTTGCTTTTTGTTTTTTATTTTATTTTATTATTTTTATCTGCACTTGGAACTTGGTATTTGAAATTGGAGCAAGCTTATGATCTAGAAATGGAAATATGTCATTTTTTGGTTTATGTTATGGTTATTGGTTCTGTATGTATGTTTAAAAAACAGATATGTTATCAAAACACTTATGTTATGATAGCTATGGAAAACATTCTTGTTTCAGCCATTTTTTTTTATCATTTCTTTAAGTAATAAAGCATATATGTTTTACAAGCAAATTTTCCATAAAAACATTTAGGGGCCATTTAGTTGGTGAAAAATTTCTCAATTTTTCCATCTCTAAATTCCTTGAGAAGGAGATGGTTTTTCTTCTCTAGAGAAGAGTTGAGAATTTTGAAAACGCGTTTAGTTGGAGTTATATTTTTCATTTTTAAAAATAATAAGAAGATTACCTCAAATTGCGACGGTGGCGGCGACGGTCGGCGGTGGAGGATGACACGAGAGATTAGGGGTAGAGTGGTGTATGTGTATTTTTTGTAGTTGAGAAAAAAAAATGAGAAAGAAAAAAGTGAGAATGATAGAATGGGTTTTTCAATTTCTTAGTTAAAATTTAGAAAATGAGAATTTCATTTTTTTTTAAATTGTTGGAAAAAAGTGCGACTAAACGCGTTTTCAGTTTTTTCATTTTCTCATGAAAAATTTCTTGGAAAAATGGAGAATTTCTCTCCAACTAAACGCACCTTATGTTTTACAAACATGTATGCCAAAAAAAAAAAAAAAAAAAAAAATTACAACCATACTATAGGAACATACATGTTTCCCTTAAAAACATATATGTTTTACAACTATATCCTTAATACATACTTGTTCGCATGAACAACTATTTTCTTTAATACATACTTGTTCGCATGAACAACTACTTTCATTAAAAACATATACTTTTTACAAACATGGACGCCAAAAAAAAAAGGGGGGTATAACCTTATTATAGGAACATACATGCTTTCATGCAAACATGTATGCCCAAAAAACATATATGTTTTACAAGCATGTATGCACAAAAAAGAAAAGATAGTGCAACCTTACTATAGGAACATACATGTTTTACTTAAAACATATATGTTTTACAACTATATCCTTAATACGTACTTGTTCGCATGAACAACTACTTTTCTTAAAAACAACATGCTTTCATGCAAACATGTATGCCCAAAAAACATATATGTTTTACAAACATGTATGCCCCCCCCCCCCCCCCCCCCCCCAAAAAAAAAAAAAAAAAAAGAAAGAAAGTGCAACCTTACTATAGGAACATACATATTTTCCTTAAAAACATATATGTTTTACAAACGTGTACGCCCAAAACAAAGTATAACCTTATTATAGGAACATACATGCTTTCATGCAAAAGAACATACATGTTATCAAATACATATCCACTTGCGAATAGAATGTCATTAGTTCAGTATTAGTTTAGAATGTCATTAGTATTAGTTTAAAATATCATTATTACATGTGTAATATTAATAAATAAAAACATGCAATTACAGAAATAGTGCGTACATGTTTTCGATTGAGAAGAAAAAATAAAACGCATTTGAAAATAAAAATTTTAACACGGAAATATAATTTTGCAAAAAACCAACAAATCCAACAATGAAAAAAAGAGGTTGCATAAACATAATTGTTAAATAGCGTAAATAAAGATGAATTTATTTTGATTATTGGTCCAAATCTTACACGTCGTCTGAATAATCATCTTCATCGTCTTCCTCATCTTCCTCAATGTTTTATTCTTCATAAAGACCCTCATCTTCATCGTTTTCCTCATCTTCTTCAATGTTTTCTTCTTCAGCAACTTTTTTCTTGCCCAAATTTTTTTGGCCCAATTTTTTCTTGCACTGGGGATTTTCATATATTTGTTTATTGTGGCCTAGTTGTCCACAATTACTACTCGTACGTTGTTTGAAGGGGACTTTTTTATTAGTTATCACCTTTGTTTCGTTTTTTCCTTTTTGAGTTGCACTTACTATTCGACCAGAACTAGAGCTGGCATATCGTGTTGACACGACACGATAAGACACGAACACGATAAGACACGAACACGATAAGACCTAAACACAAACACGACACGATAACAAATCATGTCACTTTTTTCGAATACGAACACGACACGATAAGTTAACAGGTTACACGACACGAACACGAATACACATGATTTGGACCTGTAACTAGAGCTAGCAGTAGCACCCTCAAAAACATCACATAAAAACTAATCCTAACACCCTCAAATAAACTAATCCTAACACCCTCAAGAACATCACATCGAGGTCAAAATAATCAAAATAATCAAGAAAAGTTATATAAGCCGGATAACCAAATAGACACCAAATCTTGTTTAAAACCTCGTTTTACATGTAAACCCACATTTATATCACGTTTTTAATCAAAACCCAACAAAAAGAAAGAAATATAACGAGGTCAAAAGAAAGAAATATTGGCGCGTGTAGTAGTGGATCGAGAAGAGGAGGTGATGGGGAATCGAATGGTGGTGGTCGTGTGGTGTGGTGACCGGCGGTGAGGTAATGGCGGCCGGAAAAAGGGTCCGATGCTAGGGTTTTTGGTTGAGAGAAAAGAAGAAGATGTGTGGACTGTGGTTGTGTTAATGTGTTTGTGTTGTGTTTGGACTCCATACAAGTACCATATAGGCATATATCTATTTTTAATAATATTTTTTGGGTTGTAACAGTAACAGGTCTTTATCGTGTCTTAACAGGTCCGGATCTGTTAAGACACGAAAGCTGTTAATTTCATTCGTGTCTTAACAGGTCCGGACCTATTAAGACACGAAACCTGTTAAGACCTGACACGAAACCTGTTAAGAACCGGTCGTGTCGTGTCGTGTTAACAGGTTTCGTGTCAAAATTGCCAGCTCTAACCAGAACCTATTCGATTACCCTTTGTGCTACAATTTGGGGGAATCTTAATGTCAATTACAGCTGGGGTCTTAACTCCCAACAGATGCTCATACAGTGCATCCTTGTTTTGAGGCTCGGCTTGTGGTGGGATGTCAACTTCAGTTTCTTTCTTCAAGTCTGTAATCTTTGTAAGTAATGGTCATTCCTTATAAGTTCTATACATTCTTCAAGTGTTGATGTAACCTTAGATGCTAGAATTTCCGTTTCTTCTATGCACGGACCGTGCCTATGTCGCTTTTCACGAAAATGAGCAGGAAGGACGTTTGTACGCCAAAGAGGACTGATGTAGTTATGTGGAATGTTCTCTGTTCCATGAATACCAAATACACATAAAACGTGTCTACATATGTTGACATAAATTAATAATGTCTAAAAACATTGTTAACATATTAACAATGTCTCTATGTTTTGATAATTACAAAGCATAAACTCATTAATCTAAAACTTATGACGTAAACAAGTTTTTAGTGCTTAACATTTGTCTTTACATCAAAATCACTTAAGGTATGAATAAACAAAGTATTTATTACATTCTATGATCAAAGGAACAATGTTCTTAAACACTAGACTTTTTATAAAATGTCACAAAACATTTTATATCTTCTACAAAACAATTTTGGAATTAAAGGAATATGTTTAATTCATTATAAATATATGAATTCAAATTTCCAACCAAAAATGGCAAATCTAATCCAGAAAAACCTTCCCCACAAAAAGACAAATAAACCCAACGTTCTGGAGGGGCGGCCCCCTTAATTCCCTAGGCGGCCCCCTTAATTATTAAGGGGACCGGCCCCTAATTAAGGGGACCGGCCACACTCCAGAACAGTATTTTTTTTCCCTATAAATACTGGTTCATCCCACAGAATTTTCTCACCTTTTGCACTTCTAAACTTTCTGATCTAGATCTATTTCTCTATTCTCTCATCCTTTGATCATAAGTGTATATATATTCTTTGTTTCAAAGTGATCTAATTTCCATCCTCTCAAGTGCAAGAGAAGAATACTTCTATCCTCCAAGACAAGAAGTATTACAACTTGTTGTGACCTCCACATCCAAGTTGTTGGTGCATCATCAAGAATATTTACATATATCTTTTTTTAGTGTGTTGTGAATATTTGATTGTAGATAGTTGTGTTAGGAATATAGATAGTGTGATTGGCTAGTAGATTGTAGTAAAGATAGTTGGTGTGAAGTAGTTGTGAAGATAGGTGTGTAGTAGATTGGTGTGAAGTAGTTGTGAAGAAGGTGTGAAGATTGATAAGGTGTGAAGACGGTGTGAAGTCTTGAAAAAGGTGTGAAGGTGTGAAGATCACGTGGTGTGATATTTGGTGTGAGATTGGTTCTAGCTACGATTAGAACTCGATATTTAGCTTAGTGTCGTTAACTTGTGTAAGCCAAGGTGTGTAAGGTTTTCTCCGCCATAAGGGAGCTTGTTGACATAGTGAAGAAAACTCTCGAGTAGGTGACTCGAGGAGAGGAGTAGGGCAAGGAAGGTGTCCTTGTAGCCGAACCACTATAAATCCTTTGTCTCGCGGTTAGATCTTTCCATACCTTACTTATTATCTTGCTTATATCGTTATTACTTTTGTAGACGTAGACGTATATATATAGTTGCTCATATAGTGCTAGTATTGATTTTACTTAAAGATCAAACGAAAGTTTTATTCACAAAATAAAGTTTTTACAATCAAACTAAAAAGGCTACATACATATAATTGATCATTTCGATCAAGTATAGTTTTCATACACAATACAACTAAGGATTATAAAATAAACGATTACGTACTTATCTCTCGTATATAGCTACAATTGTTTATATTATGCATGTGTTGATTTCACATACTTAGCATACATTATTATTATTGTTTATACTTAGACATACTTGTTCATATTGTTCAAGATTTGAGTTCACATAAGATTGAATCAAAGTTTTAAAAGCAAACAAGGTTTTAAAACTAAACTAAGTTTTCAAAATAAAATTAAAAAGACGTAAAACTATTCAACCCCCCCTTCTAGTTTTCCACAATTGGTACCAGAGCCACGTCTAGCAAGATTTTTAAAATATATTGTATTTTAAAACTTGTAACGATCTATGGAATCTGAAAAATATTTAGAAGGGCAATCTATGCAAAGACCACCACTATTTGAAAGTGATGGATTTTTATATTGGAAAAATCGATTCGAAACTTATGTGAAATCAAAGGATCTAGA
This sequence comes from Artemisia argyi, assembly GCA_030686995.1. Lineage (NCBI taxonomy): Eukaryota > Viridiplantae > Streptophyta > Magnoliopsida > Asterales > Asteraceae > Artemisia > Artemisia argyi. Next base: position 2,056,081 of record CM060695.1, on the reverse strand, counting down.
TCTTTGGCATGTTATTACTAATGGTGATTTTTTACCTACTCAAAATAATCCCGAAACAAATAAAGATGAAATAGTACCTTTTGAAAAACAAAATGATGATTTAAAAAGAAGACTTTCTAAAAACAATGAAGCAAAAATGGTTATTTACAATGCGTTACCACGTAAAGAATACGAAAGGATCTTTATGTGTGAAACCGCAAAAGAAATTTGGAATTCTTTACTAATAACTCACCAAGGTAATAGTCAAGTCAAGGATAACAAAATAGATATACTTATGCAACAATATGAGCAATTTATGATTCCGGAAGAGGAATCAATTGATAATGCTTTTGCTAGGTTTAACACAATTATCACAAGTCTAAAAGCACTTGATGAGAATTTTTCTAGTAAGAATTTTGTCAGGAAATTTCTAAGGGCTCTTCATCCAAAATGGCGAGCTAAAGTCACGGCTATTGAAGAATCAAAGAATTTGTCAACTCTACAACTTGACGAATTGATCGGTAACTTAAAGGTCTACGAAGAAATAATAAAGAAAGACTCCGAGATGGTCAAAGGAAAAAGGGAGCAAAGCAAATCAATTGCGTTGAAAGCTAAAAAGGACTCTAGTGACGAAGAATGCTCAACCTCCAAAAGTGACGATGAAGAGTATGCTATGGCAGTACGAGACTTCAAGAAATTCTTCAAAAGACGAGGAAGATACATTAGGCAACCATATAATGAAAGGAAGTGTTTTAAATGTGGCAATCCAAATCATCTCATCGGAAAGTGTCCAATGATGTCAAGAGATCAAAATCAAAAGGCGTTTATTGGAGGTGCTTGGAGTGATAGCGATGAGGACAAGAAAGAAACCACAAATGAAGAAAAGTGTCTTATGGCTAAGACATCAAGCGAGGTACGTTCCGAAACCGAATACTTTAGTGACGAAAATGTATCATTAGATGAAAAAGACCTATATAGTGAATATAATAGATTATGCAAATTAGGTCAAAAGGTTATAGCTAAAAATAAGTCACTAAAACATATTAATAATCAATTAGAAAATGAAGTACTCGAATTAAAAATTAAACTACAACATTTGGAAAAAGAAAAAGAAGTTTTTGTAAAATGTAAAACTTGCTTAGAGGTTAAAAATGAAAACGAAAAACTTAAAGATGAAATTTTCAAACTTGACAGGTTTAAAAATAGTAATAACCCACTTAAGAAAATACTAAGTGCTCAAGAAACTTCGGGAGATAAAACCGGTCTAGGATTAACTTCAACTAATGTTTCAACTAGTGAAAATAAAAGTATAAAGTTTGAATGTGAATCTAGTAAACAAAAATCATTAGAATCAAATCCTAAGTATATACTTACAAAAGATAGAAAAATACCCATTGCGAATGATGAAAAAGTAAAAACTTTTTATAAACCATCCTTAAAGACCGAAGTAGGATCCTCTAAACCTAAATTTAGATCTAAAACTCCACCACCAAGAAAACCTAAAAATCATCATCCAAGATCTAAAACATCTCAACCTAGAAGAAATCTAAATAGAAAATATTACAATAACACTAGAAATCAAATGTGGAATTATCAACCAAGTTACAATCCTTGAGAAATATTACCACCATACATGCATCCTTGCCAAATGTTAAATATGTTTGGACCAAACAACTTTGGACCAATGAGACAATGGGGACCAAGTGGCTAAATTGTCAATCTTGGAAGAAGTTGGAATATCATCTACAAATGACTTCTATAAGTCAACATGGTCACTTGAAGTGCTTGAAGATACTCCATTGAAGACTAAAAGGTACGCGTTTCTTTTAAGTTCATCACTATAATTTGCATGCTTAGATAAATGATTAGTTAGATTAATGCTTAGTACTTAATTGATTATATTCTTATAACCTAGAAACATCATTAGTTGACTTTCCTAGGAATAAGATAAAATTGTTCATTGCCGAAAAAAATAGAAAATGGAAATCTTCTATATCCACTATTAGGAAACTCATGGTGATGAAGTGAAATGAGTTAAGTGGATCAATCGCTAATATAGAAGTAGGATTAGATCTCTCGCGTAAGAAAACTATGGATGAAACAAGCTCTCGTAGACTATGGCATTAAGTCAGATAAGCGTGCGAAAACAAAGGAACTATAGATGTTAGGTTATACCCCATTCAACACTCTCGCATCTATCATATAAATTATCGTTTTCATTTCCTTTAGGATCATAGGATATGTAGAAACGATAGCATGAGATAATAATAGGATTAACCAATCCTCTTGAGCATGAGATCTTTAATAAACATTTTTTTAAATATTTGATTTATGATATTTGTTGTCAAATATCTAATATCTCTAAAAATATGCAAAAACCTCACATTTTGGAAAATAGTCTTTCAAATAACTATCCCACTTTTAAATAACATGTTTTCACTATCAATATCCACAATTTTGTTTTGATCAAAACTAAAGATTGGGAAAATACTCTTTACCGTTCATTCACACATTTTGAAGTAAAAACCCAATCTATTTTATTCAAATAACTCTCACATCCAAGTGAAAACTTACTTTCAAACATTGTTGAATAATGCTAAAAACGTCTCTTTTGAAATCATGCATGGTGATCTCATATTTGTCATCTATATTTATATAAATGACACTTATAAGTGAACTAAATCAAATCAAGAGGACCATGGTTTGTTCATTAAGACTTTGTTTGTAACAAGTCTAGAAATACATGCTATCATAACTACCCACTTATTGCACATTGATACACATTAGGATTAATCCTCATTGTTATGTAGTTATGAAATACTTGATGTTGCTTATTGTTTCCTAGCACTTATATTTTACTTGCTTGATGAGTATGTTTGCATGCTAGATGAAATTGCTTGTTTACTTGATCTCTTTGGTTAACATGCTTTGGCTACATAATTGCCTACATAATTAGTATATGCTTGATTGCCTCAAAGAGTTGGACTTGTTTGAAACCAAAAACACAACCTTTCTGCAATTCACTACCAAAAACTTTTTTCTGGCAATATGGGAATCACCAGATGGGCGGCCCCCTTAAATCATAAGGCGGCCCCCTTAATTATTAAGGGGACCGGCCTCCAATTAAGGGGACCGGCCATCTGATGGTCGAAGGTGCTGTTTCCCTTTCTATTTTTTTTTTAGCCCATTTCATCCTACACTTCCCAAAATTCACAAACCTATTTTATCCTAAACCTTCCATCAATGTTTATCCATCCTTGATCCCACCAAACCTACACTATAAACAATCTCATTCCTCTCAATCTCCACTCATCTCATCATTTCCTCTCCCATTAAACCAAAACCACCAAGAAACTTGTTTGGAGAAGAAAGCCTAACTTCCTTTAAAATTCCGTCAAATCAAATGACGTTGTCAAACATCCAACACCAAATTCCTCCTATGTTTTCAAACATTACTTACCTAACACCTCACTTTCCTTCTCACCAACATTACATATCAAAAACCTTTACTCACCCATATCCTTCTACATTACACTCAAACCTCATAATCTTTTCACAACTCAAGCGATGTTGTTCACAATCAACCAACACCTAAACCTCACTTTCACACAAATGATCCATTTAACAACAAATCATCCATTCGTGCTTCGACTAATGCTCCTTCTTATGATGAGCATGCACAATCCCAAAACAATAATCCCAACCTCATTACCAACACTTTACATGTTGCTCATTCAACAAAAACACCATCCACTCATGAAGGATCTCTTCCACCCATATCATGTTTTCATGATTACCCAAGCTCAAACATGACTCCACCACCAAGAATATCACCACCACATCCTACCACTTCACATGCCATTCCTATGTTGCATGTTCAAACCATCACCCAAGACAACTATCATGCTCCACCACCATCACCTTCCTCCGAACACTTGAAGTTCGTTGAGGCGCTAAAAGAAGCCCATGAGCTTAGTGCTCTTTTAGCCTTACATCTTGCTCAACGCAATTTGGATCCACCTTCATCTAGATCACCCTCATCACCACACAACATAAATCAACTTGAGAAGCATGTCAACAATTGACCTTGTTGCATCTTTCTCCTAAAACCCATTGCATTCAATGAACACTTGGATTAAATATCTTCTCACTAGATCACATCCAATGCCCTCACTTGAACAACATCCGAAACCTCAATCAACCTCTTCCGCTACAAACTCTCCACCACCAAACAATCCAACATTCATGACCTGATCATATACCTCCATTAATCCAACAACCTCCATTAATCCAACAACCTTATCATGATTTTCACTTTCAAATACGAATCAACCAACCTTTTTGTTACAAGCAAGTCCGATGGCTCTCTTTGGCAAATTAGGATCTTTTAACATAATCACTTTGAATTAATTGTTATGTATCCTTAATATTTGTTTACTATGCTTGTTTGTTGTATATTGCATATTCTTCTATATATGCTTGTGCTTCTAATATTTTTCTTGCGAGCATTCCATTTCTCGATCCCTTGGTGCCATCGAACAAGGGGGAGCACACATCAAGGGGGAGCTTTTATCCTGTCTAACTTCATTAACAAAGCTAGTCGGCCGAACCTTTTTGATTTTACAAAAAGGGGGAGAAGTGAATGTTAAACTCTAATACTTGTCTAAAAATTAATTTTTAGGTTTAAAGAGTTTAAGGTTTTGTAATCATCAAAAAGGGGGAGATTGTTGACATAAATTAATAATGTCTAAAAACATTGTTAACATATTAACAATGTCTCTATGTTTTGATAATTACAAAGCATAAACTCATTAATCTAAAACTTATGACGTAAACAAGTTTTTAGTGCTTAACATTTGTCTTTACATCCAAATCACTTAAGGTATGAATAAACAAAGTGTTTATTGCATTCTATGATCAAAGGAACAATGTTCTTAAACACTAGACTTTTTATAAAATGTCACAAAACATTTTATATCTTCTACAAAACAATTTTAGAATTAAAGGAATATGTTTAATTCATTATAAATATATGAATTCAAATTTCCAACCAAAAATGGCAAATCTAATCCAGAAAAACCTTCCCCACAAAAAGACAAATAAACCCAACGTTCTGGAGGGGCGGCCCCCTTAATTCCCTAGGCGGCCCCCTTAATTATTAAGGGGACCGGCCACGCTCCAGAACAGTATTTTTTTTCCCTATAAATACTGGTTCATCCCACAGAATTTTCTCACCTTTTGCACTTCTAAACTTTCTGATCTAGATCTATTTCTCTATTCTCTCATCCTTTGATCATAAGTGTATATATATTCTTTGTTTCAAAGTGATCTAATTTCCATCCTCTCAAGTGCAAGAGAAGAATACTTCTATCCTCCAAGACAAGAAGTATTACAACTTGTTGTGACCTCCACGTCCAAGTTGTTGGTGCATCATCAAGAATATTTACATATATCTTTGTTTAGTGTGTTGTGAATATTTGATTGTAGATAGTTGTGTTAGGAATATAGATAGTGTGATTGGCTAGTAGATTGTAGTAAAGATAGTTGGTGTGAAGTAGTTGTGAAGATAGGTGTGTAGTAGATTGGTGTGAAGTAGTTGTGAAGAAGGTGTGAAGATTGATAAGGTGTGAAGACGGTGTGAAGTCTTGAAAAAGGTGTGAAGGTGTGAAGATCACGTGGTGTGATATTTGGTGTGAGATTGGTTCTAGCTACGATTAGAACTCGACATTTAGCTTAGTGTCGTTAACTTGTGTAAGCCAAGGTGTGTAAGGTTTTCTCCGCCATAAGGGAGCTTGTTGACATAGTGAAGAAAACTCTCGAGTAGGTGACTCGAGGAGTGGAGTAGGGCAAGGAAGGTGTCCTTGTAGCCGAACCACTATAAATCCTTTGTCTCGCAGTTAGATCTTTCCATACCTTACTTATTATCTTGCTTATATCGTTATTACTTTTGTAGACGTAGACGTATATATATAGTTGCTCATATAGTGATAGTATCGATTTTACTTAAAGATCAAACGAAAGTTTTATTCACAAAATAAAGTTTTTACAATCAAACTAAAAAGGCTACATACATATAATTGATCATTTCGATCAAGTATAGTTTTCATACACAATACAACTAAGGATTATAAAATAAACGATTACGTACTTATCTCTCGTATATAGCTACAATTGTTTATATTATGCATGTGTTGATTTCACATGCTTAGCATACATTATTATTATTGTTTATACTTAGACATACTTGTTCATATTGTTCAAGATTTGAGTTCACATAAGATTGAATCAAAGTTTTAAAAGCAAACAAGGTTTTAAAACTAAACTAAGTTTTCAAAATAAAATTAAAAAGACGTAAAACTATTCAACCCCCCTTCTAGTTTTCCACAACATAGATAACCATGGCGGTTATAATGACCATAAGAGCAATTTATGGTACCGTCCAACTGATCAATAGCAACTTGTAACGATATATATAAATTAATTAAAAGGTACCTCGTAATTAAAAGTAACATGTAAGACAACTACCATTGTATAGTTTTTATCAGAAGTACAGTCGAATATCATAATTGTTTAAAGAACATGAATTCACTTTCGTTGGAATAAAAAAATTACTTCAATAATCAAGGTACGAAATTGTAATTCATTAAATATGCTCAATGTAAAATCCATGAACATGCATGTGCATGGGAATATTCATAACAACAAATGGTTATCTGATGTGCAATGTGAATCCTGCTATATAAATATGGTCTTGATCATGATACTAACATAACATAAAAAAACATTATAATAACATAAATTCAACAATCAGTTTTGCAATTCAGTTAAAAATTATAAAGTTAAAAAAAAAAGAAACCATTATTGTGGCCTTGATCATGATGCGCGTTATCCATAATCAGATCCTGTCCCCTGAACAAAAGTGTTTGATCATTTTGTTCTTGCACATCGACGTCATCTTCTGCCTGCGAATCCTGAACGATATCAACAATATCAACCATATTTGATTTTTTGTGTTCGAATGAAAGAAGAATTCTGGATTAGGGTTGTATCATTCGTGAATTTTAGAGAAGAAAGCTCCGGAATTTAAAATTGTAAAATAAGAAACCGTATATTTGGCATGATTATAGAAAAATTTTGAATTATCAGTTAAAGAGTGTATGAATGTTAATTGCGCTTACTACCCCTATGAATAAATTAAATTAATTTTAAAAAATAGTAGTTTACTAAATTGTGATTGGTCAATGGGAGTTTCCATAGTTTTCGCACTTAACAGGGTTCTGAAAATAAAGATACACTATATATATATATATATATATATATATATATATATATATATATATATATATATATATATATATATATATATATATATATATAGGGAAGGGATCCGGTGCGGATTGAGTTTTAAGTAGGGATCGAGCGAATTAATATCATAGTAACATTCAAAAAAAAAATTCAAAAAAATCTGAAAAAATAATAAAAATAAAGAGGACAAAAAATAATTAAGAATCGCTGAAAAGAAACTGAAAAAAGAATCATTTTCATGGTTAAAATGTATTATGATACTATGATTTTTTTAATATCACTATAACACTCATACTTATGTTTTGAATTTTTTTAATATCACCGTAAGTTTTTTAATATCGTATTGAAAAAAAACAATGATATTAAGTCTTTTACTAATATCAATGTAACTTTTTCAATATCGCGGTTCGTTTTTTCATGTAAAGAAGCTTAAACGTTGGTTTTATAATATCATCGTACCTATCATAAAACCCTTTCATAATATCCTTAATATCACGGTAGCACTCATAATCACAAAATAAAAAGTGCTCAGAAAAATCTAGAAAAATAAAAAAAGTAAAGAATACAACAATAGTAAGGATCGCTCAAAAGGAAAAAAAAATTAAAAAAATCGTTTTAATGGTGATTTGGTACCGTGATAGTTGCGTAGATCTTGATTTTTTTACCAGATCTGGAATGGACGGCCTAGATCTATCCGCACATCTGCACGAAAATAAAAAATCCGCACCAGATCCTCAGTCTATATATATATATATATATATATATATATATATATATATATATATATATATATATATATATATATATATATATATATATAGTGTAACTTTCTTACGAGAACCACTTTTATCTGCAAGAACTGCGAAAACCACCCTTTTTACTCCTAATAATGCATAATGTACATCATGTCAATGCATAATGACATTTTTGAAATTATTTGTAACTTAATTTGATAGAAAAAATTAAATTATGGGCAAAATGGGTATTAATATTTCCATAAAAAAGGGATTGAATATTAAAAACCGTTTCATACTCCGTATATTTCTTTCACTTTCTCAAATCTATCTCTTCTCCCTATCAACCCTAGCCGCCCCCTCCTCTCTCAATCATTTTCTCAAATCGATTAGGGGCAAAATGGTTTGTAAACAACTTTGTTATGCTGTTTTTTGTGTCTTTTGTTTTTGTTTTTGTGTGTATTGATTGAATAATCTTTAAGTTATAAGAACTTAATTTAGACGAAATTGCTCTTTTTTGTGATCTTGATTTTGTTATGGCTTGTTTTGTTTGCAATTGATGCGGAATCTGTACATAAAGTCTTGATTGTTACTTGTAATTAGGTAGTTGGATGAAACCAGTATCATGTTCTGTAAGTGTATCTCGTCTCAGTTGTAATTAGTAAATGCAGATCACAAGTTTGTAGTTTTTGGGACGGTGCTAAATATCTTGTAGCGTTTACTCATGTTTGTTTCATTACTGATGTATTAGTGGTATCGTTCACCGGAAGTTGCGTCATTTGCTCATGTTTGTATATATTGAAAACTTCATACATGTTGATTCAACCCCTGCCTTGAGGTTGATAGTATGATTGAGAAACCTGCATATGCTTAGCTGCTTGAAAGTAAGGTGTTGGCCTGTTTCAGGTTCCTCTTGAGTGTGTGGTGTACGTTTGAACAATCATTAGCCTGTTAGATAGGATGGTAATTGAATAATCAATGGGTGTGACTGTGATGTTTAAGTGCAATTTACAGTAACTTTTTACACTGTTTGAATGGATTCTTATTGGTAGTTTCCTTTTCCGATGAATGGAATACCTGAGGTTCTTTATGTTCACAGTTTCTCTGATTTGCAATTCAAAGGAAGCAGTCATGAAATGATGTGAATCCTCAATGGCCTTAAAATATTGAACTTTGAACTTTTTCATTCATCAATTTCACGAGATACAAAAGGCTCTGTAACTGGCCTTGTAGTCTACACATCAAAAGGGTAATCAACTATTTTTTTATTCACCTTTTTTTGTTTACATCGATCCAATGATTGTATCTTTTTTCTCAATGTGTTCATGGTTTTGAATCTGTTAGATTAATAGAATTGATTTTCGTGCATCGTAGTGTTAAAGATATATCGGTTTATGGTTTTGTATTTTTAGAGCCCATCATGCATATGTTTTTTAGGTGAAATAATCCTCTGCGATTTCTTTCATATCCGATCCAAGTTCTAATTTTATTAAAGGTTGAATAAATGTTTGTGATTGTATGCTTATGTCATATATATGTTTCAAGTACATTTAAAAAAGTTAATGGTTTTAGATCGAAATAAATGGTTAGATTATCAAGCAATATGTTTGAGGTTATTATTATTATTTTTTTAATCTTGTAGGGGTTTAGTCACCATTTTTTTTTGATTCGTATGATATAAAGTGTGCAAAACATGTATGCACATAAGGTTGGTACATATGATTTTTGATCTTGTAGGTTGATTTCAATTGTGCCAAACATGTATGTTCAAAACAAATATATTTTAATTAGTGAGATCTAGTTAATGAAAACCATATATGTTTGAGAACATTATGTTTTTAAACATGTATGTTCTGTTCAAAACATGTATGTTTTTAAACATGTATGTTTTGTTCAAAACATGTATGTTTTAAAATAAGTGTGTTTTAGAAAATGATTACTTATAAACGGAATGTTTAAAATATCTATGTTTTAATAAAATTATTGTTGCTAATTTTTGTACTTTTCTTTGTATCAGGTGTAATTACAAGAATGTTCACAGCTACGGGTGTGCATATATGTCCGACATTTGAAAAATTGTTGACGGCTACTCGTGCGCATATGTCCATTTGTGTTGAATATTATTAGTGCTTACATGTATAGATCGATTAGATTATGTTTTTATGCTTTTATAAATTTGTATTTTAATTGTATTTCAATCGATATCGAAGTTTGTATTTAACACTTATGTTATTGGTGTGTTATAAATTCCATTATATTAAGGAACCTATATGCACCTTGAAAGGGAAAAAAACATGATTGCACTTTGACTAAGAGCAAAGGGTACCATAACTTGAGTTGAAAAATAACTCAGCGTCACGTCATCTTAACACCAAATAACACAACACCAAAAAACATCAGGAAATCATAACACTCAATAACACCACTTTCAGGGACCCACTTAAAAAAAAGAGAAAAAAAACTAAACAAACCAGTTATAAGTTGGCATAACTTGAGTGGGAAATGGTTGTAACTTGCATAACTCAAGTTATAACTTGAGTTGCCACACCAACTCAAGTTGAAACGCAACGCCAATGCATGCTACCTGAAAATCATGGTAACGCAATAACTCAAGTTGATAAGCTGTGGTATGTGTTAATTCACATACCATTTCATGGCCAAATACCGACCTAATTAGACTAAATGAGCTAACAAATGCCAAGGAAATATGTGTTTTTATGTTGTGAACATGCATGAACGGATTTATCACAAAAAGACAAAAAATCATGCAAAAACCGGAAAAACGGGCACGAGAGTAGGAAAAGGTCAGAAAGTCAAGCTGGAAATCAAGTTGAGCTTTGAAAAGTCAAGAAAGATCCCTAGAGTTTGAAGATTTGCAAGAATGGTCCTCATAGTGAAAGTTTGAAGGAATGTCAGAATTAGTCCCTATACTTTGGAAGTTAACACAATTAGTCCCTTAAAGATTTATTTGGAGAAAAAGTCAATTCAGTTCTTTATAAATCAGAGAATTGCTACAAAAGCTATTGGATAATATTTTTGGAAAATTACATATTGGATCCTTGGAAATTCAGATTTGCATGTTTAGTCCTTGTTCTTTATTTTTAATAAAATCTGAAAATATACCCCTAAACAATGAGCCCAGTCCAAACAATAGAAAACCATAGCTTTACCCAAGCCCATAACCCGAGCCCAACAACACACCACGGTCAAATTTATATTAAACGGGTCAAGGTAAAAAAAAAAAGGTCAAATTATATAAAAACCTTACCCCGCCTTTTGTTACCCCCAATTTTCCCATTTACCCAGTTTTGTAGAACCCTAACTATTCACCGTAAGAAATTGACCACAATTAAGGGTGAATCCGTCAAATCAAGTACTTTTCTAGAAGGTCAGTGGTGTCAGCATGTGTCAGAACATCTAAGAAGCACAAATTGGGCTATGTGGCAAGGATTGATTGGTTGAGATGCGTCACCAAAGTTGATCTAATGGTAGATATTTGATGGGCAATGATTGGAGCTGATCAAAGGGTTCTCAATTGATGTAAACAAATAGTTTTGTGAAACTCAGCTTCAATTCAAGCTGAATTGTCGTTTTTAATTGTTAATAAATAGTTTTTGAGCTTTTGAGATTGAGTAGTCAGTAATTGGATTTTAACTTCTCTTGCTCATATTTGGTCAAATAAAGTCAACTGAATTGACTGGTGGATGATCTGAGGGGATAAAGTGGCAAGCTATAGCAGAATTGGAAAGGTTGAGCCTATCTAAAGATAGGCTAGCTAAGTGAACTGATGCGTGGGAATTGCACCAGGCTTTACATCCCAAGGGATCTTGAGAAGCTTACAACCCCCACCAGGCAGTGTTCCTGATCGTTGTAGTATAGTAAAGTGACAAGTACCGAGGAATTGATCGTTCAGCTAGGAATAGTGTCGCTAGGATTAGAAAACCTAAATACTAGTTCTAAAGGTGAGGGATGATTATTTTTGTATTTTTATATTTTTTTAGAAAGCAAGTAAAAATCTCGGGTTTGAAGGATTTGGGCGGAATTAGTTGCTAGTCAACTAACCCAATACTAAGATGCAATCAAAATAAAACACAAGAAATGAAAATAAACTAAATTATACTAGAGTTGTGAGCAATACGTGGAGAAAATATGTTTATTTAGATTTCACTACTCCCTAGACATCTTTTACATGTTAATTACTTGTTATAGTTGTATGGATGACGGATTGTATTTCTTAATACCATTCATGGGGTATCGCACATAACTCCCCAATTCTATGATCTCTTATCTCCTCCTACACCATGCCCAGCACAACTATAGGGATTGTAAACAGTGGCTCATGCATTAAATACAACCAATAAAGACCTTATTGCAATAGGTTCATGTTTCCTAAGACGTTTAAGCATGTTACCATTTGGAGATCTGCCAGTTTTCTTAAGCCTAACATATAAATTCATTCATCCAAAACAAACTATAAACAAGTAATCAACATATAATCAACATCTAGGTTTCATTAGATCCAAGCAAACACAAGATAGATCTAGCCTAGCATGATGGAATTAAGACAAGAACAAGATATAGACAACCAACACATAGACATATTGATTGAATTAAAAGAACACTTATCTTAATTACATATGCAAGGTATCAAGGGGTTGGAACCCTTGAAAAACCTGTAAAATTCGCACCAAAATCGTACTTAGGGTTTCTCCAAAACTTCTCTCTCTTAAATGTGAAAATTAGAAAACTATATATAGGAAAAGGGGTCTGAAGGCGTCAAGACCAACCTTGTGACGCCGTCACCTCGCCGCCAAAACTCTTCTCGGACTGCCTTGATCTACATTTGACGCCGTCAAGTGATAATCATTTCCAGGCCATCATGACTTTTACTCTTGACACCCTACTTCGTGACGCCGTCAAATCTTTACTGGATCGTCATGGAATTTTGCTCTTGACGCCGTCAGGGAGTTACTCTTGACGCCGTCACCTACTGTTCCTAGCATGAAAAATTAAGACTTTGGCGTTTTCTTCACTTTTATGCTCCAAAAACGTCCGAATTGCTTCCTTTTCCAGATTTCACTCCCAAAGTACCTAAAATCACAAAAGGAACGATTTAGGACAATATTTGATCAAATAAATTCGAATTCGGGCTTAAATGACCCCCTAAAAACGGATCATTTTTCACCTCATCATATACCCTTACACTTGAGATTTGCTTGTCCTTAAGCAAATACGCTTTTATTCTACTCAAAATACAAGTTAGGGGTCATTTAACACTAATATAAAAGTAATTACAACAAATAATCGTTCCACTAAAGACCAATAGACAAGCACGGAGGTCATACACTAGCACCAAACAAATAGTGTTTAGATACTCACATCTCTCGGGTGTAATAAAGTATAAATTACAATATGGAAACGGAAGATATCTCTCACTACCTGTCATAGCAAAATAGATTACCATAGGCTTGGGAAAGGATCAAACCTCCACCACATGGCGTAAGCACCTAGGATAAACTATCAAAGAGGTCTTTTAAAGGGTTGTAACTTTAGGTCATGGGTTACTACGTGATACGGGTAAGTTCCTCATTGAGGACATCCTTGGGATCAAACTTAGTTTTCAACTTCCTATCGGTTTCCTTTGTATGGTACGACCTTTCAAACTTTTCTCCATCCGGATCATACAAAGTCATTCTCATATGCCATGATCCGTCACCTTCTTTAGGTGGCTTGTCCCACCTCCATTCACACTTGTCTCCCTCTCTTTTCCACTTATTTATCTCTATATTAATAGGCATTACGCTCAAGAACTCAATCATCTTCCTAAAGACTAAGGGGTCCTCAAAGGGATCTAGCTCTTCATCTCTAGCTATGAGTTGTTCTACCGAATGTGTCTTTTCAACGAAATCCTTTTCTAGATAAAATGGGCATTGAGGTCCTATAAAGTTCCTTTCTATCCAAGGTCCATATCTAGACAGTCTCCTATTCATCTCTACCCAATGCGGTGTCGGTTCATCATCACAATCATAACTATGCTTCTTTACATCGTACACCGACCAAGTATCGCCTTCACCTACCGCTATCTTAGACTCCTTACAATCTATCATGGCGCTAGCGGTTGCTAAAAATCCTCTCCCTACCAATAATGGGCATGTAGTGTCACTAACCATGTCTAAGACGTGAAAATCCGCTAATATAGTTAACTTTCCTACGTGAACAACTACATCCTTAATCATTCCAACCGGGTGGGCAATACTCCCATCCGCCAGCCCTATCAATACCTCCGTTTCCTCTAGCTTTCCTAACTTAAGAGCGGTGAATAAGGATAAGGGAATCAAGTTGAGGCTTGACCATAAATCGGCTAGTGTGTCGAAAGCTTTGGATCTTCCTATCTTACAAGGCAAAACAAATATACCCGGATCATCAAGCTTTTTAGGCAACTTGTTTTGAACGAAGGCGGTCCCATTTTTACCTAGTTTAAACTTCTCATACTTTTCTAGGAGGGCACTATAGTAAGGAGCACGCGCTAAGACATCAATGACGGGACGTTCAAGGTGGAGTTCTTTGAATTCATCGTCAAGGTCTTGCGTAGGGGGTGTTTCAACTACACTTTTGACCGGTTCTATATTGGGTGTTTTATTTGATTGGCCTTTTGAAGAATTTGGTTTTGTTTGAAACACGTGCTCGTTGATTTAACCGAGTAGTATTGTGGACACGAAGTGGGTGACGAAACTGAGGATATGGAATTAACGGTTAGTTTCGGATTCTTGACCGTGTCGCTTGGGAGTGCTCCCATTTCTCGGTCATTGAGAACTTTCAACAATGCGTCAATTCTAACTTAGATATGCGAGCTTCTTGAGATGCCATGAACTTAGACATCAACCCTTCAAGATTGTTGGTACTACCATAGTTGTTAGAAGGATTGTTGTTGAAAGTACGGTTGGATGGTGGAACGTTAGGTTGGTAACGATTAGGCGGATTGGAAGAATGGGGTTGATTTTGTTTCCACCTAAAGTTTGGGTGATTTTTCCAAGAGGGGTTGTATGAATCACCGTAAGTGTTTGGCTCGGGCTTGAAAGTGTACTACTTATCTCCCGCTTCGTCGGTACGCGAGGATGCGTAGTCCGCAAAAGCTGTTCCGGGGAGTTCCACACAATCACGAGTGTCATGGGGACCACTACATAATTCGCATGAAGAAGTGATTTTGTTCACTTGGCTTGAAGGCTTAGGAGCTTCGTAAGATTTCATGAGAAACTTGACTTGGTCCTCAAGTTCCATGATCCTACGGTCGGGAGTGCTAGAGTTGTTCGAAGGCAAAGATATTGCCTTGACCGTTTTGTTCAAATCATGGGGATCATTCCAACTTTCGTTGTCATAGAGAGCAAGATCTTCTATGAGTTCCCACGATTGTTCCGCACTTAGATCACGTAGCTTACCACCGACCGATTGGTCAATGGCTCGCCTCGTGGAGATATCGATATGGTCATAAAAAATTTGGACTTGGAGCCAAAGATCTATGCCATGATGAGGGACTTTTTGGAGTAAGTCCTTGAAACGAGTCCATGCTTCATAAAGAGATTCATTTTGACGTTGTTGGAACATCAAGATGTCATTTCTAAGCTTAGTAGTTCTCCCCGGTGGGAAAAATTGAGCAAGGAAACGAGTGGTGAGATCATCCCATGTGGTGATGGATCCCGCGGGTAAACGCTCAAGCCATTGACTAGCTTGATCCCGTAGAGAGAATTGGAATAGGCGTAATCGGGTTGTCTCTCTAGTTGCAACATCTAGGTCTATGGAATCTACGATTTTGAGGAAGTCCTTAAGATGTTGGTTCGGATCTTCGGAACGAAGTCCATGGAATGCACATCCGCTTTGCACCAACCGGATGGTGTCGGATCGCAAGGGGGTCACATTGGCTCCGGTGAGCTCAATGGTGTTTTGGTAGCCTTGGTGGCTAGGTCGAGAATACTCTCCTAAGGTTCGGGGCATAAGGGGTTCTAATGGTGGGTTTTGTTGTGGTGGGATGACGGGTTCAAAGATGTTCCCGTTGTCCATGATGTCGGGTGGTTACGAACAAAGGCACAAAGAAATAAGATAGACTAAAGAAAATCTAAAAATAAAAATAAAATCTTACTAGAAAGGAATCTAGCAAGTAGACCTAATAAAAAGAAATTCTAACCTAGACAATAACTATTTCCCCGGCAGCGGCGCCAAAAATTTGATGCGTGGGAATTGCACTAGGCTTTACCTCTCAAGGGATCTTGAGAAGCTTACAACCCCCACCAGGCAGTGTACCTGATCGTTGTAGTATAGTATAGTGACAAGTACCGGGGGATTGATCGTTCAGCTAGGAATAGTGTCGCTAGGATTAGAAAACCTAAATACTAGTTCTAAAGGTGAGGGATGATTATTTTTGTATTTTTATATTTTTTTAGAAAGCAAGTAAAAATCTCGGGTTTGAAGGATTTGGGCGGAATTAGTTGCTAGTCAACTAACCCAATACTAAGATGCAATCAAAATAAAATACAAGAAATGAAAATAAACTAAATTATACTAGAGTTGTGAGCAATACGTGGAGAAAATGTGTTTACTTAGATTTCACTACTCCCTAGACATCTTTTACACGTTAATTACTTGTTATAGTTGTATGGATGACGGATTGTATTCCTTAATACCATTCATGGGGTATCGCACATAACTCCCCAATTCTATGAGATCTTATCTCCTCCTACACCATGCCCAGCACAACTATAGGGATTGTAAACAGTGGCTCATGCATTAAATACAACCAATAAAGACCTTAGTGCAATAGGTTCATGTTTCCTAAGACGTTCAAGCATGTTACCATTTGGAGATCTGCCAGTTTTCTTAAGCCTAACATATAAATTCATTCATCCAAAACAAACTATAAACAATTAATCAACATATAATCAACATCTAGGTTTCATTAGATCTAAGCAAACACAAGATAGATCTAGCCTAGCATGATGGAATTAAGACAAGAACAAGATATAGACAACCAACACATAGACATATTGATTGAATTAAAAGAACACTTATCTTAATTACATATGCAAGGTATCAAGGGGTTGGAACCCTTGAAAAACCTGTAAAATTCGCACCAAAATCGTTCTTAGGGTTTCTCCAAAACTTCTCTCTCTTAAATGTGAAAATTAGAAAACTATATATAGGAAAAGGGGTCTGACGGCGTCAAGACCAACCTTGTGACGCTGTCACCTCGCCGCCAAAACTCTTCTCGGACTGCCTTGATCTACATTTGATGCCGTCAAGTGATAATCATTTCCAGGCCGTCATGACTTTTACTCTTGACGCCCTACTTCGTGACGCCGTCAAATCTTTACTGGATCGTCATGGAATTTTGCTCTTGACGCCATCAGGGAGTTACTCTTGACGCCGTCACCTACTGTTCCCAGCATGGAAAATTAAGACTTTGGCGTTTTCTTCACTTTTATGCTCCAAAAACATCCGAATTGCTTCCTTTTCCAGATTTCACTCCCAAAGTACCTAAAATCACAAAAGGAACGATTTAGGGCAATATTTGATCAAATAAATTCGAATTCGGGCTTAAATGACCCCCTAAAAACGGATCATTTTTCGCCTCATCATGAACCCCCTCTGTTAGAGCTGAGGGGGCAAAGCTTTGTGAGTTTCTATCATTTTCACTCTTCTCAACATTATATAGTATAGATATGCTATAGTTTGTCTATTGCTGTTTACTGTTTGTAGTTTGATGTTATTAAGCTAGATTTCTTTGATACTTAAGCTTGTTTGGTCATTAGTACTCTTGAGTTGTTAAAACTTTGCTCATATTGTTCATTTGATTAATCTGTGACTTTGAGTGTTTGTTAGAATTTGTTGTTTATTTCTGTTGATCTGTGTTCTATTATAGTTTTAGAATACTATTTGATAATTGTTGTTGAGATTAGTGGTCAATTTCAGTTAGTTGTAGTGTAAAGTAGCAGTTACAGGGGTGTTTGGATTTACTTATTGCTGAGCATAATTGTTGTTGATTTTCTGATATACCTGTGCATCTAGATCATGTTAGGTTAGTAGTAGTCTAATATAGCATAATAATAATAGTTTAGTTTACAAAAAGTCAAAGTAAGATTTTACATTAGCTTAACTGATTGTGTTGTTGAATTCAGTTAGTAGTATTACAGAAGTAGTTGCATATTAGACTAGTTTAGCTTAATCTATTGTATTTGTAACTTTTTTAATACATTTAGGAGTAGTATTGCTTACTTGAAATTGGTAAAAGTCAATTAGTAAAAGCACTCAATAAGTCAACTGATTCAAGGTTCTAGTCTACTTTAGCTGCTGATATTGAGTATTTTTAGAGTAGTTAAGATTTGAATCTAAATAGGGAATTAGTTGTTTTATAATCTCAGTAGCATAGTTGAATATTTGCCCCCATTAGCTTATAGTTTATAGCTTATTAAGTACAGCTTATTGGCACTGCTAGTTGTTGGTTTGAGACAGTTTTCTGTCATTAGAATATGGCTGCAATTGTTTGTTTGAGCTTGTGATTGAGTTTTATTGGCTTTTCTGAGTTTCTTTATAGTTGTATGAGAGTTGTATATGGTCTGTTTCTTCTGGCTTATTCATTTACCTTAACTGCTTATGCTTTAGCTTATTGCTCAACTGCTTATTACTTGCAAATTGTGTTTCTGTGTTTCCTTTCATCATACTTAAGCATATCTGAGTTCATTTTAGCATATCTTATCTGTGTTGAAAGATTGGATAAATTTTGTGGCAAGTGCTTACAAATAAGCACTTGCCATAAGCTGTTTTGATCTAAATAAGCACTTCTGCTTAACTTTTCATTATCAAAATTTTTCTACAAGTTTTCAATATTATTTTAGATTTTCAGTAAATTTTTCATATTTTTCGGAGTTGATTTGATAATTTTCTTAATTTTTCTTCATTATTAATCATTTTTAATAATCAAAAATCCATAAAAAAATTCATAAAAAGCTGTGAAAAATGCAAAAATATTTTTAGAAATTCTTTTATAATATTTTAGAATTTTCAGAATTTAATTTTCATTTTTCCACCTTAATTTTCTATTTTCTTTCATTTTTAATCCATTTAAAATTACAAAAAGCAAAATAAATTCATAGAAAATAATAGAAAAGTCAAAAAAAGTATTTTTATTTTTCTGGAAATTCATTTGATTAGTTTAAGATTTTTGGAAAATATTTTTACTTTTGTAGGATCATTTTTAAAAAAAAAGTTGCGTTTTAAATAACGTTGTTGCATTTCCGTTTTTACGTTTTAGACTTTTGTGCATATATATCTTGTATCTTGTGCATATTTCACTATTTCTTTTCACAATTTGAATTTCACAATCAATTTTCACTTTACACTTTTCACTACACGATTCCCAATTCGATTATTCAATATTCCATTCGAACCTTCGTTGGGAGAACGACCCGGGAAATACTTTCCTAAGTATTTCTTCGAAAAATAAATATATACTATAATTGACACACATCAATTTTTGGCGCCGATACTGGGGAAGGTCGAAGTGAATTTTTTAATATCGTTTTAAAAAATCGTGTTTTGTTAAGCCTTCCTCTACTTTGTATATATATTTCTATAAAAATTGAAAAATTCAAAACACTTTTCCTAAAGTGTTTACAAAAATACCAAAAAAATCATAAAAGTTACAGCCTCGACTCTGCCGTGGAAGGGAGGGCGTTGTAAACCAAAAAAGTCTCACAATATAACGAAAACATGAAATTATTTGTTTATCGGATTACTTCAATTACTACAACCGATTAAGCGGGAAATACGGAAGCTAAGACATTAAATTGCTAGCTGAAGAGAGATCCATTCTTCTCTCCCGTCCCGTCGCGCGTGGTTTTGAAAGAAACGGTTTTCAATTAACGTTACGTTTTAAGAAAAGAAAAACAAAAGAAATAAAAAGTTTTTGAGATAAAAATAAAAACAAAAAGATTTTCTTTTCTCCTTTCTTTTTCATTTTCTTTTTGAATTTGCTTGTGGTGTATGCACACCCGTTCTTCTTTTGAGAGTCTTACGTCTCCGTTCTCTAACCCCGAGCGGGTTTTACGACATACTAGTCGAGTTCATTTCCTTGACGACGAGGAGATGAACCAAAACGAACAACACAACGGACCCCCGCCGATGGGTGGTGCGCAACACAATGTTATCCCGCCGATGGGACAACAACCGGCATTTGCTCCACGTCCAATGGAAGAACAACTCCAATCACCATTCAATGGTATGAGGAGAGCTATTGTGATTCCGGATATCAATGCCAATTTTGAGATCACTCACGGATTACTCAATTTGATCACGGGTATATCCTTTCACGGGTTTGATCACGAAGACCCCTATGCTCACATCATAAATTTCACCGAGATCGCTGAGACCATAAGAATGAACCAAGTTCTTCACGATGTGGTGAAATTGAAGTTATTTCCTTTCTCCTTAAAAGGAGCAGCCCGGACTTGGCTGGAAAAGGAACCGCCTAATTCGATTCACACTTGGAATGATCTTGCTTCCAAGTTTGTGAATTATTTCTATCCTCCCTCTAAAACTTCTAACCTACGATCCCAAATCTTTCGGTTCCAACAAGCTTTTGATGAGTCGTTTAGTGAAGCTTGGGACCGATTTAAAGATTTGAAGGAAAAATGTCCTAACCATGGGTTCACCGACCTTCAGCAGATTGATACTTTCTATAATGGGTTATGTCATGTTGACCAAGACTCACTCAACTCTGCTGCCGGTGGGAACTTATTGGCTCGAAACACGAATGATGCTTTCATGATAACTGAGAATAAGGCTCGTGTGAGAATGTCTAGGAATAAACCTCAAGTGTCGAATAATGGTAAAAATAATGATGAAATGATGAGTATGTTATTGGCTTTAACAAAGAAAGTTGATGCAATTTCAATTGAAAAATCAAACCATCAAGTCAATGTGGTTAGTCATGGTTGTGAGACTTGTGGTGGTCCACATTTGTATTTTGAATGTCCGGCCACCGGTGCCTTTTCTCGAGAAAACGCGTATGCTGCAAACGCGGGTAGCAACGGTTACCCACAACCTCAAGGAGACCGTAATCTCCTCAGCTACCGTTCTACTCATTATCTTGGACCACCCGTTCTCGAACAACAAAACCAAGTCAATCAAGTCAACCAGAATCATAATGTGCAGAATCGTAATATTCAAGGAAATCAAAATCAGAGTCGAGCTAATAACGATTTTCAAAATCATAATCAAGGGTTTAATCAAAACCGGGGTTTTCACGGTAATTACAATCAAGGCCCGCCTCAAGGGAATTTTCAAAACCAACAAAACTATGGAAACCCTGGGAATTTTCAGAACGCTAATCATGGGAATCAAAATCATGGTAATTTCCAAAACCGTGGGCAGAATTTCAACAATAATCAAAATCAAGGTGTTATTCAAAATCCGTCGCCCACGGATGATTTGATTAAGCAATTGATTCAAAACCAACAATCTTTTATGGCAAAATATGAAGAGTCAACTCGGTTGTTTACAAATCAAATCAGTGATATTAACAAGCGTTTA
This sequence comes from Artemisia argyi, assembly GCA_030686995.1. Taxonomy (NCBI): domain Eukaryota; kingdom Viridiplantae; phylum Streptophyta; class Magnoliopsida; order Asterales; family Asteraceae; genus Artemisia; species Artemisia argyi. The sequence continues at coordinate 2,034,485 of CM060695.1, read as the reverse complement.
AATGATCGACCCTCGGGTTCGGGTACTACTTCTTTGCCAAGCAACATGATCGCAAACCCGAGGGGCTAAGTTAAGGCGATCATGACTCGCAGTGGTGCTAAATATGATGTACCCACAGCTCCTACTACCTCTTCTTCTTCGTCTCCGCCTAAGGAGTGGGCTGTGAGACCGAGGCGACAAAGGACCCAGTTCCTCCTATTAATAATGGAGGAGATGAAAACGTCCAACCTCCGGTTGTCGAAAAGTCAAAGGATAAAGAAAAAGTCGTTTTTGAGAATAATGTGAAATACAAGTCTAAATTGCCATATCCGTCACGATTTAATGATGAAGAGCTCCGTGCAAAGTCTAAAAAACAAATGGAAAAATTTTTGGATATTTTTCAAATATTGCACTTTTAATATAAGTTTTATGGATGCTCTCGTGTACATGCCAAAATTTGCTTCCGCGTTCAAAAACCTCATAAGCGATAAAGAGAAATTGCTTGAATTAGCCGAAATGCCGATAAATGCTCAATGTTCCGCGATTCTTCTCAAGAAGCTTCCCGAAAAGCTTGGTGATTCGGGAAAGTTTCTCATTCCTTGTTCATTGAAAGATCAAGAAGTTTGCAACGCCCTGGCCGATTCAGGTGCGAGTATTAACCTTATGCCATTATCGATCTATGAACAACTTGGAATGGGGGAGCTTAAACCGACGAGAATGACTTTAGAGCTTGCTAATCGATCGATAACTCATCCAGTTGGAATTGCTGAAGACGTTTTTGTTCGTGTGAATTCGTGTACTTTTCCGGCAGATTTTGTTGTTGTTAATTTCGAGGCTGATCCGAGAGTTCCTCTTATACTAGGGCGACCGTTTTTACGAACCGCAAAAGCCCTAGTAGATCATTTTGAGGACACTCTAACATTACGACATGATGATGACATAGTGATTTTTAAAGCCGATGATTCGAAATCAAAAAAGTATTCCGTCAAAAGCGTTGATGTTTGTGATTATTCCTTTGATGATTTTGTGAAAACTTTCGTCTCCGACTCTTCCCCATCATTTCCTCTGACTAAGGAATATGATTCTTTTTGGGAAGAGGTCGATGAATTTCTTGCTATTGAAATGATTCCGTTTTCTGAGACTGACAAATCTTACATTGATTCGGAGGGAGATATTATTTTTCTTGACAATTTATTGAACGATGAACCGTCAATCCCTCCGGATAAAGTTAAGATGAAGATTGAGCTTATAATTGATGATCCTCTAGAGCCCGAGCTCGAGGAATTTTTACCCGACTTTGAGAGTTTTTCCTTTGATACGACTGAGGAGATGAGTGGCAATCCCACTTATCGTCCTGATTTTTCTAATACGACTTATGAAGCTTTTCATTTTGATATCAATCATTCAGAAGAGACGAGTCGTGGCAGTACCACTTCTCATGCTTTTATCTCTCTTCCAGAGTATGAGTCATTTCGCTTTGATGAATCTGAATGTGAAATTGAAAAGTTTTCTAATCCTAAATATGAAAGTTTCAGTTTTGATCTTGAAGTTGATCATGATCCGGGTGGTGTTCTTAAAAATGTGAGTTTTAATGAAAATTTTATCCCATCCCTCCCACTCGGAAAAGTTTTTAAAATGAGCTTGAATGATAAAATTCATAATTCCACAATTATGAAGTTTTCTTTTGATGATGATGAGTTTTTCATGATGGTTATCATGACCTTCATGCCATTTGTAACATTTGGTGTGATTTCTCTTATCCTTCACTCTGTGGGGAGTGAGGATGTTTTTTTGACCCTGGTATCGTTTTTAATAGATTTCATTATTAAAATACCATCGGTTATCTCTTTGGGGTGGAACTTTCGCATAAATCATATGTTTTTTCCAAATATTTTGAATGAAAGCCCGAATGAAATTATTTTTCCACGGATTTTTCCCCAAGGACGAATTAATTCGGGGATCGAGTCAAGCTACGTGACTCAGAAATAAAAAACAAAGCACTTCGTGGGTGGCAACCCATGCTTATCCAATTTCATCTGCTTATAACGTGAGGAGGGGGTGCCTCTTCTACTCTTGTGTTCCGTGGTTGTTTGTGAGTTTTGTTTAGGATTGTCCGCGATTTATGATGACTCTCGTGCTCGTTATCTTCTCTCCGCTCGAGTTTCATTCATCGGTGCTTATTGGATATCCTATATCCATGAATCTTATCGACTAACGTTTTCTTTGGCATACTTAATAAACGGCCCTAAAATTTTGTTAGGATTGCCTTAACTCGTAAAACATTGAGGACAATGTTTTATTCTAGTCTGGGGGAGGGTGAATCTTCGATTCGATTTTGACCTTGCATTTTTCACAAACGTTGTGCACTATTGCAACTCCATTTTTCCATAAAAAATAAAAAAAATTGAAAAAATTGAAAAATTGAAAAAATTTTGATGAAAAATGAATGAAAAAGCACAAAAAATGGGAAAAATGAGAAAAAGTTGTGCAAAAATATAATAAGTTTTGAATAAGTGTTTTGACACCTTGTTGACTTTCTTGCTGGCGAGAGTAGGAATAAATATTTTGACTTGACCGGGCGTGTTGAGCCCTAGCTGGTTCCCTTAACCAATGATAATCACATAACTTTGTGCTAGTTTTGTACACAAGGAGCTATAAAATGCGAATTCTTTCTTAAGAATCTGCAAGTTCCCGTACTTGACTTTATACATGCGCAGCTTAAAAGCTTTCGCTAGTCTTTTACATCAGGAGCTAGAAAACGCGAATTCTTCTTCTAGAATTTGCAAGTTTTGAGGAAAACTAGAAGGGGGGGTTGAATAGTTTTACGTCTTTTTAATTTTATTATAAAAACTTAGTTTAGTTTTAAAACCTTGTTTGCTTTTAAAACTTTGATTCAATCTTATGTGAACTCAAATCTTGAACAATATGAACAAGTATATCTAAGTATGAACAATAATAATAATGTAAGCTAAGTATGTGAAATCAACACATGCATAATATAAACAATTATAACTATATATAAGGGATAAGTACGTAATCGTTTATTTTATAATCCTTAGTTATATTTTGTATGAAAACTATACTTGATCGAAATGATCAATTATATGTATGTAGCCTTTTTAGTTTGATTGTAAAAACTTTGTTTTGTGAATGAAACTTTCGTTAGATCTTTAAGTAAAATCAATACTAGCACTATATGAGCAACTATATATATACATCTACGTCTACGAAAGTAATAATGATATAAGCAAGATAATAAGTAAGATATGGAAAGATCTAACCGCGAGACAAAGGATTTATAGTGGTTCGGCTACAAGGACACCTTCCTTGCCCTACTCCACTCCTCGAGTCACCTACTCGAGAGTTTTCTTCACTATGTCAACAAGCTCCTTATGGCGGAGAAACCTTACACACCAATATACACACCACAACTTCGTCACAACTTATTCACACCTTCTACACAACTTCTTCACACCTAGTCACTACTTAATCACAACACTACTTCTTCACACCTATCTATCTTCACAACTATCTACTTTAAGCCTATCTTCTTCACACCAATTTACTTCACAACTAACAACTTCACACCTAGCTTCTTCACTATAATCTAATTCCTAACTTTTCTTCTTCACACCAAACAATTAACTAATCACACAATCAATATACCTAGCACAACTATCTACTATCACATATACACAACAATCTTCACAAAGAGTAATGTAAATAATCTTGATGATGCACCAACAACTTGTATGTGGAGGTCACAACAAGTTGTAATACTTCTTGTCTTGGGGGATAGAAGTATTCTTCTCTTGCACTTGAGAGGATGAAGTTAGAATCACTTTGAAACAAAGAATTATGCACTTATGATCAAAGGATTAGGAGAATAGAAATGTGGATCTAGAACAGAAAGTTTAGGAGTGCAAAAGGTGAGAAAAATCTGTGGAATGAACTAGTATTTATAGGGGAGAAAATAATGTTTGGGAGCGTGGCCGGTCCCCTTAATTGGGTGCCGGTCCCCTTAATAATTAAGGGGACCGCCTAGTATAATTTAGGGGGCCGCCTAAGAAAAAAATATTTTTTTTTTCAGATTTTTTGTCTTTTTGTGGGGGAGGTTTTTCCTGAAGAATGTAGCCGTTTTTTGGGTTGAAATTTGAATTCAAACTATTTATTTTGAATAAAACATTTCTTATAAATACAAAATTGTTTTGTATAAGTTTAAAAATGTTTGTCCCACTTTAATAAAATGTAAGGTTTGTAAAAATAAAAATTCCTTTGATCATAAAATGCATTAGACACTTTGTTTATTCATACCTTAAGTGATTTGGATGCTAAAGCAAATATTTACGACTAAATACTTGTTTACGTCATAATTTGTAGTTCAATGAGTTTACGTTTTGTGATTATCAAAACATAGAGATATCGATATATGTTAATAATGTTTTTAGGCATTATTTATATCAACAATCTCCCCCTTTTTGATGATTACAAAACCTAAACTCATAAAGTCTAAAAATTAATTTTTAGACAAGTACTTAGTGAGTTTATATTCACTTCTCCCCCTTTTTGTAGAATCAAAAATATTATGCCGTCTAGCTTCATAAATGATGTTAGACGGGATGAAAGCTCCCCCTTGATGTATGCTCCCCCTCGTTCGAGTGCACCAAGGAAACGAGATATGGAATTTTCGCAAGAAAAATATTAGAAGCACTAGCATATATAGAAGAATATGCAATACAAATAAGCATAGCAAAAGAATATTAAGGATACATAACAATTAATTCAAAGTGATTATGTTAAAGATCCTAATTTGCCAAAGAGAGCCATCGGACTTGCTTGTAACAAAAGGTTGGTTGATTCGTATTTGAAAGTGAAAATCATAAGCATATAGTATGCTTAGATAGTTGATGATGGAGTTTTTGGAATGAAGATGGTTGAGTTAAGGTAAGGTTGTTGGATTAATGGAGGTATATGTTTGGGTCATGAATGTTGGAGATTTTGGTGGTGGAGAGTTTGTAGCGGAAGAGGTTGATTAAGGTTTTGGATGTTGTTCAAGTGAGGGTATTGGATGTGATCTAGTGAGAAGACATTCAATCCAAGTGAAGTGTTCATTGAATGCAATGGTTTTTAGGAGAAAGATGCAACAAGGTCAATTGTTGACATGTTTTTCAACTTGATTTATGTTGTGTGGTGATGAGGGTGAGCTAGATGAAGGTGGATCCAAATTGTGTTGAGCAAGATGTAAGGCTAAAAGAGCATTAAGCTCATGGGATTCATTTAGCGCCTCAACGAACATTAAGTGTTCGGAGGAAGGTGATGGTGGTGGAGCATGATAGTTGTCTTGGGTGAAGGTTTGAACATGCAACATAGGAATGGCATGTGAAGTGGTGGTGATACTCTTGGTGGTGGAGACATGTTTGAGTTTGGGTAATCATGAAAACATGATATGGGTGGAAGAGATGCTTCATGAGTGGATGGTGTTTTTGTTGAATGAGCAACATGTAAAGTGTTGGTAATGAGGTTGGGATTATTGTTTTGGGATTGTGCATGCTCATCCTATGAAGGAGCATTAGTGGAAGCACGAATAGATGATTTGTTGTTAAATGGATCATTTGTGTGAGAGTGAGGTTTAGGTGTTAGTTGATTATGAACAACATCGCTTGAGTTGTGAAAAGATTATGAGGTTTGAGTGTAATGTAGAAGGATATGGGTGAGTAAAGGTTTTTGATATGTAATGTTTGTGAGAAGGGGAGTGAGGTGTTGGGTATGTAATGTTGAAGACATAGGAGGAATTTGGTGTTGGATGTTTGACAACATCATTTGGTTTGACGGGCTTTTAATGGAAGTTAGGCTTTCTTCTCCAAACGGGTTATTTGGTGGTTTTGGTTTAATGGGAGAGGTCATGAAGAGATGAGTATAGATTGAGAGGAGTGAGAGTGTTTATAATGTAGGATTGGTGGGATTAAGAATGTATAAATTTTGATAGAAGGTTTAGGATAAAATAGGTTTATGAATTTTGGGAAGTGTAGGATGAAATGGGCTAAAAAGTAGAAAAAGGAAACAACACCTTCGACCATCAGATGGCCGGTCCCCTTAATTGGAGACCGGTACCCTTAATAATTAAGGGGGCCGCCTTATGATTTAAGGGGGCCGCCCATCTGGTGATCCCCAGATTGCCAGAAAAGGGTTTTTGGTAGTGAATTGCAGAAAGGTTGTGATTTTGGTTTCAAACAAGTCCAACTCTTTGAGGCAATTAAGCATATACTAATTATGTAGGCAATAATGTAGCCAAAGCATGTTAATCAAAGAGATTAAGTAAACAAGCTATTTCATCTAGCATGCAAACATACTCATCAAGCAAGTAAACTATAAGTGCTAGGAAACAATAAGCAACATCAAGTATTACATAACTACATAACTAGGAGGATTAATCCTAATGTGTATCAATGTGCAATAAGTGGGTAGTTATGATAGCATGGATTTCTAGACTTGTTACAAACAAAGTCTTAATGAACAAACCATGGTCCTCTTGATTTGATTTAGTTCACTTATAAGTGTCATTTATATAAATATAGATGACAAATATGAGATCATTATGCATGATTTTAAAAGAGACGTTTTTAGCATTATTCAACAATGTTTGAAAGTAAGTTTTTACTTAGATGTGAGAGTTATTTGAATAAAATAGATTGGATTTTTGATGCGTGGGAATTGCACCAGGCTTTACCTCTCAAGGGATCTTGAGAAGCTTACAACCCCCACCAGGCAGTGTACTTGATCATTGTAGTATAGTATAGTGACAAGTACCGGGGGATTGATCGTTCAGCTAGGAATAGTGTCGCTAGGATTAGAAAACCTAAATACTAGTTCTAAAGATGAGGGATGATTATTTTTGTATTTTTATATTTTTTAGAAAGCAAGTAAATATCTCGGGTTTGAAGGATTTGGGCGGAATTAGTTGCTATTCAACTAACCCAATACTAAGATGCAATAAAAATAAAATACTAAAAATGAAATTAAACTAAATTATACTAAGGTTGTGAGCAATAAGTGGAGAAAATGTGTTTACTTAGATTTCACTAATCCCTAGACATCTTTTACATGTTAATTACTTGTTATAGTTGCATGGATGACGGATTGTATTCCTTAATACCATTCATGGGGTATCGCACATAACTCCCCAATTCTATGAGCTCTTATCTCCTCCTATACCATGCCCAGCACAACCATAGGGATTGTAAACAGTGGCTCATGCTCATGCATTAAATACAACCAATAAAGACCTTAGTGCAATCGGTTCATGTTTCCTAAGACGTTCAAGCATGTTACCATTTGGAGATCTGCCAGTTTTCTTAAGCCTAACATATAAATTCATTCATCCAAAACAAACTATAAACAAGTAATCAACATATAATTAACATCTAGGTTTCATTAGATCCAAGCAAACACAAGATAGATCTAGCCTAGCATGATGGAATTAAGACAAGAACAAGATATAGACAACCAACACATAGACATATTGATTGAATTAAAAGAACACTTATCTTAATTACATATGAAAGGTATCAAGGGGTTGGAACCCTTGAAAAACCTGTAAAATTTGCACCAAGTTCGTACTAGGGTTTCTCCAAAACTTCTTTCTCTTTTTAATGTGTAAAAATTAGAAAACTATATATAGGAAATAGGGTCTGACGGCGTCAAGACCAAATAGGTGACGCCGTCACCTCGCCGCCAAAATAATTCTCGGACTGCCTTGATCTACTTCTGACGCCGTCATGTGTTATGCATTTCCAGGCCGTCATACATTTTCCTCTTGACGCCCTTCCTTGTGACGCCGTCAAATCTGTACTGGATCGTCATGGAAATTGCTCTTGACGCCGTCACCTACTGTTCCCAGCAAGGAAAATTAAGACTTTGGCGTTTTCTTCACTTTTATGCTCCAAAAACGTCCGAATTGCTTCCTTTTTCAGATTTCTCTCCCAAAGTACCTTAAATCACAAAAGGAATGATTTAGGGCAATATTTGATCAAATAAATTCGAATTACGGCTTAAATGACCCCCTAAAAGTGGTTCATTTTTCGCCTCATCATATACCCTTACACTTGAGATTTGCTTGTCCTCAAGCAAATGCGCTTTTATTCTACTCAAAATACAAGTTAGGGGTCATTTAACACTAATATAAAAGTAATTACAACAAATAATCGTTCCACTAAAGACCAATAGACAAGCACGGAGGTCATACACTAGCACCAAACAAATAGTGTTTAGATACTCACATCTCTCGGGTGTAATAAAGTATAAATTACAATATGGAAACGGAAGATATCTCTCACTACCTGTCATAGCAAAATAGATTACCATAGGCTTGGGAAAGGATCAAACCTCCACCACATGGCGTAAGCACCTAGGATAAACTATCAAAGAGGTCTTTTAAAGGGTTGTAACTTTAGGTGTAGGGATATGAAATACACGGTTTTGTTGGATAAAGGAAGTTTTATTGGTGGCGAGTTAACAATCTTGGTCAATTACATGTACAATATGGCGTTGCTAAGCCAAGACTAGACTCGACTTAAGCTAATAAATGAAAAATAACAAAAACATAAAATACACATAGAATGAAAAGGGATGGTAGTCCGTATGTTTTTTTTTCTTTCTTTTTTTTCTTTTTCTTGATTTTTCGATTTTTTTTTTTTTTTTTTTTTTTTTTTTTTTTTTTTTTTTCATACACTCTTACCCTACCATCCAAAATAATACATCATAGGGAATGGTAATTCCACTTACACTTGAATTTTTACATACTTTATAATAAACTAAACTAATGACTCGAATTAAGAAAATCAAAACACTTGGAGCACTTTTAAGATTAACGTACGTATGGGGGTAATAAATGGTGTTCTTCCCCATTACTCCATAAAATAAGTACTTACCCATGAGTCCCAATCGTCCCAAAACAATATGTACAAGGATATGACTCGACTTAGCAACCATGTAATCCATTAGATAGTTAACTTAGGGTTTAACAAATAACAATAATGCACTAAAAATGAGCGCATACACGGAAGGCTAAGGCGATTTGGTTGTACATTTAAGTGGGGTGTAACAAATTCTTCCTTTAAGTAAAATGCTTAAAGTTAGAAACGAAAAGATAGGCTCGGAGGGGTGTACTAGGGGTTTCGTGTACTAAAAATGAGTACAACGCTAAGGGTGTGGGAAAAATTAGTTGACTTAACTAGCCAAGTAATATGACTTAAATGGTCAAGTAATTATAATACGGGTTTAACACAAGGGTTATCCTAATGCCTCTTATCATGTAGTAAATCCTACTACACGAATGTAGTCTCACTAGCGATCTTGGGATGCATCACTAACGCAAGTTCTAGAATCTAAATGCTACCGGTACACTCATAAGCACTAATAGTAAATGCTTTTCCTATCAAATCTAAAGGCGAACCTCACATATTTGGGTGGAAAATTTTTCTGAATATACGGTTATGTGCTAGTCATACAATCTCCTATCCATGAGACGCTTGCTATGGCTAAAGTTTCACTCCTAAATGTTGTAAAAAATTTTAAATTTGGCGTTAAAATTACACTAACAAGTATTTCTCATAGTTTTATTACACATCTATTATCAAACAAAACAAACTCAAGCGAAAGTGCATATGTAAGGTATCATCTTTTTACCCTCCGCTTACACTTAAGATGAACATTGTCCCCAATGTTCAAGTAAAGAATGTAAAAGTTAAAAAGTAAAAAGAATGAAATCAAATACTCCCCTGATTCGCTCGGTATGGATAATAAGGTGGCCAGGTTAAATCTTCCTCCAAGAAAATGAACAATCAAAGCTTCCCTTCCAGAATATAAATCATCTTCTTTTCATACATAACCTGTAAATCCTGAGAAAATAGACAAATCAACCTCGCGTAAAGTCGGCGGCATCCTATATAAGTTACTAAATCCTAGAAAACAAGATAAGATATAATGCTTGTGGAATGAAGTTTGCAGATTTCCTGGAGATTATAAAACTTAATAATTCACAAAAACCATAAGACTCCGTTAGAAAAACAAAACCGGTAAAATTTCCAGATTTTTTACACTTGACGCCGTCAAGAGTTAACTCATGACGCCGTCAGAAGTGATCTGCAGAAATTCTTATGTTAACTTTCCAGAAAATTTCTGGAAAAACTTGGTCCTACTTCCTGGAAAATCCTGCAAAACTTCATTATGACTCAATACAAGTATTTGACTCTAACAAATACGAATATACATGTTCATTTAATATTGTGGAGAATCATGATCGGTTTGTTTCTTAAAAACATATTTGGGGTTTCCCCTTACACTTATCTTTTGCAAAAATACTTTTAGGTGGAGTTAAGTCTAGGCCAAAACAACAAAGTAAAGTATTTCCACTATTTAGTTGAGAAACATGATCTACCAACAATAAAAATTGAGCATGCATACGGAAGCAAATAACAAACAAACAAAAATAAAATCACACAAAACATGGGTTGCCTCCCAAGAAGCGCTTTTCTTTATTTATGAGTCTTGTAGCTAGACTCAAGGTCATGGGTTACTACGTGACCTCATCCCTCGAAATGATATACCTCATGTAGTTGCGATCATTACTGTTATGGTGGTAGTGCCTTAACCTATCGATACTTGCAATCACCATTCCACCAACTTTGCTTCTCAAGTTAGCTATCCCATCTTGGCTCACACCTTCAATTGTAAAAGGTCCATACCACCAAGGACTTGGTTTATCGGGTGGTATTGTTGTTTCTAGGTGTCTCAAGAGTACCAAATTCCCTTCCTCAAATGGTACATGATTTTCTGCGGGTTGAGTCTGTTCGAATTCGATCTGAACCTTATTGCTTTTGCTTCTTTCATATTTGGCATCCTTATAGCTTTTGATTCTTGCCTCCCATGCAAGAATTTTATTCTGAACACGAATAGGTGTCGTGTCAATGTTGTTTTTGATCTTTCTCCAACTCAAATTCTCATGTCCACTTCGCGGAGTCATGGGGAAGCTAATCTTTCTTTTTCCAGATTTAAGCTCAATCTTCCTACCTTCATACTTAATGACAGCCCTAGCGGTGGCGAGGAATGGTGCCCCAAGGATTATTGGCATGCATCCATCTCCTTTATCATCGATGATCATAAAATCAACGGGGTACATGAATCCTGCGACATTAACTAATACATCTTCTGCGATTCCTAGGGGGTATACGTACGAGTGTCCAGCGAGGGATAACCTAACACGAGTAGGGGCTGGCATTTTTGACGTTAGTTGGATGTAAATAGTTAGGGGCATAAGGTTTACTTTCGATCCTTGGTCGGCGAAAGCACTAAGATATTTCAAGTCCCCGATGCTGGTTGGTATCTCAAAGTTCCCACACGCTATCTGTTTAGTAGCCACTTTTGTACCAATAGCCTCTCGAATACTGATCCCCCTGGTAACGTATCATACTCATCTCTTAACTCTTCCTCTTTCTCAGAACCCTGTTTGGAAGGTTGGTTACGCCCATCTCCCTTAATCCAATTTGTTATGGTGTTTTCATTTATATCATGTTTCAGGTAGTAACTCAAAGGCTGGGATACTGGCGGTTTTTCTAAGGTCTGTTTAGCAGGGGTTTCTACCTTCTCGTTATCCTTATGGACAATTGTGATGGAATTAACAAATTGGGTAGTGGGAGTGGCACTTTCTTTCCTTAGTAGCATTCTTTCGAGGGTTCTCTGGTTGGCGTACTCCTCTAATAGACTCATCATCTCATTCATTTTTTTTTTTGCATCTCCTCTTTTTGCTTATAGACTGCTTCCTCGAATCTAGCAAGCCGATCTGAGTGAGTTGCCATATATTCTCTCATCCTAGCTTCAAACTCCGAGCTAAGCTCCTCGGGAGGGAAACATGGTGAGGTATAGTTTTGAAAACTCTCGACATTTTCTCTAGAGGGTAACTCGGATAATGGTGCCGAAGTTGGTTTTGAGACAGAATTGACGGTAGCCCGTCTAGGACTTAAAGGTCTCCTTTGCCTCTACTCAAAATAGTCCACTTTTGCCTCAAGTTTACATAGGAGTTCATCGGGGATTTCGGTGGTTCCCCCATATGTTGAGACTGCATTGATACCCGCTTTTATTGTATGATTAAACTCCCACATCTCATGATTATCAGTGGCGAGCTCCTCAATAATTGCCCAGGACTCCTCGGCATTCTTATCACGCAGTTTACCTCCTGCGGCCCTATCGATTATGCGCTTAGTGTGATAGTCAACATGGTCGTAGAAAATCTGGACTAATAACCAAAGGTTTATACCATGATGAGGGACCTTATGGAGGAGATCCTTAAAACGGGCCCATGCTTCATAGAAAGTTTCACCCTGACGTTGTTCAAACATCAAAATGTCATTTCTAAGCATTGCAGTCTTTCCCGGTGGGAAGAATTGAGCAAGGAAACGAGTGGTGAGATCATCCCATGTGGTGATGGATCCCACGGGTAAATGCTCAAGCCATTAACTAGCTTGATCCTGTAGAGAGAATTGGAATAGGTGTAAATGGGTTGTCTCTCTAGTTTCAACACCTAGGTCTATGGAATCTACGATTTTTAGAAAGTCCTTAAGATGTTGGTTTGGATCTTCGGAACGAAGTCCATGGAATGCACATCCACTTTGCACCAACCGGATGGTGTCGGATCGCAAGGGGGTCACATTGGCTCCGGTGAGCTCAATGGTGTTTCGGTAGCCTTGGTGGCTAGGTCGGGAATACTCCCCTAAGGTTCGGGGCCTAAGGGGTTCTAATGATGGGTTTTGTTGTGGTGGGATGACGGGTTCAAAGATGTTCCCGTTGTCCATGATGTTGGGTGGTTACGAACAAAGACACAAAGAATTAAGATAGACTAAAGAAAACCTAAAAATAAAAATAAAATCTTACTAGAAAGGAATCTAGCAAGTAGACCTAATAAAAAGAAATTCTAACCTAGACAATAACTATTCCCCAGGCTCCGGCGCCAAAAACTTGATGCGTGGGAATTGCACCAGGCTTTACCTCTCAAGGGATCTTGAGAAGCTTACAACCCCCACCAGGCAGTGTACCTGATCGTTGTAGTATAGTATAGTGACAAGTACCGGGGGATTGATCGTTCAGCTAGGAATAGTGTCGCTAGGATTAGAAAACCTAAATACTAGTTCTAAAGATGAGGGATGATTATTTTTTGTATTTTTATATTTTTTAGAAAGCAAGTAAATATCTCGGGTTTGAAGGATTTGGGCGAAATTAGTTGCTATTCAACTAACCCAATACTAAGACGCAATCAAAATAAAATACTAAAAATGAAATTAAACTAAATTATACTAAGGTTGTGAGCAATAAGTGGAGAAAATATGTTTACTTAGATTTCACTACTCCCTAGACATCTTTTACACGTTAATTACTTGTTATAGTTGCATGGATGATGGATTGTATTCCTTAATACCATTCATGGGGTATCGTACATAACTCCCCAATTCTATGAGCTCTTATCTCCTCCTAAACCATGCCCAGCACAACCATAGGGATTGTAAACAGTGGCTCATGCATTAAATACAACCAATAAAGACCTTAGTGCAATCGGTTCATGTTTCCTAAGACGTTCAAGCATGTTACCATTTGGAGATCTGCCAGTTTTCTTAAGCCTAACATATAAATTCATTCATCCAAAACAAACTATAAACAAGTAATCAACATATAATTAACATCTAGGTTTCATTAGATCCAAGCAAACACAAGATAGATCTAGCCTAGCATGATGGAATTAAGACAAGAACAAGATATAGACAACCAACACATATACATATTGATTGAATTAAAAGAACACTTATCTTAATTACATATGAAAGGTATCAAGGGGTTGGAACCCTTTAAAAACCTGTAAAATTCGCACCAAGTTTGTACTAGGGTTTCTCCAAAACTCCTCTTTCTTTTTAATGTGTGAAAATTAGAAAACTATATATAAGAAATAAGGTCTGACGGCGTCAAGACCAAATAGGTGATGCCGTCACCTCGCCGCCAAAATAATTCTCGGACTGCCTTGATCTACTTCTGACGCCGTCATGTGTTATGCATTTCCAGGCCGTCATGCATTTTCCTCTTGACGCCCTTCCTTGTGACGCCATTAAATCTGTACTGGATCGTCATGGAAATTGCTCTTGACGCCGTCAGGATGTTACTCTTGACGTCGTCACCTACTGTTCCCAGCAAGGAAAATTAAGACTTTGGCGTTTTCTTCACTTTTATGCTCCAAAAACGTCCGAATTGCTTCTTTTTCCAGATTTCTCTCCCAAAGTACCTAAAATCACAAAAGGAACGATTTAGGGCAATATTTGATCAAATAAATTCGAATTCCGGCTTAAATGACCCCCTAAAAGTGGTTCATTTTTCGCCTCATCAGTTTTTACTTCAAAATGTGTGAATGAACGGTAAAGAATATTTTCCCAATCTTTAGTTTTGATCAAAACAAAATTGTGGATATTGATAGTGAAAACATGTTATTTAAAAGTGGGATAGTTATTTGAAAAATTATTTTCCAAAATGTGAGGTTTTTGCAAATTTTTAGAGATATTAGATTTTTGACAACAAATATCATAAATCAAATATTTAAAAAATGTTTATTAAAGATCTCATGCTCAAGTGGATTATTTAAGCCTATTATTATCTCATGCTATCGTTTCTACATATCCTATGACCCTAAAGGAAATGAAGGCAATAATTAATATGTTAGATGCGAGAGTGTTGAATGGGGTATAACCTAATATCTATAGTTCCTTTGTTTTTGCACGCTTATCTAACTTAATGCCATTGTCTACGAGAGCTTGTTTCATCCATAGTTTTCTTACGCGAGGGATCTAATCCTACTTCTATATTAACGATCGATCCACTTAACTCATTTCACTTCATCACCATGAGTTTGCTAATAGTGGATATAGAAGATTTCCATTTTCTATTTCGTTCGGCAATGAACAATTTTATCTTATTCCTAGGAGAGTCAACCAATGATGTTTCTAGGTTATAAGAATATAAGCAATAATGTACTAAGCATTAATCTAACTAATCATTTATCTAAGCATGCAAATTATAGTGATGAACTTAAAAGAAACGCGTACCTTTTAGTCTTCAATGAAATATCTTCAAGCACTTCAAGTGACCATGTTGACTTATAGAAGTAATTTGTAGATGATATTCCAACTTCTTCCAAGATTGACAACTTAGCCACTTGGTCCTCATTGTCTCATTGGTCCAAAGTTGTTTGGTCCAAACATATTTAACATTTGGCTAGGATGCATGTATGGTGGTAATATTTCCCAAGGATTGTAACTTGGTTGATAATTCCACATTTGATTTCTAGTGTTATTGTAATATTGTCTATTTTGATTTCTTCTAGGTTGAGGTGTTTTAGATCTTGGATGATGATTGTTAGGTTTTCTTGGTGGTGGAGTTTTAGATCTTAATTTAGGTTTAGAGGATCCTACTTCGGTCTTTAAGGCTGGTTTATAAAAAGTTTTTACTTTTTCATCATTCGCAATAGGTATTTTTCCATCTTTTGTAAGTATATACTTAGGATTTGATTCTAATGATTTTTGTTTACTAGATTCACATTCAAACTTTATACTTTTATTTTCACTAGTTGAAACATTAGTTGAAGTTAATCCTAGACCGGTTTTATCTCCCGAAGTTTCTTGAACACTTATTATTTTCTTAAGTGGGTTACTACAATTTTTAAACTTGTCAAGTTTGAAAATTTCATTTTTAAGTTTTTCGTTTTCATTTTTAACCTCTAAGCATGTTTTACATTTTATAAAAACTTCATTTCCTTTTTCCAAATGTTGTAGTTTAATTTTTAATTCGAGTACTTCATCTTCTAATAGATTATTAATATGTTTTAGTGACTTATTTTTAGCTATAACCTTTTTACCTAATATGCATAACCTATTATATTCACTATCTAGGTCTTTTTCGTCTAATGATAAATTTTTGTCACTAAAGTATTCGGTTTCAGAACGTACCTCGCTTGATGTCTTAGCCATAAGACACTTTTCATCATTTGTTTTTTCTTTCTTGTCCTCATCGCTATCACTCCAAGCACCTCCGATAAACGCCTTTTGATTTTGACCTCTTGACATCATTGGACACTTTCTGATGAGATGATTTGGATTACCACATTTAAAATACTTCCTTTCATTATATGGTTGCCTAACATATCTTCCTCGTCTTTTGAAGAATTTCTTGAAGTCTCGTACGGCCATAGCATACTCTTCATCGTCACTTTTGGAGGTTGAGCATTCTTCGTCACTAGAGTCCTTTTTAGCTCTCAACGCAATTGATTTGCTTTGCTCCCTTTTTCCTTTGACCATCTTGGAGTCTTTCTTTATTATTTCTTCGTAGACCTTTAAGTTGCCGATCAATTCGTCAAGTTGTAGAGTTGACAGATTCCTTGATTCTTCAATAGCCGTGACTTTAGCTCGCCATTTTGGATGAAGAGCCCTAAGAAATTTCCTAACAAAATTCTTACTAGAAGAATTTTCATCAAGTGCTTTTAAACTTGTGATAATAGTGTTAAATCTAGCAAAAGCAATATCTATTGATTCCTCCTCCGGAATCATAAATTGTTCATATTGTTGAACAAGAAGATCTATTTTGTTATCTTTAACTTGACTATTACCTTGGTGAGTGATTAGTAAAGAATCCCAAATTTCTTTTGCGGTTTTACACATAAAAATTCTTTCATATTCTTTACGTGGTAACGCATTGTAAATAACCATTTTTGCTTCACTGTTTTTAGAAAGTCTTCTTTTTAAATCATCATTTTGTTTTTCAAAAGGTACTATTTCATCTTTATTTGTTTCGGGATTATTTTGAGTAGGTAAAAATTCACCATTAGTAATAACATGCCAAAGATCTAGATCTTTTGACTTCACATAAGTTTCGAATCGATTTTTCCAATATAAAAATCCATCACTTTCAAAAAGTGGTGGTCTTTGCATAGATTGCCCTTCTAAATATTTTTCATATTCCATAGATCATTACAAGTTTTAAAATAAAATATATTTTAAAGATCTTGCTAGACATGGCTCCTGATACCAATTGTGGAAAACTATAAGGGGGGGTTGAATAGTTTTACGTCTTTTTAATTTTATTATGAAAACTTAGTTTAGTTTTAAAACCTTGTTTGCTTTTAAAACTTTGATTCAATCTTATGTGAACTTAAATCTTGAACAATATGAACAAGTATATCTAAGTATGAACAATAATATTAATGTAAGCTAAGTATGTGAAATCAACACATGCATAATATAAACAATTATAACTATATATAAGAGATAAGTACGTAATCGTTTATTTTATAATCCTTAGTTATATTTTGTATGAAAACTATACTTGATCGAAATGATCAATTATATGTATGTAGCCTTTTTAGTTTGATTGTAAAAACTTTGTTTTGTGAATGAAACTTTCGTTAGATCTTTAAGTAAAATCAATACTAGCACTATATGAGCAACTATATATATACGTCTACGTCTACAAAAGTAATAACGATATAAGCAAGATAATAAGTAAGATATGGAAAGATCTAACCGTGAGACAAAGGATTTATAGTGGTTCGGCTACAAGGACACCTTCCTTGCCCTACTCCACTCCTCGAGTCACCTACTCGAGAGTTTTCTTCACTATGTCAACAAGCTCCTTATGGCGGAGAAACCTTACACACCAATACACACACCACAACTTCGTCACAACTTATTCACACCTTCTACACAACTTCTTCACACCTAGTCACTACTTAATCACAACACTACTTCTTCACACCTATCTATCTTCACAACTATCTACTTCAAGCCTATCTTCTTCACACCAATTTACTTCACAACTAACAACTTCACACCTAGCTTCTTCACTATAATCTAATTCCTAACTTTTCTTCTTCACACCAAACAATTAACTAATCACACAATCAATATACCTAGCACAACTATCTACTATCACATATACACAACAATCTTCACAAAGAGTAATGTAAATAATCTTGATGATGCACCAACAACTTGTATGTGGAGGTCACAACAAGTTGTAATACTTCTTGTCTTGGGGGATAGAAGTATTCTTCTCTTGCACTTGAGAGGATGAAGTTAGAATCACTTTGAAACAAAGAATTATGCACTTATGATCAAAGGATTAGGAGAATAGAAATGTGGATCTAGAACAGAAAGTTTAGGAGTGCAAAAGGTGAGAAAAATCTGTGGAATGAACTAGTATTTATAGGGGAGAAAATAATGTTTGGGAGCGTGGTCGGTCCCCTTAATTGGGTGCCGGTCCCCTTAATAATTAAGGGGACCGCCTAGTATAATTTAGGGGGCCGCCTAAGAAAAAACTATTTTTTTTTTTAGATTTTTTGTCTTTTTGTGGGGGAGGTTTTTCCTGAAGAATGTAGCCGTTTTTTGGGTTGAAATTTGAATTCAAACTATTTATTTTGAATAAAATATTTCTTATAAATACAAAATTGTTTTGTATAAGTTTAAAAATGTTTGTCCCACTTTAATAAAATGTAAGGTTTGTAAAAATAAAAATTCCTTTGATCATAAAATGCATTAGACACTTTGTTTATTCATACCTTAAGTGATATGGATGCTAAAGCAAATATTTACGACTAAATACTTGTTTACGTCATAATTTGTAGTTCAATGAGTTTACGTTTTGTGATTATCAAAACATAGAGATATCGATATATGTTAATAATGTTTTTAGGCATTATTTATATCAACAAGTTTCCGTATCTGACTTTATATATGCGTGGCTGATTATCGGCTAAGTATTCGCGGGTTTCATTATTTGAAATCTTAAATTGCGAAGAGCGAGAAATGATAGAGTTTATTTAGAAATTAGATGCTAAACGTGGATTAGTGGTTCTCTTTAGAGCTCATGAGAGGTACTTGTGGCTTTTTACTCCCATCAGATATGTCACCCATATATAATAGAAGTTCTAGGTTAATTAGTGGTATTTCGGTTTGAATAATATTTAGTTCTTTGTTTTCTTAAGAGAATCTTTGCTTTAGAAGTTGGGTACATATCAAGGAACATCAAAAATAAGAGCAAAAAGTGAAAAAAATCAAAAGTCAAAAGTTGATTATCTATGTGGTTTTGGAGCTACCCGATAAGCTTTCATTGATGTTATGAGAAAAGTCAAGAAAGAAAGAAAAAAAGTAAAAAGTATGAAAAATATGAGAAAAGTGAAAAAAAGTGAAAAATGAAAAAGTGAAAGTTGAAAGTTATGTTGAATAAGAGCTTGAATGTAAATAAGTTGTTGGCACGTGAGGTGCATGTGTGTAATTCTGAATTGGACACATGAGGTGCACGTGTAGTACTCCGCAACTTATATTTATGATATTGTATGTACCAAAATTCCTTGATGTGGACCGAATTTCTATTGCAGTGGTTCTTAAGAGAAAATGAATAACTACTTATCGTTTAAACTTAGGTGTAACTATCGGACTAAAAAATATCGAAATGAGAAAATATGAAGCAATTCATTTCTCAACAAAAATAAAATATTGAGATACAAAAACCTAGGACATGGGAGTAAGGAGTTTCCACAAGTAACTATTATGAGTAGTGTTAGCATCTAACTTGTAGATAAGCTGTGATCTCGTTTGTACGCTTAGTTTGGGGACTTGTGAAAAATCAAGATACACGATTTTTATCCGTATGGTCACTTTTCTATGAAAAGTGTTTCTACTCGTTGACCGTAATGATTATTGCAAAATAATGAAAGTTCAACAAACCGTCATAAGTATGAAGTATGAAAAGTACATAAATAGAAGTGAAAGTGGAATAAAGGAAATAAAAGAAAATTTTTGGAAAACGGAGCGTTTGCGGGATTAAATGATTTTATTACTTCTTTCGAACCTCCTTGCTACTTTACAAAGTTAGTAGGAAGAGTCGTGAAATTATTTATCCCAAAAGCGTGAATTGATCACATTGCGTGAGGACACGACAATACCTTAGTCTGGGGGATTTTGGTATGTGTTAATTCACATACCATTTCATGGCTAAATACCTACCCAATTAGACTAAATGAGCTAACAAATGCCAAGGAAATATGTGTTTTTATGTTGTGAACATGCAGGAACGGATTTATCACAAAAAGACGAAAAATCATGCAAAAACCGGAAAAACGGGCACGAGAGTAGGAAAAGGTCAGAAAGTCAAGTTGGAAATCAAGTTGAGCTTTGAAAAGTCAAGAAAGATCCCTAGAGTTTGAAGATTTGCAAGAATGGTCCTCATAATGAAAGTTTGAAGGAATGTCAGAATTAGTCCCTATACTTTCAAAGTTGACACAATTAGTCCCTTAAAGATTTATTTGGAGAGAAAGTCAATTCAGTCCTTCATAAATCAGAGAATTGCTACAAAAGCCCTTGGATAATATTTTTGGAAAATTACATATTGGATCCTTGGAAATTCAGATTTGCATGTTTAGTCCTTGTTCTTTATTTTTAATAAAATCTGAAAATATTCCCCTAAACAATGAGCCCAGTCCAAATAATAGAAAACCATAGCCTTTACCCAAGCCCATAACCCGAGCCCAACAACACACCACGGTCAAATTTATATTAAACGGGTCAAGGTCAAAAGAAAAGGGTCATTATATAAAAACCTTACCCCGCCTTTTGTTACCTCCAATTTTCCCATTTACCCAGTTTTGTAGAACCCTAACTATTCACTGTAAGAAATTGACCACAATTAAGGGTGAATCCGTCAAATCAAGTGCTTTTCTAGAAGGTCAGTGGTATCAGCATGTGTCGGAACATCTAAGAAGCACAAATTGGGCTACGTGGCAAGGATTGATTGGTTGAGACGCGTCACCAAAGTTGATCTAAGGGTAGATATTTGATGGGCAATGATTGGAGCTGATCAAAGGGTTCTCAATTGATGTAAACAAACACAACTCACACGGATTGCCAGCTTGGCAATCCGTGAGCCCACTCCTCATTTTTCCCTATAAATAGAAGTTGTAATAGCTTTAGTTAGTGTAGAGTTTTGATTAGCGAAGCTCTGCCAATTTCTTTTCTTAATTGTAATAGTTTTAAATTCAGTTGTAATTCTTCTTTGTTTTAATGAAATTTAGTTTTTATTTTGAATCAAATTAGTGCTTATTAGATTACTGCTTATTGTTGTTTTATAATTACTGTTTTATCAATTTAATTCAATTAGCATCTCTGTTACATTCTCAGTTTGATGTTTATCTTAATCAAAAGTTTTATTTCAAATCAGAAAATAAAAGAATAAAAAAAATAGTTTTGTGAAACTCAGCTTCAATTCAAGCTGAATTGTAGTTTTTAATTGTTAATAAATAGTTTTTGAGCTTTTGAGATTGAGTAATCAGTAATTGGATTTTAACTTCTCTTGATCATATTTGGTCAAATAAAATCAACTGAATTGACTGGTGGATGATCTAAGGGGATAAAGTGGCAAGCTATAGCAGAATTGGAAAGGTTGAGCCTATCTAAAGATAGGCTAGCTAAGTGAACCCCCTCTGTTAGAGCTGAGGGGGCAAAGCTTTGTGAGTTTCTATCATTTTCACTCTTCTCAACATTATATAGTATAGATATGCTATAGTTTGTCTATTGCTGTTTACTGTTTGTAGTTTGATGTTATTAAGCTAGATTTCTTTGATACTTAAGCTTGTTTGGTCATTAGTACTCTTGAATTGTTAAAACTTTGCTCATATTGTTCATTTGATTAATCTGTGACTTTGAGTGTTTGTTAGAATTTGTTGTTTATTTCTGTTGATCTGTGTTCTATTATAGTTTTAGAATATTGTTTGATAACTGTTGTTGAGATTAGTGGTCAATTTCAGTTAGTTGTAGTGCAAAGTAGCAGTTACAGGGGTGTTTGGATTTACTTATTGCTGAGCATAATTGTTGTTGATTTTCTGATATACCTGTGCATCTAGATCATGTTAGGTTAGTAGTAGTCTAATATAGCATAATAATAATAGTTTAGTTTACAAAAAGACCAAGTAAGATTTTACATTAGCTTAACTGATTGTGTTGTTGAATTCAGTTGGTAGTATTACAGAAGTAGTGGCATATTAGACTAGTTTAGCTTAATCTATTGTATTTGTAGCTTTTTTAATACATTTAGGAGTAGTATTGCTTAATTGAAATTGGTAAAAGTCAATTAGTATAAGCACTCAATAAGTCAACTGATTCAAGGTTCTAGTCTACTTTAGCTGTTGATATTGAGTATTTTTAGAGTAGTTAAGATTTGAATCTAAATAGGGAATTAGTTGTTTTATAATCTCAGTAGCATAGTTGAATATTTGCCCCATTAGCTTATTGTTTATAGCTTATTAAGTACAGCTTATTGGCACCGCTAGTTGTTGGTTTGAGACAGTTTTCTGTCATTAGAATATGGCTGCAATTGTTTGTTTGAGCTTGTGATTGAGTTTTATTGGCTTTTCTGAGTTTCTTTATAGTTGTATGAGAGTTGTATATGGTCTGTTTCTTCTGGCTTATTCATTTACCTTAACTGCTTATGCTTTAGCTTATTGCTCAACTGCTTATTACTTGCAAATTGTGTTTCTGTGTTTCCTTTCATCATACTTAAGCATATCTGAGTTCATTTTAGCATATCTTATTTGTGTTGAAAGATTGGATAAGTTTTGTGGCAAGTGCTTATAAATAAGCACTTGCCATAAGCTGTTTTGATCTAAATAAGCACTTCTGCTTAACTTTTCCTTTTCAAAATTTTTCTGCAAGTTTTCAATATAATTTTAGATTTTCTGTAAATTTCTCATATTTTTCTGAGTTGATTTGATAATTTTCTTAATTTTTCTTCATTATTAATCATTTTTAATAATCAAAAATCCATAAAAAATTCATAAAAAGCTGTGAAAAATACAAAAATATTTTTAGAAATTCTTTTATAATATTTTAGAATTTTAAGAATTTAATTTTTATTTTTCTACCTTAATTTTATATTTTCTTTCATTTTTAATCCATTTAAAATTACAAAAAGCAAAATAAATTCATAGAAAATAATAGAAAAGTCAAAAAAAGTATTTTTCGTTTTCTGGAAATTCATTTTATTAGTTTAAGATTTTTAGAAAATATTTTCACTTTTGTAGGATCATTTTTAAATAAAAGTTGCGTATTAAATAACGTGGTTGCATTTCCGTTTTTACGTTTTAGACTTTTGTGCATATATATCTTGTATCTTGTGCATATTTCACTATTTCTTTTCACAATTTAAATTTCACAATCACTTTTCACTTTACACTTTTCACTACACGATTCCCAATTCGATTATTCGATATTCCATTTGAACCTTCGTTGGGAGAACGACCCGGGAAATACTTTCCTAAGTATTTCTTCGGAAAATAAATATATACTATAATTGACACACATCAAGCTGCCACATCAGAATAACGCATGCAAACCGTTATGGCTCCCTTCCCTCTAACTGAAAACATGTATGCATCTTTATTATTTGGGAAAAAAAACATGCATGCACTTTGAGATTTTAAAAAAATAATGATTAAGTATAAAAAACATGTATGCACTATAAAAAAGGGGAATTATAAAAAAATAAAAATAATATGAAAATATCTTTTACTATTATACCCTTTTGAATTAAATAAAAAAACAAAATGTTATGAAGCATTAAATGATGTACATTATGTATTATTAGTTTTAAAAAGGTGGTTTCGCAGTTCTTGCGGATAAGGTGGTTTTCGCAAGAAATGGACCCATATAAATCTCTATATTATATATAACTTGACTATTTTTTGCCACATAATCATGGTCAATGCTCAGTCATCAAGTTTTGAGCGCCATGTCATCAGGCTTATGTGCCATGTCATCATGTTTGCCATGTATGCAATTTTTTAATAAATAATTCGGCATTTTTATTTTTAACAAAAAAACACTTAAGTGGATTCGAACTGATGACCTAGCATATGTTATGTGGCATGTTAACCACTAAACCACTAATATTTTTTGTTAAGATTGTGTATGCCGAAAGTTATAAAGGAAACCTACATTGGATAATTTTTTTCAAAAAGTATATGCAACTTATTATTACGGCTAAAGTTTAGAGATTTAGATTTAGTAATTATCCACCAGATTAATTCATTCCATTAGATATAAACCCTAAAAAACCACACGTATATTTTTTTTTCACGAATCAGTTAGCGGCAATCGGACGTCAATATGCATTCACCGGTAAAATAATATTGATTTTTTTTCTTGAATAGAGTTTACTAATAAATGCAATATGAATTATTAAACTAATCAAGATAATTGTAGGTGTATATTGACACATAGAATGTTTGCATTGTACCTGATGGGATAAGGTACGCAAATTTGTTACCTTGACTGGTTTCTTATTATCATTAGTCTTTTTTTTTATATATAAAGTTGATTTGTCGTATAATACGTTATTGAAGATGCAACAAACGACATTAAAGTACTTGCTAGAAGTTATGGTCATGTTTTATAGTATGCTTTCATTCTCAGTCTTTTGTTTTCCTTTCATCAACCCTAAACATTCATATCTCCATAGCATCAAAACAATGGTAAAAAAAAAACCCTTAACTATTTTTATTTTATTTTTTATCATATGATTTTTTTTAAGTTAATGATGTTTGTTTTAATGTTTTTGAATCAGGTGATGTTAGATAGGAAAGAATATTGTGAGCAGCTCTTGGTTGAAGCATGATCTCAAGGTTGGTTTACATATAAACTAAACATGTCTAAATTTCAGTTACAAGATACATTAGAGTATCTGCACAACATTTTTCAAAGAGTATATGTGGATAGATGTTTCCAGTGATTTATTCCGAAGAATAAATTTGAATGAGTATAATTCATAGACTAATATGTTTAGTTCTTCAATTGTTTGAAATCAGTAATAATTGCAGAAAACGTTTGGAAACGTATTGAGAAAGATATGTACTCAATAGGACTCGAGATGTTTGGAAGAAATAGGTAATAGTTTAATGGCATATTGTCATTCATATTTTGTTAATACATGTGTTAGTAAACTGTAATTTAAGTCTTGCGATAAACTTTATCACTATCAGATGCCTCATGGCGAAAGAGACGCTTCCTGGACTCAAGACTTGCATACATTGCAAACAAGTATATGCACGCTGGCCAAGCAGGACCATCTGCTGCATGTCCTATGAATGATCATGAGGTTTTAGTGAAAATATTCACTTTAATTAATCGATTCATAGAATGAGCACATCATAGTTATTTATTAAGAAAGATGATATTCGTTTAATTGCATATTGTTTTACTGTGTGTATGTGATGTTAGGAGCCACAATCATCAGCTCAGTGAAAGAATAAAGCCAAGAGACAACATTCTAGAAAGTCTATTGCATGTCGACCAACATCGAGAGGAAGTACTAACGAGAACTGGACTATCGAGCAATATACTCCATGTGACTGCTGGTTGTGGAAAGGACTGCCATTGCTTAAAGAGTTCCAACTACTATGAGAAGTATTGCGGGTATGTAACTTATATTAGAAAATGTACATCATAATGGCGTGTATATTTATTTTCACTAATACATATATACATAATATGATATTTTAGGTGCCCAAAAAGCTGTAGGAACCGGTATAGGGGGTGTCACTATACTAAGTCTCAATGCAGAGGCCAGCATTGCCCATGTCGTGTTGTTGGCCATGAGTGTGACCCAGATGTCTATCATAATCTTTGGGTCAGGTATCACACCTTGAAGTCTGTGATCAAGAAGAAATATGGCCAGGACACCACCAATGTTGGCAATGAAGGTAGTTTTGGTCCTAAACTTCAGGTTCGTCTCTTTTTCACAATATATTTTTATAATCAAAGTTCAATATCGTATTTGGTTGATTTATTAAAGAATTTAATTTTTTTATATATGTAGGAAAACAAAGAAGGTCCCGAGCTTTTGCAGACTGCGAAATACACGAGCCAAAAAAATTTTCTTTGGTTTCAGCATAACCTGATAATGGTGTGTTCAATAGGAGTCCATCAGATATTGATCTTCGACCCTTCTTTCTCGAAGGTGAAAATGCACAGGATGCTGTCAATCGTGATTTCGAATACTTTGGTGAGAGTTTTTATACATTTTTTTCCAGTGTATTCTTTGGTTTCATAAGCTCAGTGGCGAAGCTTGGATTTTGTAAGTGGGGGGTCGGGATCTAAAATTTTTTTTCCTAAGGCTATATTTCAGGTATACCGAAATTTTTGGGGGGTCGAAACCGAATATACCGAAATTTTTCTACACAAAAACTATATACCCCCTACATCGCAAAAAAAATTTCGGGGGGTCGGGCGCCCCCCCCCCCCCCGGCCCCTATGAAGCTTCGCCCCTGCATAAGCTTATATAATATTTAACGCCATTTGATCTTTTAATCTAATTAAGTTTATCGTTCCAGGTGTCACAAGTTTGGTAGGCTGGTAGCCATAGATTTGCACAATGGGAGGGAGGAACATGAAAATAACATACAGGGAAACCTCTCCCAAGGACTCCATTTTCTAATCTATAATATCATCATTATATCGACAGTCTGTCCTGCAACTTTAATGCATCACCTGTTAAGAACAACTGCATTTCTGTTACCAGTAGTTGAATTCATTCTCTTTAATATCCCATGTTTCTCTTACAATCAGTATCCAAATTTTTTTTATACATGGACTTTGATGATGAAATTAACTACAGAAACAAGACACATAAGCGAGTTACTGCTCTCAGTAGAGATCTTCCTCCCCGCAACGAACACTTTCTTGTGGATTTTGAGCAACTTACTTCATTTATAATCACTGACAGTTCAGAGCTACTTTTTCAGGACCAGGAACAACTACGAGCCGTTTCAAGGTCGACACCAGAATAATGTTATTCTGTAGGCGTGTGATGCATTTGGTGTGCTTCCACCAGTAAGCAAGCTAAACCTTGCTCAAACCATGTATCACTTCATCAATGGCTATACAACTTTGGTACACACTCAAAATATTATAATATTTAGACCACTTGGAGTCAATGTTATCATATTTTGGATAATTCGGTTATTAGTAAACAGTAGCAGTATAACTGCTTTCCAGTTTTACATGACTAAACCATTTATAAGTTAAAAAAAATCAATTGTCAGTTTGTAACACTTTTTTTTAATCAATAATGTACGTAAGGGTTGGTTCGGGTCAGAGTATGTCAATTATCAGTACATGTAGCAACTGACCGGGGTGGATTTGATTTACCAAAAAAATAATAATAGTTTCAGTCTTGAATTCGTGGATAAATAACTGATGTCTGATATCATCTCTTTAGTCAGTTATGTGCAATGAAAACATATAGTTCTACTAAAGTTGCAATTGTATTACTCCATATATTGATCTTATCTCAGATCTTCAGGACCAAAACACTTTAAGTCATATATGACGTTCCATTACCTTCTAGCCATTTGCTTTCTTCTAGGTGAAGATACACACTAGCTGTCATGCTTGCAAGGGTTTCGGTAGGTACAGGTGCTTCACTTTATTTAAACCTGCTAACTGCTTTCTTTGCTTATGTATGAATATTCAAAAACTTTTTTGCAACTAACGTGGCTGTAGATCTTTTAAGGTTACTACATGTTTTTGATCGTTTTACATATCTGTTACCTCATTAAAGTTAAAGTTTAAATTATGCAAAAAACGTGAGATACCACATCTTTTAGGTGAGGCGCCCTTGCCAACTGAGGGTGTTGACAATCTAGATAGGGTTCATACAAGCGATTCGGTTGATCCTGGGCCTATCAATGCCTGTTATGAGACTAGCATTATTGTTGATAGAGGAATAGGCGCACTTTAGCTGGAAAGGTAACGATGTTGTGCTAAAAATATAGGTAGAACCATACGTGGCAAGAGATATAAGGGGGATAATTCGCAGTGCAGCTGCTCCCATGAGCATGATATTGATGCGTTGGCCCATGAGGTTACTGATTGTGTTACACGCGTGACTGATGAGTATAAGAATTCTCAGTTTCAGTGACCAACTTCAATGCCAGTTTGCATGTCTTCATACAAAAATATGGAAGACAACACAGTCTTTGTAACCACATGTGGCACAAGCCATAGCTTTCATGATGTTTCATGTACCTTACAAGCCACCAGTTGTGTGTTGAGTTTACTAAAAAGGAAAGCACCCTGTGTGGACCATTCTCTGTTGGAAAACAACGATAACAAATGCAGGTCAGTCTCGGAGGCTTCCACGTCTGAAGGTGCTTTCGGCTTGGAACGCGTGGGTGGCCCGGAGCCTGTGTTATAAAGGAAAGCTATCTGTCTAGAAGACCCTTTGTTGGACAGCAGTGGAACAAGCCTTGGGGAATCACTTGACCTACGCACTGATATGTGTGCTTCAGACTCACACCCCATCGGTGGGCTGTTGCCTTTGTTAAAAAAGAAATCCATTTATGTTGAAGGGGCTACATTGGATAATGATCACAATGCTGTCTCACTCCTGCTTTTGGTGGCAACTCACACTTATACAAAACAATGTCTATGCAATCTACTTGCCAATCCATTCCGGACACCGTCTACTTTCCAGGTAATTCTCCATTACACTTTCATATTTTCAATTGATTCAATAACATTGTGTTTGTCAGACTTACTCAATGTTTCTGAAAATGTTACAGGAAAACGGGTCGTTCAAACAAATATCTGGTACGGGTCCGTCCGGTTGACCCTAAATACGTATTCACCCCTA
Source organism: Artemisia argyi (assembly GCA_030686995.1). NCBI lineage: Eukaryota > Viridiplantae > Streptophyta > Magnoliopsida > Asterales > Asteraceae > Artemisia > Artemisia argyi. The sequence continues at coordinate 2,005,748 of CM060695.1, read as the reverse complement.
TTAATACTTTTATGTACTGTAAATAATTAGTGTGCATCATGGGTCCCTTTCGGCTTGACTTGCGATTTCGTTTAGCTGACTTTGATTGTATGCTTTAATTCTATGGCATCATCTTCCCTTTTATATGTAATTCCTTAATGGTGGTGGAGGAATTAGTTGTGCCATATTTGCAGTGGCCACAACAAATATCAACAGCCCTCAAATATTTGTAAGAAGAATGGAAAGTTATTTTTAGCTTGGTATATAGTAACTCTACTTGGTCAGCTTAATATTATCCAAGTTTGTATAGCAATTTATTGTGGGTTGAATTTTAGCGTTAATTGGATGTTAAAACATATATGTATTGCTCTTTCAAACTGAATAAAAATACCTCATTCAACAATAGAATTAAAACAATAAAATAATTGGCAATTCATTTATATTCGAGTTAATATTTTCGAATGAAAACCGTTTAATAACGCATTCACTAAATTCGGTATTCTCAGGATTTGCAACTTGGTGATATTGTCTATGTGAGCAAGATACAGAGAGTAATTGTTCATGCCATCGAGTCGTAGTACATAAAAATTCTATATTGGGTAAAGGGTTAGAAAAAAGGATTGTGAAATCATAGGTGTGGAATAGCAATGGTCAAGTTTCTCTTTTTTTTTTTTTTTTTTTTTTTTCTTTTTTTTTTATTGTTTTAGAAAAATAATAGGGTTAGAAAAAAGGATTATGAAATCAGAGGTGTTGAACGAAATGAGTTTTGTGTTTGTCTTTATTTAATGTTCTTTTTTTTTTACAAGCTTTATTTAATGTTCTTTGATACGTTTTTTTTAGTTAAACATTAAGAGGAGAAATGATGTAAAAGTTAAGTTACATATGACCGGTGTAACCCAAAAAACCTAACCATCTACATTGGGGACTCGATTGATTACTTACTTTGCATGTTATAAGTACTGTGATTGACTCGAGCTAAGTGTTAGGGAGCCATTATGGAGTTTCATATATATATGCCTTTGTACCATGGTTTGTTTATAAAACAAAAAAAGTACGTTAAAAGTTAAAGTTGTAATACATAAGTTATAAATATAAAAGATCACTGATATCCGTGCATAACTAAATTAATTATTGCGTTTTTTAAAATTATATGCTTGAAAAAACACCTCATTGGCTTTGAATTTTTAACTGTATGAGTTTCGCTTACATCAGGTGAACTTCTTCCTTTTGGAGTGTCTATTGGGTGTAAATACCGCAGGAGAGTATCAACAGGGAAAGGTGTGGCAACTGACAAAACAGGAAATGCTAATGTTGAACATAGGATCAATAGCCACAGGGGCTCGAGTTTTGGCTATTAATAGAAGAACGGCAAGAGCAACACTACAACTGGTGAACCCCATGTGTACCAACATAGGTGAGAAGATTGCGTTGAGAAGGAAAGTTGATAAACACTGGAGGCTAATCGGTTGTGGTTAAATAATTTAAATCGCACTTTAACTTGACATGTATTCTTGGTTCTATGCTCATTACTTTTCAGGATTCTGTAATTATTGATATAGATAAACCTCCTGGAGGATGTTCAGGTGACATTTATGTATCTTCAAAAATTTTCTCTGCACATAATGTAATATCCGGAAGTTAATTAACGTGTTTTATAATTTAGGGTATTATTGAAATAAAAAGAAGCTTGGATGAATTAGCTGGAACTTATTTGTTGCACAAATTCTCTGAACCACACAGGCTGGTGAATTTTGTTCTCACTTATCTACATGTTGATTCACAATTTCTATTGTTGTAGCATGATTACAAGAAGCAATACAGAAGCAATACATGTGTTGAGCTCATTCAAGCTTCAAGGTTTGGGTTCACTCCAGGGGTGAAAGTGGGCAGGATGGCAACGTTGTGTAACGGGTAATACAAAGGCATTTTTTTTTTATAAATGTGGGACTGGGTTTACCAAAAAAACTTTTAGTCTATATCTTTCAATGTTAGATATTTAGCGTGTCATGTTGGAAATATATGATGAGGTTGCCTAAATGATATTTATTTATTCGAATTTTTCATAATTTGTTTCTTTTTTTCCCACCATTTATGTAACAATCTTATAGTTGATGCTATAGGAGCAAAACTACTAGGACCGAAATTCTAAAAGTATCATGCATGTATGTAGAAGTTCACAAAAGTTGCAGTATGGTGTACGAAGTGATAGACCTACTAATGTATTGGAAAGGGGACTTGGTTATGATAAGTGTGCTGATTGTGGTGCGCCTGAACCAAACTGGACTTCTTTATATCTTGGTTTTGTTATTTGCATTGCGTGCTCTGGTGTACACCGCAATCACCCGTTTTGACCCGTTGGTGTTTAACTTAGAAAAACCATTTAGTTTGGGTTTTAGCGTTTTGTAGTAACTTTCATATGTGTGAAGTTATGAGTTTATGTGATACGAAGCTAATGGAATTTGTTGATGAGTTGTAATGAAAGGGTCGGACTTCAGAGATGGTGTTTTAAGTTTTATATATACAGTTGTTTGAGTGTTTGTTCATTGACGGACCGGTATAAATTGAACCAAGAGTAACCACTGCTATTGTCACCACAGAAAACATCCAACTTCTAAAAAGTAGAAACCAACAACGACACTTCATTGTTTTTTGGTTTGTTTTTAATACTTTTTTTAGTGTTGCTGATCAATTTGTTTTGGCAGCCTAGAAAGGTTAGAGAATAAAGTGAGCGAAGTTGAAGCCCATAGATAATCAAAGTATTTTAGGAATTAGTAGATACAACAACCTAAAAGAATCATTTTAAATACTTTGTTTTTTTTCCATCAATTTAATGATCACATTGGAGACCTGTTACAAGCATACCCAAACACCCTCTACACATGCAAGACTTATACCACCGTATAAGTGTGTAGAGAAAGAATGCACAAGGAAAAGGTGTTGTTATTTAGCTTTGATTCAGTTCTCAATATTTAAGTGTTTACTTTATTTCTCATTTGAACTAAAAGCATATACTTTGTAATGGCGGATAATTTATTGAGTTATATTTTCTCTTATTAGATCACCATTCATTTTATTTTCTTTATTTACTATATAAATATTTTACGATTTCCGTACTTCATTAACCGTTGCTTAATTCATTTCTTTGTCACTTTTTTCAGCCATTTTTTACCCGCTTTCTTTTGCTATAGTCAAATATGATAACAATATTCGTAAGCTTACAACCCTTTCTTTCAACATGTACACTTTCCAATCATTTTACATCAAGAGCGGTTAGATAGGATATCATGAATGTCTAAGATTGAGGACCTACATGCACCAAGTGAGCCTCCGGTCGCACCACTTTGTATGAAGGCTTGAATTTTAGTATTTTAACTACTAATGTCTTAATGTATTTTATCTCGGTGTGTCTTATAGTCTAATCTTATAGAGGATCCTTGGGATTACTCAGTATTCAGACATGTTGTTTAACTTTTTAGACATGTTAAATAATTTTTATGGAAAAACATCATTATGATTACCCCACCTACTTTCGCTATAGTAAATTATGTCAATGATAATTATAAGACATGCCCACCCATCAGGCGGGCTTCGACAACACATGCATAAAAAATTACACTATCAATGGATGAAATTATACACATTCCAATGCAAAATTTATAAGTCAACCGTACAATGTTAAATTTAAAACACAATTCATCAACACACATCAACTTAAAACATAACAAATATATGAAAAAAATTACTATTATCCGTAAATTATTAAATTAAAATGTAAAATTACAAGTCATGCTCGCCCATCGGGCGGGCTTCGAAAGCTAGTATATATATATATATATATATATATATATATATATATATATATATATATATATATATATATATAGGGGCGCGTTCTATGCAGTACCAATATTAAATACAGTACTTTACAGTACCAATTTGGACCAATAACAATTTAGTATTATTAAATCTTTTTAATTGATTCATAAGGGTAAAATAGTAAAACACATTTTTATTTTCATTTCTTATTTTTATAATTATAAAACGTTTTTGTAGGCCCCTTAAATTTTGGAATTTTTTTTTTAAGTTTTAAAAACCGAGTGCATATGTGTTTTTTTTTTTTTTTTTTTTTTTTTTTTTTTTTTTTTTTTAATATTGTAAATTTCATATAGTTCTAGTGTACATTTTTTTGCTTGAAATTGTAATTGCACATATGTTTCTAGTGTACATTCTTTAATCTTTGAAAGTTATAATTAAAAACATAAACATATATGTAACCTCGTAACGAATAACAAACCAAAAATATAGATATAAAAACAAAATTAGATATCGAATACAATTCATTTCGAATACAAATGCAACTAGTTAAATATAGTATCCATGTCATTAAACATGTGTGCACTCTAATAAAAACATATGTGTATGATTCACTTTTACTTCAAACTCATTAGAACATATGAGCACCCTTGCAAGAACATATGTGCACGATGCCTTTCTCGTCAAATTCATTATATTATATGTGCACGCCTTTCGATAACATATATGCACGACTTCTAAAACAGAAGTGCATTTGTTTATCATCATCATCACATGCCGTCTTTCGAATTTAAGCCATCCCCACTGAAACAAATTTAAAACAAAAATAAAATTACTTACATAATTTTGATATTTTAATATAGGATCAATGCATGTTACGAAAGAGTTAAATGATTACTGCTATGTATTTAAGACAATTCACTATACTTTTACTTTTGAACCACATTACAACACCAGATGTATGCACTTGTGCAAAGTTGTATGGCTTCACTTACAAAGCAGGCAACATATATTATTTGAAGATATAATAATTTTGAAATGATCAATTTACTGTAAATCGCTTATTTCAAAGTTTACTTACCGTACAATGAACAAATTGTCATATACCGAACAAATGGAACTACTTACTACTTCTTCATCATAACAAAGAGCATAAAAGCTCTTATTTCAAACAACTGAATGATAAGCACTTAAACAACAAGAAAAACAGTAATGGAGAAAATATATGCCATTCAAGTACCGGTTGAAGAAACATCTCCATAAAAATACGAAAGGAGTATAAGTTCCAATAAGACAACCATTGCTGATCATCTATTTACTTTGAGATTTGATGGTTAAGAACCTCAGATCTGATGTTCATATAAAAAATGCAACCGCCATCAATGGAATAAAGGCAGTTCCAAGTGCCAGTTTGACAGATCAGAGGTTCGGGATGTCAGATCTGGTGGAAAGCTTTCATGGTCGTTGTTGGTAGGAGGTCTTTGTGGATCAACCGGGGTGTGGGGATCAGTTACACAAAATGAAGTTTTGGGTGTACCGGTTGCACAGGTGAGCGAAGGTGTCGATTGGGCGGTGATTTGTGGGTGGTGATCTCTAGATTAGACGAACAAGAGAAGTTAAGAAGATGAAGATGAAAAGAATCGTGAGATCTGTGTTTTTCCTAATAATATGCTATTTAATTAGCAGATATAAAAATGAAATAAAGTGTAATACCAATAATAGCCTTACAGCCTTTTATTTAATTGAAAAATAAACCCTTATCTTTTGTTTAGTTACATTTTTGACACTTTTAATCCCAACCTTTGATCAAACTCATCCAATGGCCCAGATTCAATTTAAGAGTACTGTAAAGTACTGTATCTAATATTGGTACTGCATAGAATACAACACTATATATATATATATATATATATATATATATATATATATATATATATATATATATATATATATATATATATATATATATAGTGAACATGATATGATTGGCACTTAGCAAAGGAAAACAAACGAAAAGTTTGTTGTCACTAGTACCACATATGGTTTTTAATACATTATGCATTTATGTATAAATGTATAATGGAGTGGTTGAAAAAAGTCTAGTAAACAATATATTGGACGAATTTATTGACTCGATTTTTTGATCATTCATAAATGGCGTGCTTGGTTATGATTTAGACATTTCTTTTGTCAAGTTATATACGAAAGTTTTTCTATGAAGATTTTTTTAATTGTAATATTGATGTCAAGAATTAATGAATTATGACGTTGGTTTTAAAGAAACACTTTATATTTTAGGTTAGTATCTAGAATTCTTTTGTTCTGGGTATGTTTGGCGAAAGTAACTATTGCTGAAACTTGTGCTGGTGCTGGAGATGGTGCTGGTGCTCGAGATTATAAAAAGATATTATTTTTATAAGCTACATGAAGTAACCTTTGGTTTTAAGAGATTATGGAAGATTATTTTTTTTAGAATCTTTTATAAGTTATGTCTGCCAAACAAATATTATTTTTTAAGTTGCTTATTTTTTGAAAAAATAAGCACAATCTCTCAATAATCTTGTGTGCCAAACATAGCCTCTATCTATTGACTTTTAGGGTCCGTTTGGTTTGTAGATGGGTTTAGGATTTGGATTTGGATTTGAATTTGTATTTAGATTTGGATTTGGATTTAGATTTGTATTTAATGTATGAGAGAGAAAATATATATTTAAAATACTAAATAATTGTTTAATAGTTTAATATATAAATTTATTTTGAGGGAAATGCAAAAATGGTCCATGTGGTTTACCCAAATTGCAGATTTCGTCCCTGAGTTTTCGAAAGTGCAGGCGGACTCCCTGTAAGGAGTTTTTGGTTCCGTTTTGGTCCTTGTGGTTTGCTCAAAATTGCAAGTTTAGTCACTGTGGTTTGTTCAAAATTGCAAGTTTAGTCCGTGGCCAGGGACCAAAATGGAACCAAAGTTTCCCCACAGGGAAACCGCCTGCACTTTCGAAAACTCAGGGACGAATTCTGCAATTTGGGCAAACTACAAGGACCATTTCTGCATTTCCCTCATTTATTTTTAATATAAATAATTTTAAGTTTAGAGAGAGGAGAGACAAAGAGAGATGAAAAAGATGGGACCCACAATTAAAGTTAAATTTAGAGTAAACTTCAAAATACATCCCTGTGGTTTACCCAATCGCAAAAAAAATCGGGCGAAAACAAAAAAAATCGGACGAAAACGTAAAAAAATAGATGAAAATATAAAAAAACAGGCGAAAACATAAAAAAATGGACGAAAATGTAAAAAAATATGCGAAAACATAAAATAACAGAAGAAAACGTATAAAACAGGGTGAAAACATAAAAAAAACAAAACGGGCGTAAACGTAAAAAAACGGATAAAACGTAAAAAAAATGGGTAAAAACGTAAAAAACGGACGAAAACGTGAAAAATTAGGCGAATACGTTAAAAAACAAACGAAAACGTAAAAAATAGGCGAAAACGTAAAAAAACCGGGTGAAAACATAAAAAATCTGGCATAAACGTAAAAAAACCGGACATAAACGTAAAAAAATTCGGGCGAAAACATAAAAAATAGACGAAAACGTGAAAAAGGCGAAAACGTAAAAAAAATGACGAAAACGTTAAAAAAAGGTGAAAACGTAAAAAAAACGGAAGAAAACATAAAAAACCAGGTGAAAACGTAAAAAAACAGACAAAACGTAAAAAAAAAACGGGTGAAAACGTAAAAAAACGGATGAAAACGTAAAAAAAATGGACCAAAACAGGCGAAAACGTAAAAAACGGACGAGAATATAAAAAAATAGGCGAAAACGTAAAAAAATGGAAGAAAACGTAAAAAAAAACCATGTGAAAACGTAATAAAATGGGCGTAAACGTAAAAAACGGACGAAAACGTAAAAAAACGGAAGAAAACTTGAAAAAGGACTAACGATGCAAATACCTTTAACCCAGAGGACTAACGTTGCAAATGTGTTCTATCTCGTTGGGAGATAACGGAGAAAAAATTTGCACAATTAGTCCTTATTTTAACCGAGGGATGTATATTGGTTTACTTTTACTAACTGAGAGATGTATTTGCTGCAACTTTTTAGTGAGGGATGTATGATGCGAAATTGGGTAAACCACAAGGATTTATTTTGAAGTTTACTCTTAAATTTAAGAAAACCCACCTAAGTGTTAGGAATTTGTAGAAAGCAAATATTTGGGACTCAAATCTAATATTGGGACCCACATTTATAAACCAAACAACAAATTTGCCCATCAACCCCAAATCCAAATCTATAACCCATCAACCAAACGGGCCCTTAGTTTAGTTTTAAAGTGTAAGCACACTTAGTTTCTTAGCAGAAGTTGCAGAACCATGCAACTGTTATTTGTCTTAGTCTAGTGTAGCAAATAACCTGTTTATTATTGCTATAACTCGTTGACTGGCTAAGGTCAGATATACCTAGGGCCCTATTGGTACTATCATTATGAGAGAGGACTACTAAATGTATGGTTTTCTCCGCCGAGAAGGGAGCTTATTGATTAGTGAAGTAACTCTCGAGTTGGGTACTCGGGGAGTGGAGTAGGGCGAAGAGGAGCTTCGTGATCGAACCATTATAAATCGTCGTGTCCGGGTTTGCGTTTTCTTTACCTATCTCCTTACATTTATTTTTACATTTACTGCTTTACACTTGTACTTTGCATTGCATTTATATTTGTGTTTGCTTGTTGCTTATATTATGTTAGTAGTGCTTGTGTCATGACATGTTAGCACTAGTATGTCTAAGTATGTGTTAATGTGACATGTCTTACTTGCTGCTTTTTATTATCTCTCATTCTTGTATGACTAGTGTTGACACTTTTCATATTATGTCACACTTGATCGGGTGTTTGATACAAACTTTTTTATGTTTTAAATGGAAACGTATTCACCCCCCCCCCCCCCTCTACGGTTTCCACAATTGGTATTAGAGCCACGTCGCTAAAATTTTTAAAACAAATAGTTTTCAAAATTGAGTACGATCCATGTATCAAATTACCTATGAAGTTGGATAAAGTATGAAAAGTATTTACTTGCTTAATACTTACAAGTTTTGTTGTTAATTATACTTTATCATACTAGCTTGAAGGTTATCTAGTTTATTAAGTCTTACATCTTTTTGTTACGTCAAATACTTGTTTGAAATGAGAAAATTGGTTTCTGTCAAAACTGTAACATCAAGTCATGGCACCGTTAAATACAACGGACGATACCATTAAATATGGACGGTACCGCTAAATTTAACGGTACCTTCGTCTAATTTTCAAAATTGGGTAATTTTCAAAAATTCGTATAAAATCAACCGTAAGTCCGTAGGAGTCGTGCCACCTATCATTTTAAACATAATTGAGTCTACTTTCATTTAAAAATACTTTTAGGAAATGATTGTAAAGTAAAATTTACGAGAGTCGTTGATTCTTAATAGAGAGTCTTTTCCGGTCAAGCCGATTGCGCAAATTTTTGGTCAAATTACAAAGTGAACATCATATGTTGATGTATTTATATTGTCAAAGTGTTGAACTTGATCAAATTATAAAATGTGGTGAAAAATAATTCATTTTCAAAATAAAATCAAGCTTAGTATATATTGTTATACTTAATACACAAAATGACGATAAGTATTTTTGTATGTTATGCAAAATGACTATTTGCTTTTTCTTTGAGTTTTAGTATTGTTAGTTATTATTTTTTGCTTATTGTTATCTTTAGTTGAGCTAATTTTATATACTAGCATAAGTGTCTTTCATGCCTTGTTGCTATGTGTCGTTTATTATTTTTTCGGCTTATGCGTCAATAGGACTTAGACTAGACTTCTTGCACTAAGTTGCGTAATTGATTTTGCATTGCATATATGTATATACCACTTTTCTTGCATATGTGTTTTCGACGTCTTGCAAGTTTTAGGATGCTTTAGTAACCTTCTTAGGAATGGAAACTAAGTTGGTCAATGATGCGTGGGGTTTGCACCAGGCTTTACCTCTTGAGGAATCTCGAGAAGCTTACAACCCCCACCAGGCAGTGTACCTGATCGATGTAGTATAGTATAATGACAAGTTCCGGGGGATTGATCGTTCAGCTAGGAATAGTGTCGTTAGGATCAGAAAACCTAAAGACTAGATCTAGAGATGAGGGATGATTCTTTTTGTATTTTTATATCTTTTAGAAAGCAAATTAAAATCTCGGGTTTTGAAGAATATGGGCGGAATTAGTTGCTAGTCAACTAACCCAATACTAAGATGCAATCAAAATAAAATGCTAAAAATGAAAATAAACTATATTAAACTAAGGTTGTGAGCAATATGTGGGAGAAATGTGTTTACTTAGATTTCACTACTCCCTAGATATCTTTTACATGTTAATTACTTATTATAGTTGCGTGGATGACGGATTGTATTCCTTAATACCATTCATGGGGTGGCGTACTTACTTCCCCAATCCTATGAGTGCCTACTTCACTCCTATGTCGAGTCGGCTAAGAAGCTCCTAACATGGGATCATTAGAATTTACTCATGCATTAAATACAACCAATAAAACTTAGTACACATCGGTTCATGTTTCCTAAGACGTTCAAGCATGTTACACAATGGAGATCTGCCAGTTTTCTTATGCCTAACATTGAAATCATTCATCCAATACAACCATAAACAAGTAATCAACACATAATTAACATCTAGGTTTCATTAGATCTAAGCAAACACAAGATAAATCTAGCCTAGCATGTTGAAATCAAGACAAGCACAAGATATAGAAAACCAACACATAGACATATTGATTGAATTAAGAGAAGACTTATCTTAATAGCACATGAAATCATTTAAGGGGTGAAAACCCTTGAATATACTGTAAAATACGAGCTAGGGTTCACAAAGTTCGGCCCTAGGGTTTCTCCATACAAGTTCCTCTCTAATGAATGAAAAATAGAAAACTATATATAGAGTTTAGAAGGTGACGGCGTCAAGAACAAATGTTTGACGCCGTCATCTCACCGCCAAATAGTTCCTCGGACTGCCTAGATCTGGGTCTGACGCCGTCATGTGGTCTCCTTATGCAGGCCGTCATGATTTTAACTCTTGACGCCCTTCTTGTGACGCCTTCAGGTTTTCACTAGGTCGTCCTTCTTTTACTCTTGACGCCGTCATGAATTTCCTCTTGACGCCGTCAGGTACTGTTCTCAGCTTGGAAAATTAAGTCTTTGGCGTTTTCTTCACTTTTATGCTCCAAAAACGTCCGAATTGCTTCCTTTTCCAGATTTCACTCCCAAAGTACCTAAAATCACAAAAGGAACGATTTAGGGTAATATTTGATCAAGTAAATTCAATTCTAGGCTTAAATGACCATCTAAAAGTGGTTTATTTTTCGCCTCATCATATACCCTTACACTTGAGATTTGCTTGTCCTCAAGCAAATGCGCTTTTATTCTAATCAAAAGACAAGTTAGGGGTCATTTAACATTAATATAAAAGTAATTACAACAAATAATCGTTCCACTAAAGACCAAAGACAAGCACGGAGGTCATACACTAGCACCTCACAAATAGTGTTTAGATACTCACATCTCTCGGGTGTAATAAAGTAATATCACATTATGGAAATGGAAAACATCTCTCACTACCTGTCATAGCAAAATAGATTACCATAGGCTTGGGAAAGGATCAAACCTCCACCACATGGCGTAAGCACCTAGGATAAACTATCAAAGAGGTCTTTTAAAGGGTTGTAACGTTAGGTGTAGGGATATGAAATACACGGTTTTGTTGGATATAGGCAGTCTTTACTGGTAGCGAGTTAACAATCTTGGTTAATTACATGTACAATATGGCGTTGCTAAGCCAAGACTAGACTCGACTTAAGCTAATAAATGAAAAATAACAAAAACATAAAATGAACATAGAATAAAAAGGGATGGTAGTCCGTATGTTTTTTCTCTTTTTCTTTTTTCTATTTTTCTTCTTTTCTTTTTCTTTTTCTTTTCAAATTTTTTTTTTTTTTTTTTTTTTTTTTTTTTGTGCATACACCCTTACCCTACCATCCAAAATAATACATCATAGGGAATGAAAATTCCCCTTACACTTGAGTTTTTACATACTTTACAATAAACTAATCTAATGACTCGAATCAAGATAATCAAAACACTTGGAGTACTTTTAAGATTAACGTACATATGGGGGTAATATATGATGTTCTTCCCCATTACTCCATAAATAAGTACTTTACACATGAGTCCCAATCGTCCCAAGACAATATGTACAAGGATATGACTCGACTTAGCAACCATGTAATCAATTAGATAATTAACTTAGGGTTTAAACAAATAACAATAATGCACTAAAAATGAGTGCATACACGGAAGGCTAAGGCGATTTGGGTGTATATTTAAGTGGGGTGTAACAAATTCTTCCTTTAAGTAAGATGCTTAAAGTTAGAAACGAAAAGATAGGCTCGGAGGGGTGTACTAGGGGTTTCGTGTACTAAAAATGAGTACAACGCTAAGGTGTGGGATAAATTAATTGACTTAACTAGCCAAGTAATATGACTTAAATGGTCAAGTAATTATGATACGGGTTTAACACAAGGGTGATCCTAATGCCTCTTATCATGTAGTAAATCCTACTACACGAATGTAGTCTCACTAGCGGTCTCGGGATGCATCACTAACGCAAATTCTAGAATCTAAATGCTACCGGTACACTCATAAGCACTAATAGTAAATGCTTTTCCTATCAAATCTAAAGGCGAACCTCACATATTTGGGTGGAAAATTTTTCTGAATGATACGGTTGTGTGCTAGTCATACAATCTCCTATCCATGAGACGCTTGCTATGGCTAAAGTTTCACTCCTAAATGTTGTAAAAAACTTTAAATTTGGCGCTAAAATTACACTAATAAGTATTTCTCATAGTTTTATTACACATCTACTATCAAACAAACAAACTCAAGCGAAAGTGTATCTGTAAGGTATCATCATTTTACCCTCCCCTTACACTTAGGATGAACATTGTCCCCAATGTTCAAGTAAAGAATGTAAAAGTGAAATAAGTAAAAAGAATGAAATCAAATACTCCCCTGATTCGCTCGGTATGGATAATAAGGTGGCCAGGTTAAATCTTCCTCCAAGAAAATGAACAAGCAAAGCTTTCATTCCAGAAAAATAAATCATCTTCTTGTCATGCATAACCTGTAAATCCTGAGAAAACAGAGAAGGCAACCTCGCATAAAATCGGCGGCAATCTACATATGTTACTAAATCCTAGAAAACAAAATAAGATATAATGCTTGTGGAATGATGTTTGCAGATTTCCTGGAGATTATAAAACTAATAATTTAGCAAAAACTTTAAGACTTCGTTAGAAAAACAAAACCGGTAAAATATCCAGATTTTTACACGTGACGCCGTCAAGAGTAAACTCATGACGACGTCAGAAGTGACCTGCAGAAATTCTTATGTTAAGTTTCCAGAAAATTTCTGGAAAAACTTGGTTCTACTTCCTGGAAAATCCTGCAAAACATCATTATGACTCGATACAAGCATTTGACTCTAACAAGTACTAATACACATGTCCATTTAATATTGTGGAGGATCATGATTGGTTTGTTTCTTAAAAACATATTTGGGGTTTCCCCTTACACTTATCTTTTGCAAAAATACCTTTGGGTGAAGTTAAGACTAAGCCAAACAACAAAATAAAGTATTTCCACTATTTAGTTTAGAAACATGATCTACCAACAACAAAAATAAAGCATGCATACGGAAGCAAATAACAAACAAACAAAAATAAAAATCACACAAAATCATGGGTTGCCTCCCAAGAAGCGCTTTTCTTTATTTACGAGTCTTGTAGCTAGACTCAAGGTCATGGGTTACTACGTGATATGGGTGAGTTCCTCATTGAGGACATCCTTGGGATCAAACTTAGGTTTTAGCTTCCTATCGGTTTTCTTAGTACGGTATGACCTTTCAAACTTTTCTCCATCCGGATCATACAAAGTCATCTTCATATGCCATGATCCGTCACCTTCTTTAGGTGGCTTGTCCCACCTCCATTTACACTTGTCTCCATCTCTTTTCCACTTATTCATCTCTATATTAATAGGCATTACGCTCAAGAACTCAATCATCTTCCTAAAGACTAAGGGGTCCTCAAAAGGATCTAGCTCTTCATCTCTAGCTATGAGTTGTTCCACCGAATGTGTCTTTTCAATGAAGTATTTTTCTAGATAGAATGGGCGTTGAGGTCCTATAAAGTTCCTTTCTATCGAAGGTCCATATCTAGGCGGTCTCCTATTAATCTCTACCCAATGTGGTGTCGGTTCATCATCACAATCATAACTATGCTTCTTAACATCGTATACCGACCAAGTGTCGCCTTCACCTACCGCTATCTTAGACTCCTTACAATCTATCATGGCGCTAGCGGTTGCTAAAAATCCTCTTCCTACCAACAATGGGCATGTAGTGTCACTAACCATGTCTAGGACGTGAAAATCCGCTAAGATAGTTAACTTCCCTACGTGAACAACTACATCCTTAATCATTCCAACCGGGTGGGCAATACTTCCATCCGCTAGACCTATCAATACCTCCGTCTCCTCTAACTTTCCTAGCTTAAGAGTGGTGAAAAGGGATAAGGGAATCAAGTTGAGGCTTGACCCTAAATCGGCTAGTCTGTCGAAAGCTTCAGATCTTCCTATCTTATAAGGCAAAACAAATATACCCGGATCATCAAGCTTTTTAGGCAATTTGTTTTGAACGAAGGCGGTCCCATTTTTACCTAGTTTAAACTTCTCATATTTTTCTAGGAGGGCACTATAGTAGGGAGCACGGGCTAAGACATCAATATGGGGGCGTTCAAGGTGAAGTTCCTTGAATTCATCGTCAAGGTCTTGCGTAGGAGGTGTTTCAACTATGCTCTTGACCGGTTTTATATCGGGTGTTTTACTTGATTGGTCCTTTTGAAGAATTTGGTTTTGTTTGAAACACGTGCTCGTTGATTTAACCGAGTAGTATTGCGGACAAGAAGTGGGTGACGAAACTGATGATATGGATTTAACCGAGTGCTCCCATTTCTCGGTCATTGAGAACTTTCAACAATGCGACAATTTTGGTGGTCATCTCGCTTTGCTTTTGTTTGAAATCGGCTTCAAACTTGGATATGCGAGCTTCTTGAGATGCCATAAACTTGGACATCGATCCTTCAAGATTGTTGGTACTACCATAGTTGTTAGAAGGATTGTTGTTGAAAGTACGGTTGGAGGGTGGACCGTTTGGTTGGTAACGATTAGGCGGATTGGAAGAATTGGCTTGATTTTGTTTCCACCTAAGGTTTGGGTGATTTTTCCAAGAGGGGTTGTATGAATCACTGTAAGGGTTTGTGATGAGGCAAAAAATGATCCGTTTTTAAGGGGTCATTTAAGCCCGAATCCGAATTTATTTGATCAAATATTGCCCTAAATCATTCCTTTTTGTGATTTTAGGTACTTTGGGAGTGAAATCTGGAAAAGGAAGCAATTCGGACGTTTTTGGAGCATAAAAGTGAAGAAAACGCCAAAGTATTAATTTTCCATGCTGGGAACAGTGCATGACGGCGTCAAGAGGAGTTTCCTGACGGCGTCAAGAGTAAAAGTCCATGACGACCTAGAAGAGTTTTGACGACGTCATGAAGGTAGGGCGTCAAGAGTTAAAGTTGTGACGGCCTGGAAATGCAATGTTCTTGACGGCATCAAATGTAGATCTAGGCAGTCCGAGGATTGTTTTGGCGGCGAGGTGACGGCGTCACCTATTTGGTCTTGACGCCGTCAGACCCCTTTTCCTATATATAGTTTTCTAATTTTTTACATTTAAAGAGAGAAGTTTTGGGAGAAACCCTAAGTACGATTTTGGTGTAACTTTACACGTTTTTAAAGGGTTCCAACCCCTTGATACCTTGCATGATTAATCAAGATAAGTGTTCTTCTAATTCAATCAATATGTCTATGTGTTGGTTGTCTATATCATGTTCTTGTCTTAATTCCATCATGCTAGGCTAGATCTCTTTTGTGTTTGCTTAGATCTAATGAAACCTAGATATTGATTATGTGTTGATTACTTGTTTATTCTTGTCTTGGATGAATGATTTATATGTTAGGCTTATGAAAACTGGCAGATCTCCAATTGGTAACATGCTTGAACGTCTTAAGAAACATGAACCAACGCGCACTAGGTCTTTATTGGTTGTATTTAATGCATGAGCCACTGTTTACAATCCCTATAGTTGTGCTGGGCATGGTGTAGGAGAAGATAAGAGCTCATAGAATTGGGGAGTTATGTGTGCCACCCCATGAATGGTATTAAGGAATACAATCCGTCATCCATGCAATTATAACAAGTAATTAACGTGTAAAAGATATCTAGGGAGTAGTGAAATCTAAGTAAACACATTTTCTCCAATTACTGCTCACAACTTTAGTATAAATTAGCTAATTTTCATTTCTAGTATTTTATTTTGATTGCATCTTAGTATTGGGTTAGTTGAATAGCAACTAATTCCGCCCACTCTTCCAAAACTCGAGATTTTTACTTGCTTTCTAAAAAATATAAAAACACAAAAATAATCATCCCTCACCTTTAGAACTAGTATTTAGGCTTCCTAATCCTAGCGACACTATTCCTAAGCTGAACGATCAATCCCCCGGTACTAGTCACTATACTATACTACAACGATCAGGTACACTGCCTGGTGGGGGTTGTAAGCTTCTCGAGATCCCTCGAGAGGTAAAGCCTGTTGCGATTCCCACGCATCAAGTTTTTGGCGCCGTTGCCAGGGAATAGTTATTGTCTAGGTTAGAATTTCTTTTTATTAGGTCTACTTGCTAGATTCACTTCTAGTAAGATTTTATTTTTTTATTTTTAGGTTCTCTTTAGTCTATCTTTTTTCTTCGTGCCTTTGTTCGTAACTCTTTACCATCCGACATCATGGAAGGTGGTAACATCTTTGAACCCGTCATCCCACCACAACAAAACCCACCACTAGAACCCCTTAGGCCCCGAACCTTAGGAGAGTATTCCCGACCTAGCCACCAAGGCTACCGAAACACCATTGAGCTCACCGGAGCCAATGTGACCCCCTTGCGATCCGACACCATCCGGTTGGTGCAAAGCGGATGTGCATTCCATGGACTTCGTTCCGAAGATCCAAACCAACATCTTAAGGACTTTCTCAAAATCGTAGATTCCATAGACCTAGGTGTTGAAACTAGAGAGACTACCCGTTTACGCCTATTCCAATTCTCTCTACGGGACCAAGCTAGTCAATGGCTTGAGCGTTTACCCGCGGGATCCATCACTACATGGGATGATCTCACCACTCGTTTCCTTGCTCAATTTTTCCCACCGGGGAGAACTACTAAGCTTAGAAATGACATCTTGATGTTCCAACAACGTCAAAATGAATCTCTTTATGAAGCATGGACTCGTTTCAAGGACTTACTCCAAAAAGTCCCTCATCATGGCATAGATCTTTGGCTCCAAGTCCAAATTTTTTATGACCATATCGACATCTCCACGAGGCGAGCCATTGACCAATCAGCCGGTGGTAAGCTACGTGATCTTAGTGCGGAACAATCATGGGAACTCATAGAAGATCTTGCTCTCTATGACAACGAAAGTTGGAATGATCCCCGTGATTTGAACAAAACGGTCAAGGCAATATCTTTGCCTTCGAACAATTCTAGCACTCCCGACCGTAGGATTATGGAACTTGAGGACCAAGTCAAGTTTCTCATGAAATCTTACGAAGCTCCGAAGTCTTCAAGCCAAGTGAACAAAATCACTTCTTCATGCGAATTATGTAGTGGTCCCCATGACACTCGTGATTGTGTGGAACTCCCCGGAACAGCTTTTGCGGACTACGTATCCACGCGTACCGACGAAGCGGGAGATAAGTGGTACACTTTCAAGCCCGAGCCAAACACTTACGGTGATTCATACAACCCCTCTTCGAAAAATCACCCAAACCTTAGGTGGAAGCAAAATCAACCCAATTCTTCCAATCCACCTAATCGTTACCAACCAAACGGTCCACCATCCAACCGTACTTTCAACAACAATCCTTCTAACAACTATGGTAGTACCAACGATCTTGAAGGATTGATGTCAAAGTTCATGGCATCTCAAGAAGCCCGCATAGCTAGGTTTGAAACCGAATTCAACCAACAACAGACGGAGATGACCAACAAGATTGACAACTTGTTGAAAGCCCTCAACAACCAAGCGTTAATCACACCTAGGAAGGACACTAGGGACACCAATAGTGGAGTCCAAATTAAGGATCCCTGATCATCCAAACAGGTCCACTTTGTGAATGTTGTCACCATTAAACCAACAGATAAGGAGATAGAGATGAGTGACCAGGATGAAGTTAGAATAGAAGCCGAGGTTAAGGATGAGAATAGTTAGGTTAAGGTTAACAAGGAAGAGGAGTTAGAGGAGGTAGAGCCTATAGGAAAATACTTTGATAAGTTGCCCACCGAAGAAGAACGGGAGTACCATAAGGATCTATTCGATAGTCCCGAGAGACCATATATCTTCGGCACACCCCTTATCAAAATGGGAGACCCCTCTAACATTAACATCCCATGCAATATCGGGCACATGCATATATGGAAAGCTTACATCGACCTTAGATCCCCCGTTAACATCATGACTAGGACTTATTATAATTGGGTGATGAAGAAGAAACTTAATTTTAGGATGATGCCCGGTAAGAATCTGATAAGTAATTTTGCAGGAAGAGTGAAGGGATTACATGTGATCATAGGGAATCTCACCTATGAAATCGATTTTATGATAGTAGAAGACATTCGTCCGGTGATAGATGCTTGCCTAAGCCAAATAGTATTCGGAAAACCATTTGTTGAAGCCACTAGGATGAGTTATGATCCAACTTCAGGGATAGTTAGATTTAAGGAAGAGAACGATGAGGTTTCCTATCAAATGCCCTACAAGATTGAACAATACCGCCTTCTCTCTAATTTCGAAAAAGAACACAAGCAAGCGGCTTATTATAGGAATGAGGAGGATAGACGTAGAGGAGTAGAATATGTAAAGAATAGGATGCTTGGTTTCTATAAAGAATGCTTACAACTAGGTCCGGAATACAAAACTGATTTAGAAGACGACCTAGAGAATGGAACCAATGATGAAGTCACGTAGTAACCCATGACCTTGAGTCTAGCTAAAAGACTCGTAAATAAAGAAAAGCGCTTCTTGGGAGGCAACCCATGTTTTGTGTGATTTTATTTGTTTGATTGTTATTTGCTTCCGTATGCATGCTTTATTTTTATTGTTGGTAGATCATGTTTCTAAACTAAATAGTGGTAATACTTTACTTTGTTGTTTTGGCCTAGTCTTAACTCCACCTAGAAGTATTTTTGCAAAAGATAAGTGTAAGGGGAAACCCCAAATATGTTTTTAAGAAACAAACCGATCATGATTCTCTACAATATTAAATGAACATGTATATTCGTATTTGTTAGAGTCAAATGTTTGTATTGAGTCATAATGAAGTTTTGCAGGATTTTCCAGGAAGTAGGACCAAGTTTTTCTAGAAATTTTCCAGAAACTTAACATAAGGATTTCTGCAGGTCAATTCTGACGGCGTCAGGGGTTTACTCTTGACGGCGTCAGGAGTTAAAATCTGGAAATTTTACCGGTTTTGTTTTTCTAACGGAGTCTTATGGTTTTTGTGAATTATTAAGTTTTATAATCTCCAGGAGATCTGCAAACTTCATTCCACAAGCATTATATCTTATCTTGTTTTCTAGGATTTAGAAACTTATATAGGGTGCCGCCTATTTTACGCGAGGTTGTTTTGTCTATTTTGTCAGGTTTTACAGGTTATGTATGACAAGAAGATGATTTATATTCTGGAAGGGAAGCTTTGATTGTTCATTTTCTTGGAGGAAGATTTAACCTGGCCATCCTATTATCCATACCGAGCGAATCAGGGGAGTATTTGATTTCATTCTTTTTACTTTTTAACTTTTACATTCTTTACTTGAACATTGGGGACAATGTTCATCTTAAGTGTAAGGGGAGGGTAAAAAGATGATACCTTACATATGCACTTTCGCTTGAGTTTGCTTTGTTTGATGGTAGATGTGTAATAAAACTATGAGAAATACTTGTTAGTGCAATTTTAGCGCCAAATTTAAAATTTTTTACAACATTTAGGAGTGAAACTTTAGCCATAGCAAGCGTCTCATGGATAGGAGATTGTATGACTAGCACATAACCGTATATTCAGAAAAAATTTTCCACCCAAAAATGTGAGGTTCGCCTTTAGATTTGATAGGAAAAGCATTTACTATTAGCGCTTATGAGTGTACCGGTAGCATTTAGATTCTAGAACTTGCGTTAGTGATGCATCCCGAGACTGCTAGTGAGACTACATTCGTGTAGTAGGATTTACTACATGATAAGAGGCATTAGGATCACCCTTGTGTTAAACCCGTATTATGATTACTTGACCATTTAAGTCATATTACTTGGCTAGTTAAGTCAACTAATTTTTCCCACACCCTTAGCGTTGTACTCATTATTAGTACACGAAACCCCTAGTACACCCCTCCGAGCCTATCTTTTCGTTTCTAACATTAAGCATTTTACTTAAAGGAAGAATTTGTTACACCCCACTTAAATGTACAACCAAATCGCCTTAGCCTTCCGTGTATGCGCTCATTTTTAGTGCATTATTGTTATTTGTTAAACCCTAAGTTAACTTTCTAATTGATTACATGGTTGCTAAGTCGAGTCATATCCTTGTACATATTGTTTTGGGACGATTGGGACTCATGGGTAAAGTACTTATTTTATGGAGTAATGGGGAAGAACATCATATATTACCCCCATATGTACGTTAATCTTAAAAGTGCTCCAAGTGTTTTGATTTTCTTAATTCGAGTCGTTAGATTAGTTTAATGTAAAGTATGTAAAGATTCAAGTGTAAGGGAAATGTTCACTCCCTATGATGTATTATTTTGGATGGTAGGGTAAGAGTGTATGCAAAAAAAAAATAATAATAAAATAAAAAAAAATCAAAAATAAAAAAAAAATCAAAAAAAAAATAGAAAAAGGAAAAAGAGAAAAAAACATACGGACTACCATCCCGTTTCATTCTATGTTTATTTTATACTTTTGTTATTTTTCATTTATTAGCTTAAGTCGAGTCTAGTCTTGGCTTAGCAACGCCATATTGTACATGTAATTAACTAAGATTGTTAACTCGCCACCAGTAAAACTTCCTTTATCCAACAAAACCGTGTATTTCATATCCCTACACCTAACGTTACAACCCTTTAAAAGACCTCTTTGATAGTTTATCCTAGGTGCTTACGCCATGTGGTGGAGGTTTGATCCTTTCCCAAGCCTATCGTAATCTATTTTGCTATGACAGGTAGTGAGAGATATCTTCCGTTTCCATATTGTAATTTACACTTTATTACACCCGAGAGATGTGAGTATCTAAACACTATTTGTGAGGTGCTTGTGTATGACCTCCGTGCTTATCTATTGGTCTTTAGTGGAACGATTATTTGTTGTAATTACTTTTATATTAGTGTTAAATGACCCCTAACTTGTCTTTTGAGTAGAATAAAAGCGCATTTGCTTGAGGACAAGCAAATCTCAAGTGTAAGGGTATATGATGAGGCGAAAAATGATCCGTTTTTAGGGGGTCATTTAAGCCCGAATCCGAATTTATTTGATCAAATATTGCCCTAAATCGTTCCTTTTGTGATTTTAGGTACTTTGGGAGTGAAATCTGGAAAAAGAAGCAATTCGGACGTTTTTGGAGCATAAAAGTGAAGAAAACGCCAAAGTCTTAATTTTCCATGCTGGGAACAGTGCATGACGGCGTCAAGAGGAGTTTCCTGACGGCGTCAAGAGTAAAAGTCCATGACGACCCAGAAGAGTTTTGACGGCTTCATGAAGGTAGGGCGTCAAGAGTTAAAGTTGTGACGGCCTGGAAATGCAATGTTCTTGACAGCGTCAAATGTAGATCTAGGCAGTCCGAGGATTGTTTTGGCGGCGAGGTGACGGCGTCACCTATTTGGTCTTGACGCCTTCAGACCCCTTTTCCTATATATAGTTTTCTAATTTTTTACATTTAAAGAGAGAAGTTTTGGGAGAAACCCTAAGTACGATTTTGGTGTAACTTTACAGGTTTATCAAGGGTTCCAACCCCTTGATACCTTGCATGATTAATCAAGATAAGTGTTCTTCTAATTCAATCAATATGTCTATGTGTTGGTTGTCTATATCATGTTCTTGTCTTAATTCCATCATGCTAGGCTAGATCTCTTTTGTGTTTGCTTAGATCTAATGAAACCTAGATATTGATTATGTGTTGATTACTTGTTTATTCTTGTCTTGGATGAATGATTTATATGTTAGGCTTAAGAAAACTGGCAGATCTCCAATTGGTAACATGCTTGAACGTCTTAAGAAACATGAACCAATGCGCACTAGGTCTTTATTGGTTGTATTTAATGCATGAGCCACTGTTTACAATCCCTATAGTTGTGCTGGGCATGGTGTGGGAGGAGATAAGAGCTCATAGAATTGGGGAGTTATGTGTGCCACCCCATGAATGGTATTAAGGAATACAATCCGTCATCCATGCAATTATAACAAGTAATTAACGTGTAAAAGATATCTAGGGAGTAGTGAAATCTAAGTAAACACATTTTCTCCAATTACTGCTCACAACTTTAGTATAAATTAGCTAATTTTCATTTCTAGTATTTTATTTTGATTGCATCTTAGTATTGGGTTAGTTGAATAGCAACTAATTCCGCCCACTCTTCCAAAACTCGAGATTTTTACTTGCTTTCTAAAAAATATAAAAACACAAAAATAATCATCTCTCACCTTTAGAACTAGTATTTAGGCTTCCTAATCCTAGCGACACTATTCCTAAGCTGAACGATCAATCCCCCGGTACTTGTCACTATACTATACTACAACGATCAGGTACACTGCCTGGTGGGGGTTGTAAGCTTCTCGAGATCCCTCGAGAGGTAAAGCCTGTTGCGATTCCCACGCATCAGTTTGGCTCGGGTTTGAAAGTGTACCACTTATCTCCCGCTTCGTCGGTACGCGAGGATGCGTAGTCCGCAAAAGCTGTTCCGGGGAGTTCCACACAATCACGAGTGTCATGGGGACCACTACATAATTCGCATGAAGAAGTGATTTTGTTCACTTGGCTTGAAGGCTTAGGAGCTTCGTAAGATTTCATGAGAAACTTGACTTGGTCCTCAAGTTCCATGATCCTACGGTCGGGAGTGCTAGAGTTGTTCGAAGGCAAAGATATTGCCTTGACCGTTTTGTTCAAATCACGGTGATCATTCCAACTTTCGTTGTCATAAAGAGATCGATATGGTCATAAAAGATTTGGACTTGGAGCCAAAGATCTATGCCATGATGAGAGACTTTTTGGAGTAAGTCCTTGAAACGAGTCCATGCTTCATAAAGAGTTTCACCTTGACGTTGTTGGAACATCAAGATGTCATTTCTAAGCTTGGTAGTTCTCCCCGGTGGGAAAAATTGAGCAAGGAAACGAGTGGTGAGATCATCCCATGTGGTGATGGATCCCGCGGGTAAACGCTCAAGCCATTAACTAGCTTGATCACGTAGAGAGAATTGGAATAGGCGTAATCGGGTTGTCTCTCTAGTTGCAACATCTAGGTCTATGGAATCTACGATTTTAAGGAAGTCCTTGAGATGTTGATTTGGATCTTCGGAACGAAGTCCATGGAATGCACATCCGCTTTGCACCAACCGGATGGTGTCGGATCGCAAGGGGGTCACATTGGCTCCGGTGAGCTCAATGGTGTTTCGATAGCCTTGGTAGCTGGGTCGGGAATACTCTCCTATGGTTCGGGGCCTAAGAGGTTCTAGTGGTGGGTTTTGTAGTGGTTGGATGACGGGTTCAAAGATGTTCCCATCGTCCATGATGTCGGGTGGTGAAAAGTTACGAACAAAAACACGAAGAATTAAGATAGACTAAAGAGAACCTAAAAATTAAAAATAAAATCTTACTAGAAAGGAATCTAGCAAGTAGACCTAATAAAAAGAGATTCTAACCTAGACAATAACTATTCCCCAGGCTGCAGCGCCAAAAACTTGATGCGTGGGGTTTGCACCAGGCTTTACCTCTCAAGGAATCTCGAGAAGCTTACAACCCCCACCAGGCAGTGTACCTGATCGATGTAGTATAGTATAATGACAAGTACCGGGGGATTGATCGTTTAGCTAGGAATAGTGTCGCTAGGATTAGAAAACCTAAATACTAGATCTAGAGATGAGGGATGATTCTTTTTGTATTTTTATATTTTTTAGAAAGCAAATTAAAATCTTTGGTTTTGAAGGATATTGGCGGAATTAGTTGCTAGTCAACTAACCCAATACTAAGATGCAATCAAAATAAAATGCTAAAAATGAAAATAAACTATATTAAACTAAGGTTGTGAGCAATATGTGGGAGAAATGTGTTTATTTAGATTTCACTACTCCCTAGATATCTTTTACATGTTAATTACTTGTTATAGTTGCGTGGATGACAGATTGTATTCCTTAATACCATTCATGGGGTGGCGTACTTACTTCCCAAATCCTATGAGTGCCTACTTCACTCCTATGTCGAGCCGGCTAAGAAGCTCCTAACATGGGATCATTAGAATTTACTCATGCATTAAATACAACCAATAAAACCTAGTACACATCGGTTCATGTTTCCTAAGACGTTCAAGCATGTTACACAATGGAGATATGCCAGTTTTCTTAAGCCTAACATTGAAATCATTCATCCAATACAACCATAAACAAGTAATCAACACATAATTAACATCTAGGTTTCATTAGATCTAAGCAAACACAAGATAAATCTAGCCTAGCATGTTGAAATCAAGACAAGCACAAGATATAGATAACCAACACATAGACATATTGATTGAATTAAGAGAAGACTTATCTTAATAGCACATGAACGGATTCAAAGGGTGAAAACCCTTGAATATACTGTAAAATACGAGCTAGGGTTCACAAAGTTCGGCCCTAGGGTTTCTCCACACAAATTCCTCTCTAATGAATGAAAAATAGATAACTATATATAGATTTTAGAAGGTGATGGCGTCAAGAACAAATGTTTGACGCCGTCATCTCGCCGCCAAATAGTTCCTTGGACTGCCTAGATCTGGGTCTGACGCCGTCATGTGGTCTCCTTATGCAGGCCGTCATGATTTTAACTCTTGATGCCCTTCTTGTGACGCCTTCAGGTTTCCACTGGGTCGTCACCACTTTTACTCTTGACGCAGTCATGAATTTCCTCTTGACGCCGTCAGGTACTGTTCTCAGCTTGGAAAATTAAGTCTTTGGCGTTTTCTTCACTTTTATGCTCCAAAAACGTCCGAATTGCTTCCTTTTCTAGATTTCACTCCCAAAGTACCTAAAATCACAAAAGGAACGATTTAGGGTAATATTTGATCAAATAAATTCAATTCCGGGCTTAAATGACCCCCTAAAAGTGGTTTATTTTTCGCCTCATCAGTCAATCATGTGCGTCGAAAGATATTGTCTTACACAATTATTTTTCCAAAGGTTTATGTATAAAAAGTATATCACCTCAAAATACTTAACACTTTCATCAAATCCGTAGCATGATCTCTAAAACGTCACATCTTCGTGTCTTGCTTGACCATGGGTTGTCTAATCAAGATAAAAGATCATATAATGCATTAGTATTTAAGTAAAAGAAAATGTATTAAACTTGCATTGATCTAACACACATACAAAATGTTTTAAACATTTAGTACTTTACGTACGTTGTATAAAAATAGTTAAGATAATTATTTTTATACTAATGAGGTGTTGAAAAACTAAGAATATTATTCTTAATAATATAAGTAGTTTTTCGCAAATAAAAATAAATGAAAATATCGAAGTAGTAACTTAATATGTCATTAACCTCACACATACTACTAGTATTAGAATAGATGGAACACATTCCCTAAATTTTTATTTCTTTTTAAAAGGAGTGATCGTGAGGGTCAAGAAAGATTTCGAGTACATATCGATTCATTATTCAAATTATGATTGATATCATTATCGAATCTAATTGACAAGTTTTCGAGTATGGACATGAAACTGAAGTCATTATTTGTTTAGCTTCAAGATAACATCAAAATGTGATGAAATATATTATCTGGAATCTACATACTCAATCACAGTCGATTGTTATGAAAATAATGACGTCATCTCAAGACGAAAATAATATGCATCGGATCATAACTCACACTTGTGTTGAAGATGCCATATTGAGTCTCCTTGACCAATGATTGTGTTCTAAACATTAAACTAATAAGTTTAAAAGATGCATAAAATACACAACTAAGTAGGATTGACAACTTAGATGTTTCATCCGAAATATTCAAGTAATTTACTTTGCAATGCAATTAGTAAATGTTTCATTTCCGAAAACCAAACACGAGCAAACTAACGCCATATGTAAACTTTGCTCATGAATGACTCAACACTCAAAATCACATGTCTAGTAAAAGTGTCACACATAATATGTTATTAACTATTATGTAAGTCATCAATCTTTAAGAATATCACATGTATTTCTTTTATCAAAAGATTGACAAAGAATAACTTATATCCTATGCATCTTATTTTCTTTGTCACATGAATGGTTATGTTACAATAGAATACATTGCATATTGTTAACAAATATAGGATATTAGAAGTTGAATAATAACCCAACACAACATGTGTCATTGCATAAACAAGTAAAATTGGTCATACACTAAAATACTTGTTTAACTAAGCATTTATAAGAGTGATAAGTCTCCTCTTAGAAAAGCATATTTGTTGAAATATATAATGTCTCATTTCAAATATAATACTCACAATATCTATTGAGGTAAATAACATTTACTAGATTATTCTCTCAAAATATGCCAAGGAGCATTCTTGAAACAATCTCGATGTAGTAAATTCTACATTGTATCACATTAAAACATCTCTTTGATATAAGAAAACCAAATCATGTTAAAGTAACATGTAACAACTGAACAAAAGAAGATGTCGTCCAAGAGATCTTAAAATGCATCATCTAAACCAAATAATCTCTAAATCTCAAACACGAAATTGAAACATTTTGCTTGCCTTTGTTAGGATATTGTGTAAGACGTGTCATCTTTATGTACATGTTTTTTAAAATATGTCTAGTAGAGTCATACTAGGCCATGTAGTAGCAAAATAAGTTAATGTCATCTTTGCTACAATTCGATAGGCAAATATATGAATTTGACTTTTTCTAACATGAGAATGACTACTGGAGAACCTATCGCACTAGAAATTCAATTTGACCTAAAGGTTGAATTGCTTCCAGAAGGGGAGTTGGGTTCGTGGTATAACCCGTAAAAATGGTTGTGTTTAGCCTGAATTGAGCACCACTAGTGATAGTCTCAAACTCATTCTCCAACTTGAAAAAGTTAATTCCTACATTTGACTAAAGAAAGTTCACATCAGTGAACTTTGTCTCCCATTAGGATTGCATTATGAACAAGTAGGATTTAGAACTCTCCTTAGCAAACCTAGATTACTTGCATCCCACATATGTATTTCTAATTGATAACATGTTCTTGTGAGATTTGATTAGATGCCTTCATGCTCTATTAATGCTCAGTAATTAATTAATTGATTATTGAATGCATGTTTATTAGAAACATTTTGTCTTTGATTAGCTATTTGGATATCATATCTCTGGATATACAGTACATGCTCTTAAATGCTTAATGATTATCATCTTTTGTATGATATTTGCATTTATTCCTTATGTGCATTTTACACGATTTGCTTATAAATTTTGCACCCACACTATGTCCTTTTAACACATTAGGAATTAGGTATGCCTATCACTATGAACCCTTAGAAGTCGCATAGTCATACACTAGTGTCAAATCCTATAAGTTAAAGTAATCGCAAAGTTGTCCTAATTCCCTGGTCATCACCTCGCCTTCTTCCAAGTAATACATCCTTTTGTCATGGGAAGGTTAGATACAAACCTAGTAGAACTCGGAGTAGGCTTGACAACTTAAATATTTCATCCGAAATATTCAAGTAATTTTAACTTGCGATCGCAATTGTTAAAAGTCATATCCGAAACATCTTATTCAAAGCCTTTTAACAACATATGCTAAAACGCTCATCCAAATGCCCAAAGAGAACATCAACCTTTGGATGACAAAGGACTTACGAGTTACTACATAAGTGATTAGTAGTTCCTTTCATCCTCGTGTGAATATACACTCCTAAATACCAAGTATATTCATCTCCGTTAGTTCCTCCTATCCCCATAGGTTTGTCATCGTGTTCTGTTTTCATGTTCACCTCATAGATAAAGAGGATTGAACTTATCCATTAGCTTTAGGATAGAAAACAAACCATCACCCTATCTTGCCAATAGTATATTGATACTCTCCTTCCTCCGAATCTTGTCTTATGACTATCTAAATATTTCATTGGAAATATTAAAGTCATCTCGAACTGTCAATAATCTCGTGTCAAATCCCATTAGATTTATCCCTCTATCTTGTCAAGAGTATGTTGATACTCTATTTCTTTTGAATCGTGTCTTATGACTACTTGAATATTTCACTGGAAATATTGTAGTCATCTCGTGCGTCTCATCTCATGACTCTTTAAATATGTCACTGGAAATATTGAGTCATTCTTCACATCCCTTGTATAACCACTTAAATATTTCACTGGAAATATTAAAGTCATCCCTTACATCTCGTCTCGCGACTTTTTAATATTTCACTGGAAATATTAAGTCGTCTGTTACATCCCTCTTATGACTATTTGAATATTTCACTAGAAATATTGAAGTCATATCTTGTGTCTCGTCTCATGACTTTTTAAATATTTCACTGGAAATATTAAGTCATCCTTCACATCGCTCTAATGACTACCTATATATTTCCTCAGAAATATAAAAGTTATCTCTTCTCATCTAGTACTACCGTTCATCTCGTAAAAAGAATTTATTAGGTATAAATTCTCTCCTCGTGTCGAAAAGTCTCACTAATCTATCTTCTGATTCCTCAGCCTTTTCCCTATCACTTCCGCGTGGTACTAAACACATCATATGTTTGGTTACTTCCGTATCCATTATCTTCTCAACTTATCTATACTTTTCAACTTTCTCTCTACAGTACCAATGCTTCCACATCCCACTCATCTTCCTCACACCTCAAGCGACTAACCGCTAGGATAAGTTGAGATAACCCTTCTTGATCAACATAGATAACCCCACTAGAACTTTATCACTAACATCACAACCTTGAAGATTTTATCTTCTTAACCCTTAGCACATCTCCACGTGATCATATGCCTCATCATATGAATGTTCTTTGAATATTCACAATGATTGAGAAGAGCTACATGACTTCAAAGGTGAAGTTTATTGTATGCTATCCACCACTTGTCATGACGTTACTAAGCTCATCGCTTCTGTCAACATTTGTTTTCCTCTTTATTTTATTTTTATACATCTTGTTCGGATGATCATAGATTAAGGGGGAGCGAAAACACACTCATATAGTCTTTCAACAAACACTCTGAAGAACACACTAATGTAGTTCTTATTCCATAGAAAACTTCCCTTTAGATGCTCAAAACTAGGCTACACAAGAAAATTCGTGACTTCCAAGTCACGATACCATTAAATAGGCCACGGTACCATTAAATTTAATGGTACCGTGCGGCATTTAGTGGTACCGTGCCCCTGTTTGACAAATTTTCACTGTTTCCTTTAGATCCCTGCATCCCTAACCTCAAACCTGCAAAATTTTGCAAACTCACATACACCCTAAGAGTCCCTCACTAAAACATAGGACACTACCACCAACTTTAATTTGAATCCCATAACTTTTACCTATATAAGGCCTCACCATTGCAAGCTTATCTTGCATCTCATCTTCAAACCTCACATTAACATCATCACATTCAACCCTTATAACTAAACTACACTCTTGGCAGTGTGATTTAGTTTCAAAACCTTCAACCGCTATATCAATCCCACTCAAACCTTTTAGCTACACTTCACTCTTGATAGTGATAGTTAGTCTAAAAACCTTCAACCCATCGATCATCACACTCAAACCTTATAACTACACTTCACTTTGGATAAGTGATAGTTAGTTCAAAAACCTTCAATCCTCATAATTACACGAAACCCTTCATGCACCAAATTATCTCTAAGACACAACTAGGATCATCTAAACTAGTAATCTAAAACTTCGTTAGCTCAAACCCATTAGAGATCTCCACCAACAATCCTTTTAGGATCACATGCACATTTTCTTTTTCTCTTTTGAAATATATCATGCATCTCATTGTCAATGCAAACGATATATTAATCTAAACCATCTTTCCCCACCTTTCTTTAAAGGTCAAAACCAACACTTTCCCATCTTATGGAATCATTTCCATTCGCATCTAGGTGCATATCATTCTCATTTTCATTTTTTTTTCCTATCGAGTCTACTTTATGGCATGACTTGTCATAATAGTAATCATTTAGAGTATGTCTTATCAACAAACCATCCTTAACACCAATCATCTTAGGTAGATGATTATGTCTTTCAAAAGGATTGTTAGAACTTGACTTCCCATTGACAACTTGGAAGAAGTCATTTTGTGTGTCAGTCAATGAACGAACCTCGTTCTTGTTAGTGTGTTCGATTGAACAATTACACCTTAAGTTATTGGTCGGGTTGTGATACTCAAGTGTCTTTGAATTGAATTTTGTATTCATCTTTTTGTGTCTCTCAACTTTCTTGGGCTTTCTTTTTTTGGTCTTTATCCTTTTGGCACACTTTTAGGATGTGTCACTCACATAGTTTAACCATTGCATGTCTTGCTATGTGTATTCTATGCCTATAATGTTGCTCCTATACTTTTACATATTATGTTGCACGAAGCTAACCCTTGATGTAGGAAAAGCCTTTGTATGAATTTGATCCATGGATCGCTCGTTACTAAGGTAAATAAACAAGGGGATTCAATCACCATAAGGGAGCATCGAGCTAGGGGGAGCTCAGAGGTGTTTGAATACATAGCACGGAGTCTTTCTAATAGTGGTGTTAGAAGACTTTACTCGGATGATGCAAGCTCACCTTTCTAGGGAGAAAGGATAGTAGTACAATAAGGGGGAGTAGGAAATGAATTCAAGGGAGAGCTCGAGGCAACTACCATTTTGCTTCGACAAAAGGGGGAGAAGGGAGTGTAAACGGGTAAATTTTACATTTTACTATGTATCACGGTTTACATATTTGTCATCATCAAAAAGGGGGAGATTGTTAGTGCAAATATTACGATATTTAAACTAAACGGTTTCTTCAGTTTTCATGATGAAAAACATGTAACTTGTTGTGGAAAACTAGAAGGGGGGGGGGGGGTTGAATAGTTTTACGTCCTTTCTAGATTTATTACCAAAATATTTTGTAGCTTATTAAAAACTTTCGATTCGATCTCAAGTGAATTCAAGTGACAACCAATATAAGCAATTCTAATCTAATAATGAAAGTATTGAAATGTAATGAAGAAAAGATAGAGTTAGAAAGATCAAACCACAACACGCGAATTTATAGTAGTTCAGCTACAAGGACACCTTCCTTGCCTTACTCCACTCCCCGAGTACCACACTCGAGAGTTTTCTTCACTATGTCAACAAACTCCTTATGGTGGAGAAACCTTACACACCTTGGCTTACACGAGTTAACGACACTAAGCTAAATGTCGAGTTCTAATCGTAGCTAGAACCAATCTCACAACTTCTTCAAGGCTTCATACCTTCTTCACACCTTCACAACTTCTTCAAGACTTCACACCTTCTTCACACCTTGTCAACTTCACACCTTCTTCTATGCACAACTAAGTCACAACTACTAAACTACTTTACAACACACCTAGTTTCTACAATCAACAAATTCACACAACACTTTTACAAATATCTAACACTACTACAATATGAAACTAGCTATTCACAACACTACTACAATTAGATGGATGTAGAGGAGTGTTCTTCTTCTTGCACTTGAGTGGATGAAGCTTTGGATCACTTGGAAACAAAGACTTATGAATTATATGATCAAAGAATTTTAGATCTAGAAATGGAGGTTGGATCAGAAAGTTTATAGTGCAAAAAGGTGAGAAAAATATGTGAAATGATCCAATATTTATAGGGCCAGAAAATACTGTTCTGGAGCATGCCGGTCCCCTTAATTAGGGGGCGGTCCCCTTAATGATTAAAGGGGCCGCCTAGTAAAATTAAGGGGGCCGCCCTCCTGAACGTTGGAAAAGTTTTTCTGGATAAAATTTGCCCTTTTTTGTTGGAAATTTGAAATCATATCTTTGTAGTTTAATATAACAATACCAAAAATGATTTACAAATATATATAAAATGTTAATATCATTTTATAAAAAGTTGTATCTTAATACAAGGTTTCCTTTGATCATGTAATGCATAAGATGCTTAGTTTATGCATACCTGAAGTGATATTTAGATGTAGAGGTAAATATTTGTTACCAAATACTTGTTTACGTCTTAATCTTGACTTAATTTGATTTGAGTTTTGTGATTATCAAAACATAGGTTTATTGAGAGATATTAATAACATTTTTAAACATTATTTATATCAACAATCTCCCCCTTTTTGATGATTACAAAACTTGAACTCATTAACTCAAAAATTAGTTTTTAAACAAGTATTTTAGTGAGTTTATATTTACTTCTCCCCCTTTTTGTAGAATCAAAAAGGTTATGCCGACAATTTTCAAACTTGAAAATTTGACGGGAAGTTTTCTCCCCCTTGATGTGTACTCCCCCTCGTTTGGGGCACCAAGAGAATGAGCTATGGAATGCTTTGCCACACAAAAATATTAGAAGCACAAGTATATTCATGCAAACATATATTAGGTGATAAAAAAAATAAGCATGGTTTAAAGAAAGCATTCATATAAAAGAAATGTTTGTGTTAAGACACAACATACAAGTAGCAATAAGGATTACAAGTAGAAAAGCTAGTACACAACTAAACAACTAGGAGAATACATCATCATGCAAAGAGTACATGGTCTTCATAGATCTTGCAAGCAAAAAGGGTGGTAGAGGCTTTATTTATTAAGCATATCAAATGCTTAATTAGGAGAGCATGATGGTGATGGTGGAAGAATGGGTGAGAATTGTGGTGGAGGAATTATTAGAGAGGATGGTGGAGTTGGTGGTGGTGGTGGGTTGGTAAGCAAATGTTCAATATATGAAAACATATATTGAATTTCATCTCTAAGGCCAAAGATGACGGTGCGGTTGTGGATACAACAAAGACAAGTATCCCCATGGGATTCAAGTAGCCTCTAAGGCACGAGATTGGCAAAGAATGGTGGTGTAATTGGTGGAGATGAAAGATGAGTATCAAGAGGTGTTATTGGTGAAAGTGAGATGGTAAGATGGGTGGAGATAGGTTCTTGTGTAGGAAGTGGTGATGATACTTGTGGTGACAAGTGTGAGTTGATGTAGTCATTGATTGATGAGGTTGAGGGTATGGAGGATGAGGAAGTTCCATGAGTGGAAGGTGTTTTAGATGGTGCATTGGGTGCACTTGGGGATGAGCATTTAGGTGGAGGTGATGGGGTTTTGTTGTCTTCATTTGTTAAGTCAATGAAGAGTTGTTTTGGGGGGATGACCACAAGTTTTTGTTTCTTGGAGGCTTTGGAGTGTGAGGTGCTTGGTGGAGTCATGATGATTTAGATGATGAATGATGAGATGAAGAATGATGATTATGGAGGGAATTTATAGTATGGAAATGGTTGTTTTAGGTATGTATTTGAAATGGTTGAATGAGATGCTAATATCAGTTGGGTTAAATTGGGAAATGGTAGCTGATACTAGAGAAAGGGTTCACAAGATGCAAAAGAAAACAGTGAACCCAGTTCCAGATGGCCGGTCCCCTTAATTGTATGCCGGCCCCCTTAATGATTAAGGGGACTGCCTAGGGAATTAAGGGGGCCGCCCATCTGGTGTTTTCCCAGACGACCAGAAACCCAAAATTTGTAGAATTTGGTGATTTTTCAAGTATGTTTTTCCAGCAAGCTCTATTAGAAGTATATACTCTAGGAATGATGACATATAAACATATATAAATAACCAAATTTTGCATGCAAATTAACATATTATAATCCATATTGAAAAGAAGCATAGCATAACATTAAGATAGTAGCATGATAATAGTTAAAGTCTAAACATCATTCAAGAGATAAACAAGAAATAACACAAGTATTTCCGAATAAATCGGACAAATAGCAAACCATACAAATGTCTAATAGAAACAAATAATAACAAGTAGCAATACGTCAAAATCTTCTACTTCTTCTTCTTTCCAAGCATCTTCCTAAACATCTTCCCAATGGATTTGAATACTCCTCGAAGTTCTTCATGCATTTGTTGTTGACGGTTGATGATGGACGTTTGACGAGTGAAGAGAAGCTCATCGGTATGTTCATGAGGAAGAGGAATTTGATACTCGGTATCATCAATATCGGAAATATTTTCAACAAAGGTCGTGGGGGATGGAGTACTAACACGTGAGGTGTTTTCCTCCTCATCATCATCGTCCTCATGATGAGATGTAGAACCATGAGGCCTAGAATACAAAGGAGCACGAGATTTTCCTTTGTCACTTCGAGAACGACGAGTACGAACACGAGTAAGTTGGTTCAAAGTAGGAAGGATATGAACATAGTAATCTCGTTGAAGATGTGGGTAATGTTCCATCACATAACGATAAAGTTGTGTGAGGAACATACCATAAGGAAGATTTGCATTTGGGGTGTTTTTGGCGGACATGATTCGATGAATAAAAAGATAAGCTAAGTTGTATTGCTCTTCAGCAACTACACAATACAACATGTGGGCAATGCTCGCCGTGACATGTTCACGGTGACCACCCGTACCAAACACATTCTCGCGAATGAGTTCTTCCCACTTTTTCATATCTTGGCTTAACTCTTTGAGGAGAATTTGATTTGCATGAATATCGACATTCTTCGACTTGATTACTCGACTAGTCGTACGATGTTCTAGTTCAAGCATTCGACGAATGTCTTCAGGACTAGGAATCTCAGAATAGTAGGGGCCATCCTGAGGATGATTTCTTTCAAGAGAGGAAAGATCCCATTCATTTGAGAAAACGGCTTGGCCGTTGAATGGGATTCTAAGAATTTGTCCAAATTGAGCAAGAGTAAGAGTGATGAATTGATTTTGAATCATGAAGGAAATGAGGAGATGACCATAGGGATCGGTTTGCACAGTCACTTGGCTATAGAAGTCGAGGATAAAACGAGGAATGATTGGTTCGTTGATTTGGAAAAGACATTCAAAACGAATATTGGAGAACATTCGTTCTGTTTGATCATTTTCATAGAAAGATGGATCGACAATTCTTCCTTCGTGAATGTTTCTATTTTCAATAGGACGATAGAAACATGCAACTGAAGGAGACATGCCGGGAGTAGAAGAGACATTTGGAATGTATTTTTTTTGTTTTGGAGACATCACCAACCGTGGTCTTAGGCATTTTCACCTAAACAATATTACAACAAAAATAAAATTAATATAAAAACAACTATTATGCATATGTTATATATATATATATATATATATATATATATATATATATATATATATATATATATATATATATATATATATATATATATATATATATATATATATGCAATATATGTGGAACGAAATTCTACTTCGACAAAAAAAAATATTCAATGAAGTAGTTTCATAATGTTCCTTTTATTTTGATTTTATACTCGTTTAGAATATATGATATCAAAGAGTATGATATCATAATTCATTTTGAAGTAAGGCTAGATATATATTAGATTATATATCTTCCATTTCATAAGAGTTTGACACAACATAAGCTTGTTTAAAAGATTAAAATGTGAATTTTAGTTTTCAAAAATATCTTTTTAGAGATAAACCAAACGCTCCCTTAACTAGATAAAATTATCCTAAAACATCAATATATATATTGATGTTATATCTTGATGACATCTATTGATTCGAGTAGTATTAACACATATTATGAGCTAGTTTTAAGTTTCAAATAATCACATATAGTTATAGTTTGTTCATGAACCAAACGCCCATGTTGTCTTCATGAACCATTTTATAACGAATTGAAAAGTATGTTTTGATTGTTTATAACATTAAAACAATGTAATGTAGTAGATTTTAACTAGATTTCAAGAGTTATATCAACAATGTGCCTTTTGAAAAATAAAATTCAACAAGGGTTTATGGGCGATTAATGATTTTGACAAAATGATATGTTATACTAAATTTGAGTTGCAATACATCATCCTAATCCTATGGGAAGCATTTGGTAGTTCAATTCCTAGCTTCTATTTCACTAAAGTTTGAATTAAAATAAAGTTTAATAAAATGCCTAATTATTGATTAGACACCAAATTGAATGAAATGTGATGAAATGTGTAACAATTCGCATTTTCAAGTTAATTACTTTTCCCAGCAGGTCACCCAAGCCTGTACTACTCTCACATGAGCACGCTTAACCGTATGGGCGATTAACCGTTAGACCACAAAACGCGTTTCTAAGACTATTTGAGTTTTCAACTTATTAGAAAAAGTCAACATATTTTTTCCCTCCTCCATTGACCAAAAATCATCCCTTGATGTTATAAGTCATTTCGTGATTTTTAGGCTTACGGTTTGATGTCTAAAAGACATTTAATACCAACCGACACTAGACTGAGCCCAGTCTAGACATTATAAGTCATTTTAAATCATTTTTATCACATTAGAAAAGTAACATTTTACTTTTCTCAATTTTACGCAATATTCGTACATTTTACGTATTACGCGTTTTAGACCCGTGTTTCCATTTTTTAGCAGAGTTTTAGCACCCGATAGAACCTACCACTCATTTTATATTTTATTATGAACTATATTGACATGTTTAACCATATTTATAAGTTTCATATTTTTAGGATACCCGGTTTTACGTTTCGTGGCCTAAAAACTTACGGTTAGCGATTTACGGAGTCAAAACTAGCTACATACTTAGGATAATACCATCAAAAGTCCACACCTTGTTCTCCAAGTTCTTGAACCGCCACTAGGGGGGGGCATTCACACTTGTGGCATCATCTCATGACTTTAGCCATTAGATCATTTTTAATTACAACTTTGTCTCCAAGTTTATGTAGTTTCCTAGCCACCTTCCTAACCTCCTCATTCTTGCTATAAATAAAGAGCTCATTTGCTTCCTTTCTTCACCACAAAAACGCCACACCCTTATATCATAGCACCATGATCCTTTGATCTTCAATATACAAGTTACACTACAAAGTTCAAGGTCTTAGTATTCTCTACCTAGTTCTTAAGTTTGTTTGGTGATTCCATGGTTGAATTAGGAGCTACACAAGGTTACTAGGGCTGAAGTTAAATGGTTTTCACAAGGGTTAGATCAAGGCTAGCAAGGGTTACAAGATTTATGGTGAAGGGTTTACAAGCATAGGTTTAATGTCCTAGTTCATATTTGACTTCCTTTCTTAAGTGAAAGCCAAAAGTTGTAAGAAACCCTTATACACTTTCTTGCTCAATATCATTTTCATGCTTATTATGTTTCTTTCATGCTATATATGGTCTTTGTATTGTGTTCATGATGAATAAAAACTAGTAAAACGAGTATTGGTATACATATGTTAACTTATGACAAGTAAACAAGCAAACTAGTGATTTTTATGGAAAACCACGACCACAATAGTATAACTTTGATATTTGACACTTACTTACTGTTAAAGAGGACTTAACAAGGAAAACATAGCAATTTGAATCACCCAAAACGAGTACACGAGTCAAAAGTTATGACCATTTGAAGTTAGCGAAACCAAAACGGCAAAACTGCCTAAAGAGCATTCTGATCAAATTATGGTTTTGAAAGTCCCACTTCTGGTCCGATTCATCAAAAAGTTAAAACACGAAAGTTGTCCGGAACGACGTTTTCGTTCAGGAACTAAGAAGCTCGAACCCTGAAAACACTTTCCGAGTGATAATTTTCTTCAAATTCTTAACAGCCATTTTAGACCAAAGTCACTATATTATAGTCATGATTTATTAAGACCAAGAGGTCTAATGACCTAAAGCCAAGACCACAACCATGGCTAAAGCCAAGGTTGAGTCTCAAGACCATGGTACAATGACCAAGGTCACGGCGAAGCTATGACCAAAGACCATATAAACTTACCTTAATAACAATCTTCATATAACTTTTAAAGATCAAAAACTTATATATATGTTATCAAATACTACAATAGTAGGGAGCCTCATGTGAGGAGTTCATTAAGTAAGCCGTCGAGACGAGTTGTGGATTTACGAATTAAA
Organism: Artemisia argyi; assembly: GCA_030686995.1. Lineage (NCBI taxonomy): Eukaryota > Viridiplantae > Streptophyta > Magnoliopsida > Asterales > Asteraceae > Artemisia > Artemisia argyi. The sequence goes on along the minus strand of CM060695.1, from coordinate 1,967,393 downwards.
GTGTCCTGGCTCCTCGAACGTTTACTCCATGACTTCTGAATTATGTCGGCCCGAACGGTAGTAAGAGATGTACAAACTATACATGTTTCATAAACGACTTATATTCAAAGACTTACACTATATACTAAGTACTACATCATGAACATTATGCAAGACATATATTGGCAATTCGTCGTATTCTTAGACGTTACTCCAAACCTAAATCGCAACGTTCTATTATAGGCTATTCTTAGAGACTTTCGCAATTCGACTACCACTATCATTTCTCATTACATAAGCTTAAGGTGAGTCATAGCCCCTACTCTTTTCGTACTTGTTTTAACTCTTGGGGGGGATACATGCTCGACTACTTGTTTACTTGTACAAATACCCAAAACGTTTATACGTGACTGTGTTATACTTGATTGTCTTATACTTGATGGCATTATACTTGATTTAATACATACATGACTGTCTTTTATCTTTGGGAAGTGGCTCCCAGTTGTCTTTGGGAATTGACTCCCAGTTGTCTTTGGGAATTGGCTCCCAAGTGAGGTCTTCGGAGATGAAGTAGAGACTCACTACTAATTGCTTAATTGTTTTGATGAACTTATACATGTCTTTATTATACTATATATTAGCAGTGGGTTGTGAACACACAGGTTGCAAGTCTCTTATGGCGGGAATTGCAACTGAGTGGATTCACAATGCCTTTGCTATGTGAACATTCTTTATAGGCTTTTCAACTGTTTTAAGACAAACTCTATGAACTCACCAACCATTGTGTTGACACTTTAGCATGTTTATCTCAGGTTAGTAAGGCGATAGCTAGTGCATGGAACTTAGAGTCAAGCTGCATACTCTGAAGACTTACGCTTTTATCATTTACCATTCAAAACACTTTGTATACATTTATGTATCATACTTTGGAATCTCATGTTTGTAACTTTGAATTCATTAATCGAATGGTAACTTTTCAAAACGTCTCATTTAGAGTTCGTTTTCTATAACTTGTACTTTGTATTATGAAGTAGCACCCTTATGACACAGTCTTCCGCTGCGGTATTTTGGGGGTGTTACAGATTGGTACCAGAGCCTTGGTTATAGAGAACTAGGTTGCATTTAGTGCCTAGACTATAACTGCTATATACGTTGGGACCTTCCTCTTTATTTGCCTTACACACACTACATACACATATGCTTTTGGTTAGAGGTTTACTTAGTTCCACGCTGTTAGATGATGTGACTTTAGTATTATAAGGAGCCCCAGAGATTCGTCGAGTTATTAAAAACATGAAACTCAGTAATAACTAATTAGTTAACTTGATCTTGTGACAGTTCTTGTTTGATGAGACACAAGATTTGAGTTAAATAATATTATTGCTTAGCTTTAGGGATTTGATGGCTTGATTATCTTACCATCGGCCTCAGAAGGCGGATTTTGTGTCGGAAATTCTTAAGTAGAATGTTTTAGAATCTCCTTATTTAAATGGATTGGGACGCCTCTTCAGTTAAATAAAGAAATTGTAAATCACCGAACCATGAGTTTATGATCCCTTACTTACATAAATTTGGACGCTTCTTTATGTAAGTAATGTGTTATAAATAAGTGGGCTTAATTGTAGCCGATACAACTCCTTAACCAGAACCTTAGACGAATCAGAGTGAACACCACTATATTAGAGATCCCGAATTCTCTTAGACACACCGTAAGTAGTTAACATCAACTGAACTTCGGGACGAAGTTCTCCTTAAGGGGTAGAGACTGTAACAATTCGCATTTTCAAGTTAATTACTTTTCCCAGCAGGTCACCCAAGCCTGTACTACTCTCACATGAGCACGCTTAACCGTATGGGCGATTAACCGTTAGACCACAAAACGCGTTTCTAAGACTATTTGAGTTTTCAACTTATTAGAAAAAGTCAACATATTTTTTCCCTCCTCCATTGACCAAAAATCATCCCTTGATGTTATAAGTCATTTCGTGATTTTTAGGCTTACGGTTTGATGTCTAAAAGACATTTAATACCAACCGACACTAGACTGAGCCCAGTCTAGACATTATAAGTCATTTTAAATCATTTTTATCACATTAGAAAAGTAACATTTTACTTTTCTCAATTTTACGCAATATTCGTACATTTTACGTATTACGCGTTTTAGACCCGTGTTTCCAGTTTTTAGCAGAGTTTTAGCACCCGATAGAACCTACCACTCATTTTATATTTTATTATGAACTATATTGACATGTTTAACCATATTTATAAGTTTCATATTTTTAGGATACCCGGTTTTACGTTTCGTGGCCTAAAAACTTACGGTTAGCGATTTACGGAGTCAAAACTAGCTACATACTTAGGATAATACCATCAAAAGTCCACACCTTGTTCTCCAAGTTCTTGAACCGCCACTAGGGGGGGGTATTCACACTTGTGGCATCATCTCATGACTTTAGCCATTAGATCATTTTTAATTACAACTTTGTCTCCAAGTTTATGTAGTTTCCTAGCCACCTTCCTAACCTCCTCATTCTTGCTATAAATAGAGAGATCATTTGCTTCCTTTCTTCACCACAAAAACGCCACACCCTTATATCATAGCACCATGATCCTTTGATCTTCAATATACAAGTTACACTACAAAGTTCAAGGTCTTAGTATTCTCTACCTAGTTCTTAAGTTTGTTTGGTGATTCCATGGTTGAATTAGGAGCTACACAAGGTTACTAGGGCTGAAGTTAAATGGTTTTCACAAGGGTTAGATCAAGGCTAGCAAGGGTTACAAGATTTATGGTGAAGGGTTTACAAGCATAGGTTTAATGTCCTAGTTCATATTTGACTTCCTTTCTTAAGTGAAAGCCAAAAGTTGTAAGAAACCCTTATACACTTTCTTGCTCAATATCATTTTCATGCTTATTATGTTTCTTTCATGCTATATATGGTCTTTGTAGTGTGTTCATGATGAATAAAAACTAGTAAAACGAGTATTGGTATACATATGTTAACTTATGACAAGTAAACAAGCAAACTAGTGATTTTTATGGAAAACCACGACCACAATAGTATAACTTTGATATTTGACACTTACTTACTGTTAAAGAGGACTTAACAAGGAAAACATAGCAATTTGAATCACCCAAAACGAGTACACGAGTCAAAAGTTATGACCATTTGAAGTTAGCGAAACCAAAACGGCAAAACTGCCTAAATAGCATTCTGATCAAATTATGGTTTTGAAAGTCCCACTTCTGGTCCGATTCATCAAAAAGTTAAAACACGAAAGTTGTCCGGAACGACGTTTTCGTTCAGGAACAAAGAAGCTCGAACCCTGAAAACACTTTCCGAGTGATAATTTTCTTCAAATTCTTAACAGCCATTTTAGACCAAAGTCACTATATTATAGTCATGATTTATTAAGACCAAGAGGTCTAATGACCTAAAGCCAAGACCACAACCATGGCTAAAGCCAAGGTTGAGTCTCAAGACCATGGTACAATGACCAAGGTCACGGCGAAGCTATGACCAAAGACCATATAAACTTACCCTAATAACAATCTTCATATAACTTTTAAAGATCAAAAACTTATATATATGTTATCAAATACTACAATAGTAGGGAGCCTCATGTGAGGAGTTCATTAAGTAAGCCGTCGAGACGAGTTGTGGATTTACGAATTAAAGTGTCCTGGCTCCTCGAACGTTTACTCCATGACTTCTGAATTATGTCGGCCCGAACGGTAGTAAGAGATGTACAAACTATACATGTTTCATAAACGACTTATATTCAAAGACTTACACTATATACTAAGTACTACATCATGAACATTATGCAAGACATATATTGGCAATTTGTCGTATTCTTAGACGTTACTCCAAACCTAAATCGCAACGTTCTATTATAGGCTATTCTTAGAGACTTTCGCAATTCTACTACCACTATCATTTCTCATTACATAAGCTTAAGGTGAGTCATAGCCCCTACTCTTTTCGTACTTGTTTTAACTCTTGGGGGGGATACATGCTCGACTACTTGTTTACTTGTACAAATACCCAAAACGTTTATACGTGACTGTGTTATACTTGATTGTCTTATACTTGATGGCATTATACTTGATTTAATACATACATGACTGTCTTTTATCTTTGGGAAGTGGCTCCCAGTTGTCTTTGGGAATTGACTCCCAGTTGTCTTTGGGAATTGGCTCCCAAGTGAGGTCTTCGGAGATGAAGTAGAGACTCACTACTAATTGCTTAATTGTTTTGATGAACTTATACATGTCTTTATTATACTATATATTAGCAGTGGGTTGTGAACACACAGGTTGCAAGTCTCTTATGGCGGGAATTGCAACTGAGTGGATTCACAATGCCTTTGCTATGTGAACATTCTTTATAGGCTTTTCAACTGTTTTAAGACAAACTCTATGAACTCACCAACCATTGTGTTGACACTTTAGCATGTTTATCTCAGGTTAGTAAGGCGATAGCTAGTGCATGGAACTTAGAGTCAAGCTGCATACTCTGAAGACTTACGCTTTTATCATTTACCATTCAAAACACTTTGTATACATTTATGTATCATACTTTGGAATCTCATGTTTGTAACTTTGAATTCATTAATCGAATGGTAACTTTTCAAAACGTCTCATTTAGAGTTCGTTTTCTATAACTTGTACTTTGTATTATGAAGTAGCACCCTTATGACACAGTCTTCCGCTGCGGTATTTTGGGGGTGTTACAAAATGCATGTTGGAAAACTTACAAAAGATGTTGTTATATGTTTGGTTAGTGTTTGCCCCTTGCGAAACAACCCCGGATTGGTGATATGGTGGAGGATTTTGATGGTTTTGGGTGTTTTGGTTCGTACTCAGTAGTGATAGGGAAGAAATATATGAGCAAATGGAGTGTTTGGGAATGGAAATAAGGTGGAAAACGTATTTGGAAGTGTCAGATGGCCGGTCCCCTTAAACATTAAGGGGACCGCCCTCGATAACAAGCCGGTCCCCTTAATCTTTAAGGGGGCCGCCTTTGAAATTTTTTGAAATTTCGCGGAATTAGTTTCTGGAACAAATATATTTATACGTATATAATTAGATTTATAATATATCAAAAATACGTAAACGTTTATTGGCACGATGATAAGATACTTAACAATTTTTAATTACCGTTTTGATAATTAAAATGTACCTTTGACAATTTTGGATAAAATAATCAAAGTGTTAAGTTGATGAGGGGGTTGAGGTGTGTTCGGGAATATGTGAATAAGTGTATATATATATATATATATATATATATAAGTATAAATGTGAGTGAAAGATGAGTTGATGGGTGAGATTTGAAAGATAATAACGGAGATAGGATATAGTCGGCGAGAGGAGTTTGTTTCATCCATAGTGTTCACGTGCGAAGGCGTTCTTGCATGATAAAAGTCCACTTGACTCATATCCCTTCATCATCATGAGTCTTCTAAAAGAGGACTTAATAGAATAACGCGAGGGGGGGAAGGAAAGGGTTCGATAATGAACAATTTCCTGGAGTTCTAGAGAGTCAACTAATGACGTATCTAGGTTATGTGAAAGTAATTATATATATATATATATATATATATATATATATATATATATATATATATATATATATATATATATATACTTAATACACTAAGTATAAGAGTATATATATATATATATATATATATATATATATATATATATGATCAAACAAATAGAGAGAAATAGCAAGCTATATCTATGCAAACAATGTAATCAAATAACGTATATTTATCTAAGCATGGCAATGAGTTATGAAAGAATGGCGTACCCGGTGGTCTTCAAAAAAAATCTTCAAAATCATCAAGATGACATATAGACTTTGAAAAAGTCTATGTTGAGAGAAACTTCAAGATTGCCTCAAGGAATGTTCATCTAGCCATTTGATCCCCATTGTTTCTTTGGTCCAAAGTTGTTTGGTTCAAACATGTTTAACATTTGACTAGGATGCATGAAAGGTGGTAGTATACCCCAAGGATTGTAGCTTTGTTGGTAGTTCCACATTTGATTACTATTGTTATTTTAGTTTTGCCTATTTTTGTTTCTTCTTGGTTGAGGTGTTTTAGACCTAGGATTAGGATTATTTGGTTTTCTAGGTGGTGGTGTTTTAGATCTTGTCTTAGGTTTAGAAGATCCCGCCTCATTTTTTAAAGACGGTTTATAGAAAACTTTTACTTCTTCATTGTTGGCAAGAGGTATATTTCTATCATTAATAAGTATATACTTAGGATTAGATTTTAGAGGTTTTTGTTCATTAGGTTCATTTTTGAATTTGACATTTTTAATCTCACTTGTTGAAGCTTCATTTGAATTATATCCTAAACCGGTTTTATCTCCGGATGTTCTTTGAATACTTATTATTTTACTAAGTGAGTGACTACTATTTTCAAATTTATCAAGTTTGCGAATTTCTTCCCTAAGTATTTCGTTTTCTCCTTTAAGCTCTTGACATGATTTACATTCTTCAAACATTTCTTTACCTTTTTCAAGTTGATGTATTTTAATTTTTAGTTCTAGTACTTCATTTTCCAATTGATTGTTTATGTATTTTAGTGATTTGTTTTTGGCCATTACTAGTTGTCCTAATTTGCATAGCCTATTATATTCATTATCTAGATCTTTTTCATCTAATGATAAGCTTTCATCACTAAAATATTCGGTTTCGGAACGTACCTCATTTGATGTATTCGCCATAAGACACTTCTCTTCTTTTGTCGTTTCTTTCTCATCTTCATCACTATCACTCCAATAGCCTCCAACAAAAGCTCTTTGATTTTGATCTCTTGTCATCATTGGACATTTTCCGATGAGGTGATTTGGATCACCACACTTGAAACATTTCCTTTCAATCTTGTTGTTCTTGTCATCCTTACTCTTTTGAAATGTTTTCTTTTCATCATGCGGTTGTCTTACGAATCTTCCTCGCCTTTTGAAGAATTTCTTGAAATCTCTTACAGCCATGGCGTATTCTTCGTCATCACTTTCGGAAGATGAGCTATATTCGATACTAGATTCCTTTCTAGCTTTCAAGGCGATTGACTTGCTTTGCTCTCGTTTTTCTTTGACCATTTCGGAATCCTTCTTAATAATAACTTCGTAAACTTTTAGATTTCCAATTAATTCATCAAGTTGCAATGTTGACAAATTCTTTGATTCTTCAATAGCCGTCACTTTAGCTCGCCATTTTGGATGAAGAGCCCTAAGAAACTTCCTAACAAAATTCTTACTAGAAAAATTCTCATCAAGTGCTTTTAAACTTGTGATGATAGTGTTAAATCTAGCAAAAGCATTATCAATTGATTCCTTTTCCGGAATCGTGAATTGCTCATATTGTTGAACAAGTAGATCTATCTTATTATCTTTGACTTGACTATTACCTTGGTGAGTTATTAGTAAAGAGTTCCAAATTTCTTTTGCGGTTTCACACATAAAGATCCTTTCGTACTCTTTACCTGGTAGCGCATTATAAATAACCATTTTTGCTTCATTATTTTTAGCAAGTTTTCTTTTTAAATCATCATTTTGTTTTTCAAAAGGTACAATTTCATCTTTCTTTGTTTCGGGGTTATTTTGAATAGGTAAAAAATCATCATTAGTAATAACATGCCAAAGATCTAGATCTTTTGACTTCACATAAGTTTCGAATCGATTTTTCCAATATAAAAATCCATCACTTTCAAATAGTGGTGGTCTTTGCATAGATTGCCCTTCTAAATATTTTTCAGATTCCATAGATCCTTACAAGTTTTAAAATACAATATATTTTAAAGATCTTGCTAGGCGTGGCTCCTGATACCAATTGTGGAAAACTAGAAGGGGGGGTTGAATAGTTTTACGTCCTTTTTAGATTTATTACCAAAATATTTTGTAGCTTATTAAAAACTTTCGATTCGATCTCAAGTGAATTCAAGTGACAACCAATATAAGCAATTCTAATCTAATAATGAAAGTATTGAAATGTAATGAAGAAAAGATAGAGTTAGAAAGATCAAACCACAACACGCGAATTTATAGTGGTTCGGCTACAAGGACACCTTCCTTGCCCTACTCCACTCCTCGAGTACCACACTCGAGAGTTTTCTTCACTATGTCAACAAACTCCTTATGGTGGAGAAACCTTACACACCTTGGCTTACACGAGTTAACGACACTAAGCTAAATGTCAAGTTCTAATCGTAGCTAGAACCAATCTCACAACTTCTTCAAGGCTTCACACCTTCTTCACACCATCACAACTTCTTCAAGACTTCACACCTTCTTCACACCTTGTCAACTTCACACCTTCTTCTATGCACAACTAAGTTACAACTACTAAACTACTTTACAACACACCTAGTTTCTACAATCAACAAATTCACACAACACTTTTACAAATATCTAACACTACTACAATATGAAACTAGCTATTCACAACACTACTACAATTAGATGGATGTAGAGGAGTGTTCTTCTTCTTGCACTTGAGTGGATGAAGCTTTGGATCACTTGGAAACAAAGACTTATGAATTATATGATCAAAGGATTTTAGATCTAGAAATGGAGGTTGGATCAGAAAGTTTATAGTGCAAAAAGGTGAGAAAAATATGTGAAATGATCCAATATTTATAGGGCCAGAAAATACTGTTCTGGAGCATGCCGGTCCCCTTAATTAGGGGGCGGTCCCCTTAATGATTAAGGGGGCCACCTAGTAAAATTAAGGAGGCCGCCCTCCTGAACGTTGGAAAAGTTTTTCTGGATAAAATTTGCCCTTTTTGGTTGGAAATTTGAAATCATATCTTTGTAGTTTAATATAACAATACCAAAAATGATTTACAAATATATATAAAATGTTAATATCATTTTATAAAAAGTTATATCTTAATACAAGGTTTCCTTTGATCATGTAATGCATAAGATGCTTAGTTTATGCATACCTTAAGTGATATTTAGATGTAGAGGTAAATATTTGTTACCAAATACTTGTTTACGTCTTAATCTTGACTTAATTTGATTTGAGTTTTGTGATTATCAAAACATAGGTTTATTGAGAGATATTAATAAAATTTTTAAACATTATTTATATCAACACTTGTAATGCATAACGTAAAATACGCAAGCTACTTGTTTACACAGATCCTCAATGCATACTTACATCAACATCTCTCGACATAGTTGAACAAAGTCGTAGACTTCCATCCCGACGTAAATCACTCAAGGTATGTGACACCTCCCGAACCTACCAATCAACCGGGTGCGGTTAATAGATCCACCCAGAAGGGAGTGCAAGATATAAAATCCGGTGAAGTATAGGGAAATCCCCAGGTCGTTAAGTATTAGCGAGGTCGAAATTGTATTTGTAAACGTTTGAGGGATTCAGTGATTGGATGAAGTAACCAGATAATGATCTGGATCGGATTACACTAATGGAAATGATTGAGATTAACAATATTAACAATTACAGGCAACAGATATATATCTAAACTTAAAACGAATACGAAACTTAAAACACACGCGATTACGTACAAAGAAAAATGTGAGTTTTAAACAAAACTAAACTAGAGGAGGTAAAAATGACTTTTCTACAAACTTAATATTAAAAGAAAATTTAACTAAAAAGAAAATTATTTTTTTGATTATTTTATTATTTAATATTAATTAAAAACTATTTTTTATTTAATTTAAACTAATTTAAATTACTAATATTACTAAAATGACTTAGAAATTTATGGAAATTTTTAAAAAACTAACTAACCATCACAAGAATCCTAAAAAATTATAAAAAGTTTATAAAAATTGTATTTAAGCTAATTTAAATATTAATTTACTTAATTATTAATTAAAATCTAATTAAACTATATTAATTATAAAAATTACCAAATGAACAGTAAAAATTAAGAAATTTTTTCTAAAAATACTTTATGAATTATAAAACCTAGGAAAAATATAAAAAAGATAATAGAGATTAAAATTAAGCACTAATGATGTTTATTTTTGATTTTTTTAATTAAAATTAAATAAATTAAATTAATTATAAAAACTACTAAACCTATTCAGAAAATTATGAAAATTTTTATACAACTATTTTAACATATAAAGAACTTAGGAAAATTAAAAAATTGGAAATTGCTTTTTGAAAAAGCTAAAAAATAAGCCAAATGGCTTAAATAGAAGCTATCACTTCTTTTATATTTTTGATTTTTCTTAAATTTCTTTTACAAATCTACTTTAATACTAAATATAAGCAACTTTTGTGAAAAAAAATTATTTTGTAGCTTAAAAATAAGCAATGTGCAAACCAAAGAGTATGACAGAAGTCCTAATAAGCTTTAAAAGGGGGATTTTTTATGAAATAAGCTACCAATAAGCTACAAATGACTAAATAAGCTATAAACAACTAAGGAGCATACAAATAAGCTGAAATAGACTGAATAAGCACTAGGAATAAGACAGGATATCAAATAAGCACTTATGCATAACCCACAGACCAAAGAAGCCAAATTAGGCAAACTGCAGCCCAAGAATTAGGGTTCCAAATGGATTCCAAAGTCCAAATTTAGTTCTGATATGATAAGCTGGCTTATTGGGGTCTCCAAAAAGCCAGGAATCACAAGGTAGGTCCCACTAATGAGTTCAGGGTGGTCTTGTGAAGTTGGGTGATCAACACTGAGTTGCTCAGGTTGTTGGTGTGGGTAGGGCAACTAGCAGGGTCCAATAAGCTAAGAGCAAGTGGTTGAAAGGTCAAAATAAGCATTGAACTGAATAAATGGACTAATAAGCTATCTAAAAAGCCAAGGTTTGGGGTCTGGGGCCCACAGGTAAACTCAGAGTGAGCCTATGAAAAATGAGTAATTACCCTAGTGCAGGGGATGTTCTCACCCTGCAGGCTTAAATAAGCCAGTGAATAAGCCAGAGAAAAATTCCTAAAAATAATCTAATAGTAGATTCCACTAGTTCAGCTGGTGTACTTTGACTTCCAAAAAGCTCAGGGCTTGATTTTTGAAAACACAAATCAGGAAAAATCTTGGAAAATTTGGATTTCTGCCTAGTCTATGCAATTTGACTTTTTGATTTTGAACTTAGTTTGACTTATATGAACTTTGATTGGTTCTAATTAACTGAAAAGGTGATGTTAAGCTATTGTAAGACTAAAATAAGCTATATTAACAACTATTGAGCTGATTTGATGAGTGCTTGACCTCAAAATCCTAACAGTGATCACATGAGGTAAGATCAAAGGCCATTTTGACTTTTAAAACTAAACCTACAAATTTTATGCTACTAATACTCTAATAATGACCTAAGTATTCTGTCTAAACAAGATTTCACCACTGAGAACCTCAAGTACACAGAGAAACAAATTCCAAACACCCCTTTAACAGACTCATTATGTGATTTCTTGAACAAATGAGTGCTTGAGCTAAAGAGACTGATCCACAAGGACTTACTATGATTGAGTGAACTAAATTAAGCACAAAAACTTAAGCCTGAACCACTAATACACCAAATCCAATATTAAGCAAAAATAACAGTTGGATTAAGATTTAAAACACAATAAGGTTTCTGTTAACAAGCACTAGATATTAAACAAGAATATCAACTAAATAAACTAAATAGGCAGAAAAATTCAAAGATAAGCAGTTTGCAAGCACATGAACAGTGATAAGTCAAAATGGAGAAATGAGCTTACAAGGTGCATTCCAAGCTTACACCAAGAACGAGGACCCAAGAATCAATCCTATAGGCTTTCCACAAAGCCACTAACCCAAGGCCATCCACAATTTACCCTGCTCCAGCAATCTTCACCTTCATACCTGATTTTTTGATTTTTGAATGATATATATATATATATATATATATATATATATATATATATATATATATATATATATATATATATATATATATATATATATATATATATATATATATTGTATTTTTAGTTTTTTGAGTAAAAGTGAACTAAACTGCTATTATAAGGTCTCAATGAGTTTAAAAACCTTAGTGGAGCTTAATGGAATAGGCCACAACCAATTTTAACAACAATGAAGCACAAACAAGATTTTAAGCAACTTGAGGTGAAAACTAACTTAAGCTAATAAACCTTGAATTAATGATTGAAATAGGTTTGTATTACACTGAAATGAATAAAGATACAATTTTAAAGCTACAAATAACACTGGAATTGAAGAATTTATCTAAACGACATAAACAAACTACAATAAAACTACACACTCTCTTCTCATGCTTCTTCTTCCTTTCATAGGCTTCAATTAGGGTTAGGAGACCTTTGTGCGCAAATCCCACTTATAATTTAGACCCTTGGATCACTGAGAATCATCCTAGCCTTTGATTTTGTTTTGGCGGGAAAATCTATTGACCCTTTTTCCTGCTTAAATTGCAACTGGGGGTGGCATTAAATGCTGAGGTGATTATAGGTGGATATTGGAGTGGGCGGTGGGATGTGATGGAGATGGTAGGAGTTGCAGGGTGGTAGAGGTGCAGGCTCAAGTGGGGTTGATTGGTTCGAAACTAGTCAACTTTTATTAATCAACCACTTGTGAATGGTCAACCGTAAAAGTTAAACTAGTCAAGCCAATTCTCCGTGGAAGTATAGGGTTTCCCCGGGTCGTTATGTCCCGACGAGGTGTGGATGGTATCAAAACGGGTTTGTGATCGGGTGAAATTGGACGAAAATGGATATAAGTGAGTTGTGATTGATTACACTAAGGAAATACGAGTGAGAACGATTTAAACAAACTATATTAACAATAACGCGAAACTTAATTAACCTAAAACGTAAACTGAAAACTTAAAATCAGAAATTGCTTATACGTAAGCAGAAAAATAAGCCAAACGGCTTAAATAGAAGCTATCACTTTATTTATGTTTTTGGTTTTTCTTAATTTTACAAACTACTTTTGATAACGTAACCTAAATTTAAAAACGTGAAAGTTATTTAAATAAAACGCGAGTTAAACTTAAAATAAACGCGAGTGCGCGAAATAAAAAGTGAATTTTGTGCTACGCAAACCCTACGGACATGAAAATTATATTTTTACAATCCTAACGACAAAAGAAAATTAATAGAAAAAGAAAATATTTTTTTTAGACTTTTTATTAATTACAAACTATTTAAACTTATTTAAACTAATTAAATATAATAAATACTAAATGAAAAGTAGAAATTGTAAAACTTATTCTATAAATTACTTATTCTACCAGTAACTTAGAAAAAATATAAAAACTCCTAAACACTTGCAAATAAGCAGTACAAATATTTATTTTTAACTTTTTTAATTAAAACTAATAAAACTAAAACTAAATATTATAAATAGTAAATAGACAAAATAAAATCTGGAAAAATTATGATAAGTACTATGTAGGAGTAGGAAACTAGAAAAAATAAGAGGAGGGGGGGAAGAGTACGGATAAGCAGTTGAATAAGCTGAAACAGCTTATTACAACCAAATGGCAAAATGAAGGATAAAAGGAAGTGGGTGCAAGGTATTAATGAAAAAAAGACCCTAGGGCAGTTGGTTAAGTGTGGTGTGTTGTGTCTGTGAGTGCATTGGCCCAGGTTCGAATCCCATTAACCCCACTTTTTCCAAAATATATTTTTTTTCATTTTTTTCTTTTTGCAAAACAACTAAACAGCAATTGTGACCAACTTTTGTGAAAAAGTTTTGGCTGAAAAGCTTAAAATAAGCTGTTGCAAGCTTTATAGGACCAACAGTTGGTGTTTTGTTGTTTAAGTGAGCTTAATGAGATTTTGCAGTCAATCACATAAGCCAAAAAGCTCATATGAGTTTTTTACAAACAGGAAACCAACAACAACAATCAAGGATTATGATCCACACAAAAACATGTACAACAACTGAAAATCAACAAGAACATGAACAAGAACAAAAAAACAGGTAGCAGCAGCCCAAACAAGAAGCCATAAAGAGCTTGAATAAGCCAATAAGCTCACAAAAGCTGAAACATACAAAGTTACAACTACAAAGCAACAACAACAACAAGATTAAGCAAACTTGGACAAAATCAACAAACTCAACTTACAAGAACAATCAGCAGTATGCAGTCTAACATAACCAAAAGTAATGGCTAGAATAAGTCACCAAATAAGCAGTAAGGAGAAAATGAAAAGCACAAACCTAAACTCTACCTAGGGGGCTTTCTAAATCAACAAAAATCAAGTCCTAACACCTAATAGTGAACTATTTATTACCAATTGAAATTTGCTCACAACCTGGGTGCAGGGGATGAAACTTGCCCTGCAGGTCTCTTTGGAGTGATGTGGGTCCCACAATAAAATTCATAAAAATGAAACAAATATGGGAATCTATAGATGAGCTGAGATACTACTTCCACAAGAAAATTCAGAACCCAATCCTAACCCCTAAATTCATAGAAATTCATGCAATAACTGATTTTTCTGCCTAAGGGATGTTTTGACTTTATGCCCTACTCCATCTCAGTTGACTTATATGAGTTTAAATTACATCTATTCTACTGCACAAGAGATGATATACTATAATAGAACTAGATTAGGCTAAATCTCCTACTTATACAACTAAAACATCAAGTAAGCAACACAATCTACCAACAGTAACTGAAAACAAGGGCCTTTTGAGTGGATTTTGACTTTTGGTATGAAAGACTTGTATTAATGGCTAATACATGCTTTAACACCTTAAACTTATATGTGACAAGTAATTTTAACAACAACTTTGAACCAGACCATCTCAAAATCAAATGAGCCAAACACCCCTTGTGGGGATTGATTGCCTACTTTTCAACTTAAACCAACTGAATTTAACACAAACTTAAAAAGCAAAGATGAACAAAGGTAAAGCTAGGCTGAATAAGCATAATATGAAAGGCAATGAGCAGTAAATAAGCAGTTATATTAAACTTAACTAGAATAAGCAGTTGAGACTAATAGTAATAGTTAACATGGACTTTTGTTGCAAAGGGGTTTCTAAACTAAAACTTATACTAATGATGTGAATAAAAGGCAATTTTGAAACTTTGAATAAGCTAAAGCCAAGACTGGATAAGCACTAAATGAGCAGGGAAATAAGCTGATTAACTTTTTTGATGAAAAATAAAACTTGCATTAAACTTAAAGATAATGGTTTACAAACTGATTTTAAAAGCTAATGATACATGGGAATTTAACTAACACTAATTCTAATCTAAAATTACATATTAAGACCTAATTAACTACTACTCCCTCCTCAGCTTCTTTCTCTTTCTTTTTATAGTGCCCATTTAGGGTTTCCAGACCCAATTGAGCCTTCCACTTCATTCTGGACCCTTAGATTTGAAGAATTGTTCCTGGCCGTTTGATTTCATTTGGGCGGGAAAAAGGGATAAGCTATTTTGGCAAATAGCTTTTGGCAGGGGGGTGTGGGTTTGTATTGTTGTGGTGGAAAGGAAAGTGTGGCAGGGGTGGCGTGTTGGAGAGGAGTGGGATAGGTGGGATGATTATGTTTGGAGTTGCAGAAGTAGCAGCAGGGTAGGGGGAAAGGTGGATGGTGAGTTTGACTAGGGTTGACTGGTGAGGGGTAGCAAAATGGACGGGGTGAGTGGTTTATATTATTTTTGGTGGGCTTGGTATTGGTGGTGGGCTGGGGTAAGGTTTTGTGTTTGGGTTTGGTTGTTGGTTTTTAATAACTTAAGGATCCGTTTGGTTAAGAAATAATCACAAGGACCAACTTTGCAAATTCTGAAAACCAGGGGCTGTTATGTCACTTTCCAAAACTTATTCCAAGGATCATTATTGCCCAACTTTGATTTATCAAGGACCCTGAATTGTAATTTTCTAAGATTTGATATCCGGGGACCTTTTCTGCCAACTTTCAAAACCCAGGGACCAAACATGTAATTTCACTGATTTTGCCACCCAAGGACCATTTTTGCCAACTTTTGAATTTCCAAAGACCAAAATTGATTTTTCTTTCAAAAATATCCCACCAGGGACCAAATCTGTCAATATTTGAAACTCCAGGGACCAAAACAGTAAATTTCCAAAACTTTTCCAATTTTTCACCAAAGGACTAAATATGACAACTTATGATTGAAAAAGGACCTTTGGTGATAATTTTCCATATTTTGAATATCCAGGGACTAGTTTTGTCATTTTATGAAAGTTGGGGGACTGAAACTGCCAATTTTGCAAACTTTATACGTTTTTCATCTGTTTTTGCTCATTTTGCATCTAAAACATATAAAACACAATTTTGAAATATTTTCAGTATTTTGATGCATTTCTGAGTGTTTTTGTATGTTTTGCAGTTCAGATTAGACCAAAAATGATGAGTGTTTGAGCACTCATCAATCCCCCACACTAAACTATTGCTAGTCCCTAGCAATAACTGTTTTGAAAACTTGATGGATTTTAAACTCTTTACCAAAATCCATCACTTCTGGAGTAGCCAGGTGTAAGAACTCTGGCACACCTGATAACCGTGTGATTTTGAGCAAACCACCAGCTGTCAACGGATTTGATTTGTCTTTACCAGGAGCCGTTTGCTCCTGGACTAGCCAGCTCTTGATGGAATAGTCAACATCTTGGTGAGCTGATTACCAATTATGGATTTTCCACTGCCTTTACCACAAGCCATAATCTTGCAGGCTAGCCAACTCATTTGTTTTTGGGGAGTTGATGAACCATACAATTTTGGGCAAATTGCAAGCCATAAACGGATTTGAGTTATCTTTACCAAGAGCCGTTTGCTCCTGGACTAGCCAATCCCTTTTGTCGGTTAGACAAGGCGGACTGATTACCACAAAAATTTTGAAGCACCAGTGAAAAAAAAATTTAAATTTTTGAAATTTTGGCTAAAACGGGGGTATTATATAGTAAAATGTGATAAAATTCGCTAGAATAGCGAATACCCCCCAACACTTAGCATGAATATTGTCCTCAATATTCAAAATCCCGGCTATTATGCCGACATTTTGAACGTAAAAGGGCAACATTACAAGCTAAGCGTGGAAAACACCATTTCATTTTTCACTCTTGTAACCATAGCATGGGGGACTCCCCCACACTTAGGGTGAAAACCCTATAAGCATGCTACTGTTTTTGTTTACCGAGTCGCTAGCTTGACTCGACCCCGAATTCATTTGTCCTTAGGGAAGCATGATGTGGAAGAAACAATCTCAATCGGACTTTCATTCAAGATGTTTGGATAAACATTTGAAGCACGTGAAAGTTCCATACCGATGAGATAAGTATCCGGCTCAAGATAATGATACATGAAAATGCCAGGATCAAAGATAGTGTCCTCACTCCCGAAGGAGTGAAGAAGAGAAGAATTCACCGTATAGGTGAAGAAAAGGAAGAAAATCATGATAAAAAGCATGATTTGATCTTCTTCCTCAATAGGAGGCTCAATAGCCTGAGTTTGGATTTCAAAGGGTAAGCTCGTAAACATCCCGGGAGGGTGGGTGGGAATTTGCAAATTCTCATAATTGAGAGCATCTCCCCCCGGGATATCAAACTCCGGAGGAGTTATGATATGATGAGTGAGTTCACCGGAGAACTCCTCATGAAGAGAATTATTCACAAGATGTGAATTTGTGAACTCATGTTCCGGAATAAACTCATCACAATCCTCGTTCTGAATATCAAATAGTGGATTATCAGAAATCAAAGTGAATTCAGAGTCGAATTCAAATAGAGGATTGGTGAGAGTGGTATTGAATGTTTCGGGAACAAAGTGAATATTATTCTCTGTTGGACTGCTGGGATCAGAAGTGAGTGACAGATCATGATAAAGGAGACTTTCAATTTCTCCCAGATCGGCTTGGAAATCGAGGAGACCATCATCAGTTTCCAATGAAAGTGGATTGATGTGAGCAAGTTCATCAGCGAACTCCTCAAGAAGATGATCAGCATCAGTTTGTGGAACTGATGCCTTAATATACTCGATGTCTCCATAAGATATACAATCATTGCTAAAATCTGAGAAAGTCTCAAATTGATCTTTAGGACACTCAATAGATGAAGGAATATCACATACATGATCCAAAGTTCCCTGTGACTCTCTCGGGATTGGGACAAGGATCTCAACACTAGACTTTATTAATTCGTCCGATTCCTTATTAGGAACAGTGCTAAGATGCTCATCCCCCATGCTCAGAGAGTGAGTGGAAACCTCGGGTGTGATAAGAGTGGGTTGAGATGGAATCTCAACTGAAGGAATTTCATCTGATGAACTTGATGAAGTTTTATAAAATTCAAGGATGTCAAGTGTATCCTCATCATCACTGTCATCAGGAATAAAACGGAACAAAGAGCTAGATTTGACTGCTTTTTCTCTTGCAATGGATTCCCTCACAGATTTTTCATAGGCATCTTGGGAATTTATTCTAGCAGCCTGCTCTTCAGCTAGCAATTCTTCCATGGATTTTTTATGAGTGTGTCTTTGGGCAAAGTCTTGAACTAAACCCTTAAGCTCATCAACGATTTTCATCATATTTTGCATTTCAGGAAGAAGTGCTTGATTCATATCGTACTGTGGAGGTTGGTCGTAATAAGGTGTGTCAAAATTGTCACAAGGATATGGATTACCCGTTTGACAATCTGAGCTGAAGTGTGGACCTCCACAGTAATCACAACAGTAAAACTGTTGAGGCTGTGGGTTGTACGTGCTAGAGTCATAATTGTTATCAGGAAACTGCTCATAGACAAGCGTGTCTCCCGATTGACAATCAGAACTGTAATGTGAACCACCACAGTACTCACAACAGAAAAACTGCTGAGACTGATGGTGTGGTAGCTGGTGGAATGAATCAGTGGTGTCATGATAGGAATAGAGATCTTGGTTATAGACAGACCCGTTTCCTGATTCTACCATGCCACAACTGGGGCAATTGTCACCATTATGAGGATTACCACACCATTGGCAAACCAGAAAGTGTGGATGAGACATAGAAAGAATCAAAGGTGTATAGAGAGGTAGGGATGAGGAATCAAAGATGTGAGAGGGTAAAGGTGAATATTTTTGGGTTTTTGGAAATACATTTTATACAAATGAAAAAGAAAATGTTTTTGTGTTTTTTTTGTGTTCGTTGAAAACTTGATTTAAAAAGTTTTCGGGAACGGTTTTGTTTTGAAAATAAGAAAATATGAACAAAGGATGGATAAATTTACAATGGATGAATATCCTGATTCACTAATCAGAAAAACCGTTTAGATACGCACACAACCTCCCCGGCAGTGGCGCCAAAAATTTGATTGGTTCGAAACTAGTCAACTTTTATTAATCAACCACTTGTGAATGGTCAACCGTAAAAGTTAAACTAGTCAAGCCAATTCTCCGTGGAAGTATAGGGTTTCCTCGGGTCGTTATGTCCCGACGAGGTGTGGATGGTATCAAAACGGGTTTGTCATCGGGTGAAATTGGAAGAAAATGGATATAAGTGAGTTGTGATTGATTACACTAAGGAAATACGAGTGAGAACGATTTAAACAAACTATATTAACAATAACGCGAAACTTAATTAACCTAAAACGTAAACTGAAAACTTAAAATCAAAAATTGCTTATACGTAAGCAGAAAAATAAGCCAAACGGCTTAAATAGAAGCTATCACTTTATTTATGTTTTTGGTTTTTCTTAATTTTACAAACTACTTTTGATAACGTAACCTAAATTTAAAAACGTGAAAGTTATTTAAATAAAACGCGAGTTAAACTTAAAATAAACGCGAGTGCGCGAAATAAAAAGTGAATTTTGTGCTACGCAAACCATACGGACATGAAAATTATATTTTTACGATCCTAACGACAAAAGAAAATTAATAGAAAAAGAAAATATTTTTTTTAGACTTTTTATTAATTACAAACTATTTAAACTTATTTAAACTATTTAAACTAATTAAATATAATAAATACTAAATGAAAAGTAGAAATTGTAAAACTTATTCTATAAATTACTTATTCTACCAGTAACTTAGAAAAAATATAAAAACTCCTAAACACTTGCAAATAAGCAGTACAAATATTTATTTTTAACTTTTTTAATTAAAACTAATAAAACTAAAACTAAATATTATAAATAGTAAATAGACAAAATAAAATCTGGAAAAATTATGATAAGTACTATGTAGGAGTAGGAAACTAGAAAAAATAAGAGGAGGGGGGGAAGAGTACGGATAAGCAGTTGAATAAGCTGAAACAGCTTATTACAACCAAATGGCAAAATGAAGGATAAAAGGAAGTAGGTGCAAGGTATTAATGAAAAAAAGACCCTAGGGCAGTTGGTTAAGTGTGGTGTGTTGTGTCTGTGAGTGCATTGGCCCAGGTTCGAATCCCATTAACCCCACTTTTTCCAAAATATATTTTTTTTCATTTTTTTCTTTTTGCAAAACAACTAAACAGCAACTGTGACCAACTTTTGTGAAAAAGTTTTGGCTGAAAAGCTTAAAATAAGCTGTTGCAAGCTTTATAGGACCAACAGTTGGTGTTTTTTTGTTTAAGTGAGCTTAATGAGATTTTGCAGTCAATCACATAAGCCAAAAAGCTCATATGAGTTTTTTACAAACAGGAAACCAACAACAATAACAATCAAGGATTATGATCCACACAAAAACATGTAAAACAACTGAAAATCAACAAGAACATGAACAAGAACAAGAACAAAAAAACAGGTAGCAGCAGCCCAAACAAGAAGCCATAAAGAGCTTGAATAAGCCAATAAGCTCACAAAAGCTGAAACATACAAAGTTACAACTACAAAGCAACAACAACAACAAGATTAAGCAAACTTGGACAAAATCAACAAACTCAACTTACAAGAACAATCAGCAGTATGCAGTCTAACATAAGCAAAAGTAATGACTAGAATAAGTCACCAAATAAGCAGTAAGGAGAAAATGAAAAGCACAAACCTAAACTCTACCTAGGGGGCTTTCTAAATCAACAAAAATCAAGTCCTAACACCTAATAGTGAACTATTTATTACCAATTGAAATTTGCTCACAACCTGGGTGCAGGGGATGAAACTTGTCCTGCAGGTCTCTTTGGAGTGATGTGGGTCCCACAATAAAATTCATAAAAATGAAACAAATATGGGAATCTATAGATGAGCTGAGATACTACTTCTAAAAGAAAATTCAGAACCCAATCCTAACCCCTAAATTCATAGAAATTCATGCAATAACTGATTTTTCTGCCTAAGGGATGTTTTGACTTTATGCCCTACTCCATCTCAGTTGACTTATATGAGTTTAAATTACATCTATTCTACTGCACAAGAGATGATATACTATAATAGAACTAGATTAGGCTAAATCTCCTACTTATACAACTAAAACATCAAGTAAGCAACACAATCTACCAACAGTAACTGAAAACAAGGGCCTTTTGAGTGGATTTTGACTTTTGGTATGAAAGACTTGTATTAATGGCTAATACATGCTTTAACACCTTAAACTTATATGTGACAAGTAATTTTAACAACAACTTTGAACCAGACCATCTCAAAATCAAATGAGCCAAACACCCCTTGTGGGGACTGATTGCCTACTTTTCAACTTAAACCAACTGAATTTAACACAAACTTAAAAAGCAAATATGAACAAAGGTAAAGCTAGGCTGAATAAGCATAATATGAAAGGCAATGAGCAGTAAATAAGCAGTTATATTAAACTTAACTAGAATAAGCAGTTGAGACTAATAGTAATAGTTAACATGGACTTTTGTTGCAAAGGGGTTTCTAAACTAAAACTTATACTAATGATGTGAATAAAAGGCAATTTTGAAACTTTGAATAAGCTAAAGCCAAGACTGGATAAGCACTAAATGAGCAGGGAAATAAGCTGATTAACTTTTTTGATGAAAAATAAAACTTGCATTAAACTTAAAGATAATGGTTTACAAACTGATTTTAAAAGCTAATGATACATGGGAATTTAACTAACACTAATTCTAATCTAAAATTACATATTAAGACCTAATTAACTACTACTCCCTCCTCAGCTTCTTTCTCTTTCTTTTTATAGTGCCCATTTAGGGTTTCCAGACCCACTTGAGCCTTCCACTTCATTCTGGACCCTTAGATTTGAAGAATTGTTCCTGGCCGTTTGATTTCATTTGGGCGGGAAAAAGGGATAAGCTATTTTGGCAGATAGCTTTTGGCAGGGGGGTGTGGGTTTGTATTGTTGTGGTGGAAAGGAAAGTGTGGCAGGGGTGGCGTGTTGGAGAGGAGTAGGATAGGTGGGATGATTATGTTTGGAGTTGCAGAAGTAGCAGCAGGGTAGGGGGGAAAGGTGGATGGTGAGTCTGACTAGGGTTGACTGGTGAGGGGTAGCAAAATGGACGGGGTGAGTGGTTTATATTATTTTTGGTGGGCTTGGTATTGGTGGTGGGCTGGGGGAATTAGTGTGGGCTGGGGTAAGGTTTTGTGTTTGGGTTTGGTTGTTGGTTTTTAATAACTTAAGGATCCGTTTGGTTAAGAAATAATCACAAGGACCAACTTTGCAAATTCTGAAAACCAGGGGCTGTTATGTCACTTTCCAAAACTTGTTCCAAGGATCATTATTGCCCAACTTTGATTTATCAAGGACCCTGAATTGTAATTTTCTAAGATTTGATATCCGGGGACCTTTTCTGCCAACTTTCAAAACCCAGGGACCAAACATGTAATTTCACTGATTTTGCCACCCAAGGACCATTTTTGCCAACTTTTGAATTTCCAAAGACCAAAATTGATTTTTCTTTCAAAAATATCCCACCAGGGACCAAATCTATCAATATTTGAAACTCCAGGGACCAAAACTGTAAATTTCCAAAACTTTTCCAATTTTTCACCAAAGGACTAAATATGACAACTTATGATTGAAAAAGGACCTTTGGTGATAATTTTCCATATTTTGAATATCCAGGGACTAGTTTTGTCATTTTATGAAAGTTGGGGGACTGAAACTGCCAATTTTGCAAACTTTATACGTTTTTCATCTGTTTTTGCTCATTTTGCATCTAAAACATATAAAACACAATTTTGAAATATTTTCAGTATTTTGATGCATTTCTGAGTGTTTTTGTATGTTTTGCAGTTCAGATTAGACCAAAAATGTTGAGTGTTTGAGCACTCATCAGGGGTGAAGAAGGAGGGAAGGGGTGAGTCAAACGGGTTTGACCCCGTTTTATTATAAAAAGGGAAATTGGGTGGGCTTTGTATGTTGGGCTTGTGTTTGTTGGATCAGGACCAGGCCAAGGTGGATTTGTGTTTGGGTTTTGGATTGGATTTTGGTTTTAAATATAAAGGGAGTCCGTTTGGAAATTATCACAAGGACCACTTTTGTAATTTTTTGACAATACAAGGACTAAAAGTGAAACTTTTCCAAAGTTATTCCAAGGGTGAGACTTGCCAAGTATGATAGCACAAGGACCATAAATGATGATTTTCCAATTTTTAATCCTAGGGACTAATCTGGCCAATTCTGAAAGTTCAGGGACCAAACTTGTAAATTCTTCAATCTTTTCACCAAAGGACCAATTTAGACAACTTGTGACTTCCAAAGGACTTTTGTTGACTTTTTCTTCCAAAACTAATGCTCATGGGCCATTTCGGTCAATTTCCAAACTTGAGGGACCCTTTCTGCCAATTTTTGCAAACTTTTGCTCTAAGGACTATTTTTGGCATTTTGTGATTCCACAAGGTGTGTTATGACAATCTGAGCTCAAAAGTGGTAATTTGCTTCCCCGACTCTAGCTTTTGACACGTTTTCCAGACTCGTGCTCGTTTTTGTCCTTTTTGGCATGATTTATGCCAATTTCTGAAATATCCGTTCCTGCACAATCACAAACACAAAAGTACAATATCTTTGGCATTTATGGTTAGTTTTTGTATGTTTTGGTCTTAATTTGGCCAGAAAAAGGTGTGTGAATAAGCACACACCAGTATGGACAAACAAATCTACTACTTGACAAATGATCAAAGGATCACATTTTTCTAAACTTCACATTTTTAATGTGACAACATTTTTTTTTTCAAAAATACATTTTACAAATTATTTTTGAGTTATAAAGAAATGTTTCATTTAGGAAAAGCATTTCAAAAAAATTCCTAACAGCTATATTTTACCCAAACCAGCTCCAAACTCCCCCAAATAAACTTTCACCACTAAAGACAAAAATTGAAGCGATTTTGTCTGGGATGGTACCACGTGTGGAAAACGAGAAGGGGGTTGAATAGTTTTACGTTCTTTTTGTGTTTATTTTGAAAAACTTTTGTAACTTATAAAAACTTTGATTCGATCTTATGTGAATTCAAATGTCAACAATTGTAAGCAAGTCTAAACAAGTATAATCTAATAATGTAAGTATTGTAATGAAATGAAATGAAAGATCGAGATAGAAAGATCAAACCACAACAAGCGAATTTATAGTGGTTAGGCTACAAGGACACCTTCCTTGCCCTACTCCACTCCCCGAGTACCACACTCGAGAGTTTTCTTCACTATGTCAACAAACTCCTTATGGCGGAGAAACCTTACATACCTTGGCTTACACCGATAAACGACACTAAGCTAAATGTCGAGTTCTAATCCTAGATAGAACTAATCTCACAACTTCTTCACAACTTCACAACTTCGTCACGATGGCTTTACAACTTCTTCTTCTCTTCTACTTCACACCTTCTTCTACGCATACCTAATTCACAACTTCTACACTACTTTACAACACACCTAATATCTACAATCAACTAAATCACATAACACTTTACAAATATCTAGCACTACTACAAGATGATACTAACTAATCACAACGCTACTACAATGTATGGATGTTGAAGGAGTGTTCTTCTTTTTGCACTTGTGTGGATGAAGATTTGGATCACTTGGAAACAAAGACTTATGAATTATATGATCAAAGGTTTTTGGAAAAGAAATAGAGATGAGATCAGAAAGTTTTAGTGCAAAAAGGTGAGAAAAATCTGTGGAATGAACCAGTATTTAGAAGGCTAAAAACTACTGTTCTGGAGCGTGCCGATCCCCTTGATTAGGGGACGGTCCTCTTAATAATTAAGGGGGCCGCCTAGTATAGTTAAGGGGGCCGCCCCCTCCAGAACGTTGGACTAAATTGTCCTTTTGTGGGGAAGGTTTTTCTGGAGAAAATTTGCCCTTTTTGGTTGAAAATTTGAAATCATATCTTTGTGGTTTAATAAAACAATACCAAGAATGATTTACTAAAAATATAAAATGTTAATGTCATTTTATATTATGTTTTGTGTTATGAAAAATGCTCCTTTGATCATGTAATGTATAAGATGCTTTGTTTATACATACCTTAAGTGATATTAGTTGTAGAAGTAAATATTTACCACTAAAATACTTGTTTACGTCATAATCTTGATTTAATCTAGTTTACATTTTGTGATTATCAAAACGTAGAGTTATTGAAAAATATTAATAACGTTTTTACGCATGATTTATATCAACAATCTCCCCCTTTTTGATGATTACAAAACTTAAACTCATTAAATCAAAAATTAGTTTTTAGACAAGTATTTTAGTGAGTTTATATTTACTTCTCCCCCTTTTTGTAGAATCAAAAAGGTTATGCCGACAAATTTCAATTGTGAAATATTGACAGGATGAGAACTCCCCCTTGATGTGTACTCCCCCTCGTTCGGGGGCACCAAGGAGACGAGCTATGGAATGCTTGCAAAACAAAAATATTAGAAGCACAAGTATACATAAAATTATATATATAAAGTGATAACAATATAAACAAGCATCATTAAATAAAAGCATTCATATTAAGGCAAAAGTTGTGTAAAAATACACAACAATACATGGTAAAAAAATAACAACTAGATGATACAACAAGAAGACAAGTACTTCATCATGCAAAGAGTACATGGGCTTCATAGAGCTTGCAAGAAAAAGGGTTGTAAAAGCTTTATTTATTAAGCATAGCATATGCTTAATGTGGAGACCATGATGGTGATGGTGGACAAATAGGTGAAGATTGTGGAGGTGGAATGATGGGTGAGGATGGTGGAGGTGGTGGTGGTGGTGGGTTGGTAAGCAAGTGTTCAATATATGAAAACATATATTGAAGTTCATCTCTAAGACCAAAGATGATTGTTCGGTTGTGGACGCAACAAAGGCAAGTGTCACCATGAGCTTCAAGTAAGCTCCACGGTATTGGATTGACAAAGAGTGGTGGTGTAGTTGGTGGAGATGAGACATGAGCATCAAGTGGTGTTATTGGTGAAAGTGAAATGGTAAGTTAAGTGGAGAAGGGTTCTTGGGTAGGATGTGGTGAAGATGCTTGTGGTGATGACAAGTGTAAGTTTATGTAGTCATTGATTGATGAGGTTGAGGGTATGGAGGAGGAGGATGTTCCATGAGTGGAAGGTGTTTTTGATGGTGCATTTGGTGCACTTGGGGATGAGCATTTAGGTGGAGGTGATGGAGTTGTGTTGTCTTCATTTGTTAAATCAATGAAGAGTTGTTTTGGAGGGATGATAACAATCTTTTGTTTCTTTGAGGCCTTAGAGATAGAGGTGCTTGGAGAAGACATGATGATGAGTTGATGGAGATGAAGAATAATGAGGTGAAGAGTTTTCATATGGAGGGAATTTATAATATGAAAATAGTTGGTTTAGGTAAGTTTTTGAAGTGGTTTAAGGAGATTCTAATATCAGTTGGGTTATAATGGGAAATGGTATCTGATACTAGAGAAAGGAGTCACAAGATGCAAAAGAAAACAGTAAAACTCAGTTCCAGATGGCCGGTCCCCTTAATTGTAGGGCGGCCCCATTAATAATTAAGGGGACCGCCTAGGAACATTAAGGGGGCCGCCCATCTGGTGTTTTCCCAGGCGACCAGAAATAAAAAATTTGCAGAAATGGGTTGGTTTTCAAGTTTGTGTTTCCAGCAAGCTCTATTTGAAACATATACTCTTGGAATGATGAGGTATAATCATATATAACAATAAGCCATGCATACAAATAAATATATTGTAAACAAGATATAAACAAGCATACTTGTAACATTAATTTATCAATATCCAAGCACAACCATAGTTAAAAGCTAAACATCATTCAAGTAACACACATAAGTATTTCCGAATATATCGAACAAATAACAAAACACATAAAAGTCTAATAAACAACCCATAATGTCTAGAAAAAGAAAACTACATCCACAGCTCTATTTCCTCTTTCCGGTAAGTTTTCTTAACATCTTTGAAATGGACTTGAATCCTCCACGCATTTCTTCATGCATTTGTTGATTCCTGTTTAATAGTGATGTTTGACGTTAGAAGAGGAGTTCATCGGTACGTTCATGAGGAAGAGGAATTTGATAGTCGGTATAATCAAGATCGGAAAGATCATCAACAAAGGTCGTGGGGAATGGAGTACTAACACGTGAGGTGTCTTCCTCCTCCTCATTATTATTGCCTTGATGAGATGTCGAACCACGAGGCATAGAAAATAATGGACCACGAGATTTTCCTTTGTCACTTCGAGATCGACGAGTACGGACAAGAGTGAGTTGATTCAAAGTGGGGTGAATAAGCACGTAGATATCACTCCGAAGATCTGGGTAGTGTTCCATGATATGACGATAAAGTCGAGTGAGGAACATACCGTAAGGAAGGTTGGCATTTGGAGTGTTTTTGGCAGACATGATTCGATGAACAAAGAGATAAGCCAGATTGTAGTTTTCTTCAGCAACTACACAATATAACATGTGGGCGATGTTGGCCATGAGATGATCACGGTGACTGCTGGTACCAAACACATTCTCGCGAATGAGTTCTTCCCAATTTTTCATATCGGGGCTTAGCTCTTTGAGAAGGACTTGATTAGCATGAATATCGACATTCTTCGACTTGATTTTGCGACTAGTCGTACCACATTCTAGTTCAAGCAGTCGACGAATGTCTTCAGGACTTGGAATTTCAGAATAGTATGGACCATCCTGAGGACGATTTCGTTCAAGTGATGAAAGATCCCATTCATTTGAGTATACGGCTTGGCCGTTGTATGGGATTTTAAGAATTTGTCAAAACTGAGCAAGAGTAAGAGTGATGAATTGATTTTGAATCATGAAAGAAATTAGGATATGGCCATAGGGATCGGTTTGCACCGTCACTTGGCTATAGAAGTCGAGGACAAAGCGAGGAATGATCGGTTCGTTGATTTTGAAAAGACGGTCAAGACGGATATTGGTGAACATTCGTTCGATTTGATCGGATTCATAGTAGGATGGATCGACAATTCTACCCTCGTGAATGTTTCTATTTTCAATGGGACGATAGAAACATGCAACTGAAGGAGACATGCCGGGAGTGGAGGAAACTTTAGAAAGGTATTGTCTGGTTTTAGAAACATCACCAACCGTAGTTTTAGGCATTTTTACCTAAACAATATAACAAAAAAAAAGTTAAGACTAATACAATTAACATGCATATGTTATATAAATATATGCAATATATGTGGAACGGAAGCCTAATTCGACCAAAAAAAATTCTAGGAAGTAGTTTCACAATGTTCCTTTATTTTTATTTTTAACTCGCTTAAAATGTATCTTACGATGTCAAAATGTAGTTGTGAAATTAGTTTGATATATTATCAAGACTATCCAAACAACACTTTTGACATTATAATTCATTTAGAAATTTGGCTAGATATATATTAGGTTATATATCTTGCTATCACTTACGAGTTTGGCTAAAATAAAACTTGTTAAGAAAGAGAAAATGTGAATTTTGGTTTTCAAAGTGTCTTTTCTTAGTTAAACCAAACGCTCCCTTAACTATATGAATATCGACTAAAACATCAATATATATATATATATATATATATATATATATATATATATATATATATATATATATATATATATATATATATTAATTATATATCTTGATAATGTTAATGGACTAGTGATGTGTTAATCAGTTTACCAAAACAGTTTCAATGGTTTAAATAAACTTATTTAAGTATAGTTTGTTCATGAACCAAACGCCCAAGTTGTTTTCATGAACTATTTGAAAAGTATATTTTTGATGTTAAAAATATTTCATCACTATAATATAGTGTGTTTTAACTAGTTTTTAAGAATGATATCAACAATGTGCTTTTTGAAAAGCGATTTTAGTGAGGGTTTATAGGCGATTAAAAATTTTGACAATATGATGTGTTAAGCTTAGTTTGAGTTGCAATTCTACATTCTAATCCTATGGGAAGCATTTGGTTATGCAATTTCTAAACTTAATTTCACTAAAATTAGGATTAAAATAAATTTTAATAAAATACCTAATTATGATAAGACACAAAATTGAATGAAATTAAACGAAATGTATGTTGGAAAACTTACAAAAAATGTTGTTAGATGTGTAGGTAACGTTTGCCCTTTGCGAAATAACCCCTGATTGGTGATTTGGTAAATGGTTTTGATGGTTTTTTGGTGTTGGTGTTCGTTCACAGCAGAGAGGAAAAGGGGAGTATGAACAAATGGGTTGTTTGGAAAAATATTTAAGATGAAAATCAATTTTGGAAGTGTCAGTAGGCCGGCCCCCTTAAACATTAAGGGGACCGCCCTCGATAACAAGCCGGTCCCCTTAATTATTAAGGGGGCCGCCCGCCAAAAAGAAAAAGCTTTGCGAATTGGATACTGATAGCAAAATATTTTTATGTATATAATTAGATTTATGTTATATCGAAACTACGTTGGAGTTTATGAGCACGAGGAAGGAATACTTGATGTTTTTAATTAACATTTCGTTAATCAAGATATATCTTGATGATTTTGGACAAAATAATCAAGATGTCAAGATTACAAACGATTTGAGAGATGAGAGGGGATGGATTTGACATAAGTATATATGTATATATTTTATATATACATTTATTATGTGTTAATGTGGATTTTAGAATGCGGAGATGGAAGAGGCGGATGCTAGCGGTGATAGGAGTTTGTTTCATTCATAGTTTATGTGTGCGAAGGTTCTTCTTTCTACTCTTGTGTTGATCCACTTAACTCACTTCTCTTCATCACCATGAGTTTTGTAAAGGTGGACACAAGAGATTTTCGTGTTGAACGTTAAAGTTCAAAAGTGCCAAGAGGGGGAAGGAAGGGTTTAATAACGAACAATATCCTGGAGTTCTAGAAAGTTAACTAATGATGTATCTAGGTTATGTGCACGTATGTATATATATATATATATATATATGTGTGTGTGTGTGTGTGTGTGTATATATATATATATATATATATATATATATATATATATATATATATATATATATATATATATATATATATATATATATGAATATATGATCAAACAAAGGAAGGGAGATAATAAACTATATCTATGCAAACAAAGTAACCAAACAAAACGGATTTATCTAAGCATGGCAATGAGTTGTGAAAGAATGGCGTACCCGGCGGTCTTCAACAAAAATCTTCTAAATCTTCAAAATGATATATAGACTTTGCAATAGTCTATGGTGAGAAATCTTCAAAGTAGTAATAAGGAATGTTGATCTAGCTATTTGGTCCCCATTGCCTTTTTGGTCCAAAGTTGTTTGGTCCAAACATGTTTAACATTTGGCTAGGATGCATGAAAGGTGGTAGTATTCCCTAAGGATTGTATCTTTGTTGGTAGTTCCACATTTTATTACTAGTATTATTATAGTTTTGCCTATTTTGGTTTCTTCTTGGTTGAGGTGTTTTAGACCTAGGATGAGAGTTATTTGGCTTCCTAGGTGGTGGAGTTTTAGATCTTGTTTTCGGTTTAGAGGATCCAACTTCGGTTTTTAAGGATGGTTTATAAAAGGTTTTTATTACTTTATCACTAGCAAGAGGTATTTTCTTATCATTTATGAGTATGTATTTGGGATGTGATTCTAAAGGTTTTAGTTTATTAGGTTCGCTTTCAAACTTAACATTTTTTGTTTTACTAGTTGAAGCTTCGATTGGGTCAAATCCTAAGCTGGTTTTGTCTCCGGACATTCTTTGAATGCTTATTATTTTCTTAAGAGAGTTACTACTATTTTCAAATTTGTCAAGTTTACAAATTTCTTCTCTAGGAATTTCATTTTCATTTTTAAGCTCTTGACATATTTAACATTCTTCAACAATTTCTTTACCTTTTTCTAATTTATGTATTTTAATTTTTAGTTCTAGTATTTCATTTTCTAATTGGTTGTTTATATGTTTTAGTGATTTGTTTTTAGTCATTATTTGTTGTCCTAATTTGCATAGTCTATTATACTCATTTTCTAAATCATTTTCATCTAATGATAAATTTTCATCACTAAAGTATTTGGTTTCGGAACGCACCTGGCTTGATGCTTTTGCCATAAGACACTTCTCTTCCTTTGTCATTTCTTTCTCATCTTCATCGCTATCACTCCAAGCTCCTCCAATGAATGCTCTTTGATTTTGATCTCTTGATATCATTGGACATTTTCCAATAAGATGATTTGGATCACCACACTTGAAACACTTCCTTTCATTCTTGTTATTCTTGTCATCTTTACTCTTTTGAAATGTTTTCGTTTCATCATGTGGTTGTCTCACGAGTCTTCCTCGCCTTTTGAAGAATTTCTTGAAATCTCTTACGGCCATGGCACATTCTTCGTCATCACTTTCGAAAGATGAGCTATCTTCATTATTGGATTCCTTTCTAGCTTTCAAGGCGATTGACTTGCTTTGCTCTCGTTTTCCTTTGACCATTTCGGAGTCCTTTTTTATTATTACTTCGTAGGCTCTCAAGTTCCCAATTAATTCATCAAGTTGTAAAGTTGACAAATTCTTTGATTCTTCAATAGCCGTCACTTTAGCTCGCCATTTTGGGTGAAGAGCCCTAAGAAACTTCCTAACAAAATTCTTACTAGAAAAATTCTCATCACGTGCTTTTAAACTTGTGATGATAGTGTTAAACCTCGCAAAAGCATTGTCAATTGATTCCTCTTCCGGAATCATGAATTGCTCATATTGTTGAACAAGTAGATCTATTTTGTTATCTTTGACTTGACTATTACCTTGGTAAGTTATTAGTAAAGAGTTCCAAATTTCTTTTGCGGTTTCACACATAAAGATTCATTCGTATTCTTTACGTGGTAATGCATTGTAAATAACCATTTTTGCTTCATCATTTTTAGCAAGTTTTCTTTATAAATCATCGTTTTGTTTTTCAAAAGTTACAATTTCATCTTTCTTTGTTTCGGGGTTATTTTGAATAGGTAAAAAATCACCATTAGTAATAATATGCCAAAGATCTAGATCTTTTGATTTCACATAAGTTTTGAATCGATTTTTCCAATATAAAAATCCATCACTTTCAAATAGTGGTGGTCTTTGCATAGATTGCCCTTCTAAATATTTTTCAGATTCCATAGATCGTTGCAAGTTTTAAAAAACAATATATTTTAAAGATCTCGCTTAACGTAGCTCTGATGCCAATTGTGGAAAACTAGAAGGGGGGGTTGAATAGTTTTACGTTCTTTTTGTGTTTATTTTGAAAAACTTTTGTAACTTATAAAAACTTTGATTCGATCTTATGTGAATTCAAATGTCAACAATTGTAAGCAAGTCTAAACAAGTATAATCTAATAATGTAAGTATTGTAATGAAATGAAATGAAAGATAGTGATAGAAAGATCAAACCACAAAAATCGAATTTATAGTGGTTCGGCTACAAGGACACCTTCCTTGCCCTACTCCCCTCCCCGAGTACCACACTCGAGAGTTTTCTTCACTATATCAACAAACTCCTTATGGCGGAGAAACCTTACACACCTTGGCTTACACCGATTAACGACACTAAGCTAAATGTCGAGTTCTAATCCTAGCTGGAACTAATCTCACAACTTCTTCACAACTTCACAAGTTCGTCACGATGGCTTCACAACTTCTTCTTCTCTTTTACTTCACACCTTCTTCTATGCACAACTAATTCACAACTTCTACACTACTTTACAACACACCTAATATCTACAATCAACTAAATCACACAACACTTTACAAATATCTAGCACTACTACAAGATGATACTAACTAATCACAACACTACTATAATGTATGGATGTTGAAGGAGTGTTCTTCTTTTTGCACTTGTGAGGATGAAGCTTTGGATCACTTAGAAACAAAGACATATGAATTATATGATCAAAGGTTTTTGGAAAAGAAATAGAGATGAGATCAAAAAGTTTATAGTGCAAAAAGGTGAGAAAAATCTATGGAATGAACCAGTATTTAAAGGGCTAAAAAATACTGTTCTGGAGCGTGCTGGTCCTCTTAATTAGGGGGCGGTCCCCTTAATAATTAAGGGAGCCGCCCAGTATAATTAAGGGGGCCGCCCCCTCCAAAACGTTGGACTAAATTGTTCTTTTGTGGGGAAGGTTTTTCTGGAGAAAATTTGCCCTTTTTGGTTGAAAATTTGAAATCATATCTTTGTGGTTTAATAAAACAATACCAAGAATGATTTACTAAAAATATAAAATGTTAATGTCATTTTATATTATGTTTTGTGTTAAGAAAAATGCTCCTTTGATCATGTAATGTATAAGATGCTTTGTTTATACATACGTTAAGTGATGTTAGTTGTAGAAGTAAATATTTACCACTAAAATACTTGTTTACGTCATAATCTTGATTTAATCTAGTTTACATTTTGTGATTATCAAAACGTAGAGTTATTGAAAAATATTAATAACGTTTTTAAGCATTATTTATATCAACACCACGGTACCACTAAATTTAGTGGTACCGTCCAGAAAATTAGTGGTGTCGTCCCCCTGTAAAGGCTATTTTCTCTTTGCCTATAAATAGTGGACCATTTTCCACTTCCAACCTGATTTTTCCAGCTACTTTTCTCTGGTATAATCCCTTCTTGTTTAGATCACTTTCTTTGATCATTTAGAGAGTCTTAGTTTGTTTTAGAGTGATCCAATCATCCATTCAAGTGATCACTTTCATTCCTCTTCTAGTCCAATAGAAGAACACAAAGTATCAAAAAGATACAAAGTGTTAGAGTGATTTAGTAGTGCACATTGCATTACTTGTTGTAAGCTTGTTGTATCTTGATATACATCAAGTAGTCATCATCTTTTATTTAGTCTTGTGAGTGTGGATCATTGTGATCTTGTTGAGATCTTGGAGATCTCTTATTGCTAATGAGCTTGTGTGTTGATCAAGTGGATCATGGGTAGATCGGGTAGATTGTGTATGTCATGTTGATGGTGTGATTAGTAATGATCGGGTAGATCGTGAGTAGATCGGGTAGATCGAGTGTAGATCATGTGGATCTTGAAGCTTTTATGATTTGTGAGGATCGGGTAGATCGTGGTAGATTGGTACTAGCTAAGATTAGTACTCGACATTTAGCTTAGTGTCGGAAAATGATACGTCAGGCTTTACCTCTCAAGGGATCTTGAGAAGCTTACAACCCCCACCAGGCAGTGTACCTGATCGTTGTAGTATAGTATAGTGACAAGTACCGGGGGATTGATCGTTCAGCTAGGAATAGTGTCGCTAGGATTAGAAAACCTAAATACTAGTTCTAAAGGTGAGGGATGATTATTTTTGTATTTTTATATTTTTTAAAAAGCAAGTAAAAATCTCGGGTTTGAAGGATTTGGGCGGAATTAGTTGCTAGTCAACTAACCCAATACTAAAGATGCAATCAAAATAAAATACTAGAAATGAAAAATAAACTAAATTATACTAAAGTTGTGAGCAATAAGTGGAGAAAATGTGTTTACTTAGATTTCACTACTCCCTAGACATCTTTTACACGTTAATTACTTGTTATAGTTGCATGGATGATGGATTGTATTCCTTAATACCATTCATGGGGTGGCGCACTTAACTCCCCAATTCTATGAGCTCTTATCTCCTCCTATGCCATGCCCAGCACAACCATAGGGATTATAAACAGTGGCTCATGCATTAAATACAACCAATAAAGACCTAGTGCACATCGGTTCATGTTTCCTAAGACGTTCAAGCATGTTACCATTTGGAGATCTGCCAGTTTTCTTAAGCCTAACATAAAATTCATTCATCCAAAACAACTATAAACAAGTAATTAACACATAATTAACATCTAGGTTTCATTAGATCCAAGCAAACACAAGATAGATCTAGCCTAACATGATGGAATTAAGACAAGAACAAGATATAGACAACCAACACATAGACATATTGATTGAATTAAAAGAATACTTATCTCAATTACACATGAAAGGTATCAAGGGCTTGGAACCCTTGAAAAACCTGTAAAATTCGCACCAAGTTCGTACTTAGGGTTTCTCCAAAACTTCTCTCTTTTTAATGTGAAAATTAGAAAACTATATATAGGAAATAGGGTCTGACGGCGTCAAGACAAAACCTGTGACGCCGTCACCTCGCCGCCAAAACTCTTCTCGGACTACCTTGATCTACTTTTGACGCCGTCATGTGTTGTGCATTTCCAGGCCGTCATGCATTTTACTCTTGACGCCCTACTTCGTGACGCCGTCAAATCTGTACTGGATCGTCATGGAAATTGCTCTTGACGCTGTCAGGAATTCCTTCATGACGCCGTCACCTACTGTTCCCAGCAAGGAAAATTAAGACTTTGGCGTTTTCTTCATTTTTATGCCCCAAAAACGTCAGAATTGCTTCCTTTTCCAGATTTCACTCCCAAAGTACCTAAAATCACAAAAGGAACGATTTAGGGCAATATTTGATCAAATAAGTTCAATTCCAGGCTTAAATGACCCCCTAAAAGTGGTTCACTTTTCGCCTCATCAGAAAATAATGTAAGCGACGATGTATAGTTTTCTCCGCTGAGAAGGGAGCTTGTTGATTAGTGAAGTAACTCTCGAGTTGGGTACTCGGGGAGTGGAGTAGGGCGAAGAGGAGCTTCGTGACCGAACCACTATAAATCGCCGTGTCCGGGTTTGTGTTTTCTTTACTTATCTCTTTACATTTATTTTTGCATTTACCGCTTTACACTTATACTTTGCATTGCATTTATATTTGTGTTGCTTGTTGCTTATATTATGTTAGTAGTGCTTGTGTCATGGCATGTTATCACTTGTATGTCTAAGTATTTGTTAATGTAACATGCCTTACTTGTTGCTTTTTATTATCTCTTGTTCTTGTATAACTAGTGTTGACACTTTTCATATTATGTCACACTTGATCGGGTGTTTGATACAAAAATTTTTAAGTTTTAAATGGAAACGTATTCACCCCCCTCTACGGTTTCCACATGATATTTAACTTAGTCCAGTATAGCAAATAACTTATCTTGGTCCACTGTTATACTTTTGCTTAAACTTATGAACTTACCAGCGTTAGCTGACCTTTTAGCGTGTTTTCTCAGGAACTTGATGAACTACTTGTTGCACGTTTATGTGATTGAAGGCTTGACAAGCGGCATGGTTTATGAATCAATTTTAGACTCCAATAACCTTATTAGGACCTATCTTTATATTTTAATCTGGGCTTACATCCGCACTTTTGGAATAAATGTAAACTATAAATATTTGATTTTGAAATGTTTAATTAGAACAGATAATGTATTTCCATTTCTTCTGCTTGTGTCATGTACCAATCCCCGTAGCACCCCGAAGTTTTGCTAAGTCTTCCGTTGTACCAAATTTGGAGGTGCTACACTTTATCTAAAAAGATTCATTTATTTATTTTGAACAAACATCTAAAAATAAATCAATTGCTAAGATTAAAAGTATTTTTGTATTTCACCTATTTTTATAATTTAAATATCTCTTAAACCGTTAATTGTTAAGCAAAAATAATTACACCATCGCGACGAGCATTTAATTATCTTTCTCTAAATGGGCACTTTGATATAGTTTCGACAAAAAAATTTACTTTTCGTTTTTTCACGTTTTTTCATTTTTTTTCGTTACTGAAATTTGCATGAAAAAATCACATGCTATTAAACACTAATTTGAATTCTAATAATATCACATGTGATATTAGTCTTAAATCACATATGATATGTAATATCACATGTG
The DNA here is from genome assembly GCA_030686995.1 of Artemisia argyi. Taxonomy (NCBI): domain Eukaryota; kingdom Viridiplantae; phylum Streptophyta; class Magnoliopsida; order Asterales; family Asteraceae; genus Artemisia; species Artemisia argyi. Next base: position 1,930,371 of record CM060695.1, on the reverse strand, counting down.
ATATTAGTGTTAAGTCACATATGATAAATCAAATGCTCATATTACATATCATATGTGATTTAACACTAAATATCACATGTGATATTATTAGAATATTCAAAATAGTGTTTAATCACATGTGATTTTTTATTGCAAATTCCAGTAACGGAAAAAAAAAGTGAAAAACACGAAAAAAAAATTGTCGAAAGTGTATCAAAGTGCATTTCTATAGAAAGATAAATAAATGCTTGTTGTAATGGCCTTTTTTTTTTGCTTAACGATTAACGGTTTGAAAGATATTAATATTTGAAAATAAAATGATAGTCGGTGGAGATTGATCCCATCCATTATATCAAATAAAGATATATGGTGGAGATTGATCCCTTGGTATGTAAGAAAAGTTTGTTATGTAAATGATCTTTAATCTATTATTTACCACATTTTAGATTCTCGAGCAAATTGCAAAAATCGTCCTTAAAGTTTTGCCAAATTGCATGTTTCGATCCAAATGTTACGAAAGTAAAAAAATCGTCCATGTGAGAAACTTTTGAAGCAAATATCGTCCCTAACCAACATCAAAGACTAAAATACCCTTTCTTCTTCTTTTAAAGGCCGTTTGGTTGGGGAATTTGAAATTCTGAAATTTTAAGTTCTAGAAAATTTAAATTCTTAAGAATTCAAAATTCCCGAATTTAAAATATCTTCGCATGTTTGGTTGACATAAATTTGTAAATATTTTTTATTTTTTTAATATAAATTTCATAAATATTCTATTTAAAAGTTAAAAAAAATTATAAAAAAGTGTATAAAAAATTTATAAAAAAAAAGTTTATAAAAAATTAAAAATTACCCAAAAATTTATAAAAATTTTTTATTAAAAATTTATAAAAAAAAGTTTATAAAAAAATTTCTAAAAAAAGTTTATAGAAAAAGTTTATAAAATTTATAAAAAAAGTTTATAAAAAGTTTATAAAAAAAAGTTTATAAAAAAGTTTATAAAAAATTTATGTTAATACAAATAATGTCAAAAACGTTATTCGCATTATTCGGTCTTCTCGTGTTTTGATAATCACAAAATATAAAGACATGTTACGTAAAGTTACGATTTATAAGTTTTTAATCGAGGAAACTCGTTTCTTCTACTTAGCTGCTTCAACATCACTTCAGGTATGAACAAACTTTATACCGTCATTAGTTAAGTGATCAAAGAATTTTATTTTCACCTAAACTTACATTTTTAAGTTTGACAAAATATTTTCACAAAAGTATTTTTGTGTTTCTAAAGAAATGTTTTATAAGAAAATAAATTCAAATTCAAACTTTATAACAACTAGTTTTCCCCCCAAATCAGTTCAGCCTTAACCAGATAAGTTTTCACCACATCAGGATAAAATGGGAGCATTTTGTCTGGACAGTCCCCAAATCAGGATAACATGGGAAATATGCCACTGTTCCGTCTGGGCTTTTCATCTTATACACGGTCCTCTCTTTTGTTCACAGCCAAACAAAATTTGTTTCAACTCTTATCTCTAAAAAGGCAACGAAGAACATTTTCAAAATTACCATAAAAGTTCAAGGTCTCAAATCCAAGTTTAATAATCACTCCTTAACTCTAATTGTAAATCATCCTTATCAAATCTTTTATTATTTCATAATTAGGGATCATTCCATTAGATTTGAGGGGATTATCAATCTTGTTTACTTGTCACTTTCGAATCTCAAACACTACATTGCTAATAATTAACTCATTAATGCTTACATTAAGTAAATAAGATATGGCTTCAAATAAAACTTTAAAAAAAACATGGTAATCCCCGTATAGGAAAATGGATTTGAAACAACTTATTAGATTCATATCGTTAATATACACTAATGAAGTCAAACATGAACTCTTAATGATCAATGCTTGTTTTCAAATAATATCAAGACTTAATCAATACTAGATTCTAGCTAATTATGTATTTATTGTTGATAGGTGAAACATGCCTAAACTCATCGGCCTTGACCACCAAAACACAAAACAATACATTCCTCAACTTTCAAACTACTATCCAGAATCCATCAAAGAGGCTTTCAAAAACGTTGAATCTAGATATTTCCATGAGGGTCGTTGTGTCTTTGGGGACTATACCGACATAAACTATTTAAACTCAATGTTCCAACTCATTAACCTTGATTGCATCTATAGAGTCGATGAGAAAATCAATCCACAATTTGTTTTAGAATTTTATAGTCTTCTCAACTTAACCACTGATCCTAATGGTGAAATCTATGTTAACTTCACCATTAAAAATCAAATGATTTCATACACTCTTCCAGCGTTCGGTGAAGCTCTTGGTGTTCCCTGTGAAGGGCAATGCACATTCACTCATGAATGGAGCCTTGATGCTCTTGCTAGGAGCTCTCCTTCATATGGAAAATACACCACAATTCCTCCGTCTCCTGAAGAAATAAGATCCATTGTTCAAAATGACAGATATCAACCTGAATTTCGAGTACACCAAGGGGGCTCTTATTCCCGTCAATGATAATCAAATCCTGACTAAGGAAATTGTTGATCACATGAAACCAATGACTAAAATTATTCGCGAGAATGTTTTCTATCTTGGAGGAAACCGTGATCACGTCCCTGCTTGTCTTAGTCGCATTCTCTACTGTGTCGCCCTTACTGTCCCTTATAATCTTGCATATTATATGGCCAAGAAAATGGAGTTTTCCCGTAGCAAACCTACTATGGTCTTACCATACGGTATGCTCTTAACCCGCCTTTTCCGTCATGTCATGCATCACTACCCTGTTCTCAACAATGTTGAATATTCTTTGGTTGACCCTGTCATGTTTCCTCTAACCCAAAATCTAGAACATAGGACTAGGTCTGATTATGCGTCAAGACAGGTCGGTAGGACCAGAACTTAGGTCTAGGACAAACTATGGGTCAAGAAGGTCGGTAGGTTCAAGTTCCTTCGCTCATAGACCATCATCTAATCCCAACGATGACGATGTTGTGTTCCATGATGAAGGAATTTCTCATGATAGTACCCCATCTCCAGTCACCTATGTCAACTCTCTACCATCTGAGTATCCACAAGTCTTTCATGATCTTCCTCCTGAGGATCGGAACCTTGACAACTTTTCTGAACACCGAACCTAAATAATGAACATGCAACATCAGTTAAGGGATGAAAGTCGAGGTGCTTGGAAGTCAATTGGAAAAGGCTTACGCAAGTTGTTGGGGAAGAAAAAGTAGAAACCTATCATAATATATCATTTGTTTGTGGAGAACATCTTTATCATGTATTTGTATAACTGGTATTTTGCTCTTTAACTGTTTGCTGGTGACACTAGGTGATCCTTTCATTACTTTATCATCTGATAAGTACTTTGTATCAATTGTTGGCTTGATATAATTACATGTTATATGCCTACTTGTTAAACTAGTACTTTAGATAGGTTTACAATGATAGATGTGGATATGTATTTCATTAGATTGGTTTGAAGGTGTCATTTTGCTGAAAAGGAAAAAACTGAACTGAAACTTGAGATCTTACTGCCGGTGGTCCCTTATCAAAATGACGGTCCCTTAACAATAAAGGACTGTCCAACATTTAAAGGACCGTCAGCCTCTGATCACGGGTTCCTGCACTGTTTCTCATTTCTTGCAAACCTGATCACCTATTGCATGATTTTCATCACCATTCCTTATATTAGCAAAACATTTGTTTGTGCCTATAATCTCCTAATGCATGTTTTAGCCATTCCATAATCCCTCTTGGTTATTTAAACACCCATGCATCACACTAATCTTCATCACCTACATCCTCATATTCCACAATGAAGTCTCCTTCAACATCACTATCCCTACCAAACAAAAGACCTAAACTCAACCTTACACCAATACAAAGAAACCTTATTGACCTCACTCATGATAACCCATCTTCTCAAGCACCAAATGCACCTATTAAAACTCCCTCCATCAAAGGCACTTCTTCATCATCATCAAGACCCAATTCGTCACCATTCACATCATTTATTAAAAACTCATCACTCTTATTCACTCAATCCAGTTCGGGTGCTTACACTCCATTCGTGAGTAATCAACCATCACCTCCCTCTCACTCAATCCCATTACCAAGAAACAAACATCCTCCTCCAACAAACTCATCAACTCATACTACCACATCACCAAATGGGCCATTGGAAAACACTCCTCAAACTCCACCATCATCTCCAAATCTTGGCAATCCCATTCCATACTACTTTGCAAACAACCACACTGTGGAGTGTGCGTATTATTACCATAACTTTCATCTCATTCACTCTATTCGAGATGAACTCCACATCATGTTTGGTCATATTGAGTATCTCATTGCTCAACAAAATGTGCAACCAACTCCCCATGCCACCATTGGCACCACCTTTAGCTCCATCTTCATCCTCACCATCATCCACTCCACCCTCCGACTAGATATTCTCAAAAATCTAGTCATGAATAATCAAGTGGAAGTTGTGCTTTGGACCAAACATGCAATGGGAGATAACTTGTTCTATTAGTTAATGATTAATGTTGTTGTTTCTATGATGTGTTTGTCATGAAATTTTTATGGTAGTCATTGTATGTTTCATGCATGAAATAAAATGAATGAATGATTATGTTTTAAGTTATGATAATTTGTTGTGATATTGGTCAAGGTTAAACATGAAAATGAACTAAAATTATCTAACCTTAAAAATGGGAAGTTACTTAAATCACAACATATTTGCCAACCTGGACGACTACTGTCGGCGGTCCTTTAAATGGACTGGCGGTCCCCAAATCAATAAGGGACCGTCCCACTATTTACGGGACCGTCCCCGGTAGTGCTCAAAATTAGATTTTATCCTGTGTTTTTCTATCTGATTCCTGTACTACATAATTGATTTCACATCCATATCATCTTTCCATACCTCCATATATGTATATGCATGCATGTGCTTTGTCCTACCTCTGTTTTGTAGCGCATCACCATAGCTCGATTCCCCGGTGCCCTCATTAAGGGGGAGCACTTAGCTAGGGGGAGCTTGTATTCCATTGATCACCCCAACGATTCTCTTTCAAGGATGCTCGTGCCTCCTCTCCTCAACAACCACGACACACCTTTTTGATTCTACAAAAAAGGGGGGAGAAGTAACGGGAAAACTCATTAAAAATTTATCAACGCATAATTTTACCTAAAATGAGTTTATATTTTGTAATCATCAAAAAGGGGGAGATTGTTAATACAAATAATGTCAAAAATGTTATTCGCATTATTCGGTCTTCTCGTGTTTTGATAATCACAAAATATAAAGACATGTTACGTAAAGTTACGGTTTATAAGTTTTTAATTGAGGAAACTCATTTCTTCTACGTAGCTGCTTCAACATCACTTCAGGTATGAAAAAACTTTATACCGTCATTAGTTAAGTGATCAAAGAATTTAATTTTCACCTAAACTTACATTTTTAAGTTTGACAAAGCATTTTCACAAAAGTATTTTTGTGTTTCTAAAGAAATGTTTTATTAAGAAAATAAATTCAATTTCAAACTTTATAATAGCTAGTTTTCCCCCCAAATCAGTTCAGCCTGAACCATATAAGTTTTCACCATGTCAGGACAAAATGGGAGCGTTTTGTCTGGACGGTCCCTTAAATAGACGGACGATTCCTTAGTGATAAAGGACCGTCTCCCTCACTCTTGTCGCCTATAAATACTGAACTGTTACACTTTAGAAAACAAGGTTTTTCACACACAAAACTTTCTGGTCTTTGTTCATTTTAATCTTTGATCACTATAACATGTAGGTATATGTTTATAAGTGATTTCCTCTTCCGTCAAGTGCAAGAGAAGAACTCTCGACAACTATGAAGACTCGAGATGTTATAGGTGTCCACACACAAATGTAACAAGTGTTACGGTGATAGGTTCTATAAATAATGTCATTGTTTCCGACTTGTGTGTGAGTCGAGGATGGGGATATTTGTGTGAACTTGGATGGTGATGTAGATCCAAGAAGTCTTGTAACTAGATTAGTTCATGTATTTGATATGATGAGAGTGATGTCCTAGTGTGTAGGTTAGGACTTAGTCGAGTCATTGTGTAAAGACTTGGATCGGGTGATGATCCAAATAAGTCTTGTGTGAAGGCTTGGTTCGGGTGAAGAACCAAGTGTGTGAAGGCTTGGTTCGGGTGAAGAACCAAGTATGTCAATTTAGTGAAGGCTTGGATCGAGTGAAGATTCAAGTTGGACAAGAGTGCTTGTTCGTGTGGCCACGTGGGCCTTGGAGTAGATTGGTTCTAGCTACGATTAGAACTCGACATTATGCTTAGTGTCGTTAAACCTTGTGTAAGCAAGTATACGGATTGCTCCGCCTGAAAGAGTGTGTTGATATAGTAATTGATAACTCTCGAGTGTGGTACTCGGGGAGTGGAGTAGGACGGAGAGTGAGCTTCGTGCCGAACCAAATTGATATCACATAACTAGTAGAATTCAACAAGTTTGTAAATGAAAAATAACCGGACCTAAAACGGGCTAAACGCTTTAGAAAATTAAAAAGAAGTGGTGAAACTATTCAACCCCCCCCCCCCTTCTAGTTTCTACAATTTATTATAAAAAATTTATAAAAAAAGTCTATAAAAAAATCATAAATATTCTATTTAAAATTTATAAAAACAATGAGAAAAAAAGTTTATAAAAATTTCCAAGTAAATGAAAATTCTTCACTTTGTGAGCCATTTTAATTTCTCAGATTTTGGTAATCCATGGAATTTTAAATTCCCCCATTTGTGTTACCAAACACAATATTTGGGAGAAATTAAAATGCGAATGCTATGAATTTCCCCCAATATACCCCAACCAAACGACACCTTACTATATTTCTGTTCAGTTTTCTTTAACAAATGGTCCTTGTGCATCGTCAAGTTTTATAGATTTAGACCTGTTTTTTTTTAATGATTTATTTAACTAATAATATTAGTATTATTTTTTATACGTATTCATCCATTTTTCTTACTTTTTTGTCCGTTTTTAATACTTTTTTCCATTTTCATACGATTTGTCCGTTTTTATACGTTTTCGTCCGTTTCTATATGTTTTTATACGTATTCGTCCGTTTTTTTCCGTTTTCATACGTTTTTGTCTATTTTTATACGTTTTCGCCCATTTTCTTGCATCTTCATCCATTTTCATACTTCTTCGCTCATTTTTTTTCTTTCATCTTTTGTCTGTTTTTCTTACGTTTTTGTCCATTTTTATTTGTTGTCACACGTTTCTATACGTTTTTGCCCATTTTCTTACACTTTCATCCATTTTTATACGTTTTCGCCTGTTTTCTTACGTTTATTTTCCCATTTTATACATTCTGTCCGTTTTTCTTACTTTTTTGTCTGTTTTCATATGGTTTTATCCGTTTTTATATATTTTCGCCCGTTTTCTTAAGCTTTCATCCATTTTAATACGTTTTTGCCTATTTATCTTACGTTTTGTCCATTTTTGTCTGTTTTCTTATGCTTTTTCCATTTTCATATGCGTTTGTCTGTTTTTATATGTTTTTGCCCGTTTTCTTACGTTTCCATCCATTTTTATACGTTTTTATCCGTTTTTTTTTACATTTCTTTTCATTTTTGTCCATTTTTCTTGTATCTTTGTCCGTTTTTATATGATTTCATGCGTTTTATCATTTTTTATATGTTTTCGCCTATTTTCTCATGCTTTCATCTGGTTTTATACGTTTTCGTCCATTTTTGCCCAGATGAAAGCAAAGAAAATGAGCAAAAACGTATGAAAACATATAAAAATGGACAAAAACGTAAGAAAAATGGATAAAACGCAAGAAAAACAAATAAAACCAGACAAAAAAGACATAAAATTGGCGAAAATGTATAAAAAGGATGAAAGCGTAAGAAAACGGGCGAAAATGTGTAAAAACGGATTAAAATGGACAAAAATGTTAAAAAAGGCAAAAACGTATAAAAACAGATGAAAGCGTAAGAAAACAGGCAAAAATGTATAAAAACGGACATATGAAAATAAATAAAAACAGACAAAAACAGATGAAAATGGACAAAACCGTAAGGAATACGGACGAGAACGTATAAAAATGGATGATAATGTAAGAAAATGAGCGAAAACGTATAAAAATGGACAAAAACCCATGGAAACTGAAAAAAAAATAAGAAAAACGAACAAAAACGTAAGAAAAACGAACAGAACAGATAAAAATGGACAAAACGTAAGAAAAATGGGTGAAAACAAATAAAAACGTTTGAAAACAAATAAAGATGGGCAAAAACGTAAGAAAACGGACAAAAATGGATAAAAATTGACAAAAATGTATAAAAACTGATGAAAAGATAAGAAAGCGGGTGAAAATGTATGAAAACTGAAGAAAAAAAACGTAAGAAAAACGGATAAAAACGTAAGAAAAACGGATAAAAACGTAAGAAAAACGGATAAAAACGTAAGAAAATGAGCGAAACGTATAAAAACAGATGAAAACAGGCGAAAACGTATAAAAACAAATATAACCATATGATAACATATAAAAACGGACAAAAACGTAAGAAAATAGATAAAAACGTTCGAAAAACATACCAAATGTAAGAAACACGGACAAAAACAGTCTAAAACGTATAAAATGGAAAAACTTACCAAAACGTAAGAAAAACAGTCAAAAAACGCAAGAAAAACTGATGAAAATGTATAAAAATGAATGAAAACGTAAGAAAACGGGCAAAAATGTATAAAAACGAACGAAAATAAATAAAAACGGATAAAAACGTATATAAACGGACGAAAACGTATAAAAACAAAAAAAAGTAAGAAAAACGGACAAAAACGTGTGAAAACGAAAAAAACGTAAGAAATGTATAAATAATAATAATAATAATAATAATAATAATAATAATAATAATAATAATAATAATAATAATAATAATAATAATAATAATAATAATAATAATAATAATAATAATAATAATAACTTAGTAAATAATTACAAAAAAATCGAGACCAAATCTGTAAAACCTGGCGAAACACAAGGACCATTTGTGTAAGAAAACTGAAAAGACATGTAGAAAAAGAAGAAGACAAGGGTATTTTAGTTATTTGATATTGGTCAAGTATGATTTTTGCCCCAAGGTTTCCCATAGGGCCAATCCTTTCACCATCTAAACATTTGGGACGAAACATGCAATTTCGCCAAACTTTAAGGATGATTTTTCCAATTTACTCTAGATTCTCTCTTTAACTTTGAATTTTGTTATAAACCAAGTTACCATCATCTAATCCTACCAAACCGAATAATCAAAATCGATACTATTTTTTCACATTACAGTTCTCTACACGGCGAGCAAATACATTTGCTCGCCATACTCATTTGCACGCTACTTCACACGTGTCACGATAGAGATTGAACATTCATTTAATTAAAAAAAGAAAAGAAAAGAAAATGGACATACAGAGCAAATTGGTTTACTCCTCCGAGTTGGCCACGGGGCAACAGCCTCTGACTCCCCACACCGTTGCGACAGGCCCCCCCCCCCCCTCTCTCCTTCTTCCACACGCCTATTTGTTCCCCCAGCCCCGACTTACTTTGCTAGCTTAATTAATTGAAAAGTGGCGAGCTTGTTGATTGGGATATACTTGACTTTATACTTCGTAGATAAAGACAACCCACGATTTACGCTTATTTAATTAGCTTATAAATTAATTTTAGACTAACGTAGTAACTTATGTTTTGCAAATAAACTTTTCCTATCAGTCGATCAAAATATCATAAATCATAGTTACCTAAAAAAACTATTCCTAAATTTATATTGACTAACTCAAATGCTATTCCTAAATTTATATTGACTAACTCAAATGAATAGCCAAAAGGAGGAAAATTCAAATGCATATCAATGAACAAATCCCCACCCTCTATCCTTTTTGATCTAATGGCCTAAATTAATCTAAGATTTAATATGCTTAACCTTAATACTCCCAACTATATAAAGCCTTTTTTTTTGCTTCATTTTTTACACACACTTCGTGTGTGTGTTTCCTCTGCTCTCATTCCTTCTATCCATAAATAAGTAATATTACCATTCCGATCATCATCACCATCACTATTCCGATCACCATCACTGTTCCGATCATCATCTCATCATCACCATCAATGTTCCGATCACCACTCCGATTACCATCACTGTTCCGATCGACAGTTACCGTGTCTTTCATCATCACCAGCACCACTCCGATCACCATCACCGTTCCGATCATTATCATCATTTTTTATGGCTTCTTTTGATCTGAAATAAGTGTTTGTTTCAAAAGCATATTTGCTTGATATTGTTGCAGTTGATAATGTTGTTGAATCAGTTGATAATTATGTGAATCAAGTTGTTAACATTTCTTCTTATCAAGCTGCACACCAAGTGTTTGATGAAATTTGCAAGTAAAAAATATTTGATAATTTTGTTATCTGCTTTTGTAATTTTGCTTATTAATTAAATTTTTAGTTGAATTTATGTTTTTAACTGCATTTGAATGCTGTTTTTGTGTCTAATTGTGATTTTGAATCTGATCTGTAGCATACGTTTAGTATCACCAGTGATATTTGAAGTTGATGATTATAAGCTGGTTTAGTATCACCAGTGATATACGTTTAGTATCACCAGTGATAATTGTTAGTCTATTTATTTATAAGTTGTTTATGTTAAGATGTTTAATTTTCTTATATAATATTTTTGACATTTTGATGAGGATGAAAATATAAGTTTGTGAGGATAAGCTGTGAGTATAAGTTACTGATAAGTTATTAATTATAGTGTAATATTTCTTATTATTTATTAATTAAGGTGTAGCTTACAATGTTTTGAAGTCTTTTCTGTGGTGCTCTATTTAAATGCTTGCACGGCTACCAAAAAAGCTTATGGAGTTCTTGGCATTTTTCGTGTTGTTTCTGAGTTTAATGTTGAGTATGTAATGAAGATCATTATTGGATTTTACACTAAGGTATTAATTACGTACTTTTTATGTACAAGATGGTTTTTGTGCCTTTCACTGTAATAGACAAACACAATAAATATTTTTGCTGATGGTATATATGTAGTATCACTAGTGATATGTTTGATATATGTGTAGTATCACCAGTGATATGCTTGATATATGTGTAGTATCAGCAGTTGCTTGATATATGTGTAGTATCACCAGTGATATGCTTGATATATATGTAGTATCACCAGTGATATGTTTGATATATGTGTTGTATCACCAGTGATATATTTGATAATCTGTTTCTTATTGTTGTTATTACTGATAAGCTGTCTATGATACTGGACTACTTTTGTAGACAACCTGAGAGAGCTAAAGTCAAAAGTTGAGAATGATTTGCCATGTCTTCCACCCCGAAAAGTTTGTGATATTGTTCAAGATTTTATGGGTATAAAGAATCCTCCTAAAGGACATAAGAATGACCGTATTAAGGGTGGACGTGAGAAAGCTATTGAGAAAAGTAAGAACCAAAAGAAGGGTTGTAATATTTGTAGCTTAATTGATCATAATAGACATACTTGTCCAAACAAGGGAAAAGTTTCAAATGTCAATGGGGCGGCGGCGTAGTTGAAAGTGGAGGCGGTTTCTCAGTCGCTGCAATTGAAGTATTAGTTTGTTGATTGATTGATTTTTTTTACTGAATTGTTAGGTTTATTTTAATAGCATTGCTAATTTTATTTTGGACTTGTATATCATTTGTGATACTATTATTTATTTATTTATTTATTTTCCTGAATTGTTAGGTTTACTCAATAGCACTAGTAAAATAAAGCTTAACATGTAAACAAAAAAACCTATAAAATATACAAATTTCACAAGTAATAATACAAATATCACTAGTGATAATACACATATACAGTTCAACTTCAAATATCACTGGTGATACTACAGGTACGACACTTTTCACTTGTCATATTACCATATTAAACTAAATACCACTCAAAACTTTATCAAACAAATATTCCCAAATCAAGATGGATCAAACAATTGCTCACTATGGCCCATTTCTGTGAGTTTGAATCTCTTGTGACAAATAACATGATTCATTCAAACTAAATACCTACTATTGACTTCCAACTTGTCAACTATACACATTTATTTATAACCGTATAGATTAAAACATAACAACGCAACTGTTTTCATCAACTTGTTTTATTTACTTTTGTTCTTCAACAATCGTCATCTTCATTGGTTCATCAACCAACACCTTCATTTTATTCTCAGATGCTTTTGGGGGAACCTTTGAAATCACATGTGATCACATATCACAGGTGATACCACATGTGATATCACAGGTGATACCACCTGTGATATCACAGGTGATATCAAGTGATATCACTGGTGATATCACATGTGTGTCAGCTTTCTTCTATTTGTTGTATCAATTGTGGTGATGGAGAAACTTGTGATATAACAAGTGTTTGAGCTTCTTCAATTTGGTTGTGGAGATGTTGTGCTTTCTTCAACGACAATTGTACTTGTTGTTGATTCTTTTCGTTTGATGAGGCTGTTTTTTGCACAGGTCTCATTCAAATCTGCATCAAAATATTTTCATAATTTTTGTTAGTGTACGAATAGTTCATTTGTTTTCAATATCATATGTCAAACAAATAATTATTTGTTATCACAATAGATATTCTACCAATCAACAATAATTCAACTTGTATATCACATGTAATACACTACTAGTCAATATTATTTTCAAATACTGCGGTAAAACATTTTGAAACATGCACAATCATTAAACATACAAATCCACCACAAATCAAACAGAAGCATCACAACATATCTTTTGTTATGTTAAACCTAACTTTTAATCTCTCATATTATCACATAAATCATCACAACATCACAAATTATCGAAAATTAACTAGTAAAACACACTAATAATGATTCTATAACAGTAAAAACTAAAGTATTCGTTATTTTAGATGTCGATTGTTTCATTTTCTGTGTTCTTTATGTGATTTGCACAGTTAAGTCAAATACAAATATCACTAGTGATAATACACATATACTGTTTAACTTGAAATATCACTGGTGATACACACGTATACAGTTCAACTTCAAATATCACTGGTGATACTTTTCAGTCACACATTTCATCAAACACTTGGTGTGCATCCATGTATACAAAGTTTTTTACTCAGAAACTCAACCAAATGTAAACACTAAAAAACACAACCAATAAAACAACTAAATAATTAGTCAGAAGCATCATACCTTCATCCCGAGATTCAGTAGGTTCATTTTGAACCGGTTTTTTCGTGGATCTGCTTGTGCACTCGATGATTCTTCCATTTTCGTGTTTTGTTGATGATTTGAACGGTTAAAAAGTGATTATTTTTTATTTGTTATAGTGGTTTTTTATGATGGTTAAAGAGAGAAAGTGGGTTTTTTGTGATATCAGATGTGTGGAAAATGAGAGGTAGGGGTGGGGTTGGTGGTGTAAGTTTGGTGAGTTGGCAAAAATGGTCCCTCCGTGTTTTTTATTATTAAATATTTTTTTTTAAATGAAGGCTTCTGATTGGTCCATTGGTATGTGAGGGTTTTTGAGTCTCCAAAATAAAATGCCTCTAGCCAAAAGATCAATATAGAACTTATATTTGTTATAGAACCAATGAATCATTCATAGCGACTCATATTTTTTTTATCAAAATAAAAAAAATAAACTTTCGCCATTTTTTAAAAAATTAAATATCTCGCAAACCGTAAATCGTTACGCGAAAAAAATACCATCGTGACGAGAATAAAATTATCTTTCTATAGACATGCATTGTTATATATTTTCGATGATTTTTTTTTCGACAAATTTTTTTTTCAAAATTTCTGCCCCAAAATCATATATGATTTGTAAAAATCATATGTGATTCGTTAAAATCAAATCATATATGATTTTTACGAATCACAATTCGTAAGAATCATATGTGATTCGTAAAAATCAAATCATATGTGATTTTTAAGAATCATATATGATTTTTCTGGGCGGAAATTTAAAAAAAAAAAATCGTCGAAAACAAAAGTTCGTCGAAAGTATATAACAATGCATATCTATAGAAAGATGATTTAATTCTCGTCGCAATGGTATTTTTTTGTACCTTGAATATTTACCGTTTGCAAGATATGTTGTTTAAAAAAATGGAATATAAAAAAGGATGGCTATGATTGCTTCATTAGTTTTATGGCAAATATGAGTCTTATATTGATCTCATCTCATACGTACAATCGCTTTTTGTTACTTTATATAAGATGTCGTATTCAATTTGCCGATCATCATAGATATATTTGCTTTCATATAGTAAAATAAAAAGCATACGTGAAAAGAAATGCATATCTATTATATAATAAAATAAAACTTCAAGTTGGGTCTTTTGCATTTCAAGAAAAATATTATTTTTTTGTTAATATTTTAATTATTACTAGTTATAATGCTCGCGCATGCACGGGTTTTTTTAAAAAAAATCTTTGAATGACATATTTTTATTTATTAAAAAATAAATAATTTAATATTTGTTTTGTTTGTTTATGATTTTTAATAATAGTTTTTTATTATTAAAGATAATTATTTATAAAGTTTAATCCTATTGTTATTTGCATCCTACCTATATGTTTTGTATTTATCTTCTACTTGTGTAGTATATCAACAAAACGAATTTATAAATTTATAAATTAAAAAATAATAATTAATTAAAATATTACCTAATAAGGAAATAATCTTTTTTTTTAATACGAAAGTCCCCACTAGGGGTTTTATTTTATTATATAAAAGATTATTATCTTTCTTCTAAAAATATTTAATAAAAAACTTAAATATTTTTTGATTTAGCAAAAAATTTATCAAAATTCATTAGTTTAATAAACTGGGTAAAAAAGTATATGTGTCAATAGTATAAAAAGTAAAACTTAGAAACAGGCGAGGTTATATACGAAACTTTCAGGGGGTAAAATTAAAATTTACAATGACCACCCAACAATTACCACTGTTTAATACAATCAATCTCCAGAACAGACAAAAGATCCATCTTCATAGCATCCTCTCCACAATGGATCGTGTTTTATGTGATAACTTAATTTAACAATCGATTTGCTATTTTTCTCTTTTGTAATTTGCTAATTCGATTTGCTTAGTGTTGATAAATTTGAAATCGGTTTGTGGTTTTGCAGTTAACTGAAAAATCATTGATCTTTGAGCCTAAATGTTCATTCGAATTAAAGGTTTGTGTTTATAGATTTGTTAATAAATTTATGTAATCTGATATGAGCTAGGGTCTGCTTGGATGTCGTAATAACATTCATGATATAATGAATATGATAAGAATTAGGGGCTATTTGTGAACTGATTTTGAGCCATTTACTTTTTTTTAATAATATAATATTAGTGAGTGATAGATGTCATGGAAAGGAGTTAATGCTTTCGAGCTGTGTATTGCCTAAGGGATAGGATTAAGATGATTGTTGGGAAACTTCAGATTGCTTCACTAGACTCATTAGAGTACAAACATTGTGGCAAATATTCTGTTATGTGAATGCATATTGCTAAAGTTTGTATAGCTTTGTTTGGAGCTGAATTAAAGCTACATTAAATAAACCAAATTGTATATGGGAAGAGTATCATAGCTTTTGTTATATAATTACTTATGTTAATCTTTAGGTAAACTTTATGCTCGTAAATTTTTAAGAGACGGAGAGCCTCATCCTGTGGAGCCTGTAATTGATAGCAGCCGGTAAATCGTCATCTAATCTGTGACAGCTATCAAATGTATCTTTATAGAACAAGATCATGAATTATTCATCGTCCTAAGTAATTTCCAAGAAATTGTTTTGCATGTTTAATCTCCCTTAAATTTGCCATATCCTGGCAGCCATATATCTTATATCTCCAACTGAGTATTATATTTTTCTGTAGGTATTTTGTTCTACGCGTGGAAGAGAACATAGGTGAGTGTACATGCTTTAGTGAATATTCTTATTTCCATTGAAAACGTTATGATAATTAGTTAGAGGTGGCAGTTTTGACCCACTGTCCTATAAATGGGTTGATATGTGATAAGTCCTGTATTTAGTGTGTCAAATCTCTGACGTGCTCTTTTTTACCTCCTCTAACTTGTGATTCCTTAAACAAAGCCATGAATTGACTGAAAATAATGCAGGTGGTCGCCTTTGCCATGCTTTTATTGGTATATGACTTCAAGAAAGACCTCAAGCCTATGATTCCCAAGCTGCTCTTCATGATTATATGAAGTACTTCACTAATTCATATATTCAATCACATTCTTTAATCCTATATCCTGAAGATGTTTCAGTTAATCATTCAGTTTTAAGTGTATTAATTATTTTTTTAATGACTAAACATCATATATAGCTTAAGGTACCTTAATAAAAAAAAATAAGAAGAAAACTGCCGAAGAGATGGAACAGCAGTACCAGAAAGCTTCTTCCGTCGATTATAGTTTCAAAGATGGAGAAACAATAGCGCCTCAACTGAAGAACGTAAGAAAACTTATAATTTTTTCTTTCTTTTTGAACTAGGGGTGACAAGTGGACGGGGTGGTTCGGTAACGGGTAAAACAGGTAGTCGCGATGGGTTGACCTGTAAGTCTTTCTGTCCAATTTTCTTTGTAGATAAGTAATTTCTCAATTATGTCACAAAAGTTATATTATTATGAGAATAGTCTGATATTTTGAATTTATTGTTTTTGAAAATTACTATGTGGATCCATTGGCATAGTTATGTGATTTACTGATTTTAGTGTAATGAGCAAGTTTTCTTGATGTTCGTTATGTGAAATAACTAACAAACTACAATAAAGATGTATGGTTTAGACAACTTGGTAAAATAGAATAATGTGTAAATATGATGTGATCCCTGCTTAGTGGTTGCCTTGCACTCTTGCGGCACCTGTTTACCTTATAAAAAAGTGTTTGCAAAAACTCGATAGATGGCCAATTGGGTGGGGTGGTCTTTTATTCTGAGTTGGTTTGCTTTGTGTCTTACTTAATTATTATGTGCAATTATCAAAATAATTACGAATGTAGGACCGATATATTTATTCCAGTAGAACATGAATGTTGCATCACTTGGATTGGTTATAGTTTATGTGAATCTTGCTATATGAACTACAAAGATAACCTTCATCCAGATGCAATATATGTGAAAATGGTTTTGTACTTTTATTAGATAACAGAGATGGAATTGCCTTTTAATTAGTTCTTAATTGAGTTTAGGATGCCATATTTTAACAACTTATTAACAAGTCAAAGCATATTTTTAGAGATCATGAGGTTTAGGCTATTAAGTTCGAGAATGATTACGAAACAAAAGGCTTTTAAATCGTAAAGATAGACTGTTTATGGCAATTTTTATTGCATAAAAGGATTGAATGATAGTGAATCTAAAAGCCTAGAAAATTGCTCATGTCATGAATGCTATGATTACATGAGATGATATGGGGGGCTCGATGTTTAACCCTTCTACCAATCAACCAACTGACATGAGTTGGCATTGATTATATTATTGCTTTGATATATGACCCATTTATCCGATTTTCTGATGAAAAAATCCCAATTATTAGCAATAAGCATGTTTGACCCATTTACTATGTAAATTATTTTAGCATGTGACCCATTTGTCCCATTTGAGATGAAAAAGAACCCAAATCATCTTAAGTAATAGGTGATCACTTGCTTCCTCTTTCAATTAAAAAGCAATCATTGGCTTTCCTCTATAATGTGTGGAGACTGCATATAACATGTTTGAGTGTTGGGCAAATTCTTATTTATGAACAACAATTACCTTCCAAGCTCTATCCATGCCATCTGATACAAAAGCATTTTGGGATTTGTAAAAAGTTAATGCAGTTGCAATAAGAAAATATCAAGTACCTCGTCGCAACTACTTCTAAACCATCAATCTGATCTATAGCATTTATTTTTTGCAAGTTAATGGACAAGGTAGTTAGAATGGGGATCTGGAATATTTTTTTGTTTGTAACAAGGGGCTTTCCTATAAGAGCATCTATAATGGGTAAACCAACTAAAAGCTTTTCACTATTGTAAAAAACTATTTAAAAAAATTTTTTGCATTGCATAAAAGACTTTTTGAATAGCTTTTTAATAAAGACTTTGTAAACTAAAAGTTTTTGGAAAAAGCTCTAGTCATTAAATAAGTTAAGCATTAAATGCAAAAAGTCTTTAAGATTTTTCCCATTGTAGATGCCCTAAGCTAATGCTTAACAGTGGTTAATTTGACAAAACTCAATCAAAGGATAGTTGCAGCCCTTGCTATTTGTTCTCCACTAGATATGAGGTTGAGTTCTATTTTACCTTTTTATGTATATATTTTGATCTAAATTATCAATGCACAAAAACAACATGTGGTAACTTAAGTTTGTACATAAAGAAGACCATGTCTATGCAAAAATTATATATGAATCCTTAGCTATTTAAGAAAACCAAAACTAAGAACTGTAATTAAAACAAACACAAAAAATAACCTATTTAATTTTTAATAAATGAAAAGAACATTATTAAATTTTTTAGAAAAAAACCCCGTGCGTGCACGGTCATTATAACTAGTAGGCATATATGATCAAATTTGTTCTTTAACTTTATTAAATACACTTTCTAAGTTGTCACATATGTTCAGATAAAGTTTGAAATGGTTTTTTTAATCCAAGTTGCATTAAATTTAAGACTAGGAATTTATTGTTTGATTCTTTGATATGAAGAAATATATTTAAAAACAGCAAGAATGTGAAAATGATGACATACAAACTTACCAACTACGTTTAAATTTTGTAAACTAGTGACACCAAAAGCCATGCAATGAGACAAGGCGATTTAAAAAACATTTTGTAATACATTATCAGTATCCTCAATACTTGGTTAAAAAACATTTTGTAAGACATATCAGTATCCTCAATACTTGGTTACTTAGTTGTCACGTTCATGCTTTATATTGTTTCTCATAATTTTAATTCATGATTAATATTCATACCAACAATTATCAGTTTTTCAAATGTGTTTATTTGTTAAAAAAGTCAAATAAACACACTAAGAACATAAATTTTTATGCATTGACAACTTCATATTTGGACCATACATTATCCTGTCTAACTAGCTAAAGCAACTACCTTAAATTGTGAAGTGATAAAGTAATTTAATTAAATTATGTAATTTTGTTTTAAAATGACAAAAGTTTGTAACACGAGTCACAATTTACAACCAAAAAAAAAAAAAAAAAAAAGTTTATTACTACATGTAAAATCTTTACTCATTCATTAGAGTTTTCTAACCTCTGCCATGATGGCACATATTTTGAAGTTAGAAGTGTTAAACAAAGAAAGTTTTTCTTTAAATAAATTTATTTTCTTTAGAAATTAATGATACCAACTGATGACATTCAAATAAAAAAAAGAAGAATCGAGCAAATTGGGGGGGGGGGGGGGGGGTGGAGAAACGAGTGATTTGGGAGGGCGAGCAAAAGAAGTTTGCTTGTACTTCCACAAGATAATCAAAGTGAGCAAATTGAGATGACGAGCAAAGTAAAACGATACTGTACCATACACTGATTACAGTTTAAGATTTCGTGTTTTGTTGTTTTAAAAATTCTTTTAAGATTTTCTTTTCATAAGCTAGTATCATGTGAAAAAAGTTCAGAGTTTTAAAAAATCAAGAAAAAAATATTACTTTTCACACTACGTTAACTTTGTAGTTATTGTTAAAAAGTAACTAGTTATAATACCCGCGCACGCGCGGGTTTTTTTTTAAAAAAAAAATTGAATCATATATTTTTATTTATTAAAAAACAAATAATTTAATCTTTGTTTTTTTTTATTTATGATGTTTAATTATAGTTTTTTTATTAAAGATAATTATTTAAAAATTTTAATCCTATTGTTAATTGCATCTTATATATATTTTTTGTATTTGTCTTATACTTATGTTATGGATAAATATAAAATGTTACCTAATAAGAAAATAATCTTTTTCTTTAAATAAAATTATTACTAAATAAGATATGATTTGATTTTTTAAAATGAAAAAGTCCCCACTTGAGGTTTTATTTTATTATATAAAAGATTACTTAAAAAATCTGACAAAATTTGACAAGAAACTAATATTTATTAGATTCACTATCAATATCTTTAAGTGAGGTGCTTTATTTTCACTTGAAATGAAAAAGTCCCCACTTGAGGTTTTATTTTATTATATAAAAGATTACTTAAAAAATCTGACAAAATTTGACAAGAAACTAATATTTATTAGATTCACTATCAATATCTTTAAGTGAGGTGCTTTATTTTGTTTACCCATAAATTCATGCATACCAAAAGATAAATCTCTACCATTCATCTAATTTGATCTAATTGTAGGATTAACCTAAAATATATCAACCTACGTCCATGTTTTTGTTTCCTTGTCTTTTAGTCTTTCTTTTTTATTCACATTTTTTTTGTCTTTTTTTAAATCACGTTTTTTTAATTCACTTTTTTCTTAATCAGGGCTTGATGTGCGTTTTGTTATGCAAGTTTTAAATTTATAAGGGTGAATTACCAAATCTAGAAACAACACATACGAGCAAGTGTACTCGTCCGTTATAGCAAGATATGATGGTAAGTCGGGATCGTTCGCAGGGATTTGTGAGTGAATCAAAATATAAGTCTAAAAGTAAATCTCTAATGTACGCAAATAAGATAATATGCAAATTCAATAATTTAAAAACTACACTTGTTTAGACTAGTTTTCTACTTAATGACACACATGATTGTGATAACTTTTGATAACATGTTGTTTGTGATAATTAGATGGTGGTCTAATCTATTGTTTCTACAAGTTAAACCTTCGTCAAGATTTTAGTTCATAAAAACAAGCTTTAGGTGTAAACCAATCAATTCAAGATCCATCCAAGGTTCATAAGGTATGGTGAATATCTTAAACACAAGCACAAACTCTTATTACAAATCAAATACTCTTAGGAAACGGTCATTACAAAAGGTAACCCATTCATAGACAAAAAGGTTACAATTGTTTATAAACATCTAAACTTTCGTCAACTAAAGGTTTACAAACAATCCGATTTGATGTTGTAAAAGCATTTTCATTACAATCATACTTCTTGTTTCTTTGTTTAGTCAAGAATAATTATGGTGAAAAACAATCATTCATAGACAAATGATTATAACTAGTTGAATAATAACAAATCTTTCGACCCTCGAAACTATTTTCAATTAGTTAACCTTGGCTCAATAAATGTCACGATGAAACTTAAGGTACAATTGGTTCTTAGGATTGACTTGAAATTTAATTAAAACATGTTATCACAATCATAACTATCACTAAGCATAAAACATCATCAAAACAAGTGTAAAAAGACTACTAGCCACTCATAGCAAACATGCAAATAAACTCAGAATATTTAACATTAGAATCCATGGTTTTAAGTCTTACAATGCTTTGGAATTGATAACAAATGATAAGGTATTGATAACCTAAGTATTGGTGATGATTTCTTGAGATTTTTGGCTTCCAAATGTTGCTTCCTTAGTCCTCCAAAGTTCCTGGTTCTTTCTGCACGAATTTTCCTTCTTTGAGAGCTAGATGATGGTAATAATTGAGAGTAGTAATGAGAGTAAATGATCTCTTGAAATTGTGTCTTCAATTGTGTACTCTTGGGGTCCTTTTAGGCTTGTCAAATACTCCTAGTAATGAATAGGGACTTAAATGCTGGAGCTTGGACAACAAGACACTAAGAAGGGCCTAGAACCATGGGACAAAAGACCAAGATTCATGCACAAGAAGTTGGTAAAATCAGGCCGAGATGTCCATCCGATCGGTTGTGGGTTGATACCGATCGGATGGATTGTGGTAATTGTGGCTATCCGATCGGTTATACTCCAACCGATCGGATGGTAAGTTCAGGTTACTTTGGACATTGACTTTTCCTTGTGTAGTTCTTTATGCACTATCCAAACTTGATTAACTCTGAACTTGGAACTTTGAGATGACAAAACTTAGGTTCTCCATATAAATTGCGTCACAGATTGGACTTTTGAACTTGGGAATCTTCGTGTAATCGTATATACTTCATTTTCTTCTCCTTTTCTCCATTTTTCCTACATTTGGCTACATATGCTACAAAAACATACTTTGATACGATTTAGTGGCAAAAGCATATAAAAACAACCAAATAACATACACAAAAACACTAATAACGCTTATAAAAACATGTTAACTTTGAGTGTTATCAAATCCCCCACACTTAAACTTTGCTTGTCCTCAAGCAAATCTAGAAGAAAACTAATTATCCACATGGTAACCGGAAGTGATTTTTGAAAATTGTGATGCAAATCCTCCTTATACAAATATAAGATAAGATTCATCATTTTTAAGCTTTAGTAGTGAAAAACCGAGATGTTTGACAATACCCAATGATTTTCTTGCTTGATTAACATTTCTAAAACACCTCACGAAAGAAGAATAAGATATAATTCACTCATAACACTCATATATGGGGTAGCGTATATGATAAATCACACTCATTGCTCAGTCATGATCTAATTATTACTATAGGCTTGTACAAGAAACAAAACTACACCGCAATAGCGTAAGCACCAAGTCTACATATCAAAGAGGTCTTTTATTCGGGTTGTAATGTAAGGCTAAAGGGTTTATACAAGGCTTATGTTCAAACATCTCATACAAAAATATAATAGATTGCTGGCGCGAATTCTTGATTACTCAAAAACCGGATGGTCACTACAATATTCTTGCACTTGATATTCTCACAAAGCCATTACTATATCCGGATAGATAAAGTAATTTGGTAAGGGTAGGGATATGGCATGGGAATATTTATGAAATTGGTTTTAAAAGAAAAATAAAGTCAAGTCTAAGTCCATTGTTACTAGTCACCGAACTATCCGCAAATCCGTAAATGATTATAGTTACAATCATCTCTTCTTCAAATACCACATATAGATTCATCGATTCGCCATAACAATATTCTTCATACATAGCACATTGGCTAACAAAATATCACATCTCCAAACATAATATAGCACATTGGCTATAATTGTCACCTTATAGTTGCGATGACTTTTTTTTTTTTTTTTTTTTTTTTTTTTTTGCAAATAGAATATTCCCCCACACTTCGCATAATCATCACCACAAAATACAAATAAGAAGCTGCAGTCTCCGTCTTTGTCGGAATGGCACACACATGATTGGTGAAGTGTGGCTAACTAATAATCATCAAAAACAATCCAACATACCAAGCAACTAGCAACCCACCGTTTAGACTTTGACAAGGGTTTAGGCTAAGGTTTAAAGTGTAAAATCTTTTTGTATTTTTCTGGATGTAACAAAATGAAAAGGATGGCCCGGAGGGTGTAACTAGGGGTATCTAGCGTTAAAGATGAACGCTAATAAGAGGGTTAAAAATTGGAAATTAACTAATCAATGTGACTAGCTAAAAATCAATAATGAAGGCTATTTGGTTAAAATCCTAAGGTTGCCTCTTATCACGTATGTATACTTATATTACAAAAATGTAATCTCACAACGGTCTTGTAATGATTTACAAGTACAAGTTCTAGAATAAATAAAATCACCGGCACACAAATAACAAAAGATTCAAGCATATAAGATGTATGCTAGATATGAATAGGCTAAAATCCTCACAATTTAGTGGAAAGGGTTATAATGTGTGCTAGCAAATGTTATCGATCCAAAAGTGGATTGCAATATCAATCGGGACACATCTCAATTCTTTCAAAATTACTGATTTTTCCAGTGGATAGATCCAGTTATTCTAATAATTTACTCCTAAAAGTGTGAAAACAACTAGATTATAAGGACAAACAAAATTTAAAAATTAAATCGATATTAGACTTAATTTCTTATTTTCCTACCCCCCCCCCCCCCCACTTAAGTTAAGCATTGTCCTCAATGTGATAAACGAACTTAAAAGTATGAAAGTAGGGAAAATGAGAAAATAAACCATGATATCCGGTTTTATCTTCCTATCCAATCTTCTGTTTCTTGCAATCAACACCTGCATTATTAGAAAAAAAAAAAAAAAAAAAAAAAAAAAAAAAAAAAAAAAAGCATTGCAATTTTATTCAAATTAGTGTCACACCCCCACACTTAAGTTTGACCAAGTGGTAAAACTTTGGGGTGTAGACACTGAAAGAGAAAATATATTAAAAATAAACACACGGGTTGCCTCCCGAGAAGCGCTTGTTTTATTAACGAGTCCTCAGCCGGACTCAAACTTCGAATTGATTATGTAGTTGTAGTGTTACTTTTCCTTTTAGGGTTATACACCACATTTCTTATCACAATCCCTCCCCTGTTTCATCTATGTTTTCCAATGTAACTTTTTCCCATGCTCTAGGAAAAGCATCATAGATAAAACCATTATTGTGTGCCCAAGGGATCATTCCCTTGTGTGGAGCCATGAATGTGATAGCTTCATATTCAAATTCGGATGAAATTTCTTCATTAGAAATTACGTTTAATTGCTCTTTATCATAATAGAGTTTAATTCGGTGCCCATTTACAATGAAACTTCCACCATGTTTGTCATAAAGTTCAACATAACCTGATGGAAATCCATGTTTCACTACATATGGTCCAAACCATTTTGGCTTGAGTTTCGGAGCTTTAAACTTGTATTTCATATTAAAGAGCAGAACTTTATCTCCAGCTTTGCATTGTTTTCGAATTCTCAGCTTTCTATTGTGGTAAGCTTTGGTTCTTGCTTTGTATATCTTGGAGTTCTCATAAGCTTGAAGTCTTAACTCATCGAGTTCATGCAATTGCAAAAATCTCTTTTCTCTAGCTATTTTTAGATCAGGATTACAGCTTCTTAGCGCCCAGTAAGCACGGTGCTCAAGTTCGAACGGTAGATGACATGTTTTCCCATACAAGAGTCTGTATGGTGTTGTACCAATTGGTGTCTTATATGCCGTACGAAATGCCCATAGAGCGTCGTCTAATTTCCTTGACCAAACGGAAGGATTGTCCTTAACCGTTTTTTCAATTATTCTTTTTATAGCTCTATTGGTATTTTCGACTTGACCACTAGTTTGTGAATGATAAGCTGTAGTAAAACGATGGTGTACTCCATATCGTTTCATTACTTGCTCCATTTGTTTATTACAGAAATGGGATCCTCTATCACTTATTAAAGCTTTAGGAATTCCATAGCGAGCAAAAAGCTTTTTGAGAAAGTTGACAACAACTCGTGCATCGTTAGTAGGAAGAGCTTCAGCTTCAACCCTTCTGGAAACATAATCAATTGCAACGAGGATATATTCGTATTTGCGTGATTTAGGGAAGGGTCCCATAAAATCAATTCCCCAAATGTCCAATATTTCGCAGACTTGAATGCTCTTTTGAGGCATTTCGTCTCTTCGAGAAAGGTTACCGGATTTTTGGCACGCATCACAATTTTAAACGAGAGTATATGCTTCTTTGAAAATTGTAGGCCAATAGAATCCAGCATCAAAAACTTTTCTAGCTGTAGTGGAAGGACCATAATGTCCCCCAGTTGGGCCATGATAACATTCATCAAGAATTTTTCTTGTTTCGGCACCCGAAACACATCTTCGTATCATTCCATCCTTGCACATTTTAAAAAGGTAAGGTGTTTCTCCCAATAATAGTGTTTTAGTTCTGAAAAGAACTTACTACGTTGGTAGTGACTCATCCTTTTTTTAAGAATATCTCCTGCAAGATAATTTGCGTAATCTGCAAACCATGGTACTTCCTCATCATCATCTTTATCTATCGTCATGAGAGTTTCATCTGGAAAATAATCATTAATTTCATTTTCTTTTAATTCTTCCAAATTCGGATTCTCGAGACGTGACAAATGATCAGCTGCAAGATTTTCTGCTCCTTTCTTGTCTTTTATTTCGATATCGAATTCTTGCAGTAGTAAAATCCATCTGATAAGACGCGGTTTTGCATCTTGTTTGGTAAATAGATATTTGAGTGCGGAATGATCTGTGAAAACTATCGTTTTTGAAAGCACGAGATAAGATCTGAATTTGTCGAATGCAAAAACTACGGCTAATAATTCCTTTTCCGTAACCGTATAGTTTTGTTGAGCATTGTTGAGTGTTTTACTAGCGAAGTATATAGGACAAAAATGTTTTCCTTCACGTTGTCCTAAAACAGCTCCAACAGTGAAATCGCTTGCATCACACATTAGTTCAAATGGTAGTGACCAATTAGGTGCAACCATAATTGGGGCACTAGTCAATTGACTTTTCAATGTTTCGAAAGCTTTTATGCATTCAGCATTGAAATCAAATACAGAATCCTCTTTTAAAAGTTTAGTCATAGGACGTGATATTTTTGAAAAATCTTTGATAAATCGGCGGTAAAAACCGGCATGTCCTAGAAAACTTCTAACGGCTTTAACATTAGTTGGTGGTGGTAATTTGGTGATAACATCTATTTTAGCTTTGTCTACTTCCATTCCTGAACTTGATATCTTGTGTCCTAACACGATTCCTTCAGTTACCATGAAATGACATTTTTCCCAATTAAGAACTAGATGTGCAGCTTCACATCTCTCAAGCATTTTATCGAGATTGGAAAGACAAGTTTCAAAAGAATCACCAAAAACTGAAAAGTCATCCATGAAAACTTCCATAGATGTCTCAAGCATGTCTTGGAATATTGCGATCATACACCTTTGAAAAGTTGCAGGTGCATTACATAGACCAAAAGGCATACGCCGGTAAGCGTAGATTCCAAAAGGACATGTAAATGTGGTTTTCTCTTGATCGGCTGGATCGATAGGAATTTGGAAATATCCCGAAAAACCATCAAGGAAGCAAAAGTATTTGTTTCCTGCTAATCTTTCGAGCATCTGATCCATGAACGGTAGAGGAAAATGATCTTTCCTGGTGGCTTTGTTAAGTTTTCTGTAATCAATACATACTCGCCATCCAGTGACAGTTCTAGTAGGAACTAATTCATTCCTTTCATTTGTCACTACAGTCATTCCTCCTTTCTTCGGAACACAATGAACTGGACTCACCCATAGGCTATCCTCGATAGGATAAATAATTCCTGCGTCAAGAAGTTTGATGATTTCCTTCTTAACAACTTCTTTCATATTGGGGTTGAGTCGACGTTGTCTTTCTACAACGGGTTTAGTACCTTCTTCACAATTGATTTTGTGTTTGCAAAAATCTGGGCTAATTCCTGGAATATCATAAGTTTTCCATGCAAAAGCGCGTTTATGCTTCTTAAGAACAGAAACGAGTCTTTCTTTTTGATTTGTTTCGAGCAACGACGATATGACTACTGGAAGAAGTGAATTTTCTTCAAAGTAGGCGTATTCGAGATTATTGGGAAGGGGTTTGAGTTCCAAATCAGTGGGTGGTTCTTCTAGAGATGATTTGATTTTCATTTGATCTTTTTCAGTGATATCTTCAAATTTCTCTTCTTCCTCTTCTTCTAATTTTACTTCCATGAATTCCTCAAATTCTTTATCAGAATCTGTTTCACTGATCTTTTCTGAAGTAGTCATGAATGGTTTCGAATCGTCAAGTAATGCATCCAATTCTTCTTCAGTGACTTCATCAATTACATCGATGTTATAGCATGTATCATCACTGGAATTTGGATATTTCATTGCTTTATCGATTAAGAATGTGATTCGGTCTTCTCCTACTCCAAGATTGAGTTCTCTACCTTTGACTTTGATCATGGCGTCAGCAGCGTTTAAGAAAGGTCTTCCTAAGATTAAAGGTATTCGACTATCTTCCTCCATTTCTAAGATGATAAAATCCACAGGAAAAACAAATTTACCAACTTGAACAAGCATATTTTCAGCAACCCCAACAGGATATTGGTATGTATGGTTGGCTAATCTTATACTCATCTTAGTAGGTTTCAATGTATTGATGGAAAGTTTAGAATATAACGAATAGGGCATCAAATTGATACTTGCACCTAGATCGGCTAAAGCATCGCATGTGATGTTGTTTCCTAATGTACATGGTATAAGAAAAATTTCGGGATCTCCTAGTTTTGGTGGAATTTTGTTTTGAATGATAGCAGAGCATTCTTCATTGAGAACGGTAGCGGAAATTTGTTTCAACTTGTTTCGATTATTAAGAAGTTCTTTCAAAAATTTCCCATAATTAGGCATTCCAGCTAGAACATCAACGAGGGGTACATTAATTCTAACTTCTTTGATCATCTCTATAAACTTCTTATTTCGCTCCTCTCTTTTCTCTTTTCTTAGGGCTTGTGGATATGGTGTTTTCGGTGTATAAGATTTTATTGGTGGAACGGTATTTTCTTTGGTTGGTGTTTGGGTTGGTTTTGCTACTTCTTCAGCTTCTTCCTCCTCCTCATCTTGAATAATAGTATTATCGGTAGGAATGGGTGGTGGATCATATGAGAGACCACTTCGAGTGAATACAGCATTGATATGCTCATTTCTGTTTTGTAGTGGACGATAATTCTTATCGTTTGATCCAGACGGTTTTGGATTGGATTGGGTGTTACTTGGTAATGTACCAGGAATTCGAGAAGAAAATTGATCAGAAAGTCTACCAAATTTTTGTTCAAGATCCTGGATAGAAGCTTGATGATTTTTCTGACCTTGCTCAACTTTGGTTTTGAGATTGAAAAATTGAGTTTTTACAAACTCATTTGTAGCTCTTTGAGTAGTTACGAAATCTCGCATCATTTTTTCGAAATCAGATTTTTCCTTTTTATCTGAATTTGGTGGGTTTGGGTTGTTTGCTCGGGGTTGAAAATCACGGTTGTTATCCCTTTGTTGGCGGTCTTGCCAATTTCCAGAACTTCTTCCGTAATAGTTACCACGAAAACCTCCTCCACGATATCCTCCTTGGACATAATTGGCTTCCCCTTCGTTGGGTCTATTCATAGGTTGGTCATCACACTCGGATGATGTGTGATTTCCTCCACAATTATTATAGCCATCTCGCATTTCTTTCATTTCTCTTTTTATATCTTTGTATTGCGAGTCAATTTTAGAAGTCAAGGCTTCTATTTTCTCCATGAGTTTCGAATTATCTGAACTTTCGGCAAAAGCAACGGTTTTCCGTAGGGGTTTGGTTTTGGAATCTTTTGACCAATCGAGTTTAAGGAGTACTCGATCTTCGAGAAGTTGATATGCCTCGTTAGGTGTTTTGTAAAGAAAATTCCTCCGGCATCAAGGATTGCTTGGGATGCTACATCAAGACCATGATAAAAGATTTGGATTATTGTTCCTCGTCCTAAATTATGACCATGACAACTTCGAAGCAAATCTTTCATGCGAAGCCAAGCTTCAACAAGAGATTCATTAGGATTTTGTGAAAAAGCACGGATTTCTCCCATTAGTCTATCATACATGGTAGGTGGAAAGAATGGGCTTACAAAAGCTTGCCTCATCTCCTCCCAAGTATTGATAGTTCCTGGGGTTAATTCGTTATACCATACTTTGGCATCTCCAGCGAGTGATGATGGAAAAAGTTTGAGCTTAATAGCATCGACATTGGTATTTCCATAACGAAACATGCCACAAATTTCAATGAATTCGGCAATGTGTTTATGCGGATTGGCCCGCGAACGGCCATCAAATTGACGGTCTTTGATCATAGAAAGATGGTGACCTTTAACGGTAAAGTTTTCACCAAGGTCGGCGACAACAATAGCAGCTCCAGGAGTAGGTGCTACGGTTCTATTGGCGGCCCACATGGGTTGATCGTCAGCCATGGGTATTGTTTTAAAAAGATCAGAAATCGGATGTTCTTCGGAAAGATTATCAAACCAATTAAGAATAGATGAAGATCTCTTCTTACGAAACAAACTTTCAGGATTGGATAAAGGTGAACTAAGCTTTTCAGTAGTAGAACGAGTGTTCATACAACTACCAAGAGAATCCAGTCAATTACCTAAACAAAAGAACAAGAAAATAAAATTTTCGAAAACAGAAAATTCTATCCGAATCGGTTGGATGTCAAACCGATCGGATGGATGCTACGGTAAAAACATAAAAACCTGGGAAAACTAGGAAAGCCGATCGGATGGATGTCTATCCGATCGGTTGGACACTTCTGAAAAAAAAATTAGAAAACGAACACGAAAAGAAACGGACTTTTAAAACTTAAAAGAAACACAATCAAAATCCCCGGCAACGGCGCCAAAAACTTGATGTGCGTTTTGTTATGCAAGTTTTAAATTTATAAAGGGTGAATTACCAAATCTAGAAACAACACATACGAGCAAGTGTACTCATCCGTTATAGCAAGATATGATGGTAAGTCGGGATCGTTCGCAGGGATTTGTGAGTGAATCAAAATATAAGTCTAAAAGTAAATCTCTAATGTACGCAAATAAGATAATAAGCAAATTCAATAATTTAAAGACTACACTTGTTTAGACTAGTTTTCTACTTAATGACGCACATGATTGTGATAACTTTTGATAACATGTTGGTTGTGATAATTAGATGGTGGTCTAATGTATTGTTTCTACAAGTTAAACCTTCGTCAAGATTTTAGTTCATAAAAACAAGCTTTAGGTGTAAACCAATCAATTCAAGATCCATCCAAGGTTCATAAGGTATGGTGAATATCTTAAACACAAGAACAAACTCTTATTACAAATCAAATACTCTTAGGAAATGGTCATTACAAAAGGTAACCCATTCATAGACAAAAAGGTTACAATTGTTTATAAACATCTAAACTTTCGTCCAACTAAAGGTTTGCAAACAATCCGATTTGATGTTATAAAAGCATTCTCATTACAATCATACTTCTTGTTTCTTTGTTTAGTCAAGAATAATTATGGTGAAAAACAATCATTCATAGACAAATGATTATAACTAGTTGAATAATAACAAATCTTTCGACCCTTGAAACCTTGGCTCAACAAATGTCACGATGAAACTTATGGTACAATTGGTTCTTAGGATTGACTTGAAATTGAATTAAAACACGTTATGACAATCATAACTATCACTAAGCATAAAACATCATCAAAACAAGTGTAAAAAGACTACTAGCCACTCATAGCAAACATGCAAATAAACTCAGAATATTTAACATTAGAATCCATGGTTTTAAGTCTTACAATGCTTTGGAATTGATAACAAATGATAAGGTATTGATAACCTAAGTATTGGTGACGATTTCTTGAGATTTTTGGCATCCAAATGTTGCTTCCTTGGTCCTCCAAAGTTCCTGGTTCTTTCTGCACGAATTTTCCTTCTTTGAGAGCTAGATGATGGTAATAATTGAGAGTAGTAATGAGAGTAAATGATCTCTTGAAATTGTGTCTTCAATTGTGTACTCTTGGGGTCCTTTTAGGGTTGTGAAATACTCCTAGTAATGAATAGGGACTTAAATGCTGGAGCTTGGACAACAAGACACTAAGAAGGGCCTAGAACCATGGGACAAAAGACCAAGATTCATGCACAAGAAGTTGGTAAAATCAGGCCGAGATGTCCATCCGATCGGTTGCGGGTTGATACCGATCGGATGGATTGTGGGAATTGTGGCTATCCGATCAGTTATACTCCAACTGATCGGATGGTAAGTTCAGGTTGCTTTGGACTTTGAATTTTCCTTGTGTAGTTCTTTATGCACTATCCAAACTTGATTAACTCTGAACTTGGAACTTTGAGATGACAAAACTTAGGTTCTCCATATAAATTGCGTCACAGATTGGACTTTTGAACTTGGGAATCTTCGTGTAATCGCATATACTTCATTTTCTTCACTTTTTCTCCATTTTTCCTACATTTAGCTACATATGCTACAAAAACATACTTTGATACGATTTAGTGGCAAAAGCATATAAAAACAACCAAATAACAACATGTTAACTTTGAGCGTTATCAGGGCCGTCCCATGAATTTATAAAATTTTTGAGGGCTCTGGACGAAATTAAATAATGAGGCCTTTTGATAAGGAATGCTATATATAGAGTGTCACTATTTATAATTAGATATAATATAATTAGTTAGCTAAACGTTATAACATATTACTTATTTAAGATACTTTCTCATCTATATACTTTTGTCTTTGTGAAAAATATGCGTACACATGCATATAATTATTAACGGGACAAATTTTGAGGCCCATACAAATTTTGGGGTCATGTGCGGTCGCTCACCTTGCACACCCTCAAAGCCGGCCCTGTTCTTAATTCACGTTTTTTTCTTGCTTTCATACGTTTTCGTCTGTTTTCATACGTTTTCATCTGTTTTCATACGTTTTCGTCCGCTTTCTTACGTTTTCACCTGTTTTCATACGTTTTGGGAGGGCGAGCAAAAGAAGTTTGCTTGTACTTCTACAAGATAAGCAAAGTGAGCAAATTGAGATGACGAGCAAAGTAAAACGATATTTTACCATAGACTGATTACAGTTTAAGATTTCGTGTTTTGTTGTTTTAAAAATTCTTTTAAGATTTTCTTTTCATAAGCTAGTATCATGTGAAAAAAGTTCAGAGTTTTAAAAAATTAAGAAAAAAATATTAATTTTCACACTACGTTAACTTTGTAGTTATTGTTAAAAAGTAATTACTTGAAAAATCAGACAAAATTTGACAAGAAACTAATATTTATTAAATTCACTATCAATATCTTTAAGTGAGGCGCTTTATTTTGTTTACCCATAAATTCATGCATATCAAAGGATAAATCCCTACCTTTCATCTATTTTGATCTAATTGTAGGATTAATCTAAAATATATCAACCTACGTCCATGTTTTTGTTTCCTTGTCTTTTAGTCTTTCTTATTTATTCACATTTTTTTGGTCTTCTTTTAAATCACGTTTTTTTTTTTTTTTTTTTTTTTTTTTTTTTTTTTTTTAATTCATGTTTTTCTTAATCTGGGCCGTCCCATGAATTTATAAAATTTTTGAGGGCTCTGGACGAAATTAAATAATGAGGCATTTCGATAAGGAATGTTATATATAAAGTGTCATTATTTATAAGATATAATATAATTAGTTAGCTAAACGTTCTAACATATTACTTATTTAAGATACTTTCTCATCTATGTACTTTTTTCTTTGTGAAAAATATGCGTACACATGCATATAAGTATTAACGAGACAAATTTTGAGGCCCATACAAATTCTGGGGTCCTGTGCGGTCGCTCACCTTGCACACCCTCAAAGCCGGCCCTGTTCTTAATTCACGTTTTTTTCTTGCTTTCATACGTTTTCGTCTGTTTTCATACGTTTTCGTCCGTTTTCATACGTTTTCATCTGTTTTCATCCATTTTCATACGTTTTCGTCCGCTTTCTTACGTTTTCACCCGTTTTCATACGTTTTCATATGTTTCCCCCCGTTTTCTTAAGTTTTCGCCCATTATTTATACATTTTCGTCCATTTTCGTCCCCTTTCATTCATTTTCGTCCGTTTTCATACGTGTTTTTACGCTTTCATACGTTTTCGTCTGTTTTCATATATATTTATCCGCTTTCTTACGTTTTCAGTCGTTTTCAGACGTTTACATATGTTTCTGAATATCACAAGTGATATTCTAAATATTACAAGGGATATTCTGTGATATTCAGAATATCACAAGTAATATTCTAAATATCACAAGTGATTTTCTGAATATCACAAGTGATTTTCAGCTAATGTCTTGTAACATGAAAATCACAAGTGATATTAAAAATATCACAAGTGATGTTCTGAATATCACTTGTGATATTCAGAAACTTATGAAAATGAACGAAAATGTAAGAAAACGGATGAAAATAGACGAAAATGTATGAAAGCGTAAAAACACTCTGAAAACGGACGAAAACGTATGAAAAATGGATGAAAACGAAAGAAAATGGACAAAAACGTATGAAAACGAACAAAACGTATGAAATGGACGAAAACGTAAGAAAACGGACGAAAAAGTATGAAAACAGATGAAAACGTATGAAAGCGAAGAAAAAAAATGTGAATTTAAAAAATAAAAAAATAATAAAAAAGAAAAAAGAAAAAAAATGTGAATAAATAAAAGATAAGGAAAAAACCATGGACTTATGTTAACATATTAAATCTTATGTTAATCCCACAATTAGATCAAACTAGATGAGTGATGGGGATTTATCCATTGGTATGCAGGAATTTATGGGTAAGCAAAATAAAGCGCCTCACTAATTTTAGTTTCTTGTCAAATTTTGTCAGATTTTTCAGGTAATTACTTTTTAATAATAACTACACAGTTAACTTAGTGTGTGAAAATTAATATTTTTCTCTTAATTTTTCAAAACTCTGAACTTTTTTCACATGATACTAGCTTATGAAAAGAAAATCTTAAAAGAATTTTTAAAACAACAAAGCACGAAATTTTAAACTGTAATAACCGTATGGTAAAATAACGTTTTACTTTGCTCGTCATCTCAATTTGCTCACTTTGATTATCTTGTGGAAGTGCAAGCAAACTTCTTTTGCTCACCCTCCCAAATTGCTCGTTTCTTCCCCTAAATTGGCTCGATTTTTTTTTTCTTTTTTTTTTTTTTTTTTTTTTTTTTTTTTGAATGTTATCAGTTGGTATCATTAATTTCTATACAAAGTAAATGTATTTAAAGAAAAATTTTCTTTGTTTAACAATTCTAACTTCTAAATATGTGCCATCATGGCAGAGGTTAGAAAACTCTAATGAATGAGTAAAGATTTTACATACACTAATATACTATATTTTTTTTTTAATGGGACTCGTTTTACTTACTTTTGTCATTTTAAAACAAAATTACATAATTTAATTAAAGAGCATGGATAATTAGGCCTACTAAATAGACCTACAAATATGCCTACTTCATTAACATTTTGACAAGTATTAAAAATACTTTTTCTCTCTCCTCATATTCACCAATCAATTTTGAATTACACCAATCATATTTGTAGGTCTATTCTTAGGTTCATTACATAGGCCTACATATCATTTTTCTTAATTAAATTACTTATCACTTCACAATTTAAGGTAGTTGGTGGCTTTTGATGCATGAAAATTTAATTAAGTTGGTGGTAAGTAATTTAATTTGTATGTCAACATGTTAACATTCTTGCTTTAAATTGTGAAGTGATAAGTAATTTAATAAAATTACGTGAGTTTGTTTTAAGTAATTTAATTAAATTATGAAGTGATAAGTAATTTAATTGTGAAGTGATAAGTAATTTAATTAAATTATGTAAGTTTAATTATGTAACTCTAATGATAAGTATTGCATGGCTTTTGGTGTCACTAGTTTACAAAATTCAAATTTAGTTGGCGGTAAGTTTGTATGTCATCATTTTAACATTCTTGCTGTTTTCAAATACTCCGTATATTTCTTCTTATCAAAGAATCAAACAATAAATTACTAGTCTTAAATTTAATGCAACTTGGATTAAAAAAAAATAAAGAAAAAGAAAAAAAATCCCATTTCAAACTTTATCTGAATCGCCTTGTCTCATAGCATGGCTTTTGGTGTCGCTAGTTTACAAAATTCAAATTTAGTTGGTAAGTTTGTATGTCATCAGTTTCACATTATTGCTGTTTTTAAAAATATTTCTTCATATCAAAGAATCAAACAATAAATTACTAGTCTTAAATTTAATGCAACTTGGATTAAAAAAAAAAAAAAAAATTTCAAACTTTATCTGAACATATGTGACAACTTAAAAAGTGTAGTTAATAAAGTTAAAGAAAAAATTTGATCATATATGGCTATATGCAGTTCTTTTCATGCATGTTTTTTATTTTTACCATATGAAAGCAAATATATCTATGATGATCGGCAAATTGAAGATGACATCTTATATAAACTTTTTGATCATGTCACCAGTTTTGTCTATGGCACCAAAACACTCCTCCCTGGCGATGACACCAGTTTTCTCGTGCCATCGTGCTTTTTTAATTTATTTTTTTATTTACTGATACAAGGTAATGATATTTTAGTAAGAAAGTGTTTTGTTGTGTGTGCATGTATAAGTCCAAATACTTTTGTTGTGGTCATTGTAATTTTTCTGGGTTAACTAAACAGTCTAGTTCAAAAAAAAAAAAAAAAAAGTCAATTATATACTCGTATTTGAACTAACTATAATACAAGTCTTTACCAATAAAAAAAAAAAAGCATATCATATAAACTTGTATAGACCAAACTATTAAGGACTAGACACCGGATCCCTTGCAAAGTGAAAAAAATTACAAAGTGTAGAAAGCCATTCATGATGTGACACGTGTCCCCCACTCTAAATTATACATAAAATCCGCCCAGGGGTAATTTGGTCTTTTGACCGTTTTTTCTTTTCCACCTCAATTTTCAAACGCATATATCTCTTAAACGACAAACTTTTAGAAAAAACCGATTTTACCATAATTTTTAAAATTTGATTCTCTTTCATTTTGTATAAATCTTTTTAATTTTTTCGAAACATTTTTTTTGACATATTCATTGGGTCATGATTTTCTTGATGTTTTTGCTATTTTCGACCATATTTTTTACCTTAAAAATTGCCGAATCATAATATACTTAAAACACGAAAGTTGTAGATTTTGATTCACTCTTTACCCAGAAATTTCAATCACTCAAACACGATATGATATGAGTGAGATATCGCACGTTAAAGATGACGTTTTAGTCATATTTGTTGCACACAACGTGTTTGATGAAATGTTTTGCTTAGATTTTTTGTCTTAAAATCGAGTTAAATGCACTTATTTTGGTCCCACAACGAATTATTAATAATTTTATTAATGTAACATTCAAAAAGTGATGTTTTTTAATCATTATATTTTTAAAATATACATTTAGTTCATCAGTTGGGCTATTAGGTTCATCAGTTAGGTTATGTTTTGTTCATCAGTTAAGTTATACGTTATAGGTTCATCAGTTAGACATTTTGTTCATCAGTTACTTTGGTTCATCAATTTTTTCAGTTTCATCAATTTCAGGTTCATCAAATTTGATCAAATGTTTGGGTTCATCAGTTATTGACTAACTGATGAACCTATAATTATAGGTTCATCAGTTAAGTTCTTTAATTTTTTGGTTCATTAATTATAGGTTCATCAGTTATTGACTAATTATAGGTTCATCAGTTAGGTTCATTGATTTTTTGGTTCATTAATTATAGGTTCATCAGTTAGTTTATCAGTTATTGACTAACTGATGAATCTATAATTATAGGTTCATCAGTTAGGTTCATTAATTTTAGGTTCATCAGTTTGTTTATCAGTTATTGACTAATTGATGAACTTATAATTATTTGTCATGTGTTATGTGTTTAGGTTAATCAATTAGTCAAAAATGTTACCATAAAAACTGATGAACAAAATGTTCATCAATTACTTTGTTTCATCAGTTACTTTGGTTCGTCAATTTTTATTATAGGTTCATCAGTTAGTTTATTTGTGTTATCATAGGTTATAGGTTCATCAGTTAGTTTATGCTTTTTTGTTGATGAATATTTGTTTTGGTTAATCAATTATTGTCCTATATTATGTTTTTGGTTCATCAGTTAATGCCATGTGCTATGTTTTTGGTTCATCAGTTAATGTCATGTGTTATGTTTTTTTGGTTCATCAGTTTTAAACAATTTTTCTTTTAATAACTATTAAAAAACTTTACTTTTTGAGTCTTACATTAATAAAATGATTAATAATGCATTGAGAAACAAAAATTAGCGCATTTAGCTCAATTTTAACACATAATATATAAGCTAGATATTTCATCAAACATCTTGTGTGCAACAAATATAAGTAAAACACCATCTTTAACGTGTGTTATCTTACTCATATGAGATCGGATTAGAGTGATTCAAAAACATGTGTAAAGAGTGAACAAAAATCTATAACTTTCATGTTTTAAGTTTTTCACGATTCGACATTTATAAGGGTAAAAAATAAGGCCGAAAGTAAATGTATCATTAATTTCTAAAGAAAGTAAATGTATTTAAAGAAAAATTTTCTTTGTTTAACACTTCTAACTTCTAAATATGTGCCATCATGGCAGAGGTTAGAAAACTCTAATGAATGAGTAAAGATTTTACATATACTAATATACTATATTTTTTTTAATGGGACTCGTTTTACTAACTTTTGTCATTTTAAAACAAAATTACATAATTTAATTAAATTACTTATCACTTCACAATTTAAGGTAGTTGGTGGCTTTTGATGCATGAAAATTTAATTAAGTTGGTGGTAAGTAATTTAATTCGTATGTCAACATTTTAACATTCTTGCTTTAAATTGTGAAGTGATAAGTAATATAATTAAATTACGTGAGTTTGTTTTAAGTAATTTAATTAAATTATGAAGTGATAAGTAATTTAATTGTGAAGTGATAAGTAATTTAATTAAATTATGTAAGTTTAATTATGTAACTCTAATGATTAGTATTGCATGGCTTTTGGTGTCACTAGTTTTCAAAATTCAAATTTAGTTGGTGGTAAGTTTGTATGTCATCATTTTAACATTCTTGCTGTTTTTAAATATATTTCTTCTTATCAAAGAATCAAACAATAAATTACTAGTCTTAAATTTAAAGCAACTTGGATTAAAAAAAAATAAAGAAAAAGAAAAAAATCCCATTTCAAACTTTATCTGAATCGCCTTGTCTCATAGCATGGCTTTTGGTGTCGCTAGTTTACAAAATTCAAATTTAGTTGGTAAGTTTGTATGTCATCATTTTCACATTATTGCTGTTTTTAAATATATTTCTTCATAACAAAGAATCAAACAATAAATTACTAGTCTTAAATTTAATGCAACTTGGATTAAAAAAAAAAAAAAAAAAAAAAAAAAAAAAAAAAAAAAAATCAAACTTTATCTGAACATATGTGACAACTTAAAAGGTGTAGTTAATAAAGTTAAAGAAAAAATTTGATCATATATATGGCTATATGCAGTTCTTTTCATGCATGTTTTTTATTTTTACCATATGAAAGCAAATATATCTATGATGATCGCAAATTGAATATGACATCTTATATAAACTTTTTGCTCATGTCACCAGTTTTATCTATGGCATCAAAACACTCCTCCCTGGCGATGGCACCAGTTTTCTCGTGCCATCGTGCTTTTTTATTTTATTTTTTCATTAACTGACGCAAGGTAATGATATTTGAGTAAAAAAGTGTTTTGTTGTGTGTGCATGTATAAAGTCCAAATACTTTTGTTGTGGTCATTGTAATTTTTCTGGTTTAACTAAACA
This sequence comes from Artemisia argyi, assembly GCA_030686995.1. NCBI lineage: Eukaryota > Viridiplantae > Streptophyta > Magnoliopsida > Asterales > Asteraceae > Artemisia > Artemisia argyi. Next base: position 1,891,146 of record CM060695.1, on the reverse strand, counting down.
GTCTAGTTCAAAAAAAATAAAATAATAAAAAAATAATAAAGTCAATTATATACTCGTATTTGAACTAACTATAATACAAGTCTTTACCAATAAAGAAAAAAGCATATCATATAAACTTGTATAGACCAAACTATTAAGGACTAGACACCGGATCCCTTGCAAAGTGAAAAAAATTACAAAGTGTAGAAAACCATTCATAGTGCGACATGTGTCCTTCACTCTAAATTATACATAAAATCCGCCCAGGGGTAATTTGGTCTTTTGACCCGTTTTTTCTTTTCCACCTCAATTTTCAAACGCATATATCTCTTAAATGACAAACTTTTAGAAAAAACCGATTTTACCATAATTTTTAAAATTTGATTCTCTTTAATTTGTAATAAATCTTTTTAATTTTTTCGAAACATTTTTTTTTTACATATTCATTGGGTCATGATTTTCTTGATGTTTTTGCTATTTTCGACCATATTTTTTACCTTAAAAATTGCCGAATCATAATATACTTAAAACACGAAAGTTGTAGATTTTGATTCACTCTTTACCCAGAAATTTCAATCACTCAAATCCGATATGATATGAGTGAGATATCGCACGTTAAAGTTGACGTTTTAGTCATATTTGTTGCACACAACGTATTTGATGAAATGTTTAGCTTAGATTTTTTGTCTTAAAATCGAGTTAAATGCACTTATTTTTGTCCCACAACGCATTATTAATTATTTTATTAATGTAACATTCAAAAAGTGATGTTTTTTAATCATTATATTTTTAAAATATACAATTAGTTCGTCAGTTAGGTTATTAGGTTCATCAATTAGGTTATGTTTTGTTCATCAGTTAAGTTATAGGTTCATCAGTTACTTTAGTTTATCAATTTTTTCAGATTCATCAAATTTGATCAAATATTTGGGTTCATCAGTTATTAACTAACTTATGAACATATAATTATTATAGGTTCATCAGTTATTGACTACCTGATGAACCTATAATTATAGGTTCATCAGTTATTGACTAACTGATGAACCTATAATTATAGGTTTATCAGTTAAGTTCATTAATTTTTTGGTTCATTAATTATAGGTTTATCAGTTATTAACTAATTATAAATTCATCAGTTAGGTTCATTGATTTTTTGGTTCATTAATTTTAGGTTCATCAGTTAGTTTATCAGTTATTGACTAACTGAGGAACCTATAATTATAGGTTCATCAGTTAGGTTTATTAATTTTAGGTTCATCAGTTTGTTTATCAGTTATTGACTAATTGATGAACTTATAATTATTTGTCATGTGTTATGTGTTTAGGTTCATCAATTAGTCAAAAATGTTACCATAAAAACTGATGAACAAAATGTTCATCAGTTACTTTGTTTCATCAGTTACTTTGGTTCATCAATTTTTATTATAGGTTCATCAGTTAGTTTATTTGTATTATCATAGGTTATAGGTTTATCAGTTAGTTTATGCTTTTTTGTTGATGAATATTTGTTTTGGTTAATCAGTTATTGTCCTATATTATGTTTTTGGTTCATCAGTTAATGCCATGTGTTATGTTTTTGGTTCATCAGTTAATGTCATGTGTTATATTTTTTTGGTTCATCAGTTTTAAACAATTTTTCTTTTAATAACTATTAAAAAACTTTACTTTTTGATTCTTACATTAATAAAATGATTAATAATGCATTGAGAAACAAAAATTAGTGCATTTAACTCAATTTTAACACATAATATATAAGCTAGATATTTCATCAAACATCTTGTGTGCAACAAATATGAGTAAAACACCATCTTTAACGTGTGTTAACTTTCTCATATGAAATCGGAATTGAGTGATTCAAAAACATGTGTAAAGAGTGAACAAAAATCTTTAACTTTCATGTTTTAAGTTTTTCTCGATTCGACATTTATAAAGGTAAAAAACAGGGCCGAAAGTAAATGTATCATTAATTTCTAAAGAAAGTAAATGTATTTAAAGAAAAATTTTCTTTGTTTAACACTTCTAACTTCTAAATATGTGCCATCATGGCAGAGGTTAGAAAACTCTAATGAATGAGTAAAGATTTTACATATACTAATATACTATATTTTTTTTAATGGGACTCGTTTTACTTACTTTTGTCATTTTAAAACAAAATTACATAATTTAATTAAATTACTTATCACTTCACAATTTAAGGTACTTGGTGGCTTTTGATGAATGAAAATTTAATTAAGTTGGTGGTAAGTAATTTAATTTGTATGTCAACATTTTAACATTCTTGCTTTAAATTGTGAAGTGATAAGTAATTTAATTAAATTACGTGAGTTTGTTTTAAGTAATTTAATTAAATTATGAAGTGACAAGTAATTTAATTGTGAAGTGATAAGTAATTTAATTAAATTATGTAAGTTTAATTATGTAACTCTAATGATAAGTATTGCATGGCTTTTGGTGTCACTAGTTTACAAAATTCAAATTTAGTTGGTGGTATGTTTGTATGTCATCATTTTAACATTCTTGCTGTTTTTAAATATATTTCTTCTTATCAAAGAATCAAACAATAAATTACTAGTCTTAAATTTAATGCAACTTGGAATAAAAAAAGAAAAGAAAAAAAAAAAAAAAAAATCCCATTTCAAACTTTATCTGAATCGCCTTGTCTCACAGCATGGCTTTTGGTGTCGCTAGTTTACAAAATTCAAATTTAGTTGGTAAGTTTGTATGTCATCATTTTCACATTATTGCTGTTTTTAAATATATTTCTTCATATCAAAGAAGCAAACAAAAAATTACTAATCTTAAATTTAATGCAACTTGGATTAAAAAAAAAAAAAAAAAAAAAAAAAAAAAAAAAAAAAAAAAAAAAAAAAACATTTCAAACTTTATCTGAACATATGTGACAACTTAAAAAGTGTAGTTATTAAAGTTAAAGAAAAAATTTGATCATATATGGCTATATGTAGTTATTTTCATGCATGTTTTTTAGTTTTACCATATGAAAGCAAATATATCTATGATGATCGGCAAATTGAATATGACATCTTATATAAACTTTTTGCTCTTGTCACCAGTTTTGTCTATGGCACCAAAACACTCCTCCCTGGCGATGGCACCAGTTTTCTCGTGCCATCGTGCATTTTTATTTTATTTTTTCCTTTACTGATACAAGGTAATGATATTTGAGTAAGAAAGTGTTTTGTTGTGTGTGCATGTATAAGTCCAAATACTTTTGTTGTGGTCATTGTAATTTTTCTGGGTTAACTAAACAGTCTAGTTCGAAAAAAAAAAAAAAAAAAAAAAAAAAAAAAAAAAAAAAAAAAGTCAATTATATACTCGTATTTGAACTAACTATAATACAAGTCTTTACCAATAAAAAAAAAGCATATCATATAAACTTGTATAGACCAAACTATTAAGGACTAGACACCGGATCCCTTGCAAAGTGAAAAAAATTACAAAGTGTAGAAAGCCATTCATAATGTGACACATGTCACCCACTCTAAATTATACATAAAATCCGCTCAGGAGTAATTTGGTCTTTTGACCTGTATTTTCTTTTCCACCTCAATTTTCAAACGCATATATCTTTTAAACGACAAACTTTTAGAAAAAACCGATTTTACCATAATTTTTATAATTTGATTCTCTTTAATTTGGTATAAATCTTTTTAATTTTTTCGAAACATTTTTTTTGACATATGAATTGGGTCATGATTTTCTTGATGTTTTTGTTATTTTCGACCCTATTTTTTACCTTAAAAATTGCCGAATTATAATATACTTAAAACACGAAAGTTGAAGATTTTCATTAAATCTTTACCCAGAAATTTCAATGACTCATATCCGATATGATATGAGTGAGATATCGCACGTTAAAGATGACGTTTTAGTCATATTTGTTGCACACAACGTGTTTGATGAAATGTTTAGCTTAGATTTTTTGTCTTAAAATCGAGTTAAATGCACTTATTTTTGTCCCACAATGCATTATTAATAATTTTATTAATGTAACATTCAAAAAGTGATGTTTTTTAATCAATATATTTTTAAAATATACATTTAGTTCATCAGTTAGGTTATTAGGTTCATCAGTTAGGTTATGTTTTGTTCATCAGTTAAGTTATAAGTTATAGGTTCATCAGTTAGACATTTTGTTCATCAGTAACTTTGGTTCATCAATTTTTTCAGATTCATCAATTTCAGGTTCATCAAATTTGATCAAATGTTTGGGTTCATCAGTTATTAACTAACTGATGAACCTATAATTATAGGTTCATCAGTTATTGACTAACTGATGAACCTATTAATGAACCAAAAAATTAATGAACTTAACTGATGAACCTATAATTATAGGTTCATCAGTTAGGTTTATTAATTTTTTGGTTCATTAATTATAAGTTCATCAGTTAGTTTATCAGTTATTGACTAACTGATGAAGCTATAATTATAAGTTCATCAGTTAGGTTCATTAATTTTAGGATCATCAGTTTGTTTATCAGTTATTGACTAATTGATGAACTTATAATTATTTGTCATGTGTTTAGGTTCATCAATTAGTCAAAAATGTTATCATAAAAACTGATGAACAAAATGTTCATCAGTTACTTTGTTTCATCAGTTACTTTGGTTCATTAATTTTTATTATAGGTTCATCAGTTAATTTATTTGTGTTATTATAGGTTATAGGTTCATCAGTTAGTTTATACTTTTTTGTTGATGAATATTTGTTTTGGTTAATCAGTTTTTGTCCTATATTATGTTTTCGGTTCATCAGTTAATGCCATGTGTTATGTTTTTGGTTCATTAGTTAATGTCATGTGTTATGTTTTTTTGGTTCATCAGTTTTAAACAATTTTTCTTTTAATAACTATTAAAAAACTTTACTTTTTGAGTCTTACATTAATAAAATGATTAATAATGCATTGATAAATAAAATTTAGTGCATTTAGCTCAATTTTAACACAAAATATATAAGCTAGATATTTCATCAAACATCTTGTGTGTAACAAATATAAGTAAAACACCATCTTTAACGTGTGTTATCTTACTCATATGAGATCGGATTTGAGTGATTCAAAAACCTGTGTAAAGAGTGAACAAAAATCTATAACTTTCATGTTTTAAGTTTTTCACGATTCGACATTTATAAGGGTAAAAAACAGGGCCGAAAGTAAATGTATCATTAATTTCTAAAGAAAGTAAATGTATTTAAAGAAAATTTTTCTTTGTTTAACACTTCTAACTTCTAAATATGTGCCATCATGGCAGAGGTTAGAAAACTCTAATGAATGGGTAAAGATTTTACATATACTAATATACTATAATTTTTTTAATGGAACTCGTTTTACTTACTTTTGTCATTTTAAAACAAAATTACATAATTTAATTAAATTACTTATCACTTCACAATTTAAGGTAGTTGGTGGCTTTTGATGCATGAAAATTTAATTAAGTTGGTGGTAAGTAATTTAATTTGTATGTCAACATTTTAACATTCTTGCTTTAAATTGTGAAGTGATAAGTAATTTAATTACGTGAGTTTGTTTTAAGTAATTTAATTAAATTATGAAGTGATAAGTAATTTAATTGTGAAGTGATAAGTAATTTAACTAAATTATGTAAGTTTAATTATGTAACTCTAATGTAGGGCTGAGCATCGCGTCGGAACCGACCCGAACCGAAAAAACCGAGAACCGAAAGTCATGAAAAACCGGAACCGAAACCGAACCGATGGGTCGTCGGTTCGGTTTGGTTTTCGTCGGTTCGGTTCGGGTTTGTCGGTCCATGTGTATTTTGGCATATGTTTGTCGGTTTTGGGCCGAACCGAACCGAACCGACCCGAAACCGAAATCATGTAAAACCGGAAACCGAAACCGAACCGACGGGCCGTCGGTCCGGTTCGGTTTTTGTCGGTTTGGTCGGTTTCGTCGGTCCGATTTGGTTTTGAACCTTCAATGCTCAGCCCTACTCTAATGATAAGTATTGCATGGCTTTTGGTGTCACTAGTTTACAAAAATCAAATTTAGTTGGTGGTAAGTTTGTATGTCATCATTTTAACATTCTTGCTGTTTTTAAATATATTTCTTCTTATCAAAGAATCAAACAATAAATTACTAGTCTTAAATTTAATGCAACTTGGATTAAAAAAAAAAAAAAAAGAAAAAGAAAAAAATCCCATTTCAAACTTTATCTGAATCGCCTTGTCTATAGCATGGCTTTTGGTGTCGCTAGTTTACAAAATTAAAATTTAGTTGGTAAGTTTGTATGTCATCATTTTCACATTATTGCTGTTTTTAAATATATTTCTTCATACAAAGAATCAAACAATAAATTGCTAGTCTTAAATTTAATGCAACTTGGATTAAATAGAAAAAAAAAAAGAAAAAAAAAAAGAAAAAACATTTCAAACTTTATCTGAACATATGTGACAACTTAAAAAGTGTAGTTAATAAAGTTAAAGAAAAAATTTGATCATATATGGCTATATGCAGTTCTTTTCATGCATGTTTTTTATTTTTACCATATGAAAGCAAATATATCTATGATGATCGGCAAATTGAATATGACATCTTATATAAACTTTTTGCTCATGTCACCAGTTTTGTCTATAGCACCAAAACACTCCTCTCTGGCGATGGCACCAGTTTTCTCGTGCCATTGTGCTTTTTTATTTTATTTTTTCATTTACTGATACAAGGTAATGATATTTGAGTAAGAAAGTGTTTTGCTGTGTGTGCATGTATAAGTCCAAATACTTTTGTTGTGGTCATTGTAATTTTTCTGGGTTAACTAAACAGTCTAGTTCAAAAAAAAAAAAAAAAAAAAAAAAAAAAAAAAAAAAAGTCAATTATATACTCGTATTTGAACTAACTATAATACAAGTCTTTACCAATAAAAAAAAAGCATATCATTTAAACTTGTATAGACCAAACTATTAGGGGTGGCAACCTTGCGGTTTGGGGGGTTCGGCAAGGCTTGCCGTTCGGCAACAAGGATTGCCAGTCCATCGGTAAGCATCAATCGGCAACCAAATCGGTATGTTGTACCGAATCGGTATGGCTATTTCCCAAGAAAAAAGGAACGTTGCATATTTAATGAATTCGAACGTTGAGGCAATTTTTGGTAAAAAAAAAGCACGATTCTTGGTCAAAAACCAATAATAAAAACGAGTTTTTCTTACAAGGGTATGTTGAAGATGATTTAGTAAGATCAAAAAGCTTGACAGATGAAGATTTAGATTAGTTGAAAGAGTGTTTTGATTTGGGTTTTGGTATCAAAAAGTTGCCGGAAAATGAGGAGGAGGAGGTGGTCTCTCCTCCTGCTCAAGGGCCTATTGCTTTGGAGCTTTGTTATTCCATGAGTCAACATATTGCTCTTTGTCGCCTTTTGTGTAAGTTGAGGAGGAGGAGCCATTTTGATCTTCGTCGCCTTTTGTAAGTTGAAGTAATTTTATATGTACATATTGGAAAAACATATTGATTTTTGTAATTAGTTTTTTTTTTGCATCAAGATTGCCACTAAAAATGATGTTGAGGTATGGTGTGGCATGAAAATGTTTGGCAAAATATTATTGGTTCATTTTGGTTAATGTTGAGGCAAGGTGTGGCAAGGTTGCCACCCCCTTAAGGACTAGACACCGGATCCCTTGCAAAGTGAAAAAAATTACAAAGTGTAGAAAGCCATTCATAGTGTGACACGTGTCCCCAACTTTAAATTATACATAAAATCCGCCCAGGAGTAATTTTGTCCTTTGACCCGTTTTTTCTTTTCCACCTCGATTTTCAAACGCATATATCTCTTAAACGACAAACTTTTAGAAAAAACAGATTTTACCATAATTTTTAAAATTTTATTCTCTTTAATTTGGTATAAATCTTTTTAATTTTTTCGAAACATTTTTTTTGACATATTCATTGGGTCATGATTTTTTTGATGTTTTTGCTATTTTCGACCCTATTTTTTACCTTAAAAATTGCCGAATCTTAATTTACTTAAAACACGAAAGTTGTAGATTTTAATTCACTCTTTACCCAGAAATTTCAATCACTCAAATCCGATATGATACGAGTGAGATATCGCACGTTAAAGATGACGTATTAGTCATAACGTGTTTGATGAATTGTTTAGCTTAGATTTTTTGTCTTAAAATCGAGTTAAATGCACTTATTTTTGTCCCACAACGCATTATTAATAATTTTATTAATGTAACATTCAAAAAGTGATGTTTTTTAATCATTATATTTTTAAAATATACATTTAGTTCATCAGTTAGGTTATTAGGTTCATCAGTTAGGTTATGTTTTGTTCATCAGTTAAGTTATAGGTTATAGGTTCATCAATTACTTTGGTTAATCAATTTTTTCAGATTCATCAATTTCAGGTTCATCAAATTTGATCAAATGTTTGGGTTCATCAGTTATTGACTAACTGATGAACCTATAATTATTATAGGTTCATCAGTTATTGACTAACTGATGAACCTATAATTATAGGTTCATCAGTTTAGTTCATTAATTTTTTGGTTCATTAATTATAGGTTCATCAGTTATTGACTAATTATAGGTTCATCAGTTAGGTTCATTTATTTTTTGGTTCATTAATTATAGGTTCATCAGTTAGTTTATCAGTTATTGACTAACTGATGAACCTATAATTATAGGTTCATCAGTTAGGTTCATTAATTTTAGGTTCATCAGTTTGTTTATCAGTTATTGACTAATTGATGAACTTATAATTATTTGTCATATGTTATGTGTTTAGGTTCATCAATTAGTCAAAAATGTTACCATAAAAACTGATGAACAAAATGTTCATCAGTTACTTTGTTTTATCAGTTACTTTGGTTCATCAATTTTTATTATAGGTTCACCAGTTAGTTTATTTGTGTTATCATAGGTTATAGGTTCATCAGTTAGTTTATGTTTTTTTGTTGATGAATATTTGTTTTGGTTAATCAGTTATTGTCCTATATTATGTTTTTGGTTCATCAGTTAATGTAATGTGTTATGTTTTTGGTTCATCAGTTTTTGGTTCATCAGTTAATGTCATGTGTTATGTTTTTTTGGTTCATCAGTTTTAAACAATTTTTCTTTTAATAACTATTAAAAAACTTTACTTTTTGAGTCTTACATTAATAAAATGATTAATAATGCATTGAGAAGCAAAAATTAGTGCATTTAGCTCAAGTTTAACACAAAATATATAAGCTAGATATTTTATCAAACATCTTGTGTACAACAAATATGAGTAAAACACCATCTTTAACGTGTGTTATCTTACTCATATGAGATCGGATTTGAGTGATTCAAAAACCTGTGTAAAAAGTGAACAAGAATCTATAACTTTCATGTTTTAAGTTTTTCACGATTCGACATTTATAAGGGTAAAAAACAGGGCCGAAAATGCCAAAAATATCAAGAAAATCAATAACTATTTTATATGTAAAAAATAAAAGTTCGAAATATTTAACAAGATTTATACCAAATTAAAGAGGATTAAATTTTAAAAATTATAGTGAAATCGCTTTTTCGTAAAAATTTGTCGTTTGAAAAATATTTGCGTTTGAAGTTTTAGAGTAGAATAAAGAAACGGTTAAAATGACCAAAATGCCCCCTAACCGAATTTAAAAAGAAAAACGGGAGGGAGTGGGTGGTAGACACTTGTCACATGGTGAGTGGCTTTCTTGCCTTTTTAATTTTTTTTTACTTTTTAAAGGATCGCATCTCTTAAGGACTAAACTCAAAAAAGATATATAAAAAAGATAATCGTCTTCTTCTTCCTTTGGTACCTGTTGCAGAAACAAACCACAAACACAAATCACCATAAAAAAAAGAAAAAAAAGAAAAAAGAAAAAAAGGTTACCTTTCGCGTGAGCTGTTAGCTACGGCGCCACAGCCCACTAGTCGAGCTCCGGTCTGGTCCCTCGTGCCATCATTGATGGCTTGAGCCATCAGCCACTGTACCTTGATCTCTTATAAGGATAACCTCATGGCTAAGATGTATCCTGAAAATAAGAAAGCCCTGACCACGACACTCATATTAAATGTTTTCTATTCAGATGATGTTGTTCAGAATGTTTAGGATGATTCAGAGGATGAAGTAGATGAGAGGAGCAGTCGGGAGTACATGGAAGACCTGAACAAGGAATTCCATAAATGTGTTTTACTAGCAAACTCAGAAAGATTTATCAAAAGGAATTCTTCTAAGTTCAGTGAAACAAAATATTTTCAAAATGAGTGTTTTAAATGTAGAAAGCCTGGTCACTTTGCTAAAGACTGTTTTTCTTAAACATCCTCACCATCTAATCTATCACAAAATCAAAACAAATTCCAACCAAAAGTGATTACCTTTTGTCAATTCTCTCAAAACAATTAAACTAAACCTAGAATTCAAATAGATTATATGGCCAAGTATAAAAGGCTAAAGCCAAACTTGCTCTTTTAGAAGCAAGTCCCTCAAAATCACAATCTTCAACTTCATCGGAATCTAAAAGCAAATGTCTAGTTGTTGAAACCTATGACTAGGACAATGAGAAGATTCCTCTAATGATGATGAAGAAGTTGAACTAAAAGTGCTTATGGCACTCTCTGATGATGAGAAACTTGCATCAAGAAGGAACATGCTAGAAATGGTCAATGGGTCCATATCACCATGTGATACAGGATTTCTAACCAGGTCTTAAATTTATAATAGTCTCGTCTACCTATGGTCTACCTTATACACTCACGGGCAGTGTACCCAATCTTGTGTAGTGTAGTAATCGGTAAAACCGAGGTCGTCCCAAGAGATATGTGTTTCTGGATTTTAACCTAAGTCTATGTCATTATTTTAAAAGGGGTTTATGATTGTTGAAATGATTAAACTAATTTAATAGAAATGAAATGCAAAAAGTAAAATGAGTTGTAAACAGTATGGAGAAAGTGTACTAGCCTAGTTGTTTATCCTACATTTCTATGACTATGTTTTCTGATTAAACTTCCTATTGCTTCAAGTGGGGCATAAAATTCACTAGACTCCTATGGTCAATTCGTCTAGCCTATCTCCCTAGAATCCGTCTAGGACGCCAAAGGTTTGGATCCTTTATGGTCATCAAAGCTTATTGGTACATGTTAGATCGTTGTAGCTCGAGGTTGTTTAGACCTCATATAATCTAGGCATAATAACATTGAATATGCAGCGGAATAATAATTAAAAACATCAATGTTATCAACAAGGTTTTTCCCCAATCAGTCAGTTATATTAATAACGTGTTATCTAAATTATAACAAGGATCAATGAATTGATCTTGAGACTAAATAACCCTAGACGTTTACATGACAAACGTCTAGACACACACACGCCTTTCTTAGTCGACTACATATTTGAAGACTTATGTAAAAACCCTAACCCTTGATCTCTTTATATAATATAGATTTAGGGTTTACAAAATACTACAAAGGACTAAAATATAAATATTCTTTTGCAAGCAAGTCCCTTGTGTTTTATTCTTCATTAATTGAAGAATTCTCCCATGTCACTTTAAGTCCTTCATGTTTCATTCTTTCTTGTTTTGTATCATCAAATCTAATAGACCCAACAATCTTCCCCTATTTGATGATGACAAAACAACCACGAATCTTGTACGAACTTCGCTAGACGAAGTAGAGAAATTGAGATAATTGAATCTCACCATGAATGAAACAATCTTGTCTTCCCCTTAAACCATGTCATGCCACTCCAACATCTCTTCCCCTTTATGGAAAACTAGAAGGGGGGGGGGGGGGTGATGACATCAAATAAGTACATTATATTGACATCATTTATCCTATTTAATTGACTTGTTTTACTTAATTATGTATGAGAATCGATGCTTGATTGTTTACTTTAGTGATTCTCAGGAAATAACAAGCAATAGGTGAAACTTGGCAATTTTGGACTAATTATTGAGCAAATTAATCAAGATGGAAAAGTCTACTGAAATCAAGGAGATACACCGGATCATTCTAGACAGATGTGCCGTACTATCATACTTAGATGAATTCGAAAACCATTGCCTGACTTTGAAGAATGCGCTGCATGTAATTTTATCATGCGCTGTATATGAAGCTTTGGTCAACGAAGAAGATCCAGCTTGTTCTACTCTAGATACACCACATCACATTATTGACATACGGCGTATCACTATCAAGACTTCACCATATATAATCCAAGATACTGAAGGACATGCGCCGCATAAAGATTCAAGTTATGCCGCATCTGAAGACGGTGTACGAAGATTCCAGAATATAATAATGTTAGACCCCACGCGAAGTTACCTCAATGCACCGCATCTACTTAGTTGATGCGCCGCATCGAACCCTCTGACAGAAACTATAAATGGACCCTCATTACCTACGAATTTTGTGTGCAACATAAATGTTATGACCTAATATATCAACTCTATCATGTTATATAAGCATGTATGAAGATCAAATGGTGACTTAAGATTCATGTATATGCATGTCGACTTGTATAAAGTGAATAAGATGAAAAGGAGGCTTGCATTACACTAGAGAAAACACACATACACACACTCAAGCACACTCACAAATGAGGTGTGTTCATGGAGGCTTATATAGTTCCTATCATAAGCCACATGGGCTTTGCCATGGGCTTGTTCATGGAGTGGATTGGGCTTGTTGATTACATAAGGATACAAGGCTAATATTACATAAGCTACTAACCTATTAGCTTAGCCCAATCCACGAGCCCATTAAATATTCAATTATATATTCTATGACACATAACAAAGTTCCCATTCTAGAATGACCATCACTTCATTATATATTTCTTTAATGCTAACAATCTCCCCCTAAGGGGTGGTCATTCGAATGATGCTCCACGTGATTAGGTTTTCTGTATTCTTTGTCTTGAACTTTGTGTGTCGTTGCTGAATAGTCTTTAGTCTTTGTTCCTTCATGCTTTGTGATCTTTGATGACTGACTTTTCATGATTCTTAGTTCTTTTGTGATGTGGAGCAATCTGCCTTTCGTCACTTCTGCGTCTGTGGTGGTTGTCCGCCATTCCAACATGCTCATACATCTTTGGACTTCATCATACATACATTTGTTGTTTCTGTTCTTTCACTTTGATCTTTGTCACTATACTTTGTAGATTCTTCTTTTTGGCATAGAGTCTTTCTTTGACTGTTGCTATCCTTTGATCTTTGTGAGAACTTTCCTTTGACTTTGTGATGCATGTATGAGCATGTGGAATCCATTGCCATGGAGATGATGTATAGCTGCAGGTAAACAGTTAGCAATAAATCAACCGGTACTTACAGATAAGGAATTAGAGATTGTCAACAACATAGTGTGAAGACTCCTTCTAACCCTTACCATGGCCGTTCCCATTTCGGATACTCCCGAGGGAGCTTACGAGACCTACTAAGTAGCTCAATGAATGGGTGAGTCGCTGGGGATCACTCCACGACTGTAGACCGTTTGAAACCACCGCGAACACTAAGCGTAACCCATAAAGAATTACCGAAGTGACCTGCTGTCAGGGCTGCTTGATGTTGACCCTGGCAGGAATTTCCGTTCAATCATTAAGAAAATACATAGGTAAATCCTCTCATAAACGTTCTCGGCAGATTGCTAAGATCTACGTAGGACTCTTAAGTTTACATCTGGCGTCCTTAATGATGAACAACCAGTGTAGAAATATCATGTGTTCCTATGAGATCTTTTGATGAATCTCGGGGCTCTAGACTCGATAAGTGCACATTTGGTTTCCTATGCGGAGATTAGGGAGAGGTCTCCTGCTTCAATATCAACCTTCTCTAAGAGACAGATCGATAGATTACACCGGTTCCCCGTGAGAATGAAACAAGCTCTTTTAAGAAAACTTGAGTGGCTAGAAAGTTAAGTGCAGTGCGTCACTAGGTCCATGACGTCTTTATCTTCAATACCGGTGTCACCTTAGTAACAACCAGTAGCATATGAGTTGAACCCGGTGTCTGCCCTAAGGTTGAACATATGGTGGGCTATTTCTTTTCACCCTTTTTCATAACTTTTCTTTATAATTCTTCAACCCCTTCTTTCTCCTTTCTCATTTTCTCCTTTTTTCAATCATACCTAAGGACTTCTATTTCTAACTATTGGAATTGTCCTTGGGGAGATCCCTCCGGCTCTGGCGGATCATAGGACGGTTTTTCCTAACCTTAGTCACCTTATAACTCCATGACTATCCTATAATTGCCATAAAACCATTCATTTGAAAATCTCTCAAAGTGTTTATGATAATAAAACACATTGTTGTTACCACTTTGAGAGTTTTGCAACTTTTGAAGGACTCCCCCTTCACATGTGCTCATGAATTTTTAAGAAATTTGCACATACGTGAGGAGTTTGCACTTTTTGAATTGATCCACTTTCAGTGAACATGACCGATTCGAGACACGCTTACATCACTAGTTAGACTAGCTTGAAGTTATTACCCGTCCTGGTCAAGTCCAAAGAAAGTCTCTCGATATGGTACATTCTACTCAGACAAGTCATATTCGAGACACGCTTACATCACTAGTTAGACTAGCTTGAAATTATTGCCCGTCCAGGACAAGTCTTTTCGATTACAGATATTTTAAGCTTCGTCAATTCATTGGTACATTCTGAGTCGAGCTCTTTTGAGATTCAGTCACAATCTTTAAACATCTTTGATCACATTTTAATCATGTCTTCTCCCCCTCAAAAATAGCATATCGTGATATTTTTGATATCAACAGATTAAGAAAAAGCTTTTTGGAGAGAAAGACAGATTTCTTTTTGCATGAATTCGGAACAATTTTGTTTTAGTACTCCCCCTTAATGATAGCATATTTTAAAATCAATTAAGGGTTTTGAGGGAGTTATCTTGAGCACTCATTTTGAGAGATTCTGAGGAATCTTTTGAATAATCTTGAAAAAGTGCTCAAGAATTTTGTTTGAAAACAAGTTTATGCTTGAAATCTTTTTCGTTTGTTTAGACTCGAACCTTTTGAAAAAGGTTTCGTCATTGAACATACGAGTCCTTGATTTGAAAATAATCAGAAGTCATCATATTAAGCCCGGGTTTCGTACTAAAGTATACGAAAGCCATAGTGAAGAAACTTTTAAGAAACGACATGTTTTAGAAAAACATTATAAAGAACTCCCGTTCAAGCATCTGTACATGTCCGTATCATTGTTGAATGACATTTCTAGAGACGTACAGAATATTGATTTATACGAGAGACATGTCGTGAGAAGAATATTTTTGGATTTTTTGGTTTTATATTGTTTTTATATTTTTTGAAATTTTATATTTTTGTATTTTGTTTTTGTTGGTTTTTCAAATTTTGTATTTTGTTTTTTTCGAAAATATTTGCAGCGAAGCGATTTTGAAGACATTTTTCAAGAAGATTCGAGAAGACGTTCTAGCTCCTCAGGAGTTAGGCTTCGCATGCCAATTCGTCGGACTAAATAGTCAAACCATTCTTTTGGAAGGGCTTTAGTAAATAGATCGGCGAGTTGGTAATCAGTCTTAACGAAAAATAATTCAACAGTACCCTCTTCTACGTGCTCTTTGATGAAATGGTAGCGGACTTTGATATGCTTCGTCTTTGAGTGTTGCACGGTATTGCACGAGATGGCTATGGCACTTTTTGAGTCACAATACATAGGTATTCTGTCAAAAGTAAAGCCATAATCTGTGAGCTGTGTCCTCATCCAAAGAACTTGGGTACAACACGCAGATAGAGACACATACTCGGCTTCGGCAGTTGAAAGTGCAGTACAATCCTGTTTCTTTGACGACCAGCTTACTAGCTTTTCACCCAAAAATTGTGCTCCTCCAGATGTACTCTTTGCTGAAACTTGATCACCGGCATGGTCAGCATCTGAAAATGCTGTTAGATTAAATCCCGATTCCTTCGGATACCAAAGTCCCATGTTAATGGTGCTTCGTAGGTACTGAAAGATCCGTTTAACCTCTTTGAGGTGAAGTTCGGTAGGCTTTGCCTGAACCGTGCTAATAAACAAACAGCAAATTGAATATCGGGTCGACTAGCAGTTAGGTACATGAGAGAACCGATCATGCTCCGATATTTCTTCGGATCGATGGGTTTCCCAAACAAATCAGTACCTATTTTTGGTGAAGTGACCATTGGTGTACCAACAGAATCACAGTTTTCCATTCCATGTTTTTTCAAAATCTCTATTGTATACTTAGCTTGATTGATAAAAATACCACGAGGGGATTGATGTATTTGTAAACCAAGAAAGAATTTTAGTTCCCCCATCATGGACATTTCAAATTTACTTTTCATGAGATTTTCAAAATGTTTTGAATGGTTAGGATTGGTTGATCCAAAAATTATGTCATCCACTTAAATTTGAACGATCAAAATGTATCTTTGAATTTTTTGATAAACAAGGTGTCATCAACCGTTCCTTTTGTGAAATTGTTTTTGAGCAAGAAAGATGATAGATCGTCATACCACGCTCTTGGAGCTTGTTTTAAACCATAAATGGCTTTCTTAAGCTTGTAGACGTAGTCTGGATGATATTTGTCGATGAATCCCTCTGGCTGACTCACATACACTTCTTCTTTCAGAGTTCCATTCAAGAAAGCTGTCTTAATGTCCATCTGATAGACTGTGATGTTTTTGTGAGCTGCATAGGCTAAGAAAATCCGGACTGCTTCAAGTCTAGCTACAGGCGCGAATGATTCTTCGAAATCTATCCCTTATTCTTTTGGATATCCTTTAGCCACGAGACGAGCTTTGTTACGAATTACAGTCATTTCCACATCCAGTTTGTTCTTCCACAACCACTTGAGATCAAGAACTCGTTTATCAAGTGGTCGTTCAATAAGTTCCCAACTATCATGTAACAGGTACTGAAGAAGTTCCTCCTGCATCGCTTCAATCCAAGGGTTTTCTGCCATTGCTTCCCGAATGTTCTTTGGTTCTTTGAGGCTTATTGAGCAAATGTAAATGCACAATTCGAGATCGGTGGCAAGTTGTCTCCTCGTCTGAACTGGCTTTGAAGGTTCACCAATAACTTGTTCTATTGGATAGTCTTTTGTCCATTGAAACGTAGAAGGGTACCTTGGGTTTAACGTATGTGTGTTAGACGGTTCTTGTAACCTTGAAGAAGATTCAGCAGAGTCTGTTGCAAATGGGTTTTCAAATACTTCTTCTTCTTCTAACGCAACATCGTTTGAATTATTTGTTGGTTCTTCTTGAAAATTTGTGTTTTGATTTTGCTCATCAACTCTTGGTAGAACGATTTCAATAACTGGAGTTGCTGTAGTAGATGTTGATGATGCTGAGGGAGTTGGTGCTTCAGCTTCGATTGTTGTAGACGCATCTTGTGATGGTGGTGGTGGTTGATGGTTTTGAGCGCGTGCAGCGGAATGTTGTTGAGATGCATTAGTCGAAGTTCCACCATAGTATTCATCAAACATTAACTCGAAGAAATTTTCCAGTTCTTGTTCTGAAGGTTTTTCAGTGTTTGTTGATTGAGCTCCATTAGGCACGAGTCCTGAACTGATGTGTCCAGAAGTCTGCTGGTTTGGTGCGGGTCCTAATCCGTTTTGATTAGAAGCCATTGGATTAAGCGCGGGTTCTAGAGCGTATCTCTCAGAAGCCATTTGTGAAATCTCGTCAAACTTCACATTCATCGTCTCCATTATCCTTTTTGTTCGTCTATTATACACCCTGAATGCCCTCGAGTTTTCTGAGTATCCAATGAATATTCCAATATCACCTTTAGCTTTTAACTTTCCTAGATCTTCTCTATCAGTCGTCGGATAGCACAAAGCGCCAAATACGTGAAGGTAAGAGATGTCAGGTTTACGGTTGTTCACTAGCTCATATGGGGTTTTATTGAATCTTGGATGAATTAGGGATCGGTTTTGAGTAAAACAAGCAGTGGCAACAGCATCAGCCCATAAGAATAGTGGTGCACTAGAATAAATTAGCATTGTGCGAGCAGCTTCCACAAGAGTTCGGTTTCTTCTTTCAACTACCCCATTCTGCTGTGGAGTTCCAACAACTGATGTTTGGTGAGTCATTCCAACATCTTCAAAATAGGTTCTTAACTCCTGATTTGTGAATTCTGTGCCATTATCTGTTCTTACAATCCTTACTGGAGCTTGAAGTAGAACTTGAATACGCTTCAGAAAGGTGATGATGATGCCTGGTGCTTCGTCTTTTGATCTCAAAAACTTTACCCATGTATATCTTGAATAATCATCAACGATAACAAAAATATACTTTTTCCCATTAATGCTTTCAACTCTCATTGGGCCACATAAGTCCATGTGCAACAAATGTAACCTTGCTTCCGAACCAGGTACGGTTTTAGGTTTATATGATGCTCTTTTGCTTTTTCCTTGTTCGCATGATGGACATAGATGATCCTTGGTGTATTTGAACTTAGGAAGACCGTTGATGATGTTGTCTTTGGCTAACTTGTTGATGGTGTCGAAATTGAGATGGGATAAACGTCTATGCCACAGCCAGGACTTAGTTTCGGTTGCCCTTGTCATAAGACAAATTGGTGATGTAGAAGCCATTTGGTTGATGTAAATAGCATACAAGTTTGTACTACGATTACCAGTTAAGAGATCATCACCAACCAAATTTCTAATAAAACCGTGTTTCTCCTGAATGCAACTTCTAAATCTGCATCACAAAACTGCCCAACTGAAAACAAGTTGTGTCTCAACCCTTCGACATAGTAAACTCGAGTGATCAAAAAATTCCCAAACTGAAGATCTCCAAAACCCAGAATAGCTGCTACATGATCATTTCCAAAGCGTACAGTTCCCATGAATTTCCATATGAAATTGATCAGCAGCTTTAAATTCCCGGTCATGTGCTTGGAGCAACCCGAGTCGACGATCCAAAGACATATTTCGATAACCTGCCAATAACAGAAGAATTTGTATTTGGAAACCGTTTTGAATTTGGTTCCATGGGGTTAGGGGTAAAATCTGAATCACATTCATAGAAGGTATCTACTTGTCCATTTTGAACAACTTTCAATTTGCCATCCTGAATAATGAATTCTCTACCCGTAGGTTTCCACATACAATACTTAAGGTAGTTCCTAGGCATACGACTACTAGTGGTAGACCTAAAGCGTGCAACTAATCTTTCTATAGATCTAGATCTAGCACTAGTTGCCTTTGGAACATACTTCTGTTCAGGCGTATCATTCACACTCTTAGAAACACATTCATCATGAACATCATTAATTAAACTTTTCTTGCATATTAAACAAATAGAGTCATTACATGCATTAGAACCAATACTTTCGACATTACATTCGATGAATCATGTTTCTTATTGCAAAGCGATAAATTTCTAGGGTGTTCTTCTACTTCTTCAACTTTATTCTTGCTAGTACTCTTAGAGGCAGACGAGACTCTATTGTTCCTTGTATTGCTCCTAGGCTTTAGTCTGCTGCTCTTAGAGGTGCTTTCTAATCCTATAGAAGGTAAGGCACACACATTAGGATTTATATTGTTGTCCTTTTTTGCATCACTAGACTCTTTAGAATTATCCTTTATGCTCGCATTTGTCTTAGATGTGGAGGCAGACGCATTAGTGGGACTAATCCTAAAAAGGCCAGGTGCTATCACTTTTGGTGTTTCGACAAGCGCTTTTCCATTATCAACAATCTTTTCATTTTCACTGTTCTTGGGCAAGGGTGTTGGAGTGACTGGTTTTGTCAAATCCTTTTTCTCATCGACTTTTGGAGCAAACCGTGAAATTGACATTTTTGGTTTTTGAATAGTGTTTGGAACATTTGGTTTCTCCAAAGTCGATGGTTTTTGATTGAGGCAAAAGCAGTCAACTAAAGTCAACCACGGATGTGGTCAACCAAGTCAAATTGTCTAAGAGTCAATGCTCCGCGGAATATAGTGTTTCCCCAGGTCGTTATGTCCCGACGAGGTGTGATGGTTATTAAACGAGTTTGTGATCGGGTGAATTTGGATAGGAAAAGGTTTGTGAGTGATTAAACTAGGGAATCTATAAAGAAATAGCTTAAACAAGCTATATAGATGAGTACGTGAAAGTGAGATACCTAAAAACGTTTGAAATCTAAAAACGCGTACGTTTACATTTGAAATAACGTAAACATACAAAATAAAACGTGAAAACTGAAATCTGAAAACCCCCAGGGGGTGAAAATGACTTTTTTACAAACCTAAGGTTAAAAGAAAATTTTTAGAAAATTAAAATAAATTTTTACACTATTTAATTATTTAATATTAATTAAATACAATTTAATACTTATTATTAATATTTAAAATACTTAAATACAAAATAATATTATTTAAATACTAGAAAAATGAAAATAAAATTGCTAAAATTATAAAATAACTAAAAACTAATTTTAAAATTAAAAATAAGTATTTTTGTCTTTTTGTGAATTTTATATTAATTAATTACTAATTAAATATTAATTACCTAATTAAACTATTTTAAATTATAAAAAATAGAAAATGAACAGTAAAAATTCTATAAAAATTCCTAAAATTATATTATACTATATAAAAGCTAGTAAAAATATAAAAACTAGGTCTTACTTAATAAAAACTAATTATGCTATTTAAAACTTAATTATTGATTAGTTATTAATAAAACTAATATTAATTCAAATTAATACTAAATTACAAAATAAAAATCTGAAAAATTTACTAAAATTACTTTACTATGAAAGGTAATTAATAAAAATATAAAAATGCCAACTACTTAACAAAAATACAAAAATGAAAATTAAAATTTAAATTACATTAAATAGAAACTATCACTTAAAATTAAATTGTTTTTTCTTGATTTTTCTTTTTGAAAACTAATTTACACCTAAAAAAAATCAACTTTTATAAAAACAACTTTTCTGTAACTTGAAAATAAGCACTGTGGAAAGCAATAAGCCAAACAGTTGACTTATGTTGACCAAGAAGGAAAATAAGCTCAAACTAGCTTAAGTGGGACCCACAATGATTGAATCTGGTTCCAATAAGTTATATGAACTTGTTTAAGCTAAGAAAAACAAAAGGTGTCCACAGAATAAGCCAAAAGCACCTAAATAAGCACTTGGTAACTTATCTCAAACCAGAAAATGGGACAAGGTTCAATGGCTGATTCAGGTGGGGTCCACAAGTCCTATTGTCAAACCAATGGTCAAAATGTGAAGTCTACTAGGAGGGGGTTTGAATGAACCAAGGTTTGGACAAAGGGACCCACTGAGGTGGCCAGAAACTACCACCAAAGTGGTGGTGGTGGCTGTGGAGCTGCTGCAGCAGGGCAGGGTTCCCCCCTGCAGCCTACTTTGGGGGTGTGTGGGGCCCAGGGAAAAATTCACAAAATTATAACAACTATGGGACACTAAATTTGAGGTGGGCGGTTGTAATTAGGGACAAGTTTCAAAGTCTCAAACCTTATACAAAATTCACAATAAATACTTGGAATTTTGGAAAAATGGAAGAACATGCAACTTTGACTTTTTCATTAAACTTGCAAATTGACTTTTCCCAACTTTGGGTGATCACTACTGATTGAAAATGACTTTTTAGGCTAAGATAGAGTTGAATTACACTAAAAAACAAGCTTAAGTACTAATATGGTGGTTCATGGAACTCAATTCCTTCAACAGTGGACTGTCAAGGGGTTTGATAATGATTTTGACTATTTTGACTATAACTAATGGTTTTTATAGTTTCAATGTTCTAATAAAACTTATTGCAAAATGTTTTGACCAAAAGAACTCCCTGAAACAAGCAACACCATAAGCTAAATTCTAAATCCAAACACCCCTTTTGAGGACAGTTAAGGAGGGATTGTGCAACAAATTGATGAACCAAACCATGAAACTGAAATTACACTTACACTAACCTAAGATAAACATAAATAGACAAGAATTAACTACAAATAACCATAATATCCAATAACTATAAAAAATGAGCAAGTATGAAATTGAAATGGAACTTACTATGATCCTAGCTAGGTACTGAGAAACAAGATCCAATAATCAAACTACCACCTCCCCTGAGGTTCTAGAATCCTTACAATCCAGAATGACCAGTCTCCTTTGCTTCTTTCTTATCCTCCACAGATTTTTTATCTATCGCCCATTTTTATGGTATTTTTGAGGATTTTAAGTTTTAAAGACTACCACTGATTTTAGCACTCAAGAAGCTTATAAAAGCTTATTAATGATTAAAGTAGGCTTAAATAACCAATAAACAACAACTTCTAACAAGATAAGAAAATTTGAGAAATTTGCATAGAAATAGCATAAACTGAGTTTGGACTTGAAAACTAAAATTGATGATTAAAACAAGTTACAAATACACTAAAATTGAGATTACAATCTTTTTAAACTAAAGAGTACAAATAAAAACCAAGTTTACACTAAATTCGACCCTAAAATTATTCTACAACTACTCCTAGTTAACTAACTGCTCCCTTTTCTCTTTTCTTTAACTTTTATAGCTCCCAGGGAGTTTCTTTGACTTTCTCAACAACTTGTGAGCCCTTGGATGGCGTGCTTTGATCCTGACCTTTGAAATTGCAATTGGCGGGAAAAGGTGTTTTGGCAGGTAATGGTTTCTTGGAGCAAATTGTGGTTAATTAATTGGTTTTGGAAGGTTGTGGAGGCTAGGGGGAACAAGGTGTGGGTTGTGGATTGGAGGTATAAGGGGTGGATTTATTTGTTGGGTTTTGTAATAAAAAAAGGGTCCGTTTGTTTTGAGTTTAATCACAAGGACCAATTTGTAATTTATGAAAAGTGAGGGTGTGTTGTGACAAGTCTCCAAAATACAAGTAAGGATAATTCCTGCCAAGTTTCATTAGCACATGGACAAAAAGTGATTTTTTTTCATTTTGAAATTCACATGGACCAAAATTGTCATTTTTCAAAAGTCCAGGGACCAAACATGTAATTTCCTCAAAATTTTCATCCAGGGATTAAAAGTGACACATATGAATTCCCAAGGACCAAAATTGATTTTTTTCATCCAAAAATTCCCACCAGGGACCAAATCTGCCAAAGTTTGAAACTTCAGGGACTAATTTTGTAATTTTCCAAAACTTTTCCAATTTTTCACCAAAGGACAAAATATGACAACTTATGATTTCAAAAGGACCTTTGGTGACTTTTCTTTCCAAATAAGTGCTCAGGGACTAATTTTGCCAAATTTTGAAAGTTGGGGGACTGAAACTGCCAATTTTGCAAACTTTGTACGTTTTTCATCTGTTTTTACTCTTTTTTGCATCTAAAACATATAAAACACAATTTTGAAATATTTTTAGTATTTTGATGCATTTCTGAGTGTTTTTGTATGTTTTGCAGTTCAGATTTGACCAAAAATGATGAGTGTTTGAGCACTCATCAGTTTTGCAAACTTGGTTTCCTCACCCTTCCCTTTTTGAATTTCAAGCTGAGCCCTCAAAAGATCATTTTGCTCTTTCATGTTCTTGAAGGCACGCTCATACGACAATTTGTCATACTTGCATTCTTCCATTTTTTGATCAAGTTGTTTAAAACATGACACATTTTCTTTTTCAAGCTTTATAAGAGCATTTTCATATTTGGAAACAATTTCGGAGGTTTCAGCTCTTTGTCTTTCGTCGTCTTGAACCGAATATGTTTGTATGATGATGGACATTATATCAGTAGACATAACAGCTTCGAAGAGAGAATCATTTAACCTTTCCAAAACATTCATGTTTTCACGAGTTTCATTAGCTTCGTTTACCAGGGATTTGTGATCCTTGACAAAGTCGGCTGTTTCTTTTAAGAAAGCGTTTTCAAAATGGATTACTCACGCGCTGATGTTATTCAGTGGGATAGTAATTTCGTTTTCAAAAACCTTTTTCTGTTCGATATGAAAACTAGAATGCCAGTCGTTAATACTGATAGTAGTTTTAGATTGAACAATATTTTGAAGTTCTTGAATTCTCTTTTTAACGTCATCAAGAATGTCTCTAGCCTCACTTGTATTAAAGTGTTGTTATAAGACATTTATTCCATTTTAGAAAGAGATTTGGAAACAACTTTCTTTTTAGAAAAGAATTTCGCGAAAGGTCGTTTTATGGAAAACACAGATGGTTCTGTTTGTGGAACAAAAGTAATTCCCGAAAGTTTGTTCAATTTGTTGTAATCAATGGGTTTCAAATCCTTTTGTTTCATTTTATTTATGCTCTCTTCGACAAGTTCCATCGTTTGCACAGAATCTCGAACGACGGGAGGATCATGTTTGGTGTAAATCACATTACCATTATACAAAACATTCTGTTCTTGTTGAGCTTTCTTGAGATTACAAGGAGTGGTGTTACCAAGAGCCATTTTATGTTTCGTATGGTAAATCGGATTAGTTTGATTTGAAATCATTTTCATTGTTTGACTTGACTGACCCGACTTAACCACTAATTCTTCTAAATGTGCAATCATGTGTTCTGACTCTACGATTTCTTCCAAAAGTTTGTCTTATTTCTTTGCAAATTCCTTTTTCAACTCATCCCTTTCTTTTTCAAGACTGGTATAAGCTGTTTTTTGTTTAGAAAGTTGGTTTTGTAAATCAGAAATTTCCGCGTTTAAAGATTTTATCTTCTTGAAAGAATTAACGTCAAGTGTATCAAACTTGAGTTGCAAATGTTTTTCCCGTGAAACGGAATTTTGATAACCAGTTTCTAATTCAGACAATATTTTGTTATGAAACTCAAAAGCTTTAACGTTTTCCTTGTAACTCTCAAGCTCAGCGGTCAATTTAACATTTGCGGCCTTAACATCGCGATTGACCTTTTTTCACATTTTCAATTTCCATATGACAGGTATTCAATAATGATTCAAACAAAGCACGTGTTTCCTCATCATTCTCAGCACGCTGTGAAACGAAGCCTCCATTATGATTCACATCTGGAGTTGCTGAAGGAGTATTGCTACTACTTGGCGTGTCTAGATATGTATCATAATTGGATGCTTGCTTCTCAAAATGCTGTTCCTCATGAGGAGACATATCAAATATATCATTATTGTGACATGTGTTGAAATTTGATACCTCAGATGGTGCATTGGTGTCATAAACAGGAAGTGTGTCAGAATTCGTGTCATACTTAGCTTCCTGAAGATTCGCCATAAATATGCAGTTCGCATCAATACCCTCGTTGTCTTCCATGTCATCCATAAGAGCCATAAAATCATTCTCCTCTACGTTCAACTGAAACCCTGCCTCATTCTTTTGTGCCAACAGTAGTGCTTTCTGTAAGTACGCTGGGTCGCTTTTGTTCGGCTTAGTAGGACAGTTCCTTGCCATATGACCTACACCCTGACAGTTGAAACACTTTACCGGATTACCCTGATTTACATTTCCCAGATTCCCAACAACTGGAGCTGCAACATTCCTATTCTGATTACCCATTGCCTGATTACCAACATTCTGACCCCTCTGATTTCCAACAAACTGACCCATCTGATTCCCTGCATACTGACCTGCATTCTGATTCCCTGCATACTGACCTGCATTCTGCATATTCTGATTACCCATATGAAATCCAGTAGCATAACCCTGCTGATTCCCATAAACTCCAACCATTTGGCCTCCATTGCCCATATTGAAACTCGGCTGAGCAATCTGCTTGTTGCGAGTGTTCAATGAAATCCTTTGTTTGTTGTTAGTTGGTGTAGAATAACGTCCTTGGAATGCCTTAGTCAGAAAAGCAAACGCTTGTGTCAAGGCTGCAGTAGCTTCATCATTGTCAGTGAGTTCTGGTTCTTGGAACTGTGGGTATTGTTGTTGCGGGTAGACCTGTTGTTGGTAGACCGGTGTTGGTTGTTGAATGTATGATGGTTGCATGTAGTTGTGAGTGGAAGATGATGATGGTTGTTGTGTGTTCACTGAGAACGGTGTTGGTGTAGTAGCAATTAATGCAAGAGGATCATGATTCTTTGCCAATCTTTCTTTCCTTACTTCATTAGCCTCAGCTTGGTTTTGCTTCAGAAAATCATAGAGTTGATCATAATTCACCTTATGTAAATCCTTTGTTTGATTGACAATTGTAACATAACGACCCCATTCTTCTGGAAGGTTATTGATGAATTTGATGTTTGTTGCAATTGTTCGTGGTGTCAACTTGTTTCTGATTAACTCATTCATTAAAGTGCAAAACCTTGTGTAGTAGGATTCAATCTGTTCACCTTTAGTGGATGTAAAGTTCTCCCATTCAGTTAGAAGTTTGTTCTCAACGTCTTGTTGTCCAATCTCTGTTCCATGACATATCCTTCTAACTCGTTCCCACATATCAAAAGCAGTTTCACAGCTGTCGACCACAGCAAAGATCTCGCGAGGTAATCCAAGTTGGATTAAATGCACTGCCATATCATCAGCGACGATCTGCTTCTTATCTTCATCTGTGTAGTCTGCTTCTGTTTGTTCACGCACGAATGGTAGAGTAGGAGGTGTTGCATTTGGATTACCTTCAACTTGAACTTGTCTTGGCTTAAATGGACCATTTGTAATGGAGTTGATCATTAATTTACCATCAGGCTTTGTTTTGATGTAACGAAGCATGCGGCTTGTCCATGGGAGATATCCACCTTTTTCAAGCATTGGAGGTCGATTTTTGGCACCGGCTGCATGAATGTCTTGTTGAGTAGCCATTGATGAAGTTAAGGTGAAGTTATGATAGATAAAGTTGATTTTGGATCGATTCAACGAAGTAGGAGTAGTGTTTAGTGTTGATTATGGTAAGTTGTTATGGTGAAAATTAAGTCCGAAAACTTTGAGCAACTCTCTGCTAACCAACTCTCTAGTTTCTCAACTCGCTGGATTGTCAACTCTCTAGTTTATCAACTCTCTAGATTTCTCAACTCTCTAGATTGTCAACTCTCTAGATTGTCAACTCGCTAGATTTCTCAACTCTCTAGATTGTCAACTCTCTAGTTTATCAACTCGCAAGATTTCTGAACTCTCTAGATTGTCAACTCTCTAGTTTATCAACTCTCTAGATTTCTCAACTCTCTAGATTGTCAACTCTCTAGTTTATCAACTCGCTAGATTTCTCAACTCTCTAGATTGTCAACTCGCTAGATTCCTCAACTCTCTAGTTTGTCAACTCTCTGGTTTAGCAACTCTCTGCCAAGAAACCCACTACGAGAAGCAACTCGCTGGAACCATTTTTTTCACCAAAATACACCTAAAAATCACTCTTTTTCACGTTTTTGATTGAAATTTTTTGTACAACTTCTTTAAAAACACAAAAGCTTCAATAAAAACAACAACTTTAACAATAAAACACGTAAAAATCTGAACTTTTTGAAGAAAAAAACTACACTTTTCAAAGAAGAAAGGACGTGAGCTTTTCTTTTAAAGTTTCAACAAAAAAAACGATTTAACACACTCCTAAAACGTTGTTTGGCTCTGATACCACTTGTTATGACCTAATATATCAACTCTATCATGTTATATAAGCATGTATGAAGATCATATGGTGACTTAAGATTCATGTATATGCATGTCGACTTGTATAAAGAGAATAAGATGAAAAGGAGGCTTGCATTACACTAGAGAAAACACACATACACACACTCAAGCACACTCACAAATGAGGTGTGTTGAGGCTTATATAGTTCCTATCATAAGCCACATGGGCTTGTTCATGGAGTGGATTGGGCTTGTTGATTACATAAGGATACAAGGCTAATATTACATAAGCTACTAACCTATTAGCTTAGCCCAATCCACGAGCCCATTAACTATTCAATTATATATTCTATGACACATAACAAAGTTCCCATTCTAGAATGACCATCACTTCATTATATACTTCTTTAATGCTAACAATAAACCTGAGGAGACGAATTCAGACGAAGAAGCAACACAAGGCACAACCTAAACGAAGATCTTAGAGCAGTAAGAATGTCCTGCATGTGTATAATTCATTAAGTAGTTTTGTTTTATCTGTAATAGTAAGCTATAATTCATCAGAATTGATGGGCTTGTGGCCACCATACTGCTCCCCTTAAAATTGCTTTCCCATCAATTAAAGTTTATATGATGTTTTTTTGGTGACTTGTATATGTGCATTGATAACCTCTGTGTCTAGCGGAGTTTTGCTTGGGCTGTCATACCCCCTCCTCATCCACTTAACTAGTGTCTAGATAAGTGGGATAGGCATAAGTGATCATTAAGAGTTTATTAGCCTATATTTAGGATCCAATGAGACAGATAAGATTACGATACTCATCATATAAAACTAGCAATAAAACAAGTGACAAGCTACTTAACCATAGGACAGGCCTTCTATCTGTATCTATTATCTATCCGTGTACGTGTTTGCTATTCTCTGATTCATTCTCCTTAGTTTTACTCTTACCGTCTATCTACCAAAACTGTGCTAATCTCTCAAACTAAACCCCCTTGCATTAGATTAGGTTGTAAAACTAATTTAGGATATTAAAATACTGATTAGGTTAACTAGATATTATGTTCCACTCTTAGTGTTCGACACTCTGCTTACCACTATCTATATATTGATCGGGTACACTACTCGTTAGTGTGTGTGTTAGGATAAGTCGGCTAAATATAAATTTAAAACTTGAATAGGCAAAACAATTATACTACAACGTGTCACACGACACGCATCAAGTTTTTGGCGCCATTGCCGGGGAATGAATTGTTAATATCTGTTTATCTAGTTAGAATTTTAATTAGGTTTTCTAACTTTTTAGGTTTTTGTATATTTTAGATTCTAACCACTAACTTTGTTGTATATTAGTTAGATTGCATTCATTGTATAATTTGCATATTTACTGTTTTTGTGTGTGTGTTTGTTTTTCTTTATTTTTGTAATTTTTAGTTTTTCTTTTGTTCTCTACATTTGCATTACACTTTGATCATTTCACTACTCTTTTGCACAAGTTAGTACTTTTTCTGAATAAAGGATGATTCTAGCATCACTATGGAAGATTACATTCTGAATCTAACTGGAAGAGCTTGTTCAGATGACCAAATCTTTGATAACTGGAAACTTGCTGTAAACTGATAAGGAAATATTTGTTATGCTTTTAGGGGGTCATTTAAGCCCTAAATCGTGATTTTATGGTCAAATATTACCTCAAATCGTTCCTTTTGTCAATTTAGGTACTTTAGACGAGAATTCTGGAAAATGGAGCATTTTGGCCGTTTTTGGAGTTAAAAGTGAAAAAAATGATAAAGTCAAGAAACCAAGCTGAAGACAGTACCTAACGACGTCAGATGTCACAAGGTGATGCCGTCACTTGATGAATCAAGAGGAGGATAAGTTTTTACACTTGACGTGGTAGAGAAGGATTTGGTGATTACAACGTGATGGCGTCATGTTATATTTCAAGTAGGCCGTCACGTGTTACCACAAAGAGAGACGGCCCAGAAGACAAACAAGAGAGACGGCGTCAAGAAGCTAGATTGGGCGACAAGAAACCCTAATGATGGCGAGATGACGGCGTCATGACCCAAAAGTTGACGCCGTCACCCTTGTAACTCTATATATAATTTTGGATTTTTCATTCATTAGTGTGGAACTTTTTGTGCAACAAACCCTAGCCGAATTTTATAGCCATTGTAAGTGTTTCATACCCTTCTTTCATCCATGTTCAATTAAAGATAAGTTAATATTTTAATCATTCAATATGTCTATGTGTTGTTTGATTATCTTTTATGCTTGTCTTTCTTTTAACATGCTAGCTTAGGTTTTTTAGTGTTTGCTTAGATCTAATGAAACCAATCTATTAATTATTGATTATTGGTTTGTTTGATTGTATTGGGTGATTGATTTCGCGTTAGGCTTGAGAAAACTGGCCAACCTCCTATATGGTACTAGCTTGAACGTCTTGAGAAACGTATTCGGTTGTGTAAACCGATGTTATTGGTTGTTTTTAATGCATAAGTGACTATTGGGGAGGCCATGATAGGATACTAAACGTGTCGTCATAGGAAGAGATAGAAGCTTATAGAGTTGGGGAAGGACGTACACACCCCCACGACTAGTATTAAGGAAAACAACCCTTCATTCAAAAAATTATAACAAACCAATTAATTAATAAGAGATAGCTAGGGAGTAGTGAAATCTAAGTAAACACATTTTCTCATAATAAGAAGTCTACCACATTTACTTTTCTTGTTTTATTTATTTTATTTGCATTAGTAGTTATTTTGGGTTAGTTGACTAGCAACTAATTCCGCCCACTCTTCTAATACCCGAGATTTTTACTTGCTTTCATAAAAACATAAAAATACAAAAAGAATCGTCCCTCACCTTTAGACCTAATTCACGTAGTTTTCAATCCTAATGACACTATTCCCATAGAGAACGATCAATCCCCTGGTACTTGCCACTCACTATACTACATCGGTCAGGTACACTGCCTGGTGGGGATTGCAAGCCTCTCAAGATCCCTTGAGAAGTAAAACCTTTTGCAAGGTTGCAAAACCACGCATCAAGTTTTTGGCGCCGCAGCCGGGGAATAGTTATTGTTTAGGTTGAATTTTATTTTGGTCTACTTATTAGATTCCTATCTAGTGAGATTTTTATTTTTTTTATTAGATTTTCTTTAGTCTATCTTTTATCTTCGTTTCTTTGTTCGTAACCATTACCATCCGCCATTATGGAAGGTGGTAATATCTTTGATCCAGCCAACCCACCATAGCAAAACCCACCACCTAGAGCATTCACTTTAGGAGAATACTCCCGACCTAGCCACCAAGGCTATCGAAACACCATTGAGCTCACCCAAGGAGCCAATGTGTCTCCCTTGCGATCCGACACCATCCGGTTGGTGCAAAGTGGATGTGCATCTCAAGGACTTTCTTAAAATTGTAGATTCTATAGACCTTGATGTTACCACTCGAGAGATGACCCGATTGCGTCTCTTCCAATTCTCTCTACGTGACCAAGCTAGTCAATGGGATGATCTCACATCTCGTTTCCTTGCGCAATTTTTCCTACCGGGTAGAACTACCAAGTTAAGGAATGACATCTTGAATTTCCAACAACTTCAAGGTGAAACTCTTTACAAAGCATGGACTCGCTTCAAGGACTTACTCCAAAAGGTCCCTCATCATGGCAATGAACTTGGCTTCAAGTCCAAATCTTCTATGATCATGTCAATCAATCCACAAGGCAAACCATTGACCAAGCGGCCAGTGGTAAGCTTCGTGACAAGAATCCTGAAGAATCATGGGGAATCATGGAAGACCTCGCTCTCTATGACAACGAGTGTTGGAATGACCCCTGTGATTTGAATAAAACTGTCAAGGCAATATCTTTGCCTTCGAACAATTCAAGCATTCCCAACCGTATAATCATGGAACTTGAAGACCAAGTCAAGTTTCTCATGAAATCCTACAAAGCTCCTAAACCTTCAAGCCAAGTGAACAAAATCACTTCTTCATGCGAATTATGAAGTGGTCCCCACGACACTCGTGATTGCATGGAACTCCCCGAACAAGCTTTTGCGGACTACGCATCCTCGCTTACCGACGGAGCGGGAGAAAAGTGGTACACTTTCAAACCCGAGCCAAACCCATACGGTGATTCATACAACCCCTCTTGGAAAAATCACCCAAACTTTAGGTGGAAACAAAACCAAAACACGCCCCAAAACAATTCTTCCAATCCACCTAATCATTTTCAACGAAACGGTTCAACCTTGAATCGTACTTTCAATAATAATCCTTCCAACAACTATGGTAGTACCAATAATTTTGAAGGATTTATGCCCCGTTTTATTTCATCTCAAGAAGCTCGTTTAACAAAATTTGAAACCGAATACAAACAAAAATAAAGCTAGATGACAAATAAAATGGACACATTGTTGAAAGCTCTCAATGACCGAGACTTGGGAGCACTTCGAAGTGACACCGTCAAGAACCCTAAGCTAAACGTTAACTCAATCTCAGCAGTTTCATCTCCTAGTTCTTGTCCACAATACTATTCGGTCAACGCTATGAGCACGTGGTTCAAGCAAACCCAAGTTTTTCATAAAGACCATTAAAGTAAGATATCTAACACTAAATTGGTCAACAACATAATCGAAACACCTCCTACTAAAAACCTTGACGATGAATTCAAGGAGCTCCACCTTGAACGTCCGATTATTGATGTTTTAACACGTGCTCCTTACTACAATGCCCTGTTGGAAAAATGCGAGAAGAAGCTTAAATTAGGTGAAAAAGGGACGGCTTTCGTTCAAAATAAGTTACCTAAGAAATTAGATGATCCGGGCATATTTGTTTTACCTTGCAACATCGGAAATTCTGAGGCTTTTGACACATTAGCCGATCTTAGATCAAGCCTTAACCTACTTCCATTGTCCCTTTACTCCACTTTAAAGTTAGGAAATCTTGATGAAACAAAGGTAATAATTGGCCTAGCAGATGGGAGTGTCGCATACCCGGTTGGAGTAATAAAGGACGTGTTAGTGCACATAGGAAGATTAACTCTTTTGGCTGATTTCCACGTCCTTTATATGGTTAGTGACACTGCATGTCCATTGTTAATAGGAAGAGGATTTTTAGCTACCGCAAGTGCGATGATTGATTGTACGGAATCTAAAATGGCGGTAGGAGAAGGTGAAACTTGGTCGGTATATAATGTTAAGAAACATACCTATGACACTAGTGAGGAACCAACACCTCATTGGGTAGATGTAAATAGGAGACCTTCTAGATACGAACCTTGGATCAATAGAGACTTCATAGGGACACCAAATAAAAGAGCAACTCTTGGCTAGGGACACCAAATTGGACCCATTTGAAGATCCTCTAGTTTTTAGAAAGATGATTGAGTTCCTAGGAGTTTTGCCAATTAACCTAGGAATGAATAGGTGGAAAAGCGAGAATGATAAACACAAATGGAATTGGGACAAACCACCTAAGGAAGGAGATGGGTCATGGCACATAAAAATGACACTATACGACCCGGATGGAGAAAAGTTTGAAAAGAAATATCGTACAAAGCCCACCGATAGAAAGCTTCAAGCCAAGTTCAACCCCAAAGATATCCTCGATGAAGAATTCACTCACATAGGGTAGGGTGTGACTTTAAGTCTAGCTAAAAGACTCGTAAATAAAGAAAAGCACTTCTTGGGAGGCAACCCAAGCTTTTTATTTGTTTGTTTGTTTATTTATTTTTATTTGCTTTTGTATGCATATTTCATTCTTATTGTTTATTTCTCATGTATCAAATTGAAATTGTCAAAATGCTTTATTTTGTTTTTAACCTTATCTTAATGATATATAAAGGTATTTTGAAAAAGATAAGTGTAAGGGAAATCCATATTTGTTTAAAGAATGAATTGAACATGAACGATAACAATAAGATATAAACATGCATATTAGTATTTATTTGAGTCAAATGCTTGTATCGAGTCATAATGAATGTTTTTGTAGGATTCCAGGAATTAAAGCATATGTTTTTCTAGAAATTTTTGGGAAACAAAATATAAGAATTCTGTCAGATCACTTCTGACGGCGTCAGGTGTTACTACCTGACGACGTCAGATGTTACTACCTGACGATGTCAGATGTTATTTTCTGAAAATTTTCCAGGTTTTGTTTTTCTGCTGGAATTGTAAAGTTTTGTAAAATCTATAATTTATAAACTCAAGGAATCTGCAAACATTCATTCCACAAGCATTATATCTTTACTTACTTTCTAGGATTTACTTTTATGTAGAGTTTACCGCCAATTTTACGCAAGGTTTCTTGTTTGTTCTTCTAGTTGTTTATCAGGTTACGTTGGACAAGAAGATGATTACATTTTAGGAGTGAAGCTTTGCATGCTCATTTTCTTGTTGGAGGATTTAACCTTGTTACAACAACATTCAAACCGAGCTAATCAGGGGAGTATTTGTTTCATTCATTTTCATTTATCTTTACTTCATTACTTTTTAAGAACATTGGGGACAATGTTCAACTTAAGTGTGGGGGGGGGGGGGGGCTAAATGAGGATACCTTAGAGACTACAATTGTACTTGATATTTTGCTTTGTTTAATAGTAGATGTGTAATAAAGCTAAGAGAAATACTTGTTAGGGTAATTTTAGAACCAAATTTATAATTTTTTGCAACATTTAGGAGTGAAACTTTAGTCTTAATAAGCGTCTCATGGATATGAATTATATGACTAGCACAAAAACCGTACCACTCAAAAATTTCTACCCAAAATATGTGAGGTTCGCCCCTAGATTTTTTAGAAAAAAGCATTCATTATTAGTGCTTGTGAGTGTACCGGTAGTATTTAGATTCTAGAACTTGCGTTAACAATGCATCCTGGGACCGCAAGTGAGATTACATTCGTGTAGTTAGGATTTGCTACATGATAAGAGACATTAGGATAACCCATGTTTTAATCCTATAATATAATTACATTGACTTCGTTAGTCAAGTAATTCTCCCACACCTTTGCGATGTACTCATTTTTAGTACACGATACCCCTAGTACACCCCTCAAAGCCTATCTTTTTCATTTCTAACTTTAAGCATTTTACTTAAAGGAAGAATTTGTTTACAATCCACCCTCAAAGGTACACCCAAATCACCTTATCCTTCCTTGTATGCACCCATATTTAGTGCATTGTTGTTATTTTTTTAAACCCTATGTCAATTGTCTAATTGGTTACATGGTTGCTAAAGTCGAGTCATGTCTTGTACATATTGTTTTGGGACGATTGGGACTTATGGGTAAAGTACTAGGGTAATGGAGTAATGGGAAAGAACATCATTTATTACCCCCATATATGCGTTTATGTTTTAAAGTACTCTAAATGTTTTGATTATCTTGATTCAAGTCTTTATTTTGATTTATGTAAAAGTTCAAGTGTAAGGGGAAAACGAGCCCCCTTGATGTATTATTTTGGATGGTAGGGTAAGAAGGTATACAAAAAAAAATCGAAAAAACAAGAAAAAATGAAAAAAAAAATAGAAAAAATACAAGTAAAAAAACATACGGACTACCATCCCGTTCCTCAAAGCCAAGTTGAGTCGAGTCTTGGCTTAGCAACTCCACATTGTACATGTAATTAACTAGGACGATTGACTTGCTACCAGTTAAATATCCCTTATCCAACAAACCGTGTTTTCTATACCCCTACACCTAACATTATAACCCTCGAAGAAACCTCTTTGATAGTTTATCCTAGGTGCTTACGCCAAGTGGTGGAGGATTTTGATCATTTCCTAAGCTTATGGTAATCTATTTGCTATGACATGTAGTGAGAGATATTTTTTCATTTCCATTTGTGATGTATAGATTTATAACACCCGAGAGATGAGAGTATCCAAACACTAAATGTGAGGTCCTAGTGTACAATTTCCGTGCTTATTTTGATTAAGGTAGAATGATTATTTATTGTAATTACTTCTATGTTAATGTTAAATGATGTAACAATTCGCAATTTCAGGTTAATTACTATTTCTGGAAAATTTTACTATTCACTTTTACTATTCATTTTTCCTGAAATTTTCCCGAAATTTGATTTTTATTTCAAGGCCCCGAGTGATAAATCATTTCCATGGCAAATTAAAAGTTTGACACTCATCAGATCATTTTCGTGAAAGTTATTAAGGAATTACACGGAATTACACGTTTTAGGGTAAAACGTCATTCAAAAATTCTACGCACAACGAAACTCGACCGCGTTAAGTGACCCCGCATCAGAAAAATGTTTAGTACTCTCATGATTAATTAGAGAATTAATCATGACTGTGAAAAAACATGACCAAAATAAGCCTCGGCCGTGAGAAACAGGAATTCTCGTTTTTAAGCACTTTTACTTAGCTGTAACCTTAGCCTATACCTGCACTGCGTTTCTAAGACAATTTGAGTTTTCAACTTATTAGAAAAAGTCAACATATTTTTCCCTCCTCCTTTGACCAAAAATCATTCCTTGATTTTTAGGCTTACGGTTTTATGTCTAAAAGACATTTAATACCAACCGACACTAGACAGAGCCCAGCCTAGACATTATAAGTCATTTTAAGTCATTAGTATCCTATTAGAAAAGTTACATTTTACTTTTCTCAATTTTACGCAACTTTCGTATGTTTTACGTATTACGCGTTTTAGACCCGTGTTTCCAGTTTTAGCAGGGTTTTGGCACCCCAATAGAACCTACCACTCATTTTATATTTTATTATGGAGTATATTGACATGTTTAACCATACTTTTAAGTTTCATATTTTTAAGATACCCGGTTTTACGTTTTGTGACTTAACAACTTACGGTTAGCATTTTACGGAGTCACAACTAGTTACATAAGCTTGGATAATATCATCAAAAGTCCACACTTGCTCCCCAAGCCTTGTGAAACCGCCTCTAGGGGGGGGGATTCACACTTGTGGCATGATCTCATGACTTTAGCCATTAGATCAAGACTTATTTACAACTTGGTCATCAAGTTTAGGCACTTTCCTAGTTAGCTTCCTAACCTCCTCATTCATGCTATAAATAGCCAACTAGAAACACTTTGATCTTCATCTTTTCATCAATAAAAACGCCACAACATAAATCCCTAGAACCATGATCCTTTGATCTTCAAACTACAAGTTACACTACAAAGTTCAAGGTCTTAGTATTCTCTACCTAGTTCTTAAGTTTGTTTGGTGATTCCATGGTTGAATTAGGAGCTACACAAGGTGATTAGGGGCTGAAGTTAAATGGTTTTCACAAGGTCTATATCAAGGCTAGCAAGGGTTACAAGAGTTGTGGTGAAGGGTTTACAAGCTTAGGTTTAGTGTCCTAGTTCTATACTTGACTTCCTTTCTTTAGAAAGCCAAAAGTTGCAAGAAATCCTATTACACTTTCTTGCTCAATATCATTTTCATACTTATTATGTTTCTTTCATGCTATATATGGTCTTTGTATTGTGTTCATGATGTATAAAAACTAGTAAAACAAGTTATGTATATATATGTTAACTTATGATACTTAAACAAGTAAACTAGTGACTTTTATGGAGAACCACGACCAAAATAGTATAACTATGATATTTGAAACTTACTTACTATTAAAGAGGACTTAACAAGGAAAACATAGCAATTTGAATCACCTAAAACGAGTACACGAGTCAAAAGTTATGGCCATAAGAAGTTAGCGACACCAAAACACCGAAACTGCCTATACCCTACCGTTTTGCATTCTGCCAATTTGAAAGTCACCCTTCTGTTCCGATTCATCAAAAAGTTAAAACACGAAAGTTGTCCGGAACGACGTTTTCATTCAGGTTTAGAGAAGCTCGAGCCCTGAAAACGCTTTCCGAGTGATATTTTCTTCAAATTCTTAACAGCCCATTTTTAGACCAAAGTCACTATATAATAGTTATGATTTACTAAGACCAAGAGGTCTAATGACCTAAAGCCAAGACCACAACCATGGCTAAAGCCAAGGTTGATACTCAAGACCATGGTAACAATGACCAAGGTCACGGCAAAGCCACGGCTAAAGACCATATAACTTTTAAAGATCAAAACTTATATATATGTTATCAAATACTACAATAGTAGGGAGCCTCATGTGAGGAGTTCATTAAGTAAACCGTCGAGATGATTTGTGGATTTACGAATTAAAGTGTCCTGGCTCCTCGAACGTTTACTCCATGAATTCTGAATTATGTCGGCCCGAACGGTAGTAAGAGATATACAACCTATACATGTTTCATAAATCATTTATATTCAAAGACTTACACTATATACTAAGTACTACATCATGAACTATATGCAAGACATATATAGGCAATTCTTCGTATTCTTAAACGTTACTCCAAACCTAAGTCGCAACGTTCTATTATAGGCTGCTCTTAGAGACTTTCGCGATTCGACTACCACTTTCATTTCTCATTACATAGACTTAAGGTGAGTCATAGCCCCTACTCTTTTCCTACTTGTTTTAAACTCTTTTGGGGAGATACATGCTTAAACTACTTGCTTTCTCTTTTACTAAAGACAATTTTACTCATATGCTATGCTATACTTTTATACTCTTAAACATGATGTGTAGTTTTATTACGATATGTGCCTTAATGTGCTAAACCTATTCTATGCGCTATATTCTTTAACTACTGTTTAACTCCTGGATGGAGCCGATGGAGAGGTATTGATAGTACTATCGGGCTGACGCCCCCACAATTGCCATATATTCCTGGCCTTGGGTGAATATAATCCACTATGAAGCATTTGTGCTTATTCTTTGAAGCATTTGTACTTATTCTTGTCAAGAGGTTCAGTAGGCAGTGATACTTTACATTAAGCGTGCATATATCGTATACACATATATCAAAATCATATTATATGTTAGCAGTGGGTTGTGAACACACAGGTTGCAAGTCTCTTATGGCGGGACTTGCAACTGAGTGGATTCACGATGCCTTTGCTGTGCGAATATTCTTTTAAGGCTTTTCAACTGTTTTAAGACAAACTCTATGAACTCACCAACCATTGTGTTGACACTTTAGCATGTTTATCTCAGGTTAGTAAGGCAATAGCTAGTGCGTGGAACTTAGAGTCAAGTTGCATATTCTGAAGACTTACGCTTTTTATCATTTACCAATCAAAACGTTTTGTATACATTTATGTATCATACTTTGGAATCTCATGTTTGTAACTTTGAATTCATTAATCGAATGGTAACTTTTAAAAACGTCTTATTTAGAGTTCGTTTTCTATAACTTGTAGTTTGTATTATGAAGTAGCACCCCTGTGACACAGTCTTCCGCTGCGGTATTTTGGGGGTGTTACAGATTGGTACCAGAGCCTTGGTTATAGAGAACTAGGTTGCATTTAGTGCCTAGACTATAACTGCTATATACGTTAAGACTCTCCTCTTTATTTGCCTTACACACACTACATACGCATACGCTTCTTGGTAGTTGTTGGTTTAGTTCCACGCTGTTAGATGATGTGACTTTAGTATTATAAGGAGCCTCAGAGATTAGTCGAGTCATTAAAAACATGGAGCTCAGTAATAACTAATTATTTAACTTGATCTTGTGATAGTTCTTGTTTGATGAGACACAACATTTGAGTTAAATAATATTATTGCTTAGTTTTAGGGATTTGATGACTTGATTATCTTACTATCTGCCTCAGAAGGCGGATTTTTGTGTCGGAAATTCTTAAGTAGGATGATTTAGAATCTCCTTATTTAAATGGATTGGGATGCCTCTTCATTTAAATAAAGAAATTGTAAATCACCGAACCATAAGTTTATGAGACCTTACTTACATAAATTTGGACGCTTCTTTATGTAAGTAATGTGTTATAAATAAGTGGGCTTAATTGTAGCCGATACAACTCCTTAACCAGAACCTTAGACAAATCAGAGTTAACACCACTATATTAGAGATCTCTTAGACACATCGTAAGTAGTTAACATCAACTGAACTTCGGGACGAAGTTCTCTTTAAGGGGTAGAGACTGTAACAATTCGCAATTTCAGGTTAATTACTATTCCCGGAAAATTTTACTATTCACTTTTACTATTCATTTTTCCCGAAATTTTCCTGAAATTTGATTTTTATTTCATGGCTTCGAGTGATAAATCATTTCCATGGCAAATTAAAAGTTTGACACTCATCAGATCATTTTCGTGAAAGTTATTAAGGAATTACACGGAATTACATGTTTTAGGGTAAAACGTCATTTAAAAATTCTACGCACAACGAAACTCGACCGCGTTAAGTGACCCCGCATCAGAAAAATGTTTAGTACTCTCATGATTAATTAGAGAATTAATCATGACTGAGAAAAAACATGACCAAAATAAGCCTCGGCCGTGAGAAACAGGAATTCTCGTTTTTAAGCACTTTTACTTAGCCGTAACCTTAGCCTATACCTGCACCGCGTTTCTAAGACAATTTGAGTTTTCAACTTATTAGAAAAAGTCAACATATTTTTCCCTCCTCCTTTGACCAAAAATCAATCCTTGATTTTATAAGTCATTCCTTGATTTTTAGGCATACGGTTTTATGTCTAAAAGACATTTAATACCAACCGACACTAGACAGAGCCCAGCCTAGACATTATAAGTCATTTTAAGTCATTAGTATCCTATTAGAAAAGTTACATTTTACTTTTCTCAATTTTACGCAACTTTCGTATGTTTTACGTATTACGCGTTTTAGACCCGTGTTTCCAGTTTTAGCAGGGTTTTGGCACCCCAATAGAACCTACCACTCATTTTATATTTTATTATGGAGTATATTGACATGTTTAACCATACTTTCAAGTTTCATATTTTTAGGATACCTGGTTTTACGTTTTGTGACTTAACAACTTACGGTTAGCATTTTACGGAGTCAAAACTAGTTACATAAGCTTGGATAATATCATCAAAAGTCCACACTTGCTCCCCAAGCCTTGTGAAACCGCCTCTAGGGGGGGATTCACACTTGTGGCATGATCTAATGGCTAGGGGGGGGGGATTCACACTTGTGGCATGATCTCATGACTTTAGCCATTAGATCAAGACTTATTTACAACTTGGTCATCAAGTTTAGGCACTTTCCTAGTTAGCTTCCTAACCTCCTCATTCATGCTATAAATAGCCAACTAGAAACACTTTGATCTTCATATTTTCATCAATAAAAACGCCGCAACATAAATCCCTAGAACCATGATCCTTTGATCTTCAAACTACAAGTTACACTACAAAGTTCAAGGTCTTAGTATTCTCTACCTAGTTCTTAAGTTTGTTTGGTGATTCCATGGTTGAATTAGGAGCTACACAAGGTGATTAGGGGCTGAAGTTAAATGGTTTTCACAAGGTCTATATCAAGGCTAGCAAGGGTTACAAGAGTTGTGGTGAAGGGTTTACAAGCTTAGGTTTAGTGTCCTAGTTCTATACTTGACTTCCTTTCTTTAGAAAGCCAAAAGTTGTAAGAAATCCTATTACACTTTCTTGCTCAATATCATTTTCATACTTATTATGTTTCTTTCATGCTATATATGGTCTTTGTATTGTGTTCATGATGTATAAAAACTAGTAAAACAAGTTATGTATATATATGTTAACTTATGATATTTAAACAAGTAAACTAGTGACTTTTATGGAGAACCACAACCAAAATAGTATAACTATGATATTTGACTCTTACTTACTGTTAAAGAGGACTTAACAAGGAAAACATAGCAATTTGAATCACATAAAACGAGTACACGAGTCAAAAGTTATGGCCATAAGAAGTTAGCGACACCAAAACACCGAAACTGCCTATACCCTACTATTTTGCATTCTGCCAATTTGAAAGTCACCCTTCTGATCCGATTCATCAAAAAGTTAAAACACAAAAGTTGTCCGGAACGACGTTTTCGTTCAGGTTTAAGAAGCTCGAGCCCTGAAAACGCTTTCCGAGTGATATTTTCTTCAAATTCATAACAGCCCATTTTTAGACCAAAGTCACTATATAATAGTTATGATTTACTAAGACCAAGAGGTCTAATGACCTAAAGCCAAGACCACAACCATGGCTAAAGCCAAGGTTGAGTCTCAAGACCATGGTAACAATGACCAAGGTCACGGCAAAGCCACGGCTAAAGACCATATAACTTTTAAAGATCAAAACTTATATATACGTGATCAAATACTACAATAGTAGGGAGCCTCATGTGAGGAGTTCATTAAGTAAACCGTCGAGATGAGTTGTGGATTTACGAATTAAAGTGTCCTGGCTCCTCGAACGTTTACTCCATGACTTCTGAATTATGTCGGCCCGAACGGTAGTAAGAGATATACAACGTATACATGTTTCATAAACCATTTATATTTAAAGACTTACACTATATACTAAGTACTACATCATGAACTATATGCAAGACATATATAGGCAATTCTTCGTATTCTTAGACGTTACTCCAAACCTAACTCGCAATGTTCTATTATAGGCTGCTCTTAGAGACTTTCGCGATTCGAGTACCACTTTCATTTCTCATTACATAGACTTAAGGTGAGTCATAGCCCCTACTCTTTTCATACTTGTTTTAAACTCTTTTGGGGAGATACATGCTTAAACTACTTGCTTTCTCTTTTACTAAAGACAATTTTACTCATATGCTATGCTATACTTTTATACTCTTAAACATGATGTGTAGTTTTATTACGATATGTGCCTTAATGTGTTAAACCTATTCTATGCGCTATATTCTTTAACTACTGTTTAACTCCTGGATGGAGCCGATGGAGAGGTATTGATAGTACTATCGGGCTGACGCCCCCACCATTGCCATATAT
Organism: Artemisia argyi; assembly: GCA_030686995.1. Classification (NCBI taxonomy): domain Eukaryota; kingdom Viridiplantae; phylum Streptophyta; class Magnoliopsida; order Asterales; family Asteraceae; genus Artemisia; species Artemisia argyi. The sequence goes on along the minus strand of CM060695.1, from coordinate 1,848,915 downwards.
TCCTGGCCTTGGGTGAATATAATCCACTATGAAGCATTTGTGCTTATTCTTTGAAGCATTTGTGCTTATTCTTGTCAAGAGGTTCAGTAGGCAGTGATACTTTACACTAAGCATGCATATATCGTATACACATATATCAAAATCATATTATATGTTAGCAGTGGGTTGTGAACACACAGGTTGCAAGTCTCTTATGGCGGGACTTGCAACTGAGTGGATTCACGATGCCTTTGCTGTGCGAATATTCTTTTGAGGCTTTTCAATATTTTAAGACAAACTCTATGAACTCACCAACCATTGTGTTGACAGTTTAGCATGTTTATGTCAGGTTAGTAAGGCGATAGCTAGTGCGTGGAACTTAGAGTCAAGCTGCATATTCTGAAGACTTACACTTTTTATCATTTACCATTCAAAACATTTTGTATACATTTATGTATCATACTTTGGAATCTCATGTTTGTAACTTTGAATTCATTAATCGAATGGTAACTTTTAAAAACGTCTCATTTAGAGTTCGTTTTCTATAACTTGTACTTTGTATTATGAAGTAGCACCCCTGTGACACAGTCTTCCGCTGCGGTATTTTGGGGGTGTTAAAAATGACCCCTAACTTATACTTTAATTGGTATAAAAGCTCATTTGCTTGAGGACAAGCAAATCTCAAGTGTAAGGGTATTTGATAAGGAAATATTTGTTACGCTTTTAGGGGGTCATTTAAGCCCTAAATCGTGATTTTTTGGTCAAGTATTACCTCAAATCATTCCTTTTGTTATTTTATGTACTTTGGATGAGAATTCTGGAAAATGAAGCATTTTGGACGTTTTTGGAGTTAAAAGTGAAGAAAACGACAAAGGCAAGAAACCATGCTGAAAACAGTACCTGACGGCGTCAGATGTTACAAGGTGACGCCGTCACTTGATGAATCAAGAGGAGGATAAGTTTTTTACACTTGACGCGCTAGAGAAGGATTTGGTGATTACAACGTGACGGCGTCACGTTATATTTCAAGTAGGTCGTCACGTGTTACCACAAAGAGAGACAGCCCAGAAAACAAATAAGAGAGAGAGCGTCAAGAAGTTAGATTGAGCGACAAGAAACCCTAATGACGGCAAGATGACGGCGTCAGGACCCAAAAGCTGACGCCGTCACCCTTGTAACTCTATATATAGTTTTGGATTTTCCATTCATTAGTGTGGAACTTTTTGTGCAACAAACCCTAGCCGAATTTAACAGCCGTTGTAAGGGTTTCATACCCTTCTTTCATCCATGTTCAATTAAAGATAATGTAGAAACTAGAAGGGGGGAGGGTTGAATAGTTTCACCGTTATTATTTACGTTTTAGAAAATTTACTTTATAAGATGTGGTTATGAAAATGATTCGACTCGATCTTTATATGAAATCAACTCAACAATAAATATAAGCAATAACAAATAAATAAGTAAAGATAAAGAAAGGAAAGATCAAACCAGCACACAAAGCTCAGTCCTTCCCCCTACTCCTTTCCTCGAGTCTCACACTCGAGAGTTTCATAAACACTATATCAACACGCTCCCTTATGGCGGAACAAACCTTACACAAGCTTACACCAAGTTTAACGACACTAAGCGGAATGTCGAGTCCTAATCCTAGCTAGAACCAATCTATCAAAGCCCAAATGGCTTCACACATCGTACCAACATGATGCCACGATACAACATAACACACAATACAAGACTTGCACTTAAGTCCTATTACATACAAGAAACTATGAATAAGAATGGTGATAGATCTGCAACAATGGTATGAGATGAGAAAGACTCTTCTTCAACACTTCGTCTCTTGATTACAACGAATGTTCTTCTCTTGTACTTTAGAGGAATGATGAGTGTGATTGTTGATGCATAATCTGGCGCAGACTGGATTTGACGACTCTCCTTGGGCCGTTAGTCGTCTTCTCAAGCCCTAAGTAGACCTGTCAACAAAGAGAACCCGTTAGGAGTGGACCCGAGGCCGTAGCCCTGGGATCCACCTCCGACGGTCAAGTCAGTATTGATGCGCGGTAGCATATGAGAATTAGGTTTAGGATAACCTGTTATCTTATATCCAATAAGGAGATTCCAGCCATGTATTTATAGGGCATGGATTAGGGTTTAGGTGTAGAGTGGGCCGCTGTCTGCCGGGCCTGGCCCATTCCTGGCCCAGTCCAGACCATACGTCCACAAGCCCCCCAAGTTTAGTATGACATAGTGCGTGGCTATGTTATGCCAGACTTAAGTTCTGTTCATGGCCGCGTAGGCCCAATCAACCATGACGGCATGGCCCATGTGTGCGCAACTTGTATGCACATGGGACGGATCATACTGCGCAGCCCACATGCGATAGTGCGCACTGGGATTGCGATTGTGATTGTCTCACAATGGTGAAGGTGGATCTCGTATGCTGCATCCTGGGTAAGGGCGTACCTTTTGTACCAGTAGCGATGCAGCATGGTGCGACAGAAGACGTGCTTCTGTGGCAGAAGTGCGCGCTGTACGCGAAAAGGATGCGCGCTGTGCGCAACAAGGATGCGCGCTGTGCGCTCTGTGCTCGAACATTACATTCGTCTTTACAACCGACAGAGGACATATCCCATGCGGCAAAATGGTGAGAATATTTAAATCCGTCTTTGTACCGGGCTTGCAATACCTCTTACGTACGATCTGCTTCCAAATATGCCTGCGTGACTTGTACAGAAATAATGGTAGGATATACCCTGGTAGCCCCTAAGTTTGATGGTGCTACTCGTGTAGGAGCATTAAACTTAGTTATCCTGAAAAACACTTAATGCAAATATTAAAAGTATATGCCGCGAATCGCAACATATAAAACCTAATGAGGTAAAAGATTAGCGCATAGCAAAAGTATAGCACATAGCATATATAATTAACACATAAGAGAAATAGTAATATAAAGTACACCTATCGTGAGGTTTTACAAACTATATAAGAGAAGTAGCATGTAGCTAATCTGCGAACGTAGTACGCTCATGGCGATTTATTGATCTTTTTCTTTTTTATTATAATGAAAACAATGGCGCGGATGGACGTACCATGACCGCGACTGATAGTTTCTGTTGCACGCACAGACGCAGATAGATTTATCGTGACCGCATAGACTCTAACGTTTTATGGATGATCGCAGAGGACCACGGCTTTCGTCCAGTGCGCCCATGGCGATTGACTAGCATCGTGGTGCCTGTACGTGACAGTGCGCTCATGGCGCCAATCTGCGAAGATGTTCGAACGCACAGCCTAACGCGGGTAGACTTATCGTGACTGCGTTGTTCGCGGCTAAAAGGTAAAGTAGGTCCGATCGTGCGGACTTAGTGCGGTTATAGGTAAAATCGTGTTTACCAAGTTAAAAGATTTACATAAAATCTTTTGAATATTTAAAAGATAACATATGAATATCTTTTTAAATTTTAGAAAATATTGGTAGTATCTTATTACCAATTTAAAAAGATCAAAAAATAATGATTTGATAAAATCATGACCCAAGTCTTACGCATGGCAAATATTCGTAATATATTGGTAATATCTTCTAAATTGATATTAAAATCACATGGATATCCACGTATGATGTTGCATACATGTGTTAAATATCTTACGCATGGTAGAATGCAACGATTGAAAAGCAAAAACACAAGGGTTTTAGAGTTACCGACTTTAGAAACTGCTTTCTGCTTTTCGATAATATGAGAACACGAAACATAGTTTATTCGTGGTCCCACGGATGGCGCCAACTTGTTGATGCATAATCTGGCGCGGACTGGATTTGACGACTCTCCTTGGGCCGTTAGTCGTCTTCTCAAGCCCTAAGTAGACCTGTCAACAAAGAGAACCCGTTAGGAGTGGACCCGAGGCCGTAGCCCCGGGATCCACCTCCGACGGTCAAGTTAGTATTGATGCGCAGTAGCATATGAGAATTAGGTTTAGGATAACCTGTTATCTTATATCCAATAAGGAGATTCCAGCCATGTATTTATAGGGCATGGATTAGGGTTTAGGCATAGAGTGGGCCGCTGTCTGCCGGGCCTGTCCCAGTCCGGACCATACGTCTACAGTGATCACTTGTAAACAACTTAGAACCTGATAATGTGATTAAAGAATATAATTTGGAAAGTATTTGGGAATACAGAAAGTTTTTGTGCATAAGAGGTGAAGTTTTCTAAAAGAGAACAGTTCTGTATTTATAGACGCCAGGAAAGAGACAAAGGGTCCCGTAAATACGTGACGGTCCTTTATCAATAAGGGACCGCCAGCCACTTTAAGGGACCGTCCCGACAGACACTCCCATTTTTGTCCGGACGTGGTGAAAATTTATTTTGTGAAGAATTCTTGTTGGTTTTGAGCGGGAAATATGGCTGTTATGCATTTAAAATTTGAAAACATTTTCTTAATAAAATATTTCTTTAAGTTATACAAAAATATGTTTGTAAAAATGTTTTGTGATATGAAAATGTAAAGTTTTGATGAAAAATGAATCCTTTGATCACATACACAAGTTGGTAGATGTTTATACATACCTTAAGTGATGTTGAAGACGAAAACGAGTTTTCTCGATTAAAAACTTATTAGTCGTAGTGTTATGTAACGTGTGTTTGTATTTTGTGATTATCAAAAGGGAATTGATCGGCACACTCAAAAAATTGATTGGGACACTCAATGTACAAACTGTTAAAGCAGTTTATATTTACAGTACAACAATTTAATTCATTGCTTGGAGTGTCCCAATCAAATGTGAGAGTGCACAAATCACCTCCCTTATCAAAACTAGTAGAGACCAATTAATGCAAATTACGTTTTTGACATTATTTGTATTAACAATCTCACCCTTTTTGATGATTACAAAATATAAACTCATTTTAGATAAAACTAGGCATTAATGACTTTTTAAAAACGAGTTTCGTTTTCTTCTCCACCTTTTTGTAGAATCGAAAAGGCTTCATCGTGAGTAGATGAGAAAGAAGTAGACGACATCATAATGACTCCCCTAGCTTAGTCATCCCCCTTGATGAGGACAATCGGGAATCGATCGACGGAATTTAGCTACAAGAAGTTAGAAGAAACATGCAAGCAAACATAGAAATATTTCATATAAAATAAGAAATGGCAGGAATACAGATACTGTGGACGGTCCGTTATATATCAGGGACTGCCACTATGATATGGGACCGCCAGCAGAAAGAAAACATGGAACAAATAATCAAAAATATGTGCAGAAACTAGTTCATTCATTAAGAAATAACAATGTCATTCATATGACTGTTACAACATGAGTCTACATTCATAATCCTAGTTTAATCTTCTACGATAGCCCATGTTAAGTCTGGTTCTAATTGTGAGCATGCATGCTTTTCTATAACTTGCGAGGGCGTGGTGGAGATGGGTTTTTGGGTAAGGGTTGTAGAAACCCGGATGACAATAGAATGGAAATTATGTAGTCAAGATCATTCTTCATCTTTTGAAAGTGGTTGTGATTGTAACTGCAACAAGCACAATACCCCCATGGGTATCCTCTTGGGCAAGAGTGGGATGAGACATTGTTTGAGGATGAAGTTTTTGGGATAGGATGATGTTGAGGAGGCTCAAATCAACAAGATTAGAGAATTCTTGGGCCTTGATGGAGTGTAGGTAGTTGACATTTGTCATTGGAGTTTGTAACAAAGGTGGTAATGAATGATCTTGAGAGCTTGGGTTTGGATGCTCATTGTGAGTGGATGGAGGCCCATTTTGTGGTTGAGAGGCAAAGAAGGAGAATGATGAAGATGATGCTTCATAGTGTAATGTCGGGTTGGAATTAGCATGGTGATTGTTTGAGTTATTTGAGTGGTTCATGAAATTGCCCAGGCTTTGTTTCTTCCTCCATATTGGTTTGACCGACATTCTAGGTTTTCTAGGAGATGACATTTTGTTGGATGACATTGTGAAGAAGGAAGGTTATGCCATGACAATAGATGGAGGAGGTGAAGGTTTAAGTAGAGGAGGAAGATTGCAAGAATAGCAAAGCATGCATGCTTAGTTTTACTAATTCAAATAATGTTTAAGAAAATAAAGAAAGTGTATAAGACCTAGGGATATGTTGGTTAAACATGCAGGAACAGGAAAGTAAGCAAAGAAGTCACAACAAAATATTAAAAGGACGGTCCCAAAAATAAGTGGACGGTCCTTTATTGGTTGAGGGACCGCGTGTATAAGACCTAGTGTATGCCTACATGAAATATATGTAGAGATGCGATTATCTCGACTCTGAAGAAAGAAAAACCTAAGAGATAATCCAAAGTCCCCTAAGTTCAATCTTGTTCATCTTTCCATGTCGGATAACATATTTGTTACATGATCTGATAAAGGATTTGAGCGCATTGTGCATGCATGGAAAAACGTTTTTGAATTGTATTAACAATGCAAGAAAATGTGATTTTCCTATTCGTGAGAAGATTTTAAACATATGAATTGGGGCTTTTTATGCAAAAAATTAAGTTTTCTTATTATCATGCAATAACAGTTGTTAATAAAAAGAGATAGTTACTTCCCCAATTTTAATTTTTGTATGCAAAAGAATCCTAGACTCAGATCAGAAGAGATGAACTTATTATGACACCTAAGAAGATATGTGTTCCATCATTCCTAATCCTAAATAAAGATATAAGAATGGTTCACGCTTAAGGGGTTTAGTAAGAATGTCAGCTATGTTTTTCTCCGTTGGAACTTTTTCAATAGACATGTTACCCTTTTGTACGTTATCCCTAAGAAAATGGTGACGAATTTCTATGTGTTTGGTACGAGAGTGTTGCACGGGTTTTTACTTAAATCAATTGCTCCTTTATTATCACACATGATTGGAATGTCATCAAGTGTAATGCCATAGTCTACGAGAGCTTGTTTCATCCATAGTGCTTGTTGACATGCCTTTCTGGTGTTTACATATTCGGCTTCGGTTGTGGAGATAGCTAGTGCCGTTTGTTTCTTGGTGAACCAAGAAGTTAAGCAACAACCCATGAAGGTACAAATGCCACTAGTACTTTTTCGATCAACATAATCTCCCGCATGATCGGAGTCGACGTAAACTATAGTTTTGACACGTGTCAAATTATATATATTATAAGTCCAATGTATTCACAAGAAATATGAATAACCCGGGTCGTGTTCCAAGTGAAGGTGTGAATGGAATCATGATAAACGTCGTGTGATTCGTGTCGTTAATAGTGGTTAAGAGATATATTTGAGTAATTAAGCTACGAATAATAAAATTACAACTAAAGACAAGTAATAATGCTAAGGGAACAAGTAATTAATGCACACGAAGCCTAAAACGTAAACTAAATCTAAAAACGCGCGTTATAATTAAAAACTACGTAAGTGAACGAGATAAAAAGTGAAATTTAAAGCAAAACTAATCCTACAGGCATAAAAATAAATTTCCTACATTCTAAATGATAAAAGAAAATTATGGGAAAAAGAAAAATATGTTTTTTTTTACTTTTTATTTATTTTTTATGATTTAAAATCTAATTAAGAGAAATAAATTTAAGAAAAATAGTAAATGATTTTGAAAAATTATGAAAATTTAATAAAAATTACTTAAGATTATTTGAAATCTAGGAAAAAAAATTAGAAAAAACTATTACTAATAAACTGAAAAACAGTTTTATAAGCTTAATAAAGAACAAGGGAGAAATTGTGTATAAAAGAAATAAAGAAGGAGGATTTACCAGAAAAGACCCATGGGCACGTTTGTTTAAGGTTATGACGTTGTGTTCTGAGTGGTGAGACCCAGGTTCGAGTTCTGGGTTTTGCAACTTTTTTATTTTATTTTTTTTTCAAATTTTTTTGTACAAACATATAAAACACAAAAAATGAACATTTTTTATAACTATGGCTATTTGTGAAAACTAGAAAATAAGCAGATAAAAGGGGAAAGCAAAAGCAGTTTACTCTATTTTTGTTATAAAATGGAATTTTCAATTCTTCAAGCTATCTAAAAAGTAACTATAAGCTACACTAAGAGGGGAATAAGTAAAAGGGAAACTAAAGAGGATCTAAGATAAGCTAAGGGAACAAAATTAAGCAGTTTAAATAAGCCTAAATGACACTAACCTAAGCTAATTCTACCTAAGGACTGCTGGGAGAAAAGTGACTAAAGGGGCAGGTTTAAGCTTATCAAAAGCTACTAAAAGCTTAAGCTAATACTAAAATAAGTCTAAACAGTTCAAGTAGAGCAACTAATCTATCCCTAAAACTAATATGAAGGAATTTGGGAAAAGATTAAGCTAAGAAAAAGAATATAGAAATTTGACAGATAAGCACTTAAGTGAATTTTTGAAAAATGCTAAAACAACCTAACTAGGTACTTTTAAGCTAAGTTTAAGGTAAGCAAATGATAAAGCTAATGCATAAAAGTTTTAAATAAGTGAAGACAACCAACCATAGAACTAATAAAAGCAAAAATAAAGCAGTTTGGACTAGCAGAGAAGCCAAAAAGTAAATATGAAAGACCTATGCTGAGGCAGTTAGGCTACTTATGCAATCTAATCTAATAGGTCAAAATGGGAATGTTTGACTAGGAAACCTCAATACCAGATCCTAACAAGCATTATAAACCATAATGGAGCATAAACTACAACTAAAATACCTGGAATCCCAATGATTCAAATATAAGCTGTTTTACACTATTTTTAAATCATGAAAATTAGGAAAGCAAGAGTTAAGCTACAAAACTGATGAAAAATGCCAAAATAAACTTCCAACCTACAAACTAGACTCAGATGAAGCTTAAACAATTTGACTTGTTGAACAAAAGTTACCAAAACATGAAAAACTGCATTGTTCCAAACACTACTTTTACCAAACTGTTTTTTAATTTAAAGCTACAACAGACCTATTAAAGATGAGACTAAGGAAAAATAGATAAAATACTAGCTATATTAATCCTAAAAAGCAATAATCAGCAACTAAAAAGCTCTAAATAGCAAGCAATAAGTAAAAACAGTATTTAAGCTAAAAATGGAATTAAATTGAGAATGTAGTGAACAAACCTTAAAACAATGGCATAAAGCTCATTTGAGCTTATCAACAAGCTACTCAAACCAGGATAATCACATAAAACCCCTTTTGAATCAGCTTATCACCCATAAGAGCTTGTTTGACTTTTAAGTTGACTATTTTGAAAATTTTGATTAAACAATATTAAATCCTAAGGAAACTCACAGTAAGCTATAGCTAAGCTTACATGAGCTTGAATGGACCAGTAAAGAGCTTAAAAAATTCTTAATCAATCATAACAAAGCATAAAAAAAATGAACAGGAAACAAGGAATTTAAGTGAAACTTGAATTTTTATTAAAACTGAAAGTTTACAAAGCTTTTAAAGTGAAATAAAACTGGATTGAAATAACAATTAATCTAAAAGCCTTAACCTAAAAAATTACCCTACTCCTAGTTTAACCTAAAATCTAACACCCGCTCCTGTGTAAGAGGAGAGCTATTTATAGCCTGAGCAGGGGACTTCTAGGGCTTCTTTGAAGCTTCTGGATCTCTATTTCTAGCCTTCGGATCAATCCCATAAACTTATCTAAAATCTCAGCCTTTGGATCAATAATCGAGGTGTCCTGACCAATCAAAAGGCTCCAAACTGCCACCTTGTCATTCCCTTGATGTCACCACTCCTGCCATGTCAGATGTTCTAGAAGGGAATTTAAGTATGGGTGAATTTTTGATTGACCAGGGTAAAAATGGATTTGGAAGAGATGTACAGTAAAGGCGCTTTTTTTATATCTTAATTTTACTTTTTGGGTTATTTGACCGGGTAATAAGGTACATGGGTTGGGTTTTTAGTTAAATGGTGTGGTTTTGGGTTGGACTGGGTTCGTTGCGCTTAGGTTTGGAGATAGATTAATTGGTTGATTGGGTATATTTTGAAAATGTAATACGGCACATCTGGAGTAAACAAGTCAGATCTTCTTCGTTGAACAAGGTTTCACATGCGGCGCATGGGATGAATCCATGCGACGCATGCTTCAAAGGCAGGCAATGGTCTTCATAATCGTCTAAGTCTTGGTATACGGTGCATCTATCTAGAATGATACAGCGTATCTTCCTTTAGTTCAGTAGACTTTTCCAACTTGATCCATTTTGCTCTATTTTACGTCCAAAATAGCTAACTTTCACCGAACGCTTGCTTATAACTGAGAATTACAAAAGTAAACAATTAAGTATCAATTCTCATATAAAGTGATATAAAACAGGTCAATAATATAGGATAAATGATGCCTATAATATGTATTTATTTGATGTCATCAATTTTAGAACTGATTATTCTAGTACAAAAATACGATTATTAAATAGTCCAAGAATCTTGAAACGAGCCTAAAAGGTAAAAGGGTCGGGCCCTAGCCCAATAACAAAGTCCAATAAATTGAAAAAAGGCTTGACTCTCAACTGGCATTGAATATGATTAGGCCTGTGACGGATGAGGAAATCAAGGCTGCTGGCTCGGATGGTTTTACATCAAAGTTCTTCTAGAAGTCCTGGTCTCCAGTGGGCCCGGATGTTTGCAGAGCGGTTAGAGAGTTTTTCACTTCTGGAAAGCTTTTAGGCGAGCTGAATGCTAATCTCATCTCCCTGGTTCCTAAGCTTAAGGTGCCCATTCTCTTAACTGATTATTGCCCTATTGCTTGTTGTAACATAGTTTATAAGTGCATTAGCAAAGTTTTGACGAATAGGCTTAAGGAAGGTCTTGATGTTTTAATTGATAGTAACCAGTGCGCCTTTCTCCCTAGGAAGCATATTAGTGATAACATACTGATTACCCAAGAGCTCATGAATGGTTATGACCATAACTCTGGAACTAGGAAGTGTGCATTTAAAGTTAATATTAAGAAGGCCTATGACACTGTTGAGTGGGAATTCTTGAAGATTATTCTGCTTAAGTTTGGTATTCATGATACTATGGTAAGTTGGATTATGACATGTCTTACAACCGCTTCATTTTCCTTGTGTGTCAATAATGAGATACATGGTTTTTTTAAGAGTAGGAGAGGATTGAGGCAAGGTGACCCCATATCGCCGTATTTGTTTACCCTTGTCAAGGAAGTTCTGAACCTTATGATTAAAAGACAGATTAGAAGTGATAAGAAGTTTTAATATCATCAACATTGTAGCAAATTAGGCCTTACTCATTTGTGTTTTGCCAAAGATTTGTTACTTTTGTGCCACGGTGATTATGATTCTGCTTGTGTTCTTCGGAAAGGAATTGATGAGTTTAGTATAAGCTCTGGTCTTTACCCTAGCTTAGAGAAGAGTACCGCTTTCTATTGTAATGTTCCTGATGATGAGAAGGAGAAAATTGCCATTGCATTACCCTTTAAAGAAGGTAAACTTCATGTTAGGTATCTAGGCGTCCCCATGATTACCAAGCAGTTATGTAACTTGGATTGCAGAGTGCTTGTTGATAATGTTAGGAAAAGGATTTTGGATTGGAAAAATAAACATTTATCTTATGCTGGTAAGCTTCAAATTGCTGCTGTCCTGTCCTCTTTAAGTGTGTATTGGGCTTCCATGTTTAATTTTCCTAAGCACATTTGTGACACCATCGATAGGATTTTTAAAGACTTCCTTTGGGGTAGTAGTGAAACCAGGAAAGGAACCTCTAGTGTTGCCTGGAAAGATGTTTGTAGACCCAAGAGTCAGGGTGGGTTAGGTCTTAAAACTATGAAATTGGTTAGTGAAGGTCTGATGTGCAAATATATTTGGAATATTGTTAGCAAAAAAGATTCGTTATGGGTTAAGTGGGTTAACACTTATAGGTTAAGGGATAAGTGTGTTTGGATTCAAGTTGTTCATCATAACACTAGTTGGAGTTGGAGACGGATTATGAGGCTTAGGGACAAGATTCGTGATCATGTCTGGTTTGATAAGTGGCATATTAGTGGTCCGTTATGTAAACTAATTTCTCACAACTTTCTTGTTTCTAATGGTTTTGATGTTAACGATAAAGTGTTAGATTGGATTGAGATGGGTGATTAGAATTGGCCTATTGATTGGTATGGTAAATTTGATGAGGTTATTGATGTCCCCGCCCCTGTTTTTTATGATTGTGAGGATAGGGCTGTTTGGTACAACAGAAAGTATGATGTTGTTGATTTTAGAGTTAAGGAAGTGTATAATGTTCTTAGAGAGGATATGCCTGAGGTGCTATGGTATAAGCATGTCTGGTTTACGCAATGTATTCCTAGACACGCTTTCATATTATGGATGGCCATTAAGGGCAGGTTATAGACACAAGATAGACTCTCTAGGTGGTTTCATTTGAACAACAATCTTTGTCCTTTATGTTCGGTTTGTATGGATTCGCATAGTCATCTATTTTTTGATTGCTAGTTCTCTACCTTTTTATGGGACAAGCTTAAGATTATGGCTAGACATGATAATGTCACTAATGTTTGGGCCGAGGTTATATCTGGGATATGTATTAGGAAGGCTAGTAACTCTATTTAGAGTATTATACAAAGGCTTGTCTTTGGAGCCGCGGTTAACTTTATATGGTAGGAGCGTAATATTAGACTTTTTGCTAAAAAGGATAGATCGGCGAATGCTGTTTTTAATCAGATTGTCAATGTGGTTAGGCTTAAGTTGTTAAGCCTCAATATTAAGAGGTCTTATGAAGTCTGTAAAGCTGCTGAGATATGGGGTCTTCCTGGTTTGGGTAGAAAGGGTATTATGGGGATTATTGATGAGATGGATATGGAAGATATCATTTAGTATGCATTCCAGTTCTGCTATGTATAAGATCATGATGATCTTATGCAAAAAGGGTATTTGGTTGTTCTGTGTGGATTACATTGTTCAGGTCAAGTGGTCCTCTAGAATGTATTCTCTTCACTCCTCTATCAGTTTTGATGGTTTTCTTGTGTGCAAGCTGAATTTTGGTTTTAACACTACTGTTGATGGTGTGTGGACTGTGGGGAGTTGATATAGTTGGCTTTGTGGGTACTTCTGGTATTTTTGTGAAATCTGTATTGTGCAATTTTGGTGGTGGTTCATGGCTCATTTGTCACATCCTCTCAACCGTCTTAATATTCCAAATGAGCGCAATCTGTTCGTTGGTTTTCGCACCACCTTATTAGTGAGGCTTGATAATAGTATTATGGAACAGGGATATTGCAGGCATTTTATTGACATTTCTAACAAAGCTGCTACTTGTGGTCTTTGTTGGAATTTCTGTATTGTTTGTATTGTGCAGGATAGGTGTTGCATTAGCCTTTATTCTCTCCATTCTTCTTGCAGATTTGATGACTTTCAGGTGTACAAGCTAAGTTTTGTTTTTATCTCATCTGTGTTGGGGATGTTTAAGGGGAAGTTGCGCTCTTTTCCTACCCCAAGGTGTTCCCTTTGGGTAGGTTTTTAAGGAGGCAATTCCCTTTAAACTGCCACATTGGCACTCTCCTTTTGGTTCATATTGGCTTGCTTCAGTTTGTTATTATGGTGATTTGTTTCTTGAAGATGTTATGGTCTTGGAGTACACATGTTATTTGTTTCATAATGATTTTGAAGTCTGCTGATTATACTTTGTTCTATGATGATGCTGCTCAAGTTTTATTGGCACTGTTTGGATTCTCGTGGCTATGAATATGGTATCTCTCAATTTTAGTCTTAGCAGTTTAGCTTGCTATGTGGTATCCTCATATTGTGATGTTTGGAGGTGCATTGGTTGGTCCCTTTGCACTGGTCCATGTATTCAAAAGTATGAGGATGACTCTAGCTCAAGCCTTCTTCCTACTATGACTGGTAGTTTGTTTCTTGTAGTGTTTTTGGTTATTATGTATTTTGAGCATGGAATTTTGTACTTGGCTATTTTTCCTTTTAAAGCCAAAGTAGCTAGCTAGGGAAATGTCCTAGCAGTTTTAAGTTTTGTATTTTTTTTGTTTCTTGTTGCCTTTTGACCTTTTCTTAATAAAATTTACCAATAAGAAAAAAAAACACTTGTATAAATGTAATAACCTATTAAAACTAGTATCTCTTGGGCTACAGGGTTCCGTTTCCGCCCTAGGACCAGGGAAATCGAAGCTTGCAACAATGAGAACGTTGTGGTAATTGCCTATGGCGGTTTATGGAACTTTCGAGTCCCTCAAACACTATACTTTTGAGTTAATTACGTTTTTATGGTTTTTTTTCAATTTTTTGGACTTTGTTTTTGGAATAGGGCCCGACCCTTTTACCTTTTAGGCTCGTTTCAAGATTCTTGGACTATTTAATAATCGTATTTTTGTGCTAGAATAATCAGTACTAAAATTAATGACATCAAATAAGTACATATTATTGGCATCATTTATCCTATATTATTGACTTGTTTTATATCACTTTTTATGAGAATTGATACTTAATCGTTTACTTTTGTAATTCTCAGTTATAAACAAGTGTTCGGTGAAATTTAGCTATTTTGGACGTAAAATGGAGCAAAATGGATCAAGTTGGAAAAGTCTACTGAACTAAAGGAAGATACGATGTATCATTCTAGACAGATGCGCCGTATACCAAGACTTAGATGGTTATGAAGACCATTGCATGCCTTTGAAGCATGCGCCGCATGGATTCATCCCATGCGCCGCATGTGAAACCTTGGTCAATGAAGAAGATCTGACTTGTTTACTCTAGATGCGCCGTATTACATTCCAAACATACTAGCTATATTAATCCTAAAAAGCAATAATCAACAACTGAAAAGCGCTAAATAGCAAGCAATAAGTAAAAACAGTATTTAAGCTGAAAATGGAATTAAATTGAGAATGTAGTGAACAAACCTTAAAACAGTGGCATAAAGCTCATTTCAGCTTATCAACAAGCTACTCAAACCAGGATAATCACATAAAACCCTTCTGAATCAGCTTATCACCCATAATAGCTTGTTTGAATTTTAAGTTGACTATTTTGAAAATTTTGATTAAACAGTATTAAATCCTAAGGAAACTCACAGTAAGCTATAGCTAAGCTTACATGAGCTTGAATGGACCAGTTAAGAGCTTAAAAAATTCTTAATCAATCATAATGAAGCATAAAAAAATGAACAGGTGTTGGGATATGAAGATCAAGGTACTTCTGTATTTCAAAGTACTGCTGTGTCAAAGTGCTGCTTGAAGATCAAAGTGCTGCTTATGGTCAAACATGGTCCAAGTACTGCTCGTACATGAAGATTATTCAATGTACTTCTAAGTCAAAGGACTAAAATGCAATATCGTAATGTAATATTATTAGAATATTCTAGAATAAGTTAGAGTTAGTTTACTTGTCGTTCAAGTATTTGAAGGGATCTATATCTTGATAGATCACGAGCCAATAGATCGTTAGCCTACTAATGTAATCACCAGTAAGACTAAGTGAGATAATCTCTGTGATCTTGTAATTATTGCGGAATATAAAAACAAACTTATGCTAAACTTGATCCTCTATGGATCAATAAACTTTCACTAATAATGTTATGAAAACTCGTACCAATTACAATGACCTAGGGTTCCTTATATACTAGTGGAAACCCTAACATTTCTTACAAGAAATAAATAATCATAAACTAATAAAAGATATTCTACATATCTTGTCCTAAATTACATAATATCTATCCACGGTTTAACTCTATCCGTAGGATCTCTATACGTCCGCAGGAACCATTTATCAGCAGAAACTCTCTAAGCTTCTGCAGGAACCTGTCAGCAGTATCAGTCAGCAGTATCTTCAATAATTCCTTACAATCCTCCCCTAATCTTGAATTTGAAACAGTTAAGTTCAAGATTTCTTGATAGATCGCCAATAGCACAAACCAGCGGATTAAGGATGAACATCAGCAGCAAAGAATCTTCAGAAGTAGAATCTCTATGATCAGCAAATATTGGAAAAGCACCATTCTTTGCAGCAACACAAGACTAAATGTACATCAAAACAAATTAGTTTCATACTATTCTCATCATATCCAGGTGTGTTAACGCCTGTGAGAGGTGAATCATTGAAAATAATGGATTTGATGTCTCTTTACCAATAGCCATCACTACTGGAGTAGCCAAGTGTTCTCAGTTAAGAAACTATGGTACATTGATGACCCAAATAATATGATTTTTAGCAAATCATCAGCTATAAACGGATTTGAGAAGTCTTTACCTGTAGCCGTTTGCTCAGGACTAGTCAATTGTTGATAAAAAATCATCTTGGTCAATTGAATACCAAATATGGTGTTCCACTGCCTTTACCACAAGCCATATACATGTGGGCTAGCCAATTATTTGGAATCCAAAAAGGAAAAATCCATGGTCAATTGACAAGCATTTCAACTCTCAGCAATAAAGCATGGGTGAGTTGAGAACCTTATGATTTTGAGCAAACCATTACAACTATCAATAGATTTGATGAGTCTTTACCAAAGCTGTACCCTTTGGACTAGCCAACTTTTTGATGGAATAGTCAACATCAGGTAAGTTGGTTACCAGAAAAAGTGTGATAAGTATCAACACCAAACCTGCATACAACATACACAAATCTATACAAATATGTTAGTTCTTTTTTTTTTTTTTTTTTTTTTTTTTTTTTTTTTTTTTTAATGCTAAACTAAAAGAAAAGAAATAAAATGTACAACAAAGAACCATACGAATACCAGCTTATTGCAAATATGATTCCATTTGAATTCCATACTTAGTTGCCAGTTCCTGCTTAGTCAAGATACTTCTTCTGATGAACCTTATCAATTGTTCAGCAAGATGAAGATCATTCTCAGTCATATCCAAAGGAACAAAAAGCTTTGCCTCCAGAATGAGATTCATTACTTCCATTGTGATTGGGTAAAGGACATCAGCCCAGCAGTATAAGGTCTTACCAGTGGTTGTTAGAATCATATGAACGTTAGGAAGAGGAAAGAACTTCCAATAGTCAACCACCCATGTCTTCTGACCTTTCCATACTTGAAACTTCACACCAGAATCACCACAATGAGAATCACACAAAATTTGTAAATCTCCCATCAAATACATTCCAATTTCATCAGGGGAATGATAATACTGGGTAACCCAGTCATAAAGGGAGAGAAGATCTTGCTTGTCCACCATGTGTAAGATTTGGCTCAGAAAAAGGAATGTTTTGGTAGAGCCATCTTGTCTATGTATGACATTCACTTGTCCTTGACCAAGCTCAGAAGCAACAAGTTTCCATTTCACAATTTTCTCCCAAACAACAGGATCTTGGCCATCATCAGAATCATAGTCAATGAAAGTACTATCCTCTAAAGGAGCATCCTTAGGAGCCTTCCTCTTTATAGCTTTAGACTTTCTCCTAGTGCCAGTATTAACAGGAATAGAAGGACCGTCAGCAGGTTCTTCTTTAGGCACTTGTTTGGAAGTATCAGGAACAACTTGTGCTGAAACATCAGCAGGATCATCATCATCAGGTACTTCTATTGGAGTATCTGCTGAAGCATCATTTGAAACATCATGTGGAGCTTTAGTACGATCAGGTTGAGATTCAGCAGTATCATGATGAGAAGCATCAGGAGTATCATCCATCTGAGCACCAGAAGTATCATCTATCTGAGCACCAGGAGTTTCATCCATCTGAGGCAAGACTGAATGAGAATGCACATTCTCCTGACCACCATGAAATGACCCAATTGACTCAGCAGTATCATGAAGCCTGGTTCTCTTAGCAACAGGCCCATCCAAAAGTCTACCTCTAAACTCTAAGACATCTTGGACATGTATACCAGAGGAATGAAGATTGGAAATGATCTTGTCATAGTAGAAGGTGAGCTGTTTATCTGAAAATCCCCAAACCTTCTTTTGAGTCCATTCTGACCCAAACATAGAACATCCCTGATTCTTTACAAAATTCCTCATGTATTTCTTTATTTCTGCCTTTGTCCAAGGTCTTTCCCTTTGATGCTTAGCTTTTCTCTCTGCCTCTTGTTGTTGCTGCAACTTTCCTCTTTCAACCATCATTTGAACAAAATCAGGATTATTAACTCCAAGGACATATTCACCCAAATTAGGCTTAGTAGCAGCCTGTGCAGCCAAATTTTCCCATTGTTCTGCAGAAAGATTCTTAGCTATTTCATCTAGTTCCTTTTGTCTTTCAGCAGGTAGAGTGCTAGTAAATGGAGTTCCCATCTTATCTAAATCAGCTTGAATTTTCCTAGCAAGTGCTTCTGAGGCTTTCAAATCCAATTGAACTTTTGTATTTGCAGCATCCTCTTCTGCTTGCAAATGTGCAGCAGCAATCTCACTAAGTTTTTCATTAGCAAGTTCCACCTTTGACTTCACTCTTGAAGGAATGTCCTGATCAACCATGATGGACTTTCCTTTGTCTTTCTTAATTGTAGTAGTCTCAGGAGGAACAGAAGTCTTGTCAGTAGAATCATCAGGACAGTCAACTTGGATATCTGCTGATGGATCATCAGTGCCCACTTCTGGCATAGAAGTATACAAAGGATCCTTTCTTGGAGCATCAGCAGAAGTCTTATCAGCAGAATGCTTTCTTCTGACATAAGTTACTCTTGACTTCTTTGGAACACTTGTATCAGCAGAAGGAACATCATTAGTAGTTGGTGCAGGCCTAGCATCAGCAGCATTCTTCTGAACACAATCCAATGTGGTAGCAGCAAGAAGTTCAAGGCCTTCCAAAACAATTGTGTCAGATGCTTTAGTAGATTCCTCATCTGATTCATACACAACACCTTGTCTTTTCCTCTTCTTGAGCTTAGCCTCCAACTTCTTAACTCTCCCAATGAGAGTCAGAAGAGCATTACTAAGATTCTTTTTGGTGACATTCAGATCATTCTCCAACTTGTCCACCTTAGTCACATACCTGTTCAAAAAAGCAGATACAGAAGTAAGAGTAACAGGACCTTCAGTGCCACCAACAGGGATATCTGTGGCATTGGAAGCATCATTGGTCCTGTGAGTAGAATAATCTAAATCTACATCTACATCTACATGATCCTCAAAATGAGGTCTCAATGGACTAGGTGTTGGAAGTCTTGTAAAATGTGGTGAGTGTACAGGTTGGTCAGGGCCTAAGTTCTCATTGAGCACATGCTCAGGATCATTAATATCCATTGGTGAAGGTACAGGTGTGGGTGGCCTAGGAGAGGGTGGTGGCTGAACAGCAGAAGTAACTGATGTACTTTGCATCAGGAGCAACTTCAGTCCTGTCAGGAGAATCCTCTAATGCTTGAGCATCAGAAGGATCCTGACCATCCTCAGCTGCATCAGTAGTCACTCCATCAGGGGGATTACCTACCGGGGCATCAGCAGCTGCATCAGCAGCTACTCCATCAGGAGCATTGCCAGCAGGCAACATAGCCGGGAGTAACGGTGTGTGTTCTCCTGTATATTTAATTTTCATTTGAGAAAACAACTTTTTAGATAGACCCTTAACAGGCAAATGGGTAGGGTCAGTGGTCTGAATGCCTAAAATTATTTAAAGAAACCTAGGATACATTAAATATTTAAGTTTGGTATCCTTAACATTATCAAGCATTTCATTGAAGATATACTTAGACAAGTTAAAGGTTCTTCCCTGAGAGAGACACATAATAGCAAGAGCAATGTCTGTAGAGAATTGATCCCATCCACCAGACTTAGAACTCATACACTGAAGCAAAGTGTGTGTCAAAAACCTCCATTTAGGGCAAAACAAATTCCTGTACCACACTTTCCCATCACCACTATAACCAGCAGCCTAAAGGCCTCTAAGTATCTCTTCCTTAGGCAAATCAGTCACCCCACCTTCATCATCCAATTGCATGTAACCACACATTCTTCCCCATCTACCACAGCAACAATCTCTGTTGGTCCATCTTCAACTGTCCTGGTATTAGCCGTTTCCCAAAATTGTACAACCAGAGATTCATAAATAACATTTGGATAATGGATCAAAGCATACTGAATCTTGGATCTTTGGAGAAATTCTATCATACCCACATAATCTTCATCACCCTTACCACGACCAAGAAAGGCATGTTTGTTATGATCACCTTTGAAAAGTAGTTCAGCCATTGATTGAGAATAAGAAATTAGGGTTGGGAGTGCTGAAGAATGTTGAAATGGTTTTAAACTTTTATAGCGAGAGGGAATCAGTTAATTTGTGAGTGGGATATGCACGTCTTGGTTAATTATGGAAGTTACCAAACGTGGAATGAAACTGTTATGAATTATTAGAAAGTAACCTTTGACCAATAATCAACTTAATAAAATCCCCAATCAAACTGACTCATCCGAAGAAACCAAGTCAAATGGCAGAAACCAAATGGTCAATCTGCATAAAATAGTCAATCGTTGACTACGGTCAACCATTCATTCAACAGGAACCTTTCGTAGAATCAATCAGCGGAATCACACCTTCAGTGGAAACCAAATATCTTTAAAAAAAATCTCTTTATTCAAATTTCAAATAACCCTTAATTATCTCCAAACCACCTCGCATTTATGGTGATAAAGACACGCGGTTGGGGTGATCTTATAAATAAAGGATAATTATCCCCAAATCTCTCCACACAAATTAAATCCCTAATTACAATTCCACCAATCAATAATACAACCATGGCTTCCAATGAAAGTATCATCAACCTTTCTTCTGACTCATCTGATACTTCTGAATCACTAACATCTCCACCACCACTCAGAATGCCAACACTTCCCCGTGGTCTCACAAAAGAACAAGCCAAGAAGAAGAAACATGATGTACCTGCTCCAAGTTCATCATCATCTGAAGATCTTCCACTATATCCTTCAGAAATTGATGATCCTGAGTACCAGAGAGAGATGGAGAGAAAGTGGAATGCATTGGAGAGGGCAAATAGAGTTCCCAATCCTAATGAGTCTCCCTTCATCTTCACTTCTTCTGATGACGAGGATGATGAGAATGATTCACTCTACAACCCCACAACCCCTGAGAAGCCTCAGTCCTCTCTTCCAAGAGGAAGAAAATTAAATCCCCCATTGCCAAAGACAAGAAAGATTGTGATGGGGTTGCCCTGTCCTCAGTGGCAAGGAATCTTCAACATCAACAACAAAGGCAAGGAGAAGACTGTGAAAGGCAAGGGCAAGGGCAAAGTAGAATAGGAACTTGTTGTTAAACTTTCAATTTCATTGTCCTTTAATGTACTTCTGAAGAATCAATAAAAATTTTGCTTTGTTTGTGTTTACTTGTTTTTAATTCTTCTGAAAGATTTGCATTCCCCTGAATAAAGTGATCTTTAATAAGCCATCAGCAGGAACACACTTAACAACAAAATAGATATTATCAGTAGCATGTGGTCAAACCCATTGACTTTCATCAGAAGAATCCACTTAAATGGACAACTTGCACAATTAGTAATTGCTACTGACTCAACTACCTCCCATTTACTTGCATTAACTCACATTAAACCCAAATCAAGTCTTTATAAAGAAGTCTTTAAGGCAGAAACAACTCACAACCCCATTAGTACATAATTAACATATCCCAAAGTCTTTCTCACACTCAAATCATGAAGCCATCCCCCAAAGTCATTGAAATTTCTTCTGATTCATCATCAGACTCCACCTTTGACGTACCTCAAATCCAAAGAGCATACTACTATCTAGGTGTAGGCCTTTCTGAGTTTTGCCCATCTCCAACCTCATCAGAAGAAACCAACGAAGTAGAGGAAGCTCCAAATCCTCTAGCTATGGTTGTCCCTGATTTCACTCCTGTCACAGTATTCCTGACTTCTGAAATGGAGAGGGTATGTGCAAATATGAGGAAGATCTTTGTCACTGAAGAGCCACAGTCCTCAAAGAGTAACAAGGGTCCATTGAAGGTGGTCCTGGGTCTTGCTGCTCCCAAGCTCTGGAACAAGGATATGCAGTCCAGAGGGGTTCACAAAAGGATGCCTGACCCAAAGGAGTTGGGCAAAGGGAAGAGGAAGATGGAGTAGAAGGTTGGGGCTTTGGGAGGTGGTGGTTTGTTGTTAAATGATGTCTTTTGTGTTTCTTCTGATGAATGATGTTATTGTGGATGTACCTTGTTTTCTCTGAATAATAAAAGAACTTACTTTTATGTCTTTTACATCTGATTCCACTGATAGAAATAGTGTAGATCTTTGTACATCAGCAGGAACATGACCTGCAACCAAACATTCAAACAGAACACAAAAGGACAACCATAATAATATACAAAATTAGCAAGAAACCTGCAAGACAAAGTTAGTGAACATAATAATCTACTTAATAATAATCTACTTAATATACAACATGTACAATCCTCCCCTGAGGCATATGCCTCCCCTGAGGCTCATGCCTCCCCTCAAACATAACATTCAAGGGTTAACCATCCCAATGTTGACAACTAGGTGATTAAACCTAGGTCCATCAAAAGCTTTTGTTAATAAATCAGCCACATTATCATCAGTATGAATTTTAAGCACTTGAATTAGATGCTTCTCATTTGCATCTCTTATGAAATGGTGCCTAATTTCTATATGTTTAGTTCTCTGATGAAAAACAGGATTTTTAACAATAGAAATAGTACTTTGATTATCAATGTAGATTTTAGTGTTCATAAAGTTAAACCCATAATCCAACATCTGATTCTGAATCCAAAGTACCTGACCACAACAATTGGCAACAGCAACATATTCTGCTTCAGTAGTAGAAGTAGCCACTATGGTTTGTTTCTTGCACTGCCAAGAGATGAGTCTTCTACCAAGAAATTGACAACCTCCTGTTGTGGATTTCCTATCCAAATTAGCTCCAGCATAGTCACTATCACTATAAGCCTCCAACACAAATGGTGAGTCCCTTGGGTACCAGAGGCCTAACTTGGGTTGGCCTTTGATGTACTTGAAAATTTTCTTCACTGCATTTAGGTGGGAAGTCAGTGGAGTGACTTGATGTCTTGAGCAAGCACTGACAACAAAGGTAATGTTAGGCCTAGAAGCTGTGAGATACATGAGTGATCCAATCATGGACCTATAAAGATGAACATTCACAGCCTCATCTTGCTCATTTGGATTCTTAAGCTTGGGTGGTTCATATAGAGTAGTAGCAGTCCTCAGAAGTTCAAAGTCAAACTTTTTCAAAATGTCTTTAACATACTTCTCCTGATGGATAAAAATCCATTCAGGTTGTTGTTTGACTTGCAGCCCTAAGAAAAAGGTTAACTCCCCCATTGCACTCATCTGAAATTCACCTTTCATTAATTCTTCAGATTCCCTGCACCATGCTTCCTTTGTGGATCCAAAAATAATGTCATCCACATAAACCTGTACTAGAATGTTGTCCCTTGAGTTTTTCTTAATAAAGAGGGTCTTGTCAATGGCTCCTCTTCTGTAGCCATGCTCCAAAAGAAATGTAGACAATCTAGCATACCATGCTCTTGGTGCTTGGTGAAGTCCATAAAGTGCCTTGACAACTTTGTTCACCTTCTTAAAATGATGGGGGTCTTCAAAGCCCTGTGGTTGAGTAACATATACCTCCTCTTCAATTTTGCCATAGAGGAAGGCACTCTTGACATCCATCT
Source organism: Artemisia argyi (assembly GCA_030686995.1). Lineage (NCBI taxonomy): Eukaryota > Viridiplantae > Streptophyta > Magnoliopsida > Asterales > Asteraceae > Artemisia > Artemisia argyi. The sequence goes on along the minus strand of CM060695.1, from coordinate 1,825,390 downwards.
GATAGACCTTAAACCCCATATATGAGGCAAAGGCTAAAAATAATCTAATTGCCTCAACCCTAGCAACTGGTGCAAAGACCTCTGTGTAGTCAATTCCTTCTTCTTGTCTGAAACCTTGAGCCACCAATCTTGCTTTATTTCTGACTACAATACCTCTGGCATCCCTCTTGCATTTTAAGATCCACTTGGTCCCAATTGCAATTTTCCCTGCAGGAAGATCAACAAGTACCCAAACATCTTGATTCTTGAATTGTTGCATCTCTTCCTACATAGCTTCAACCCAACTAGGCTCACTCAAAGCCTGTTTAATGCTTGTTGGTTCAACTTGGGACAAGAAACAAGCAAACAAACAATGTTTCTGATCTGTGTGATTGTCTCTCTTCTGAGTGGATACATAAGTCAGAAATGCACATTGCCCAAACTTGGTATTCTTAATGGCACTCCTGGTGAGAACCATAACATTTGGATCACCAAGTATATTCTCTTGTGGATGAATGGTGTTGATCCTTTAAGTTACAACAGGATTGACATCAATGGAGGTATCAAGATTGGTTAGTGTAGGATCAAAGTCTTCATCATAAGAACCTGATTGAAAAATGCCATCACTTTGCTCAACATTGGCAAGATCTGAAGGAATTGGAAACCTGCCATAAGGTTCATCCAAGCTTGTGGAAGTTTCAGTGGAAACAAGAACTGCAGCAAAAATGCCTTTAGCAGAATCTCCATCAGCAAAATCAGCAACTGCATCAGCAGATGTATCAGCAGAACTAGTTTTTCTGCTCTCTTCACCAGCAGCTTGTTTTAAGAGTGCTTCAGTGTCTTGAGCAAATTCAAGACCAAGTCTTTTAGCTTCCTCAGCAGCTGCATGTTCTTGCTTTTTGAGTCTAGCAAGATCTTCTGCATAAGTTGAGTTTTCCACATCATCAGTAGATTTGGCATCAGAGGCTTCTCTGTTAGGAGGAGCTGCTATTTGAATTGGTAGAGTAGTTACAACAATAGTGGGTTCATCACATTCTGAATCACTATCTGAATCATCCTGTACGGTACCTGCATTGTTAGAAGATGACACTTGTATACCTGTAGAGGGGTTAGTTTTGTGTCTAGCATACCCCAAATAATCTGTAAGATAATCAAGGTCAAAATACCATTCATGACCTTTACCTTGAACATTTACATTCTCCTCCAGAAATTTTAGGTTAAGAGTCTCTTCTATCTTCTTTGCAGCCAAGTTATATACCCTGTAAGCCTTGCTATGAGCTGAGTAACCAACAATATACCCTTCAGCAGCTTTTGCTTCAAATTTGCCTAAGTGATCACTTGTGTTAAGAATGGTCACCTGACAACCAAAAGGTTTCAAGTGTTCAATGGTAGGTTTCTTCCCTGTCAATAGCTCATAGGGTGTCTTATTATGAGGTCTAGTAATCAACACCCTATTCAATAGATAATAGGCAGTACCAACTGCCTCAGTCCAAAACATGGTGGGAAGTTTAGAGTCAGCAAGCATAGATCTTGCAGCCTCTATAAGGGTTCTATTCTTCCTTTCTGCAACTCCATTATGTTGTAGAGTCCTAGGAGTGCTATAGTCTCTTTTAATACCCTTTAAACCACAAAGTTCAATGAGATTAGCATTTTTGAACTCTGTCCCATTGTCACACCTTATACCTTTAATCTTCTTGTTAAGTTGGTTTTCAACTAGAGCCATAAATTCTTTAAGTGCCTGAAAGGTTTGATCTTTAGTCACCAAGAAAAATGTCCAACTGAATCTGCTGAAAGCATCAGTGATTACCAAACAGAAGTATTTGTGATCTATACTCCTGATGGATGTTGGACCAAAAAGATCCATGTGAAGTAGCTGCAATGGTTCTGAGATTGTGCTAACAGCAGTAATGGCTTTATAAGAAGCGTTGTGTTGCTTACCCTTGTTATAAGCCACACAATTATGCTCATTGGTGAAGATCTTGGAAGGAAGTCCATGAACAAGTCCATCTTTAGCAAGTTTGTTGATGATTTTGAAATTAACATGTGCCATCTTTCTATGCCATTTAGTAGATTCATCCAAGGATGCTTTAGCCACCAAACATGTTAGATCACCTTCTAGCTTGACATCATTCAAGTCAAATGTATAAAGATTATGATTTCTTGGAGCCTTTAGTAATACATGATTGTCATCAGGTATTTTGAACTCAAGTAAAAGAATGAGACAACCCTCTTCAGTGAAAAGTACAAGAAGCTTTTTGTCACAAATCTGTGAAACAGAGAACAGATTGAATCCTTGAAGCTCCTTCACATAGTAGACATTCTCAAAATCCACCTTTGGAGTTCTAATGGTTCCTTTGCCAGTGATCCTTCCTATTCCACTTCCAAACCTCACTATGCCTCCATTAATAGGCACAAAGTCATGTAGCTTCTCCTGATTCCCAGACATGTTTCTTGAACAGCCACTATCAACAATACCTAAGTCTTTATTAAGAAGAGGATGTTCCTACAACAAAAAAAGTTAATATACAACAACATAAATATGTTAAGTGACTTAAGTCATGAAAGACTTGAGCCTGCTCTGTGGATCATTATGATGTACCCAAGAAGATGAGTTAGATGCACAATTGTTCCTGGATTCCCTGTAGTTATATGGTCTTTGATATGTCCAAGAACAATCTGCTGAGGACTTAATTAGCCCTTCCTATAAACATTGGGTCATTAAATCCATACAAATGATTAAATCCATAAAATGGTCATGACCCATATCTATTTCTATTGGTATGCATATATCTACGAGCAGAAACAGACCTATCAGAACGAACAGACCAATCAGCAGGAATGGAATGCATTCTGCTGACATTATAATTTGCCTGTGGAACTAATGAGGGTTTGGTACAAGTGTTAGTCCACTTTTTTCTAGGTCTATTATTAACAACAGAAACACCCATCCTCTTATCATGAAAATCACAATCCTTAATTAAATGCAATTTGCTACCACAAACAAAACACTTCTTCTTCTTAGAAGATTTATTAAATCCAAAAGATGTCTTATTAAACACAGAATTATTCAAAGAAACACCATAAATAGAATTGTTTTGTAAACACTGAAAGGAATTGTTTTCAAAAGAAGTAAATAACAAGTCTTCAGAAGAGGTTGTCTTAGAAAGAACTTCATTAGCAGCAACTTCAGAGTCCACAGACTTGTAAGATGACCTGTCAGAAATCTTTATTGAGGACTTGGGTGATTCTGACTTGGTCTTGGAATCACAGCTGGCGTAACTAGAGGTCTTTGAGGTCTTGTCCCTGGAAGAACAAGAGACATAAGTGTTAGAATCATTACTAGATATACTTCTAGAGTCAGGGGAGTCATTGATCCCAATGCCAGTGGTTTCCTTTGATTCTGGTAAGTCAAACTTATGGGATGTGGGCTTAGGGGTTCCTATGGTTGGAGGGTCTTCAGACTTATTTGGAAAGTCTTTAGACTTTTTGCCAAAGAGATGGTGTGAACCATCAATGTCAGAGGTTTTGGTAGTAGGCATAAATACTCCTCTGATAGGTCCTGGTACAGCATGCATCTCTCCTTCCTTTAGATAGTTTATTGGGACAGAATAGTTATGATTTTTCTTATCTAAATAGTGATTTGCTTCTGGACCAACATATTTCTTAAACCCTAGACCTATCTCAAATGTTACAGACTTACTACTGTAGAGTAACCTAGATAATTTATCACCTGAAACTAGCCACTCTTTATGGCTAGCTACTTCTTTATCTAATTTCTCTTGTAAAACACCTTTCTCAGACTCAATTCTAGCTTTTTCTTTTTCAGAAAACTTTAATTCATTGCTAGTACATTCTAAATATCTACTTAACACTCTAATCTTTTCCTCATAAGCTAATTGATTTTGCTGAAACCACATCTTCTGTTGTTCTAAGGTTTTAAAAGCTTCTTTATATGTTGCAGCTTTAATAAAACACTCATTATATTTTGGTTTCATCTCATCATAAGCTTCTTTTAGTGTTGTATATTTAGAATCACAATCACAAACACAAGTAGATACTTGAGGAGAGATTCCCATGAGTCCAAAGTCATCATTACAACTAGCCATGCAAGAGATTTGAGGAGAGCCGCTTGTTGCATCTTCATGCTCATTCCAGTCAACACTAGCATCTATAGCAGTGACCATGGCCTTTGATTCTCCAGCCTCCACCTCTTTCTTCTTGTATGCTGAATATCTGGTACTAGCTTCACCCTTCTTGGTTGTGCACTCTCTTGTAAAATGGCCAATTTCTCCACAAGCATAGCACTTCACTTTCCTCCTGTCAAACCGAGCTGCATCTCTACAATCAACATTGAGCTTTTTACCAACCTTTTGCTCAAATCTTCTAACCTTGAGGGAGAGCATAGCCATTTGCCACTTTAAGTCCAACTCTTCTAAAGCAAGTTCATCAATCTGCTCAAAATCTTCATAAGCTATTTGTTGCTGTTTATCAACTTTAGCAACAAATGAATGAAGTACATCTTCCATCACATTACTAATCTTTGGATGAGTTATTGGATTAGCATTTGAAAAAGACAATGTGGTAATGGGAAGACTTTGACTTGAAGTGGATGGACTTGAGTAAACCTGTGGTACTGGGGATGGACTTGTATAGGTATGTGGCATGTAGTTTGAGTTAGAGCTGACAAATGCAGATTGTGAAGGAGTTGCTGCATATGGAGAGAATCCCTTTATGTCACCTTCCAAGGCTCTGAGTTTGTTGTACAAGTCATCAAAACTGAGGTAGTCCAGGCCACCTTTGGTTTTCAATGATATACTCACCTGAGACCATGAGGGAGGCAAGGCTCTTAGAAACCTGGAATTCACCTCCTCATTGTCAGGTCTGGCTAGAAGCTGATTTAAGTGACTCAGAATCTTCTGAAACCTGTCATAACCTTTGTGGAGACCTTCTTCTTCAGTTATCTTGAATTCTTGGAATTCTTGCTTCAACATACTCTTTCTCATCCTCTTTGATTCTTCATTCCCACCAAATCTAGCTTTTATAGCCCACCAGATTTCTCTTGGATCAGTCATGGAATGAAAATCTCCCATGTGGTCATCATGGATTGCCTGCAGCAATATGGTTCTTGCTTTGTTTTCCCTTTGTATAGCAAGAATTTCTTCAGCAGAAACAGGTTCCAAAATCTTAATTTTGCCATCAGCATCTACACTTTGCTTTTTAGGACGACAACCATTGAATATAACATTCCAGAGGTTATAGTCAACACTTGCAATCCAGTTTTGCATCTTCATGGCCCAGATCTCATACTCATCCTTCCTGAGAAAAGGAAGTTTGGCATTGCTGTTAGAGAAGGCCACCTGTTGTAGTTGTTGAGTGAGAGAGCCTGCTTCTGAGAGAGCAACATCACCGCCTGGTTTGTCTCCCATTGGTACTGAGTGAAAAGTTATGTGATTGTGTTGAGGTTACAGAGAGTATCTCGTGGCTCTGATACCACTTGAAGGGATCTATATCTTGATAGATCACGAGCCAATAGATCGTTAGCCTACTAATGTAATCACCAGTAAGACTAAGTGAGATAATCTCTGTGAGCTTGTAATTATTGCGGAACATAAAAACAAACTTATGCTAAACTTGATCCTCTATGGATCAATAAACTTTCACTAATAAGGTTATGAAAACTCGTACCTATTACAATGACCTAGGGTTCCTGATATACTAGTGGAAACCCTAACCTTTCTTACAAGAAATAGATAATCATAAACTAATAAAAGATATTCTACATATCTTGTCCTAAATTACATAATATCTATCCACGGTTTAACTCTATCCGTAGGATCTCTATACGTCCGCAGGAACCATACATCTGCAGAAACTCTCTAAGCTTCCGCAGGAACCTGTCAGCAGTATCAGTCAACAGTATCTTCAATAATTCCTTACAGTATTGTTAACCGACTTAAGGTTATCCTTGTGTCTATAAAAGGAGCCTTAGAAGGTATTAGACGTACGAGTTAGTGAAAATGTGAGTTAGAAACAAAAGTACGTACAAGAGTTAGATAAGTTAGGGATTGTTAGTTAATCTGTGTAATCAAGCAGTTTCAAGTTTGGTTTAATATAAAGTTCTTCTTAAGCTTTGTGTTAGTAGATTCCTCATACTTTACAAGGTTAATTCAGTGTTTCAATATTAATAGTGTTGAAGTTATTCAATATTGTTAAAACTTTACAAGCTACAAAGTAGTTTGGTCAGAGTATATCGATCCAACAAGTGGTATCAGAGCATGTGTTGGAAACTCTGATTAAGAAGAAAACCTTTAAATCTATTTTACTACAAACCCTACAAGATGTCGACAGAACCTGTACCAGCTCCTTCCATAACTGCAGTCAGAATTCCTATTGTTAAGAAGGGAGAATATGATCTACGGAGCATGAAGATGAGGCAGTACATTGCCATCACAGACCATGCTCTATGGGATGTGATTGTCAATGGGAATATGGTTATTGATGAACCAGAAGAAATTCCAGGACAACCTAAACCACCTAAGCCAACCATACCAACTGCTACAAAGAGAAATCAAGACAAGACTCTAAACATACTTCTGTCTGCTATTCCTGATGGACACCTATTGAAGTTTCATGATGCTCAGGATGCAAAACAAATATGGGCTGCAATCAAGAAAAAATTTGGAGGTAATGATGCTTCCAAGAAGATGCACAGAAACTTGCTGAAGCAACAATTTGAAACTTTCACTGTTGGTGAAAGAAAAGGTCTTGATTCTGCTTATGAAAGATTCTAGAATCTTCTGAGTATGCTAGAACTATATGGAGCAGAGGCATCAGTTGAAGATGCTAACTTGAAGTTCTTGAGGATCTTGCCATCAGCATGGCATGTTGTTGCTACTATGATCAGAGGACAACCTGGTTTGGATTCAATGGACTTTGATGATCTCTACAACAATGTGAAGGTATATGAGCATGAGATGAATGGTAATACAGGTTCAAGCACACATCAGAAACCCCAACACATTGCTTTTGTATCTTCTAAAAACAGAAGCAGTACTTCCAATAAAAGTACTGCTTATCCTGTCTAAAGTACTATTGCTGAAACACAGCATCCATGTACAACCATAGTAACTACCACTTCATCACCATCACATACCCCCACTTCAGATGATGTCCTATGTTCATTCTTTGCTCAACAAGCAACTCTACCTGTAACCTATCAAGAAGATGTCTTGCAAATTGATGATGATGCTATGGAAGATATTGATATCATATGGCAGGTTGCCATGATCACTGCAAGGATCAAGAAGTTTATGAATAAGACAGGAAGAGGTATTAATTTCTCAGCTAAGCAGGGAATAGCATTTGATAATTCTAAAATTGAATGCTTCAATTGTCAAAAGACTGGTCACTTTGCAAGGGTATGCAAATTTCCAAAGAATCAAGCAAACAAAATGATTGAACAGCCCAAGACTCAAAGAAAAGAGGTTCCCATTACTGAACCAAAACCAAAAGCTTTGGTGGCTCAAGAGAATCTATCAGAGATTGATTGGTCCAATGAGTTTGATGAAGAACCAGTAACCTATTCCATGGTTGCATTGGAAGATTGGAGCACAGCTTTTGATGAGGAACCTGGATATGCTGCTTTTGAATCAAGAGATCATAGAGGAAGCTTTGATTGGAGCATGGAATTTGAAGAAGAACCTGTTCTGCTTGCTTTGGTAGCTACTTCACCAAATTCATCCAATAACTCTGAGGTATGCTCTAAGTGTAATGGTATATATCAAAAGGTGCTTAATGATTATGTAACTGAAAGAGACAACTTTAGAAGGGCTAGGTCTTAGATAGCTGGTTACCAATTGACTTTAGAGTCAATGGAAGCAAAGATAATAGCTCATGAAAACAATGAAGTAGCTTGGGCAGAAAAATATCAGCAACAAGATTATCAGTTGAAGTTAAGTGAATGGAAGCTAGGATGTAAGGTGTCAGAACTAGAAAAGGTCACTAAAGAAAGAGATAAGTTGCTAGAAAAACTTGCTAGTTGGAACCAATCAGGCCTGTCACATGTTAGTTTTGTTGAAAAACAAAGAACACCTAACATTAAAACTGGTCTAGGATATGATGATAGTAGTTCAGAAGACATTCCAACTAGGAGTAAGGAACTTATTCGTTCAGAAGAAACCATAACTAGTGATGAAGAGTTTATAAGCCTAGATGAAAACACATCTAGTGATGAGGAAACACCTAGTCCATCACCTCCTGAGTTTAAGAGAGATAAGGGTTACAATAAAGTTCCTCCCCCCCCCCAGGTAGTTTTCAACCACCTAGGATAGATGTTTCTTGTTTTGGAGCACAGATATTTCAATTTAGGACCATAGATCAAAAATTATGATGAGGGACTTTTCGGAGTAAATATTTAAAATGAGCCCATGCATCATAGATAGGTTCATCCTCATGTTGTTTAAACATCAAGATGTCATTTGGAGTGGGTGAATTTCGTGGTTGGTAGTATGGTGGATTCGCGTTCTCCATAATGGCTAACGGAATAGTCAATGGAAAGGTTTTTACAAACAGAGACACAAAGAAAAGATAGACTAAAGAAAACCTAAAAATAAAAATAAAATCTTACTAGAAAGGAATCTAGCAAGTAGACCTAATAAAAAGAGATTCTAACCTAGACAATAACTATTCCTCGGGCTGCGGCGCCAAAAACTTGATGCGTAGGGATTGCACCAGGCTTTACCTCTCAATGGATCTTGAGAAGCTTACAACCCCCACCAGACAGTGTACCTGATCGTTGTAGTATAGTATAGTGACAAGTACCGGGGGATTGATCGTTCAGCTAGGAATAGTGTCGCTAGGATTAGAAAACCTAAATACTAGTTCTAAGGATGAGGGATGATTATTTTTGTGTTTTTATATTTTTAAGAAAGCAAGTAAAAATCTCGGGGTTTGAAGGATTTGGGCGGAATTAGTTGCTAATCAACTAACCCAATACTAAAGATGCAATCAAAATAAAATACTAGAAATGAAAATAAACTAAGTTAAACTAAGGTTGTGAGCAATAAGTGGAGAAGTTGTGTTTACTTAGATTTCACTACTCCCTAGATATCTTTTACACGTTAATTACTTGTTATAGTTGCGTGGATGACGGATTGTATTCCTTAATACAATTCATGGGGTGGCGCACTTAATTCCCCAATCCTATGAGTGCCTACTTCACTCCTATGTCGAGCCGGCTAAGAAGCTCCTAACATGGGATCATTAGAATTTACTCATGCATTAAATACAACCAATAAAACCGAGTGCACGTCAGTTCATGTTTCCTAAGACGTTCAAGCATGTTACCAATTGGAGATCTGCCAGTTTTCTTAAACCTAACATCGAAATCATTCATCCAATACAACCATAAACAAGTAATCAACACATAATTAACATCTAGGTTTAATTAGATCCAAGCAAAACACAAGATAGATCTAGCCTAGCATGATGGAATTAAGACAAGAACAAGATATAGATAACCAACACATAGACATATTGATTGAATTAAAAGAATACTTATCTCAATTACACATGAAAGGGTTCAAGGGCTGAGAACCCTTGAAAAACCTGTAGAATTCGTACTAAGTTCGGCCTTAGGGTTTCTCCAAAACTTCTCTTTTTTATAAATGAAAATTAGAAAACTATATATAGGAAATTGAGGCTGACGGCGTCAAGACCAAATTGGTTACGCCGTCATCTTGCCGCCAAAATAATTCTCGGACTGCCTTGATCTACTTTTGACGTCGTCACGTTATAACATTTTCTAGGCCGTCACGTATTTTACTCTTGATGCTCTACCTCGTGACGCCTTCAATTCTGTACTGGGCCGTCATGAAAATTACTCTTGACGCCGTCAGAATTTCCTTCTTGACGCCGTCACCTACTGTTCCCAGCAAGGAAAATTAGGACTTTGGCGTTTTCTTCACTTTTATGCTCCAAAAATGTCCGAATTGCTTCCTTTTCCAGATTTCTCTCCCAAATACCTAAAATCACAAAAGGAACGATTTAGGGCAATATTTGATCAAATAAATCCAATTCTGGGCTTAAATGACCCCCTAAAATTGGTTCATTTTTCGCCTCATCAAAGATGCTGAAATAAGTCTGTTAAGAACTGAGTTTGCTAAAGTGAAACAAGCAAAAGATAATATTCAACTAACTGTTACAACATTAGAAAATGCTTCTGCCTATACTAGAAGTATAGTTGAAAACCAAATGAACAAGAAAATCAAATATGGGATTGGATACAATACTTGTCCACCTCCTTACAGAGGAATTCCCTGTCCCCCAGGTATAGATCTTGCTGAATCAGGTTTACATGAACTCACTAATAAACCATTAGAAAATGTAAAACATGTAGAAAATAGTGAACCTTTTGAGAGTGCAAGTGATACTTCACTCTCTAAAGAAAAGATGCTCACTGATAAGAGCTCAGATGATACATCTATTGAAAATTGGACATCTGATGAGAATGAAAAAGAGACTGCTTCAAAGAAAGGAATCAAAGTAGGACCAACCATGTAACACCTAAAATCTGAAAGCAAGTGAAATGACCAAAATACCCCTCAAATTTGAAATTTTAAGAATTTATAAAATCACACAAGGATGTATTATTTTGAACTTAACCTAAAGTGATTAAAACCCCAAGTATCTAACAAATTAAATTAACAAATACTTTACATTATGATTTGAAGATCACACAACAAATAAGGTTCCCTAGTGATTCCTCCCGAACCACCTAACTTAATTTCTCAACCGCTTGTGAACGGTCAGTACTAAAAGCCAGGCAGGCCGGGAGGAAATGCAATTATAAATCCGTGGGAGTTAAGTACAGAAAAAGTACGTGAGTACAGAAAAGTACATCCCCGGGTCGTTATGTCCCAGCGAGGTGTGAAATCTGTAATATAACGAATCTGTGATCTGGTGAAGTTAAATATAAAAAATGGGAATCTGACTGACTAACACTAGGAATGTGAATAGTAAATAGCTCTTGTCACAGCTATTTCAGTAAAAACGTACAATCAGAAACCCTAAGATAAATGATATTTACAAACGTACGTTTAAGTTTAGATAAATGTAAACGTAACGAATAAAACAAAACTTTCCCAAAGAGGGAATTTGCATGCCTTAACGGCTTAAATGCAAATTAAAAGAAAATAAAATAACTAACTATATTTATAATATTATTATTATATTAATAAGAAAACTTAGAAACCTAAAACGCTTACGATTACGTAACACTTACGTAACTGTAACAAAATAAAAAGTGAATACCGTCAAATATAACTCTCACAAATTTGAAAATTATATTTTTGGAATCCTAAAACAATAAGAAAATTATTAGAAAATTAAAACTTATTTTTATACTATGTACTTAATTATTATTAATTAAAACTATTTATTTACTATTTATTAATTTACATAAAAATAAGAAAAATCTAAATATTACTTAGAAAAATAAAATTAAAACTTAGAAAAGGTTAAAATACTATAAAAGAAATTTTGAAACTAAAAATATATATACAATTATTCTATTTGTTATTAATTATTTACTATTTATTAAACTATTATTAAATTATTATATATACTAAATAAGCAAAAAAAAACCTAAAACTTTTTACATAATTATAATATACTTATAAGAAGCTAAGAAAAATATAAAAACTATATTTAATATACAAAAATAAGAAAACTTAATTTAAAACTATTATTACTTAATTAAACTAATTAATACTAATTAAATTATTATACATACTAAACTTATTTATAAAATTATAAAACTTTTTATAAAACTTCCTAAGTATCTCAGGAATACATAAAAAATATAAAAAGTTTGTAAAAATTATAAATAAGCAGTTTTAAAAATTAAATACTAATTATTATCTAAAAGAAATATAAACTATATTAATTTTTATATATATTATATGAACAGTAAAAAATCTAAAAAAAATACAGAAAGTATATTTACTTATAAGGATCCTAGGAAAAATAAGTTGGGGTTGCCAGCTTATCCAGATAAGCTGGAATAAGCCACACAGTTCAAATAAGCTACTAGGCCAAAACTACCTTATGTATATTTATGTTGCAAGGTATAACGGAACTGGTGCCCCAGAGCTAATGGAAGGGGTGTGGGTACATAAGCATGCATACTATCGAGAGGTCTCAGGTTCGAATCCACCCACACCCATTTTTTCATTTTTATTTTATTTTTCATTTTTCTTTTTGCAAAACTGTACATTAAGGTAAAATATTAAACTTTAATAAATGAAAACTTTTTATAAAAGCCAAATAAGCTCTGTGAGAGCTTATTTGCTCAACAGTTGGCTTAAAAGGCCAAACTAGGATTTTTACTAAGCTAAAAGCTAAGAATAAACTACCTAAGGTTAAATAAGCTACAATCTACTAAGTTATACCTAAAATAAACTAAACTAACTTAATAAGCTAAAGGAATAAGCTACAAGGTCAAATAAGCAATTCCACTCTCACAGTCAATCAAACACTCTTCACAGTCAACTTTATGGGCAAATTAAGCTCATGAAATAAGATAATAAGCTCAAAAGGAAGACTGATATAGGAAGCTGAGTTGGAGGTCATTTCAAAAAGCTAAAAATCAAGGGATATGATCCACTAATGAGCTTCTGAGGAGCTTGTGAAAAAGCTTAATTAAGCAAATAAGTGATAAGACTTCTAAATAGAAGCTATCACTTATCTCAAAAGGGGCTTTCTTTTTGGTTTTTCTTTTTATGAAACTAAATAAATACATATAATATACATATATAAGGAAATGGAACTTTACAAATCTAGAAATAAGCAATTATGGGCTTATGAGTCATTCAGTTGAGCTTTTGGGCTCACAGTGGACTCATAAGCTCATAATAAGCTTGAAAAAGCTATATAGTGAAAAATGAAGAAAGAAGTATATGTGTACATGTTTTATTAACATATATGAACATGCTTGTTGCACTGGAATTGGCCAATAAGCTCAAATAAGCTAAATAAGCACATTCAATGTAATGCAGTCCCAAACACCCCTGCAACTCTTTTGATTGGCAAAGAAAGCTTAGGGAATAAGCTGAATAAGCCAAAGTAAGTGTTGGAGAAGCAAGATGGGTTGGTAATGATTCCAAAAAGCTCAAGCTTAAGCTGTGGGGTCCACAGCTGAGCTTTTGAGGAGCCATTGAAAAAGATACCAAGTAACTGAGTATGCTAATTTCTTAGCACACTCAGAATCATGGGACAATCAATAAGCTAGTTGCAGCCCTAGGAAATGAGTTGCAATATAGAATTTAAAAGCTGGGCCTTGTAGTTTGGTGGATTGGCTTCTCAAAAAGCCAATCCACATAAAGTGGGGCCCACTGTAGAGCTTTTTGTGTGCTTATGAAAAGGGCTATTGAACACTGATTTGCTCAGTGTTCAAATGAGATGGACAAAGTTACAAGCCACTAGCAAGCTTATGTAATAAGCCTTGAAATGAGATGTGAGCTTGAAAACTTTGATACTGGTTGGTAAACTTTCCAAAGAACTAAAAATCACTAGATAAGACTCATTAATAAGCCCTATGAGAGCTTATGAAATAAGCCATTTTATTCTGAGTGATCAGTGTATTAAGTGATTTTTAGCAAAATGTCAAGCTATGTTTAGCTTATCATATAAGCTGTAAAGCCCTAGATAAGACCAAACCCAGTGTTATGGACACTTAAGCTTCCATAAAAGCTACAAGGTACATAATCTTGTCCACAAATGAGCTTTTCACAAGCTTATGAAGTAGGATGGTTCTCCTGAGTAAGCTGGTGCACCAATATGCTCAGGAAAATAGGACACAAAGTTTGAGGTTGAATAAGCTGTTCAAAAAGCTATCAAACTAAGAAACAAGTATAAACATTAACAACAAGCTAGTAGGGCTTTATATATAACAAATTACACAGATTCAAGTCCAAAGGTCCACAATCTACAAGCTTGTGGACTTGGACTTGAAGCTGTGAGACAGGGCAAAAAGATGCTCAAATAAGCAAACAAATAAGCTATAAGACATAGAAACTAAAAATTAATAAAAATATAAATAAACAGATAAGCAACAACTTAACAAAACCCTAAAAGCATTAAACATGAAACTGAATAATAAAGGCACAACAAAATTATCTTTTTATTCAAAAACCTGATAAAAGGGAATTTGACTTTTAAAGTTTATGATCAAAGTTGACTTAGATCAACTTTGATCTGAATCTAATGATCAAATAAGATGTATTAAACAACAAGAACATGAATTTAACATAGATACATAACATTTGAACAAGTATGCAGATTTGTATGGTCTAAAAATCATGCAGTCAACAAATAAGAAAGATCAAATGTCAAATTGACTTCTTAGTATATTAGACTGATTTATAAAGGCTTAGCTGAGTTCTTACAGTTATTATGAGTCCAAATCACACAAGAACAACACCCATAACAACATATAACAAAGATTCACCATTTAAACCAAACACCCCTTAAATAGACATCATTTGAGCTTTTCACAACTAAAGACTGTATAAACACACCACAAGTAATCCAGTGGACCCATTGTGTCAAAATAGACCATTTTCAGCTTAAATATGCAGTCAACACCTTAAACCTATGATTATCCATGTTGTGCATATTGACAGTCCCTTAGCAATTCAAAGCATCATTTGAATTCAAAACATAAATACTAAATTTTTAAACTCTAAAATCAATAAACAATAATAAAGAAACATAATCAAACAGATTAACAATAATTATTCCAATAATAAACAAGAATCACTCCCAATCCATTTTTGCAGTGAAAAATGAATTCCAAGTAATTTTGAAATTTAAAACATACACAGACAATTTTAAACTTTAAAATCATTAAGCAATAACAAATAAGCATAAAAACATTATAATCAAAGCATATAATAAACTAGAAAAATAAAATGCAAAAATTGGTAACAAAATGCTTACCAAGTGGATTAGGCTGAGAACATGGATTCAATGGATCAAGACCTAATCTAAAGCTTCCCAAGAAGCTTTTAAACCAAGGGCAATCCATAATTTCCCTGCTCCATTGCTGCTTCCTTATTAACATGAGATTTTTTTTATTTTTCATTGATTTTCTTGAATTTTTTTGGTATTTTGATTTATAATGATCAAAGTTGATGTTACAGGGTTCAATTGGCTTGCATAAGCTTGTTTAAGCTTATGTAGTGTCTATTTGGAACTAAGTAACACTTTGAACATTTAACAATAATCTAAGAACTTGAAATTTAAATAACAATAAGTAAAAAACTTAAATTGTAAAGATAACTTGTATTTAAACTATAAAGAATGATTGTTTTACATTGTCAGTGTATCACAAATCATTTGAAAGCAATAAATTACAATAATTTAAATGAAAGCAATAAAAGCTACACTATGGTGACAATGGCCGTGGCCAAGGTAGTTCATTCTCTTGCCTCCTTCTCTTATTTATAGCCAATTGAGATCTCCACATGTCCCTGGTTGAATCCCACAAATAATCTTGACCAATGATGCAACAGAAGTGATCCTAGCCTTTGAAACAATTTTGGCGCCAAAACTGCAACACGTGGCTAGGGGCATATTCAGGACAATTAATGCTTCTTGGTTGCTTGTGGAGGTGGAGGGTGGAGTGTAGAAGCAATTTGGGATGGTGGGAGTGAGGAATTGTCAGGTTGCAGGTTAAAGGTGTGGTGGAGATGGTGGGGATGGTACGTGGCATTACCTAAGGTAAAACCCAAAGGTGGGTTTGGTTGAGGAGGTGCCAGGGAATGTTTAAGGTGGAAAGTATGAAGGTGGAGGTGGAATGGTGGTAGTAGCAGGTGATGCAGCAGGTTGGGGAAGAAGGTGGAGGTCAACGCGGGTCAACACCCGTTTTTATTAAAAGGGTGTGTGGGCTTGTTTTGTTTGGGCCTGGGTGTTTGTGTTTGGTGGGCTTTAAGGATTTTGGATTTAAAAGGGTATAATAAATGGATCCGGTTTGGTTTGTTTATTTTTACCCAAGGACTAAAGTTGTAATTTAATGAAACTTTAGAGACTGAACTTGCCATCTTTTCCAAAGTAACACAAGGGCCATTCCTGCCAAATATCATTAGTACAAGGACATAATTATATAATTTCCAATTTTAAAACCTTTAGGGACCATTTATGTAATTTCACCAAACTTAGAGGGGTGAAATTTTAATTTCCCAAAAGTTACCAAAATGTTCCAAATTCTAAGTTTATGAATAGTACAAGGGTATTATTTGTAAAATTTCCATGTTTGAACACCCAGGGACTAATTTTGCCAATTTTGTAACTTGAGGGGTAAAAGTTGTCATTTTGTGTAAACTTTTATCCAGGGACTTATAATGAATATTTTTGACTTCCCAAGGACTAAAGTTGACTTTTCATTCCAAAATAAACTTCTAGGGACTAAAACTGTGATTTATGAAACTTGGGGGACCTGGTTTGCCATTTGTGCAATTTTGAACTTCAAGGGTAAAATTTGTCATTTCATGATTCCTGGGGGACTATTGTTGACTTTTCTTCAAAATGATTTTCCCAGGGACCATTTCTGACATTTCTTAAAAGTTCAGGGACTGATTTTGCCAAGTGTGCAAACTTTGCACGTTTTCCTTTGTTTTCAGTCCTTTTGCACCTGAAACGTATAAAAACACAATTCAAAGATATTTATAGTATTATGTAGTATTTCTGTGTGTTTTTTAACTGTTTTCGTATTTAAAATGGAACAGAAATGATGAGTTTTTAGGAACTCATCAATACCCCATACTAAAACATTGCTAGTCCCTAGCAATCTATAATCTAATAACAACTTAAAAATTTAATGGTTTTTTTATATCTCTTTACCAGACAGCCATTACTTCTGGAGTAGCCAGGTGTGAAAAATGTGGTGCACCTGATAACCGTGTGATTTCGAGTAAACCACCAGCTGTCAACGGATTTGAATAGTCTTTACCAAAAGCCGTTTGCTTCTGGACTAGCCAACTCTTGATGGACTAAGTCAACATCTTGGTGAGCTGATTACCAATTATGGATTTTCACTGCCTTTACCACAAGCCATAATCTTGCGGGCTAGCCAACTCATTTGCTTTATGGGATATGGGGAGTTGAGGAACCATACAATTTTTGGCAAATTGCAAGCCATAAACGGATTTGAGATATCTTTACCAAGAGCCGTTTGCTCTTGGATTAGCCAATCCTTATGTGATTTAGACATGGTGGATTGATTACCATATGTTGTGTACTAATACCAAATGAAATTTTTTTTAAATTTGGCCTATTTTGGAGAAAAAGGGCATACAAAGGTATATAATTGATCAAATTCGCCAGAATTTCCCCCCCCCCCACACTTAGAAATGAATATTGTCCTCAATATTCAAAGTCCCGGCTATTATGCCGAATCCTTGAACGTAAAAAGATAAAATTTAAAGCTAAGTAGGGTAACACAACAATTATTTATTTTTGTGTATTTACAATTTTTTATTACATTTTCACGATATATACAAGATGTGGGTATTCTACCCCACACTAATTTTTGATTACCGAGTCGCTAGTTTGACTCGACCCCGAATTAATTGGTTCTTGGGGAAATGGAGTGGATGAGAAATTGGAGTGGGGTCCACTCACAGAATTATGAATAATAAGGTAGGGAGAATCTTTTTGGGTTTTTGATATAGTATAAACAGAAACGAAAAATGTTTTTGTATTTTAAGTTTTTATGTATATATACAAAGAAAAGGAAAATCCTAACAACTGCCCCTCGGAAGGGAATCTGGGTTTGAGAGAGCTCAGTAACTGTAAACAGCCAACAACTGAATGTTGTAACTGAGGGACTAATCAAACTGCGCAAGTTGTGTGCAAAGGAAAAATGTTTTTGTTTTTTATATTGTTTATGAAATAATATAATATATGTAATCACTACCTCCGAGGCTTGTGTCAGGTTTACCACGCTAGCTAATCACTTGTGAATGATTAACTGTAATAAATATGTCCTGACAGCTAGGGAGTTGAATGATAAAGTATATATAATATACATACAAAGGATAGATATTTCAACAAAATACAAATTCGTTATACGCAGCACAGCCTCCCCGGCAGCGGCGCCAAATTTTGATTCCTCCCGAACCACCTAACTTAATTTCTCAACCGCTTGTGAACGGTCAATACTAAAAGTCAAACAGGCCGGGAGGAAAAACAATATTAATCCGTGGGAGTTAAGTACAGAAAAAGTACGTGAGTACAGAAAAGTACATCCCCGGGTCGTTATGTCCCAGCGAGGTGTGAAATCTGTAATATAACGAATCTGTGATCTGGTGAAGTTAAATATAAAAAATGGGAATCTGACTGACTAACACTAGGAATGTGAATAGTAAATAGCTCTTGTCACAGCTATTTCAGTAAAAACGTACAATCAGAAACCCTAAGATAAATGATATTTACAAACGTACGTTTAAGTTTAGATAAACGTAAACGTAACGAATAAAACAAAACTTTCCCAAAGAGGGAATTTGCATGCCTTAACGGCTTAAATGCAAATTAAAAGAAAATAAAATAACTAACTATATTTATAATATTATTATTATATTAATAAGAAAACTTAGAAACCTAAAACGCTTACGATTACGTAACACTTACGTAACTGTAACAAAATAAAAAGTGAATACCGTCAAATATAACTCTCACAAATTTGAAAATTATATTTTTGGAATCCTAAAACAATAAGAAAATTATTAGAAAATTAAAACTTATTTTTATACTATGTACTTAATTATTATTAATTAAAACTATTTATTTACTATTTATTAATTTACATAAAAATAAGAAAAATCTAAATATTACTTAGAAAAATAAAATTAAAACTTAGAAAAGGTTAAAATACTATAAAAGAAATTTTGAAACTAAAAATATATATACAATTATTCTATTTGTTATTAATTATTTACTATTTATTAAACTATTATTAAATTATTATATATACTAACTAAGCAAACAAAAACCTAAACCTTTTTACATAATTCTAATATACTTATAAGAAGCTAAGAAAAATATAAAAACTATATTTAATATACAAAAATAAGAAAACTTAATTTAAAACTATTATTACTTAATTAAACTAATTAATACTAATTAAATTATTATACATACTAAACTTATTTATAAAATTATAAAACTTTTTATAAAACTTCCTAAGTATCTCAGGAATACATAAAAAATATAAAAAGTTTGTAAAAATTATAAATAAGCAGTTTTAAAAATTAAATTCTAATTATTATCTAAAAGAAATATAAACTATATTAATTTTTATATATATTATATGAACAGTAAAAAATCTAAAAAAAATACAGAAAGTATATTTACTTATAAGGATCCTAGGAAAAATAAGTTGGGGTTGCCAGCTTATCCAGATAAGCTGGAATAAGCCACACAGTTCAAATAAGCTACTAGGCCAAAACTACCTTATGTATATTTATGTTGCAAGGTATAACGGAACTGGTGCCCCAGAGCTAATGGAAGGGGTGTGGGTACATAAGCATGCATACTATCGAGAGGTCTCAGGTTCGAATCCACCCACACCCATTTTTTCATTTTTATTTTATTTTTCATTTTTCTTTTTGCAAAACTGTACATTAAGGTAAAATATTAAACTTTAATAAATGAAAACTTTTTATAAAAGCCAAATAAGCTCTGTGAGAGCTTATTTGCTCAACAGTTGGCTTAAAAGGCCAAACTAGGATTTTTACTAAGCTAAAAGCTAAGAATAAACTACCTAAGGTTAAATAAGCTACAATCTACTAAGTTATACCTAAAATAAACTAAACTAACTTAATAAGCTAAAGGAATAAGCTACAAGGTCAAATAAGCAATTCCACTCTCACAGTCAATCAAACACTCTTCACAGTCAACTTTATGGGCAAATTAAGCTCATGAAATAAGATAATAAGCTCAAAAGGAAGACTGATATAGGAAGCTGAGTTGGAGGTCATTTCAAAAAGCTAAAAATCAAGGGATATGATCCACTAATGAGCTTCTGAGGAGCTTGTGAAAAAGCTTAATTAAGCAAATAAGTGATAAGACTTCTAAATAGAAGCTATCACTTATCTCAAAAGGGGCTTTCTTTTTGGTTTTTCTTTTTATGAAACTAAATAAATACATATAATATACATATATAAGGAAATGGAACTTTACAAATCTAGAAATAAGCAATTATGGGCTTATGAGTCATTCAGTTGAGCTTTTGGGCTCACAGTGGACTCATAAGCTCATAATAAGCTTGAAAAAGCTATATAGTGAAAAATGAAGAAAGAAGTATATGTGTACATGTTTTATTAACATATATGAACATGCTTGTTGCACTGGAATTGGCCAATAAGCTCAAATAAGCTAAATAAGCACATTCAATGTAATGCAGTCCCAAACACCCCTGCAACTCTTTTGATTGGCAAAGAAAGCTTAGGGAATAAGCTGAATAAGCCAAAGTAAGTGTTGGAGAAGCAAGATGGGTTGGTAATGATTCCAAAAAGCTCAAGCTTAAGCTGTGGGGTCCACAGCTGAGCTTTTGAGGAGCCATTGAAAAAGATACCAAGTAACTGAGTATGCTAATTTCTTAGCACACTCAGAATCATGGGACAATCAATAAGCTAGTTGCAGCCCTAGGAAATGAGTTGCAATATAGAATTTAAAAGCTGGGCCTTGTAGTTTGGTGGATTGGCTTCTCAAAAAGCCAATCCACATAAAGTGGGGCCCACTGTAGAGCTTTTTGTGTGCTTATGAAAAGGGCTATTGAACACTGATTTGCTCAGTGTTCAAATGAGATGGACAAAGTTACAAGCCACTAGCAAGCTTATGTAATAAGCCTTGAAATGAGATGTGAGCTTGAAAACTTTGATACTGGTTGGTAAACTTTCCAAAGAACTAAAAATCACTAGATAAGACTCATTAATAAGCCCTATGAGAGCTTATGAAATAAGCCATTTTATTCTGAGTGATCAGTGTATTAAGTGATTTTTAGCAAAATGTCAAGCTATGTTTAGCTTATCATATAAGCTGTAAAGCCCTAGATAAGACCAAACCCAGTGTTATGGACACTTAAGCTTCCATAAAAGCTACAAGGTACATAATCTTGTCCACAAATGAGCTTTTCACAAGCTTATGAAGTAGGATGGTTCTCCTGAGTAAGCTGGTGCACCAATATGCTCAGGAAAATAGGACACAAAGTTTGAGGTTGAATAAGCTGTTCAAAAAGCTATCAAACTAAGAAACAAGTATAAACATTAACAACAAGCTAGTAGGGCTTTATATATAACAAATTACACAGATTCAAGTCCAAAGGTCCACAATCTACAAGCTTGTGGACTTGGACTTGAAGCTGTGAGACAGGGCAAAAAGATGCTCAAATAAGCAAACAAATAAGCTATAAGACATAGAAACTAAAAATTAATAAAAATATAAATAAACAGATAAGCAACAACTTAACAAAACCCTAAAAGCATTAAACATGAAACTGAATAATAAAGGCACAACAAAATTATCTTTTTATTCAAAAACCTGATAAAAGGGAATTTGACTTTTAAAGTTTATGATCAAAGTTGACTTAGATCAACTTTGATCTGAATCTAATGATCAAATAAGATGTATTAAACAACAAGAACATGAATTTAACATAGATACATAACATTTGAACAAGTATGCAGATTTGTATGGTCTAAAAATCATGCAGTCAACAAATAAGAAAGATCAAATGTCAAATTGACTTCTTAGTATATTAGACTGATTTATAAAGGCTTAGCTGAGTTCTTACAGTTATTATGAGTCCAAATCACACAAGAACAACACCCATAACAACATATAACAAAGATTCACCATTTAAACCAAACACCCCTTAAATAGACATCATTTGAGCTTTTCACAACTAAAGACTGTATAAACACACCACAAGTAATCCAGTGGACCCATTGTGTCAAAATAGACCATTTTCAGCTTAAATATGCAGTCAACACCTTAAACCTATGATTATCCATGTTGTGCATATTGACAGTCCCTTAGCAATTCAAAGCATCATTTGAATTCAAAACATAAATACTAAATTTTTAAACTCTAAAATCAATAAACAATAATAAAGAAACATAATCAAACAGATTAACAATAATTATTCCAATAATAAACAAGAATCACTCCCAATCCATTTTTGCAGTGAAAAATGAATTCCAAGTAATTTTGAAATTTAAAACATACACAGACAATTTTAAACTTTAAAATCATTAAGCAATAACAAATAAGCATAAAAACATTATAATCAAAGCATATAATAAACTAGAAAAATAAAATGCAAAAATTGGTAAAAAATGCTTACCAAGTGGATTAGGCTGAGAACATGGATTCAATGGATCAAGACCTAATCTAAAGCTTCCCAAGAAGCTTTTAAACCAAGGGCAATCCATAATTTCCCTGCTCCATTGCTGCTTCCTTATTAACATGAGATTTTTTTTATTTTTCATTGATTTTCTTGAATTTTTTTGGTATTTTGATTTATAATGATCAAAGTTGATGTTACAGGGTTCAATTGGCTTGCATAAGCTTGTTTAAGCTTATGTAGTGTCTATTTGGAACTAAGTAACACTTTGAACATTTAACAATAATCTAAGAACTTGAAATTTAAATAACAATAAGTAAAAAACTTAAATTGTAAAGATAACTTGTATTTAAACTGTAAAGAATGATTGTTTTACATTGTCAGTGTATCACAAATCATTTGAAAGCAATAAATTACAATAATTTAAATGAAAGCAATAAAAGCTACACTATGGTGACAATGGCCGTGGCCAAGGTAGTTCATTCTCTTGCCTCCTTCTCTTATTTATAGCCAATTGAGATCTCCACATGTCCCTGGTTGAATCCCACAAATAATCTTGACCATTGATGCAACAGAAGTGATCCTAGCCTTTGAAACAATTTTGGCACCAAAACTGCAACACGTGGCTAGGGGCATATTCAGGACAATTAATGCTTCTTGGTTGCTTGTGGAGGTGGAGGGTGGAGTGTAGAAGCAATTTGGGATGGTGGGAGTGAGGAATTGTCAGGTTGCAGGTTAAAGGTGTGGTGGAGATGGTGGGGATGGTACGTGGCATTACCTAAGGTAAAACCCAAAGGTGGGTTTGGTTGAGGAGGTGCCAGGGAATGTTTAAGGTGGAAAGTATGAAGGTGGAGGTGGAATGGTGGTAGTAGCAGGTGATGCAGCAGGTTGGGGAAGAAGGTGGAGGTCAACGCGGGTCAACACCCGTTTTTATTAAAAGGGTGTGTGGGCTTGTTTTGTTTGGGCCTGGGTGTTTGTGTTTGGTGGGCTTTAAGGATTTTGGATTTAAAAGGGTATAATAAATGGATCCGGTTTGGTTTGTTTATTTTAACCCAAGGACTAAAGTTGTAATTTAATGAAACTTTAGAGACTGAACTTGCCATCTTTTCCAAAGTAACACAAGGGCCATTCCTGCCAAATATCATTAGTACAAGGACATAATTATATAATTTCCAATTTTAAAACCTTTAGGGACCATTTATGTAATTTCACCAAACTTAGAGGGGTGAAATTTTAATTTCCCAAAAGTTACCAAAATGTTCCAAATTCTAAGTTTATGAATAGTACAAGGGTATTATTTGTAAAATTTCCATGTTTGAACACCTAGGGACTAATTTTGCCAATTTTGTAACTTGAGGGGTAAAAGTTGTCATTTTGTGTAAACTTTTATCCAGGGACTTATAATGAATATTTTTGACTTCCCAAGGACTAAAGTTGACTTTTCATTCCAAAATAAACTTCTAGGGACTAAAACTGTGATTTATGAAACTTGGGGGACCTGTTTTGCCATTTGTGCAATTTTGAACTTCAAGGGTAAAATTTGTCATTTCATGATTCCTGGGGGACTATTGTTGACTTTTCTTCAAAATGATTTTCCCAGGGACCATTTCTGACATTTCTTAAAAGTTCAGGGACTGATTTTGCCAAGTGTGCAAACTTTGCACGTTTTCCTTTGTTTTCAGTCCTTTTGCACCTGAAACGTATAAAAACACAATTCAAAGATATTTATAGTATTATGTAGTATTTCTGTGTGTTTTTTAACTGTTTTCGTATTTAAAATGGAACAGAAATGATGAGTTTTTAGGAACTCATCACCTAGTCTTTAATATTTACGACTTCCCAATTGTGTACAACTCCAAATTGGCGGCTAAGTTCAAAGAGAAAAGGATTGTATGCATTAAAATGTTATTGATAACAAGCCCATAAGAAAATTGATCCCTCCCTATTCGAGCCCAATTAAACATACGGTTTGTTTAAAAACCATACATACCGAAAAATTGCAAACCCTAAAACAAAACATCGGCTGCTATATCTCTTGTCTTTCCCTCCTGTTTCGATCCAAAGCCAGCAGCAAGGAGGTGTTGTGGTGACCCTTTAGGCGTGTTAATCTCTGGTTCGGGTGGTGTCTTGCTCGTGGGTTTTAAAGTCCATTCGAAGGGAGTGTTTGGTGGGTGTTCGGTTAAGATTTAGAAGGATCGATCAATCCTTGTTTTTATCTCCGTAATCACGCTACGAGGGTATTGTACCATCTTACCTTGTTCAATCTTTGTCATGTTCTTATGTTCTAGTCGAATA
Organism: Artemisia argyi; assembly: GCA_030686995.1. Lineage (NCBI taxonomy): Eukaryota > Viridiplantae > Streptophyta > Magnoliopsida > Asterales > Asteraceae > Artemisia > Artemisia argyi. The sequence continues at coordinate 1,800,714 of CM060695.1, read as the reverse complement.
TGGCCACATGAAATAATAAAAGATGTTATAAAATGATAAGTCATGAAAACCCTAAAATCTTATTATGTACAATTCGAACCATGTATATATATTATTCGTTTTGATTATGTAAGACCTGTTATGAATCAACCTAAACATGATATGAACTCATCTATAATCGTTGTGTGTCAAGAACTAATGATTGGAATGCCGAAAACCTAAGAGAATACATGATATTATAAGAACTGCTGCTGAACTGGAATTTTGTTCGGCTTTAACCGGCTGTAAATAAATGATGTGAACGTATATTTTGGTGTTTTAAGAGTCTAAACATAAGTACTACTTGTCTACTTTCTGGAAATATAAGTTTCATGGTGATTGGAAGTCGGGAGGTAAGTTTTTTTTTAATTTTATGAGATCGTGTGTCAGACCTGAGTTTTGGAAACATAAAATCAGTTGGAGTAGGGGATTTTTAATTTTCAAACCATAAATAGTTATGGGCTCTCCTTTTACAGGAGTGATATTTGGTATATGTGTGACCTTCAGGAATTTTTGTAAATTTTTCTAAAGTGTTTAAATGGGTAAACCAAGAGCCAACTTTCGGGGTGTTTCTGCAGTTCATTTTTTTGGGTAGATCTGGGTAAACGATTTTTTTTGGGTATTTATACTTAGAAATAAATTCTGGGAAAATTCGTGTGTGTTCTAAATACATTGAAGTACATGTGTGAATTTTAGTGAATTTTTCTTTTGAGTTCTGATGTGGTCTAAAAATTCGGAAAGTGGTGACCTGTTTATGAATAAAAGCTGAAAATACAACTAAAAGAATAATTAAGGTTATAACTTGGTCGTGGAAGGTGAAATTGATCATAAGCCATGATTTTCCAATTAATTTGACATTAAGGAAGGTTTTGAACATAATTAAACTTAAGGGGACATTTTGTAATTAATTTAACTTATGGGACTAAGCTGTAAATAACGAAACTAAAAGGGTAATGTGTGAAATAAGTAAACTCGTACTTAAGCCCTAAAACTTGTGAGACTTACTTAAAATGGAAAGTTACTTAAACTGGGAAGCCGGCTAAAATGAGAGATCTGAATTGAATAAGTTATTAATAATAAGCCGATCATTAATTCGTGTAGATTCGTTGAAGAAGGAGTGTTTCCATATGCTTACGTATGTTATGATTTCGATGGCGATTGAGGTACAGATATTCTGACCTTTCTCAAAGGTTTCTCATGATTTCTTTCATATTCTGATCCGTTAGTTCCCGAATTGATGCCATTGCTATGATCCCCTTTACTTGAACTTTCTCTGTTGATTCCACTTGATATGACCTCCGTTATGAACCTATGCTATGAAAACCTTCTTAATGATACCATGGAAATGTTTTGAGAAGAACCGATTTGAAAAGATGTTTATAAATGATGCTAAATTTCTTTTTAAAAGAAAGGTTATATTACTTTCATGAACACTATATTTTGAAAGACCATTTTTATGAAAACTGTTTTAAAAGATTATTTAAATTGGATTTTTAATAGAAACTTTTGAAACGGACTTTTGAACTGAACCATGAATTGATTTTTGAATATGAACCTTGACCTGATAAACTCTGATTGGACCTTGAATACTATTTCTAATATGAACCCTTTGTTATGAACTGCTATTATGAACCTTTGATATGAATCTGAGATAAACCTTTGCTATATGACCTTTTGTATGATATGAGACCTGACTCTTAGTTTGATACCCGAGCCATTTCTGTTTTCCCTACCTATGGAGGTACCATAGGCATGTCTGTGATGCACCACTGGCATGACTCATGTGTGGGTGAGTGATTTCTCACGCCGTCCCTTTTTATGATTACTATTATGGCCATTATGACTTTGAGTATATGACTTTGAGATTGACTTTGAGTAAGGGGCGTATGGGTTGCAATCCTAGACATGTATGCTTAGTGGATTTAACTATGACTTTGAGTTGACTTTGAGGTGATTGGTACTGTGTGCTATACATGCCCTTCACAACCCCTGGGAGCTGATCACTCCACCCTTATGATACATGAGGACACCCCTCATATTATCTGGTTGCCTGAGAGGTATCCCCTCTGATTGTGAGATTATGAATTGAAGGCTTATGACTTTGAGATATGACTTTGAGTTTTGGGCTCGTGGTAGAGGACTATCCTATTCCTTCATTTCTGTTATTCATTTGTTTATTCCTTATGATATTCCCCAATGCACTATATTTCAGTTCTATTTCATTATCATTGCTTTGTATATGTATCTGTTCACTGGGCTTTTTAAGCTCAGCCGCATTTCCTTTTTCCTGCGGCAGGTTTTAGTAGGAAGCTGGGTTATGGGAAGAGAGTGTGACTGGACTTAGAAGACTATGCTTTGGACTAGAGACGATTAGATGAAGTTTCACTTTATTAGACATAGTATTTATTGTTTTGTAACCTTGTAGTTTCAGATTTTCATTTGTAACCCTCAATTTTCTTTGTATGTATGAATCATATGCTTGTGTTTGTTCTGATATGTCACTGTAATGTAATACTTCTACCCTTATCGGGTTGGGGTGTTACAAACCAGTCCTAAAAGTATAGATAGTATGACAAAGACTAAAGTTGTTCTGAAAATAGTTGAATGTTGTGCTAAATGTAATAGCAAACCTAGTGGTGGTCAGAGAAATTGGAACAATCTTAAGTCACACCAACTTGGTGATAATTTTGTTATGTACAATAAGGCATGCTATTACTGTGGTAGTTTTAATCATACTCATGCTTATTTTAATAATTGGGTTTCTGGGAGTACATCAAGGTCTAAAACAAACCCCAGTAAAGGCTTTGTGAAATCTAACACACCAAAAGTCAATCATAATGTTAGACCAAATGAGCCTGTTTACCCAAAATTCACTACTAAGGGTGCAAGTAATATTTTCAAACATACACCAAGAGTTGTGAAAAGTCTCATTGAAAGGAATTATGTGGTTAAAACACAAGATTGGAGACCAAAACCAAAAGGTCCTGCTAGACCAAATGGTACTGCCAAATTTGGTATTGTCAGACCAAAAACCACAAAATGTGTTAAGAATGAAAATGCTGTTAAGTCCTCAGCATGTTGGATTTTGAGACCACTCCAATCAAATGGTGCATCAACAATCCTAAAGAGGTTTGATTACATTGATGCACGAGGCAAACCCAAGTCAGTCATGGCTTGGGTACCCCAAGGAAACTAATATGTGTATATATGTGCAGGAACATTCAAATGATATTGATGATCAAGGATATATAGATAGTGGATGTTCAAGGCACATGACAAGCAACATGTCTTACCTCACAGACTTCAAATCATTTGATGGAGGATATGTTACATTTGGGGGAGGAATCAAAAGAAAGATTACTGGTAAAGGTACAATTAAGACCAGTAAATTAGATTTTGAAAATGTGTACTTTGTGAAAGAACTTCAGTTTAATCTCCTAAGTGTCTCACAAATGTGTGACACAAAGAACAATGTTCTTTTTACTGACACTGAATGCATTGTTCTTTCTCCTGATTTTAAAATTCCTGATGAAAGTCAGATTCTTCTTAAAATCCCAAGAAAGAACAATATGTACATTGTTGATTTAAAGAACATTGTTCCTAAAGAGAGTTTAACCTGTCTAGTAGCAAAAGCCTCATTGGATGAATCTATGCTTTGGCAAAGAAGGCTTGGTCATGTAAACTTTAAAACAATCAATACAATTGCAAAATATGATTTGGTTAGCGGTTTACCCAAAAAGATTTTTCAAAAAGACCAAACCTGTGTTGATTGTCTAAAAGGCAAACAACATAGAGCTTCTTGTAAGCCCAAGACCCATAACTCAATTTCTCAAGCTTTATACATGCTTCATACGGACCTCTTTGGTCCTACTTCTGTGAATAGCTTGAATGGTGTTAGGAATTATACTTTGAGTTGATATTGACAAATATGAAAGATGAAGGACTTATGGAGACAAAGGAAGAAACTTGCAAAGAAAGAAAAAGATTACAGCATATCTTTTATTATTCTAGTTTATTCCTTGTAACCCTAGTATCTCTATTATATAAAGAGATACAGGGAATATGTTTTATATGTCTTCCACAATGTAAAATACAGAAAGACGTGTGTGTATGTCTAGGGCTGGAAACGCCTAGACTTGTGTATACAGGTGTTTAATGGGAAACACCTAGGGTAGATTGTGTTAAGCCTCAACTATCTTAGATAGCTGTTAGGATGTAACCGTGCTACACTTGATCACGTAGCATTGGGGCTTTGGTGTATGTTAGAGTAGAGATGATGACGAGAAACCTTGTTAGCAATAATAAAGATGTTTTGTTTATTCCGCTGCGTACATGTTCTTTATCTTTATTATTGTGCAATCCCTAGATGAGGTCTAAACAACCTCGAGCTATAAACGATCTTATCAATTGGTATCAGAGCCATGGGGCTCGTGATCGTGGGATTAAACAAGGTTTGGTTTGTCGAAGATGGAAGAAAATTCGAATTGGTTCGTATCTTAAAAACTCACTGCAGGGCTGTTTTCAAAGGGCGATATCTCCTTCGTTAACCGTTGGATCGGGCTGAAATTTTTATTGGAGGTTCTCTACATGTCAAAGAAGAGTTTCACCGGAGGGATCTTCAATCTGAGCTTCCAATAAAAAGATAAAAATTCTTGAAAACTGCTGCAGAGAGGTATATTATTTCGAATTTTTGGGGTTTTTAGTGACTCCAAAAAGTGTCACTAAAGGCTAAAAAGTGTCGTCTTTATACTTAAAAAAAAAAAAAAAAAAAAAAAAAAAAAAAAAAAAAGACGACTACATAAGAAACCCTAATAGTTGAGATGGTGTTATCGTTGTTTTAGGGTTTGATCTATTTGTTCTTACTAGTCTTGGTGAGTCAGTTCTAGGATTGACGATGAACCCTAGTAGGAATACGTGATGATAGCTGCTTGGTGGTTTGAATTGTAGTTGCTGTTTGGTACTAATGTGGTTAAACGTTTGTATTGATTGAAGATACTGGTGGTAAAGATGTGTATAAGCTTACTAGTTATTCAAAGCTCACAACTGCTGCTTATATAGTTACCACTGCTCGCTATCACGTTTCCACTGCAAGGCTAAATTTTACCACTGCACGCTTATCAGTTACCACTGCAAGTGTATTCGTTTCCACTGCAAGTGTATTCGTTTCCACTGCAAGTTGATAGTTACCACTGCAAGCTTAATTATTCTTCCACTGCTTATACAAGTTACCACTGATGCCTTAATTGTTTCCGCTGCTGTTCATATTTCTTAAAGGGCATGTGGTTGGTACTTATTCATGTTGCTATATTTCACGTGGAGACTTTGATTATTTCATTGGCAATCATGAGTTACAAGCAGTGAGGGGAAGTATATATTATTTTGGAACAGTTGGTTCCAACACACACAGAGGAGAAGAAACACACACACAAGAAAGATTTTTGGAGTTTGATTTATTGGTGCTTACACAGAATACAAAGGCTCGTTTTTATTTGTTCTAATTGGTTACGAAGAAAGGTTTTTATCACCTATTTGAAGTTGAAGTGGAGGTTCTTGGATGCGTGTTCTTATCATATCTCAAAGTGAGTATGGCACTTTGAAGATAACTTGTTTGTTCGTTCAGGTGACTACGAATTGGCAAAACATTTGAAGGAGTTACGTTATTGTGCTCAGTGATTTTTTGTCAAGAGGTTGCGATCTCCCTATACGTTAGGTATACGTTCGAAGTCAATTTTAGTACAAGATATAAGACACAAGTTTGGGTGGTTCTACTTCAGCATCAAGTTGGTTATACTTAGTTTTCTTCATTAGTAATCATTACATAAGAGCCTACAGAATTGAAGATTCAACAAATGGTTAACATATGGGTTTCAGGGGAAGCTTTAGTGTTCAAATGTTTAACCATTTATGTGCTACATCGAGGTGAAGGTTTTTACTACTGCTGGTTATTATTACTACTTCTAGTTTTGATTTCTACTATTTCAAGTCCATTTTTAGATGCGGAAAACTTAATGGTGGGCGACTTAGAAACATTAGAAAGATAGATTGGATGTGTAATATTGATTCGTGGTTGTGAAGATCAAGGTTGCTTACATTTGTCCCCTATTTGATGATGACAAAAAGGGGAAGAAGAATACTTTGAAGATTGCAGCTTGAAGATCCTTGATGATATGCATGGTTTGAGGGGAAGACGACATCTTTCATATACTTGGTTTTGTCATATCAACTAGGGGAAGATTGTTAGGAATTATACTTTGAGTTGATATTGACAAATATGAAAGATGAAGGACTTATGGAGACAAAGGAAGAAACTTGCAAAGAAAGAAAAAGATTACAGCATATCTTTTATTATTCTAGTTTATTCCTTGTAACCCTAGTATCTCTATTATATAAAGAGATACAGGGAATATGTTTTATATGTCTTCCACAATGTAAAATACAGAAAGACGTGTGTGTATGTCTAGGGCTGGAAACGCCTAGACTTGTGTATACAGGTGTTTAATGGGAAACACCTAGGGTAGATTGTGTTAAGCCTCAACTATCTTAGATAGCTGTTAGGATGTAACCGTGCTACACTTGATCACGTAGCATTGGGGCTTTGGTGTATGTTAGAGTAGAGATGATGACGAGAAACCTTGTTAGCAATAATAAAGATGTTTTGTTTATTCCGCTGCGTACATGTTCTTTATCTTTATTATTGTGCAATCCCTAGATGAGGTCTAAACAACCTCGAGCTATAAACGATCTTATCAAATGGTAAAAAATATTGTCGTGTAGTTATTGATGATTACAGCATATTTTCTTGGGTTTTCTTTTTGAGAACTAAGGATGAAACTAGTGAGATCCTTAAGTCCTATATTACAGGGATAGAAAACCAAATTGATAAGAAAGTGAAAGTAATTAGATGTGACAATGGGACAGAATTCAAGAATAGGGTTATGGATGAATTTTGCAAAGAAATTGGAATAAAAAGAGAATATTGTGTAGCTAGAACCCTACAGCAAAAATGGAGTAGCAGAAAGGAAAAATAGAACTCTTATAGAGGCTGCTAGAACAATGTTAGTAGACTCTAAGTTGCCTATTTCATTTTGGGCTGAAGCTGTAGGTACTGCTTGTTATGTGCAGAACAGGGTTCCTGTGATTAAACCTCATAGAAAGACTCCTTATGAACTTTTATTTGGTAGAACACCATCTCTAAGTTTTATGAGACCTTTTGGATGTCATGTCACTATTCTCAATACCAAAGATCATCTAGGAAAGTTTGAAGGAAAAGCTGATGAAGGCTACATGATAGGGTATTCTTTGCAAAGTAAGGCCTATAGGGTGTATAATAGATGCACTAGGCTAGTGGAAGAAAATCTGCACATAGAGTTTCAAGAGAAACTACCAAATGTTGCAGGCATTGGACCAGATTGGTATTTTGACATTGATAAGCTTTCAGAATCTATGAATTATGTGCCTGTCACAGGTACAAATGCAAATGATAATGCAGGTTTTGAAGACAATGTTGAAACAACTAAGGATCAAGATTACATCTTAATGCCAATTTGGAAAGAATTGGATTCATCTCCAAGTCATGGAGAGCCTTCTAATACAACAAATGAAGGTGTGGAGATGATCATGGAACTCAAGGTCAAGGGAATCAAGAAAATTCTGCAAATGAAAATGGTACTGCCAATTCACCAAATGGTACTGCCAGTTCAACAGATGGTACTGCCAGTTTACAAGTTGGTCCTGCTGAACCATTAAATGTTCTATCAGATGATTCCTTACCATAAGATGTAGGGATTGGCAATCTTCCAATTTCCTCTGATGTTCCTACAACACACAACACAAGAATTCTCAAAGATCACTCCATTGATAATGTGATTGGCAGCATTGATTCTGGTGTTAAAACAAGAACTCAAGTCTTATCTTCAGACCAAGCAGGGTTTGTCTTAGCTATCTATGAAGAAAAGAACCATGAAGTTGCCAACATATGCCTATTTTCATGCTTTCTCTCACAGGTTGAACCCAAAAACATTACAAAAGCCTTAGATAATTCAAGTTGGGTTGAAGCAATGCAAGAAGAGCTACTTCAATTCAAACTTCAGAAGGTTTGGATACTGGTTGATTTGCCTAAAGGTTACAGGGCAATTGGAACCAAATGGGTATTCAGGAATAAGAAAGATGAAAGGGGAATAGTGATCAAAAACAAAGCAAGATTGGTGGCCCAAGGGTTTACTCAAGAAGAAGGAGTGGATTATGAAGAAGTTTTTGCTCCTGTTGCAAGAATTGAAGCAATTAGGCTATTCTTGGCCTATGCTTCTTTCATAGGCTTCACTGTTTACCAAATGGATGTCAAAAATGCCTTTTTATATGGTACTATTGAAGAAGAGGTGTATGTTTCTCAACCTCCAGGCTTCATTGATGAAGAATATCCAGACAAGGTTTACAAGGTTACCAAGGCTCTTTATGGTCTACACCAAGCTCCTAGGGCATGGTATGAAACACTGGCTTTCTATTTATTGGAAAATGGATTTCAAAGAGGCAAGATTGATCCAACTTTGTTCATCAAAAGAACCAAGAAAGACATCTTACTGGTGCAGATTTATGTTGATGACATTATCTTTGGATCCACAAACCAGGAGTTGTGTGTGGAGTTTGAAAAACTTATGCATAATAAGTTTGAAATGAGTTCCATGGGGGAACTTACTTTCTTTCTAAGTCTCCAAGTGAAACAATCAAATGAAGGCATATTTATCAGCCAAGATAAGTATGTAGCAGAGATCCTAAGGAAATTTGGGTTTGCAGATTCAAAGGTTTCAAGTACACCAATGGATCCAGAAAAGGGGTTACTCAAAGATGCTGAGGGTGAAGATGTTGATGTGCACAATTACAGATCAATGATTGGATCCTTGATGTACCTTACATCATCAAGACCAGATATCATGTTCCCAATGTGTGTATGTGCAAGATTTCAAGTAAATCCAAAAGTTTCTCATCTCACAGCAGTCAAAAGGATCTTCAGATACCTCAAGGGTCAACCAAGGTTGGGTCTATGGTATCCAAGAGAGTCATATTTTGAATTGGTAGCTTATTCAGATAGTGACTATGCTAGTGCAACCCTAGACAGAAAATCCACAACTGGTAGATGTCAATTTCTTGGCTGCAGACTCATATCATGGCAATGCAAGAAGCAAACAATGGTGGCCAACTCTACAACTGAAGCAGAATATGTTGCAAGTGCAAGTTGTTGTGGCCAAGTTCTTTGGATCCAAAATCAATTGCTTGACTATGGATACAATTTTCTTAACACCATTATTTACATTGACAATAGCAGTACTATTTGTATCATTAAAAATCCAGTTCAACATTCAAAAACAAAACACATTGAAATCAGACACCATTTCATAAGAGATTGCAATGAGAAAAGGTTAATACAAGTTGTCAAAATTGATTCTGAAAAGAATTTTGCAGACCTTCTCACCAAAGCTTTTGAATTAGGTAGATTTAAATACCTGGTAGCAGGTATTGGTATGATAAATCTTTGAAAAACATGTGTTTTTGTACATAAAATAAACAAGTTCTGGCCTTTAAACATGGTACTGCTAGTTTGTCATAAGGTACTGTCAGTGCATAATTGGTACTGCTAGTTCAAATTTTGCTCTGTTTTTGTTCATCTTGATGCTTAAAATGTTGACAATGCTATAAACAAATGCTCTGCACTCTGTTCTTTTGGTCTGCAACTAACAAATTTCAGGTTACTCAAGGTAGATAACAAAAATCATGATGTGGAAATGGTAATCAGTTCACCAAGTTTTACAAACATAAGAGCTGGCTAGTCCAAAAGCAAACGGCTATTGGTAAAGACTTCTCAAATCCGTTGATAGCTGATAGTTTGCTAAAAACTATAAGGTAATCAGTTCACCAAGTTTTACAAACTTAAAGAGCTGGCTAGTCCAAAAGCAAACGGCTATTGGTAAAGACTTATCAAATCCGTTGATAGCTGATAGTTTGCTAAAAACTATAAGGGATTTTTACTAAAATTTCAAAGAGACTGCCAAGTTATATTTCTAAATACAAGGTACTGGTAGTTCAAATTTTAGTACTGGTAGAATAAAATGGTACTGCTACATAGCCGTTGAGTCTGTCAGGTTAAAAATATAGCCGATGTTTTGAAGGGCATTTTTGTAAATTACTTGTGTTTTCCTCGAATTAAGGGTATGGTTATTATAATAAAAGATCTTTTTGACCGCCTCTTCAATTACTTATCCATATCTTCAATAGTTGGTCAAAAGTAATTTTCTCATAATCAATCCTTATCACAATTCACACTCACCTTTCATCTTCTACCAGTACAACAATAAAATCCGACCATCATAATCAAGTTTTTCCTTAAAAATGGCTCATCTAAGTTTTGTCAAACGTCACAACCAGTTAGCATTTTTGGAAAAGTCTGAGGAAAATAAATCTTTTCATCAAGCAGTAGACTTTCTAAACAATTCGTATATCAAGTTTGCTTTACTTGTGAATCCCACTATTTTTGAATCTCAAATTTTACAATTTTGGCAAACGGCTAGAGTTAACACTCTTAGGGATGGGATTCAAGAGTTAGAGGTCAAAGTGGATGGCAGAACCCTGACTTTTACTGAGTCATCCATTCGAATACATCTTCATTTGGATGATTCAAATGGTATTAGTCAATTGCCTGATACTAAAATCTTTGAAAATTTGACAAAAATGGGGTATAATGTGACTTCTACAAATCTTACATTTCTTAAAAAGCATTTTACCCTCAATGGAGATTTTTGATCCATACCATCCTTCATTGTTTAATCCAAAAGAAAACCTCATGGGAGCAGTTTAGTGGTAACATGGCTGCAGCTCTCATTTACTTGGTAACAAACAAGAAATTTAACTTTTCAAAATACATTTTTGAAGGATTGGTTAAAAATGTGGATAGTGAAACAAAGTTTTTGATGTACCCAAGGTTTATTCAGTGCCTCATCAACAAATCAAAACATTTATTACTTCCCTCAAACAAACCTTTTAAAACTCCAAAACTTACCCACAAGGTGTTTTCAAATATGAAAATTGGTTTTCAAGGAGAAGAAGTACCACTTTTTGAAGAGATGTTACCGCAACATACTGAAGAACCATCCACATCATCTGATCATTCATCACCAAACCCATCACCAGTACCATCACTCACACCACCAGTACCAATAGTGACACCACCATCACCATCTCATCAACCATCACAAATACCATCTGCCACATCACCATCATTATCACATCATATCTCACCACCCCACTCTCCTCCACATCAAAGTTTAGATGCTCAGACTGTAAAGGAACTAAAGGAGCAAGTGCAGCTCTTGCAAACTACTCTTGAAAGTCCAAACAAACACTTTATAGTGATTAACACCAAGCTAGTTAAGAGGGTTGAGAAATTAGAGTTAAAGGTGAAGTTGTTGAAGGTAAAAGAACTTCTCAGTTGGTTGTTTCTAGTTCTTGAAGTTCAGATGCAGAAGGTTTGGGTCTCTCCTCCAAAAAGAGAAGGATGGGTAGTTCTAAGAGTGAAGAAGAGATTCAGTTTCAAATTCATGAAGGAACTCAAGTGGTTGATGAAGAGCCTGCTAGTGCAGAAAAAGAGCCTGTTAGTTCAAAAGGGGCTGCTGAAGCAGAGCAAGAGCCTGCTGGGATTCAGAGGCTATTGGCTATGAATTTAAAAGTTTCTGACCAAATGTTCTACAAAAGAAAAGGGGGATCACAGCCTCAGGGGAGGTTTCTTGTTTCTGATGAACAATCTGCTGCTCCAAGTCTAGAATCAACACCAAAAGACAAGGGCAAGAAAATTATGTTTGAAGATGAAACAGAGCCTAAAAAGTTGAAGAAGAAAGAACAAGTACAGATGGTTGTAGATGATAAGTTGTCCAAACAGCTTCATGAAGAAGAGCTTATGGGGGCTGAAGAAGAGTCAAGAATATTCTTCAAATTTTTCTTGTAATATTCTTGACTCTTCTTGACTCTTCTTCAGCCCCCATAAGCTCTTCTTCATGAAGCTGTTTGGACAACTTATCATCTAGAACCATCTGTACTTGTTCTTTCTTCTTCAACTTTTTAGGCTCTGTTTCATCTTCAAACATAATTTTCTTGCCCTTGTCTTTTGGTGTTGATTCTAGACTTGGAGCAGCAGATTGTTCATCAGAAACAAGAAACCTCCCCTGAGGCTGTGATCCCCCTTTTCTTTTGTAGAACATTTGGTCAGAAACTTTTAAATTCATAGCCAATAGCCTCTGAATCCCAGCAGGCTCTTGCTCTGCTTCAGCAGCCCCTTTTGAACTAACAGGCTCTTTTTCTGCACTAGCAGGCTCTTCAGCAACCACTTGAGTTCCTTCATGAATTTGAAACTGAATCTCTTCTTCACTCTTAGAACTACCCATCCTTCCCTTTTTGGAGGAGAGACCCAAACCTTCTGCATCTGAACTTGAAGAACTAGAAACAACCAACTAAGAAGTTCTTTTACCTTCAACAACTTCACCTTTAACTCTAATTTCTCAACCCTCTTAACTAGCTTGGTGTTAATCACTATAAAGTGTTTGTTTGGACTTTTAAGAGTAGTTTGCAAGAGCTGCACTTGCTCCTTTAGTTCCTTTACAGTCTGAGCATCTAAACTTTGATGTGGAGGAGAGTGGGGTGGTGAGATATGATGTGATAATGATGGTGATGTGGCAGATGGTATTTGTGATGGTTGATGAGATGGTGATGGTGGTGTCACTGATGGTACTGGTGGTGTGAGTGATGGTACTGGTGATGGGTTTGGTGATGAATGATCAGATGATGTGGATGGTTCTTCAGTATGTTGCGGTAACATCTCTTCAAAAAGTGGTACTTCTTCTCCTTGAAAACCAATTTTCATATTTGAAAACACCTTGTGGGTAAGTTTTGGAGTTTTAAAAGGTTTGTTTGAGGGAAGTAACAAATGTTTTGATTTGTTGATGAGGCACTGAATAAACCTTGGGTACATCAAAAACTTTGTTTCACTATCCACATTTTTAACCAATCCTTCAAAAATGTATTTTGAAAAGTTAAATTTCTTGTTTGTTACCAAGTAAATGAGAGCTGCAGCCATGTTACCACTAAACTGCTCCCATGAGGTTTTCTTTTGGATTAAACAATGAAGGATGGTATGGATCAAAAATCTCCATTGAGGGGTAAAATGCTTTTTAAGAAATGTAAGATTTGTAGAAGTCACATTATACCCCATTTTTGTCAAATTTTCAAAGATTTTAGTATCAGGCAATTGACTAATACCATTTGAATCATCCAAATGAAGATGTATTCGAATGGATGACTCAGTAAAAGTCAGGGTTCTGCCATCCACTTTGACCTCTAACTCTTGAATCCCATCCCTAAGAGTGTTAACTCTAGGCGTTTGCCAAAATTGTAAAATTTGAGATTCAAAAATAGTGGGATTCACAAGTAAAGCAAACTTGATATAAGAATTGTTTAGAAAGTCTACTTCTTGATGAAAAGATTTATTTTCCTCAGACTTTTCCAAAAATGCTAACTGGTTGTGACGTTTGACAAAACTTAGATGAGCCATTTTTAAGGAAAAACTTGATTATGATGGTCGGATTTTATTGTTGTACTGGTAGAAGATGAAAGGTGAGTGTGAATTGTGATAAGGATTGATTATGAGAAAATTACTTTTGACCGACTATTGAAGATATGGATAAGTAATTGAAGAGGCGGTCAAAAAGATCTTTTATTATAATAACCATACCCTTAATTCGAGGAAAACACAAGTATTTTACAAAAATGCCCTTCAAAACAACGGCTATATTTTTAACCTGACAGACTCAACGGCTATGTAGCAGTACCATTTTATTCTACCAGTACTAAAATTTGAACTACCAGTACCTTGTATTTAGAAATATAACTTGGCAGTCTCTTTGAAATTTTAGTAAAAATCCCTTATAGTTTTTAGCAAACTATCAGCTATCAACGGATTTGATAAGTCTTTACCAATAGCCGTTTGCTTTTGGACTAGCCAGCTCTTTAAGTTTGTAAAACTTGGTGAACTGATTACCTTATAGTTTTTAGCAAACTATCAGCTATCAACGGATTTGAGAAGTCTTTACCAATAGCCGTTTGCTTTTGGACTAGCCAGCTCTTATGTTTGTAAAACTTGGTGAACTGATTACCATTTCCACATCATGATTTTTGTTATCTACCTTGAGTAACCTGAAATTTGTTAGTTGCAGACCAAAAGAACAGAGTGCAGAGCACTTGTTTATAGCATTGTCAACATTTTAAGCATCAAGATGAAAAAAAACAGAGCAAAATTTGAACTAGCAGTACCAATTATGCACTGACAGTACCTTATGACAAACTAGCAGTACCATGTTTAAAGGCCAGAACTTGTTTATTTTATGTACAAAAACACATGTTTTTCAAAGATTTATCATACCAATACCTGCTACCAGGTATTTAAATCTACCTAATTCAAAAGCTTTGGTGAGAAGGTCTGCAAAATTCTTTTCAGAATCAATTTTGACAACTTGTATTAACCTTTTCTCATTGCAATCTCTTATGAAATGGTGTCTGATTTCAATGTGTTTTGTTTTTGAATGTTGAACTGGATTTTTAATGATACAAATAGTACTGCTATTGTCAATGTAAATAATGGTGTTAAGAAAATTGTACCCATAGTCAAGCAATTGATTTTGGATCCAAAGAACTTGGCCACAACAACTTGCACTTGCAACATATTCTGCTTCAGTTGTAGAGTTGGCCACCATTGTTTGCTTCTTGCATTGCCATGATATGAGTCTGCAGCCAAGAAATTGACATCTACCAGTTGTGGATTTTCTGTCTAGGGTTGCACTAGCATAGTCACTATCTGAATAAGCTACCAATTCAAAATATGACTCTCTTGGATACCATAGACCCAACCTTGGTTGACCCTTGAGGTATCTGAAGATCCTTTTGACTGCTGTGAGATGAGAAACTTTTGGATTTACTTGAAATCTTGCACATACACACATTGGGAACATGATATCTGGTCTTGATGATGTAAGGTACATCAAGGATCCAATCATTGATCTGTAATTGTGCACATCAACATCTTCACCCTCAGCATCTTTGAGTAACCCCTTTTCTGGATCCATTGGTGTACTTGAAACCTTTGAATCTGCAAACCCAAATTTCCTTAGGATCTCTGCTACATACTTATCTTGGCTGATAAATATGCCTTCATTTGATTGTTTCACTTGGAGACCTAGAAAGAAAGTAAGTTCCCCCATGGAACTCATTTCAAACTTATTATGCATAAGTTTTTCAAACTCCACACACAACTCTTGGTTTGTGGATCCAAAGATAATGTCATCAACATAAATCTGCACCAGTAAGATGTCTTTCTTGGTTCTTTTGATGAACAAAGTTGGATCAATCTTGCCTCTTTGAAATCCATTTTCCAATAAATAGAAAGCCAGTGTTTCATACCATGCCCTAGGAGCTTGGTGTAGACCATAAAGAGCCTTGGTAACCTTGTAAACCTTGTCTGGATATTCTTCATCAATGAAGCCTGGAGGTTGAGAAACATACACCTCTTCTTCAATAGTACCATATAAAAAGGCACTTTTGACATCCATTTGGTAAACAGTGAAGCCTATGAAAGAAGCATAGGCCAAGAATAGCCTAATTGCTTCAATTCTTGCAACAGGAGCAAAAACTTCTTCATAATCCACTCCTTCTTCTTGAGTAAACCCTTGGGCCACCAATCTTGCTTTGTTTTTGATCACTATTCCCCTTTCATCTTTCTTATTCCTGAATACCCATTTGGTTCCAATTGCCCTGTAACCTTTGGGCAAATCAACCAGTATCCAAACCTTCTGAAGTTTGAATTGAAGTAGCTCTTCTTGCATTGCTTCAACCCAACTTGAATTATCTAAGGCTTTTGTAATGTTTTTGGGTTCAACCTGTGAGAGAAAGCATGAAAATAGGCATATGTTGGCAACTTCATGGTTCTTTTCTTCATAGATAGCTAAGACAAACCCTGCTTGGTCTGAAGATAAGACTTGAGTTCTTGTTTTAACACCAGAATCAATGCTGCCAATCACATTATCAATGGAGTGATCTTTGAGAATTCTTGTGTTGTGTGTTGTAGGAACATCAGAGGAAATTGGAAGATTGCCAATCCCTACATCTTATGGTAAGGAATCATCTGATAGAACATTTAATGGTTCAGCAGGACCAACTTGTAAACTGGCAGTACCATCTGTTGAACTGGCAGTACCATTTGGTGAATTGGCAGTACCATTTTCATTTGCAGAATTTTCTTGATTCCCTTGACCTTGAGTTCCATGATCATCTCCAACACCTTCATTTGTTGTATTAGAAGGCTCTCCATGACTTGGAGATGAATCCAATTCTTTCCAAATTGGCATTAAGATGTAATCTTGATCCTCAGTTGTTTCAACATTGTCTTCAAAACCTGCATTATCATTTGCATTTGTACCTGTGACAGGCACATAATTCATAGATTCTGAAAGCTTATCAATGTCAAAATACCAATCTGGTCCAATGCCTGCAACATTTGGTAGTTTCTCTTGAAACTCTATGTGCAGATTTTCTTCCACTAGCCTAGTGCATCTATTATACACCCTATAGGCCTTACTTTGCAAAGAATACCCTATCATGTAGCCTTCATCAGCTTTTCCTTCAAACTTTCCTAGATGATCTTTGGTATTGAGAATAGTGACATGACATCCAAAAGGTCTCATAAAACTTAGAGATGGTGTTCTACCAAATAAAAGTTCATAAGGAGTCTTTCTATGAGGTTTAATCACAGGAACCCTGTTCTGCACATAACAAGCAGTACCTACAGCTTCAGCCCAAAATGAAATAGGCAACTTAGAGTCTACTAACATTGTTCTAGCAGCCTCTATAAGAGTTCTATTTTTCCTTTCTGCTACTCCATTTTTGCTGTAGGGTTCTAGCTACACAATATTCTCTTTTTATTCCAATTTCTTTGCAAAATTCATCCATAACCCTATTCTTGAATTCTGTCCCATTGTCACATCTAATTACTTTCACTTTCTTATCAATTTGGTTTTCTATCCCTGTAATATAGGACTTAAGGATCTCACTAGTTTCATCCTTAGTTCTCAAAAAGAAAACCCAAGAAAATATGCTGTAATCATCAGTAACTACACGACAATATTTTTTACCATTCAAGCTATTCACAGAAGTAGGACCAAAGAGGTCCGTATGAAGCATGTATAAAGCTTGAGAAATTGAGTTATGGGTCTTGGGCTTACAAGAAGCTCTATGTTGTTTGCCTTTTAGACAATCAACACAGGTTTGGTCTTTTTGAAAAATCTTTTTGGGTAAACCGCTAACCAAATCATATTTTGCAATTGTATTGATTGTTTTAAAGTTTACATGACCAAGCCTTCTATGCCAAAGCATAGATTCATCCAATGAGGCTTTTGCTACTAGACAGGTTAAACTCTCTTTAGGAACAATGTTCTTTAAATCAACAATGTACATATTGTTCTTTCTTGGGATTTTAAGAAGAATCTGACTTTCATCAGGAATTTTAAAATCAGGAGAAAGAACAATGCATTTAGTGTCAGTAAAAAGAACATTGTTCTTTGTGTCACACATTTGTGAGACACTTAGGAGATTAAACTGAAGTTCTTTCACAAAGTACACATTTTCAAAATCTAATTTACTGGTCTTAATTGTACCTTTACCAGTAATCTTTCTTTTGATTCCTCCCCCAAAGGTAACATATCCTCCATCAAATGATTTGAAGTCTGTGAGGTAAGACATGTTGCTTGTCATGTGCCTTGAACATCCACTATCTATATATCCTTGATCATCAATATCATTTGAATGTTCCTGCACATATATACACATATTAGTTTCCTTGGGGTACCCAAGCCATGACTGACTTGGGTTTGCCTCGTGCATCAATGTAATCAAACCTCTTTAGGATTGTTGATGCACCATTTGATTGGAGTGGTCTCCAAATCCAACATGCTGAGGACTTAACAGCATTTTCATTCTTAACACATTTTGTGGTTTTTGGTCTGACAATACCAAATTTGGCAGTACCATTTGGTCTAGCAGGACCATTTGGTCTAGCAGGACCTTTTGGTTTTGGTCTCCAATCTTGTGTTTTAACCACATAATTCCTTTCAATGAGACTTTTCACAACTCTTGGTGTATGTTTGAAAATATTACTTGCACCCTTAGTAGTGAATTTTGGGTAAACAGGCTCATTTGGTCTAACATTATGATTGACTTTTGGTGTGTTAGATTTCACAAAGCCTTTACTGGGGTTTGTTTTAGACCTTGATGTACTCCCAGAAACCCAATTATTACAATAAGCATAAGTATGATTAAAACTACCACAGTAATAGCATGCCTTATTGTACATAACAAAATTATCACCAAGTTGGTGTGACTTAAGATTGTTCCAATTTCTCTGACCACCACTAGGTTTGCTATTACATTTAGCACAATATTCAACTGTTTTCAGAACAACTTTAGTCTTTGTCATACTATCTATACTTTTAGGACTGGTTGGTCCTACTTTGTTTCCTTTCTTTGAAGCAGTCTCTTTTTCATTCTCATCAGATGTCCAATTTTCAATAGATGTATCATCTGAGCTCTTATCAGTGAGCATCTTTTCTTTAGAGAGTGAAGTATCACTTGCACTCTCAAAAGGTTCACTATTTTCTACAAGTTTTACATTTTCTAATGGTTTATTAGTGAGTTCATGTAAACCTGATTCAGCAAGATCTATACCTGGGGGACAGGGAATTCCTTTGTAAGGAGGTGGACAAGTATTGTATCCAATCCCAGATTTGATTTTCTTGTTCATTTGGTTTTCAACTATACTTCTAGTATAGGCAGAAGCATTTTCTAATGTTGTAACAGTTAGTTGAATATTATCTTTTGCTTGTTTCACTTTAGCAAACTCAGTTCTTAACAGACTTATTTCAGCATCTTTGATGAGGCGAAAAATGAACCACTTTTAGGGGGTCATTTAAGCCCAGAATTGAATTTATTTGATCAAATATTGCCCTAAATCGTTCCTTTTGTGATTTTAGGTACTTTGGGAGAGAAATTTGGAAAAGGAAGCAATTCGGACGTTTTTGGAGCATAAAAGTGAAGAAAACGCCAAAGTCCTAATTTTCCTTGCTGGGAACAGTAGGTGACGGCGTCAAGAAGGAAATTCTGACGGCGTCAAGAGTAATTTTCATGACGGCCCAGTACAGAATTGAAGGCGTCATGAGGTAGAGTGTCAAGAGTAAAATACGTGACGGCCTAGAAAATGTTATAACGTGACGGCGTCAAAAGTAGATCAAGGCAGTCTGAGAATTATTTTGGCGGCAAGATGACGGCGTAACCAATTTGGTCTTGACGCCGTCAGCCTCAATTTCCTATATATAGTTTTCTAATTTTCATTCATAAAAAAGAGAAGTTTTGGAGAAACCCTAAGGCCGAACTTTGTACGAATTCTACAGGTTTTTAAGGGTTCTCAGCCCTTGAACCCTTTCATGTGTAATTGAGATAACTATTCTTTTAATTCAATCAATATGTCTATGTGTTGGTTATCTATATCTTGTTCTTGTCTTAATTCTATCATGCTAGGCTAGATCTATCTTGTGTTTTGCTTGGATCTAATGAAACCTAGATGTCAATTATGTGTTGATTACTTGTTTATGGTTGTATTGGATGAATGATTTCGATGTTAGGTTTAAGAAAACTGGCAGATCTCCAATTGGTAACATGCTTGAACGTCTTAGGAAACATGAACTGACGTGCACTCGGTTTTATTGGTTGTATTTAATGCATGAGTAAATTCTAATGATCCCATGTTAGGAGCTTCTTAGCCGGCTCGACATAGGAGTGAAGTAGGCACTCATAGGATTGGGGAATTAAGTGCGCCACCCCATGAATTGTATTAAGGAATACAATCCGTCATACACGCAACTATAACAAGTAATTAACGTGTAAAAGATATCTAGGGAGTAGTGAAATCTAAGTAAACACAACTTCTCCACTTATTGCTCACAACCTTAGTTTAATTTAGTTTATTTTCATTTCTAGTATTTTATTTTGATTGCATCTTTAGTATTGGGTTAGTTGATTAGCAACTAATTCCGCCCAAATCCTTCAAACCCCGAGATTTTTACTTGCTTTCTTAAAAATATAAAAACACAAAAATAATCATCCCTCATCCTTAGAACTAGTATTTAGGTTTTCTAATCCTAGCGACACTATTCCTAGCTGAACGATCAATCCCCCGGTACTTGTCACTATACTATACTACAACGATCAGGTACACTGCCTGGTGGGGGTTGTAAGCTTCTCAAGATCCCTTGAGAGGTAAAGCCTGGTGCAATCCCTACGCATCAAGTTTTTGGCGCCGCAGCCCGAGGAATAGTTATTGTCTAGGTTAGAATCTCTTTTTATTAGGTCTACTTGCTAGATTCCTTTCTAGTAAGATTTTATTTTTATTTTTAGGTTTTCTTTAGTCTATCTTTTCTTTGTGTCTTTGTTTGTAAAAACCTTTCCATTGACTATTCCGTTAGCCGTTATGGAGAACGCGAATCTACCATACTACCAACCATGAAATTCACCCACTCCAAATGACATCTTGATGTTTAAACAACATGAGGATGAACCTATCTATGATGCATGGGCTCGTTTTAAATATTTACTCCGAAAAGTCCCTCATCATAATTTCGATCTGTGGTCCTAAATTGAAATATTTTACCATCGTGTCGACCACTATACCAAAATGGACATTGACCATGCCGCAGATGGGGACCTTTGGGGATTAAGTGTTAATGAAGCTTGGGAAACCATAGAGAATTGTGCCATACTTGCCAAAAAAAATGGACAACCCAACAAACGTTGTTACGGATCAATTGATAGCAATTTTAAGGGAACAGGCAAGAAGATTGTTTGGGGATAAGCGTATAGATGAGATAACTGGGCATACAGAGTGGTTTGATTTCGCCACAATACAAGCTGAACCCATAGGTAACCTTGATGTGATGGAGGATGTAGCCGAACATGATCACATTGATCAAAAAGACCTAGGTTTTATGATCGATGATGATGAATCTTAAGAAACAGATGATGAATCTTTTGAGCAATTTGTATATAGCAGTCAGAATATTGAGGATGATCCTTATGATTCGGACATAGAAGTTGAGATGCCTAGAGAAGCACGTGAGATACTTGGGAGAATGTTAGGGCTAGATTATAATAAAACACATGTTGAGGATATAGGTGATATTAACACATGGAATGATGAGGTAAATAACATAAGCCCACAAAATACTCAACCATCATTTGAGGCACACACACCGCCCGTGACTTACCCGGAAGAAGTAGAAGAAACTTTAGGAATTCCGATAGAGGTAGAACCCTTGGACCAGGCACCACTTGAGGATATAGGTTTGAACACTTGTAGTGATAACCTTACTCCTAGTTCTAGGGAATTTCCTAGTGTTGATGAACCGGAACCTCAATCTTTACACACTTTTCCATCCTTAGATATATTTCTAGGAGACAAAAGAGGAACCGACCCACCCATCAACCAATATTATCCGGGTAGCTTTAGGATGAAGGAAGCCATTCACTCACCCCCTTCGCCTCACTTGGCATATTCACACCCTAAGGGTGTGTATCGCTACTTTCACCCACACTTGATCCTAAGTGTAGGGAAAACCTCCCCTATTTCCGTTAAATAAGGATAGAGTCAGGCTCGTGACTCAAACAAAAACAAGCGCTTATTGGGAGGCAACCTAAGCTTTATTTATTTGTTTGTTTGTTTGTTTATTTGATTTTATTTGTTTCCGTATGCATGTTTTATTTTTGTTGTTTGTGGCTCATGTTTCAAAGTAAATTGTGAAAATGCTTTATTTTGTTTTTAACTTCGTCTTAATTACATATAAAGGTATTTTGCAAAAGATAAATGTAAGGGAGATCCAAATTTGTTTATAAGAACGAAATTGAGCATGAACCACAACAATATTAAATGGACATGTGTATTAGTACTTGTTAGAGTCAAACGCTTGTATTGAGTCATAATGAAGTTTTGCAGGATTTTCCAGGAAGTACGACTAAGTTTTTCCAGAAATTTTCCGGAAACTTAACACAAGAATTTATGCAGGTCACTTCTGACGGCGTCACGAGTTAACTCTTGATGACGTCACGTGCAAAAACCTGGAAATTTTACCAGTTTTGTTTTTCTAATGGATTCTTAAAGTTTTTGTTGAATTATTAAGTTTTATAATCTCCAGGAAATCTGCAAACTTCATTCCACAAGCATTAGATCTTACTTTGTTTTCTAGGATTCAGTAACTTATGTAGAATGCCGCCGATTTTATGCGAGGTTGCTTTGTCTATTTTCTCAGGATTTACAGGTTATGTATGACAAGAAGATGATTTATATTCTGGAAGGGAAGCTTTGATTGTTCATTTTTCTTGGAGGAAGATTTAACCTGCCCACCTTATTATCCATACCGAGCGAATCAGGGGAGTATTTGATTTCATTCTTTTTACTTTTTCACTTTTACATTCTTTACTTGAACATTAGGGACAATGTTCATCTTAAGTGTAAGGGGAGGGTAAAATGATGATACCTTACAGATACACTTTCGCTTGAGTTTGTTTGTTTGATAGTAGATGTGTAATAAAACTATGAGAAATACTTGTTAGTGCAATTTTAGCGCCAAATTTAAAATTTTTTACAACATTTAGGAGTGAAACTTTAGCCATAGCAAGCCTCTCATGGATAGGAGATTGTATGACTAGCACATAACCGTATCATTCAGAAAAATTTTCCACCCAAATATGTGAGGTTCGCCTTTAGATTTCATAGGAAAAGCATTTACTATTAGTGCTTATGAGTGTACCGGTAGCATTTAGATTCTAGAACTTGCGTTAGTGATGCATCCCGAGACCGCTAGTGAGACTACATTCGTGTGGTAGGATTTACTACATGATAAGAGGCATTAGGATCACCCTTGTGTTAAACCCGTATCATAATTACTTGACCATTTAAGTCATATTACTTGGCTAGTTAAGTCAACTAATTTTTCCCACACCCTTAGCGTTGTACTCATTTTTAGTACACGAAACCCCTAGTACACCCCTCCGAGCCTATCTTTTCATTTCTAACTTTAAGCATCTTACTTAAAGGAAGAATTTGTTACACCTCACTTAAAAGTACAACCAAATCGCCTTAGCCTTCCGTGTAAGCACTCATCTTTAGTGCATTATTGTTATTTGTTAAACCCTTAGTTAACTATCTAATTGATTACATGCTTGCTAAGTCGAGTCATATCCTTGTACATATTGTTTTGGGACGATTGGGACTCATGGGTAAAGTACTTATGTTATGGAGTAATGGGGAAGAAAATCATATATTACCCCCATATGTACGTTAATTGTGGAAAACTAGAAGGGGGGGTTGAATAGTTTTACGTCTTTTTACTTCGTTATAAAATTAGTTTTAGAGTTTTGCTTAGCTTTTAAAAACTTAGATTCGATAATATGTGATCTCAAGTCTTGTACAATGTAAACAATTAATACTACACAATATATTACAATGATATGTAATGAAATAAATAAGAGATGGAAAGATTGAACCGCGAGACAAGAGATTTATAGTGGTTCGGCTACAAGGACACCTTCCTTGCCCTACTCCACTCCCCGAGCACCTAACTCGAGAGTTTTCTTCACTATATCAACAAGCTCCCTTATGGCGGAGAAAACCGTACACACCAATTTACACACCACTTTTCACACCACAACTTCGTCACACTTCTACACAACTTCTTCAAATCAATCTACTTCACAACTAACTACTCCACACCTATCTTCTTCACACCAATCTAGTACCTAGTTTTTCTTCTTCACACCAAGCTACTAATTAATCACACAATCTATATCTAACACAACTATCTACAATCAAATATTCACAACAATCTTCACAAAGAATAATGTAAATGATCTTTGATGATGTACCAACAACTTGAATGTGGAGATCACAACAAGTTGTAATACTTCTGTCTTGAGGGATAGAAGTATTCTTCTCTTGCACTTGAGAGGATGAAGGTTGGATCACTTTGAAACAAAGAATTATACACTTATGATCAAAGGATAAAAGAATGGAGATTTGGATCTAGATCAGAAAGTTTAGTAGTGCAAAAGGTGAGGAAAAAATCTAGGTTTAAGGTGGTATTTATAGGCAACAGATTCTGACATAGGAGCGTGGCCGGTCCCCTTAAATCAAGGCCGGTCCTCTTAATTTTAAGGGGACCGCCCCTTATAATTAAGGGGGCCGCCCAGCTGAAACGGCCAGAATCTTTGTCTTTTAGAGGGGAAAGTTTATTTGGTGAAAAACTAACTGATTTTGGTTAAAAATTTGAATTCATATATTTAGTATGAATAAAAAATTTTTCTTTATTACCAAAAGTGTTTTTCAAAAATATATAATATGTTTATATAATTAAATAAGCTTTGCATTACTTAATTAAATACCCCTTTGATCATAAATTGCACTAAACACTTTGTTTATTCATACCTTAAGTGATTTGGATGTAAAGAGAAATATTAATCACTAAATACTTGTTTATGTCACAAGTTTTAGTTCTATGAGTTTATATTTTGTGATAATTAAAACATAGAGATATTGATAACATGTTAATAATGTTTTTAGGCATTATTTATGTCAACAATCTCCCCCTTTTTGATTATTACAAAACCTTAAACTCAATATATCTAAAACTTGTTTTTAGACAAGTATTATAGAGTTTACATTTCTCTTCTCCCCATTTTTGTATAATTAAAAAGGTTAATCCGAGTAAGCTTCGCGAGGGAAGTTTAAACGGGTAGAATGCTCCCCCTTGATGTATGCTCCCCCTCATTTGAGAGCACCAAGGGAACGAGCAATGGAGATCTTTGCTACAAAAATATTTGAAGAGAACAAGATACACATATATGCAAGGCAACAATTATGCAACTAAACATAGATTCATTCAAGCATTATAGGAATGATAAGCATTACAACATTCAATATGCTTGAAGCATATTGATAAAAATAACACAAAAGAAAAGACATAGTCCTATATTGCCTAAGAGAGCACTTGGACTTGCTTGCAACCCATGGTTGATTGTTTTATTTGCTTGAAGAGAAACATAAGCATAAAGCTTAGATGTTTGATTGAGAGGGATATGGAGTGGAGTGTGGAGCGGAAGAAGTGGATCTCACGATGTTGTATCGTGTTAAGGGTGGTATTGGATGATTACGAGTGAGAAGATATTCAATCCAAGAAATATCTTCACTCAAGTAGAGGATTTGTTTTTGAAGGAATATGCAACAAGGGCAAAAGTGAGTGTGGTTTGTAACTTGATCCAAGTTGAGAGAGTGGGGAAGGGAATTTGCATAGGGTGATGATGGAGGTTGCCCTTTGTTGCGTTGTGCAAGATGCATAGCAAGGAGATCACTAAGATCATGGATTTGGTTTATTTCATCACAGAACTTTTGTTTTTCCGTGGCAATGTGGAGGGGATCATAGGTTTGGTATGGATGAGTTGGGTTTGTGTAGCTGGAATTGTATTTTGATGGTTGATCAAACTTGTATGGATCATTATAAGTGGTTGGAGGTTGAGAGGTGTAGTTTGGCTTGAAGGAGGATGGTTGGCCAATGTTGTATGGTTTGTAAAGAGGATCAAATGAATGACCTTGTTGGTTTGATGCAAAGTTTGGGAAGTAAGAAGTTGGGGGTGTGGAATGACTTCCAACTTCATTTATGATGATGGATTTGTTTCGAGGGCTTTTTCTTCGCCAAACGGGTTTTTCCGTCATCCTTGCTAGCCTTGAGGCTTTTGAGTTTGGTTTGTTTGGAGAGTTCATGATGGGATGAATGGAGAGTTTTGAGGATTGGGGATATTTATAGTGTAAGATTTGTGTGTTTAAGGATGGATAAGGTTTGTTTGGGAGATTAGGACAAAATGTGTTGGTGAAAAATGGGAAATGTTGGTTGAAATGGGCTAAAAAGCAGAAAAGATTCTGTAAACCCGACCATCAGATGGCCGGTCCCCTTAATTAGGGGGCGGTTCCCTTAATGATTAAGGGGGCCGCCTTACAAAATTAAGGGGGCCGCCCATCTGGTGATTTCCAGGTTGCCAGAATTGGGTTTTTGGCAGAAAATTTGCAGAAAGGTTATGTGTTTGGATTAGATTTCAAGCAAGTTCAATTCTCTTAGGCAATATAGAGTCTAATCTAATCAAGATATAGCATGCATGCAAATAATCAACATATAATAAGCAAAAAGAGGCAAATAAAGGCAAGCACAATTAAGCTTCCTAAGGCATCTATCTTAGATTAAAGGCAAGGATAATTAGTGAGTGAACAACTAATGATGGATCAAGATGACACCATTATTAGTGAATTTGTCCTAGTGAGTGTCTATATGCAACAAATGTGGAGTTGTGATTGTTTCGACTCCTAGAAGCAAAAAGAAATAACGATCCTAAGAAACAATCCAAATAATCTCCTTGATTCAATTTTTGCTCGATCATGAATGTCAAAGACATATATTAGATTATATACCTTGACAATTTATGTGAGAATTTATGCATGATTTTGAAATACAATGTTTTTAGAATTAGTCAACAATGCAAGGAAAATGATCTTCATGGGGTTCCTAGATTGTGAGAATAATTTTTAGAGAAAATTGATTGAGTTTTACAAAAAGGTTTATGCAAAGAAAATAAATTTTCTCAATCTTTAGTTTTGAGCGAAATGGATTCCTAGACTTAGAAAAGGTGAGATGGAAGAAAAATGAATTTCATGCAAGTATAAATTTGAAATAATTCAATATAATTTAGTCAACTTGTTCCATCATTCCTAATCCTAAACGCAAGTGGTTGAATAATTCACGCTTAAGGGGTTTTGTGAATATATCCGCAATGTTGTCTTCCGATACAACCTTTTCTATAGATATATTTCCGTTTTGTACATTATCCCTAAGAAAATGGTGACGTATTTCTATGTGTTTAGTCCTAGAGTGTTGCACCGGATTTTTACTTATATCTATCGCACCTTTGTTATCGCACATAATGGGAACATTTTCTAACCTAATGCCATAGTCTACGAGAGCTTGTTTCATCCATAGTGCTTGTTGACATGCCTTTCCGGCGCTTACATATTCGGCTTCGGTGGTAGAAATAGCAAGAGCGGTTTGCTTCTTCGAAAACCAAGACGTTAGACAACATCCCATAAACGTGCAAATACCGCTAATGCTCTTTCTATCTACGTAGTCTCCCGCATGAACCGAATCCGCATAGACAATGGTTTCTATGCCGGATTCCTTAGGATACCATAATCCTAAGTGTATAGTGCCTTTAACGTATCGGAAGATACGCTTAACCGCTTCTAGGTGAGAGGTTTTGGGATCCTCTTGAAAACGGGCACAAAGGCAGACACTAAACATGATGTCGGGTCTACTTGCCGTCAAGTATAGTAAACTACCTATCATTCCTCTATACTTGGTGTTATCTACGGACTCACCTTCATCATCCTTTGTGAGCTTTACCTCCGTAGACATGGGAGTTTTCATGGGTTTTGAGTCTTCTAGGCCAAACTTTTTAAGCATTTCCTTAATGTACTTAGATTGGTTAAAAAATATTCCATCTTCTAATTGTTTTATTTGTAATCCTAGGAAGAAGTTAAGTTCACCCATCATACTCATCTCAAACTCATCATGCATGATTTTGGCAAATTCATCACACATGTCTTGACAAGTCGATCCAAATATAATGTCATCAACATATATTTGGACAATGATGAGATTTGGGTCTTTCCTTTTAGTGAAAAGAGTGTTATCTACCATTCCCATGGAATAATCATGTTTAATAAGAAAAGCTTTTAATCCATCATACCAAGCTTTGGGAGCTTGTTTGAGTCCATACAAAGCTTTCTTTAACTTATAAACATAATCAGGTTTTGCGAAGTCAATGAATCCTGGAGGTTGTGCCACATATACCTCCTCATTGATAAAACCGTTAAGGAATGCACTTTTCACATCAATTTGGAATAACTTAAAATCTAGGGCGCAAGCTTAGGCAAGTAATATCCTAATCGATTCTAGTCTAGCTACAGGGGCATAAGTTTCGTCATAATCAATTCCTTCTTGTTGATTATAACCTTGGGCAACTAACCTAGCTTTATTCCTAGTAACTATTCCATTCTCGTCTAACTTATTCCTATATACCCATTTGGTTCCTATGATGGTCATATCCTTTGGATTTGGGACTAATTCCCAAACATCATTCGCCTTAAATTGATTTAATTCTTCTTGCATAGCTATAACCCAACTTTCATCCTTTAAAGCCTCGCCAATATTCTTAGGTTCTATTGCTGAGAGGAAACAAAAGAAATTGTTTTTATCTTGGGCTTGTGACCTAAGGGTTCTTTGGTTAAGATGTCCTATTATATTATCTAATGGATGAGATCTAGATTCTTTAATATTAACAGTTTCGTTATTTTCTAAGTAAATGTCTTCATTATCATTTCCTATGGGTTTTGTTTTACTAGCCTCAATAGCTTCATCTTCGACTAAATCATCATCTTCTAAAGGTAATGTTTTAGGAGGTGGTGGTGTTTCAACAAATGTTACATTTAGTGATTCCTCTACTTTCATGGAGTGTTTGTTAAGTATTATATATACTTTGCTATTTTGTGAGTATCCTAAAAATATTCCTTTGTATGATTTTGGATCAAACTTAGTGAGATAGTCCTTAGTGTTTAAAATATAGCATTTACTTCCAAATACCTTAAAGTAGCTTAAGTTTGGTTTTCTACCTCTTAATAACTCATAAGGAGTTTTTCCTAGAATTCTTCTAATTGATACCCTATTTAAAATATAAGTTGAAGTATCTACGGCGTGACACCAAAATTTTTGTGGGATGTATTGTTCATTTAACATAGTTCTACTCATTTCTTGTAGTGACCTATTTTTTCTTTCTACTACGCCATTTGATTGAGTACGAGGAACAGAGAAATTGTGAGATATTCCATTTAAATCACAATATTTTCCGAATTGTACTTCATTGTCAAATTCCCTACCATGGTTTGTCCTAATGGCTACTATTGTGCATCCTAATTTATTTTGAATCATTTTACTAAATATTTCGAATTTTTCAAAGGCTTGGGTTTTGTCACTTAAAAAACTAGTCCACGTGTATCGTGAGTAGTCATCCACTATCACTAAGGTATATTTGTTTCCTCTATAGCTCCGCACAGCAGATGGACCAAAAAGATCCATATGTAATAATTCTAGGCATCTAGTAGTGGATACTACATTCTTGGCTTTGTGACTAGCATGAGCTTGTTTTCCAATTTTACATGCATCACAAAAATGCTTGTCATATTTTAGATTAGGCAAATTTCTAACTAATTCCTTAGAGGCCAAAGATTGTATTTGTTGCATGTTAGCATGTCCTAATCTCCTATGCCATAGTGTAGAGTTTTCATCTAGGGTCGTTAGGCATATCCTATCCTCAGGTTTGTTTCCTAGTTTCATAACATATATGCCACCTTTTCTAATTCCTCTACCTATAATTTTTCCATTCTTAACTATTTCGCTATCATCTTCGGTAAATGTGACTCTACATTTATTATCACATATTTGTCCTACACTAAGCAAGTTATATGTTAATTTATCTACATGCT
Source organism: Artemisia argyi (assembly GCA_030686995.1). Classification (NCBI taxonomy): domain Eukaryota; kingdom Viridiplantae; phylum Streptophyta; class Magnoliopsida; order Asterales; family Asteraceae; genus Artemisia; species Artemisia argyi. The sequence continues at coordinate 1,770,935 of CM060695.1, read as the reverse complement.
CTACATTTTGAATAGTAAGTGAGTCTTGAGAGATCGTACCTTTGCCAATGATTTTTCCACGTAAGTCACTACCGAAAATAACGTTACCTTCATTGTATGCCTTGTATGTAGAGAATAGATTGCGATTCCCCATCATGTGCCTCGAACATCCGCTATCTTTGATCCATTCGTCAGGTTCCAAGTCAATTCCTAAACATATTTCGTCGGTTTCTTTTGCCATAAAACACTTTTCGTCTCTTGGCTTTTCAACTTCTTCTTTGTCACTATCACTCCATGTTCTACTAACAAAAGCACCTTGACTTTCATAACCCGGTGGCTTTAGACATTCGCCAATGAGATGATTTGGACTTCCACATTTAAAGCACTTTCTTTTCCCGTAGTTGGCACTTCTATTCCTTTGGAATGCTTTTCTTTCGTCTCGTGATGATCTAGTGAATCTTCCTCGTCTCTTGAAGAACTTCTTGAATTCTCTTACGGCCATTGCATATTCTTCGTCTTCACTTTCGTCACTTGAATCATCATCATCACTAGGTTCCTTTTTAGCTTTTAGAGCAATGGATTTGGTTTGTTCTTTCTTGACTTTGACCGTTTCCGAATCTCTTCTTATGATTTCTTCATGAACCTTCAAGTTGCCAATTAGTTCATCTAGTGATAACGTCATCAAGTTCTTTGATTCTTCGATTGCCGTGACCTTAGCTCGCCATTTTGGATGCAATGCCCTAAGAAATTTCCTAACACAATTTTTACTAGAAAATGTCTCATCAAGTGCTTTTAAACTTGTGATGATAGTGTTAAACTTAGCAAAAGCATTATCAATTGATTCCTCTTCCGGAATCGTAAATTGTTCATATTGTTGTACAAGAAGATCTATTTTATTATCTTTGACTTGGCTATTACCTTGGTGACTAATTAGTAAAGAATCCCAAATTTCTTTGGCGGTTTTACACATAAAAATTCTTTCATATTCTTTGCGTGGTAACGCATTATAAATTACCATTTTAGCCTCATTATTTTTTGCTAATTTCCTTTTCAAATCATCATTTTGTTCTTCAAAAGATACAATTTCATTCATTTTAGTTTCAACATTATATTGAATAGGAGGAAAATCACCAAAGGTAATAATATGCCAAAGATCAAGATCTTTTGATTTCACATACGTTTCGAATCTATTTTTCCAATATAAAAATCCATCACTTTCAAATAGTGGTGGTCTTTGCATAGATTGCCCTTCTAAATATTTTTCAGATTCCATAGATCGTAACAAGTTTTAAAATACAATATATTTTAAAAATCTTGCTAGACGTGGCTCTTGATACCAATTGTGGAAAACTAAAAGGGGGGGGGGGTTGAATAGTTTTACGTCTTTTTACTTCGTTATAAAATTAGTTTTAGAGTTTTGCTTAGCTTTTAAAAACTTAGATTCGATAATATGTGATCTCAAGTCTTGTACAATGTAAACAATTAATACTACACAATATATTACAATGATAAGTAATGAAATAAATAAGAGATGGAAAGATCGAACCGCGAGACAAGAGATTTATAGTGGTTCGGCTACAAGGACACCTTCATTGCCCTACTCCACTCCCCGAGCACCTAACTCGAGAGTTTTCTTCACTATATCAACAAGCTCCCTTATGGCGGAGAAAACCGTACACACCAATTTACACACCAATTTACACACCACTTTTCACACCACAACTTCGTCACACCTAAGTCACAACTTCTACACAACTTCTTTAAATCAATCTACTTCACAACTAACTACTCCACACCTATCTTCTTCACACCAATCTAGTACCTAGCTTTTCTTCTTCACACCAAGCTACTAATTAATCACACAATCTATATCTAACACAACTATCTACAATCAAATATTCACAACAATCTTCACAAAGAATAATGTAAATGATCTTTGATGATGTACCAACAACTTGAATGTGGAGATCACAACAAGTTGTAATACTTCTTGTATTGAGGGATAGAAGTATTCTTCTCTTGCACTTGAGAGGATAAAGGTTGGATCACTTTGAAACAAAGAATTATACACTTATGATCAAAGGATAAAAGAATGGAGATTTGGATCTATATCAGAAAGTTTAGTAGTGCAAAAGGTGAGGAAAAAATCCAGGTTTAAGGTGGAATTTATAGGCAACAGATTCTGACAGAGGAGCGTGGCCGGTCCCCTTAAATCAAGGCCGGTCCCCTTAATTTTAAGGGGACCGCCCGTTATAATTAAGGGGGCCGCCCAGCTGAAACGGCCAGAATCTTTGTCTTTTAGAGGGGAAAGTTTATTTGGTGAAAAACTAACTGATTTTGGTTGAAAATTTGAATTCATATATTTAGTATGAATAAAACATTTTTCTTTATTACCAAAAGTGTTTTTCAAAAATATATAATATGTTTATATAATTAAATAAACTTTGCATTAGTTAATTAAATACCCCTTTGATCATAAATTGCACTAAACACTTTGTTTATTCATACCTTAAGTGATTTGGATGTAAAGAGAATTATTAATCACTAAATACTTGTCTATGTCACAAGTTTTAGTTCTATGAGTTTATATTTTGTGATAATTAAAATATAGAGATATTGATAACATGTTAATAATGTGTTTAGGCATTATTTATGTCAACATTAATCTTAAAAGTACTCCAAGTGTTTTGATTTTCTTAATTCGAGTCATTAGATTAGTTTATTGTAAAGTATGTAAAAATTCAAGTGTAAGGGGAATTTCCATTCCCTATGATGTATTATTTTGGATGGTAGGGTAAGAGTGTATGCAAAAAAAAAAAAAAAAAATCGAAAAATTCAAGAAAAAAAAATAGAAAAAGAGAAAAGAGAAAAAACATATGGACTACCATCCCGTTTCATTCTATGTTTATTTTATGTTTTTGTTATTTTTCATTTACTAGCTTAATTCGAGTCTAGTCTTGGCTTAGCAACGCCATATTGTACATGTAATTAACCAAGATTGTTAACTCGCTACCAGTAAAGACTGCCTATATCCAACAAAACCGTGTATTTCATATCCCTACACCTAACGTTACAACCCTTTAAAAGACCTCTTTGATAGTTTATCCTAGGTGCTTACGCCATGTGGTGGAGGTTTGATCCTTTCCCAAGCCTATGGTAATCTATTTTGCTATGACAGGTAGTGAGAGATATCTTCCGTTTCCATATTGTAATTTATACTTTATTACACCCGAGAGATGTGAGTATCTAAACACTATTTGTGAGGTGCTAGTATATGACCTTCGTGCTTGTCTATTGGTCTTTAGTGGAACGATTATTTGTTGTAATTACTTTTATATTAGGGTTAAATGTCCCCTAACTTGTATTTTGAGTAGAATAAAAGCGCATTTGCTTGAGGACAAGCAAATCTCAAGTGTAAGGGTATATGATGAGGCGAAAAATGAACCACTTTTAGGGGGTCATTTAAGCCCGGAATTGAATTTACTTGATCAAATATTGCCCTAAATCGTTCCTTTTGTGATTTTAGGTACTTTGGGAGAGAAATATGGAAAAGGAAGCAATTCGGATGTTTTTGGAGCATAAAAGTGAAGAAAATGCCAAAGTCTTAATTTTCCTTGCTGGGAACAGTAGGTGACGGCGTCAAGAGTAATTTTCATGACGGCCCTGTACAGAATTGAAGGCGTCACGAGGTAGAGCGTCAAGAATAAAATACGTGACGGCCTGGAAAATGTTATAACGTGACGGCGTCAAAAGTAGATCAAGGCAGTCCGAGAATTATTTTGGCGGCAAGATGACGGCGTCACCAATTTGATCTTGACGCCGTCAGCCTCAATTTCCTATATATAGTTTTCTAATTTTCATTCATAAAAAATAGAAGTTTTGGAGAAACCCTAAGGCCGAACTTAGTATGAATTCTACAGGTTTTTCAAGGGTTCTCAGCCCTTGAACCCTTTCATGTGTAATTGAGATAAGTATTCTTTTAATTCAATCAATATGTCTATGTGTTGGTTGTCTATATCTTGTTCCTGTCTTAATTCCATCATGCTAGGCTAGATCTATCTTGTGTTTTGCTTGGATCTAATGAAACCTAGATGTTAATTATGTGTTGATTACTTGTTTATGGTTGTATTGGATGAATGATTTCGATGTTAGGCTTAAGAAAACTGGCAGATCTCCAATTGGTAACATGCTTGAACGTCTTAGGAAACATGAACTGACGTGCACTAGGTTTTATTGGTTGTATTTAATGCATGAGTAAATTCTAATGATCCCATGTTAGGAGCTTCTTAGCCGGCTCGTCATAGGAGTGAAGTAGGCACTCATAGGATTGGGGAATTAAGTGCGCCACCCCATGAATGGTATTAAGGAATACAATCCGTCATCTACGCAACTATAACAAGTAATTAACGTGTAAAAGATATCTAGGGAGTAGTGAAATCTAAGTAAACACAACTTCTCCACTTATTGCTCACAACCTTAGTTTAATTTAGTTTATTTTCATTTCTAGTATTTTATTTTGATTGCATCTTTAGTATTGGGTTAGTTGATTAGCAACAAATTCCGCCCAAATCCTTCAAACCCCGAGATTTTTACTTGCTTTCTAAAAAATATAAAAACACAAAAATAATCATCCCTCATCCTTAGAACTAGTATTTAGGTTTTCTAATCCTAGCGACACTATTCCTAGCTGAACGATCAATCCCCCAGTACTTGTCACTATACTATACTACAACGATCAGGTACACTGCCTGGTGGGGGTTGTAAGCTTCTCAAGATCCCTTGAGAGGTAAAGCCTGGTGCGATTCCATCGTATCAATCTTTTAAAAATATGTCTCTATTAAGAATAGCTTTTGTGTCAGAAAAGATGAGTTCATTTTCTCTAAAGTGAATTATCAGCTTCTCAAGTTTGACCATACCACACTTATGATTAACTAGGTCTTGATGAGTTTTTCTTTCTTCTACTTTCAGTTCATCATAAAGTTTTCTTAAAATTTCTAATTCTTTAAAAACTTCACAAGTAGCAGAACATTTTGTAATTTGTACCTCAGGATTGGAGAAAGCCATTAAAGCCATTTCATTTGAAGCTGACTCTTCTTCACCCATAAAGCTCCAATCAAAACCTAGCCCATCAATAGCTACCATAGCTTTTGTTTCAGTGATGTCCACTTCCTTGCTCTTGTTCTCATTGTTTCCCCTGTTCTTGTTCTCAAAACCCCTTCCCTTATCACCCTGCTTCTTTGGTCTTCTACAGTCTCTTGAGTAGTGACCCTTCATGTGGCAGTTGTAGCACTCCACTTTGGACTTGTCATACCCAGCAGGTTCATTACCATTGATGACAATCTTCTTTCCAGTTCTCATCAAATATTTCTTAGCCCTCATGCTAAGAAGTGAAAAGCTGCCACTTTATGTCCATTTCTTCAAGATCATCATCACTGATCTCTTGAAGATCTTCAAAGGTCAATATGGAACTATTGTGTTGTGATGTTAGGAAAGCACAACCAATTGTTTCATCTAAAATGGTTTTGGTACTGCTAGAAGTATTGGCAGTACCAAAATTTGTGTTGGCAGTACCTTCTTCTCTACCATCTTTTTCTTCATCAAATTTCTTGGAAGTACCATGAGATGACACAAAGGCCATATTTTCTCAGCTTGAACTAGTAGACTTCTTTAGTTCATGCTCTACTATTTTGAAGTTGCTGTAAAGATTATTAAGACTCATGGAATCAATATCTGGTTTGTTTTTCCAGACAATGACATGCATGGCCCATTCAGAGGGTAGAATTCTAAGAAATTTGGAGTTTAAGTCTTCTTGAGATATTATCACTTCATGAATGGCTAACTGACTGGAAAGCTTTTGTAGTCTATTGAACATGCTGTCCAAAGACTCATTTGTTGTGGGTGAAAAGTTTTCAAACTGTTGTTTTAAAAGTGTTTTCTGAGTTTTCTTGGTGGCATCATTACCACTAAATCTGGCCACAATAGCTTGAAAAAGGGTTTTAGCACATTTGTACTTGTTAAAGATTAAGAGCTGGTCATTTGGAATAGACATGAGAAGCATACTCCTGGCTTTAAGATCATTTCTCTTTTGGATTCTTTCTTCTGCGGTTGTTGGGTTTACTTGCATAGTTGTGACAAGTGCATCGTTTACTGTGGAGGAGGTGGTTATTGGTTTGAATGAGTTTCCTTCTTCAATAATCTCCCAAAGTTCATAGTCTTGCACTTGGAAGTATTGCTCAACCCTCAGTCTCCACATCTCAAACTCATTTTGTTTGAGTAATGGAAGTTTTGCAGCCACATTGGTTTGAATGTGCTCAACATCCATTTTTGCTTTGTTCTTTTATGTCGTAAATATCAGCCTAGCTCTGATACCACATGTGGAAGGATTACGTGCAAACACTTGGGATGTTAGTCTTAATAATGTGTTTGGGATATTTATGAATGAATGTGTTTTAGTGTAACACCCCCAATTCATGGATGCAGCGGAATTCAAACTGGGTGTTACTCGACGGCACAATAGTCACAATAACAGAAAACCGAACTCTAATTGAGTCGTTTTAAAAGGTTTATCATTCAAATTATATAAATATCAGAGATTACAAAATGAGGTCCCAGATGGTTCCGTGTTTACAATTTACGTTAAATGAGCTTTTGCATGATAATGAAATTTATAGCCCTCTTGAATATCCGTGCCCTTCCGTGCCATCCTTGATCATCATGGACCTGAAATACATGCTTAAGAGGTCAACACAAAGGTTGAGTGATATTCATAGAGTTTGTTTAATGGTTGAACACAATATGTTGGTGGTGTGAGTTAATTAGACTCATACTCATGGTTGGAAAAAAAAACAGGTAGGCTACGTTATTATACGTCCATAAAATGTATTATACACTAAGCTTATGACACCAAAACGTTAACGGGTACCAATATCAATCGGCGGAGTTATCCCGGTAGGTACTTTGCTAACATACCTAAATCTCAAATATTAGTGCATTTGTTTGAACTTAGTCAATACAAATGGGATTCGTCAATCCCAATAGGCCTATTCACAATATTTGCGCTCAATATTACTAGTGATTAAATGGTTCATAATAAGGGATATTGGTTTTAGCAAGGATAGTACTTAGTGATAATAAAACAATCAGGCAAGCATACAATTGAAAAGCATTGTGTTCGGTTTAAAATAGCATGTATCCCCCCCAAGGGTTTGTAAAACAATTAAGTAATGGAAAGTGGGGCTATGAACTCACCTTGAGTTGGATGATGTATAATGAGAATGATGGATATGCCGTGAGAACTTCTACGAGCAACCTAGAATAATTGTTGCAACTTAGGTTTGGAATAATGTCTAAGAATATGAAGAATTGCCTATATATGTCTTGCATTTAGTCCATGATGTGGTACAAAGTATATTGTAAGTCTTTGAAAATAAATGGTTCATGAAACATGTATAGTTTATATATCGCTTACTACCGTTCGGGCCGACATAATTCAGAAGTCATGTAGTAAACGTTCGAGGAGCCAGGACACTTTAATTCGTAAATCCACAACTCATCTCGATGGCTTACTTAATGAACTCCTCACATGAGGCTCCCTACTATTGTAGTATTTGATAATATATATATATATATATATATATATATATATATATATATATATATATATATATATAAGTTTTGATCTGAAAAGTTACATGTCTAATATTTGAATAAACTTAGGAAAGTTTATTTTTACATGAAGATTGTTATTAGGGTGAGTTTCTTATATCTTGTATGACAATTACTTGTAAGATCTCATGGTTCTTTTAATGGAGTAGATCCAAATTGTATGTTTAAGTTATCGCTAACTCTTTAGCTCATGTTTTCGCCTAGGTAAGTTTATATGGTCATTTAGTCATGGCCTTGCCGTGACCTTTGGTCATTGTTCCATGGTCTTGAGACTCAACCTTGGCTCTAGCCATGGTTGTGGTTGATGAGTGCTCAAACACTCTTCATTTTTGATTAAATCTGAACTGCAAAACATACAAAAACACTCAGAAATGCATCAAAATACTGAAAATATTTAAAAATTGTGTTTTATATGTTTTAGATGCAAAAAGAGTAAAAACAGATGAAAAACGTACAAAGTTTGCAAAATTGGCAGTTTCAGTCCCCCAACTTTCATAAAATGTCAAAACTAGTCCCTAGTCATTCAAAATATGGAAAATTATCACCAAAGGTCCTTTTAAAATCATAAGTTGTCATATTTAGTCCTTTGGTGAAAAATCCCAAAAGTTTTAGAAATTTGCATTTTGGTCCCTCAAGTTTTAGCAATTGGCAGTTTTGGCCCCTGGGAGTTCAATTTTGGAGAAAAAGTCAAATATGGTCCTTGGGAATTCACATGAGTCTCTTTTAATCCATGGATGAAAATTTTGAGAAAATTACAGGTTTAGTCCCTCAAGTTTGAAAATTGACATAAAAGGTCCCTGGGATTTCTAATTTTTGGAAAATATAAATTTTTGGTCCTTGTAATATTCAAACTTGTCATGTTTGGTCCATGGAATAACTTTGAGAGATTGGCAAAATTAACCCTTAACTTGGCAGATTTTGCATAAATGGTCCTTGGGCTTAAAAGTTTACAAAACCAAAAATACATTTTATTACCCACCTTATTACCCAAAATAAAAATCCAGTCCACCACCCTTTCCCCAAAGCCCACCAAACTAGCCTAAGATCCTTTAATATTAAAAACGGGGTCAAATACCCCATTTGACCATCTTCCACCTCATCCCCTCCACTGGCCTGACTACAACCTGCAATACTCAACCTCAACCTCACCTCCACCTCATCTCTCCCATACCATGTCCCCCTAGCCTCCACTACATCCAAACCCCATTTATTATCCTTAAAACCCTACAAGTTACCTGCAAATTGCCATGGACCAATTTTCGCGCCAAAATCCATTAAAACGGCCAGGATCTCTACAAGCCATCCAACGGCTCATAATGAAGTGGGAAAGTAAAAGAAACTCCCTGGGAGCTATAAAAGTAAAAGAAAAAGAGCAGAAGAGGAGAGTAGAGTAGTATTAGTTGATAGTTCTCAATGTAAATTAGGTTTAAGATTAATGTAATATTGCAAACTCAGCTTTGTTATTTTCAATGTCAGTAGTATAATCACCTGTTAAAATTAATGGAATACAGTTCCTCTTTTTAATTCCTTTGCAACTCATTTTCATGATTTAGCCTAAAATTTCATCTGAGTTTGAATAAGCTTTCATTAGTTTCCAATTCTGTTCAATAAGCTCATTTAAGCTAATTTTAGCATGTTGTTAGCTCATTTGAGTTGAAAATACTGCTTTCTTACAAATTTGCAAAAGTCAACATGATAGTCAAATAAGCTCAATTTGAATGCTGATTCAGGAAGAATATGTGGTTGATTTGGGTGGAGTAGCTTTGTGTTAAGCTACCATGAGCATTACAAACCTGACTGGGCATTGGTTATTGTGAGTTTCCCTAGTTTACTAATTTTAGTTTTCTACACTGCTCATTATTGCAAATTGCTTAATCTATTGTCTTTAGTGTTTATGTACTGTTTTCCTTAGCTTATTAGAGTTGCTATATGCTCTAGTGATATTGTGTAGTTCATTAAGTTGCCTACTTGCTTCATAACACAAAAAGAAAAAGAAAAAAAAATATACAACCTACAAATCTGGCAATAAGTAATTCTAGCTTATTTAGTTGCTCATTTTCAGTTCTAAATGGCTTATAGGCCTTTATTGCACCTGTCTTAAATGATTGAATCCAATTTTCAGCTCACTTAATCTAAAATCATTTGAAATACAAAATCAGTGATGCCATAAAAGGGTGTTTGGTTGTTGCTATCTTGCTGTGTTCCTGTTGTTGCTTTGTTGATATTTCAGCTTAAACATGTCTCATTAGATGGTACTAGGACAGTTGAATCATAAAAACCAAGGCTCCTTTGTGAAATAGTCAAAATCTCATTCAATCCAAGCCTGTGAGTTCACTGTCATGGTTTTAGTTTAGCTTTCCACTCAAATCTTTGGATTAGTTGTCATTAAAGCTTTATTTAACTTTATTTTAGTATATCATATTAATTTCAGTCATTAAATTAGTATTTAATCTCAGAAAAGTCAACTTTAGTGTTTAGCTTCAAAAGTCAAATTGCACGTATCAGTTTTTTTTTTCCAAAACTCCAAGAATTTTATAGAATTTAGGAGTAGGATTCAGAGCTTGAAATTGTTAGGATTTGTAGTCCAACACCTCAGCTTTAAGATCCCATTGTTCTTTCATTTTTGCTAATTTTCTAGTGGGCCCCACCATTGCCCAAAGTGGGCTGCAGGGAGGAACCCCTCCCCTGCACCAGCAGATATACAGTCCACAACCACCACTTGATGGTGGTTTTCTGGCCACCACAGTGGTCCATAGCCTCCTATCCTTGGACCTTTCAACTCCCCTCCTACCCCTCTCTTCATTTCAACCATTTGTTTGACCTGAATCCTTGTGGACCCCACTTGGAATTGCCCCTAGACATTGTCCCATTTTCAGTTCTCAACCAAGTTTCAAAGTGCTTATTTAGATCTTAATTGCTTATTCTGTGGGACTTTTTGGCTTCTTCTTGCTTAAACATGTTCGTTCAACTTATTTAAACCAGAATCAACCTTAGTGGGTCCTACTTAAGCTGATTTGAGCTTATTTTCCTTCTTGGTCAACTATAGTCAACTGTCAAGGCTTTTAAGCTCTCAAGTGCTTATTTTTAGTTTACAAAAAAGTTGTTTTTACAAAAGTTTGTTGTTTTTAGGTGTAAAATAAGTTTCCAAAAGAAAAATCAATTTAATTATAAGTGATAGTTTCTATTTAATGTAATTTAAATTTTATTTTTCATTTTTAGATTTTTATTAAGTACTTAGCATTTTTATATTTTTCTTAAATTCCTCTTATATTAAAGTATTTATAGTAATTTTATTAGATTTTTATATTATCATTTGGTATTTGTTACATTTAATATTAGTTTTATTAATTATTAATCAATAATTAAGTTTTAAATAGCATAATTAGTTATATTTAAGTAAGACCTATTTTTTATATTTTTTATAGCTTTTATATGTTATAAAATATTTTTAGGAATTTTTCTAGAATTTTTACTGTTCATTTGCTATTTTTTATAATTTAAAATAGTTTAATTAGGTAATTAATATTTAATTAGTAATTAATTAATAGAAAAATCGCAAAAAGACAAAAATACATATTTTTAGTTTTAAAACTTATTTTTGGTTATTTTATAATTTTAGAAATTTTATTTTCATTTTTCTAGTGTTTAAATAATATTATATTGTATTTAAGTATTTCAAATATAAAAAATAAGTATTAAATAGTAATTAATTAATATTAAATAATTAATTAGTGTTAAAATTTATTTTCTTTTTCTAAAAATTTTCTTTTATCCTTAGGTTTGTAAAAAAGTCATTTTCACCCCCTGGGGGTTTTCAGATTTCAGATTTCACGTTTTATTTTGTACGTGTACGTTATTTAAAACGTAAACGTACGCTTTTTTAGTTTTAAACGTCTCTGGTTTTTCCACCTTTCCAGTCTTGTTCATATAGCTTATTTAAGCTATTTCTTTGTAGATTCCTTAGTTCAGATCAATCACAAACCCCTTTCCATCCAAATTCACCAGATCACATACCCGTTTAATAACCATCACACCTCGTCGGGACATAACGACCCGGGGAAACCACTATATTCCGCGGAGCATTGACTCTAGGCTCTTTGACTTTGTTGACCACATTCCTTGGTCTATATAAGTTGACGGTTTAGCACCAATCAATTTTTGGCGCCGCTGCCGGGGAGGTGTGCGCGCTATTCTAAACGGTTTTTCTGATTAGTGATTTGGAATTCGTTCCATTGTACATTTATCCATCCTTTGTTCATATTTTCTTATTATCAAAACAAAACCGTTCACAAAAACATTTTAAACTCAGTTTTCAACGAACACAAAAAAACACAAAAACATTTTCTTTATCATTTGTATAAAATGTCTTTCCAAAAACCCAAAAATATTTATCTTTACCCTCCTACCCTTTTGATTCTTCATTCCTACCCCTCCCAAACCTTTTAATTCTTTCTATGTCTCATCCACACCTTCTTATTTGCCATTGGTGTGGTAATCCTTATAATGGTGGTAATTGCCCCAGCTGTGGCATGGTTGAATTAGGAAACGGGTCTGTCTATAACCAGAATCCCTATTCCTACCATGACACGACTGATTCATTCCATCAGTTACCACACCATCAGTCTCAGCAGTTTTACTGTTGTGAGTACTTTGGTGGTTCACACTACAGTTATGATTGTCAATCGGGAAGTACGCTTGTCTATGAGCAGTTTCCTGGTAACAATTATAACTCTAGCACTTATAACCCACAGTCGCATCAGTTTCACTGTTGTGATTACTGTGGGGGTCCACACTCTAGCTCGGATTGTCAAACAAGGAATCCATTTCCTTGTAACAATTACGACTATTCGTTTTCAGACCCACCTCCACAGCACCATATGATTCACACAAATCCTCAAGATACTGAGCAAAACCTTTTACTAAAGGCTCTTGATATATTAAAAGAACTTAAGGAGGAGTTGGTTACTACATCGTTTCAAGACCTCGTGAGAAATCTATGGCAGAATTACTTGCTGAAGAACGAGAGGCTAGAAACGAATTGAGTATGGAAGAATTACTTGTCATAGAACAAGCAGCTATAACACGTGCCAAATTTCGTCAAGCTGCTCTTCTAGACTGTGATGATGATAGTGATAATGACGACACCCTTGATATCCTTCAATTTTATAAGGGTTCGTCAGATTCATCATTTGTGATTCCTCCCATTGAAAATCAGGGAGAAAATAATGAGACAGAGAAATTACTAGCAGAAGATCAAATGGAACTTGTACAATCCATGAATGCTAGCTCCTCTCATCTCCCTCAGTCTGTTGTTATCACACCCGAAGTTCACACTCACTCTCTAAACATAGGGGATGAGCATCTTAGCACTGTTCCTAATAAGGAATCGGACGAATTAATAAAGTCTAGTGTTGAGATCCTTGTCCCAATCCCGAGAGAGTCACAGGGGACTTTTGATCAAGCGTGTGATATTCCTTCTCACCCTAATAATCCAAATGATCAAATTGAGAGTGTCTCTGATTCCAGTGATGATTGTTTATCTTATGGAGACATTGAGTATGTTGATGCATCCCTTCCCCACTCTAATGTTGACTTTCTTCTCGAGGAGTTCGCCGATGAACTCACTCACACCAATCCACTTCCATCGGGAAGTAATGATGATCTCTTTGATTTCAAAGATGATATCGAAGAAGTCGAAGCATTCCTTGCTCTAGATAGTTCAACTTCGTATGAAGTTGATGATAACTATCTTGATTCTGAGGGGGACATTCTTTTCCTTGAAAGCTTATTGAATGATGATCCATCACTTAATTCCTGTCTCAATATCAGGCTTAGTGATTCACACACTGATGAAAAGTCTTTATCTTATGGAGACATCAGTGATGTTGATGAAATATCTTCTGAGCCCATCATTGATCACCTTATCATGACTCCTCCGGAGTATGATAGCCCGGGGGGAGATACACTCAATCATGAGGATTTGCAAATTCCCACCCACCCTCCCGGGATGTTTTTGAGCTTAACCCTTGAAATCCAAACTCAGGCTAATGAGCCTGTTCTCGAGGCGCCTTCCTCTTGAATGAAAGTTCGATGAAGATTTCTTCTTATCTCATCGGTGTGGAACTTTCACGTGCTTCAAATGTTTGTCCAAACATCTTGAATGAAAGTTCGATGAAGATTTCTTCTTCCACATCATGCTTCCCCAAGGACAAATGAATTCGGGGTCGAGTCAAGCTAGCGACTCGGTAAACAAAAACAGTAGCATGTACTTAAGGTTTTCACCCTAAGTGTGGGGGAGTTACCCCCACTGTGGTTCCAAATGAAGTGAAAAAACAAAATGGTGTTTTCCACGCTTAGCTTGTCATGTTGCCCTTTTACGTTCAAAGAGTCGGCATAATAGCCGGGACTTTGAATATTGAGGACAATATTCATTCTAAGTGTGGGGGGGTATTTCGCTATTCTAGCGAATTTTATCACATTTTACTATCTTATACCTCCGTTTTTAGCCAAAATTTCAAAAAAGTTTCAAAAATTTTTCACTGGTGCTTCAAAAATTTTGTGGTAATCAGTCCGCCAGGTCTATCCGACAAAGGGATTGGCTAGTCCAGGAGCAAACGGCTCTTGGTAAAGACATCTGAAATCCGTTTATGGCTTGCAATTTGCCCAAAATTGTATGGTACCTCAACTCGCCATATCCCATAAAGCGAATGAGTTGGCTAGCCCACAAGATTATGGCTTGTGGTAAAGGCAGTGGAAAATCCATAATTGGTAATCAGCTCACCAAGATGTTGACTTTGTCCATCAAGAGTTGGTAAAGACTAATCAAATCCGTTGACAGCTGGTGGTTTGCTCAAAATCACATGGTTATCAGGTGTACCACAGTTCTTACATCTGGCTACTCCAGAAGTGATGGATTTTAGTAAAGAGTTTAAAATCCATCGAGTTTTCAAAACAGTTTATTGCTAGGGACTAACAATAGTTTAGTGTGGGGGATTGATGAGTGCTCAAACACTCATCATTTTTGGTTAAAACTGAACTGCAAAACATACAAAAACACTCAGAAATACATCAAAATACTGAAAATATTTCAAATTTGTGTTTTACATGTTTTAGATGCAAAAAGAGTAAAAACAGATGAAAAACGTACAAAGTTTGCAAAATTGGCAGTTTTAGTCCCCCAACTTTCATAAAATGTCAAAACTAGTCCCTAGTCATTCAAAATATGGAAAATTATCACCAAAGGTCCTTTTAAAATCATAAGTTGTCATATTTAGTCCTTTGGTGAAAAATCCCAAAAGTTTTGGAAATTTTCATTTTGGTCCCTCAAGTTTCAGCAATTGGCAGTTTTGGCCCCTGGGAGTTCAATTTTGGAGAAAAAGTCAAATATGGTCCTTGGGAATTCACATGAGTCACTTTTAATCCCGGGATGAAAATTTTGAGAAAATTACAGGTTTAGTCCCTCAAGTTTGAAAATTGACATAAGGTCCCTGGGATTTCTAATTTTTGGAAAATATAAATTTTTGGTCCTTGTAATATTCAAGCTTGTCATGTTTGGTCCATGGAATAACTTTGAGAGATTGGCAAAATTAACCCTTAACTTGGCAGATTTTGCATAAATGGTCCTTTGGCTTAAAAGTTTACAAAACCAAAAATACCTTTTATTACCCACCTTATTACCCAAAATAAAAATCCAGTCCACCACCCTTTCCCCAAAGCCCACCAAACTGGCCCAAGATGCTTTAATATTAAAAACGGGGTCAAATACCCCATTTGACCATCTTCTACCTCATCCCCTCCACTGGCCTGACTACAACCTGCAATACTCAACCTCAACCTCACCTCCACCTCATCTCTCCCATACCATGTCCCCCTAGCCTCCACTACATCCAAACCCCATTTAAACGGCCAGGATCTCTACAAGCCATCCAACGGCTCATAATGAAGTGGGAAAGTAAAAGAAACTCCCTGGGAGCTATAAAATTAATAGAAAAAGTGCAGAAGAGGAGAGTAGAGTAGTATTAGTTGATAGTGTTAGGAATACGTATATTCCAATGAAGACTCGGTCACCCCGAGTATTGTAATAGCATAGTGTAGCTCGTAGTAATCATTAGTTTAGTGTAGTATTTGTGGAGTCGGGTCGGGTCTTTACCCACTGTCAGCCCGATCCACAGCCCTTTTAATAGGGCGTTGAGCATGTAACTATAAATACCCTCTCTCACCCAAGGGAGAGGGTTGGACCTTCATTTGCAATTCAAATTTTTCTTTCTTGTTTACAAAGCTCCCAACCTCTTTCTCTCTCTAAAACTCTTCTACTAATCTCCTCCTTTATCTTCCTTAATTCGAACCATAACACATGAACCATACTTGTTAAGTTTATGAGAATCGTACAATTGGTATCAAGAGCCATGGTTAGATCTTAGGGATAGTTTGCTCTCGAATTTTCTGTTTGGTTCTTATGTTTTTGTTTGGTTCGAATTGATTTTTTTCTTGCTCCATTTGTCTCGTTTATTTTGTTTAAACTGAGTCGAAGATACCTTCTATTATAACAAAGCATTCTATTGGCTATTTTCTCTTCTTCACGTGGGTGTCCATTTATTTGAAATTGTTGTTATGTTCATAGTAGCAAGTTGATTTTCTGTTTTTCTTACTAGCGACTTGGCTGTTTACCACATAAGGATAATAAGACAGAAAACATGAAAGTGACTGTTGTGTCCTTTTCTTGGCAGCGAGTTGCTTGGCATTCATAGTAGCAGGTTGACAAAGATTCAAAGTAGCGAGTTGGTGGTTTGTTTTAATAGCGAGTTGATGATTTGTTCTTGACAGCGAGTTGGTGGCTTGTTGATACTTTGACAGTGTTGCTAAAATAGTTCATAATAGCGAGTTGCTTTATAGCTATTTGTTTTAATAGCGAGTTGTTCTAAAGTAGCGAGTTGGTTCACTTGCTAGTCGTTATTGCAAAAGGAGTAAAAGTTAAAACCAAAACCCAATCGGTGTCACTCTACTTTGGTTCGGTTTAACATCCTGACAACTTACAAGATATAACCATCAGCCTACATCTACATCAAATCCTATCAATACTTAACACCAATCCCTCAAATTCTTTGTGAGTTGTATCAAGATAAGACAAAAGGAAATACAAATTTACGATCTCAGATTTATTTGTTCACGTGTATCATGTATTTAAAAGATTCCATAAGTCTTGAACAAATCATCATCACAGATCTTGTGTGAGCACCAAGGCTTGATTTCAATTTCCGAAAATGTTAAAGAACATGAACAAAACATAAACTGTTTCATCCATACTTTGATTTCGGGTCAAAACAAACAACAACAAAAAGAATATCAAAGTGAAAGGATCTCAGATTCGTGTTTCAAAGTGAGCTTAATAAATCTTTAAAAGATCTAAACACGATTTCATCATTGATCTCGATGAAGCATAAACTTCTCTCTATATATCCGACTATTTTAACATGAAGTAACCTTAACAAACCTTTAGATTACTTCCTCAATTCGTTGGTAGTAAAAGATAACAACAAACACAATACCTACCTGAGCTCAGTATCAAGATCTTGATGACGAGACACTTGTAGTACTTGTCACAAGGGTTTTTACCAGAATCTATAGTCATTCGTGGGTTAACAAGTAGTGTGTCTGTGGTTTGATTTGTAACAGAAACAAGAGGAAGGCGTCATATTTTTTTCTGGTTGAGAGAAATTTGGTGACTGCGCGTTATTTGGGTAAGAGTGTTTAGGGTTTCGGATTATCAGGGCTAAGAGTGATTAAGTGGCATTATATATTCCGATTTCTAGGGTTTACTTGTTCTTTTCTTTGGGCCTGTTAATAGTTGGACCTTCGACTTGGGTTGTTAATCCACATGTGTCGATTTCTTTGGATATTGGGATGTTGTGATTAAGTTTTATTTTTCCTTGGGCTGAGATATTTCCACATGAACCGATTGTTTGGTTAAGTTAAGACTTTAAGTTGTTTCACAAAGATTATTCAGGCTCGTGTGGAGTTATCTTTTGTGCTAGTTGTTGTGAAAGCCACAACGATTTACAAAGACTCATTTGATAACTCAATCTCACTCCTTAGTATCCACAAGACTTCATCCTTCTTTACGTCATCAACAATCTTTCTTTTCCACGGTTTCTTCTTGATTTTGTAAAATCCCGCGAAAGAACCTATTTCTCGGTTTAAATCATAGAATTGTAAAATCCCGTGCACGGTTACATCATGTCTACTACTTCAGACTCTATCAGATATGAGAATGTACTTCACCAGCCACTTAAATTGCTCGATAATGCAAAAGATTGTTGCATAGAATGTTTTCAACAACTTCATTCACACTTATCGGTACTTTTAGAGGGTACTGGATTCAAGATGGGATTCGATCGTGCATTTGCAACACTCTTTGGTCAAGATGTTCAGACTTTCACAGCACAATGATTCTTAACTTAGATCAACTACAACAACAACTTGACCAAGAAGAATCTTCCAAAAATGGATCCATGGCTGCTTTCAGTGTGATCAACAAACAACTCCGAGTGTTCATCGACTCGAAATTCACACTGGAATATGACCATTATAGTCAGATGACGAAAAAGTGTTTTGCTGATCACACGGGAATTGAGGTTGATACGTTCAGAGACACACTCATCCAACTTATGGATAAAGTGATTAGATTCATTGATGAAAAATCATAGCATATACCGGCATATGATGAAAAGGTGAAGGCATGTAGGGTGCAATCATTTGATGGTATTGGCGATTCGGGTAAAGCTTCGGATGTTGGGTCAGTTATCATGATATGCAAAGGGTCAGAGACTGATAAGCCTGACACTACCAACAGTTTAGTGACTCTTATTTCACATGACATGGATGCAGATTTCAAACCAATAAAAGGACAAGTGTCATGTGCTGAGGTACCCCTAACTGTACATCATAATGTGCTGTTTGATGAACGACTGCATACTGATCAAGTTATGCCCAGTTATGACACATATTTGTTGAAAAAGACTGATAGCAATACCATTTCTGATTTAACAAATATGAATCATAAAGGGGGAGAAAGTGATCAGGATGCTGAACGTGATGATGAGTCAACTTCTTTGTTTACAGCTGAGTCTTTTAAATCAAATGATATGGTTAATAAAGAAATGTTTAATGAACTTTAAAAGAGATTCTTACAACTTGAAAAACATTGTATTTCACTTGAAATCGCAATGCAACAAAAGGAAGAAAATTTTCAAACTAACCAACCATGTAAAGATCCGGAACTTCCTGATTTCCGCGAATTCTTTTTAATTAGTGATTTGAAAGCTCAGCTAGAAACCAAAAACTTGACAATCAACAACCTGAAAAAACGTATTTCTGAGATGTGTGATATGTGTAATGAAGTTAAGGCTAAACATGACTGTGATGTTATTGCAACTGAAAACCTTGAACGCAAAGTGGCCAATTTACTTTTGGAAAATGAGTCTTTGAAAAAGCATTGTAAAAACCTGAACGAGTCAATCAAAGATACGAGAACTAAGTCGATGGAACAAACGAACTCTTTGATTACCAAAACTGATGAATTCAAAGCTCAACTTCTGAACAAGGGTTTCACAATTACAGCATTAAAGAACGAGCTAAGAAAAGCAACAGGGAATAGTGTGAACACTAAGTTTGCAAAACCATCTATCTTGGGGAAACCAGTTTCTCAATCGTATAGAAACCAATCCGTTGTTAGGCAACCAAGTGCTTTTAGATCTGAACGTCCAAAATTTTCAAAAACACGGTTTGCCTCCCAAGTTGATGCTGAACAAGTTTTGATAAAACCAGTCACTCCACATTATTTGCCTAAGATAATTGCTTCTAGTTCTGTTAAACCTCAACAAGTAGTTACCCCTACAGCCAGCTCCTCTAGAACTAGTTCGAAAACAGTGTCAAAACCTGGCATTAAGGTTCAAAACACTTATGATATAATGGACTTGTACAAGAACTATGATCTAGAAAAGGCTAGAAAAAGGGCATTACTTCATAAGGATGGAATCTTAGGTTCACAACCTAGTATGATCCCTCCTAGGTTATTGAGGAACACTGCTAAGGCTCAACCGGTTAAGTCTAGGATTTACAGTAAGACATCCACAATGCATATGAAGCAAAACAAACCTAAAACTTCTCCTAGGTGGACACAAACTACTAAATCATTGGTGACTAGGAATATCGATAAGCCTTCCACTATGCATAAGAAGCTTAGTAATCCTAGACATTGCCATAAGTGGGTTCCAACTGGTAGAATTTTTAAGTGCGTTGGACTTAAGTGGATACCTACCGTAAAGGTGAGTACTAATAGCAATGCCTTGGTTGACTGTGAAAACCCAAAGGGTTTGGATACTGTTGCCACTAACCCATATATATGCAATCAAGTTTGTGATGTTAGTGCAGGTACTCCTTACTCAGTTGCAGGTACATCAATCGTTCTCTACGGGAGAAAACTCAAAGTGTGGAGGCCTAAAGCAAGCATATCTCCTGCTTCAGGAGGACTGGAATGTCAATGTTGATGTATCTGTACTATGACGTTTGAACAACTCAGTTCAAGCCTCGGTCCTCAATGTCAACATTATGACGTCTGAACACATCAGTTCAGGCCTCGTGCTTCAGCGACTATGACATCTGAACACTTCAGTTCAGGCCTCGTTCTTCAACGGCTATGACGTCTGTTCACATCAGTTCAGGCCTCGCTCTTCAACATAATGGTGTCTGTTGACAACACTTCAGGCCCCGTTCATCAATGAAAAGAAAGGTGTACGATTCAGTGTGCCTTATCTTTGGAAGAAGAGAAATCTTCTTGTTCTTGACCATTATCAACAACATGATTCATGCTTTCTCACTCAAAAAATGGCAAACCTCGTGTGCAATTTTTGAGGGGGAGAAAGGTGAATAATCTACATGATTGATTGTATTCTTATTCACATGCTCAATCAAAAATGGCATCCTCGTATGCAATTTTTGAGGGGGGGAAGTGTGAATAAACTACATGATTGACTGTATTATTATTCACTTGCTCAATCAATAATGGCAAACCTCGTATGCAATTTTTGAGGGGAAGAAGTGTGAATATTATTACCCATGGTGATTGATGATTGAAGAATGGTCAATCGACTCTCCTCCTACACCTAATGTTCTACTTACTAAGGATGACTGGGATTTATGTTTGATGAATACTTCCAAGCTTCAGCGTATGTTGATCATCTAGTTCCTGAAGCTCTTGCTCCGGTTCCTGCTGACTCAACTAGTTCACCTTCCTCAATCTCCATTGATCAAGATGCAACATTTAGAAGTATTACTCAGCTTACTCAATTAACCCAATCTCCAGTTATTCCTCTAGGTGTTGATGATAACTATCATGATTGTGAAGTTGCACACATGAATAATGATCCGTCCTCTTGTCCTATTTCATCACGGATTGTTGTTCCTCCAATTGTGCACTTTGTAAATCAACCACAAGAACATAATGAAAAATGTCGATTATAATGTCAAAATGATTAAGAATTTGGACATGGAATGTTAAGTAATCACGGAGTTGATTTGGTATCCCTTATTTGAGATTGCAGTTTAGTTTCACAAAGGCGTGATCTTATGTTATCTTGAAGCCGAGGTTGGTTGGATGAAGATTCTTCGAGATCCTTGCTTGAGCTTTTACCTTTACAATGACGAAGACTTGGATATCTAGTTATTTTGGTGATTCTTCACTTTTATTACCACAAAATAACTATCACTTTAAGGAGTGTCACAACTTATACGAAGTTGTCGGTAGTCAAGAGGTGATGTACATCTTATACTTGATGGTTGGTTGGTTGAAGAGTATAGAGTACTTAGGGATTCGATGTTGCACGGACTCTCTACACCGCTCTTAGTCACACACTAGTGCAAGATTAAGTTACAAGAATGGGGAATTCTACTTCAGTTTCAAATTTGGTATATCAGGTTTACTTCATCAGTGGTCACCTCAAATAGCCTACATAAGGGTTGGTAAAGATAGTCAGAGAGAGTTTTGTAGCAGTTGATTCTCACCAGATCCAGTTAAACCAATTTTGTTCTTCTCATAAGATTTCAAGTAGATGTGCCTATAATGTGTTGCTGATTTTGAGGTATCAAAACCAGCAAGGGGGAAGGAGACATACATCTGAATGCATAATGAGTACACGTGATGAACTTAATACTTCTTCTTAATTGAAGTTATCCCGGGAAGATAAATGTCATAACCGCAGAGAATATCAGTGTATTAACTTGTGGCGTTTGGTGTGTCATTCCAACTACGTGGGGGAAGTGGTCTTCTGATACTTGTGGTTTGTATTACTTCAGCTTTCAATAGCAAAAAATATGAGAAGAATAGTTGGTGCGTGAGATGATATTGCTTATCGACATCTTCATTCGTGCTGATATGATTTATGGTAAAATGCTTCTGGTTAATGCTTCATGTACACAATGGTATGATGATTCCGATGAGATCGCAACCATCAGGGGAGAGATTTGTGTACATCAAGGACGCGCAACAGGTTCACGTGATCGGGCTTAATCATATATTCCGGAGGTGATATCCGCAGAGATAATCAGTGCTTCAATCTACTACTTCGGTGTTATCGTTTTCTTCTTGTGTTGGATACATGCGTACAATATGGATTAAGTTGGTATGTGTAACATAACTGGAAAGCATTTGGTGAAATGAAGATGCTGATATCTTATTCCCCTGAGTAGACAACTGCTCAAAACCACAGTGTAATGTGTACATCGGGGACGTACAACAGGGTCATGTGATCGGGCTTCATCATACATTCCGGGATTGATTACCGCAGAGATGATCCGTGGTTCACCTTGTTACTTCGGTGTTATCGTTTTCTTCGGGATTCTCGAGCTTCATTCAATGAGACTTTTTGCATCACTTCAACTGTCTGGGGAAGTGGTCTCAAGTACGTGTTTGTCTGTGTGGGGGGAAGCTACCAAAGCTTCACATTGAGGAGGCTAAAACTCAGCGATCTGGTGGTGTCTAGCGATTAACTTAATTGTGAGATTCTAGTGATTTGTTAACTACTTTTGTTTAGTGAATTGTTGTGACTTAAGTCGTTTCGATTAGTCTGACTGTAATTTGAAGTTGGGAGTTAATACTTACGACTTGACTTATTACGATCAGATCGATTGTAACTTGACTTGTCGCGACTTGACACTTAGTGCTAGTTGTAACTTATCCAAGATCTCACTCTAAGTCCAGCTCGCATATTACTTCTTTCGGTTTCTTTTGTTGACTTTAGTAAAATCCCGGGAGAGAACCGATCTCTCGGTTTAAGTCACAAGAGTTGTAAAATCCCGTTTAAGATCTTATCATGGCATCTACGTCGTTAGACGATTAATCAGGAGCCTCAAAAGCTTTGGTAGTGAATGTTTTAGAGATGTTGGCTACACACTCCTACAATGAGCCGACTGTGATAATGGCTTCTGTACACATCAGTGCAGGATGCGTGTCTAAACTTTTGTCTTCTGAACCATTCAGTTCAGGTCCTGTACAGTATTCCACGCCTGTAGTACTTTATGTACATCCTACAAGCGACGATTTGAAGAGTTTGGTTGATCAGAGATATGATGAATACTTCGAGCCACCAACTGTTGACACGCCTTTACCATCAGCTGCAGTAGCTCCGGTTCCAAACAATTCAAATGGTGTATCGATGTCTGTCTCAATTGATCAAAGTTGCACCATAAGCAAGTCAGTCTCCTTTATAGCCGAATCTTCAATCTTCCTTCGTACATTAAAGCACTGCAGTAGACTATTCTTTTTGAAGTTAATTCATTTCCTCCTCCTAATGATGTTCCGTTCTACAACACATTTGCTCCTGAGTCTTCATCTGAGGCATCTTCTTCAGGAGATCTTGATACGGCTACATCACTTCCTAACCCTCAACCACATGAACAACTTTGAAAAATGGAGCAATGATAATACTTTTTGAGAACATATTTGGGAATCCTTCTTAACAAGTGTCCACGCGAAGGAAACTTGACACATATGCCTTGTGGTGCCTTTATAATTCCGTACTATCCAAAGTCGAGCCCGAAGATTACATGAGTTCTATCGACTTGAAGTATGTGAATTGGTACCTCCACCAGACTGCACAATAATTATAGCTCTTAAGTGGTTCTTCAAAGTAAATCTTGATGAGCATCATGACGTTCTGAACACAAGGCAAATGGATTCTCCAAAGGTGTGGTTGAAAAAGTGAAAAAAAAAGGGGGGGGGGTTGTGGAATTTTTCTTCGTAAAGACAGAGTTACAACTGGCAGATTTCTTCACTAAGGCACTCCCAGGAGAACGGTTTCGACAGAATCATTCAAAAGTCTTCATGAAGAGAATGAGGAGTAATGGATTCGCTTCACATATCCTTGTATATATCTTTAAAAAAAAAAAAAAATTAAACCAACAAAATTCATAAAAAAAAAATTGAAAAACATCAAAATTACAAAAAGATTCTTCTCGCGACATGTCTCTTGTGTAATCAATATTATGTACGTCTTTAGAAATGTCGTTCAACAATGACACGGAGTCATACATATGCTTGAGCAAGAGTTCTTTTATGTTTTAATAATGCTTTCTAAAACATGTCGCTCCCCAAATACTTTCTATAATGGTTTGCAGTCATTTCAGGCTGTAACCCGGTCTTCAATATGGTTTGCTATTACTTCAGATAGCAACCCGGTCGTCATACTGGGGAAAGTTCGTCGCCAAAAAGACGTCTATTCTTAACAAAGGCATGAATTACTTTATATTCGTGCCTTTCCGATCTGATGTACGCATAAGTGCATCATTTCTTGAAAGAGAAGAGAAGTCTTCTTTATCAAACAAATACTTTCCTTTCAAAGATTCTTCGCGAAAGTATTTGATCCAAACTTGGTGGTACCATGGTTTTTGAAGATCAAAATACACTTAAAACAGTGTTTTAAAATATACCACTCAATCGATGCAAAAAGAATTTATCTTTTTTGCCAAATACGATTATTGAAAATGCGTCATCGATTGAGGGGGAGCATGATTTCAAAAACTATATGTCATCATAACAAGATCTTTGTGCGTAAAGGCGTATTCGACATGTGATTGTTATGTGTTAGTATATGAATTTTTCATGAGTTTCTCATTAAACTCTAAATCATTTATAAACTCATCACATCTAACACGTAACATTCTCCCTGAAGGTTTGAGGGGGAGCAAATGTATCATCTCAAAAAATCAGTAATTCTTAAACATGACACATCTTTCTCCCAAAATCTTTTAACTTATTTATATCACTTGGGATCACAAATCTCACTTGGTTTGAAATTTTTGATCGGGGGAGAAAAATGTGATTTAAATATGGAAATCTGATTAAAATGTGGTGTTGATTCAAAATGAATGCTCTCCTATATGTGTTAAACCCTTTTGTATACCAATGCACATATTAAGGGGGAGCAAATGATTTGAAAAAATCAGAAAGAGAAGGATCCTTGCATCTTGTGAGATCGAGACTCAGTCTTAACCAATGAATTGACGAAACAAAGACCGTCATCAATCGAAAGGACTTGTACTGGCCGGGTAATAACTTCAAGCTGGGTTAACCAGTGATGTAAGCGTGTCTCGAAGAGGACTTGTCTGAGTAGAGTGTACCGTTTCGAGAAACCTTTTGTGAACTTGACCAGGCCGGGTAATAATTTCAAGCTAGTCTAACTAGTGATGTAAGCATGTCTCGAATGCCTGTTCATGTTTACTAAAGGTGGATCAATTCTAAAATGCAACTCTTCCCGTCATGTGCAAATTTATCATCAAAACATCGGTGCACATGTTAAGGGGGAGAATTTGAAAATGGTAAAACTCTCAGCGTGTTAACAAAATGAATTTTCAATCATAAACACGTTGAGAAAATCTTCAATGATTTGGTTTACGGCAACATAGGATAGTCATGAAGTTATAAGGTGGCTAAGGTTAGGAAAACCGTCCTATGATCCGCCAGAGCCGGAGGGATCTACCCATGGACAATACCATCTAGATAGTAATAGAAAGTCCGTAGGTATGATTATGAAAAAAAAAAGGAGAAATGTGAGAATGGAGAAAGAAGGGGTTGAAGAATTAAAAAGAAATGAAATGAGAAGGGGTGAAAAGAAATAGCCCTCCATTTATTCAACCTTAGGGCAGAAACCGGGTTCAATTCATAATCTACTGATTGTTGCTAAGGCGACATCGGTATTGAAGACAAGACGTCATGGACCCAGTGACGCAACGCACTAAACCTTCTAGCCACTCAAGTTCTCTTAAAAGAACTTGTTTCATTCTCACGGGGAACCGGTGTAATCTATCGACTTATCTCTTAGAGATAGTTGATATTGAAGCAGGAGACCTCTCCCTAATCTCCGCATAGGAAAACCAAATGCACTTATTGAGTCTAGAGCCTCGAGATACATAAAAAGATCTCATAGGAACACGTGCTACTTCTACCCTGGGTGTTCAACATTAAGGACACCAGTGGTAAACTTATGAGTCCTACGCAGATCTTAGCAATCTGCCAGGACATTTATGAGGGATGTTATTTATGTAACTCCCAATGATTGAATGGAAACTCCTGCCAAGGTCAACATCAAGAAGCCCTGAAAGCAGGTCACTTAGGTAATTCCTTGTGGATTACGCTAAGTGGTCCCGATGGTTACAAAAGGTCTACAGTCGTGGAGTGATCTCCATCGATTCACCTAATCGTTGATATACTATGGTATAATCTTAAAAGGTCCTCTATGGGTTTTTGATTAGGAACGGTCTTGGTGAGGGTTAGAAGGAGTCTTCACACTATGCTGTTGACGATCTCTAATTCAAAACCTATAAGTACCGGAAGATTTGTTGCTAACTGTTTACTTGCAGGAATTTCGGACGGTTGCAGAAGTAGATTGCCGAAAAGATGCTGATCCATCAACACATGCTCACACTTCATCATCACAACCTTTGAAATCATGATCATTATTTGGGCCTCATTTATGCTTCCACAACTCTGATGCTGAAGATCATGATCCTGAAAAGTGTGAGCATGCCACTACAAAGATGATCATATCACATGAAGAAGTTATTACTCTATGATGTCTAGCAGACACACATTTTGGATGATGCACTCGAAGTAGTTTTCAAAGATCATCCAACACATTCAACAAGTCATCTAGAGTCAGCTGCCCAAAAGCACAAAGATCTCAATTAAGAAGAATCATTATGCTACGAGCTACAGAGACATCTACAAAGATTATATGCTACGATTCAGCGCTTATTTTTTGGGGTGACCTCCCATAGGGGGAGATTGTTAGGAATACGTATATTCCAATGAAGACTCGGTCACCCCGAGTATTGTAATAGCATAGTGTAGCTCGTAGTAATCATTAGTTTAGTGTAGTATTTGTGGAGTCGGGTCGGGTCTTTACCCACTGTCAGCCCGATCCACAGCCCGTTTAATAGGGCGTTGAGCATGTAACTATAAATACCCTCTCCCACCCAAGGGAGAGGGTTGGACCTTCATTTGCAATTCAACTTTTTCTTTCTTGTTTACAAGGCTCCCAACCTCTTTCTCTCTCTAAAACTCTTCTACTAATCTCCTCCTTTTTCTTCCTTAATTCGAACCATAACACATGAACCATACTTTTTAAGTTTATGAGAATCGTACAGATAGTTCTCAATGTAAATTATGTTTAAGATTAATGTAATATTGCAAACTCAGCTTTGTTATTTTCAATGTCAGTAGTATAATCACCTGTTAAAATTAATGGAATACGGTTCCTCTTTTTAATTCCTTTGCAACTCATTTTCGGGATTTATCCTAAAATTTCATCTGAGTTTGAATAAGCATTCATTAGTTTCCAATTCTGTTCAATAAGCTTATTTAAGCTAATTTTAGCATGTTGTTAGCTCATTTGAGTTGAAAATACTGCTTTCTAACAAATTTGCAAAAGTCAACATGATAGTCAAATAAGCTCAATTTGAATGCTGATTCAGGAAGAATATGTGGTTGATTTGGGTGGAGTAGCTTTGTGTTAAGCTACCATGAGCATTACAAACCTGACTGGGCATTGGTTATTGTGAGTTTCCCTAGTTTACTAATTTTAGTTTTCTACACTGCTCATTATTGCAAATTGCTTAATCTGTTGTCTTTAGTGTTTATGTATTGTTTTCCTTAGCTTATTAGAGTTGCTATATGCTCTAGTGATATTGTGTAGTTCATTAAGTTGCCTACTTGCTTCATAACACAAAAAGAAAAAGAAAATAAATATACAACCTACAAATCTGGCAATAAGTAATTCTAGCTAATTTAGTTGCTCATTTTCAGTTCTAAATGGCTTATAGGCCTTTATTGCACCTGTCTTAAATGATTGAATCCAGTTTTCAGCTCACTTAATCTAAAATCATTTGAAAAACAAAATCAGTGATGCCATAAAGGGGTGTTTGGTTGTTGCTATCTTGCTGTGTTCCTGTTGTTGCTTTGTTGATATTGCAGCTTAAACATGTGTCATTAGATGGTACTAGGACAGTTGAATCATAAAAACCAAGGCTCCTTTGTGAAATAGTTAAAATCTCATTCAATCCAAGCCTGTGAGTTCACTGTCATGATTTTAGTTTAGCTTTCCACTCAAATCTTTGGATTAGTTGTCATTAAAGCTTTATTTAACTTTATTTTTGTATATCATATTAATTTCAGTCATTAAATTAGGTTTTAATCTCAGAAAAGTCAACTTTAGTGTTTAGCTTCAAAAGTCAAATTGCACGTATCAGTTTTTTTTTCCAAAACTCCAAGAATTTTATAGAATTTAGGAGTATGATTCAGAGCTTGAAATTGTTAGGATTTGTATTCCAACACCTCATCTTTAAGATCCCATTGTTCTTTCATTTTTGCTAATTTTCTAGTGGGCCCCACCATTGCCCAAAGTGGGCTGCCGGGAGGAACCCCTCCCCTGCACCAGCAGATATACAGTCCACAACCACCACTTGATGGTGGTTTTCTGGCCACCACAGTGGTCCATAGCCTCCCATCCTTGGACCTTTCAACTCCCCTCCTACCCCTCTCTTCATTTCAGCCATTTGTTTGACCTGAATCCTTGTGGACCCCACTTGGAATTGCCCCTAGACATTGTCTCATTTTCAGTTCTCAACCAAGTTTTAAAGTGCTTATTTAGATCTTAATTGCTTATTCTGTGGGACTTTTTGGCTTCTTCTTGCTTAAACATGTTCATTCAACTTATTTAGACCAGAATCAACTTTAGTGGGTCCCACTTAAGCTGATTTGAGCTTATTTTCCTTCTTGGTCAACTATAGTCAACTGTCAAGGCTTTTAAGCTCTCAAGTGCTTATTTTTAGTTTACAAAAAAGTTGTTTTTACAAAAGTTTTTTGTTTTTAGGTGTAAAATAAGTTTCCAAAAGTAAAATCAAGAAAAATCAATTTAATTATAAGTGATAGTTTCTATTTAATGTAATTTAAATTTTATTTTTCATTTTTAGATTTTTATTAAGTACTTAGCATTTTTATATTTTTCTTAAATTCCTCTTATATTAAAGTATTTATAGTAATTTTATCAGATTTTTATATTATCATTTGGTATTTATTACATTTAATATTAGTTTTATTAATTATTAATCAATAATTAAGTTTTAAATAGCATAATTAGTTTTTATTAAGTAAGACCTAGTTTTTATATTTTTTATAGCTTTTATATGTTATAAAATATTTTTAGGAATTTTTCTAGAATTTTTACCGTTCATTTGCTATTTTTTATAATTTAAAATAGTTTAATTAGGTAATTAATATTTAATTAGAAATTAATTAATAGAAAAATCACAAAAAGACAAAAATACATATTTTTAGTTTGAAAACTTATTTTTGGTCATTTTATAATTTTAGAAATTTTATTTTCATTTTTCTAGTGTTTAAATAATATTATATTGTATTTAAGTATTTCAAATATTAAAAATAAGTATTAAATAGTAATTAATTAATATTAAATAATTAATTAGTGTTAAAATTTATTTTCTTTTTCTAAAAATTTTCTTTTATCCTTAGGTTTGTGAAAAAGTCATTTTCACCCCCTGGGGGTTTTCAGATTTCAGATTTCACGTTTTATTTTGTACGTGTACGTTATTTAAAACGTAAACGTACGCTTTTTAAGTTTTAAACGTCACTGGTTTTTCTACCTTTCCAGTCTTGTTCATATAGCTTATTTAAGCTATTTCTTTGTAGATTCCTTAGTTCAGATCAATCACAAACCCCTTTGCATACAAATTCACCCGATCACAAACCCGTTTAATAACCATCACACCTCGTCGGGACATAACGACCCGGGGAAACCACTATATTCCGCAGAGCATTGACTCTAGGCAGTTTGACTATATTGACCAAATCTGTGGTTTACTTTAGTTGACTGTTTAGCATCAATGAGTGTTCTTGAATCTAGGTCATTAGACTTTTTGTTCTTTTTAAACAATAACAATTATATAGTGACTTATATATATAAAATAGTTGTTAAGAAAAACTCATTCGTTATTGGTTTTCTGGAGACGAGCCCTTAGGTTTTTGAAGAAAACGTGATTCCGGACAACTTTCGTGCTTTAACTTTTTCGTGAAACGGACCAGAAGGGCCTCTTTTTGCGTGTTTTATGTTCTGTCACAGAAACATTTGGCAGTTTTGCCGTAAAGTTTTGGTAATTTCAAATGGTCATAACTTTTGACTCGGGTACTCGTTTTAGGTGGTTCAAATTGCTATGTTTTCCTTTTTAAGTCCTCTAATACAATATTTAATTATCCAATATCATTTATATAATGTTTTGATCAGAGTTCTCCATAAAAATCACTAGTTTGCTTGTTTACTTATTATAAGTTAACATATATATATATATATATCATAGTTTGTTTTACCCATTTTTATACATCATGAACTTAATAACAAGACAGTATATAGCATGAATGATATGTAAATAACATGAATATGATATTTAACAAGAAGTATGTTAGGGTTTTGCTTACAACTTTTGGCTTTCAATTAAGAAAGGAAGTTAACATGTAAGGTAAGGACTTCGATAGACTTAAACTTCACCCTACTTCACTTCATGCAATCTTTCTACCCTTGTATTCTTGAAAGAGAGATGATGAAAGTTGAGGTGACTTGAGTAGATTCAAACTCAAGAGAAATCACCAAAGTTTCTAGGGTTTAGAAGTAGTTTGATGAATCAAAACCAAACTAGAGTTTAAGTGTTGATATTGTCCTTGATTCTTGAATAAAACTTGAAATGAACTAGCCAAAAGGGTATGGTGTTGGTGTGTGTGTTGTGGGACGGCAAGGAAGGAGGGGGAGGGGGTTTTATATGAGCTTGAGGAGGTGCTAGGAAGTAACTAGGAAGGTGTCTTAAGGAGGTGCAAGACTTAGGATATTTTCTAAACTTGGTGACCAAGTTCAACACTTGTAATGATCTAAGGAATGAATGGTCAAGATCAACACACAAGGTGAATCCCCCCCCCTATATGGCTGTTTGGGATTTCTAGGAAGGATGAGTTGGCTAGTTAATGATAATATCTTACTTATGGAGTTAGTTTTGACTCCGTAAAATGCTAACCGTAAATGATTAAGCCATAATACGTAAAACCGGGTATCGTAAAAATACGAAACTTGGAAGAATGATTAAACTTGTCAAAATACTCCATAATAAAATATAAAATGAGTGGTAGGTTCCATTGGGGTGCTAAAACCCTGCTAAAACTGGAAACACGGGTCTAAAACGCGTAATACGTAAAACGTACGAATATTGTGTAAAATTGAGAAATGTAAAATGTTACTTTTCTAATACGATAATAATGATTTAAAATGACTTATAATGTCTAGACTGGGCTCAGTCTATATTTAATGTCTTTTAAACATAAAACCGTAAGCCTAAAAATCAAGGAATGATTTATAAAATCAAAGAATGATTTTTGGTCAAAGGAGGAGGGAAAAATATGTTGAATTTTTCCAAAAATGTGAAAACTCAAATTGTCTTAGAAACGCGGTGCAGGTATAGGCTAAGATTACTGCTGAGTAAAAGCGCTTAAAAATGAAAATTCCTGTTTTTCACGGCCGAGGTTTATTTGGTCATATTTTTCTCAGTCATGATTAATTCTCAAATAAATCATGAGTGTATCAAACATTTTTCTGATGCGGGGAAAATTAACGCGGTCGAGTTTCGTTGTGCGTAGGATTTTTGAATGACGTTTTACCCTAAAACGTGTATTTCCTTAATAACTTTCGTGAAAATGATCTGATGAGTGTCAAACTTTTATTTTGCCATGGAAATGATTTATCATACGAGAATATGAAATAAAAATCAAATTTCGGAAAAAGTGAATAGTAAAAGTGAATAGTAAAAATGAATAGTGAAATTTTCGGGAATAGAAGTTAACCTGAAAATGTGAATTGTTATAGTCTCTACCCCTTACGGGGAACTTCGTCCCAAAGTTCTATCTGTGTTATATGTTGGAGTGGTGTCGATGAAGAGGTGTGGTTACTTATGAGGACTAGAGTGATGTAGTTTGATTTGTCGTTTCAGTATATGGCGTAGGATGAGGTTTACTTTTATATGGGAAAGGTAGAGTAAGAGTGATTAATTGTCGTACTCTATCGTATGAATACTTTATGAATTTCCTATACTCACACGAAATTTGTTTTAAGATTATAAGTAAGAAGTTTGTTTCTAAGAAAACATGCAGGTGACTGCTCCTAGCATAACATGATCCCTCCTGAATTAGACATAGGTGATCAGGCTATGTATAATTTAGGACCGATAATGTGATGTTCGGTTTAGTCACGTAGTATTGTGTTTCTTAAAAGTTTTAGGTGGTATTCAATCTTGTAAAGCTGATGAGGGTGATTGTGGTGTAACTAAGGATGATTTGAGCTTTAAAAGTGCATCAAGATCTGTTAATGAGCTTGTGGTTGCAAAGGTTGTGAAGATAATGATGGTGAAAAGACGAACGAGGCTTGTGTCCTTCATTTTGGTTTGATGAGTTTTAGTGGTTTGAGATGAAGCTGGGTAAAGAAGATATGATATCAATTTATAGGGTGGTATCAACGAAGTAATTTTTCTAAGATGGTGGTAGAATATCTTGGAGTAAAATGATGTGGAACAATAAAGTGGTAACAAAATAGCTTGAAGTAAAATTTGTTGAATGGTTTATAGGATAACTGGGTAAATCTTTTAGAATGGTAATAGTCTACTAATCAGTCAAATTAGTTTGGAGATAGAAAGTACAATAGATGAGAATTATCACAAAGAGTTGTTTATTGAACAGTAAATATTCTTAAGTCATAAAACTCCCATTACTAGGGATGACATACATGTAGTACAACATAGTGCATAAATAAATATGACTGCTAAGTTCTAAACTTCATTGTTCTGTAGTGTTGTTGAGATTCTGATAAGCTCCTTCTCCTCTTATCATATATGCTCACCCTTGGTTGTCTTCAACTTGTTGACCTTGGTCTTGGGGACATCGATTCTTGTAATGTCCACTTTCTCCACACCCGAAGCATATAACTATCGGCTGTGTATCGCTACCAGTAGCTACAGTATTTCTTCTACAATCCTTGGCAAGATGTCCTGGCTTTTGGCAATTGTTGCACTTGGCCGGGCAAGGACCTTCATGATGGTAGTTGCACTTGGTACACTGTGGTAGAGTCCCAATGTATTTACCTCCGGCTGGTGCAGCAACATAAGCCCTTGTGGTTTCTTGTCTTTTATTTTTCTGGTTATGATGATTGTTGTTTTGATTTGGGTTGTTGTTGTTGTTACTGTTACTTCCACGGTTACCTTCCCATGGTCGCTTGTTGTTGTTGTTCCTATTGTTATTGTTGTTATGGTAGTTGGAGTTGTTGAAGTTTTGTCTTTGGGTTTCCGCTGTACGCACCACCTGATCAATGAGGCTGCGAGACATCCGCATAGCTTCATCAAGTTCCTTGGGATTGGTTGAAGTTACATTCCCTTGTATACTTGGTGGAGGTCCCCAAATATATCGTTCCAATAATTTCTCTTTGGTTGAAACCATTGTTGGACATAGAATCCTCAATTCTTGGAATCGATGGTTGTAAGTTATGATGTCATTTCCTTTAACAACATGGTCCCAAAATTCCACTTCTAACTTCTGCATTTCACTGCGGGGGCAGTACTCTTTGATCATCATCTTCTTCAAGTTATCCCAAGAAATCTTATAAGCATTTTCAATGCCTATTGGTTGAGATATTGAATTCCACCATGGTAATGCTTTGTCCAACAGTGTACTAGTGGCATATTGAACTTTATCACTCTCAGTACATTTGCTGACCAAAAATACCGATTCCGCTTTCTCAAACCAGCGGGTCAAACCTACGGCTCCATCAGCACCCTTGAATTTTATGGGCTCGCATTTCAAATAGGACATGAATGAGCAACCCTTAGGTACCGAATCAACATTTATCACTGGGCTCGCATTTCAGCGGCTTCAGCGGCTGCTGCAGCTACGGCTGCTCGTTCAGTTGTGAGTGCTGCATTTACACTATCTTTAACTAGTTTGCGAATAGCAGCTTGAGTCATTGTTGGTGGTGTCTTCTTCGTTGGCGCCATGATTCTATTTTATAGAAGATACGTTGTGAGTAGAGTAGTTGTGAAATAAGCATGATTTTTTATGGGAAATGATAGAATAATTACGTTTGAAGATTTAAAGGCATAACACATGATAGTATAAAACAAGAGTTTTATTCATACAACGTTGGTTGATTTACAAAATCGAAACTTATTACAAGCTTCTTCAAAATTTACTAACCGATACTTTCAGTTTAGTAATTACAATGTTTTTACTATCGCTAGTTATTACATGGATTTCATAACATTTACTAACTGAGTCTAATCAGTTTAGTAGTACAAAATATAACTAGTATCATCACACTAGTCTATTGCGGGTTAGAAGGTCCGAGCAGCTCTGATTGATCGGTAACTTCTTGGTTTAGTGTGTCATAGGGGTACGAGTCAATGAAGTTTGAGAGGCTGTAGTTTCCATGCTGACTTTCTTGTTGGATCAATGGTGGTCGTGATACGATCCATAATGAGTGATCCAAATCATCACATGTAGGGATATCAAAGGGAAGTGATAGTGGTGGTGGTAATGTCTCTAGTACATATTCATACTCATTATCCTCCTCGGAGTCTGCCTCAACCCAATTTTGTTCAAAATAATTAGAAGTATTCAACGCAAAATTAGTTGGCATTGGTTCCTCCTCTTCTTCGTCGGTTGAATCTTCGAATGGTTCTTCTTCGTCATCAGAAGCGAAGGAATTTACGAAGTCAAATCCGAACTCGGGTGAGGGTGGTAAGACTTGGAAGTTATTAGGTAGAGTGGGAACATAGTCGGGAGAAATGGGTACGCACATGATTTCTATTAGAAGAATTACTATGTTAAAACAATTCAAATGTTTACGGGAAGTGCTCAAAATGTGACAAGTGTGTATATATCAATATACTAATATGTTCATGTAGTATAAAATGCTTACGGGGAAATGCTCAATTATGCTAAGGGTACATATATCAATATGCAATTATGTTTGTGTAATATAAAATGCTTAATAAGTCCATAATCTTCTGGAGGATGGAAGACACGGAGAGCGAAAGGCTATAAAAAATGTTTTTGCTTGTAAGTGTAGTTATAGTTTAGATCCCAATTAGACCCGTTTCTCTATAACCATGGCTTTGGTACCAATCTGTAACAACCCCAATTCATGGATGCAGCGGAATTCAAACTGGGTGTTACTCGACGGCACAATAGTCACAATAACAGAAAACCGAACTCTAATTGAGTCGTTTTAAAAGGTTTATCATTCAAATTATATAAATATCAGAGATTACAAAATGAGGTCCCAGATGGTTCCGTGTTTACAATTTACGTTAAATGAGTTTTTGAATGATAATAAAATTTATAGCCCTCTTGAATATCCGTGCCCTTCCGTGCCATCCTTGATCATCATGGACCTGAAATACATGCTTAAGAGGTCAACACAAAGGTTGAGTGATATTCATAGAGTTTGTTTAATGGTTGACACAATATGTTGGTAATGTGAGTTAATTAGACTCATACTCATGGTTGGAAAACAAAACAGGTAGGCTACGTTATTATACGCCCATAAAATGTATTATACACTAAGCTTATGACACCAAAACGTTAACGAGTACCAATATCAATCGGCGGAGTTATCCTGGTAGGTACTTTGCTAACATACCTAAATCTCAAATATTAGTGCATTTGTTTGAATTAGTCAATACAAATGGGATTCGTCAATCCCAATAGGCCTATTAACAATATTCGTGCTCACTATTACTAGTGATTAAATGGTTCATAATAAGGGATATTGGTTTTAGCAAGGATAGTACTTAGTGATAATAAAACAATCAGGCAAGCATACAATTGAAAAGCATTGTGTTCGGTTTAAAATAGCATGTATTCCCCCCAAGGGTTTGTAAAACAATTAAGTAATGGAAAGTGGGCTATGAACTCACCTTGAGTTGGATGATGTATAATGAGAATGATGGATATGCCGTGAGAACTTCTACGAGCAACCTAGAATAATTGTTGCAACTTAGGTTTGGAATAATGTCTAAGAATACGAAGAATTGCCTATATATGTCTTGCATTTAGTCCATGATGTGGTACAAAGTATATTGTAAGTCTTTGAAAATAAATGGTTCATGAAACATGTATAGTTTATATATCGCTTACTACCGTTCGGGCCGACATAATTCAGAAGTCATGTGGTAAACGTTCGAGGAGCCAGGACACTTTAATTCGTAAACACAACTCATCTCGACGGCTTACTTAATGAACTCCTCACATGAGGCTCCCTACTATTGTAGTATTTGATAAAATATATATATATATATATATATATATATATATATATATATATATATATATATATATATATATATATATATAAGTTTTGATCCGAAAAGTTACATGTCTAATATTTGAATAAACTTAGGAAAGTTTATTTTTACATGAAGATTGTTATTAGGGTGAGTTTCTTATATCTTGTATGACAATTACTTGTAAGATCTCATGGTTCTTTTAATGGAGTAGATCCAAATTATATGTTTAAGTTATCGCTAACTCTTTAGCTCATGTTTTCGCCTAGGTAAGTTTATATGGTCATTTAGTCATGGCCTTGCCGTGACCTTTGGTCATTGTTCCATGGTCTTGAGACTCAACGTTGGCTCTAGCCATGGTTGTGGTCTTGAATCTAGGTCATTAGACCTCTTGTTCTTTTTAAACAATAACAATTATATAGAGACTTATATATATAAAATAGCTGTTAAGAAACTGAATAAAATCTCATTCTTTATTGGTTTTCTGGAGACGTGCACCTGAGTTTTTGAAGAAAACGTGATTCCGGACAACTTTCGTGCTTTAACTTTTTCGTGAAACGGAGCAGAAGAGCCTCTTTTTGCGTGTTTTATGTTCTGTCACAGAAACATTTGGCAGTTTTGCCGTAAAGTTTTGGTAATTTCAAATGGTCATAACTTTTGACTCGGGTACTCGTTTTAGGTGGTTCAAATTGCTATGTTTTCCTTGTTAAGTTCTATAATACAATATGTAATTGTCCAATATCATTTATGTAAAAACCGTGGTTTTAGCAGGTCAGTTTGACTGATAGTCTTGACTCGGTTGACGTTTGTTTGGTGTGTATTAGGTGTTTGAAGTGATATATGAGTGATATGGTTGAGTTTTAGCACTAAATCCCTTTGCGTAAGTGGTTTTATTGTGATTTGGAAAGTTTGTAATTTTGGAAAGTTCATTTTGATCACCTTTGTGGTGTAGAAATGACTTGTGTAGTTTTGGTGTTTTTGTGTTTTTGCGTAACAAGTCTTTGTTCAAGTATTTGAGCGTTAGCAAGTTTCGAGGAGTTTGTTTTTATGTGTTATGCTTATAAAAGAGTGTGAAAATCTATTTTTGGAAACTTTGTTTTGAAAATGATAATTTTCCGGTTGGTCGTAAAAACTGAGGTTTATCGTGTAAGACGTCAGGATTAGTTACGGGTATTTATAAAATATGAAAAGTATGAGGTTTTTGGTGTAATAAATTAATTTAAAAAAATAAAAAATAAAAAAATATATATGTAAGTAAAAATTCGGCTAGAGGGATTTTAGGGGAAAAAGGAAACCCAATTTGAGTCCAAATATGACTCTTATGCCCAAGGAATCCTATCCCAACCCAAACAAGCCCAACCTCCAACCCATATTTGCCCCACAAACGACCCATAACCCCTTTTTCTTGCAATTTAGAGTCGACACATGGAGAATCAAGAAGAAAAAAATTAGGGTTTTTATTATTGAAGCTAAAATCAAGATCAAGGTATATTTTCGATACTAGTTTTCATTCAATTAATTAGTTATTGGTCTAATTCATGTAATGTAAAGTATGATGGATTAGGGTTTGTGTTAACTTCGGTAAATTAATGTTATTAAACATGTTGGGATCAATTAATGATAATAGTAAGACGATTGGTTAAGAGAATTGAGCGTAAAACATGCTAGTTATTGAGTTAGGGTTTGGACAGATTTGTAAGGCTGTAAAGATGTGAGTGTAAATAACACATGGTGAGGAGTTAAGTCACGAATTTTAGGTCTAAATTGAAGTATAATGAAAGATCTTTCCAAAAATTCCAGCCACGATTGATTTTAAGGTCGGGAAGTCGGTCTTTTGATTTTCCTTTGTTAAGGTGTCAAAGGTGTCAAACCGGGACAGATTTTGGGTAAAAGTTTGAGGGTGTCATGTGGTTGTAAAAGTGGTATTTTGACTTGGCCTTCTGGAATAGTTAAGTTTTAGGTTATATTAGACTACCACGAAGAGGATTCATGATAAAAACTTGTGGAAGTAATTATTAAAAATCAAAACTTTTTGGTGTGCGTTCAGATCCGAATTTGACTAGTTGACAAGTTTGAATTTCTTATGAGTACTTGTGTGTGTTATTGGTCCATGGCCTTCTGGGATTAGCTTATATGCTTATGAGAGACCATGGTAAATTTTTGGTGTAAGTTGTTGAACTTTATTTGTTGTGATTTCATGTGAGTGAATGTACTCAAAAATTTTGCGTTTTCTAAGTTTTATAGTGCAAGGGATTTAGTGAGTATTAAGTTATGGTAGTGGTTAGTGTGGTGTCTAGGAGATCCATGGTGGGTCATATGAGTCTTAGACATCTATCATATGTGTATTACATGGGTTGTAGCTTTTAGCTTGACCTTGTGTAATGTGGATTATTTTTGTATGCTATAGATTATGAATATTTTTTGTGAAAGCTGCGGAGTTTAAGGTGAGTTCATAGTCCCATATTTTTACTTGTCTTAAACTTGGGATGGGAATGATGCTTGTCTTAAATGATTTGGTTTACTGTGATTATGTGTGTGGTGTTAAAGAGCTTGGACTTATAATGTTATCGTATGCATGCTATGTGTGATTATTTGCTTGTGTGGATGTTTATGGGATCCAATTAGGAGGATGTTTATCATGTTACTCGCGTATGCGACCTAATTGATGTTTAATATGTATATGGGATCCAATTAGGAGGATGCTTATCCTGTTGCTCGCGCATTCAACCTAATTGATGTTTGATATGGTTGATGGAATCTAATTAGGAGGATGCTTATCCTGTTGGTCGCGCATGCGACCTAATTGATGATTATGGGGTCGGAGGACACGAGCCATCCTGATGGTTGCCTTATGAGTGTTGTTGCCTTTGTGTGTGGATATTGACTTGCAAATGCATGTAGCTATATGATAACTATAATTATTTGTCCAGCTATATTTTGTAATCACAGTGAATTTGGTTGCCTTGTGTGTTGAGTCTCAAACCTATGAATCTCACCAACATTATGTTGACGTTTTAAGCATCATTTTCAGTTGAGCTTTCTAAGGATAAGATAGAAGGATGTGGATAGACGAGACCTTAGTTGCATTGGAAGTGGTTTATTATCTATGTTTGGATTTATGTTTTGTTTTGGTTATTTTATTTTGGGGTATTGTTACAACACTTTGTGTTTGTACATTGCTCTAATTATGTGCATGTAGTTGTTCTCTATGTAGACACCAGGTGTTGTGATGATATCCATGAAGTTACACCCGCGCGTTTCCGCCGTGGCGGGGTGTGACAGATTGGTATCAGAGCCTTGGTCATAGAGAATTAGGTGGTTTAACCTAGACTATAGCCTAGGAGTCCTTCATATAGTTGCATTCAGGATCTATGTGTAAGTATAGTATTTTATATGTCTATTTTTCCTATATTTATGAGATGTTTTATTGAGTTTCAGACGTCTATTCTATTCCCTATTCGTAGTATTGTATATATCGACTTTATTATATCATCTTCCACGCGTAAGATGCCTCGTTGGACTACCATTGTCGCTATCGGATGCGAGAGAAGTGGTCGGATGAAATGGACTAACCACAGAATCCGAGTTCCCGATAGCATGTATCTATGTTCGGACAAGGAGAGGACGTTTATGGGAAACGTTGGTGGAGAAGAAGTGGAGAGGTTTGGAACCACGGTGACTTCTGGAGATGGAGCCATTACCAAATACCCTTGGTAGTGTCCTCATTTCACTTAGGAAGGAGAGGTGGTTTAGTCTAAACCTCGTGATTTGTATGCGCTTGTGAATCATGAGGAATTGGAAGAAAAGAATAGAAATGGTTTTGCATGTTGTCGACTACCTCAACATGTAGGAAACATGAATGGGTGGTTGAATAAACATGAAAGGGAGTTAGGATGGAATGGTGTGGATTCGGATCTAGAGTCCACAGCGAGTAGTAAGTTGAATTGATCTGAGTAGGGAGATAAGTGCGAGAGTGGAATTTAAGCCATTATGCGACGTCTTTTGTTTTGTGTTATGTTTTGGAATTCGTATATTGTCTTTTGCCGTCTGGAGCCATGTTGGAGCGTAATTACTCTTGGAAATTGGATCGACCTTAACCAAGTGATTCTGATTATAGAGTTTACGTTATCATTGGAATTGTTCCATGTGAGATGATTATTGCGACGCCTTTTGTTTTTGTTTGCGTAATGGTTTGCATGATGTGTTGTCATAGGAGGGAGTACATTTGTGAAAGGGGGCATAGATAATTATGGTGGCCAACATAATTATACATGCGTCACAACACAAGTGGACTTGCAAGTATGATGGCATGAATTGCATGGTGTATTAGGTGTTATGTGGTATATGTGCGTTATCATTGAGATGTGTGGTTTTAGAAGTAAGTATGCGTGTGGAATAGGCTTATAACTATGGTCGCAAACATAATTATAAGTGCATCACACACGTGGACTTGTGACCATTATTGCATTGATTGATGTTTGTTCTTATATGTTGTGGTAGATGGTATGTGATGTCATGTTGGTGACGGCTGTATGGTTAGAGAAGTATTCTCTTAACCATTTGGGCAGTCGTTATATGTTGGGGTGTGTAGGTGGTAAGATTCCATCCTACCTATCATATGTTGATACCTCAAATTATCGGTGGGTACTTTTGTTGTGGTATTTAAGTTGATTCGTTTGCTAGGCGCTCCGTTTGTATACCCAATTCTTTGGTTGGCATTCCTATTCGTTCCATAATGGTACAAATGCCATATTCCTTCTATTTGACGTCATGGTAGGAATTGAGAAATTGAATTCTTTTTGTTGGATATTGGTTCGTTTCTTTGGTTATTCCATACATTCATTCTTCGGATGAATGTTATACTATTCCTCAAATATTGTTGGTTCGTGACGAGTTGGTGTGGATATTTAATCCCTCATTTACACACACCAATTGAATTTTGTGACCTGTTAGTATCGGTGTTTTTCTATGATTTTGGTTTGATCGTTGTACGAATGAGTCTGTAAGTTCATCGTTTGGTTTGCAATGTTTTTGCGTGAGTGTTCACTGGTATGAGTTCGTTTAAGGATTATTTTGATTACGAAATTCTTCAATGTCTTTTGCGTTTGATTAAGAGGTTGTAAAAGAGTCTTTATGGCATTTTACAAATTTGTTTTGGGTATTTCAAGGTTGTTTGATGGAAACTAATATTTTTATGGGAAATGAAGTGTGAAAAAAAAATGGTTATGTTGATGTCTTACATAAAATGGTTTATGTATATTTTATAAAAAAATGTATAAGTTTAAGATATGTTTTGTGAAAGAAAAATGGTGTTCCTTTGTTTTTGGGAAGGTAGAGTACGGGAATAAGAACTGTCTATGGTTCTCATTTACCAAACTTGTTATGTATTTGATTCATCGAGTGTTTCTTTCGTTGAGGTACGTTTGTGGATGTTTTATAGGTACGTGTATTTTATATTTTCTTTGTATGGATGTTCATGAACATTTTATCCGTGTCTACTTTTATTGGGGGAAAATTTCTCATGGTGTTTTCTAGCTTTGATTTTGATGTTCGTTACTTCACTAGTCGGTAATTCGTACCCCTTTTGAATTCGTTGATATGCGTTTTAGTTCGACCGGTTTCATGGTTCGCGTCGTTTACTTAGGATAGATTGTCGTTTTGATTATCAATTTGTTCGTTGAAGAAGAAGAGGATTGATTGATGCTAAACCGTCAACCTAAATTGACCAAGGAATGGTCAACAAGGTCAAAGGCCTAGAGTCAATGCTCCGTGGAATATAGGGTTTCCCCGGGTCGTTATGT
Source organism: Artemisia argyi (assembly GCA_030686995.1). Classification (NCBI taxonomy): domain Eukaryota; kingdom Viridiplantae; phylum Streptophyta; class Magnoliopsida; order Asterales; family Asteraceae; genus Artemisia; species Artemisia argyi. The sequence goes on along the minus strand of CM060695.1, from coordinate 1,728,561 downwards.
CCCGACGAGGTGTGGATGGTACTAAAACGGGTTTGTGATCGAGTGAATTTGGATGGAAATAGATATAAGTGGGTTGTGATGATTACACTACTGGAATATGAAAGATAATAGCTTAACTACACTATATTAACAATACTGGAAAGTCAGGAAAAACAGAAACGTTTAAAACTTAAAACGCGTACGTTCACGTTTAAATAAAACGTAAGCGTACGAAATAAAAAGTAAAAACGGAAATCTGAAAACACCCAGGGGGTGAAAATGACTTTTTTACAAACCTAAGGGTAAAAGAAAATTTTTAGAAAATTAAAATAAATTTTAACCCTAATTAATTATTTAATATTAATTAAATACTAATTATTACTAATTATTAATAATTAAAATACTTAAATATGATTTAATACTAATTAAATACTAGAAAAATGAAAATAAAATTTCTAAAATTATAAAATAACTAAAAATGAGTTTTAAAAATAAAAATAAGTGTTTTTGTCTTTTTGTGGATTTTTATTTTAATTAATTACTAATTAATTACTAATTATCTAATTAACTATTTTAAATTAAGAAAAATAGCAAATGAACAGTAAAAATTCTAATAAAATTTCTAAAATTATTTTATAACATATAAAAGCTATAAAAAATATAAAAGCAAGGTTTCACTTAATAAAAACTAATAATGCTATTTTAAACTATTTATTAATTAATAATTAATAAAACTAAAATTAATTCTAATAAATACTAAATGAAAAGATAAAAATCTGAAAAAATTATGAAAAATACTTTAACCTAAAAGGAAATTATTAAAAATATAAAAACACAAATTACTTAATAAAAATCTAAAAATGAAAAATAAAGTTAAATTAAATTAAATAGAAACTATCACTTATTTTTAAATTTGTTTTTCTTGATTTTTCTTTTACAAACCTATTAAATACTTAAAAACAAACAGTTTTTGTAAAAACAAAGTTTTTGTAAACTTAAAATAAGCTGAAATGAAAGCTAAAACCCCAACAATTGACTTTGTTTGACTTAAATGAAAAATAAGCTTAAAACAGCATGTGTGGGACCCACACTGGGTAATTCAGGTGTACATGAGCTTATGGGATTTGAATAAGCTGGAAAAGGTACAAGGAGACCTCAGAATAAGCAATAAGCACAAATTAAGCAACACCAAAACCAAATTTGACTCAGAAAGAGGGACAAGGTTGGGGAGCAAAATTAAGTGGGGTCCACTGGGTTTGGGGTCAAACTAAGGGTCAATGGTTGTTACCTACCAGGAGGGGGGTTGAAAGAACACAAAGTGAGTCAGTGGGACCCACTGAGGTGGTAGGAAAACCACCACAAAGTGGTGGTGTTGGGGGGCTGAGCTGCTGCACAGGGCAGCTTGTTGCCCTGCAGCTCACTTTGAGGGTCTGTGGACCCCACAACAAAAATCACAAAATTGCAAGGTAAGCTAGTTCCTAAAGCCCTAGTGGTAGACTATGATGTGTGAAAATCTCAGGTTCTAAATCCTAACACATAAATCAAATTAATTCATCCAATTTTTGGAAAAACTGACTAACTAAACTTTTGACTTTTTGTTGAAACTTGAAAACTTAGACTTTTATGAACTTCTAATTAATCCTACTGACTAAATAAGTTAAACTAAGATGTATTGAGTCTAAAATAGGTTAAATAAACAGGTTCTAAACCAAATGGGTAAAAATGGCACCCACAGATCCACTCAGTGGACTGTCAAGGGTGATGGTGGTGGATTTTGACTTTCTGTGCTCAGGGGTGTGATTTTAAGGCCTAACTCAACTAATGTTACCTAATGCATTATACTCAGACCAACATAACCACAAAACAACAATGACAACTCAGGAAATTTACAAATCCAAACACCCCTTAAATCAGCTAAACATGAGATTTTTGAAGCAAACATATGAATTGAGCTAAGAAACTAAATGCAATTACTTATTATGATTAGATGCACTTGAATGATTACATAAACATAAGATTAAACCACTAATAACCACAATTCTCAATTGTACTAAATAGACAGTGGATTATGACTAATTAGCAACATAGTGTTTTCATTAAACAAATAAATGTGTAATGGCTAGAAATCAGTTAACCTACACTAGATAAGCAACAATCATAAAAGAAACTTATACTGAAGCAATTGAACAGTGTTTAATAAAAAAAAAATTAGGAACAAGCTTACATTTGATCAGGACTGAGCATCAAGTAACAAAGGGTCAATTACCACATCCTAAAGCCTCCCACAAGGCTCTAAAACCATGTAAGTCCAAATTTCAACCATGCTTCTCCTTCAATCATCATATAAACTGATTTTTTGAATATTCCACTATTTTTCCTATATTTTTGGTATTTTTGGTTTCCTTATGTAAACTGATATTTAAAACTTCCAAAAGCTTAAATAAGCTTTGTCAGAGCTTATATTAGCTTATGAGATGCTTTAACAACAACAAATAACAACATACAAGCTTATGGTGATATTTTGAGAATTTGAGAAATACAAAAACTGAGAATCAACTGAAATCCTAAATTGAGTATGGCAAAAGATGTAAAGTACACTGAGATAACTTAATTGATTACTTAAAAGCTTTAAATTACAATAATAAACTAAAATTACATTACTCGATACTAAGATTACACTAACTAAACTAATACACTCCCATATCTGCTTCTTCCTTCTCTTTTATACACTCTCTTGGTCTTGTGGGTCCCACTGAGACATTTCCCACCAAAAACATCAGCAATTGGATGAGATTAGACCCACTTCTCAGTTTGGCGGGAAAATTGGTATTAACCAATTTGACTAATTGAGGTCTGATTTTGCAGGCTAGGGGTAGGGTAGGATAGTTGGTGTCTTGGGTAATGTGATTGAAGGATAGGGTGGATGGTGGATGAGGTGCAAGTGGAGGGGGGGGGGGGAAACCAGGTCTAGGAGTGGTGGTATTGATAGGGGTGGTATTGGTGGGAAGCTGGTATTTGGTTTGTGTTTGACCGGGGTCAAACATGGGGAGTGGACTGGGCTAATTTGGTGACGGGCTGGGAAAATGAATGGGCTTGGTGTTTGGTTTTGGGTGTGGTTTTATTAGTTAGGTCCGTTTGGTTTTTGTAACTTGGAAAACACAAGGACCACTTTTGTAATTTAGGTAAACTTGAGGGACTGTTGTGTAAATATTCCAAAGTTTATCACAAGGACCTAATTTGCCATAGATGAATAGTACATGGGTATTTTTGATATTTTTTTATTTTTTAAATACCCCGGGACTAAAACTGACAATTCACCAAACTTCAGGGACCTTTCATGTAATTTTCTGATTTTGAAGGGCTAAACCTGTAAATATCAAACAGTTAACACAAAGGGCCAATTATGTCATTTAAGAATAGTATAAGGTTTATTTTGATTATTTTCTTATTTTTAAAACCTTAGGGACTAATTTTGACACTTTTCCAAAGTTGAGGGACCAAAGTTGTAAATATGTGATTTTAAACTTTAAAGGACTATTTCTTACAACTTATGAATCCCAAGGACCTTTTATGACATTTGTACAAGTTTTGATTCACCAGGGACTAGTTTTGCAAATTTATGAAACTTGAGGGACTGAAACTGCCAATTATGCAAACTTTGTACGTTTTTCATTTGTTTTTGCACATTTTGCATATAAAACGTATAAAACACAATTTTGGAATATTTTTAGAATTTTTTGATGCATTACTGAGTGTTTTTGGACGTTTTGGCAGTTCATATAAGACAAAAATGATGAGTATTTACACACTCATCAATCCCCCACACTAAACTATTGCTAGTCCCTAGCAATCTTTTGAGAAAAATCAATGGATTTTAAACTCTTTACCAAAAGCCATCACTTCTGGAGTAGCCAGGTGTAAGAACTGTGGCACACCTGATAACCGTGTGATTTTGAGCAAACCACCAGCTGTCAACGGATTTGATTAGTCTTTACCAAAAGCCGTTTGCTTCTGGACTAGCCAACTCTTGATGGAATAGTCAACATCTTGGTGAGCTGATTACCAATTATGGTTTTTCCACGGCCTTTACCACAAGCCATAATCTTGCGGGCTAGCCAATTCATTTGCTTATGAGGATGCGGGGGAGCTGAGGAACCATGCAATTTCTGGCAAACTGCCAGCCATCAACGGGTTTGAGATGTCTTTACCAAGAGCCGTTTGCTCCTGGACTAGCCAATCCCTTTGTCATTTAGACTTGGCGGATTGATTACCACAAAAAATTTTGAGCTCAAGTGAAAAATTTTTGAAAAATTTTGGTCAAAAACGGGGGTATAAGATAGTAAAATGTGATAAAATTCGCTAGAATAGCGAATACCCCCCCACACTAATCATGAATATTGTCCTCAATATTCAAAGTCCCGGCTATTATGCCGACATTTTGAACGGAAAAGGGCAACATTACAAGCTAAGCGTGGAAAACATCATTTTGTATTTTCACTTCTGTAATCATAGCATGGGGGACTCCCCCACACTTAGGGTGAAAACCCTATAAGCATGCTCTGTTTTTGTTTACCGAGTCGCTAGCGTGACTCAACCCCGAATTCATTTGTCCTTGGGGAAGCATGATGTGGAAAAGACAATCTCACTCGGACTTTCATTCAAGATGTTTGGATAAACATTTGAAGCACGTGAAAGTTCCACACCGATGAGACATAATCCCGGCTCAAGATAATGATACATGAAAATGCCGGGATCAAATATAATGTCTTCATTCCCGAAGGATTGAAGAACAGGAGAAGTCACCTTGTAGGTGAAGAAAAGGAAGAAAACCATGATGTAAATCATGATAAGATCTTCTTCCTCGAAGGCAGGCTCATTAGCCTGATTTTGGATTTCAAAGGTTAAGCTCGTAAACAACCCGGGAGGGTGGGTGGGAATTTGTAAATTCTCATGATTGAGAGCATCTCCCCCCGGGATATCAAACTCCGGAGGAGTCATGATATGAGTGAGTTCACAGGAGAACTCATCAAATGTGAATGAATCATATTCTGGATTGATGTGCGTGAGTTCACAGGAGAACTCATCGAAGGTAAATGATTCATAATCGGGGAGAGAATTATGAGAATGAGAAGTGGTGCTGCCACTAATCTTCTCTCCCATAGGATCAAAAGTAAAGGCTTCAAATTCCGGTATAGGGTCATCGGAGAGAATGTCACTATCCTTTATGGGGATAGGAGATGAAATAGGTTTCTCTTTGAAAGCCTCGATTTTAGAAATGAGGAGATTGACTTTCAATAATGTTGCACGAAGTGCCTCATCCTCGATTTAAGTGTCAATCTCATCATTCTCTTCTTCTAAGCTACCTAGCTCAAAAGGCAAACCTTCCACATGACTGATGTCTCCAGAAGATAAAGAATTTTCATCAGCATGGAAAGTACTAAGCTCGATGTTGGGATTAGAGTTTAAAAGATTTTCAGTTTCTCCCATATCGGCTTCAAGGTCAAACAGATCATCATACTCAACTTCTCCATAAGATGTACAATCATCATTAAAGTCGGAGAAAGTCTCAAAATGATCTTTTGGATTTTCAAGGGAAGGTAAGTCACACATATGATCAAAAGTTCCCTGTGACTCTCCTGGGATTGGGATAAGGATCTCAACACTAGACTTTATGAATTCGTCCGATTCCTTTTGAGGAACAGTGTCAAGATGCTCATCCCCCATATTTGGAGAGTGAGTGTGAACTTCGGGTGTGATAGCAGTTGTTTGAGATGGAATCTCAACTGCTGGGATATCAACTGATGAACTTGATGAATCTTTTTGAATAATAACAATGTTATCTTCATCATCACTGTCATCATAGTCATCAAATAGAGCAGTATTGCGAATGTTAGCACGTAATTTAGCTGCTCGTTGCTCAGCCAATAATTCTTCCATGCTTTTTCCAGATTCTCGTTCTTCAGCAAGTAATTCTGCCATAGTTTTCCCACGAGAATTTGGAATGAAAGGAAATTGTGGGGATGTGGATGTGTCAAAACCGAAAGGTTGACATTGAAAATCACTATGAGGACCCCCACAATATGCACAAGAAGAACTTGGAGTTTGGCGGAGTGAAATATTAGCCAACTCCTCCTTAAGTTCTTTAAATTTCTCAAGAACTTCTAAAAAGTCTTGCTGGATTTGAGGAGTTGCTTGGATAGTTTGATACTGTGGAGGTTGGTCTTGATACGAAGAGTCATAATTGTTGCAAGGAAATTGATTCCTCGTTTGACAATCAGAGCTAAAGTGTGGACCTCCACAGTAATCACAACAGTGAAACTGATGTGGTTGTGGGTTGTATGTGCTGGAGTTATAATTGTTAACAGGAAACTGCTCATAGACAAGCGTGTTTCCCGATTGACAATCAGAACTGTAATGTGAACCACCACAGTACTCACAACAGTAAAACTGCTGAGTCTCATGGTGTGGTAACTGATGGAATGAATCAGTTGTGTCATGGTAGGAATAGGGATTCTGGTTATAGACAGACCCGTTTCCTGACTCTACCATGCCACAACTGGGGCAATTGCCACCATTATAAGGATTACCACACCACTGACAAATCAGAAAGTGTGGATGAGACATAGAAAGAATCAAAAGGTTTTAGAGGGTAAGAAATGGAGAATAAAAAAGGTGAGAGGGTAAAGATGGATATTTTTGGTGTTTTTGGAAAACATTTTATTAGAAAGAAAATCTTTTTGTGTTTTTGTGTTTGTTAAAAACTAATTTTACAAAGTTTTCAGAAACAGTTTTGTTTTTAAAATAAGAAAATATGAACAAGGGATGGTAAATATACAATGAATGTATATCCAGATTCACTAATCTGTAAAACCGTTTAGAATACGCGCACAACCTCCCCGGCAGCGGTGCCAAATTTTTGATTGATGCTAAACCGTCAACCTAAATTGACCAAGGAATGGTCAACAAGGTCAAAGGCCTAGAGTCAATGCTCCGTGGAATATAGGGTTTCCCCGGGTCGTTATGTCCCGACGAGGTGTGGATGGTACTAAAACGGGTTTGTGATCGAGTGAATTTGGATGGAAATAGATATAAGTGAGTTGTGATGATTACACTACTGGAATATGAAAGATAATAGCTTAACTACACTATATTAACAATACTGGAAAGTCAGGAAAAACAGAAACATTTAAAACTTAAAACGCGTACGTTCACGTTTAAATAAAACGTAAGCGTACGAAATAAAAAGTAAAAACGGAAATCTGAAAACACCCAGGGGGTGAAAATGACCTTTTTACAAACCTAAGGGTAAAAGAAAATTTTTAGAAAATTAAAATAAATTTTAACCCTAATTAATTATTTAATATTAATTAAATACTAATTATTACTAATTATTAATAATTAAAATACTTAAATATGATTTAATACTAATTAAATACTAGAAAAATGAAAATAAAATTTCTAAAATTATAAAATAACTAAAAATGAGTTTTAAAAATAAAAATAAGTGTTTTTGTCTTTTTGTGGATTTTTATTTTAATTAATTACTAATTAATTACTAATTATCTAATTAGCTATTTTAAATTAAGAAAAATAGCAAATGAACAGTAAAAATTCTAATAAAATTTCTAAAATTATTTTATAACATATAAAAGCTATAAAAAATATAAAAACAAGGTTTCACTTAATAAAAACTAATAATGCTATTTTAAACTATTTATTAATTAATAATTAATAAAACTAAAATTAATTCTAATAAATACTAAATGAAAAGATAAAAATCTGAAAAAATTATGAAAAATACTTTAACCTAAAATGAAATTATTAAAAATTTAGAAGCACAAATTACTTAATAAAAATCTAAAAATGAAAAATAAAGTTAAATTAAATTAAATAGAAACTATCACTTATTTTTAAATTTGTTTTTCTTGATTTTTCTTTTACAAACCTATTAAATACTTAAAAACAAACACTTTTTGTAAAATCAAACTTTTTGTAAACTTAAAATAAGCTGAAATGAAAGCTAAAACCCCAACAATTGACTTTGTTTGACTTAAATGAAAAATAAGCTTAAAACAGCATGTGTGGGACCCACACTGGGTAATTCAGGTGTACATGAGCTTATGGGATTTGAATAAGCTGGAAAAGGTACAAGGAGACCTCAGAATAAGCAATAAGCACAAATTAAGCAACACCAAAACCAAATTTGACTCAGAAAGAGGGACAAGGTTGGGGAGCAAAATTAAGTGGGGTCCACTGGGTTTGGGGTCAAACTAAGGGTCAATGGTTGTTACCTACCAGGAGGGGGGTTGAAAGAACACAAAGTGAGTCAGTGGGACCCACTGAGGTGATAGGATAACCACCACAAAGTGGTGGTGTTGGGGGGCTGAGCTGCTGCACAGGGCAGCTTGTTGCCCTGCAGCTCACTTTGAGGGTCTGTGGACCCCACAAAAAAAATCACAAAATTGCAAGGTAAGCTGGTTCCTAAAGCCCTAGTGGTAGACTATGATGTGTGAAAATCTCAGGTTCTAAATCCTAACATATAAATCAAATTAATTCATCCAATTTTTGGAAAAACTGACTAACTAAACTTTTGACTTTTTGTTGAAACTTGAAAACTTAGACTTTTATGAACTTCTAATTAATCCTACTGACTAAATAAGTTAAACTAAGATGTATTGAGTCTAAAATAGGTTAAATAAACAGGTTCTAAACCAAATGGGTAAAAATGGCACCCACAGATCCACTCAGTGGACTGTCAAGGGTGATGGTGGTGGATTTTGACTTTCTGTGCTCAGGGGTGTGATTTTAAGGCCTAACTCAACTAATGTTACCTAATGCATTATACTCAGACCAACATAACCACAAAACAACAATGACAACTCAGGAAATTTACAAATCCAAACACCCCCTAAATCAGCTAAACATGAGATTTTTGAAGCAAACATATGAATTGAGCTAAGAAACTAAATGCAATTACTTATTATGATTAGATGCACTTGAATGATTACATAAACATAAGATTAAACCACTAATAACCACAATTCTCAATTGTACTAAATAGACAGTGGATTATGACTAATTAGCAACACAGTGTTTTCATTAAACAAATAAATGTGTAATGGCCAGAAATCAGTTAACCTACACTAGACAAGCAACAATCATAAAAGAAACTTATACTGAAGCAATTGAACAGTGTTTAATAAAAAAAAATTAGGAACAAGCTTACATTTGATCAGGACTGAGCATCAAGTAACAAAGGGTCAATTACCACATCCTAAAGCCTCCCACAAGGCTCTAAAACCATGTAAGTCCAAATTTCAACCATGCTTCTCCTTCAATCATCATATAAACTGATTTTTTGAATATTCCACTATTTTTCCTATATTTTTGGTATTTTTGGTTTCCTTATGTAAACTGATATTTAAAACTTCCAAAAGCTTAAATAAGCTTTGTCAGAGCTTATATTAGCTTATGAGATGCTTTAATAACAACAAATAACAACATACAAGCTTATGGTGATATTTTGAGAATTTGAGAAATACAAAAACTGAGAATCAACTGAAATCTTAAATTGAGTATGGCAAAAGATGTAAAGTACACTGAGATAACTTAATTGATTACTTAAAAGCTTTAAATTACAATAATAAACTAAAATTACATTACTCGATACTAAGATTACACTAACTAAACTAATACACTCCCATATCTGCTTCTTCCTTCTCTTTTATACATTCTCTTGGTCTTGTGGGTCCCACTGGGACATTTCCCACCAAAAACATCAGCAATTGGATGAGATTAGACCCACTTCTCAGTTTGGCGGGAAAATTGGTATTAGCCAATTTGACCAATTGAGGTCTGATTTTGCAGGCTAGGGGTAGGGTAGGATAGTTGGTGTCTTGGGTAATGTGATTGAAGGATAGGGTGGATGGTGGATGAGGAGCAAGTGGAGGGGGGGGGGGGAAACCAGGTCTAGGAGTGGTGGTATTGATAGGGGTGGTATTGGTGGGAAGCTGGTATTTGGTTTGTGTTTGACCGGGGTCAAACATGGGGAGTGGACTGGGCTAATTTGGTGATGGGCTGTGAAAATGAATGGGCTTGGTGTTTGGTTTTGGGTGTGGTTTTATTAGTTAGGTCCATTTGGTTTTTGTAACTTGGAAAACACAAGGACCACTTTTGTAATTTAGGTAAACTTGAGGGACTGTTGTGTAAATATTCCAAAGTTTATCACAAGGACCTAATTTGCCATAGATGAATAGTACATGGGTATTTTTGATATTTTTCTATTTTTTAAATACCCGGGGACTAAAACTGACAATTCACCAAACTTCAGGGACCTTTCATGTAATTTTCTGATTTTGAAGGGCTAAACCTGTAAATATCAAACAGTTAACACAAAGGGCCAATTATGTCATTTAAGAATAGTATAAGGTTTATTTTGATTATTTTCTTATTTTTAAAACCTTAGGGACTAATTTTGACACTTTTTCAAAGTTGAGGGACCAAAGTTGTAAATATGTGATTTTAAACTTTAAAGGACTATTTCTTACAACTTATGAATCCCAAGGACCTTTTATGACATTTGTACAAGTTTTGATTAACCAGGGACTAGTTTTGCAAATTTATGAAACTTGAGGGACTAAAACTGCCAATTATGCAAACTTTGTACGTTTTTCGTTTGTTTTTGCACATTTTGCATATAAAACGTATAAAACACAATTTTGGAATATTTTTAGTATTTTGATGCATTACTGAGTGTTTTTGGACGTTTTGGCAGTTCATATAAGACAAAAATAATGAGTATTTACACACTCATCAAGGATGTTTGCCAAGTTGTTCAAGTGAGAGGTGTAGCTTTAAGATGTACGTTCTTCAGGAAGGTGGTCAACGATTGCGAGTGTTCGTGGACACTAGTAAGATAAAAGTAGTGAAGCGTGGAAAGTACCTGAGACACCATCTGAGAGACGATTGTCCTCAGGAGGTAGGTACTATTGATGATTCATTTCTATCTTTCTATAGATTGCGTAGGCATTGCGGAGGTGGAAGATCCATAAGAGGAACTGTGTGGTACATGATTTAAAGTTGGGGAGTAGAACTTGGAGATGATATTTGTATGGAGCAGAAAGTGTGGTCTACCCAGATCATGAGAATCTTTAGCATATATTTAACAAGAGGTTAATATATGTTGAAGAGAAGTTGGGTGTGGAGTTTCTCAGTGACTACGATTGTCTGATTCACTATCGTCAAGGAAGGGAGGACATCGTGGTAAGAGCGCTGAGCGGTAGTGAACGAGCGAAACTTGGATGTTTGTGAGCAATGGTTATGATAATTCGGTTCGGAGTTAAGAGGATGATACTGGCAGCCTAGAGAGAGAGGCTCAAGATTGAGAACATGAAAGAAGAATGATTACTTGGTTTAGACCAGTAAATGGAAAGGAACAAAGATGGAGGAATGTACTTTGCGTTCCAGCTATTGGTTCCATTGAGAGGAAGCGCAAGGACATCAATCATGAAAGGTATTTGATACATCCGAGAATGGATAAGACGTGTTATTACCTTAGCAAAAGATGTATGGAGGAGTAGGCGAGACTTTTCGCTCGGTGAGTTGGTAATGAGCCATGGGGTGTCGCGTTGATCATCAAGAAACATGATGAAATATATACTTTGCGATAGTGGTAAACGTGTTATACAGTTTTGAGAACGCGTATGAAGATGAGTACGACTTATCATTCTTAAATGAATGGACTAAGTGAGCGTACAAATCAGGCGTTGGATGGTATGATGAGAGCATGGGTGTGTTTGCTTTTGGGAGGAAGCCGGGGTATACATTTATCCTTAGGTGAGTTCTCCTATATCAACAATTGTCATTCTAGTATTGAGTATGTGTCGTGTGAAAAGTTGTATGGAAGGTAATGTAGCTCGTTTGTTCTGTGGGCAAAGGTTGGAACAAGCCAACTAATTGGTCCTGAACTAGAACGAGAGGCTACGAATAAGGTTTTCTGGCTAAGGAAAGACTTAAGGCAGCAAGAGATCGCCAAAAGAGTTATGCGGGTTATTGCCATAAGCCTTAGAGTTTGGTGTTGGTGATATTGTGAGGTTAAAAGTATCTCCTTGGAAGGGTGTTGTGCATTTCGGTAAGAAAGGCAAGCTAGCACCGAGATACGTAGAACCATTTGAGATTTACGGAAAGGATTGGATTTGAAACATATCGGTTGAATTTGTCTGAGGAGTGAAGTAGAGTGCATGATACGTTTCACGTATCTAATGGAAAGAAGTGGTTGGCAGATGCTAGTCTGCATGTGCCATTAGATGAATGTAAGGTTGACAAGACTCTTCGTTTTGTCGAGAAACCTGTTGAGATTATGGATCGAGATTTTTTTGGGTTTGAAGTGTGGTGAGACAACGTTGGTAAAGGTGTGGTGAGATTCTAAGCGTGGTCTTAAGTTTACTTGGGAACGTGAAGATCAGATGAAATTTAAGTACCCAAATTTGTTTGCTGATGTGGTTGGTGAAGTAGATCGTTTGTAGTTGGATTTTAGATCGTGGAAGTTAGAGGCGGGGTATTCATAAATGTTTGTTTTATGGGTATTTGTCATTTGTGAGTGCGTCTTGCGGTTACCATTCGGGTTTTCATTTGGTTCGAGGGTATCGTACCTACCTGTGAGAAGTCGTTTGGATCATTGGTGTTATTGATCGGTGTAGTGTATCTATTTTCGTGTATCGTTGGAGTGTCGGAGTGTTTTCTATCGTGTGAATTCGAGTATTTAGTCGGTTCACATTTTTGTGGTTCTTTCTCTGTGATTTTATGGTGTGGTATTATTCCGCTTAAATATCCATAAATTTCCTTTTGCTGTCGTCAGTGGTGACTATAGTAGTTGAAATCTCGGGACGCGATTTCCCTAAGTGGGGGATGATGTAACAACCGTGGTTTTAGCAGGTCAGTTTGACTGATAGTCTTGACTCGGTTGACGTTTGTTTGGTGTGTATTAGGTGTTTGAAGTGATATATGAGTAATATGGGTGAGTTTTAGCACTAAATCCCTTTGCGTAAGTGGTTTTATTGTGATTTGGAAAGTTTGTAGTATAGGAAAGTTCATTTTGATCACCTTTGTGGTGTAGAAATGACTTGTGTAGTTTTGGTGTTTTTGTGTTTTTGCGTAACGAGTCTTCGTTCAAGTATTTTGAGCGTTAGCAAGTTACGAGGAGTTTGTTTTTATGTGTTATGCTTATAAAAGAGTGTGAAAATCTATTTTTGGAAACTTTGTTTTGAAAATGATAATTTTCCGGTTGGTCGTAAAAACTGAGGTTTATCGCGTAAGACGTCAGGATTAGTTACGGGTATTTATAAAATATGAAAAGTATGAGGTTTTTGGTGTAATAAATTAATTTAATAAAAAAATATATATATATATATATATATATGTAAGTAAAAATTCGGCTAGAGGGATTTTAGAGGAAAAAGGAAACCCAATTTAAGTCCAAATATGACTCTTATGCCCAAGGAATCCTATCCCAACCCAAACAAGCCCAACCTCCAACCCATATTTACCCCACAAACGACCCATAACCCTTTTTTCCTGCAATTTAGAGTCGACACATGGAGAATCAAGAAGAAAAAAATTAGGGTTTTTATTATTGAAGCTAAAATCAAGATCAAGGTATATTTTCGATACTAGTTTTCATTCAATTAATTAGTTATTGATCTAATTCATGTAATGTAAAGTATGATGGATTAGGGTTTGTGTTAACTTCTGTAAATTAACGTTATTAAACATGTTAGGATCAATTAATGATAATAGTAAGATGATTGGTTAAGAGAATTGAGCGTAAAACATGCTAGTTATTGAGTTAGGGTTTGGACAGATTTGTAAGGCTGTAAAGATGTAAGTGTAAATAACACATGGTGAGGAGTTAAGTCACGAATTTTAGGTCTAAATTGAATTATAATGAAAGATCTTTCCAAAAAGTCCAGCCACGATCAATTTTAAGGTCGGGAAGTCGGTCTTTTGATTTTTCTTTGTTAAGGTGTCAAAGCTGTCAAACCGGGACAGATTTTGGGTAAAATTTTGAGGGTGTCATTTGGTTGTAAAAGTGGTATTTTGACTTGGCCTTCAGGAATAGTTAAGTTTTAGGTTATATTAGACTACCACGAAGAGGATTCGCGATAAAAACTTGTGGAAGTAACTATTAAAAATCAAAACTTTTTGTGTGCGTTCAGATCCGAATTTGAGTAGTTGAGAAGTTTGAATTTTTTATGAGTACTTGTGTGTGTTATTGGTCCATGGCCTTCTGGGATTAGCTTATATGCTTATGAGAGACCATGTTAAATTTTTGGTGTGAGTTGTTGAGCTTTATTTGTTGTGATTTCATGTGAGTGAATGTACTCAAAAATTCTGCGTTTCTGAGTTTTATAGTGCAAGGGATTTAGTGAGTATTAAGTTATGGTAGTGGTTAGTGTGGTGTCTAGGAGATCCATGGTGGGTCATATGAGTCTTAGACATCCATCATATGTGTATTACATGGGTTGTAGCTTTTAGCTTGACCTTGTGTAATGTGGATTATTTTTGTGTGCTATAGATTGTGAATTGTTTTTGTGGAAGCTGCGGAGTTTAAGGTGAGTTCATAGTCCCATATTTTTACTTGATTTAAACTTGGGATGGGAATGATGCTTGTCTTAAATGATTTGGTTTACTGTGATTATGTGTGTGGTGTTAAAGAGCTTGGACTTATAATGGGATCCAATTAGGAGGATGCTTATCCTGTTGCTCGCGCATGCGACCTAATTGATGTTTGATATGGTTGATGGGATCCAATTAGGAGGATGCTTATTGATGCGTGGGAATCGCACCTTGCTTAACCTCTCGAGGGATCTCGCGAGGCTTACAACCCCCACCAGGCAGTGTACCTGATCGTTGTAGTATAGTATAGTGACAAGTACCGGGGGATTGATCGTTCAGCTTAGGAATAGTGTCGCTAGGATTAGAAAGCCTAATTAATAGTTCTAGAGATGAAAGATGATTATTTTTGTGTTTTTATATTTTATGAAAGCAAGTAAAATCTCGGGTTTTGGAAGAGTGGGCGGAATTAGTTGTTATTCAACTAACCCAAAAACTACTTTATAACTAATTAAACTAATGAAAATGAAATTAAGCTAATATTAAACTAAGGTTGTGAGCAGTATTTGGAGAAATTGTGTTTACTTAGACTTCATTACTCCCTAGATATCTTTTACATGTCAATTACTTGTTACACTTGTATGGATGACGGATTGTATTCCTTAATACCATTCGTGGGGTGGCATACATAACTCCCCAACTCTATGAGCTCTTATCTCCTCCTATACCATGACCCAACACAACTATAGGGATTGTAAACAGTGGCTCATGCATTAAATACAACCAATAAAGACCTAGTACGCCTCGGTTCATGTTTCTTAAGACGTTCAAGCATGTTACCATTTGGAGATCTGCCAGTTTTCTTAAGCCTAACATATAATATCATTCATCCAAGAACAAGAATAGACAAGTAATTAACACATAATCAACATCTAGGTTTCATTAGATCTAAGCAAACACAAAGTAAATCTAGCCTAGCATAGTAGAATTAAGATAAGAACAAAAGATAGACAACCAACACATAGACATATTGATTGAATTAAGAGTATACTTATCTCAATTACAATGCAAGGTATCAAGGGTTTGGAACCCTTGAAAAACCTGTAAAAGAGGCACCAAAATCGTCTTTAGGGTTTCACCAAAACTTCTCCTCTTTTAATGAAAAAAACTAGAAAACTATATATAGGAAAATCATCCTGACGGCGTCAAGAGTTAATTCTGACGCCGTCAGCCAGCCGCCAATAGCTTCCTCGGACGCCCTAGATCCAATTGTGACGGCCTTGGTGACGCCGTCACCACCTACGGTAAATTAATCTTTGGCCACTTTGACGCCGTCATCTCTTCATCTGACGCCTTCACAACCTACGGTAAAATATTCATCCTTTCTGACGCCGTCAAGAGTAAATCCTTGACGCCGTCACCTTGTAATTCCAGCTTGGATTTGGTACTTTGTCGTTTTCTTCATTTTATGCTCCAAAAACGTCCAAAATAGCCTCTTTTCCAGAATTCACTCTCCAAACACCTAAAATCACAAAAGGAACGATTTAGGGCAATATTTGATCAAATAAAGTCGAATTCGGGCTTAAATGACCCCCTAAAAACGGATCATTTTTCGCCTCATCATATACCCTTACACTTGAGATTTGCTTGTCCTCAAGCAAATGAGCTTTTATTCTACTCAAAAGACAAGTTAGGGGTCATTTAACACTAATATAAAAGTAATTACAACAAATAATCGTTCCACTAAAGACCAATAGACAAGCACGGAGGTCATACACAAGCACCTCACAAATAGTGTTTAGATACTCACATCTCTCGGGTGTAATAAAGTAATATAACATTATGGAAATGGAAGATATCTCTCACTACCTGTCATAGCAAAATAAATTACCATAGGCTTGGGAAAGGATCAAACCTCCACCACAAGGCGTAAGCACCTAGGATAAACTATCAAAGAGGTCTTTTTAAAGGGTTATAACGTTAGGTGTAGGGATATGAATTACACGGTTTTGTTGGATAAAGGAAGTTTTACTGGTGGCGAGTTAACAATCTTAGTAAATTACATGTACAAGATGGCGTTGCTAAGCCAAGACTAGACTCGACTTAAGCTAATAAATGAGAAATAACAAAAACATAAAATGAACATAGAATGAAACGGGATGGTAGTCCGTATGCTTTTTTCTTTCTTTTTTTTTTTTTTTTTTTTTTTTTTCTTTCTTCTTTTTCCCTTTTTTTTTTCTAATTTTTTTTTTCTTTTTCTTAATTTTTTTTTTTTTTTTTTTTTTTTTTTTTTTTTTTTTTTTTTTTTTCATTTTCATTTTCATACACTCTTACCCTACCATCCAAAATAATACATCATAGGGGTATGAGCAATCCCCTTACACTTGAATCTTTACATACTTTACATTAACTATTCTAATGACTCGAATTAAGAAAATCAAAACACTTGGAGCACTTTTAAGATTAACGTACATATGGGGGTAATAATATGATGTTCTTCCCCATTACTCCATAAAATAAGTACTTACCCATGAGTCCCAATCGTCCCAAAACAATATGTACAAGGATATGACTCGACTTAGCAACCATGTAATCAATTAGAAAGTTAACTTAGGGTTTAACAAATAACAATAATGCACTAAAAATGAGCGCATACACGGAAGGCTAAGGCGATTTGGGTGTACATTTAAGTGGGGTGTAACAAATTCTTCCTTTAAGTAAGATGCTTAAAGTTAGAAACGAAAAGATAGGCTCGGAGGGGTGTACTAGGGGTATCGTGTACTAAAAATGAGTACAACGCAAAGGGTGTGGGAAAAATTAGTTGACTTAACTAGCCAAGTAATATGACTTAAATGGTCAAGTAATTATAATACGGGTTTAACACAAGGGTGATCCTAATGCCTCTTATCATGTAGTAAATCCTACCACACGAATGTAGTCTCACTAGCGGTCTCGGGATGCATCACTAACGCAAGTTCTAGAATCTAAATGCTACCGGTACACTCATAAGCACCAATAATAAATGCTTTTCCTATCAAAACTAAAGGCGAACCTCACATCTTTGGGTGGAAAATTTTTCTGAATATACGGTTATGTGCTAGTCATACAACCTCCTATCCATGAGACGCTTGCTATGGCTAAAGTTTCACTCCTAAATGTTGTAAAAAATTTTAAATTTGGCGCTAAAATTACACTAACAAGTATTTCTCATAGTTTTATTACACATCTACTATCAAACAAAACAAACTCAAGCGAAAGTGCATATGTAAGGTATCATCATTTTACCCTCCCCTTACACTTAAGATGAACATTGTCCCAAATGTTCAAGTAAAGAATGTAAAAGTAAAAAGTAAAGAGAATGAAATCAAATACTCCCCTGATTCGCTCGGTATGGATTTTAGGTTGGCCAGGTTAAATCTTCCTCCAAGAAAATGAACAATCAAAGCTTCCCTTCCAGAATATAAATCATCTTCTTGTCTTAAATAACCTGTAAAACCTGACAACAATAGACAAGGCAACCTCGCGTAAAATCGGCGGCATCCTATATAAGTTACTAAATCCTAGAAAACAAAGTAAGATATAATGCTTGTGGAATGAAGTTTGCAGATTTCCTGGAGATTATAAAACTTAATAATTCACAAAAACCATAAGACTCCGTTAGAAAAACAAAACCGGTAAAATTTCCAGATTTTTACTCCTGACGCCGTCAAGAGCAATTGCCTGACGCCGTCAGAATGGACTTGCAGAAATCTTTATGTTAAGTTTCCGGAAAATTTCTGGAAAAACCTTGTCCTACTTCCTGGAAAATCCTGCAAAACTTCATTATGACTCGATACAAGCATTTGACTCTAACAAATACGAATATACATGTTCATTAAATATTGTGGAGAATCATGATCGGTTTGTTTCTTAAAAACATATTTGGGGTTTCCCCTTACACTTATCTTTTGCAAAAATACCTTTAGGTTGAAGTTAAGACTAGGCCAAACAACATAATAAAGTATTTCACATTTTAATTGAGAAACATGATCAACCAACAATAAAAATAAAACATGCATACGGAAGCAAATAACAATCAAACAATTAAAATCACACAAAAATTAAAAGCTAATTATTCATAAACAAATTAAAAGAACAGGAATAGAAATTGTTCAATGCCAACAAAGGCCGAATCCTAGACTATTACAACCAAATGTTTCAAATTGTTCAACCAAGAATAAATTGTTCAAGAATTACAGACATCAAGATGGATCACTGAGGGGGAGGACCAAAACGATAATCATAACCAGGTGGGAGATGTCCAGTGTACCCATAGGGAGGGTAGTCAGTCTCACGGACTGGGAAGGGGTCAATCTGCAAGTGAGGCTCAAGCTGATCTCGGGTGGACAGGTGCTGCATCTGGCGGACGGTATGATCATACATCCAGTCAAAGCGCTGGTCGGTAGCTGCTCGCCACGTGTCCATCTGACCCATCCAGGCACCCTGGTGTGCCTGCCAGTCTCCCCGACTCATATGTCGGTAGTAATCAGCCGTCCCTGCCTCATACTGATGCTGCTGGGGCACTCCCTCATCATCACCATCATCATCCTCATCATCAGCCCCTATGTACCATATATAGGTACCATCCCCCATCTGCATCACAATCCTCATCTGCCTAAGGGATTTCGCCCTCACTATCCTGCAGTTCCCACAGTCGCTCAAGTATCCCATGATCTGAGGAGTAAGAAGACCATAGGAACGGGCCAACCGTGTGATGAACATCCCCCCATAAATCCTGTCGATATCCCTCTCACCCACACTGGTCTTCAGGTAACTGGCCACCCAAAACGGGATGTTGCAATAGACATCCTCGGACAAGATGGTGTACAAGTAGAATAAGTCTAAAGAAGTGATACGGTGGGTGGTACCCTGGCGTGCAGACAAGCTATAGGTGATGCATCGGTGAACTAGCCTGACAATGGGGTCCCGGATAGATGCAGCCCCAGTGGTCGAGGTGTAGGCCCCATTCCCAATGGTAGGCCAAAAGGTAACGCACCTCAACTCATTCCGCTGAGTCTCTCCATGTAACAGATTCAGCAGAAAAGCCCCATCAACCTCCTCACTAGCGTATAGCCCCAGCCTCCAACCAAACTCAGCCACAGAACAAGTCCTCAACTCACCCCCTAGCCTAAAGTATATCGTGGTGCCCCCCATATCTCCCCTAGCCTCAGCTTGGTCAAACCGAAAATTCGCAAAGAACTCTCGTACCAACTCACTAAACACCGTCTCCCTCATCCTAAACAATCTCTCCCACTGCGGACCCGCGAATCCATCTGTGCGGATCCTTCCTACAAACTCACCTTCCAACCCACTAGCCCTCAGAAAGTCCCAGTCAACCACCGCCCCAACATCGATGTGGTGGTTACACAACCCCTCATACTTAGTACTAGTGCCGACATCACTAAACTCACTCCAACTATGCACTAACTCCCCATAAGTAACTCCCTGAGATCGAGAAGAACTACCCCTATGTTGGCGAGTTCGTTTGCTCATTTTCCTGAAAATAAAATGTAGTGAGTGGAAATGATTAGAACGCGAGATTTATATGAATTTTATGCAGTCAGACACATCTGACGCCGTCAAGAGTATTTTCTGACGCCGTCAGATGGACCAGAAATGAAGCCATGCAAAAGCGAGGGAAAAATCAATTTTCAAACTCTTAACCCATTACCCAAACGCTCCTTAAATCAGGAAACAGGGGTGGGGGGGTCAAAAAATCCGAGGCATGATGGGTTCTCCCTAAATTAATGCATGATTCGGATGAGACAACATCATCAAATGGTAACCCCACGATTACAAATCACCAATTGGATGGCATTACGATTTGCTAATGGTGGGTCAAGAACGGGGTTTCGGGCGAAAGGGGTTTTTCAAATTGACGGGTCCTAAGGATAATTAACCGAGAAAAGATGAAGAAAACTTACTTACAAAGGAGAGATCGAAGGCGGAAGATGTCGAATTGGGGGCTTGAGAGTCGGAGTAGCAACAACACTTGGGTGAGATTTGTGGGGTATGGGTTGAAAGTGATTGGTTTTTGGGTTAATAATGCTGATTCGTCGAGCTGACGGCATCAATGGTTAATTTTGACGCCGTCAAATGCCCGTGTGGGGTAGACTTTGGAGTAGTTTCAAGTTTAGTCCCTGCTCTTTGCGCGAATAACTAAACGTGAGTAAAACTCATGAGTAGCCATCCCGTTAACGAGGTCCACCAGGGTCGAACGTCTCATTACTGTCGCGGAAAGAGGTGAGGTAGTAACTGGGGTCGGGCGATGTTTTGGCTAAGTTGATCCTTACGCATGGGTTGTTGGTGCGGGAAGAAAGATGTTGTTCAATGGGAGGTTTCAAATCAATGGTATTTATGAGGCGTGGCCTCTTTACACCGGGTTTAAAACCAAAAGAACGTTTTTTGGATGAGATTGGGAATGTGGTTCGCAAGCATCCAACGAAAATGCAATTTATCCGCGAGCTTTTCTCCGTATGGGGGTGTTCATTAGAATGGGAGGTAGTTAGTGGTAAAGCTTTTGGGGAGAATTTCTAGCTGCCTTCCTGGTCAAATACCAAAGAGGTTGACACCTCGAAGACTTTTTCAATTTTTTTGGGTATAGAATTTTCTTTGATCTTTTCTTTGACCCTTGATATGAATTGGTCTGCGAAATCCATGAAGGCTTTGTGAGTGCTTTCCATGCGTGCCTCAAGGTGCTGGATTTGCTTTTCCTGATTATCCATGAAGGTTACCATTATTCCTTCGAATTCCTCTTGTCGTGAGCGTTCAGGAAAATTTTGGCAGATAACTGTGTTCCTATGTGGACTGGGGTTCCATATGGGTTCATTAGCCAGTTTCTCAATACTCATCAGTTCTTTTACCTGTTTCTCGATACTTCCCAACAATTGTTCTTGGGTGGCACATGCATAGTCAAGCTTTGCTTTGCACGGGAGCATTGGGTCCTCCCATCCTTCTTCTTCGTATTGTGCCAACTCCTCAAGAACTTTCCAACATTCGTCAACGCCAAGTCTATCTAGCCTACCTTTGGCTGCGTAATCAATAGCTTTCCTTGTTTGATAGTCAATCTTACCATAAAAGATTTGGATCTGCAGCCATGGTTCGATCCTATGATGAGGAACTTTTTGGAGTAGGTCTTTATATCGATTCCATGCTTCATAAAAGGATTCATTTTGACGTTGTTGGAACATCAAGATGTCATTCCTAAGCTTAGTAGTTCTCCTCGGTGGGAAAAATTGAGCAAGGAAACGAGTGGTGAGATCATCCCATGTGGTGATGGATCCCGCGGGTAAACGCTCAAGCCATTGACTAGCTTGATCCCGTAGAGAGAATTGGAATAGGCGTAAACGGGTAGTCTCTCTAGTTTCAACACCTAGGTCTATGGAATCTACGATTTTGAGGAAATCCTTAAGGTGTTGGTTTGGATCTTTGGAACGAAGTCCATGGAATGCACATCCGCTTTGCACCAACCGGATGGTGTCGGATCGCAAGGGGGTCACATTGGCTCCGGTGAGCTCAATGGTGTTTCGGTAGCCTTGGTGGCTAGGTCGGGAATACTCTCCTAAGGTTCGGGGCCTAAGGGGTTCTAATGGTGGGTTTTGTTGTGGTGGGATGACGGGTTCAAAGATGTTACCACCTTCCATGATGTCGGATGGTAAAGAGTTACGAACAAAGGCACGAAGAAATAAGATAGACTAAGGAAGACCTAAAAATAAAAATAAAAAATCTTACTAGAAAGGAATCTAGCAAGTAGACCTAATAAAAAGAAATCCTAACCTAGACAATAACTATTCCCCGGGCTGTGGCGCCAAAAACTTGATGCGTGGGAATCGCACCTTGCTTTACCTCTCGAGGGATCTCGCGAGGCTTACAACCCCCACCAGGCAGTGTACCTGATCGTTGTAGTATAGTATAGTGACAAGTACCGGGGGATTGATCGTTCAGCTTAGGAATAGTGTCGCTAGGATTAGAAAGCCTAATTAATAGTTCTAGAGATGAAAGATGATTATTTTTGTGTTTTTATATTTTATGAAAGCAAGTAAAATCTCGGGTTTTGGAAGAGTGGGCGGAATTAGTTGTTATTCAACTAACCCAAAAACTACTTTATAACTAATTAAACTAATGAAAATGAAATTAAGCTAATATTAAACTAAGGTTGTGAGCAGTATTTGGAGAAATTGTGTTTACTTAGACTTCATTACTCCCTAGGTATCTTTTACATGTCAATTACTAGTTACACTTGTATGGATGACGGATTGTATTCCTTAATACCATTCGTGGGGTGGCATACATAACTCCCCAACTCTATGAGCTCTTATCTCCTCCTACACCATGACCCAGCACAACTATAGGGATTGTAAACAGTGGCTCATGCATTAAATACAACCAATAAAGACCTAGTACGCCTCGGTTCATGTTTCTTAAGACGTTCAAGCATGTTACCATTTGGAGATCTGCCAGTTTTCTTAAGCCTAACATATAATATCATTCATCCAAGAACAAGAATAGACAAGTAATTAACACATAATCAACATCTAGGTTTCATTAGATCTAAGCAAACACAAAGTAAATCTAGCCCAGCATAGTAGAATTAAGATAAGAACAAAAGATAGACAACCAACACATAGACATATTGATTGAATTAAGAGTATACTTATCTCAATTACAATGCAAGGTATCAAGGGTTTGGAACCCTTGAAAAACCTGTAAAAGAGGCACCAAAATCGTCTTTAGGGTTTCACCAAAACTTCTCATCTTTTAATGAAAAAAACTAGAAAACTATATATAGGAAAATCGTCCTGACGGCGTCAAGAGTTAATTCTGACGCCGTCAGCCAGCCGCCAATAACTTCCTCGGACGCCCTAGATCCAATTGTGACGGCCTTGGTGACGCCGTCACCACCTACGGTAAATTAATCTTTAGCCACTTTGACGCCGTCATCTTTTCATCTGACGCCTTCACAACCTACAGTAAAATATTCATCCTTTCTGACGCCGTCAAGAGTAAATCCTTGACGCCATCACCTTGTAATTCCAGCTTGGATTTGGTACTTTGTCGTTTTCTTCATTTTATGCTCCAAAAACGTCCAAAATAGCCTCTTTTCCAGAATTCACTCTCCAAACACCTAAAATCACAAAAGGAACGATTTAGGGCAATATTTGATCAAATAAAGTCGAATTCGGGCTTAAATGACCCCCTAAAAACGGATCATTTTTCGCCTCATCACTTATCCTGTTGCTCGCGCATGCGACCTAATTGATGATTATGGGGTCGGAGGACACGAGCCGTCCTAATGGTTGCCTTATGAGTGTTGTTGCCTTTGTGTGTGGATATTGACTTGCAAATGCATGTAGCTATATGATAACTATAAATATTTGTCCAGCTATATTTTGTAATCACAGTGAATTTGGTTGCCTTGTGTGTTGAGTCTCAAACCTATGAATCTCACCAACATTATGTTGACGTTTTAAGCATCATTTTCAGGTGAGATTTCTAAGGATAAGATAGAAGGATGTGGATAGACGAGACCTTAGTTGCATTGGAAGTGGTTTATTATCTATGTTTGGATTTATGTTTTGTTTTGGTTATTTTATTTTGGGGTATTGTTACAAGACTTTGTGTTTGTACATTGCTCTAATTATGTGCATGTAGTTGTTCTCTATGTAGACACTAGGTGTTGTGATGATATCCATGAAGTTACACCCGCGCGTTTCCGCCATGGCGGGGTGTGACAATTTATATACTGTTTTGATCAGAGTTCTACATAAAAATCACTAGTTTGCATGTTTACTTATCATAAGTTAACATATATATATATATATATATATATATATCATAGTTTGTTTTACCCATTTTTATACATCATGAACTTAATAACAAGACAATATATAGCATGAATTGTTGGGAATTCTGTTAAGTAAGAATTCTGCTGCTGTTTCTGCTGACGGTTCCTGCTGAAGAGTTGGTTCCTGCTGAAGCATTATATCTGCTGAAGACTAGTTTCAGCATTATTAGTTTCTGCGGATTTAGTATTTCCGTATTTTATGTATTATAGTTTGGATATGCATGAGTTTATTTAGGAAGTGATAATGCATATCTTTTAGAAGTTTTAGAATATACGTTTCTTGTGAAACGGTTTAGGGTTCCTTGTGTATAAAAGGAACACACGATTATGTATTGATTAAGTTTTTAGAAAAACACTCTTATTATTATTGAAATGATCCATAGAGGATCAAGAGTTCTTAGTATCAAGCTTGTGTTTTGTTTCCGCTTTATAAATACAAGTTGCAGAGATTGTCTATTAGTGTGTTATTGATTACAGTGACATTACTAACGATTCTAGAGTGCTCAAGAAGATCTATCAAGGTCTTATAGTCTCAACAAGTGGTATCAGAGCCTCGAGAGAGTCTCTGTCATACTAAGAAACACAAATCTTACACCTTAGTATTCCAAACAAATCAACAACCATGCCTGGATCTGATGATGATGCTGATACAACCCAAAACATTAACACCACTTCTCTTCAACAACTCACCCTCTCTAACAGTAATGCTAAGTTTCCATACTTGAAGAATGCTGAAGAATATCATCTGTGGTCCATGAAGATGCAGAACTGGATCACAAACATTGATTGGAATCTGTGGGAGATGGTTAAAAAGGTGAATAGCCTAAAGAAGCGTGTTACAGATGCTGATGGAGTTGTTACAATTGTAGGTCCCAGAACTGCTGAAGAGATTCTGGCTGTGCAAAGGGAGAGCAAGGTAAGAACAATTCTGCTCCAAGCTATACCTGATGACCATATGGGTGACTTCCACTTTATGGAGGATGCCAAGGACATTTGGATGGCTATAAAAGCTAGATTTGGTGGGAATGATGAATCAAGAAGGTTGCAGAAGTCTATGCTAAAGTAGAAATTCCAAGAATTTCAGATATCTGAAGAAGAGGGAATTCATAAAGGCTATGACAGGTTTCATCGAATATTAAGTCAACTTAATCAATTGAAGGCTAGACCCGATAATGAGGACTGTAATGCTAAATTTCTGAGATCTCTGCCACCATCTTGGTTACAAGTTTGTATTGCTCTCAAGACCAAAGGTGGGTTGGACATGATGTCCTTTGATGACCTCTACAATAGGCTTAAATCCCTTGAGCCTGATGTTGGAAGTCCCATTCGTCCATCCACTCATTCTGCATTTGTTGGTGCCTCTACAAAACCTGTGCATCAAGCCTCAAGTTCATATTCATCAGGAGCATCTTCTCAAACTCATACTCAATCTGCTCCTAAACCAAAATCCAGTAGTGTGTTGGAGGATCTTATTCATTCATTTGTGGCTGAATATGAACATCAGCAGTTTCTTGCTTATGAGGATTTTGAACAGGTGGATCCATTGGAGATGGAGGAGATGCACTTGAAATGGGAGCTTGCAATGATCTCCATGAACATTAAGAGGTTTGAAGCCAAGTCTGGAAGGAAGTTTGGTTTTAATGGAAAAGAGGCAGCAAGGTTTGATAGAAGGAAGGTTAAATGTTACACTTGTGGACATGTGGGACATTTTTCAAGAGAATGCAAGGAGAGAAAGCCTGGAGATGAAGTTAGATATGGTTCTTATCCAGTGGAAGCAGGGACAACTAAGGCTGCACCTTCAAAGGCTATGGTGACTCTGGATCACCAAATTGATTGGGCTGAACATGAACCTGCTGGAGAGGAAGCTTCTACTTCCTCACAAGTGAATCTGCTGGCATACTCATCTTCAGAGGACAAGAAGGAGCAAGTTTCCTTGATGGGAATCTCTCAGGTACACAACTGTGTGTTTGGATGTAGTGTAAGATACAATGAGCTTAAAAAGGAATTTGATGAATTGAAACCAAAGTACAATGAGTGTTATATAGAGGTTGAGTCTTATAAATTGGCTTTAAAAACTCTAGAGAAACAAAAAGTATGGTTTCAAAAGAATCAAGTTAAATATGATGAAAAAATAAGAGTTCTAGAAAGTGATTTAGCAATTGCTAAGATAGACTTAAAACGTACTGAAAAAGAGAAGTCTTGTAACAATTCACATTTTCAGGTTAATTACTATTCCCGAAAAATTTCACTATTCACTTTTACTATTCATTTTTCCCAAAATTTTCCCGAAACTTGATTTTTGTTTCTTGGCCTCGAGTGATAAATCATTTCCATGACAAATTAAAAGTTTGACATTCATAAGATCATTTTCGTGAAAGTTAATAAGGAATTACATGTTTTAGGGTAAAACGTCATTCAAAAATTCTACGCACAACGAAACTCGACCGCGTTAAGTGACCCCGCATCAGAAAAATATTTGACACACTCATGATTTATTTGAGAATTAATCATGACTGAGAAAAACATGACCAAAATAAGCCTCGGCCGTGAAAAACTGGAATTTTCAGTTTTTAAGCGTTTTTACTCAGCCGTAACCTTAGCCTATACCTGCACCGCGTTTCTAATACGATTTGAGTTTTCAACTTATTAGAAAAAGTCAACATATTTTTCCCTCCTCCTTTGACCAAAAATCTTTCCTTGATTTTATAAGTCATTCCTTGATTTTTAGGCTTACGGTTTGATGTCTAAAAGACGTTTAATACCAACCGAAACTAGACTGAGCCCAGTCTAGACATTATAAGTTATTTTAAATCATTTATATCCTATTAGAAAAGTAACATTTTACTTTTCTCAATTTTACGCAATATTCGTACATTTTACGTATTACGCGTTTTAGACCCGTGTTTCCAGTTTTAGCAGGGTTTTACCACCCAAATGGAACCTACCACTCATTTTATATTTTATTATGGAGTATTTTGACATGTTTAACCATTCTTCCAAGTTTCGTATTTTTACGATACCCGGTTTTACGTTTCGTGGCTTAACCATTTACGGTTAGCATTCTACGGAGCCAAAACTATCAATATAACTTGGATAATATCTTCCAAAGTCCAACCCTTCCTCCCCAAGATATGCAAACCGCCTCTAGGGGGGGGGGGGATTCACACTAGGTGGCTTGATCTCATGCTAGGAGGCCTTGGATTTCATCCATGTGTTATACTTGGTCTCCAAGTGTTGACTAGTCCATGTTCTAACCTCCTCAAAGTCATATATAATCCCTCCTCCCCTCTCATTGTACGCCACTTCCACACACACAAACACCATCTCCTTTGCTTGATCTTCTTCCAAGTTTCATGCAAGATTCAAGAGCATAACAACACATAAACACTAGTTAGGTTTTGATTCATCAAAACTACTTCCAATCTTTAGAACTTTGGTGATTTCTCTTGAGTTTGAATCCACTCAAGTCACCTCAACTTTCATCATCTCTCTTTCAAGATTACAAGAGTAGAAAGATTTCATGAAGTGAAGTGGGTTGAAGCAAGTCTATCAAAGTCCTTACCTTACATGCTACTTACCTTTCTTTGTAGAAAGCCAAAGTTGTAAGCCAAACCCTAACTTGCTTCTTGTTAAATAATCATGTTCATGTTATTTACATATTATTCTTGCTATATTATGTCTTGTATTCATGTCCATGATGTATAAAAATGAGTAAAACAAGTTATTGTTATTGATTGTTAAGACAAGTTATTAAAACAAGTAAACTAGTGACTTTCTTGGTATAACCTGATCAAAATGGTAAAAATATGATATTGGATCATTACATATTGTAGTATAGGACCTAACAAGGAAACCGTAGCAATTTGAACCACCTAAAACGAGTATACGAGTCAAAAGTTATGACCATTTGAAGTTACCAAAACTTTGCGGCAAAGCTGCCAAAACTTTCTGTTACAGAAAGTTAAAACACGCAAAAAGAGGCATTTCTGGTCCGTTTCATGAAAAAGTTAAAAAGCACGAAAGTTGTCCGGAATCACGTTTTCTTCAAAAACTCAGGAGCACGTCTCCAGAAAATCAATAACGAATGAGATATTTCTCAGTTTCTTAACAGCTATTTACATATATATAAGTCACTATATATTGGTTATGTTTTAAAAGGAACAAGAGGTCTTATGACCTATAATCAAGACCACAACCATGGCTAGAGCCAAGGTTGAGTCTCATGACCATGGAACAAGGACCAAAGGTCATGGCAAGGCCATGACTAAATGACCATAGAAGCTTACTTAGGCGAAAACATGAAACAAGGAGTTGGCGATAACTTGAACATTCAATTTGGATCTACTTCACCTAAAAGGAACCATGAGATATTACAAAGAAAAATGGTCATACAAGTTATAAGAAACTTACCCTTATAACAATCTTCATGTAATAATAAACTTTCCTAAGTTTATTCAAATATCGGACATGTAATTTTCGGATCAAAACTTATACATATATACTTTATCAACTACTACAATAGTAGGGAGCCTCATGTGAGGAGTTCATTATGTAAGCCATCGAGATGAGTTGTGGATTTACGAATTAAAGTGTCCTGGCTCCTCGAACGTTTACTACATGACTTCTGAATTATGTCGGCCCGAACGGTAGTAAACGATATATAAACTATACATGTTTCATGAATCATTTCTTTTCAAAGACTTACACTATACATTGTACCACATCATGGACTAAGTGCAAGATATATATTGGCATGTTTATGTTTCCTTAAACATTATTCCAAACCTAAGTTACAACAATTATTCTAGGTTGCTCGTAGAAGTTCTTACGGCATATCCATCATTCTCATTATACATCATCCAACTCAAGGTGAGATCATAGCCCCACTTTCCATTACTTAATTGTTTTACAAACCCTTGGGGGGAATACATGCTATTTTTAACCGAGCACAATGTTTTTAAATTGTATGCTTACCTAATTGTTTTATTATCACTAAGTACCATCCTTGCCAAACCGAGATCCCTTATTATGAACCATTTAATCACTAGAAATAGTGAGCGCGAATATTGTGAATAGGCCTATTGGGATTGACGAATCCCATTTGTATTGACTAAGTTCAAACAAATGCATTAATATTTGAGACATTAGGTATGATGGCAAAGTACCTACCGGGATAACTCCGCCGATCGATATTGGTACCTGTTAACGTTTTGGTGTCATAAGCTTAGTATTTGATAATAATTGTTCCGGGCATATAACAACGTGGCCCATCTTTGTTTTCCAAACATAGGTGTGAGTCTATAGCTCACACTACCAACATATTGTGTTCAAACATTAAACAAACTCTATGAATATCACTCAACCTTTGTGTTGACCTCTCAAGCATGTATTTCAGGTTCATGACGATCAAGGGGCACGGAAGGACATGGATACTCAAGAGGGCTATAAATTTTATTATCATTCAAAAACTCATTTAATGTGATTTGTAAACATGGAACCATTTGGGACCTCATTTTGTAATCTCTGATATTTATACAATTTGAATGATAAATCTTTTAAAACGACTCAATTGGAGTTCGTTTTCTATTATTGTGACTATTGTGCCGTCGAGTAACACACAGTTCGAATTCCGCTGCAACCATGAATTGGGGGTGTTACAAGTCTGATCTAGAAAAAGAAAAACAAGAATTACAAGTTAAGTTAGACAAAGAGATAGCTAGAAGTAAACAATGGCAAATGTCAGGTGATAATCTAGCTTGTGAACTCTATGGTAGTCAGGCTGTGAACTCTAAAATTGGTTTAGGTTTTCAAAAATATGTTGGTTTAGAAGCTAGGAATGACCTAGGTAAAACCACATCAGCAGGGTTAGCTAACTTTGTCAAAGAAGGTAACTTACATGCTGTCCCTGGACCTATAAGAGGGGAACATATGCCTATTGACCTATCCAAACCTAGTGACTTTGATGGATCACACCATCTCTATGGCAAAAAGTCAACTGACTTGCCAGACCCTAGTGTTAAATCTACTGACTTTGTCTCTTGTTGTGACAGTGACAAGTCTTCTGATGAAGGGTCTACCTCATTTGCTAGCTGTGATTCAAGTGAGAAGTCTGACCTGCCCAAGACCATACCAAAGACATCACCCAAGTCTCCCCACAAGTCTTCTAGAGTTGCTGCTGATAACAAGACAGTTTCTACTAAAGACTTGTTTTTATCATGGTGGTTTGAATACTTTTTCTTGTTATGAAACTTCTTTTGGTTTGAATAAAACTTCTAAAAAGAAGAAGTGTTTTGTGTGTGGAAGCAAATATCACTTGATTAAGGATTGTACATTTCATGAGCAAAGAATAGGTGTTGGCTTTAGTCAAAGAAAACCTAGGCAAATGTGGAAGAATGTTAGTGAAATACCCTCTTTTGTTCCACATCAGCAAAAATCCAATTCTGCTGAACCACATTCTTCATGGAGAAGAACCAGTACTAGACCTTATGATCGACCCACTAGTTCTTTCTTTTCTAATGGTTATTGGCCTAATCACTTTGACTCAGTGTATTATGGTGGTGGGTGTTGGGATACTGCTGTGAAGCCCTCAGCAGGTTGTTCTTGGACAAAGAAGGGACCTAATATGCAATACAGACCCAAGAACAATGGTGGATCTAAAACATCTACATGGCCTATCACTAATGATCCACAAGGCAGGCTCAAGTTAGCAATGACTTGAGTCTCCAAAGTGTACTAACTCTTTGTATATTCTTTGTTGTTGTTGTAGGATCATCCATTAAAGAGTACTGAAGTAGATATTGTTGACAGTGGTTGTTCTAGAAGTATGTCAGGGACCAAGGACAAGATGCATGACTTTGTACCCATAGAAGGAGGAGGCACAGTTACTTTTGGTGGTGGAGATGGCAAAATTATTGGGAAAGGGACTATTAAGACACCCTTGTTAGACTTTGAAAATGTTTATTATGTGAAGGAACTAGAGCATTTTAATCTATTCTCTGTGTCACAAATTTGTGACACTAAGAATAAGGTTTTCTTCTCTGAGGATGAATGTCTTGTACTCTCCAAGGACTTCAAACTTCTAGAAGACACAACTGTTTTGCTAAGAGTTCCTAGAACCTTTAACTTGTACACATTCAATCTGAATGATGTCAAGCCAGAAGGTGAACTAACATGTTTGGTGGCCAAAGCTTCCCAGGATGAATCTACCAAGTGGCATAGGAGAATGGCTCATGTGAATTACAAGACAATCAACAAGTTGTCTAAACTTGGTCTTGTTAAGGGTCTACCTTCTAAACTCTTCACCAATGAACACAATTGTATTGCTTGCAACAAGGGAAAGCAACACAGAGCCTCTTACCAAGCAGTCAAAGTTGTGAGCACCATTTCAGAACCACTTCAGCTGTTGCACATGGATCTATTTGGTCCAACTCCTATCAGAAGTATTGATCACAAGTATTTCTGCCTGGTTATCATAGATGATTTTAGCAGGTTTTGCTGGGTATTCTTTCTTAAAACTAAAGATGAAACAACTCCTATTTTGAAAGAATTCATCATTTTAATTGAAAACCAGCTTAATGAAAAGGTTAAAGGGATTAGGTGTGACAATGGGACAGAATTCAAAAATGTTGTTTTCATAGAATTCTGTAAGTCTAAGGGGATTAGAAGGGACTATAGTACTCCAAGAACCCCACAACAAAATGGGGTTGCTGAAAGGAAAAATAGAACCCTCATTGAGGCAGCAAGATCAATGCTTGCAGACTCCAAGTTACCCACAATGTTTTGGACTGAAGCAGTAAGTACTGCTTGCTATGTCTTGAACAGGGTCTCCATCACTAGACATCATGTCAAGACACCTTATGAACTTCTCACTAGGAAAGTTCCAGACATACATTACCTTAAGCCTTTTGGATGCAAAGTGACCATTTTGAATACTGCTGATATACTGGGGAAGTTTGATGGGAAAGCTAATGAGGGA
The DNA here is from genome assembly GCA_030686995.1 of Artemisia argyi. NCBI lineage: Eukaryota > Viridiplantae > Streptophyta > Magnoliopsida > Asterales > Asteraceae > Artemisia > Artemisia argyi. The sequence continues at coordinate 1,696,114 of CM060695.1, read as the reverse complement.
TATATAGTTGGTTATTCAGCTCATAACAAGGCCTATAGGGTTTATAATCTGAATGCCAAAAGGATAGAAGAGACCCTTAATCTTAGATTTCTTGAAGATCAGCCTAATATTCAGGGACAAGGCCATTCTTGGTATTTTGACCTAGATTATTTGACTGACTATTTTGGTTATACTAGACATGCTTCTAATCCTAATGCAGGTACCACAGATCCAAACTTTAACCCTGCAGGTTCCATGGATGATGACTCAGACTGTGAATCTAAGCCAGATGAACAAACCATTGTTGTACCATCTTTTCCACCTAACCATTTTGTAGGTAATCATTCTGCTGCTGAACAAGATGATGAGTCACATTATGCAGAGGATCTTGCAAGACTGAAGAAGCAAGAACATGCTGCTACACAGGAAGCTCAGAAACTCAATGAAAAGGTTTCACAAGAGACTGAAGCAATCCTACATCAATCAGCACAAGCAGTCAGTGGAAACAAGGATACTGCTGATGAATCTACTGAAGGCAAATCTACTCCCACTGATAAGGTCTTAGATGCTGATACTACTGCTGCTCATTCTCCCATTTCTACTGAAGTCTCTACAGACTTTGAGAAGCCCTTTACAAGATTTCCAAGTCCTTCTGATCTTGGGAATTATAAGCCAAAGCCTGGCCTATTTCACTCAGCTTCTTATGATACTGAGTTTGGGCCTACAGTCAACAATCTTGATGCCAAGATTGATGTTCACACCACAGCCACTAAAAGGATTCATAATGCTCATCCCCTATCAAAGATTATTGGAGATCCTAAAGATCCTATTCGAACTAGAAGCACTGTAAAGAATACAAAATATGGTGAAGTTGCTTTCATCTCTTATGTCTACAATCAAAAGAGGAACAATCACACAGACTTCAAACATTGTCTGTTTGCATGCTTTCTTTCTCAGATAGAGCCAACTAGTGTTCCTCAAGCACTGGCTGATTCAAGTTGGCTTGAAGAAATGCAAGAAGAAATGCTGCAATTTAAGAATCAGCAGGTTTGGATTTTGGTTCCTCTTCCTGATGGTAAATATGCCATTGGGACAAAATGGATTTTGAAGAATAAAAGAGATTCTAGGGGGATTGTGTTGAAGAACGAAGCTAGATTGGTAGCTCAGGGGTTTAGACAAGAGGAAGGCATTGACTATGATGAAGTCTTTGCACCAGTGGCCAGAGTTGAAGCCATAAGGATATTTTTGGCCTATGCCTCTTATATGGGCTTCATGGTTTATCAGATGGATGTTAAAGGTGCTTTCTTATATGGTGAGATTGAAGAGGAAGTATATGTGACTCAACCCAAAGGCTTTGAAGACCCTGATCATCCTGAGTATGTGTACAAGGTTGTCAAAGCTCTCTATGGACTTCATCAAGCTCCCAGAGCTTGGTATGCTCGACTTTCCACATTTCTGCTGAAGCATGGCTACAGAAGAGGTGCAATTGACAAGACTCTATTCCTCAAGAAAGATTCCAGGGATATAATTCTTGTTCAAGTGTATGTGGATGATATCATCTTTGGTTCAACCAAAGAAGCATGGTGTAGAGAGTTTGAGGATCTGATGAAGGGAGAATTTCAAATGAGTGCCATGGGAGAACTCACTTTCTTTTTGGGTTTACAGGTTCAGCAGAAACCTGATGGAATTTTCATTCATCAGGAAAAGTATGTAAAAGATATGTTGACAAAGTTTGCTATGGAGAATGTCAGGACTGCCACTACACCATATGAGGCCCCCAAACCAAAGAACAATCTTGATCCTGATCTCCCTGTGAATGTTCATTTATACAGGTCAATGATTGGCTCTTTGATGTATTTGACTGCCTCAAGACCTGATATTACATTTGCTGTGAGTGCATGTTCAAGGCACCAAGTTACTCCACTTACCTCTCACTTGAATGCTGTCAAGAAGATTTTTAAGTACCTCAAAGGCCAACCCAAATTAGGTCTTTGGTATCCCAAAGAGTCTCCTTTTCAGCTAGCAGCTTATAGTGATAGTGACTATGCTGGTGCAAATTTGGATAGAAGACCACAACTGGAGGTTTCCAATTCCTTGGAAGAAGGCTGATTTCTTGGCAATGCAAGAAACAGACCATTGTTGCTACCTCTACTACTGAAGCAGAGTATGTTGCTGCTGCCAATTGTTGTGGACGGGTTCTATGGATTCAGAATCAATTGCTGGATTATGGGTATAACTTTATGAATACTACCATTTTCATTGACAATCAAAGTACCATTAGTATTGTTAAAAATCCAGTTTTTCATAATAGAACTAAACATATTGAAATCAGGCATCACTTTATAAGGGTTGCTTATGAAAAACATTTGGTTAAAGTGGTCAAAATTCACACAGATGAAAATGTGGCATATTTGTTAACTAAAGCATTTGATGGACCAAGGTTTCAATATTTGGTGGTCCATATTGGAATGCTTAACCCTTAACTGCACAGTTTAAGGGGAGGCATAAGCCTCAGGGGAGTCATATGCCTCAGGGGAGGATAATGAGTGTAAACTTTGTAGAGTTGTATAAGTTGTATAATTTTTGAGTTTTAACACTAACCCACTAATATGTTTGCAAGTTGTTTTGTGTATTTGTATGTCTTATGTCTGTTTTGCAGATGTTCTGAGATTGTAGGTTGTATGATAAAGTCACCAAGAGCAGAAGTCAAAGGAATGTGGTCAAAAATGCTGAACATGGTTTCTACTGATGAGTTGATTATGCTGAAGGTCTTACACAGTTGATAAATTAAGAAGATCTTTTCATTCATTCAAAGAAATAAGTTACAGCTTACATTCAAAGTTCCAATTGAATTACAATGATCATTCCTAAACATTTGGCTAAATAAGTACCACTACTAGCTTCTATCACTTATTTCAAAATACTTGAGGCTATGACAAGTACAATGATGAAGCTGAAGATGAAAATGGAAAAAGAAGAGGAGGAAGACTGTGAAGATGCTCAAGTAACAAAGTCAAGATAATACTCAAGAACTTTGTTCCATGGCAACATTCCTCAATCATCTACTTCAGCTTCTCCTTTCCCTTACGTATGATCTCAGTCTTCTTGCTCTGTCCAATATGTTCTTGATGTGGAAGACCAGGTCCTGGAGCAAGAAGATCCAACACCAAATTTTGTGATGTTGAAGGAGATGGATCCCTCTTACTTGATCTTGGTTGGGATCTCTCTGGTGTGGAAGGAGGAAGAAAGGTTGGATCTTCATTTTCCTCCTCTGAGGAGTCTTCATCAGAGGTATAGATGAAGGGAGAGACAAGTTCTCTCTCAGCAGGAATGGGTACAAGGCTTGATTCACTCTTCCTATGAGCATTCCATTGTCTTTCTTGTGCATCCCATCGTTTCTCCAGTTCTCTTTCAAAGTCAGGACCATCAAGCCCCCATGGATATGGTGGTAAATCTTCTTCTGATGATGGAGAAGAGGAATTTGAATCGGAGGTTTCTGGGTTTGAGGACATGATTTGGTGAAGAATTGGGTGTTAATTGGAAAATTGGGGTTTGAAAGATGATTTAGGGTAAATTGGTGACTGAGATGTGATTTGGGGGTGATTAAATAAGTAAAGTTTAGGCGTTACGATAATTAATGCGAGTTGGGTGGCACAGTAAAACCAAGATATTGACCGAAGATATTTTTACTTTTGGGTGGTTTCTGCTGAAGTTGACCATTCTTCAGCAGATTTGACTTTCATTTCTGCTAAAGGGTAAATGTTCAAATTAGAAGTTTTGAATTACACGTCAGACTAGGTCAATAATTTGTTCTAATAATTTTGACCACGATTGGGGAACTTCCAAATTTAACCCACTTTGCATATCTTTTCCTAAACAACATAATTCGCTTATCACTCCATTTAAACCAATTATTCTCTGTGTAATTCATAACCGTCTCACACAAGTTCATTCAAATGGCACAACTTGAATTGAAAGGCGATCATAACAAGTTTGCTATTCTGAAAAAGGCAAAGGGACATGAAGAATTCGATTTAATGGTGGAATTTCTACAAAGGTCAAAGATTCATTATACTTTGACACATAGTCCCAATCTGGTTTGTGAATCCTTGGTGAAGCAATTTTGGGCATCTGCTACTAAGAGATCTGCTACAGAGATTGTTGCAGAAGTTGATGGTGTAGAGTATGTGGTGACAGAAGGATTGATTAGGACAAAGCTTCAGTTGGATGATGAGAATGGTGTGTATCATTCCAACACTGCAGAGATTCTTGCTGGGCTAAGAGAAGCTGGATATCAAAGTACTGACACATCCAAGTGGCACAAGAATCAATTTTGTCCTAAGTGGAGGTATTTGGTGCATCTGCTGCTCCAATGTATAAGCAACAAGTGTGGTGGATGGAACCAATTCTCTATACAATTGGGTTGTGGTATTGTTTGTCTTTCTAAGGGTCTAACTTATAACTTCTCTAAGTTTATTTTTGATAATATGCTAGAAAACATAGATAAACAACAGCATAAATTTTTGATGTATCCTAGATTTTTACAAATGATTTTAGACATAACCACTGAAGATAGAACCCACGTGTCTATTAAAAGTCTTGGTTCTAAGTTGTTTGCCTCAATGAAAACTAATTATACTGGGGAACATCACCCTATGTTAGAGGATATGTTGCCACCTGGCAATGATAATATAGTTGAGGGTAATGATGCTGGTAATATGCCTGCTCCTAATGTTGTTGATGATGGTAATCCATCATCTTCTGGTGTTGCTGCTGATGGTAATCCTTCAGTGGTAATGGAGGAAGGGGCAGCTACAACTGCTGAACAAGTACCTATTTCTACTGACTTACCATCACCTACCACTGTACATGTGTCACCTAGTCCTACCATTTCACCAGCTCAGGATGCTCCAGTTGAGCAATTTCATGAGTTTGAAGATAATTTTCAACCTCTTGAACCTGAGTTAACAAGACTACCTTCACCCAGCCCTATGAGTAAGCCAATTAATGAAGGTTTTCCTAATGTTGTAAATGAGTCTGTTTCTCCTACTGGGTTCAATGAAGCTCCTCTTACCAATGAGCAATCAGCTGGTAGAGCAGAGGACCCTATTACTCTCACTTTTGTATATGATTCTCTTACCAGGTACATGAAAATGACTGAGGATCTCCAAAAGGAACTTGTTGATACCAAGACTACTCTTGGTAATGAAATTGAAAGTTTGAAGAGTAAGGTTCAAGATTTGGAGACACAGCTGAATCAGCAGAAGAAAAGTAAGGATGGATTGGATACTGCTGAAGTTGCTCAGGAGACAAATTTGGATTCTCTTGAAATTCTAGCTGAAGTTGCTAGACAGTCTAAGGTTGTACCTTCTAAAGCTGCTGAAGTATCTAAATCTAAACCAATAATTCTAGTCAGCAGAAGAAGAAGTACAAGACAGTATTTGGCTAGGAAAGCTGCTGAATCGTCCAAAGTGTCTAGTGGAGATGATGATGTGCTCATGACTGAAGCTACTGATATACTTCAGAAGAAACAATCAGTAAGTGGTGTTGCTGCTGAAGAATCTGCTGATCAAGTTAAAACATCAGGAGAAGTATTCTTTGTAGCAGGGAAAGAGTATATGAATTCCCCTGTTCATCATTCATTAGAGAATCAACAAGTTTCTCCTGATAGAGAGGTTCAAGAATTACATGATGAACCTATGGCAGATGTGAATGTTCCTCATGATGATATTGCTGAAGGAACAGATGATGATTTGGATGAGCTTGTTACAGCTGAAGAAAGAGCTGGACAAGAAGAACTATTCCAAGAATGGGAAGATTATAAGAAGAATACTGATATGACTGAGGAACAGCAAGCAAAGTTTGATGCAACATACGAGTCAGTCAATCAAAGATATGTTTCTACTTTGCCTATTGCCAGACAAAGAGAATTGGATGCAGCTGTTCAAGAATTTGATGAGTCAGATTGGCAGCAGATTGGACAACAAATGCTTAGTAATCCTGATGTAGCTACAGAAATTATTGGTAAAAAGGTTGAGAAGCAAGACTGGCCTTCTGAAATTGCGAAATTGATGAAGTTGAGAAAGAAGGTAGCAGATGAGTTGAAAGCTAAAGCTAAAAGAGAAAAACCTATGACTCAAGCACAGTAGAGAGATTATATGAGAACATATGTGAAAAATCAAAGCAGTTCTTTGTTTAATAGTGCTTGGTCTAAGCAAAAGGTGTGGGGACTTCCATTTAACAAACTGGTTGAGATTTATAACAAAATCAAGGCTAGGAATGACAAAGATGGAATGGGTGCTTCCAAGAATATTCCTCTCTTCAATGCTGATGCTGATGCTGCTGAAAAAGTATCTTTACCTGATACTTCTGCTGATGTACCTCATGTTGCTGCTTCATCTTATATGGATAAAGGTAAAGCAAAAGTGATGACAGCAGATCCCTCCAACTAGAAAAAGAACTAGGAAACAATTGGAGCAGGAAAGATTGGGTGAAGAGGCTGCTAGGAAGTTAGATGAGTTACAAAAAGATGAACAAAAAGCTGAACTTGCAAGATTTCATGAGCTGAAAGTAAGAGTAGTTGAAATTCAAGCTGCTAGAAACAAACAGATAGGGAAGGCTATGGATGAACAATATGCCTCTGCTGCACTTGAATCTTCTCAAGATTCTACTGATGAACAACTGGATAATCCTTCAGTGGAAACTGATGTCGCAGAAGGTGAATCTGCTGAAACAGAAGTTCTTGCTGCTATTTATATTCCTGGAAGAAGAGGCAAGAGAATGGCTAAAGTCAGATCTTCACATTCAAAACAAAGTCTAATCAATGTGAATGCTTCTGATGGTTCATTTATAAGAGAAGGATCCCCTGATGATTGGCCTGAGGGAACCAGAGATGTTTTGGTTCACTGGGAGTTAAGCAAAAATGGTCAAGTTAATACCATTTACAGATTGGATAAAACTTTCATATCCTTTACATTTCTTCAACAGATTCTACATCTTGTGGATCATCAGGATTTGGTCATTCTATATGAGTTGGTTCTTAAGTACTATGCAATTCATACTCCTGAAGGATCTGGATTGTATTTGTTGGGTGATCTTCAAGTGTTGTTTGATTCTTCTACTCCTACTGATGCAAGCTATGACATATGGAAGAACAATCAAAGATGGAAAGTTCAGAGTAGGAAGTTCTATCCTATGCCTTATGTTCATGTGTTGGAAACTGCAACAGGTCTAAGGCTTATTATGGACCTCACCAAAAGATATCCTATGAAAGTGTCCCTGATGGAGAAAATGTTAAACAAAAGTTGGAGATTCCTCCTGATTCAGTAGGGAATACAAGGTTGTTTGCTGAATCTTTGGTGAAGGTTTTCAAACAAAGGATTAAGACTTCTAGAGCTGCATCTGATTAGGGATATCATGTTGTATATTTGTTTTTATTTAGTTTAAAAAAAAAAGTAACTTGTTGTTGTATAGTTTTGTATGCAGGTTTGGTTATCAACTTACCTGATGTTGACTATTCCATCATAAAGTTGGCTAGTCCAAAGGGTACAGCTTTGGTAAAGACACATCAAATTTGTTGATAGCTGTAATGGTTTGCTCAAAACCATAGGGTTTTCAACTCACCCATGCTTTGTTGCTGAGTAGTTGAAATGGTTGTCAATTGACCATGGATTTTTCCTTTATGGATTCCAAATAATTGGCTAGCCCACATGTATATGGCTTGTCGTAAAGGCAGTGGAAAACCATATTTGGTAATCAGTTAACCAAGATGATTTTCATCAAAATAATTGGCTAGTCCTGAGCAAACGGCTACAGGTAAAGACATCTCAAATCCATTTATAGCTGATGATTTGCTAAAAATCATGTGGTTATCAGTGTACCTTTGAACACTTGGCTACTCCAGTAGTGATGGCTATTGGTAAAGAGACATCAAATCCATTATTTTCAATGATTCACCTCTCACAGGAGTTAACACACCTGGAAGTGATGAGAATAGTATGAAACTAATTTGTTTTGATGTACATTAAGTCATTTGTTGCTGCAAAGAATGGAGCTTTCATGTCTTAATTGCTGATCATAGAGATTCTGCTGAAGATGATTCTTTGCTGGTGCTATCTTATTACAATCCTCTTGGTATGTTTTTTGAAGATCTATCAAGAATCTTGAACTTAACCAGGTCAAATTCAAGATTAGGGGAGGATTGTTGGGAATTCTGTTAAGTAAGAATTCTGCTGCTATTTCTGCTGACGGTTCCTGCTGAAGAGTTGGTTCCTGCTGAAGCAGTATATCTGCTGAAGACTAGTTTCAGCATTATTAGTTTCTGCGGATTTAGTATTTCCGTATTTTATGTATTATAGTTTGGATATGCATGAGTTTATTTAAGAAGTGATAATGCATATCTTTTAGAAGTTTTAGAATATACGTTTCTTGTGAAACGGTTTAGGGTTCCTTGTGTATAAAAGGAACACACGATTATGTATTGATTAAGTTTTTAGAAAAACACTCTTATTATTATTGAAACGATCCATAGAGGATCAAGAGTTCTTAGTATCAAGCTTGTGTTTTGTTTCCGCTTTATAAATACAAGTTGCAGAGATTGTCTATTAGTGTGTTATTGATTACAGTGACATTACTAACGATTCTAGAGTGCTCAAGAAGATCTATCAAGGTCTTATAGTCTCAACATGAATGATATGTAAATAACATGAATATGATATTTAACAAGAAGTATGTTAGGGTTTTGCTTACAACTTTTGGCTTTCAATTAAGAAAGGAAGTTAGCATGTAAGGTAATGACTTAGATAGACTTAAACTTCGCCCTACTTCACTTCATGCAATCTTTCTACCCTTATATTCTTAAAAGAGAGATGATGAAAGTTGAGGTGACTTGAATAGATTCAAACTCAAGAGAAATCACCAAAGTTTCTACGGTTTGGAAGTAGTTTGATGAATCAAAACCAAACTAGAGTTTAAGTGTTGATATTGTCCTTGATTCTTGAATAAAACTTAAAGTGAACTAGCCAAAAGGGTATGGTGTTGGTGTGTGTGTTGTGGGACGGCAAGGAAGGAGGGGGAGGGGGTTTTATATGAGCTTGAGGAGGTGCTAGGAAGTAACTAAGAAGGTGTATTAAGGAGGTGCAAGACTTAGGATATTTTCTAAACTTGGTGACCAAGTTCAACACTTGTAATGATCTAAGGAATGAATGGTCAAGATCAACACACAAGGTGAATCCCCCCCCCCTATATGGCGGTTTGGGATTTCTAGGAAGGATGAGTTGGCTAGTTGATGATAATATCTTACTTATGGAGTTAGTTTTGACTCCGTAAAATGCTAACCGTAAACGATTAAGCCATAATACGTAAAACCGGGTATCGTAAAAATACGAAACTTGGAAGAATGATTAAACTTGTCAAAATACTGCATAATAAAATATAAAATGAGTGGTAGGTTCCATTGGGGTGCTAAAACCCTGCGAAAACTGGAAACACGGGTCTAAAACGCGTAATACGTAAAACGTACGAATATTGTGTAAAATTAAGAAAAGTAAAATGTTACTTTTCTAATACGATAATAATGATATAAAATGACTTATAACGTCTAGACTTGGCTCAGTCTAGTGTCGGTTGGTATTTAATGTCTTTTAAACATAAAACCGTAAGCCTAAAAATCAAGGGGTGATTTTTGGTCAAAGGAGGAGGGAAAAATATGTTGACTTTTTCCAAAAATGTGAAAACTCAAATTGTCTTAGAAACGCGGTGCAGGTATAGGCTAAGGTTACGGCTGAGTAAAAGTGCTTAAAAATGAAAATTTCTGTTTTTCACGGCCGAGGTTTATTTGGTCATATTTTTCTCAGTCATGATTAATTCTCAAATAAATTATGAGTGTATCAAACATTTTTCTGATGCGGGGAAAATTAACACGGTCGAGTTTCGTTGTGTGTAGGATTTTTGAATGACGTTTTACCCTAAAACGTGTATTTCCTTAATAACTTTCGCGAAAATGATCTGATGAGTGTCAAACTTTTATTTTGCAATGGAAATGATTTATCATACGAGAATATGAAATAAAAATCAAATTTCAGAAAAAGTGAATAGTAAAAATGAATAGTGAAATTTTCGGGAATAGAAGTTAACCTGAAAATGTGAATTGTTACATTTAGTACGCGGAATTTACTAGAACACACTAAAGGAACAAAGGTGGTAAATAAGTAAACGTGAATAATTTAAAGTGATGAACACAACATGAATGACACAAAACGATTCAATATTATTTATGAAATAATACAAGTGATCTAAACTATCACCAGGATTACAAATGTAACCTTGAATCTTTGATACGTGAAAAGGATTTTAATGATGGAAGTTATGCATGCGGTGATTGATCTAGTTATTGTTATTTGTTGGTTCACTTACTATATAAGAAGGTGACTAAGGGTTCCCTTTATAGTATAAGGAGCCCTTATTAAAAGTTGTCAAGTTGCTTAATATAATATACTTAGAGACTTATCTTATCCTAATATTACACATTTCAAGGTAAAACACTCCATATTATCTACTGAGACCTCTGTACTACTTCTACTTAACGTGTAACTTTGTACAAAGACTAATAATACAACTAAATATCTCTAAACAAAATATACTCTAACAACTTGTCGCTTAAACTGGCAGGACCTTCATCAACTAGCAGTACCTACTCACCCAGAAGGTACTGTTAGTTTATCTTCAACTACAACAAAATAAACAGGCAGTCTTAACTTATCATCTGGCAGGCTCTTCTGGCAGACTCTTTGACTTGAGTATTTTATTCCCAACAGTAAGACCTAGGAGATTCAATTCCTATAAACCTAGAAGGCCTTACAACTCAAGCAATGCTGCTAGAACACAAAACCAAACACCAAATGTTACAACTAAATGGGTGAAGAAAGAAAGTACTGCTGGGGAAGAAACAGTACTTTCAAAAAACAAGGGTGAAAAAGAAAGTGTTGATAAGAATCAACCAAAAGTTTTGGAAACAAAAACATTAATTCTTGATCATGTTTTCAAAGACAGTGGTGATTACATACTCAAAGAATTTGTCACTCCACAAGGGGAACACAAGTCAGTAATGGCTTGGGTTCCTAAAAGAAACTAACCCTTTTCATTTTTATGCAGGGCAACCCAGAAGAGGAGCTTAAAGATCATCTTATTGTTGATATTGGTTGCTCTGGCAGCATGACAGGAGAAAAGGAGCTTTTGTTAGATTTTAAGGCTTATTTTGGAGGAAAAGTTGCATTTGGGAATAATCCTGATGGAGGGAGAATCACAGGCAAAGGAACTATCAAGGCTGGAAACATTTATTTTGAGAATGTTAGATATGTGAAGGAGCTTAAATTCAATCTTTTTTCAGTTTCTCAGATCTGTGACAAGAAGTATCCTGTGTTAGTCCTTGACACAGAATGTCTCATTCTCTCTCCTGAGTTTAAATTAGAAGATGAAAAATTGGTGATGTTGAGAGCACCAAGAACCAATGATGTGTACAGCATAGACTTGAAGAATATCAATTCTACTAAGAAAGCAACATGTTTGATAGCAAGAGCAACTATGGAAGAAGCACATCAATGGCACAGAAGATTAGGGCATGTTAATTTCAAAAACATCAACAAGCTGGTTAAAAGAAATTTAGTTAAAGGTTTACCTTCTAAAACATTCAAGAATGATCACTCTTATCTAGCTTGCAAGAAGGGTAAACAACATAAGGCTTCATGTAAAAAGATTAAAGAGAGAACCATAAGAGAGCCTTTGGAATTGATACATATGGATCTGTTTGGACCTGTTTCAGTTGTTAGTTTGAACAAGAAGAAGTACTGTCTGGTTGTCACAGATGACTGTAGCATATTTAGTTGGGTCTTTTTCTTAAGTTTTAAAGATGAAACTTTTGATGCTATTCATGATCATATAATAGCACTTGAAAATCAGTTAAGACTCAAGGTTAGAGGCATTAGATGTGATAATGGGACTGAATTCAAGAATCAGCTAATGGATGAATTTTGTGCCAAGAAAGGAATTAAGAGAGAATTCAGTATTGCGAGAACTCCTCAGCAGAATGGAGTTGCAGAAAGGAAGAACAGAACTTTAATAGAAGCAGCAAGGACAATGCTTGCAGATTCCCAATTACCTATTCTATTTTGGGCTGAAGCTGTAAGTGCTGCTTGTTATGTGTTGAATAGAGTATCAGTGATAAAACCTCAAATGAAGACTCCTTATGAGTTAATCATGGGAAAGAAACCAAGCATCAAGTTTATGAAACCTTTTGGATGTTCCCTGACTATTTTAAATATTGCTGATAATTTGGGAAAATTTGATGGAAAGTCAGATGAAGGATACTTATTGGGATATTGTACCAATAACAAAGGATTCAGAGTGTACAACAGGGCTACCAAGAAGGTTCAAGAATGTCTTCATGTTGAATTTCTAGAAGAACAAGAAAATCAAAAAGGAAAAGGTCCTGATTGGATGTTTGATCTTGATTTAATGGCTTCATCCATGAATTATGTGCCTGTTAGAGAAGAAAATCAAGTTGTTCCCAATGAAGAAGAATCACAATACATTGTTCATGGAATTAATACAATATCTAAAGATGTTCCTGATGAAGAATATAGTGAAAAGAAGAAAAGTACTGTTGAACCTCAAAGTACTGTTGAACCTCAAAGTACTGTTGAGCCTCAAAGTACTGTTCAACCTAACTCCTCAGTGTCTGATGAAGATCAAGCCATCCAAGATGAACTTAATAGGATGCTTTCTCAAGAAGTAATTGAAAAATCTTATGAAGATGATCAAAGGAGAGCTTATGAGGCAGAAAAGAAGAAGAAGTCTAAAGACACAGATCTTTTGGATAGTACTTTGCATAAAAGTACTGCTCCACCATTTGAAAGTACCTCTTGTGTTTTAGATACATCAAATTGGATCATTGCGGACGATTTGAATGATCCAACAATGCCTGCCTTAGAAGATACTGATGATGAGTTGGAAAAGGAAGGCATTTTCTCAGATTCCAATGAAGAACCTGATTTCACAAACTTGGAAGATAATCTTGAAGTTTCACTAATCCCCACCTTGAAAATTCATAAAGATCATCCTGTCAGTAAGATTATTGGGCCTTCTACCTCAGGAGTGCTCACCAGAACAAAAGTTAAGAATTTGTCTCAACAACATACTTCTTTACTTAGCTTTGTTTACAAGCAGAATATGGTGAATCATAAGGATCAGCAGATGTGCTTATTTACTTGCTTTCTGTCTCAAGAAGAACCTAAGACAGTAGCACAAGCATTAGCCAAGGAAAATTGGGTTGAAGCTATGCAAGAGGAACTCTTACAATTCAAACTTCAAGAAGTGTAGGTATTATGTGATTTACCTGATGGTAAGAGACTAATTGGAACAAAATGGGTCTTTAGGGTTAAAAGAGATGAAAGGGGGAATGTAATCAAGAATAAGGCAAGGTGCGGAAAACTAGAAGGGGGGTTGAATAGTTTTACGTCTTTTTAATTTTATGAAAACTTAGTTGTTTAAAACAAAACTTCGTTTCTAGTTTATGTGAGATCAATACTTGTATACTTATAAGTACTTATATCTACGCAAGTAAATAATAACAATATGGATGAGTATGAATTATAAGAACTTATATCTACGCAAGTAAACAATAACAATATAGACAAGTATTTTTACGTCCCTTTTTATTTATGAAAACTTAGTTTAGCTTTAAAGCCTTGTTTACTCTTAAAACTTTGATTCGATCTTATGTGAACTCAAGTCTTGAACAATATGAACAACTATATCGAGCGAGGTATGAAAAATGATAACGATGTAAGCTAAGTATGTAAAATCAACACATGCATAATATAGACAATTATAGCTATATACAAGATGTAAGTAAGTAAGCTAAGTAATAAGTTAGAGTTGGAAAGATCTAACCGCGAGACAAAGGATTTATAGTGGGTCGGCTACAAGGACACCTTCCTTTCCCTACTCTACTCCCCGAGTCACCTACTCGAGAGTTTTCTTCACTATGTCAACAAGCTCCCTTATGGCGGAGAAAACCTTACACAACTTGTCTTACACCTATTAACGACACTAAGCTAAATGTCGAGTTCTAATCGTAGCTAGAACCAATCTCACACCACAACACGTCTTATCACAACTTATGCACACCACGACTTATACACACTACGACTTAGCATGACTTCTTCACGCCACGACTTAGCACGACTTCTACACACCACGACTTCACACCTTCACGGCTTCACGACATCTTCTTCTTCACAACACTACTTCTTCTCTTCTTCACAACACTACTTATATATCACTACTTCTATTTACAACTTCTACTCCTAGATCTATCTAGTTACAATACTATCACACCTTCAACAATACTTCACAACTTGATGTTGAAGGAGTATTCTTCTCTTGCACTTTGAGAGATGAGAGGTGAGGGAATGAATCACTTGAAACAAGGATTAACAATTATATGATCAAAGGGTTTTTAGGAGGATGTTTAGAGAGATTTGGATCTGAAAATTTCCGTGCAAGAGGTAAGAAAAATACCAGGTTTGAGGTGGTATTTATAGGAGAAAATTTTTGACAGATTCTGACAGAGGAGCGTGGCCGGCCCCCTTAATACATGGCCGGTCCCCTTAAAATTAAGGGGGCCGCCCCTTATAATTAAAGGGGCCGCCCAGCTGTAACGACAATAATCTTTGTCTTTTTCTGGGGAAAGTTTATTTGGTGAAAAACTAACTGATTGTGGTTAAAAATTTGAATTCATATATTTACTATGAATTAAACATTTTCCTTTATTACCAAAAATGTTTTTCAAAAATATATAATAAGTTTATTTAATTTTATAAACTTTGTATTATTTAAATAAACATCCCTTTGATCATAAAATGTATTACTCACTGATGTGCTATTTGTTAGTGCAAGTTTTAAATTTATAAGGGTGAATTACCAAATCTAGAAACAACAAATACGAGCAAGTGTACTCGTCCGTTATAGCAAGATATGATGGTAAGTCGGGATCGTTCGCAGGGATTTGTGAGTGAATCGAAATATAAGTCTAAAAGTAAATCTCTAATGTACACAAATAAGATAATAAGCAAATTCAATAAATTAAAAACTACACTTGTTTAGACTAGTTTTCTACTTAATGACACACACGATTGTGATAACTTTTGATAACATGTTGGTTGAGATAATTAGATGGTGATCGAATCTATTGTTTCTACAAGTTAAACTTCGGCCAAGAGTTTAGTTCATAAAAATAAGCTTTAGGTGTAAACCAATCAATTCAAGATCTATCCAAGGTTCATAAGGTATGGTGGATATCTTAAACACAAGACAAACTTTTATTACCAATCAAATACTCTTAGGAAATGGTCAATACAAAAGGTAACCTCTTCATAGACAAAAAGGTCACAATCGTTTATAAACATTTAAACTTTCATCCTATTAAAGGTTTACAAACAATCCGATTTGATGTTATAAAAGAATTCTTATTACAATCATACTTCTTGTTTCTTTGTTTAGTCAAGAATAATTATGGTGAAAAACAATCATTCATAGACAAATGATTATAACTAGTTGAGTAATAACAAATCTTTCGACCTTTGAAACTATTGTCAATTAGTTAACCTTGGCTAAACAAATGTCACGATGAAACTTAAGGTACAATTGGTTCTTTAGATTGACTTGAAATTGAATTAAAACATGTTATTACAATCATCACTATCACTAAGTATAAAACATCATCAAAACAAGTGTAAAAAGATTACTAGCCCCTCATGGCAAACATGCAAATAAACTCAGAATATTTAACATAAGAATCCATGGTTATAAGTCTTACAATGCTTTGAAATTGATAACTAATGACAAGGTATTGATAACCTAAGAGTTGGTGATGATTTCTTGAGATTTTTGGATTCCAAATGTTGCTTCCTTGGTCCTCCAAAGTTCCTGGTTCTTTCTGCACGAATTTTCCTCCTTAGAGAGCTAGAAGATGATAATAATTATGTGTAGTAATGAAAGTAAATGGTATTTTCAATTGTGTGTTGAATGGTATTGAGTTATGCACTTTTGAGGTCCCTTATAGGCTTGTCCAACACTCATGGTAATAAATAAGAACTTAAATGCTTGAACTTGGACAATAAGACACTAAAAAGGGCCTAGAACCATGGGACAAAAGACCAAGATTCGTGCACAAAAGGTTGGCAATAACATGCAGCTTCGGCCATCCGTACGGTTGTGGGTTGGCACCGATCGGTTGGTGAAAGGTAATTATGGCCATCCGATCGGTTTCACACCAACCGATCGGATGGTAATTTCTGGCAGCTTTGGACTTTGACTTGTGTAGCTCTTTATGTACTATCCAAACTTGATTAACTTCTGAACTAGGAACTTTGAGATGACAAAACTTAGGTTCTCATATGAATTACTTCATAGATTGGACTTTTGAGCTTGAGAATCTTCGTGTAATCGCGTATACTTCAATTCCTTCACTTTTTCTCCATTTTTCCTGTATTTGGCTACATATGCTACAAAAACATACTTTGATACGATTTAGTGGTAAAAGCATATAAAAACAACCAAATAACATACACAAAAGCACTAATAACGCTTATAAAAACATGTTAACTTTGAGCGTTATCACTCACTTGTTTATTCATACCTTAAGTGATTATGTTGGATGAGATGATATAAACTTGCTTAAAACTTGTTTACGTATTAACTTTGCGTTTAATGTTCTTATATTTTGTGATCGTCAAAACTTAAGGATATCGAAAAATATTAATAACATTTTTATACATTATTTATATCAACAATCTCACCCTTTTTGATGATTACAAAATCTAAACTCATTAAACAAAAAATTAATATGTATGCAAGTTTTTAGTGTGAGTTTATATCACTTCTCCCCCTTTTCGTTAACATCAAAAAGGTTATCCCGAAGAATGTATAGCTCCCCCTTGAAGTGTACTCCCCCTCGTTTTGAGGTCATAAGAAATCGAGATATGGAATGCTTGTAAAAATATTTAGAGCACAAGCAATATATATATATATATATATATATATATATATATATATATATATATATATATATATATATGCATGGAACAAATATAAGATAACTAACAAGAATAATTCAAATAGATTATGTTGAAAACATAATCATTAATACATAAGCATATATATATATATATATATATATATATATATATATATATATATATATATATATATATATATATATATATATATATATATATATATATATATATATATATATATATATGCTTTTTTAGCAAATTACACTAGATAATACTAAGTTGCCAACTTGAGGTCTCTTGGACTTGCTTGGAACACAAAAGGTTTGTGGAGATTTTATTTGAAGATGGGAATCATGGTAGTTGGATTTAGTGGAGATAGATTTTTGTTGGAATAGTGTTTGGAGAGTTTGGTGGTTGTTGATGGGAAGCATGGTAGTTGGCTTCATGTAAGCTTCATGGGATAGGATTGAAGTTTGGTAGGTTGATTGGTGATGAGGAGAAGTGTGCATTAAGGGATGTTATGGGTGATAATGAAAGGGTGATGTCTACGGATGCATTTTCAATGGTAAGTTGTGGGTTTGGAGCGGTTGATGAATTGTTGTTGTCTTGAGTGAGTGATGGGTTTGAGTTTTTCCTAGTGAGGAGGTATTCAATCCAAGTGAGGTGTTCTTCCAAGAGAATGGTTTGTTTTTGTAGGTAAATGAAACAAGGACAATAGTGGGTATGATGCTCAACTTGCTTTAAGTGGAGTGAGCGAGGGAGACAATTTGAGTAGGGTGATAAAGGTGGTTGGTCCAAGTTGCATAGAACAAGATGCATGACAAGAAGAGCACTTAGCTCATGAGCTTCTTTTCGCTCCTCAACGACCTTTCATTGTTCTGACGAAGGTGATTATGGAGGTGTTGGGTTGTGATTAGCGATGGATGATCGGATATGCAACATGGGAATATCATGTGTGTTGCTAGGAAGTGGTGGTGTTACTCTTGGTGGTGGAAACATTTGTGAGTTTAGGTAGTCATTGATGGATGTGGATGACGGTATTGAAGAAGAGGATGTTCCACGAGTAGAGGGTGTTTTGGATGGCGCATTTGGTGCATTAGGATATGAGCATTGAAGTTGAGGTGATGAGGTTTGTTGGGATCATAGTTTTACTATTTTATGAAGTCTCGGTCATTTGTAATAATAGGTTGCTTAAGTTATTATTTATTTACATTTATGTTATTGTTTCAAGTTTAGTAGGCTTAAGTCATATGGTCCATGGGCCCTAAAAGCCCACACGTTTGTAAGAAGGGGAAGGAGTAGGATGTTGCCCTAGCTCCTTCCCTATATATAGTATGCTTAGGTCTATGTAATACTTGGTTGGTTATGTGAAATATTAAGGAAACTCTTGCAATTCTATTTCTCATTCTCATAATCATCCGAATCTCTTTTCTCATCTCATTCTTCTATCATTCTTATACTTGTGTTTACTAAATGGTGACCTAACAAGTGGTATCATTCGCCTACTAGAGTTTGAAGTGTGTTTCTTTGATTTAACGTGGGGATTTGGTGCTTATTTTTCATCTTTTTGCATTTTTCTTTGTTTCTTTCACTCAAATCTTGAAGCTTGGACAAGTTTCAAGGTTGATATAGTGATTTGAAGCTTAGTTTTTGCATAAAGTAGTGATTTTTAAGGTTTTTTTTTTAAGGTTTTATAGCTTCTTTGATATTGGAAAACTAGTTTTTGGTAGAAAAATCTTCAATGGTTAGTGTTTTCTAAGTATTGGTGAAGTTATTTGATCAAAAGTACCTTATTTCTAAGCATTTTTTCTTCAAAAATTTGAGATTCTTCAAGTTTCTGACCAGTTTACGCGTAAATTTGGTGAATAGTACGATTCTAAAGCTGTCAACAGTACTTTTTGTCCTTTTTACGCATAACTTTTGGCCTAAAACCCTTTTCTTACGCGTAACTAAGGTCAAAACCCTTTTCTTACGCGTAACTCTAGTCAAAACCCTGTTTTTACGCGTTACTTGGAAGTCTACGCCTTAAAACCTAAGAGTAAAGTCATTTTCTACGAGTAAGTTTGAATTCCTACGCTCAAGTCAGATCCTACGCTTAAACTTTACGCATAAGTTGATCTTACGCGTAAGTCTCAGATTCTACGCTTAACCTTCAACTAAGATCTTCTCCTTGTGTTCCGGTGACTCAGTACTTCCCTAGCTTGGATAAGTTAGTGGAACACTTCGACTTCGGATATCTTTCAAGCTTGGATAAGTTTGGAAGATTTGTTTGGTTGTATAACCTTACGCATAAGTCTAAACTTACGCATAAGCCAAAGCTTACGCGTAAAGAGTAAACTTACGCCTAAACTTATTGTTTACGCATAACTAAACTCTTTACGCATAACCTAATAGTTTACGCGTAAGAATATAGTTATGCGTAAGAATTCTACTTACCCCAAGGATTTTTGAACTTAATCAAAGGAACGTGCATTTCAATCTTCTACAAAGATCCATTTATACACAAGTGTTCTAAGATGTCTCAACCACCTAATCACTACTTCCCTCATACTTAGCAACATCAACATCAGCAGTATCAGCAACATCAACATCAGCAGTATCAGCAACAACAATACCTTCCGCACCAAATAAATCAACAACCTTCTAAAAAACAAACGTATAATCCACTACATCATTACCTTATGATGCAACAACATCAGATCATTCCTCAACAACAACCATATCAAGTGCCACTACAAAACACTCAGTTTTCCTCCAAACAACCTCACTGGTTTGACAGAATGTGTGAAGTTATTACAACTCAACAATCCCGACATGAGGCAGGATCACTTGAAACACCTCCAATGCTTACACCTGGGAACTATGTTCAATGGTCAAGTCGATTCTTACGATTTATTGAATTGAAGAAACCTCATGGGAAGTTCTTAAAGCAAGTGATCCTTGAAGGACCATTTGAGTGGCCAACAAGATTTCAAGCTGGTGATCCACACGCTGATCCTCCACGTCCTCCTGGTGATAGACCCCTTCCAGAATCTGCACTCACTGAAGAACAGAAACTACATCGTGAAGCTGATCAGTATGCAATGGCTTATATACTTCAAGGTATACCTAATCCGTTCTATCGAAGTGTCGATGCTCAGAAAACAGCCAAAGCTATGTGCGAACACGTTCATCTCCTTATGGAAGGAACTCAACTGAACAAAGATGACATGGAATCCAAACTCTACATGGAATACACTGACATCACAATTGAACCAGGAGAGACACTTGAATCCTACTATCATCGTTTCACAAATGTGGTCAATGATCTGGAACGTCATAAAATCACAGTACCAAGGATCGCTGTGAACTCCAAATTTGTTGGTAGTCTTGGCCCTGATTGGCATAAATATGTGACATTTGTTCGTCAAACGAAGAATCTTCATGATGCTCCATATGGTTTGTTATATGATTTTCTGAAACACCATGAACCTGAAGTGGAAAAAGATCGAGCTCTACGAGGAGGATACACATCCACACCAACACCAAATTCTTTGGCTCTCGTAGCTCAATCTCCATATGCTCCACCACCAATGTCCAATCATGCATACGTTCAAGAGCAAAACTACTTCAGTTATCCACAATCTTCCACCTCGAACCAAATGGTCCCTTATGATTCATCTCCACAAGATTCTTCTACTCAACTTGTTCCGTCAAACAACAATGATGCTGTGTACTACTCCAACTCCAATGATGATGACGATGATCACTTTAATACGTTGAATCAGGGACTTGCTCTTATTGCTCGTGCTTTCAGCAAATTCTCCAACAAAACAAACAACCGTCAACGTTCATCTTCTAACACAAGGAATCAAGCTGTTGTCAATGATGGAAGAGTGGAAATTCAGAATCGTAACTATGGTAGATCTGGTTCAGGAAGTTCTTCAGGAAACTTTGGGAATGGTCAGAGGTTTAGTAACAATGCGGGGTTCCGGAACAACTCAGGGTCTTCTCAGCAAAGGTCTGAACCAGTTGCAACTAGAAACTCCAACTCAGGGAATGCAGTGTGGTGCTATAACTGTAATGAACAAGGTCATATAGCTACAGCATGTCTGAAACCGAGAACTCGGGGTAGTAAGTTTCACAAGCAGGCATTACTTATGGCTCTTCAAGATGAAAAAGATGGACATTTCCCTGAACAGGACAACAACTTCATGGCAAATGTGAACAACGATGATGACATGGAAGATCTGGAAGCCAATGCTGCTGTGATGCTTATGGCCAACATGCAGGAACTTAAACTCAATGATTCAGGTCCAGTGTATGACACTGACGGCTTGTCTCAGGTACATGACCTCAATGCATGCCTTATTAATGATATAGTCTCACCGTCTGCTCATGAATCAGATATGGCGCAAGTTGTTCCATCTAAATCATCTTCATCTTCTCAAACAGATGAACAAATAAGCACAGTTGTCATATTTGATGATGACACAGTTGTTTCATTTGATGATCCTATTGAGAATGATAACAATGATCATTTAGAACAACATGAACCATCATTTGATCCAGACCCTGACCTAATATTGTTATCTAAACAACTGGATGCTCAACAATTGCAAATCATTAAATGCAACGAGAAAAATAAAGCTTTAAAAGAACAAAATGCGTCACTTTCAAGAGATATTGAGTGTTATAAAATTCAGCTTTCAAATCAGGAAGATAAGATTAAACATGCTAGAAGTTTTGAAAAAGCTTTTCAAGATTCTTACAACAAAGAACAAGATCTTCAACGCAAAATGCAAGATTTAATTGAGGCACACGGAAAGTTGATTTCGAAACTTGAAAGTGAAAAGTGTGAATTGAAAATGCAAGTTGAACGTCTTCAAACAGAACTTTCAAAAACAGAAACAGAATTGTCAAATTGTCAAAAGGATTTTTGTGAACATAAAATACGAAAAAGGAAGTATATAGATGACTTACTCGGTGATATTGTTGATCTTGAAAAACAACTCAAAGAATTTCGTAACATTGTTTACAAACACGGGAACTCTGTCACAACAATTCAGAAATTTACTTTAAAGCCGAGACCCGATAAAGGATTTGCACTTGGCGATTACAATTCAATGTTTCTTCACACGGCATTCAAAGATATTCCAAAAATTTACAGTATGGATTATTTGCTTGATAATACGATTGTGCGTGCTGTTGTTTTTGATACTGAGGAAGAAGAAGAACTTGAAGACGAGAGTCGGTCAAAAATGAGTAATGTTCAATATTGGACACCATATGACTATTCTAAGGCTCCAATTAAGTTTGTTACTCAAAATGACTTACCTGAGAAATCATGGTTTATCGAAGAGTCATATGTTTCATCTTCTAATGCGGCCCCTGCCCAAACTGTAGCACAAATAAATGGTCCTTTACCATCATCCGGTGAACTTTCACCCTTACCAAAAAGTGTTCGTGTCTTAAATTATTTCAAAACTTTTATGGAAGACATCGAAATTTTGGAGGAAACAATTGCACGCAATTCTGAAATAAAAGTTGAAACTTTTCAATCCGCTTACGAGCGAGAAAAAAGAGATATTTTTCAAAAACAAATACTGCCAATTGTCAAACACCTCCGTCTCTGTGCTACACGTTGGGATCAGGAACTTCAAAAGAAGATAAAAAATATGATAAACGTTTTCAATGCAACTGAAAATGACATTTTGGTTCAAAAGCAAAGAAATACAGTTTTAAAAAATGATGTTGATCGACTCTTGGAACAAGTTCTCAATGCTGATATTTTGTCTGTTATCATGAATGATCTTTATAAATCTGGTACTTCTATGCTTGAGAATAATCATTGCGTTGATAATAACTTGTTGAATGCGGAAATTGAGACACTCAAACAGGAAAATGATAAGTTGAGAAGTTTAAATGATGATGTGACAAAACAATTTTCAAAAGAAATTTGTCTACTCAAACAGAGGATTGAATGGTGTCAAGCTCAAAGTATTGAACGAGAATTGGAACTTCAAAAACAAAATCTTTCAACCTCTTGTCAGCCTTGCAAAAACAATGAGTCTTTCAAAAGTTTGTGTCTCAAATACGAGCAAGAAATTGCAGATTTAAAAATTGAAAATGACACATTTCTACAAAACCACATTGACATTAAACATTGCAATGGCATACTTGAGTCAAATATTCAGGATAAGAATCACATCATCATTGATTTGAAAGAGAAAATTAAGATACTCCAAAAAGGAAAAATGGTTGACACCACGGTGATAGCACCAGGAATGTATAAATTAGACAAAACTGATAAAGGAAAAGTTGTTCAAAATACTAATGTTGATAACTCCACTTCTACAGGACTAGTCTCCCCTAATAGCGTTAGCAGACCCAAGCGACAAAGTAAAAAGAAGAATAGGCTCTGGCAACGTAAGAGAGGATCACTAGAAGCTCAAGAAGTAGAAGACCAACTTAGGAATTTGAATAAAACTCATGTTGCATCAGATTTAGATTCTAATCTGGCAAATTGTAATCAAAATCTAAATGTAACGAATGATGAACCTTTGAATGTTTTGACTATTAATGCATCTTGTGTGTTTTGTCGTAAAAGTGTATCATCTGGTGATCATACAAAATGTATTGCTAATTCTCTCCTTTATCGTCATAAGAAACGTAGGACAAGCATTCCTCTTAGGCCCACTACTGCATCTAAGTCTATCTTAGGAAAGCCGCCTCCTATGGTTTCAAATGATGTTAATGTCACCCCCATAAGTGCAGAAAACAAGACTAGGAATCAGCCAAACACTAGTGAATTCACAATTAAGAAAGCACGAACTAGTTGGAATTGGCAACGTTGGTTACAACACAAACCAGACTTTAAATGGATTCCTAAATTGTTGAATAAAGGTATCACTAACCAACAGGAACCCGCACTTTCTTTGGGTTCCACCCTTACTTCTGTTCCATCTGTGTCTTCTTCTTGTGATGCAGGTGGTACAGATCGTTCTCTAGATTGTTGATAGCGGATGCACCCGACATATGACAAGAAATCTCAAACTGTTACACAACTTTGTCTCAAAGTTTATTGGTACTGTCAGATTCGGGAATGATCATTACGCTCTAATCATGGGATATGGTGACTATATCAGCGGGAACATTGAAATTAGTCGTGTTTACTATGTGGAAGGCCTTGGACACAACCTTTTCTCTGTTGGTCAATTCTGTGATGGGGATCTAGAAGTTGCATTTCGTGAGAAAACCTGCTTTGTTCGTGACTTACAAGGAAACGATCTAATGTCTGGCTCACGTGGCTCCAATCTTTATACAATTTCGATGTCAGATATGATTGCAACATCTCCGATATGTCTTCTCTCCAAAGCGGAATCGACTAAATCTTGGTTATGGCACAAACGTCTTTCGCACTTGAATTTCAAAACTATGACTGACCTTGCTCGGTTCAAACTTGTTGATGGACTTCCAAGATTCCGTTTCACCAAAGATCACTTATGTCCTGCCTGTGAACAAGGAAAAAGTACTCGGGCTCATTTTCCTTAAAAACCTGAGCACAGTACGAATCATGTTCTCCAACTGCTTCATATGGATTTGTGTGGACCGATGCGTGTTCAAAGTATCAACGGTAAACGCTACATTCTTGTAATTGTGGATGATTATTCCAGATGGACTTGGGTATATTTCTTACGAAGTAAAGATCAGGCTCCTTCAATGATCATCACCTTTCTCACTAAAATTCAAGTTCAGCTACGCAACACGGTACGAATAGTTAGAACTAACAATGGAACTGAATTCAAGAATCAGACACTTAGGTCATATTATGAGAAAGTGGGAATTGAACATCAAACATCTATTCCTAGAAGCCCAGAACAGAATGGAGTTGTTGAAAGATGCAACAGAACGTTAGTGGAAGCTGCTAGAACTATGTTGATTAATGCTCAATTACCAGATTACTTGTGGGCAGAAGCTGTTTCAACCGCATGTTATACTCAAAACCGTTGCATGATCACAAAACGCCATCGCAAAACACCATATCAAATTGTTCACAAAAGAAAACCGAACATTGATTACTTTCATGTATTTGGAGCACTTTGTTATCCGAAGAATGATCGTGATGATTTAGGTAAACTTAAAGCAAAGGCTGACATCGGAGTGTTCGTTGGATATTGTGAAAATTCCAAAGGTTTTCGGATATGGAATCGTCGAACAAGAGAAATTCAAGAAACCATTCACGCTAATTTTGATGAGCTCACACAAATGGCTTCTGAGCAACACAGCTTAGGACCCGAATTTAACCGTCTTAACTCTCTGGCATCTTTAGCTGAACCATTGCCACTCAACCGCAAAGAATTAGAAACCTTGTTTGCTCCACTGTTTGATGACACAATTGAATACCGTCCTACTGAGGTCCTACCTTCCGCTGCTCAACCTGACAATATTCCTGTACCTAACTCACCTCAACAAACTTCTACAACTGTTGAGAGAGACGGTCCTCCAATTGTATCACCATCTACAGCAGAACAAACTGGTTCTAACTCCCGCCATCCAGCTGAAGATCCAACACCACTATCAGTTCCACAACCCGCAGAGCATGATCCTGATGCGTTCTTCAATCCGTTTGCACCGGCTCCTACAGTTCCTGATATAGCTGAGTCGTCAACACGCAATTTGGATCCTGCTAACATGCGAGATACTTATCAACTACACCCTTCAACACACAAATGGACTCGAGACCATCCACTAGTTCATATTATTGGCCATCCAGATGCACCTGTAATGACAAGACAACGACTTCACACTGATGGAGAAACTTGTATATATGCACTCACAGTTTGTCACGAAGAACCAAAGAACATCAAAGAAGCAATGACTTATGACAAATGGATTGAATCTATGCAAGAGGAATTTCAACAGTTCATACGATTAGAAGTCTGGGAATTAGTTGAAAGACCTGACGGAGTCTTTGTCATCGGGTTAAAATGGATCTGGAAGAATAAACTTGATGCAGAAGGGACTGTCATACGCAACAAATCACGTCTGGTAGCGAAAGGATACTCTCAACTGGAAGGACTTGATTTTGCTGAATCCTTTGCTCCAGTGGCTCGACATGAAGCTGTTCGGATCTTTTTGGCTTATGCTGCACACAGGAATATGGTGGTTTACCAAATGGATGTGAAAACAGCATTTCTTAATGGAGAACTCCGTGAAGAAGTTTATGTTAGCCAACCTGAAGGCTTCGTTGATCCTGAGCGTCCTAATCATGTTTACCGACTCAAAAAGGCACTCTACGGACTTAAGCAAGCCCCACGGGCGTGGTATGACAAACTGTCCACTTTCTTACTGGCCAATAAATTTTCTAAAGGATCGGTGGATCCAACACTGTTTACAAAAACCTACGGGGAGGACTTACTTGTTGTTCAAATATATGTCGATGACATCATTTTTGCCTCAACGAAACGAAGTTACTCTAATGATTTTGCAAAATTAATGAAAGATAATTTTGAAATGTCCATGATGGGTGAACTTTCGTTCTTTCTAGGATTACAAGTTCATCAATCACCCCATGGAATTTTTATAAATCAGTCTAAATATGCTCTTGAAATTTTAAAGAAACATGGAATGATGTCTTGTGATACTTATAATACACCAATGGGCTATACCACAAAACTAGATGCTGATTTACATGGGACTCCAGTTGACCCTACCAAATACCGAAGTATGATTGGGTCCCTCATGTATCTCACAGCTAGTAGACCTGATATAGTATTTGCTGTCTACATGTGCTCTCGCTATCAGTCTAAACCAACTGAAAAACACCTCAGTGAGGTTAAAAGAATCCATCGATACATAAAGGGAACCATTAACTTGGGAATCTGGTATCCGAAGGATTCTGGTTTTGAACTAATTACTTTTTCAGATGCTGATCATGCAGGATGTTTAGACACACGCAAAAGTACATCTGGTGGATTACAATTTCTCGGAGACAAACTCGTGTCATGGCAATCTAAGAAGCAGGACCGCACTTCACTGTCGTCTACAGAATCTGAATACGTAGCCATGTCTGCTTGTTGTGCTCAAGTCATCTGGATGAGATCACAACTTAAGGACTACGGCTACCTATTCAACAAGATTCCTATCTACTGTGATTCAAAGAGTGCAATTGCTATCTCCTGCAACACAGTGCATCACTGCAAATCCAAACACATCGATCTCCGATATCACTTCATCAAAGAGCATGTGGAAAAGGGTACCGTTGAACTTTATTTTGTTGGAACTGAGTACCAACTGGCGGACTTACTTACCAAATCCTTAGAACCATCAAAGTTTGCTAGTCTAGTTCACCAAATTGGTATGCGATGTTTGACTCCAGAGGATCTGGAAAAGTTTTTAAAACACAATTGATCGTCAAACATCAAAACTATCTTTGTAAATATTTTTCAAAAACAAAAATACAAAAATATAAAACCAATCGAAAACTCAAAAAAAAAAAAAAAAAAAAAAAAAAAAAAAAAAAAAAAAAAAGATTTTTGGTCTTCTTTCAAAAAAAAAAACAAAAAAAACAAAAAAAACAAGAAAAATGCAAGTATAAACCACTTTCAACACTATTTTATAAAAATGTCTTCAATTATTTAAAACAAGTGTTGAGGGGGAGGAAAAGTAATGATTTTTTCTAGTTTCTCAAAAATATTTTTGCTTTTTATACTTGCATTTTACCAAAAAATAATTACATTTTTTATCATAAGTGTTCATTCAAAAGTGTTTCGGGTTACTCTCCTTGACCTACATAATTAACTTTTCAGTATTTGACTACGGTCTAAGGTCGAGGGGGAGTACCACAAGTTGTTCTTATCATGTCTTGGTGTTAACTAACGAAAGTTACATGTGATTAAGTGTTTAAGCATTAAGAATTAATGTTAGTTAAGGTTAAGGGACTAATAGTGTCAATACATGAATCTTGTTTAACTTTTAGTCAAAACCTAACTTGGACCGAACATTTACTCCACCTGCAAAATTATTTACTACCCTCAACAACCTAATCTACGATCCACAATCATTTGCTTAATCCGGTTATCAAACTTCAAATCTGTAAGTATGTATGTGCTTTGATCATGATTTCTAACAAAGTTTTTAAATTTCATAACAATCCAACGGCTCAATCAATCACAATCGTTTAATTTGTATTTAAGTTGTGCGTAATCAAGAACCCAGAAATTTATGATTGTTATGGTTGAATTTGTTAGTGGGAAATGTTCTCTAGATGATTAGAAACATGTCTTCACACTCTAAGTGAACCCAGAAACATCAATTGATCAAGTTTCAAATTAGGGTTCATACGTGTGATTTAGGGGTTCTTGAGTTTGAGCATTAGGATTGAAATTAGTGATGGGGATAGTGTTCTTGTATGCCTAGGATCATTTGTATATGGTTTAATTGCATCTTAATCATGTTTAGATCTAGAATCAAAGGTTTAGGGTTCGTATGACACTAGCAGATTTAATCTTGAGATTCTGTGGATGATTTGTGTTAATAATTGAACCATATGATCCTTATGTTGTTAGAAACATTTGCCCCATGCTTATACATACCCAGATTCAAGTTTAATTGTGTTTGTGATTAAGTGTTCATACATGTTTACGCGTTAAATCGAATTTAGGCATGTTTACGCGTTAAATTGGGTATTTTAGTGTGTTATAATGATTATTGATCAGTGGTTGTGTGTTAAACCTTTCAGGAATCAAACTACTCTTATTACGAAAGGTGAATTTTCTAGAAAAGGCAACCTTACGCGTTAATAGTTCATCCTACGCGTTAATTGTTCATCCTACTCGTAAGATTGAATCTTACGCTTAAGATTCGACACGTGGACAAACTGTGTCTTGGATTAGACATAGTTTACGAATAAATGTAACTCTTACGCATAAGTTCTGACCTTACGCATAAGTCTGGAACTTACGCATAAGTCATTACCTACGCATAAGTTACATCTTTACGCTTAAGGGTAATCCTACGCGTAAGTTTCAATTCCTACGCCTAAGATTTATCTTACGCATAAAATTGATCTTACGCATAAGATTCACCTTACGCGTAATATTCTAACTTACGCGTAGCTTTTGCACTTACGCATTATTTCTACTCTTACGCTTAAGTCAGGTTACGCGTAAAGTTACCCACTTACGCGTAAACTTGTCAAAATCCAAAAATTTTCTAAGTGTTGGGAAATTTTCCAAAGTGTAACTTCTTGTAATGATAAACTTATGTTGTAACTGAATTGTTTTAAGTTTCTACCAAGTAATATAACTCAAGTTTGTCATATATCAAAAGTTTTCACACACACAATAACCCCCACTGATCAATGTATAACATGCAATTCTTGATATGTACTTCATAATTGAATGTATTTGCTAACCTAGTCAACAATTGCCATGTTTGTGTTTGTTTATGATCTATTCAGATGGCAGAACACAACGACATTCCATACGGACCAGAGCCCGAACCTAAGCTTTCATGGGAAGAGACTTTCCCAGATAACTACACCAGGAAGATTGGAAAGAACAACCTTCGTATCAACTTCAACAAGATGACCTGCAACGAGTCCTCTTGTATTGTGGCTACAGATGCTCTCCTTTACCACCCGAATAAGCTGCTGTTTACCAAGTCCGCCTCGGTTTCCTGCTTCTACATCCACCAGTTCTGGCATACACTACAGTTAGATCTCGAGGAGGCTTCCTTCACCTGTACACTTCATAACCGTGAGGTCTCTGTGGATATTGATGTGCTCAGGAATGTACTCGGTTTACCAGAACTCGGCCCTAATGAGGAGTATGTTACAGTCCCCATTGAAGAAGAGTTGATAATGTGGTTAAGGGATATTGGGTATGACAAATCAGAAGAAGTTATTACCAGACATTCTAGGGTCAACATTAGGTATCTTCCACAACCATGGAGAACCCTATACATACTGATTGCCAAGTCCTTATCTGGCAGAGATACTGGGCATGAACATCCAAAGCTCCAACACCTCAAACTCTTCTGGGCAGTGGCTTACGTGAAGAAAGTTGATTATGCCAGCATCATTTGGGAAGACCTGGTGTGGCACATTCAACACAAGACTACTAACATCCCGTTTGTCCGTTTCACAAAACTACTCATCGAAGGCTTTCTTCGTGAGTACGATGATATCCCACAGAGACTCGATGACAAATAGAAGAACACATTCAGAAATGAACATACTCTCAGAGTCGTCAAGAGAATGGACACCAGCACACGCAAGCAGGGAAAGAAACTTCCCGATTGTCTCTTGACCGACAAAGTGAAGGCTTGCACAAACTACAAGTATTATGAACAAGCTCTTTGATGCGTGGGAATCGCACCTTGCTTTACCTCTCGAGGGATCTCGCGAGGCTTACAACCCCCACCAGGTAGTGTACCTGATCGTTGTAGTATAGTATAGTGACAAGTACCGGGGGATTGATCGTTCAGCTTAGGAATAGTGTCGCTAGGATTAGAAAGCCTAATTAAAAGTTCTAGAGATGAAAGATGATTATTTTTGTGTTTTTATATTTTATGAAAGCAAGTAAAATCTCGGGTTTTGGAAGAGTGGGCGGAATTAGTTGTTATTCAACTAACCCAAAAACTACTTTATAACTAATTAAACTAATGAAAATGAAATTAAGCTAATATTAAACTAAGGTTGTGAGCAGTATTTGGAGAAATTGTGTTTACTTAGACTTCATTACTCCCTAGATATCTTTTACATGTCAATTACTTGTTACACTTGTATGGATGACGGATTGTATTCCTTAATACCATTCGTGGGGTGGCATACATAACTCCCCAACTCTATGAGCTCTTATCTCCTCCTACACCATGACCCAGCACAACTATAGGGATTGTAAACAGTGGCTCATGCATTAAATACAACCAATAAAGACCTAGTACGCCTCGGTTCATGTTTCTTAAGACGTTCAAGCATGTTACCATTTGGAGATCTGCCAGTTTTCTTAAGCCTAACATATAATATCATTCATCCAAGAACAAGAATTGACAAGTAATCAACACATAATCAACATCCAGGTTTCATTAGATCTAAGCAAACACAAAGTAAATCTAGCCTAGCATAGTAGAATTAAGATAAGGGCAAAAGATAAACAACCAACACATAGACATATTGATTGAATTAAGAGTATACTTATCTCAATTACAATGCAAGGTCTCAAGGGTTTGGAACCCTTGAAAAACCTGTAAAAGAGGCACCAAAATCGTCTTTAGGGTTTCACCAAAACTTCTCTTCCTTTTATGAAAAAACTAGAAAACTATATATAGGAAAATCGTCCTGACGGCGTCAAGAGTAAAATCTGACGCCGTCAACTCGCCGCCATACACTTCCTCGGACGCCCTAGATCCAATTGTGACGGCCTTGGTGACGCCGTCACCACCTACGGTATATTAATCTTGGCTACTTTGACGCCGTCATCTCTTCATCTGACGCCGTCACCAGCTACGGTAAAATATTCATCTTGTCTGACGCCGTCAAGAGTAACCCCTTGACGCCGTCACCTTGTATTTCCAGCTTGGATTTTTGGTACTTTGTCGTTTTCTTCACTTTATGCTCCAAAAACGTCCAAAATAGCCTCTTTTCCAGAATTCACTCTCTAAACACCTAAAATCACAAAAGGAACGATTTAGGGCAATATTTGATCAAATAAAGTCGGATTCGGGCTTAAATGACCCCCTAAAAACGGATCATTTTTCGCCTCATCATATACCCTTACACTTGAGATTTGCTTGTCCTCAAGCAAATGAGCTTTTATTCTACTCAAAAGACAAGTTAGGGGTCATTTAACACTAATATAAAAGTAATTACAACAAATAATCGTTCCACTAAAGACCAATAGACAAGCACGGAGGTCATACACAAGCACCTGACAAATAGTGTTTAGATACTCACATCTCTCGGGTGTAATAAAGTAATATAACATTATGGAAATGGAAGATATCTCTCACTACCTGTCATAACAAAATAGATTACCATAGGCTTGAGAAAGGATCATACCTCCACTATATGGCGTAAGCACCTAGGATAAACTATCAAAGAGGTCTTTAAAAAGGGTTATAACGTTAGGTGTAGGGATATGAATTACACGGTTTTGTTGGATATAGGGAATTTTACTGGTGGCGAGTTAACAATCTTAGTAAATTACATGTACAAGATGGCGTTGCTAAGCCAAGACTAAACTCGACTTAAGCTAATAAATGAAAAATAACAAAAACATAAAATGAACATAGAATAAAAATGGGATGGTAGTCCGTATGTTTTTTCTCTTTTTCTTTTCTATTTCTGTTTTTTTTTTTTTTCCTTTTCTTATTTTTTTTTATTTTATTTTATTTATTTATTTTTTTTTTTGCATACACTCTTACCCTACCATCCAAAATAATACATCATAGGGGTATGAACGTCCCCCTTACACTTGAATCTTTACATACTTTACATTAAACTATTCTAATGACTCGAATTAAGAAAATCAAAACACTTGGAGCACTTTTAAGATTAACGTACATATGGGGGTAATAATATGATGTTCTTCCCCATTACTCCATAAAATAAGTACTTACCCATGAGTCCCAATCGTCCCAAAACAATATGTACAAGGATATGACTCGACTTAGCAACCATGTAATCAATTAGAAAGTTAACTTAGGGTTTAACAAATAACAATAATGCACTAAAGATGAGCGCATACACGGAAGGCTAAGGCGATTTGGTTGTACATTTAAGTGGGGTGTAACAAATTCTTCCTTTAAGTAAGATGCTTAAAGTTAGAAACGAAAAGATAGGCTCGGAGGGGTGTACTAGGGGTATCGTGTACTAAAAATGAGTACAACGCTAAGGGTGTGGGAAAAATTAGTTGACTTAACTAGCCAAGTAATATGACTTAAATGGTCAAGTAATTATAATATGGGTTTAACACAAGGGTGATCCTAATGCCTCTTATCATGTAGTAAATCCTACCACACGAATGTAGTCTCACTAGCGGTCTCGGAATGTATCACTAACGCAAGTTCTAGAATCTAAATGCTACCGGTACACTCATAAGCACCAATAATAAATGCTTTTCCTATCAAAACTAAAGGCGAACCTCACATCTTTGGGTGGAAAATTTTTCTGAATATACGGTTATGTGCTTGTCATACAACCTCCTATCCATGAGACGCTTGCTATGGCTAAAGTTTCACTCCTAAATGTTGTAAAAAATTTTAAATTTGGCGCTAAAATTACACTAACAAGTATTTCTCATAGTTTTATTACTCATCTACTATCAAACAAAACAAACTCAAGCGAAAGTGCATATGTAAGGTATCATCTTTTTATCCTCCCCTTACACTTAGGATGAACATTGTCCCCAATGTTCAAGTAAAGAATGTAAAAGTGAAAAAGTAAAGAGAATGAAATCAAATACTCCCCTGATTCGCTCGGTATGGATTTTAGGTTGGCCAAGTTAGATCTTCCTCCAAGAAAATGAACAATCAAAGCTTCCCTTCCAGAATATAAATCATCTTCTTGTCTTAAATAACCTGTAAATCCTGACAAAAGTAGACAAGGCAACCTCGCGTAAAATCGGCGGCATCCTATATAAGTTACTAAATCCTAGAAAACAAAGTAAGATATAATGCTTGTGGAATGAAGTTTGCAGATTTCCTGGAGATTATAAAACTTAATAATTCACAAAAACCATAAGACTCCGTTAGAAAAACAAAACGGGTAAAATTTCCAGATTTTGACTCCTGACGCCGTCAAGAGCAATTGCCTGACGCCGTCAGAATGGACCTGCAGAAATCTTTATGTTAAGTTTCCGGAAAATTTCTAGAAAAACCTTGTCCTACTTCCTGGAAAATCCTGCAAAACTTCATTATGACTCAATACAAGCATTTGACTCTAACAAATACGAATATACATGTTCATTAAATATTGTGGAGAATCATGATCGGTTTGTTCTTAAAAACATATTTGGGGTTTCCCCTTACACTTATCTTTTGCAAAAATACCTTTAGGTTGAAGTTAAGACTAGGCCAAACAACATAATAAAGTATTTCACATTTTAATTGAGAAACATGATCAACCAACAATAAAAATAAAACATGCATACAGAAGCAAATAACAATCAAACAATTAAAATCACACAAAACATGGGTTGCCTCCCAAGAAGTGCTTTTCTTTATTTACGAGTCTTGTAGCTAGACTCAAAGTCGTGGGTTACTACGTGATTTCATCATTGGTTCCACTCTCTAGGTCATCTTCTAAACTAGTGTCGCTCTCATAGTGTAAGTACTTTGGGTCTTCAAATTCGAAAACATCCCTTCGATACTTAGAGCCAAGCTTACTAACATCCTTAAAGAACCCACAAGATAAATCAGAAACATTTCTACAACCTCTTCTGACATCGTCATCACACAAGACAAGTTGGGAGCTCATAACATTGAGCCCGTCGCAATCTATCTCCTAAGGTCTCTTCTCTTGTATGGCGTTTGGTATGAAATCCTCCTAATCCCGTCAGTGAAAGTCATGATTCCGTTCAAGTCATCCACTATCAACTTAGTGATTTCACAAAAGGGTGCTCCAAATACGACTTGCGATAACCTAGGGTCAACAAAGTCCTCTATGTTGTCCACAATTGTGAACTCCATAGGGAATGCCATATTTCCTATGAACACTTGGATTTCATGATCCTTACCAACCACTTTCTCTCCCTTGTAAATCATCCCCCATCTGCAGATATTGTTATAGTGAAACAATGACATGAAATTCTTTGGCAGGAACACATTAATGTATACGTTCTCGAAGTGTTTGTGACCGATCATGCAAGGGATTTTTAGGTTATTCGGATCACGTCGTTTGATCTTTTTCAACTCTCCTCCCTTTTACCCGTATGGATTCCCCTCAAGGGAGGGACGATACTCATAAACTTCCTCACCATCCCCTCGAAAAATTACCGTTCTCACACCATTGGTGAATAATACACTACCATCTTTCTCGTCAAGGATTGCTCCCGATTCATTGATAAATGGCATCCCAAGGACAAGGTTGGTCAATGCTTGATTGGCGAGAGGGTCCACGTCATCAACCACGGTGAGGTCAGTATCGTAATCAAGTTCTCCAATCCTAATTGATACATTCTCTATTACTTTCTTGCATACGACGTCCTCTGGGAAGGTTTTGTGGTATAGAGAAAGTGGGATTACGCTGACCGGGAAGCTAGGATCTATATGGCTATTTATTAAGACCTTTCCCTCAACGGTACAGGGGATTTTGAAAAGCTTAGAGTCGTTCCCCTTGGGTTGATTGCTATCCATACTTATAGCATCCTCTTTTTCGGATTCTTTTATAACCGATTTGCTCAAAATAGTTGGGTCTTTCTCCTGTTCCTCCGATGTCTCGTTCCAATCATCCAGTTTGTCGGATTTCTGCGCGGTGCACTGCTCGGGTGAGTTGGTAGGTTTCCTTGCCGAAGCGTGGTCAACCTTTGGTGTCTCATCATTCGTTGTCTGACTAAGGTTGTCAGTTTGTTGTTGGGTTGGTTTGGGTGCAGCAGCTGATATTGTGGTGATGGTGTTTACAAAGTGGATCGGTCTAGAGGGGTTGATATGTCCTTTCTTGTCAGGGGATAGATGTTTGAATAGCTTGCTAGGACTTTTTATCTTTACAGGGGAGGCTGCTGGACTCATGACGGTACCAGACTTAACCTCATCAACGTGAATGGGCTTATTATCAATATGCTCTTTGATAGCCGTCAACAGATTACAAATCTTGTTGTTTACGTCAGCCTGCTGTTGTTTGAATTTTGCCTCTAGTGTAGTGAGCTGCAGTTCTTGAGAAAGAATGAATTTTTTTAAAGCATCTTCACAGCTTTGCCTAGGGGTATTTTGTGACGGAAAATGTTCGGACCAAGTGAGCGGTGAGGAGTCATTAAATGATACACTTCGTGTTTGGTACCCTCTAAAATTAGGTTTATCCTTCCATGCCTCATATGCTTCGGCAGAAGTTCGAGGACCCTACCCTACGTGTGATGATGTGAATTCGTTATAAGCACGTTTTGGAAGTTCCATGCAGTTGTAGGTCTCATGAGGGCCATTGCAAAGTTTGCATGTAGAAGTGATTCTGCTTACTTGGCTTGAAGGCTTATGAATTTCGTAAGATTTCATGAGAGACTTGACTCGACCTTCAAGTTCCATGATCCTACGGTCGGGAGTGCTTGAATTGTTCGAAGGCAAAGATATTGCCTTGACCGTTTTGTTCATAGAGAGCAAGATCTTCTATGAGTTCCCATGATTGTTCCGCACTAAGATCACGTAGCTTACCACCGGCCGATTGGTCAATGGTTCGCCTCGGGGGATATCGATATGGTCATAGAAAATTTGGACTTGGAGCCAAAGATCTATGCCATGATGAGGGACTTTTTGGAGTAAGTCCTTGAAACGAGTCCATGCTTCGTAAAGAGATTCATTTTGACGTTGTTGGAACATCAAGATGTCATTTCTAAGCTTAGTAGTTCTCCCCGATGGGAAAAATTGAGCAAGGAAACGAGTGGTGAGATCATCCCATGTGGTGATGGATCCCGCGGGTAAACGCTCAAGCCATTGACTAGCTTGATCCCGTAGAGAGAATTGGAATAGGCGTAAACGGGTAGTCTCTCTAGTTTCAACACCTAGGTCTATGGAATCTACAATTTTGAGGAAGTCCTTAAGGTGTTGGTTTGGATCTTCGGAACGAAGTCCATGGAATGCACATCCGCTTTGCACCAACCGGATGGTGTCGGATCGCAAGGAGGTCACATTGGCTCCGGTGAGCTCAATGGTGTTTCGGTAGCCTTGGTGGCTAGGTCGGGAATACTCTCCTAAGGTTCGGGGCCTAAGGGGTTCTAATGGTGGGTTTTGTTGTGGTGGGATGACGGGTTCAAAGATGTTACCACCTTCCATGATGTTGGATGGTAAAGAGTTACGAACAAAGGCACGAAGAAATAAGATAGACTAAAGAAGACCTAAAAATAAAAATAAAAATCTTACTAGAAAGGAATCTAGCAAGTAGACCTAATAAAAAGAAATCCTAACCTAGACAATAACTATTCCCCGGCAGCGGCGCCAAAAACTTGATGCGTGGGAATCGCACCTTGCTTTACCTCTCGAGGGATCTCGCGAGGCTTACAACCCCCACCAGGCAGTGTACCTGATCGTTGTAGTATAGTATAGTGACAAGTACCGGGGGATTGATCGTTCAGCTTAGGAATAGTGTCGCTAGGATTAGAAAGCCTAATTAAAAGTTCTAGAGATGAAAGATGATTATTTTTGTGTTTTTATATTTTATGAAAGCAAGTAAAATCTCGGGTTTTGGAAGAGTGGGCGGAATTAGTTGTTATTCAACTAACCCAAAAACTACTTTATAACTAATTAAACTAATGAAAATGAAATTAAGCTAATATTAAACTAAGGTTGTGAGCAGTATTTGGAGAAATTGTGTTTACTTATACTTCATTACTCCCTAGATATCTTTTACATGTCAATTACTTGTTACACTTGTATGGATGACGGATTGTATTCCTTAATACCATTCGTGGGGTGGCATACATAACTCCCCAACTCTATGAGCTCTTATCTCCTCCTACACCATGACCCAGCACAACTATAGGGATTGTAAACAGTGGCTCATGCATTAAATACAACCAATAAAGACCTAGTACACCTCGGTTCATGTTTCTTAAGACGTTCAAGCATGTTACCATTTGGAGATCTGCCAGTTTTCTTAAGCCTAACATATAATATCATTCATCCAAGAACAAGAATAGACAAGTAATCAACACATAATCAACATCCAGGTTTCATTAGATCTAAGCAAACACAAAGTAAATCTAGCCTAGCATAGTAGAATTAAGATAAGGGCAAAAGATAAACAACCAACACATAGACATATTGATTGAATTAAGAGTATACTTATCTCAATTACAATGCAAGGTCTCAAGGGTTTGGAACCCTTGAAAAACCTGTAAAAGAGGCACCAAAATCGTCTTTAGGGTTTCACCAAAACTTCTCTTCTTTTTATGAAAAAACTAGAAAACTATATATAGGAAAATCGTCCTGACGGCGTCAAGAGTAAAATCTGACGCCGTCAACTCGCCGCCATACACTTCCTCGGACGCCCTAGATCCAATTGTGACGGCCTTGGTGACGCCGTCACCACCTACGGTAAATTAATCTTGGCCACTTTGACGCCGTCATCTCTTCATCTGACGCCGTCACCAGCTACGGTAAAATATTCATCTTGTCTGACGCCGTCAAGAGTAACCCCTTGACGCCGTCACCTTGTATTTCCAGCTTGGATTTTTGGTACTTTGTCGTTTTCTTCACTTTATGCTCCAAAAACGTCCAAAATAGCCTCTTTTCCAGAATTCACTCTCCAAACACCTAAAATCACAAAAGGAACGATTTAGGGCAATATTTGATCAAATAAAGTCGGATTCGGGCTTAAATGACCCCCTAAAAACGGATCATTTTTCGCCTCATCACTCTTCAGGATGACAAAGTTGGTTTCTTGGATGAAGCTCAACCATTCAGGGGAAAGACAGGTACCAAGACTGGAAGCTCTGGCAGCTCAACAAAGTCCAAATCTAAGAAGAAGAAGGGTACTCCTAAAAGAAGAATTCCTACCAAGCAGCCCGCATCTATTCCCGAACCTGGATGGTTTCCCTCACCACAATCTTCTCCGAAGCCGTCTGACTCTGAACAAACCGAATCTGATGAAGGTCCACAGTATAGGGAAGCATATGCTAATATTGAGAAAGATGAGAATCTTGAAGACATCGATTGGGATAAAGACATTGATGAAATTGCTGACAATGCCGTATATCCATCATACCTCAATCAAAGACCATTCACTGAAGCTCAGACGATGCTGGAAGAAGAAAGGATTAGAAGATAAAAGATGAAGGAACCGGTTACAGCTGTACAAGAGCCTGAAGGCCTTTCAGTCGAAGAAGAAAATGAAAGGGCTCTCAACTTAGGTCTCCTCCACAGCCGTATTGATACATTCAATGCTGATCTACCACCACCTCCAGTGTTCTCTCAGACCACCGAAGCTGGCGGGTCAAGCAGCATTCCTGAGCCTACCACAGGGATCAACACAGACTTAGTTGCTTATGATAATCCCTCAGTATCTCCCACTGACATTGACATGATTATGGGAGAGGAAGAAGAGGAAGATCCCATGGATACTGATGCTCCAAGGCTTATGACTATGGAAGAAATGGAGCTCAGAGAAAGGGCTCAGGAAGAGGAACTGAAAAGAAAACAAGAAGCTGAAGAGGCCAGGCTTGAAGAGCTCGCTCAAGCTAAACTAGAAGAAACTATCAGAATGGAAGAGAGCAGGAAAGCAGAAGAGGCAGCCAAGCTGGCTGAAGAAAAACTGAAGAAGGAAGAAGAAGAAGCCAGGCTTGCTGACGAACTAAGGCTTAAAGCCGAGGCAGCCAAGCTGGCTGAAGAAAAGTTAAAGAAGGAAGAAGAAGCCAGGGTTGCTGAAGAACTAAGACTTAAAGCCGAAGCCGATAAACTGGCAGAAGAACAAAGGGTGAAAGAAGAGGCAGCCAAAGAAATGAAAGTTGATCAACCCGAACCATGGAAAGGAGATGACAAAGACTCTACCACCATCATTGAATCCACACAGTCATCACCTCCTGCATCTGAATCAACACATGACAAATCTATCAAGAAACCAAGCACCAAAGCCTCTGCTGCATCAAAGTTACTCAAGTCAGCTTTCAAGAGAGTACATGATAAGAAGAGAAGCAGACTGGAAGATCAGGTTGCAAGTGTTGCTGAATTGACGAAGCTGAATTCGAACGTCCAAGAGCTACAAGATAAAGTTGATACTTTCTTAGCTAAAGACGTACAAGAGAACTTGGAAGCCGCACTAGCAGCTCAAGCACAAGAGTACATGGCTCAACACATAGTTGCTGAAAGATCTGCTGGCACCCATGAGAGATGAACTCACCAAGTTCGCGGAACATGCTGTCAAGAAAGTAATTCGATCCACGACTTTTACTCTTCGAGCCGACAAGTCTACTGCTCCTCTACCAGGACTATCTTTGGATGATTTGGAAACTCAACTCTTAGAAAAGCTGGCAAACAAGTTCACCTTGACTCCTGAAGAAGCCAAAATCCTAGAAGCACTAAAAGACAAGATGAACAAAGAGACTTGCAGCACAGAGGCAGATAAGCTGAAGCGACAAAGAGATGATGAAGACAGGGATCCGAATTCTCAGGTAAAGAAACAAAAACAAGCCGAAGGACCCTCATCTCATACACCGGTCATCCCCCCAACCACAACAACCTCCACACACCAACCAAAGGCATCAGGTTCTGCTCCCAAGGCACATGACCATTTCGAATACACCGGTGGTGACGACATTCCTCAACCCGATGAAGTTCCAGAACCGTCATCCAAGAAGAAGAAAGCAAGAAAAGGAAAGGATCATCAACCCAAACCGAAAACCTCATCTAAAGGAAATGAACCCAAGAAACCCAAAACCATCCTTCAATGGCTCGATAAAGATGAGACTGCCGAGTATTCCTGGTTTGAGAAGATGATCAATTCACAACCACCACTGGAAGACAATCAGGAACCTCAAGATGGTCGAACAGTGGAATATGCTCAATTACTTCAGCACAAGTTTAAGATGAAAAAGATGAATAAGAAAGAGCTGCGAAGAATTACGAATGAAGCATTTAATCTTCTCAGAGATCGGTCGGCAAACTCCATCGAGCTTGAGTATCATCTGGAAAATATTGCTCGAGCCATGTCAAGCGATATTGGCTGGATTAACCCTGAATCTTTTGTCGATCCGGTCACGAAGAAATCCGCACCCTACATTACTGACTGGTCGAAACCACTACCAATGGTTGGGAGGCCTAATGAACCAAAGATCCCGTACATGTTCGTCTTCAATACAGACTTGGAATTTTTGAAGCTTGGAAGTACGATCGAGAAGAAGTACGTTACCTCACTCGCCTTTCTCCCTGCAGCTCGATATCTCAACAATGCCATCGAAGAAGAAGCTACAGCTTTATTCGTTGACAAAATTGTTGAATATGACCGGAATGCACTCTACGGCATTCGTCACTGGCCAAAAAACCGGGCACAATACTATCGAAGCAGCAGACTTAATCAGACGATGGGCGATGTGGCAAGTGATTTGAAGATAGTCTCCATTCAGTTCATTTCGACTGTCACTCACTTTGGGTACCCCTTCCTTAGCAAAATCACACTCAAAAGACTTGATGAAAAGGAGTACGACATTTCCGAGTCTGACTTTCCACGACTACTCCTCAATGACATCGAAGACTTGTATCTGCTCAAAGTTCAAGGCAAACTCTGTGGCTTGCCAAAAGAGATACAACTTGCCTTTATCCAAGCTCTCCTAATATTTATCAGGCAAATAGTCATCAGAGAAAGAGTAGAAGACCTTCAGTTAGGAGTGGAAAGCTATCAGAAGAAGCTCAATCTCACCAAACCCAACATGTTCAACATCCCCGACCTTCAACATCTGCCTCAATACACCTTGATCAAGCATCCATTTGGGTTCACCTACCGCAGTGTTAATGGTCGCAACTGCTTCATGGCTTACACCGAAATTCAGAAGTTCTGTGATGAAACATTGAAGTTCGTCAGAGATGGAATCAAGAGCAGAGTCGATGACATTGCTTTGGGTAAATCGAAACGGTGGAATACGACAGAGGTCAGGGATGCCCG
This sequence comes from Artemisia argyi, assembly GCA_030686995.1. Taxonomy (NCBI): domain Eukaryota; kingdom Viridiplantae; phylum Streptophyta; class Magnoliopsida; order Asterales; family Asteraceae; genus Artemisia; species Artemisia argyi. The sequence continues at coordinate 1,654,279 of CM060695.1, read as the reverse complement.
CAGATTCATCTTAAGAATTGAAAACCGATTGAAGCGAAGGGATCAGTTCAGGAGATTGGAAAGCTATGTTGGAGGAAGATCAAAGTTTCCGGTGTTGACATTTCAGAGACCTGATTGGTAGTATAATTGTAAGAATTTTATTTGATTTGTCAATATTATATCTCATAATGGCTTGTGCACGCATTACAGTGCACAACCCGTACTTGTAAAGAAAGGACCCTGAGGTACGCTTCAGTGCCTCAATCCTAAAATAAGGAGCGAAGGCTTCTTACTTTTGAGTAGAATTAATCAAACATTTATGATTTTTCATAATTCCGCTCAAAAGGACAAGTATTTCACCTCAATAAGACCTAATCACTTGTTGAGGGGGAGCACTTGTCAAAACAAAATACTTTGCTCTAAATCAAAAGTTCTTGGTGAATCTCCCCGTAAGACTCAAAAAGCATATTTTAATCAAATGTTTGTCAAAAACAACATCTTATATGCTATTTTTGAGGGGGAGAAAAGGAAAGTGATTAAAATATGAAAGTTAAAAGTTGCTGTAATGTCAAATCTCATGCGAGCTAGACTCAGATTCACCCAGGAATTGACGAAACATAAAAAGTTAGTAAAATCGAAAAGACTTTTCCTCGACGGGTAATAACATCAAGTTAGTTATTAGAGCTAGTTGTCACCTAAAAGCTGACAATGGAACTCTTTAACTAGCCACGTAAGCGTGTCTCGAAAAGGATTAGTCTTAGTAGAAATTTACCGTTTCGAGAAACTTTCTGTGGACTTGAACAGGCCGGGTAATAACTTCAAGCTAGTATAACTAGTGATGTAAGCGTGTCTCGAATCGGTCTTGTTCACGAAAAGTGGATCAATTCAAAAGTGCTTGCTCCTCCCGCATGTGCAAATTTATTAAATACTTATGAGCACATGTGCAGGGGGAGCCCTTCAAAAGTGTACACAAAACTCTCAAAGTATTAAACAAAATATTTGATTAACACAAACACTTTGAGAGATTTTATATCAAAGGTTTCTTGGCTACTGTCAGAGTTATAAGGTAATTAAGATAGGAATAACCGTCCTATGATCCGCAAGAGCCGGAGGGATCTACCCAAGGACATCACCAATAGTTAGAAGTAGAAGTCCTTAGGTATGATACGAAAAAAGGAGAAAAGAATGAAAGGGAAAGAAGGAGTTGAAGAATTAAAAAGAAAAGTAAAGAAAAGGGTGAAAAGAAATAGCCCTCCAGATGATTCAACCTTAGGGCAGACACCGGGTTCAATACGTATGCTACTGGCAGTTGCTTTAAACAACACCGGTATTGAAGATTAAGCCGTCATGGACCCAGTGACGCAATGCACTAAACCTTCTTAACCACTCAAGTTCTCTTAAAAGGACTTGTTTCATTCTCACGGGGAACCCGCGTAACCTATCGACCTATCTCTTAGAGACGGTTGATATTGAAGCAGGAGACCCCTCCCCAGTCTCCGCATAGGAAACCTAGGTGTGCACTAATAGAGTCTAGAGCCTTGAGATACATCAAAGATCTCTTAGGAACACTTAGTATTTCTACAACTGGTGTTCTACATCAATGGGCATCAGTTGTAAACTATCGAGTCCTTCGCAGATCTTAGCAATCTGCCAAGAACGTTTATGAGAGGATTACATAAGTATTTCTCAATGATTGAACGGAAATCCTGCCAGGGTCAACATCAAACAGCCCTGACAGCAGGTCACTTCGGTAACCCCACAAGGGTTACGCTTAGTGTTTGCGGTGGTTCCATACCGGTCTACAGTCGTGGAGTGATCCCCAGCGACTCACCCAGTCATTGAGCTACCTAGTAGGTCTCATAAGCTCCTTCGGGAGTATCTGATATGGGAACGGCCTGGATAAGGATTAGAAGGAGTCTTCACAATATGCTGTTGATGAGCTCTAATTCCTTATCCGTAAGTACCGGTTGTTTTATTGCTAACTGTTTACTCGCAGGTACCTCACTTCCATGATGGTAGATTCCAACATGCTCATACATACATCTTGAAGTCAAAGAAAGCTCCCCCAAAGATCTTAGCAACACAAAGTTCAAAGAAAGATTCTACACCAACTAGAAGAATCTACAAAGTATAAAGACAAAGATCTCAATGCATGAAAAGGAACTTCTTGTACGTGAAAGTCTAAATCCAAAGATGTATGGGTATGTTGGAATGGAGCTCAACCACCACAGACGCAGGATTGACGAATGGCAGATTACCTCACAACACAATCACTACAACATCATCAAATAACAAAGACAAAGAGCAAAGTACATTCATTATCATTCAAATCATTTTTGAAGACGTCTAGAGTTTTATATGTCACAAGTCTACGACAAAGATGAAGACGTCAAGCAACCATGATGACCGACCCTTAGGGGGAGATTGTTGGGATCATAGTTTTACTATTTTATGAAGTCTCGGTCATTTGTAATAATAGGTTGCTTAAGTTATTATTTATTTACATTTATGTTATTGTTTCAAGTTTACTAGGCTTAAGTCATATGGTCCATGGGCCCTAAAAGCCCACACGTTTGTAAGAAGGGGAAGGAGTAGGATGTTGCCCTAGCTCCTTCCCTATATATAGTATGCTTAGGTCTATGTAATACTTGGTTGGTTATGTGAAATATTAAGGAAACTCTTGCAATTCTATTTCTCATTCTCATAATCATCCCAATCCCTTTTCTCATCTCATTCTTCTATCATTCTTATACTTGTGTTTACTAAATGGTGACCTAACAAGGTTGTGTTGTCATCTTTGGTTAAGTCAATGAAGAGTTGTTTAGGAGTGATGATGAGGATCTTTTGTTTCTTTGTTGTTTTGGAAATGGAAGTTTTTGGTGAATCCATGGTGGATTATGGTGATGTGTGTTGGAGGTGAAGGGTGAGATGAAGGTGTACTTGGGTGATGTGATGGATGGTTGGTTATTATGATGTGGTTTGTGATAGTGTTCATTTGAGTGAACATGAGGTTTGTGTATCATGAAGTATGGTTTGACCTTCATGGGTTAAGTTGTAGTGGTGATGACACACTTTGTAGAGTGTAGGGAATGGTTTCATGGTTGAATCATTTTATGAGGATGACTAGATGGAGTTATTGGTGAGGATGGGAGATGAGTATCAAGTGTTGTGATTGGTGAGAGTGAAATAGCGATGTTCACGGAAGGGATGCCTTGGTTTTTCATTTCACTTTGGTGGTTTGAGTGTGTAAAGGTTATGAGGTTTGAGTGTAAGGTAGAAGGGTATAGGTGAGTAAAGGTTATGAGATTTGAGTGTGTAAAGATTATGAGGTTTGGTTTCGGGCAAGTCCAACTCTTTAAGGCAACTATGCATGTATTATCTTAATGGAATATGCATGAAAAGTATATAGGCAAATAAACATGTAACATAATTACAACTACGCATGCATGCAAACTTACTAAAGTAATAGATCAAGCAATTAAGACATTCTACCTAACATAGTGCAAGGGCAAAAGCAACTAATGAATGAGACACTAGTGATGGAACAAATGTGATAGTGTAATTCTTGATTTTGTTCTAGTGTATGCCTATATGAAACAAATACGGAGTTAAGATCGTTTCGACTCCTATAAAAGAAAAACAAATTTTCCTAAGAAACGATCCTTGATCTCCTTGATTTAGCTTTGCTCACTTCTAAGTGTCATGTATATGTATATATTGGATTATATATATATATATATATATATATATATATATATATATATATATATATAGACAATCGAGAGTGAGACTATTGTGCATGGTTTGATAGAAAAATGTTATTATCATTATTCAACAATGAGTTCTCCTAAACATGAGAATGATTTTAAAAATTGAATTGGGGTTTCCTTTGAAAACATATTGATGCAATAACAAAATATCCCAATTCCTGATTTTGTGCAAAATAGAATCCTAGACTCAGATTAGTGAAAAAGTAGAGAAAATTTGGAAATTTATTTCTCAGATGGCCGGCCCCCTTAAAGTGAGGCCGGTCACCTTAATGTTTAAGGGGGCCACCCTTATGAATTTAAGGGGTCCGCCCATCTGACAGAAAAGAAATTTTCAGAACTTTGATTTTTCAGAAGATTTTAAGTATTCCAAGAATTTAATCAATTTGCTCCATCATTCCTAATCCTAAACGCAAGTGATTAAATAGTACATGCTAAAGGGGTTTGGTAAACATATCGGCAACGTTATCTTCCAAAGCTACCTTTTCTACATAACCTATGATCATGAGTGATTGATTAAGTTGTTTTATATGTAAGAGTGTTGAGTAGGGTATATCCTAACTTCTATAGTTCCTTTGTTTTCGCATGCTTATCTAACTTAATGCCATAGTCTAGGAGAGCTTGTTTCATCACTAGTTTTCTTACGCGAGGGATCTAATCCTACTTCTATATTAACGATTGATCCACTTAACTCATTTCACTTCATCACCATGAGTTTGCTAATAGTGGATATAGAAGATTTCCATTTTCTATTATGTTCGGCAATGAACAATTTCATCTTATTCCTAGGAAAGTCAACTAATGATGTTTCTAGGTTATAGGTATATAAGCTATTATGTGCGTATATATGTTTAAGAGTTACAAACAATATATATGTATAGCTAAGCATGTAAATTATAGCGGTGAACTTAAAAGAAACGCGTACCTTTTAGTCTTCAATGGAATATCTTCAAGCACTTCAAGTGACCATGTTGACTTATAGAAGTCATTTGTAGATGATATTCCAACTTCTTCCAAGATTGACAGCTTAGCCACTTGGTCCCCATTGTCTCATTGGTCCAAAGTTGTTTGGTCCAAACATATTCAACATTTGGCTAGGATGCATGTATGGTGGTAATATTCCCCAAGGATTGTAACTTGGTTGATAATTCCACATTTGATGACTAGTATTATTGTAGTTTTGTCTATTTTGGTTTCTTCTAGGTTGAGGTGTTTTAGATCGAGTATGAAGATTGTTTGGTTTTCTTGGTGGTGGAGTTTTAGATCTTAATTTAGCTTTAGAGGATCCTACTTCGGTTTTTAAGGATGGTTTATAAAAAGTTTTTACTTTTTCATCATTCGCAATGGGTATTTTTCTATCTTTTGTAAGTATATACTTAGGTTTTGATTCTAATGATTTTTGTTTACTAGATTCACATTCAAACTTTATACTTTTATATTCACTAGTTGAAACATTAGTTGAGGTTAATCCTAGACCGGTTTTATCTCCCGAAGTTTCTTGAACACTTATTATTTTCTTAAGTGGGTTACTACTATTTTTAAACTTGTCAAGTTTGAAAATTTCATCTTTAAGTTTTTCGTTTTCATTTTTAACCTCTATGCATGTTTTACATTCTATAAAAACTTCTTTTCCTTTTTCCAAATGTTGTAGTATAATTTCTAATTCGAGTATTACATTTTCTAATAGATTATTAATATGTTTTAGTGACTTATTTTTAGCTATAACCTTTTGACCTAATTTGCATAACCTATTATATTCACTATCTATGTCTTTTTCGTCTAATGATAAATTTTCGTCACTAAAGTATTCGGTTTCGGAACGTACCTCGCTTGATGTCTTAGCCATAAGACACTTCTCCTCATTTGTGATTTCTTTCTCATCGTCATCGCTATCACTCCAACCTCCTCCAACAAACGCCTTTTGATTTTGATCTCCTGGTATCATTGGAAATTTTCCGATGAGATGATTTGGATCACCACATTTGAAGCACTTCCTATCACTTTTGCCATTTCTGTCATCTTTATTTCTTTGGTTTGCTTTCCTTTCATCATGCGGCTGTCTAACGAATCTTCCTTGCCTTTTGAAGAATTTCTTGAAGTCTCTTACGGCCATCGCATATTCTTCGTTATCACTTTCGGAGGTTGAGCTATCCTCGTTACTAGATTCCTTCCTAGCTTTCAACGCAATTGACTTGCTTTGCTCTCTTTTTCCATTGACCATCTCGGAGTCTATCTTTATTATTGCTTCGTAGACTTTCAGGTTGCCGATCAATTCATCAAGTTGAAGAGTTGACAAGTTCTTCGATTCTTCAATCGCCGTAACTTTAGCTCGCCATTTTGGATGAAGAGCCCTAAGAAATTTCCTAACAAAATTCTTACTAGAAAAATTCTCATCAAGTGCTTTTAAACTTGTGATGATAGTGTTAAACCTAGCAAAAGCGTTATCTATTGATTCCTCCTCCGGAATCGTAAATTGTTCGTATTGTTGAACAAGAAGATCTATTTTATTATCTTTAACTTGACTATTACCTTGGTGAGTGATTAGTAAAGAATCCCAAATTTCTTTTGCGGTTTTACACATAAAAATTCTTTCATATTCTTTGCGTGGTAACGCATTATAAATAACCATTTTAGCCTCATTATTTTTTGCTAGTTTCCTTTTCAAATCATCATTTTGTTTTTCAAAAGATACAATTTCATCTATTTTAGTTTCAAAATTATATTGAATAGGGGGAAAATCACCAAAGGTAATGACATGCCAAAGATCAAGATCTTTCGATTTCACATATGTTTCGAATCTATTTTTCCAGTATAAAAATCCATCACTTTCAAATAGTGGTGGTCTTTGCATAGATTGCCCTTCTAAATATTTTTCCAATTCCATAGATCGATACAAGTTTTAAAATGCAGTATATTTTAAAAATCTTGTTTAACGTAGCTCTGATGCCAATTCTGGAAAACTAGAAGCGGGGGTTGAATAGCTTTACGTCTTTTTAATTTTATGAAAACTTAGTTGTTTAAAACAAAACTTCATTTCTAGTTTATGTGAGATCAATACTTGTATACTTATAAGTACTTATATCTACGCAAGTAAGTAATAACAATATGGATGAGTATGAATTATAAGAACTTATATCTACGCAAGTAAACAATAACAATATAGACAAGTATTTTTACGTCCATTTTCTTTTATGAAAACTTAGTTTAGTTTTAAAGCCTTGTTTACTTTTAAAACTTTGATTCGATCTTATGTGAACTCAAGTCTTGAACAATATGAACAACTATATCAAGGTATGAAAAATGATAACGATGTAAGCTAAGTATGTAAAATCAACACATGCATAATATAGACAATTATAGCTATATACGCGATGTAAGTAAGTAAGCTAAGTAATAAGTTAGAGTTCGAAAAATCTAACCGCGAGACAAAGGATTTATAGTGGTTCGGCTACAAGGACACCTTCCTTGCCTTACTCCACTCCCCGAGTCACCTACTCGAGAGTTTTCTTCACTATGTCAACAAGCTCCCTTATGGCAGAGAAAACCTTACACAACTTGGCTTACACCTATTAACGACACTAAGCTAAATGTCGAGTTCTAATCGTAGCTAGAACCAATCTCACACCACAACACGTCTTATCACAACTTATGCACACCACGACTTATACACACTACGACTTAGCACGACTTCTTCCCGCCACGACTTAGCACGACTTCTACACACCACGACTTCACACCTTCACGGCTTCACGACATCTTCTTCTTCTCAACACTACTTCTTCTCTTCTTCACAACACTATTTGTATCTCACTACTTCTATTTACAACTTCTACTCCTAGATCTATCTAGTTACAATACTATCACACCTTTACAATGAATGTACACAACAACTAGACTATATACATAAATCTACAATACTTCATAACTTGATGTTGAAGGAGTATTCTTCTCTTGCACTTTGAGAGATGAGAGGTGAGGGAATGAATCACTTGAAACAAGGATTAACAATTATATGATCAAAGGGTTTTTAGGAGGATGTTTAGAGAGATTTGGATCTGAAAATTTTCGTGCAAGAAGTAAGAAAAATACCAGGTTTGAGGTGGTATTTATAGGAGAAAATTTTTGACAGATTCTGACAGAGGAGCATGGCCGGCCCCCTTAATTCATGGCCGGTTGTAACAACCGTGGTTTTAGCAGGTCAGTTTGACTGATAGTCTTGACTCGGTTGACGTTTGTTTGGTGTGTATTAGGTGTTTGTAGTGATATATGAGTGATATAGGTGAGTTTTAACGCTAAATCCCATTGCGTAAATGGTTTTATTGTGATTTGGTAAGTTTGGAATTTGGAAAAGTTCATTTTGATCACCTTTGTGGTGTATGAAATGACTTGTGTAGTTTTGGTGTTTTTGTGATTTTGCGTAACGAGTCTTCGTTCAAGTAATTGAGCGTTAGTAAGTTACGTGGGATTTGCTTTTATGAGTTATATTTCAAAAAGAGTGTGAAATTCTATTTTTGGAAACTTTATTTTGAAAATGAATATTTTCCGGTTTATCGTAAAATTAAGGTTTATCGCAAAAGACGTTAGGTTTCGATATGGAAATACATAAAATATGAAAAGTATGAGGTTTTGAGTGTAATAAATAAATTTATTTAAAAAAATAAAAATATATATACATATATGTAAAATTCGGCAATAAGAGAAAAAAAAAAGGAAAAGGAAACCCAATTTGAGTATTAGGCCCAAGGAAAAAAAATTCGGCAAATATGACTCTTAGGCCCAAGGAATCCTAGTTCAACCCAAACAAGCCCAACCCTTACCCATATAAACATAACAAACGACCCTAAACCCATTTTTTCTGCAATTTGAGTCGAACACAAGGAGGAAAGAAAGAGGGAAAAGTTAGGGTTTATAATTGTGAAGTAATAATCAAGAATCAAGGTAAAATCTTTAAACCCTATGTTCAATTAATTGGTTAATTAATCTAATTCATGTAATATTAAGTATGATGGATCTAGGGTTTGTAGACTTCTGTAAATTTATGTTATAAAACATGTTGGGATCAATTAGTGATAATAGTATGAAGATTGGTTAAGAGAATTGAGCGTAAAACTTGCTAGTTATTGAGTTAGGGTTTGGACAGATTTGTAAGGCTGTAAAGATGTGAGTGTAAATAATAGATGGTGATGAGTTAAGCCACGAATTTTAGGTCTAAATTGAAGTATAATGAAAGAGCTTTCCAAAAAGTCCGGCCACAATTTATTTCAAGGTTGGGAAATTGGTCTTTTGATTTTTCTTTGTTAAGGTGTCAAAGCTGTCAAACCGGGACAGATTTTGGGTAAAAGTTTGAGGGTGTCATGTGGTTGTAAAAGTGGTATTTTGACTTGGCCTCCTGGAATAGTTAATTTTTAGGTTATATTAGACTACCACGAAGAGGATTCGCGATAAAAACTTGTGTAAGTAATTATTAAAAATCAAAACTTTTTGGTGTGCGTTCAGATCCGAATTTGAGTAGTTGACAAGTTTGAATTTCTTATGAGTATTTTTGTGTGTTATTGGTCCATGGCCTTCTGGGGTTAGCTTCTATGCTTATGAGAGACCATGGTAAATTTTTGGTGTGAGTTGTTGAGCTTTATTTGTCATGATTTCATGTGAGTGAATGTACTCAAAAATTCTGCGTTTTCAGATTTTAAGAGTGCAAGGGATTTAGTGAGTATTAAGTTATGGTATTGGTGTGTGTGGTGTCTAGGAGATACATGGTGGGTCATATGAGTCTTAGACATCCATCATATGTGTATTACATGGGTTGTAGCTTTTAGCTTGGCCTTGTGTAATGTGGATTATTTTTGTGTGTTATAGATTGTGAGTTGTTTTTGTGGAAGCTGCGGAGTTTAAGGTGAGTTCATAGTCCCATATTTTTACTTTGTTTTAAACTTGGGATGGTAATGATGCTTGTCTTAAATGATTTGATTTACTGTGATTTTGTGTATGGTGTTAAAGAGCTTGGACTTATAATGTTATCGTATGCATGCTATGTGTGATTATTTGCTTGTGTGGTCCAATTGGGGGGGAGTATCCAATTGGAGAGTAATACTCCTACTCGTACCAGATTATGTGGATTGGATAATGTGATGATAATGCTGTGTGGTCCAATTGGGAAGGGGGGAGTATCCAATTGGAGAGTAATACTCCTACTTGATACTGTTTAATGGGATCCAATTAGGAGGATGTTTATCCTGTTACTCGCGTATGCGACCTAATTGATGATATGTTTGATGGGATCCAATTAGGAGGATGCTTATCCTGTTGCTCGCACATGCGACCTAATTGATGATATGCTTGATGGGATCCAATTAGGAGGATGCTTATCCTGTTGCTCGCGCATGCGACCTAATTGATGATATGTTTTATGGGATCCAATTAGGAGGATGCTTATCCTGTTGCTCGCGCATGCGACCTAATTGATGATTATGGGGTCGGAGGACACGAGCCGTCCTAATGGTTGCCTTATGAGTGTTTGATTGAGGCAAAAGCAGTCAACTAAATTCAACCACGGATGTGGTCAAACAAGTCAAACTCCTAAGGCTCAATGCTCCGCGGAATATAGTGTTTCCCCGGGTCGTTATGTCCCGACGAGGTGTGAATGGCTAACAAACAGTTATGTGATCGGGTGAATTTGGACAGGAAAAGGGTTTATGTGTGATTAAGCTAGGGAATCTACAAGGAAATAGCTTAAATAAGCTATATGAATAAGACAGGAAAGTCAGAAAAACCAGAAACGATTTAAACCTAAAAACGCGTACGTTACGTTTAAATAAAACGTAAACGTACGAAATAAAACGTAAAAACTGAAATCTGAAAACACCCAGGGGGTGAAAATGACTTTTTTACAAACTTAAAGGTAAAAGAAAATTTTTAGAAAAAGAAAATAAATTTTCACACTATTTAATTATTTAATATTAATTAAATACTAATTAATACTAATTATTAATATTTAAAACACTTAAATACAATATAATATTAATTAAATACTAGAAAAATGAAAATAAAATTTCTAAAATTATAAAATAACTAAAAATAAGTTTTAAAATTAAAAATAAGTGTTTTTGTCTTTTTGTGGATTTTCTATTAATTAAATACTAATTAATTATTAATTATCTAATTAAACTATTTTAAATTAAGAAAAATAGAAAATGAACAGTAAAAATTACAAGAAAATTTCTAAAATTATTTTACATTATATAAAAGCTAGGAAAAATATAAAAACTATGTTTTACTTAATAAAAACTAATTATGCTATTTTAGACTAATTATTAATTTATAATTAATAAAACTAAGATTAATTCTAATTAATACTAAATGATAAAATAAAAATCTGAGAAAATTATTATAAATACTTTAATATAAGAGGAATTTAATAAAAATATAAAATATATAAGTACTTAATTAAAATCTAAAAATGAAAAATAAAATTTAAATAAAATTAAATAGAAACTATCACTTAAAAATAAATTTAATTTTCTGGATTTTCTTTTTGGAAACTTATTTTACACCTAAAAATGAAAAATTTTTGTAAAAACAAACTTGGTGGAACTCAGAAATAAGCACTTGTAGTGCTTATTTCTTAGACAGTTGACTTTGGTCAACTGTCTAAGCTATAAGCTTGAAATAAGCTTTAAGCTAAGAACCAGGGGTGGAATTAAGATCAAACAAACTCAAGGGACATGTATTAAGCTAGAAAGACCAAAGTGGTACCTTGAATAAGCCAAAAAGCTGATTAAGTTATACCAAATACCAAACAGCCAATATAGTTAAGGGACAAGGTTTAGGGGCAATGCAGCCCTATCAAATGGGGTTCAAAACCCAAGGAAAGCCCAGATACTTGAAGATGAGCTTATTGGCTTCTCAAAAATCCAATAAGCTCATTGTGGGGCCCACTGTGTAGGCCATGAGATGGCATGAAAGTGAGATGTTGGGCTGTTTATCTGTGTAGCAGGGCATATCATTGCCCTGCAGGCTACTTTGGACAAAGAAATAAGCAACAGAAAAAATCATAAAAATAAGGTGATTGATGAAATTTAAAGTTGAGCTTGGATAGTATAACATGCAGCAAACCACAGTGCTTGAATCACAACACAAAAATCAGAAATGATCATGCAAATTTTGTGAAAACTGAGAACAAGCAGTCTTGACTTTTTATAGAAACTTGGTACTTTGACTTTTGTGAAATTTCAATGAATCTAGACTACAAATTATGATGAATAAACTTGGATTAAGACTGAATTAAGTGAGCTAAACAAGTTTTACACTACATTACAACTTACATTATCCTAAAAACCTTAACAGTCGACTGTGAGATAGATTACAAAGGGATTTGACTATTTGTCCAAACAAGCACTAGTTTTAACAATTAAAATGGACTAAGACTACCATACATGAGTTATACAAACAGTGACAAACAATCAAAAGTACATTGAACTCCTTGAATCAGCTAATGCCAAACACCCCTTATGCAACTAAAAATTGAAGATTTGTAAAGGAAACTTACAATTTAACCCATGAATCTGAACTAGAACCTACCCTAATGTCCCCCAAGGGACTCTAAACCAGGACCAAAACCATTTCTGCAACTGCTTCATTACTTGAGACAACCATTTTTATTTTTCTTGAATATTTTTCTTTTCTTTTCTTTCTGAGAATTTTTGGCTTTTCTTTTGATTTAATTAACTCAAATAAACTTAAAGTAAGTTTATTAGATCAAATAAACAACACTTGAATGGAGTAACAACAAACTCATATTTTTAGTGAAAATACGATTTTGCATAAACTTAAATGAAACTTTAATTGAACTTGAATTAAATCTTCAATAAAGATGAAGTTATATTACAAAGGTTCAAATAAAACTTTCTGAATTAAAATTACAACTAAGAAGTGGAAATAACACTAAAGACAATTTAACTAAAAACTATATTAAACTAACTACTGCTGCTTCATCTCTTTTTCTTGACTTTTATAGACCCTGGGGCTTCTCCTTGACTTTCCCACTCTCCTTTACAGCCCTTCAATGGCTAGAAGTGATCATGGCCGTTCAAACTTATATTGGCGGGAAAATGGTAAAAGGCAGATTGAGTGTTTTAGGTGGGGTAATAAATGAGGAGGGGGGATGTATGGGTGTAGGTGAAGTTATTTATGAGGGTTAGTGAGGAGGGGGGAGACAAGGTGCTGGAAATTAGGGTGGTAATGGTGGTTAAGGTTGGGAGGTTAGGGATGAACAGTGACTGTGGTGTTTGGGTGTTGACTGCCTTTGACCCGTGGGATTTTTATTTAAAAAGATGGGATTGGGCTTTGTTTTGTGTTGGGCTTGGGTGGGCTAAAGTGTTGGACCAGGTTCATGGTTTTGGATTTGGTGTTTGTGTAATAAAAACCACAAGGACTAAATTAGTAAAGTCCTCAAAATTAAGGGACTAAAAATGGACATTTCCCAAAGTACCCACAAGGGTGTAATTTGCCAAGAACCAATATTTCAAAAACCATTTTTTTGCATTTTCATTTTTCAAAATTTCCCGGGGACCAAATTTGTAATTTTCCAAACCTCGAGGACTAAACTTGCAATTTTCTGAAAACTTCACCCAAGGACTATTTGTGACACATTTTGATTTTCCAAGGACAAAAAATGATTTTCCTTTCAAAGATACCCCACCAGGGACCAAATCTGTCAATTACTGAAACTCCAGGGACCAAACTGTAAATTTCCAAAACTTTTCCAATTTTTCACCAAAGGACTAAATATGACAACTTATGATTTCAAAATGACCTTTGGTGATAATTTTCCATATTTTGAATATCCAGGGACTAGTTTTGAAATTTTATGAAAGTTGAGGGACTGAAACTGCCAATTTTGCAAACTTTGTACGTTTTTCATCTGTTTTTGCTCATTTTGCATCTAAAACATATAAAACACAATTTTGAAATATTTTCAGTATTTTGATGAATTACTGAGTGTTTTTGTATGTCTTGCAGTTCAGATTAGACCAAAAATGATGAGTGTTTGAGCACTCATCAGTGTTGTTGCCTTTGTGTGTGATTAATGACTTGCAAATGCATGTAGCTATATGATAACTTTAACTATTTGTCCAGCTATATTTTTATAATCACAGTGAATTCGGTTGCCTTGTGTGTTGAGTCTTAAACCTATGAATCTCACCAACGTAATGTTGACATTTTAAGCATCATTTTTAGGTGAGTTTTCTAAGGATAAGATAGAAGGATGTAGATAGACGAGACCTTAGTTGCATTGGAAGTGGTTTATCATCTGTGTTTGGATTTATGTTTTGTTTTGGTTATTTTATTTTGGGGTATTGTTACAACACTTTGTGTTTGTACATTGCTCTATTTATGTGCATGTAGTTGTTCTCTATGTAGACACCAGGTGTTGTGATGATATCCATGAAGTTACACCCGCGCGTTTCCGCCGTGGCGGGGTATGACAGATTGGTATCAGAGCCTTGGTTATAGAGAATTAGGTGGTTGAACCTAGACTATAACCTAGGAGTCCCTCATATAGTTGCATTTAGGGCCTATGTGTAAGTATAGTATTTTATATGTCTATTTTCCTATATTTATGAGATGTTTTATTGAGTTTCGGACGTCTGTTCTATCCCCTATACGTAGTATTGTATATATCGACTTTATTATATCGTCTTCCGCGTGTAAGATGCTTCATTGGACTGCCGTTGTTGCTATCGGATGTGAGAGAAGTGGTAGGATGAAGCGGATTAATCGCAGAATCTGAGTTCTCGCTAGCATGTATCTATGTTCGGACAAGGAGAGGATGTTTATGGAAAACGTTGGTGGAAAAGAAGTGGAGATGTTTGGAACCACGACGACTTCTGGAGGTGGAGCCATTACCAAATACTCTTGGTAGTGTCCTCACTTCACCTAGGAAGGAGATGTGGTTTAGTCTAAACCTCGTGATTTGTATGTACGTGTGGATCATGCGGAATTGGAAGAAAGGAATGGAGATGATTTTGGTACATTGTTGATTTCCTCAGTGTGTAGGAAACAGGAATGAGCAATTGAGAAAAGATGAAGGGAGTTAGGAGCGAATGATGTGGATTCGGATCTAGAGTCCACAGCGAGTAGCAAGTTGAATTGATTTGAGTGGGGAGATAAGTGCGAGAGTGGAGTTGAGCCATTATGCGACGTCTTGTGTTTTGTGTTATGTTTTGGAATTTGTATATTGTTTTTTGCCGTCAGGAGCCATGTTGGAGCGTGATTACTCTTGGATATTGGATCGACATTATCCAAGTAATTTTGATTATAGAGTTTACGTGATCGTTGGAATTGTTCCATGCGAGATGATTATTTGCGACGTCATTTGTTTTTGTTTGCGTGATTGTTTGCATGATGTGTTGTTATAGGAGGGAGTACACTTGTGAAAGGGGGCATAGATAATTATGGTGGC
Source organism: Artemisia argyi (assembly GCA_030686995.1). Taxonomy (NCBI): domain Eukaryota; kingdom Viridiplantae; phylum Streptophyta; class Magnoliopsida; order Asterales; family Asteraceae; genus Artemisia; species Artemisia argyi. The sequence goes on along the minus strand of CM060695.1, from coordinate 1,639,072 downwards.
CAACATAATTATACATGCGTCACGACGCAAGTGGACTTGCAAGTATGATGGCATGGATTGCATGGTGTATTAGGTGCTATGTGGTATGTGTGCGTTATCATTGAGATGTGTGGTTTTGGAAATAAGTATGCGTGTGAAATAGGTCTTGTAACTATGGTCGCGAACATAATTATAAGAGTATCACACACGTGGACTTGTGACCATTATTGCATTGATTGATGTTTGTTGTTATATGTTGTGGTAGATGGTATGCGGTATCGTGTTGGTGATGGCTGTATGGTTAGAGAAGTATTCTCTTAACCTTTTGGGTAGTCGTTATATGTTGGGGTGTGTAGGTGGTAAGATTCCATCCTACCTATCATATGTTGATACCTCAATTATCGGTGGGTACTTATGTTGTGGTATTTAAGTTGATTCGGTTGCTAGATGCTCCGTTTGTACTTAATTCTTTGGTTGGCATTCCTATTCGTACCATGATGGTACAGATGTCATATTCTTTCTATTCGATGTCGTGATAGGTGTTGGGTAATTCAATTCGTTTTGTTGGATACTGGTTCGTTTCTTTGGTTATTCCATGCATTCATTCCTCGGATGAATGTTATACCATTCTTCAAGTATTGTTGGTTCGTGACGAGTTAGTGTGGATATTTGATCCCTCATTTACACACACCAATTGAATTTCGTGACTTGTTTTGTGGCCCCTTAGTATCGGTGTTTTTCTATGATTTTTGGTTTGATCATTGTACGAATGAGTCTGTAAGTTCATCGTTTGGTTTGCAATGTATTTGTGTGAGTGTTCACTGGTATAAGTTCGTTTGAGGATTATTTTGATTACGGAATTCTTCTATGTCTTTCGCATTCGTATAAGAGGTTGAGTTAAAATCCTTATGGTATTTTAAAATTCGTTCTGGGCATTTCAAGGTCGTTTGTTGGAAACTGTTATTTTTATGATGAAAATGAAGTGTGGAAAAAAATGGTTATGTTGATGTCGTACATAAAATGGTTTATATATATTTTATAAAAATGTATATGTTTAAGATATGTTTTGTTAAAAACGGTGTTCATTTGTTTTTGGGAAGGTCGAATACGGGAATAAGAATTGTCTATGGTTCTCATTTACCAAACTTGTTATGTATTTGGTTCATGGAGTATTTCTTTCGTTGAGGTACGCTTGTGGATGTTTTATGGGTATGTGTATTTTATATTTTCTTTGTATGGGTTTTCATGAACATTTTATCCGTGTCTATTTTTATTGGGGGAAAATTTCTCATTGTGTTTTTCTAGCTTTGATATTGATGTTCGTACTTCGCTAGTCGGTAATTCGTACCCCTTTTGAGTTCGTTGATATGCGTTTTAGTTCGACCGGTTTCATGGTTCGCGTCGTTTACTTAGGATAGATTGTCGTTTTGATAATCAATTTATTCGTTGAAGAAGAAGAGGATGTTTGCCAAGTTGTTCAAGTGAGAGGTGTAGCTTTAAGAGGTACGTTCTTCAGGAAGGTGGTCAACGATAGCGAGTGTTCGTGGACACTAGTAAGATAAAAGTAGTGAAGCGTGGAAAGTACCTGAGACACCATCTGAGAGACGATTGTCCTCAGGATTGGCAGGTACTATTGACGATTCATTTGTATCTTTCTATAGATTGCGTAGGCATCGCGGAGGTGGAAGATCCATAAGAGGAACTGTGTGATATGTGATTTAAAGTTGGGGAGTAGAACTTGGAGATGATATTTTATGGAGCAAAGAGTGTGGTCTACCCAGATTATAAGAATCTTTAGCATATATTTGACAACAGGTTAATATATGTTGAAGAGAAGTTGGGTGTTGAATTTTTCAGTGACTACGGAGTGTCTTATTCGCTACCGTTAAGGAAGGGAGGACATAGTGGTAAAAGCACTGAGCGGGAGTGAACGAGTGAAACTTGGATGTTTGTGAGCAATGGTTATGATAATTTAGTTTGGAGTAAGAAGGATGATTACTTGGTTTAGACCAGTAAATGGAAAAGAATGAAGATGGGCGATTGTACTTTGCGGACCCGCTAATGATTTCATGGAGAGGAAGCTTAAGGACATCGATCATGCAAGGTATAAGATACATCTGAGAATGGATAAGACGTATTATTACCTTAGCAAGAGATGTATAGAGGAGTAGGCGAGACTTTTCGCTCAGTGAGTTGGTAATGAGCCATGGAGTGTCGCGTTGATCATCAAGAAACATGATGAAATACTTACTTCGCGATAGTGGTAAACGTGTTATGGAGTCTTGAGAACGCGTATGTAGATGAGTGCGACTTATCATTCTCTAATGAGTGAACTAAGTGAGCGTACAAATCAGGCGTTGGATGGTGAGCTGAGAGCATGGGTGTGTTTGATTTTGGAGGAAGTCGGGGTATACATTTACCCTTAGCTGAGTTCTCCTATATCAACAATTATCATTCTAGTATGGAGTATGTGTCGTGTGGAAAGTTGTATGGAATGTTCTGTGGGCAGAGGTTGGAACGAGCCAACTAATTGGTCCTGAACTAGAACGAGAGACTACGAATAAGGAAAGATTTAAGGTAGCATGAGATCGCCAAAAGAGTTATGCGGATTATTGCCGTAAACCCTTGGAGTCTGGTGTTGGTGATATTGTGAGGTTAAAAGTATCTCCTTGGAAGGGTGTGGTGCGTTTCGGTAAGAAAGGCAAGCTAGCACCGAGATACGTAGGACCATTTGAGATTTACGGAAAGGATTAGATTTGAAACATATCGGTTGAATTTGCCTGAGGAGTGAAGTAGAGTGCATGATACGTTTCACGTATCTAATGGAAAGAAGTGTTTGGTGGATGCTAGTTTGTATGTGCCAATAGATGAAAGTAAGGTTGACAAAACTTTTCGTTTTGTTGAGAAACCTATGGAGATTATGGATCGATATGTTAAGGTTTTGAAGTGTGGTGAGATAGCGTTGGTAAAGGTATGGTGGGATTCTAAGCGTGGTCCTGAGTTTACTTGGGAACGTGAGGATCAGATGTAATTAATGTTTGTTTTGTGTGTATCCATTATATGCGGTGTTTCCTGCGGTTACCATTTGGATTTTCTTTTGGTTCGAGGGTATCGTACCTACCTGTGAGAAGTCGTTTTGATCATTGGTGTTATTGATCGGGGAGTGTATCTATTTGCGGGTATCGTTGGAGTGACGGAATGTTTTTCTATCGTGTGAATTCGAGTATTTAGTTGGTTCACATTTTTGCGATTCTTTCTCTTGATTTTATGGAGTGGTATTTTTACGCTTAAATACCCATAAATTTTCTTTTGTTGTTGTGAGTGGTGACTATAGTAGTTGAAATCTCGGGACACGATTTCCCTAAGTGGGGGATGATGTAACAACCGTGGTTTTAGCAGGTTAGTTTGACTGATAGTCTTGACTCGGTTGATGTTTGTTTGGTGTGTATTAGGTGTTTGTAGTGATATATGAGTGATATAGGTGAGTTTTAACGCTAAATCCCTTTGCGTAAATGGTTTTATTGTGATTTGGTAAGTTTGGAATTTGGAAAAGTTCATTTTGATCACCTTTGTGGTGTAAGAAATGACTTGTGTAGTTTTGGTATTTTTGTGATTTTGTGTAACGAGTCTTCGTTCAAGTAATTGAGCGTTAGTAAGTTACGTGGGATTTGTTTTTATGTGTTATATTTCAAAAAGAGTGTGAAATTCTATTTTTGGAAACTTTATTTTGAAAATGATTATTTTCCGGTTTATCGTAAAATTAAGGTTTATCGCAAAAGACGTTAGGTTTCGATATGGGAATACATAAAATAAGAAAAGTATGAGGTTTTGAGTGTAATAAATAAATTTAATAAAAAAAAATAAAATATATATACATATATGTAAAATTCGGCAATAAGAGAAAAAAAAAAAGGAAAAGGAAACCCAATTTGAGTCCAAATATGACTCTTAGGCCCAAGGAATCCAAGTTCAACACAAACAAGCCCAACCCTTACCCACATAAACATAACAAACGACCCTAAACCCATTTTTTCTGCAATTTGAGTCGAACACAAGGAGGAAAGAAAGAGGTAAAAGTTAGGGTTTATAATTGTGAAGCAATAATCAAGAATCAAGGTAAAATCTTTAAACCGTATGTTCAATTAATTGGTTAATTAATCTAATTCATGAAATATTAAGTATGATGGATCTAGGGTTTGTAGACTTCTGTAAATTTATGTTATAAAACATGTTGGGATCAATTAGTGATAATAGTATGATGATTGGTTAAGAGAATTGAGCGTAAAACTTGCTAGTTATTGAGTTAGGGTTTGGACATATTTGTAAGGCTGTAAAGATGTGAGTGTAAATAATAGATGGTGATGAGTTAAGTCACGAATTTTAGGTCTAAATTGAAGTTTAATGAAAGAGCTTTCCAAAAAGTCCAGCCACGATTTATTTCAAGGTCGGGAAGTTGGTGTTTTGATTTTTCTTTGTTAAAGTGTCAAAGCTGTCAAACCGGGACAGATTTTGGGTAAAAGTTTGAGGGTGTCATGTGGTTGTAAAAGTGGTATTTTCACTTGGCCTCCTGGAATAGTTAAGTTTTAGGTTATATTAGACTACCACAAAGAGGATTCGCGATAAAAACTTGTGGAAGTAATTATTAAAAACCAAAACTTTTTGGTGTGCGTTCAGATCTGAATTTGAGTAGTTGACAAGTTTGAATTTCTTATGAGTATTTGTGTGTGTTATTGGTCCATGGCCTTCTGGGATTAGCTTCTATGCTTATGAGAGACCATGGTAAATTTTTGGTGTGAGTTGTTGAGCTTTATTTGTCGTGATTTCATGTGAGTGAATGTACTCAAAAATTCTGCGTTTTCTGATTTTAAGAGTGCAAGGGATTTAGTGAGTATTAAGTTATGGTAGTGGTGTGTGTGGTGTCTAGGAGATCCATGGTGGGTCATATGAGTCTTAGACATCCATCATATGTGTATTACATGGGTTGTAGCATTTAGCTTGGCCTTGTGTAATGTGGATTATTTTTGTGTGTTATAGATTGTGAGTTGTTTTTGTGGAAGCTGCGGAGTTTAAGGTGAGTTCATAGTCCCATATTTTTACTTTGTTTTAAACTTGGGATGGGAATGATGCTTGTCTTAAATGATTTGATTTACTGTGATTATGTGTATGGTGTTAAAGAGCTTGGACTTATAATGTTATCGTATGCATGCTATGTGTGATTATTTGCTTGTGTGGTCCAATTGGGGGGGAGTATCCAATTGGAGAGTAATACTCCTACCCGTACCAGATTATGTGGATTGGATAATGTGATGATAACACTGTGTGGTCCAATTGGAGAGTAATACTCCTACTCGATACTGTTTAATGGGATCCAATTAGGAGGATGTTTATCCTGTTACTCGCGTATGTGACCTAATTGATGATATGTTTGATGGGATCCAATTAGGAGGATGCTTATCCTGTTGCTTGTGCATGCGACCTAATTGATGATATGTTTGATGGGATCCAATTAGGAGGATGCTTATCCTATTGCTCGCGCATGCGACCTAATTCATGATATGTTTGATGGGATCCAATTAGGAGGATGCTTATCCTGTTGCTCGCGCATGAGACCTAATTGATGATTATGGGGTCGGAGGACACGAGCCGTCCTAATGGTTGCCTTATGAGTGTTGTTGCCTTTGTGTGTGATTAATGACTTGCAAATGCATGTAGCTATATGATAACTTTAACTATTTGTCCAGCTATATTTTTATAATCACAGTGAATTCGGTTGCCTTGTGTGTTGAGTCATAAACCTATGAATCTCACCAACGTAATGTTGACATTTTAAGCATCATTTTTAGGTGAGCTTTCTAAGGATAAGATAGAAGGATATAGATAGACGAGACCTTAGTTGCATTGGAAGTGGTTTATCATCTGTGTTTGGATTTATGTTTTGTTTTGGTTATTTTATTTTGGGGTATTGTTACAACACTTTGTGTTTGTACATTGCTCTAGTTATGTGCATGTAGTTGTTATCTATGTAGACAACAAGTGTTGTGATGATATCCATTAAGTTACATCCGCGCGTTTCCGCCGTGGCGGGGTGTGACACTGGTCCCTTTAAAATTAAGGGGGCGCCCCTTATAATTAAGGAGGCCGCCCAGCTGTAACGGCCAGAATCTTTGTCTTTTTCTGGGGAATGTTTATTTGGTGAAAAACTAACTGATTTTGGTTAAAATTTTGAATTCATATATTTACTATGAATTAAACATTTTCCTTTATTACCAAAAATGTTTTTTCAAAAATATATAATAAGTTTATTTAATTTTATAAACTTTGTATTATTTAAATAAACATCCCTTTGATCATAAAATGTATTAGTCACTTGTTTATTCATACCTTAAGTGATTATGTTGGAAGAGATGATATAAACTTGCTTAAAACTTGTTTACGTATTAACTTTGCGTTTAATGTTCTTATATTTTGTGATCGTCAAAACTTAATGATATCGAAAAATATTAATAACGTTTTTATACATTATTTATATCAACACAAGGTTAGTAGCTCAAGGATATAGACAAGAAGAAGGGGTAGATTATGATGAAGTATTTGCACTTGTGGCAAGGATTGAAGCCATAAGGTTGTTTTTGGCTTTTGCATCATATATGGGCTTCCCTGTATATCAAATGGATGTGAAAAGTGCTTTTCTGTATGGCTCTATCCAAGAGGAAGTTTATGTTAAACAACCTCCAGGTTTTGAAGATTCTGCACATCCAAACAAGGTCTACAAGGTTATTAAAGCTCTGTATGGCCTTCATCAAGCCCCTAGAGCATGGTATGAAACACTATCTACTTTTCTATTGCAACATGGATACAGGAGAGGTGCGATTGACAAAACCTTGTTTATCAAAAGAGATAAAAAGGATATCATGCTGGTACAAGTGTATGTAGATGATATTATTTTTGGAGCTACAAAACAGTCTATGGTGAAAGAATTTGAAAAGCTTATGCAAATGGAATTTCAAATGAGTTCAATGGAAGAATTAACATTCTTTCTGTAACACCCCCAAAATATCGCAGCGGAACGATAGTGTCATTGGGATGCTACTTCAGGGCACAAAGTACAAGATATAGAAAACGACCTCTAAATGAGACGTTTTGAAAAGTTACCATTCGAATAGATAAATGTCATAGTTTACAAAACAAAGATCCCAAAGTAGAATAATACATAAGTTTTTAAAGTGTATCGAATGGTAAACGATAAAAGCGAAAGTCTCCAAAAGCATGCCCTAAGACTCTCAGCTCCACACACCTGCTATCGCCTTACTAACCTGAGATAAACATGCTTAAAAGTGTCAACACAAAGGTTGGTGAGATCATAGAGTTTGTTTTAAAACAGTTAAAAAGACTTTAAAGAATGTCCACACAGCAAAGGCATTGTGAATCCACTCAGTTGCAAGTCCCGCCCATAACAACACTTGCAACATGTGTGTTCACAACCCACTGCTAAAATAAATATGATTCAGACATGTATAAGTTCATCATAACAGTTAAGCAATTAGTCGTGCGTCTACACTTCATCTCCGAAGACCTCACGTGTATGATGTATTAAAGCTAATGGACATCCAACAACTTAATTTGGAACCACTAGATAGTCTCAATGGTCATCCAACAACTTAATTTGGAGCCACCGGCAGTCTCAATGGTCACCCAACAACTTAATTTGGGGCCACTGTAAGTATCACGATTTAGTATAACGCAGTTAAGTATAACACAATCATGTATGTATGAAATCAAGTATAATGCAATCACGTATAAGTGTTGTCAAAAACAAATGTAATCAAGTATAAATGTTTTGAGTATTTGTACAAGTAAGCAAGTAGTTAATATATTGTTTCAAAAATCCATTTTCCATGCTCTAAACTAGTTTCTAACATCACCAAATCTCTTGCAAACACCACAAATCTAGTCTGATCTTACCATACACCTTCTTAGGGTGTCATGGGTTCTTAAACATCATCAATCTAGTGGATCTAACAAGGAAATCCAAAATAAACATTTCTAGGGTTTATAAGTTAATAGTTTATAAAATGAAGTGGTATAAGCTAACATATGCATGAGATCTTGTATGAAAACCATATGATCAATATAAATACTTGAAGAAATGATGAAAATAAATTTTGTAAACTTACTTTGAATGGGTTAGTTGTTTAGATGAAGAAAACCTTGTAATCCTTGAGTTTATATTACAAAACCCTAACAAGGATCACCATATGAACTAGAAAATAGCTTGATCTTCAAAAATCAATGGATTTTGGTCTTGAATCAATTTTGGGTCGTGGGTTTTGGAGAGGAGAGGAAGAAGAATGAGTTAGATATTTTTATTTTTGAGAAAATGAAGTAGCAAAATGAGTTTTTGATACTTAGAGGATATTTAGCTAGTTAGGGTAAAGTTGTAATTAATTGGTCAATGTGAAGACATGGGAAGGAGGGGGGGTTGTGTGGCCGGTTTTACATGAGAAAAAGAGAAGAAAAATCGGTTTTGGTAACTTAGTAAATTCTATTGTAGTATTAGTTGTAGTTTTTAGTTAGTTTAGTTATAATCGAGTACCGGGTTTGCTAGAATTAAATTTTAACTAAGTTAACCGAGACTTAATAAATTCATAAGAATGATAAAAATATGTTGGGTATAAAAATTGAGCGTTTGGATAATTATCGTTTAGTTTCCACGAAAACCGTCGTAATTTTAATAAACTTAAGATATAAATTAAATAAATTTCCAAAATACTAGGTAAATGAATTTTATAACTTTTATGATGTTATAAGGGATATAAAAATATATCGGAACCATCGTGGGGATTTTTAGATATGTTGGTTATATTTATTTATCGCGGGTTAACGTTTAATTAAAAGAAATAAACGTAAAACGTTAAACGTACTAAAAATAATAATATGAATATTCTACGAGTGGTATAGTATGCACATGCAATTATGATGATATGTAGACTATTTCTAGTCCGTATGAAGTGTCCCTAATGATAATGTATGAATTCGCACCTGAACCAATACGGTTACGCGAATTTAAGTACTCGTAAACAAAATTTACGATGAAATAAGCAAAGCATGTGAATAGTATTTTCTTTCCGGAAATGAATAGTACTTGATGAATAGTAAAATTTTTGAATGCTTCTCAGAATATCAAATTGACCTCGAAAATGATGAATAGTAAAATGATGAATAGTGTTTTGATGAATAGTGATTTTGAAAACTTCGAGAAATGACCAGAATTTTACGAGTTGTGACAGTCTCCCACCTTAAAAGGAACTTCGTCCCGAAGTTCAGCTCATTTGTTCCACATATGTGCCTAGTGGTCTGATTCGACAATGCAAAAGGTCTATTGAAAGATTGGCTCGATTTTTGAAATTGCTTACACTAATCAAATCAACTACTATCAATATAACTAAAGTTGATGATGCTAGGTCTCAGATTAGTCGATGTTGTGTATAAGTCCTATACTAAGACTTAAGTGCTACGAAAATAAGATAGTTGTTCAAGAGAATGTACCCGTTATGCTATCGCGGACATGTTGGATGATAGGATTTCCTAAGAAGTAAGCTCTGCCAAGTGTGGGTGGAATCTCATTGGCCTCATCTCGTGGCCCTTCAATTGCCGCTGCTAAGTTTGGACGGTTGCCACCTTGGTTAAGATTCCTTTTCAACCTAGGACAGTTGTTCCGAAAGTGATACGGGCTATTACACTCGTAGCATGTCCTTTGGTTGTTCGTCATATTGCCCACATTTACTGGTTCTCTACACTGGTTTATATAATGACCAGACTGTCTGCAATTTGCACACATACGGCAGGGCACAGTCTTTTGGTGATGAAAATTACACTTCGTACATTTAGGATGCGGGCCTAAATACTCTCTCTGACCAGAACTAGTCGCCGCAAAGGTCCTTGTCCTTTTGTTGTCAGCTATTGTGCCCATTTGCTTGTTCGACTCGCTTGTTCCCTTCCTTTTATCACTGTTCCTCAAGCTTCCATTTCTAAGCATCTCATCTGTCAGAGTCCCTGCTCTCAATATTGCACTCTGAATTGTAGAAGGCTCAGTTGTTTTTACAGTCCCACGAATTTCTGGGACAAGGCCATATATGTACCTCTCGATCCTCTTGGACTCAGGGGTAACTAGATGTGGAACTAGTCTGGCTAATTCATGGAATCGATCTGTGTAGGCTGCATGACCAGCCCCTATCATAGAGTGATGATAAAGTTCATCCTCCAGCTTCTGCATCTCGTTGTCCGGGCAATATTCCTCCTTCAGTAATGCCTTAAAATCGTCCCATGTCATACCTACAGCTGCCTCTCTACCCCTAGCTTGAATCTGCGTATTCCACCATGTCAATGCCTTTCTTGACAAGAAGCATGCGGAATACTTCACCATTTGATGCGTCGCACAGTTACTAATGTCGATCACCAACTCCATCTTTTCAACCCATCGAGTATACACCAACGCGCCTCCTACACCATTGAAATCAATTGGCTTGCATGACGTAAATTCCTTATACGTACATCCAGTCCTATTGTTGTTGTTGCCATTACCATTCTGGCCTATACCACTGGTGTTGTTAATTCCGCTTTCGTGGTTTGCCAAGTTATTCATATGATCTCCAACTTGAGTGACAATAGTGGGGAGAAAGTTTTGAAGTTGTCGAGCGATGATGGCTTCAAAATCAGCATTTCCACCGTCGTTGTTATCATTGTTTTCAACGCCGCGACCATCTCCTCTACCTCCACATCCACCAGTTCTTCCACCATCGTTACTAGGGTTACTAGCGTCATGAGCAGCTCCTCTACCTCCACGTCCACCAGTCCTTCCACCCCTTGGTGTTGTGCCTCCTCGACTAGAGCTACGAGTCACTCTCCTTGGTGCCATGATTTCCTGAGAGGAAGGACATTTAGTGAACGTCAGAGATGAGGGAAAACCGTTGATTATCCAAAGTCAATACTTAACATCCTCATACATAATACCACGCCACCAGTTGTTTCCTAAGTTGTGCCAACACCGATCTACATAAGCATAGTTATATGTCCACGTGGGTCGTGAAACACTTATAATTATGTTGGCCACCACAATTATAAATGTTTCCTTTCACAGGTGTACATATCACCAGGCACACATATCTCAGTGGTAGACGTTGCTTAAATGGGAATCTAGGGAATGTCACGCTCAGTACGAAGGAACAAAGTATTCTCCCTTAAGTGCTAAAGTCACTGGGAAGTCTAATTTCTAACGGTTTCTCAAGAGTATCCTCAAGAGAACCCCCATCCTCGGGCAAATCATCAAATCTCTACAGCTAAGTAATAACCTTTATTTAACTCAGTCTCATGTCTCATCAAACAAGAACTGTCACAAGATTAAGTTAAATAATCAGTTATTACCGAGCTCCATATTTCTGATGACTTGTCTAGATTTTGGGACTTCCCCATCGGTACCACAAAATATCTAATAGCGTAGGTCTAAAAAAAAAATTACCAGCAAGCGTATGTGTATGAAAAGTGCAAGGCGATAGGGAGGAGAGTCTAAATGTATGTAGTTATAGTCTAGGCTCTAAAAACAACCTAGTTCTCTATAACCAAGTCTCTGATACCAATCTGTAACACCCCCAAAATATCGCAGCGGAACGATAGTGTCATTGGGATGCTACTTCAGGGCACAAAGTACAAGATATAGAAAACGACCTCTAAATGAGACGTTTTGAAAAGTTACCATTCGAATAGATAAAAGTCATAGTTTAAAAAACAAAGATCCCAAAGTTGAATAATACATAAGTTTTTAAAGTGTATCGAATGGTAAACGATAAAAGCGAAAGTCTCCAAAAGCATGCCCTAAGACTCTCAGCTCCACACACCTGCTATCGCCTTACTAACCTGAGATAAACATGCTTAAAAGTGTCTACACAAAGGTTGGTGAGTTCATAGAGTTTGTTTTAAAACAGTTAAAAAGACTTTAAAGAATGTTCACACAGCAAAGGCATTGTGAATCCACTCAGTTGCAAGTCCCGCCCATAACAACACTTGCAACCTGTGTGTTCACAACCCACTGCTAAAATAAATATGATTCAGACATGTATAAGTTCATCATAACAGTTAAGCAATTAGTCATGCGTCTACACTTCATCTCCGAAGACCTCACGTGTATGATGTATCAAAGCTAATGGACATCCAACAACTTAATTTGGAACCACTAGATAGTCTCAATGGTCATACAACAACTTAATTTGGAGCCACTGGCAGTCTCAATGGTCACCCAACAGCTTAATTTGGGGCCACTGGAAGTATCACGATTTAGTATAACGCAGTTAAGTATAACACAATCATGTATGTATGAAATCAAGTATAATGCAATCACGTATAAGTGTTGTCAAAAACAAATGTAATCAAGTATAAATGTTTTGAGTATTTGTACAAGTATGCAAGTAGTTTAGCATGTATCTCCCCCAAGTAGTTTAAAATGAGTAGTATAAGAGTAAAAGCGGGGCTATGACTCACCTCGAAGTGATAGTACACTGCAATGGAATGATAAGGACAACAAGGATTGAATCAACCGCAACCTATGATGAATGAATATGCATGCACATGTTAACTATACCACTCATAACTTGAAAATATACTAGTTATAGGCTTATGAAAATACATTCCATACTTGAGAAAAATAATAAGTCTTAACTAGACTTGTGTAAACTTGTCGTAATATATATGTATAGAAAGTTAGTGTTATATACTTCGTCTTGAAAACCTTGAAGTAACATGTAATGGTCGCAAAAATAAGCTCATAAGCATAAGTACTTCGTTAGTTATAAATTTCGGCAATTTAGTAGTATTTCTAGAAAATCTAGAATTTAGTACGTAGAAGTAGTATTATTATTATTTCTATTAAAAGCTGCCAATTATAGTGAGTTTTTGTCGATATTGAAACGTGAATATCTTTGTCGTTATAAGTCCGTTTTACTTGTTCTTTATATCCACGGTTACGTCTTAGTATGTAGTATTATATTTTGGAAAGCTTGGCTCCTCCGGGTTACGTCTAAAGCCTCTTTTTGTCTGACGAAAAACGTCCAACAGCATGTATTTTCAGAAAATATACTTTTCGTCAATAAACTTGCAAAAATCATAACTTCTTCGTTATAAACTCTTTTTAATCCGTTCTTTCGCCTACGAATTCATTTTTGAAAGCATTTTCTAAATCTTTGGTTGAAAAGTTCCCCTGAGTTACTGAGTTTTCTGTATTTGGCAAAATGGGACAGTAGCTAATATATTGTTTCAAAAATTCATTTTCCATGCTCTAAACTAGTTTCTAACATCACCAAATCTCTTGCAAACACCACAAATCTAGTCTAATCCTACCATACACCTTCTTAGGGTGTCATGGGTTCTTAAACATCATCAATCTAGTGGATCTAACAAGGAAATCCAAAATAAACATTTCTAGGGTTTATAAGTTAATAGTTTATAAAATGAAGTGGTATAAGCTAACATATACATGAGATCTTGTATGAAAACCATATGATCAATATAAATACTTGAAGAAATGATGAAAATAAATTTTGTAAACTTACTTTGAATGGGTTAGTTGTTTAGATGAAGAAAACCTTGTAATCCTTGAGTTTATATTACAAAACCCTAACAAGGATCACCATATGAACTAGAAAATAGCTTGATCTTCAAAATTCAATGGATTTTGGTCTTGAATCAATTTTGGGTCGTGGGATTTGGAGAGGAGAGGAAGAAGAATGAGTTAGATATTTTTATTTTTGAGAAAATGAAGTAGCGAAATGAGTTTTTGATACTTAGAGGATATTTAGCTAGTTAGGGTAAAGTTATAATTAATTGGTCAATGTGAAGACATGGGAAGGAGGGGGGGGGGGGTTGTGTGGCCGGTTTTACATGAGAAAAAGAGAAGAAAAATCGGTTTTGGTAACTTAGTAAATTCTATTATAGTATTAGATGTAGTTTTTAGTTAGTTTAGTTATAATCGAGTACCGGGTTTGCTATAATTAAATTTTAACGAAGTTAACCGGGACTTAATAAATTCATAAGAATGATAAAAATATGTTGGGTATAAAAATTGAGCGTTTGGATAATTATCGTTTAGTTTCTACGAAAACCGTCGTAATTTTAATAAACTTACGATATAAATTAAATAAATTTCCAAAATACTGGGTAAATGAATTTTATAACTTTTATGATGTTATAAGGGATATAAAAGTATATCGGAACCATCGTGGGGATTTTTAGATATGTTGGTTATATTTATTTATCGCGGGTTAACGTTTAATTAAAAGAAATAAACGTAAAACGTTAAACGTACTAAAAATAATAATATGAATATTCTACGAGTGGTATAGTATGCACATGCAATTATGATGATATGTAGACTATTTCTAGTCCATATGAAGTGTCCCTAATGATAATGTATGAATTCGCACCTGAACCAATACGGTTACGCGAATTTAAGTACTCGTAAACAAAATTTACGATGAAATAAGCATTGCATGTGAATAGTATTTTCTTTCCGGAAATGAATAGTACTTGATGAATAGTAAAATTTTTGAATGCTTCTCAGAATATCAAATTGACCTCGAAAATGATGAATAGTAAACCGATGAATAGTGTTTTGATGAATAGTGATTTTGAAAACTTCGAGAAATGACCAGAATTTTACGAGTTGTGACACTTTCTGGGGCTTCAAGTTCTACAATCAAGCAGTGGAATGTTCATAAGTCAAGATAAGTATGTTGCAGACATTATTAAGAGATTCAACTTCACCACTGTCAAGCCAACTTCCACACCTGTTGATACTAACAAACCTTTGGGAAAAGATGAAGATGGAGAAGATGTTGATGTCAAATTGTACAGGTCTATGATTGGATGTCTAATGTACTTAACTGCATCTAGACCTGACATTACTTTTGCTGTTTCTCTATGTGCAAGACATCAGGTTAAGCCCAAGGTTTCACATTTGAATGCTGTTAAGAGGATTTTTAGATACCTTAGGCAACAACCTAAGCTAGGATTATGGTATCCTAGAGAGTCCCATTTTCATTTAGAAGCTTTTTCAGATAGTGATTATGCTGGTGACAACTATGACAGAAGATCAACCACAGGAGGATGCCAATATCTTGGAAGTAGATTAGTTTCATGGCAGTGTAAAAAGCAAACAATTGCAGCAACATCATCCACAGAAGCAGAATATGTAGTTGCTACAACTTGTTGTGCACAAGTACTTTGGTTGCAAAATCAACTTTTGGATTATGGATTCATTTTCAAGAATACTCCAATCAATATTGATAATGAAAGTACCATCTGTATTGTGAAGAATCCTGTCTACCATTCCAAGACTAAGCACATTCAGATTAGGCATCACTTTATCAGAGATTGCTATGAGCATAGACTCATCAATGTGGTTAAAGTTCATACTGATGATAATGTAGCAGATCTACTCACAAAGGTTTTTATGTTTCAAGATTTAACCATTTAGTGGTGAGTATTGGAATGATAAATAATTAAGCTACATTTGAGGGGAGGCTGTCACAACTCGTAAATTCTGGTCTTTTCCCGAACTTTCGACATTTACTATTTATCGGTTACTATTCATCGATCACTATTCATCAGTTTACTATTCATCTTTTTCGGAGTCAGTTTGATATTCTGAGAAGCGTTTTTAAAATTTTACTATTCATAAAACACTATTCACCTCCGGAGAAAATTTGTCATTTATACGTGGGTTGCGTCTTTTCTGTAATCGTACGGTTGTCTACCTAATAAACGTTATCTTGTGAGCTATTATTTTTAATAATTAATCCGATAATCCCAACTATGGTCCTAACATATTTTTATACTCATAATAATAATATAAAAATTATATTATTAATTTACTCGGTGTTTTCAAATCAACTGTTACGTTTTCCGGTCGAAGCTTATAACTCTGTCGGTTTGCGATATTTCAACCCAATAATTATTTTAACACCCGATTCTCATCAGGAATATAATTTTATAATTTTTACAACGACGTCACATTTTATTTGGTACCGTTAAAATTCATTTCTAGCAAACTCGGTACCCGGTATCACCTAAAACTACATAATATCTACCTAAAGTCTTAAAATTACTTACATACACAACCTCCCACCATTCCAATCATCTTACATCTTGAAAATACACTAACTCTCATTAATGTTAGTCCTTTATGTCTAGACCAAAATAATACATCAAGACTTTTAGATATTTTCATTCATTTTGCACATGTACTAAAAAGATAAACTAGCAAAAGCTCTCATTTTTTTCCTTCTCTCTACAAAAATCAGCCAAGGCAAGTACACAAGGAAGAAACCATTAATTTTCCAAGATCAAGTCATTATCTTGTTCCTTTAGTTGTTCTTGTTTGGGTTTTGTGATAAAAACTCAAGGTTTCTTAGGTTTTACTCATCCAAGCTCATTAATCTTTCTAGGTAAGTTGTCAAACTCTTTTCCATAATTTCTTCATGTTATTTTTATGGTCATATGATTTCCATTCAAGATCTACATGCATATGTTAGTTATACCACTCATTTATATATATATCTAACTTTTGAACTCTAGAAATGGATTATAGTTAGATCCTTGTTAGATCCACTTGGTTTATGATGTTTAGGAACCCATGACACCCTAAGAAGGTGTATGGTAGGATTAGACTAGTTTTGTGGTGATTGAAAGTGGTTTGATTGAAGATGGAACTAGATTTAGACCTTGAAAATTGTTTTTGAACAAGTAAAAATACATGCTGTTCCATTTTGGTTTACCCAGAAAATTACGAATTTACACAGTAACCTTTGACAATTTTTCTAGAAAATACTTTCAAAAACGAAACTTTAGGCGAAAGAACGGATTAAAACGAGCTTATAACGAAGGAGATATGATTTTTGCAAATTTAACGACGAAAACTATTTTTATAAAAACTGCATGCTGTTTGGCAGTTTTGAACGGACAAAAAGAGGCGTTAAACGTAACCTAGAGGAGCCGAGCTATCGAAAATATATTAGTATATACTAAAACGAATCCGTGGATATAAAGAACGAGTAAAATGAGCTTAAAACGACCAAGTTATACATGTTTTAAAATCGTCAAAACTATATATATATATAGTCACTACTAGAAAATAATATAACTACGTACTAAATAATATATTTTCTAGATTTCTTATTCAAGGAGTTTATTTTTAACTAACGAAATACGTACGACCCAAGGTTTATTTATGCGACTACTAGACGATATCTTAAGGTTTTCAAAACGAGGAATATAACACTAACGTCTTTATATATGATATATTACGACAAGTTTTTATTATTCTAGTTGGACTTATTTTTCTTAAGTATGGAAAATACTTTACTTTGACAATAACAAGTATTTTCAAGTTACGAGTGGTATAGGTATCATGTGCATGTGCATTCATTACATCCTTTCATGATCTAAGTAGATCACTATCATTCATATTAGGTTGCGGTTAGAGATCGAACCTCATTTCTGTGTATTCACTCTTGTCATCGTAGCTATCGCACCAGGTGAGTCATAGCCCCTACTCTTTTAAATTGTTTTGTTAACTTTTTGGGGGAGAATACATGCTCGTTTTTACATGAATTACTACTTGACCTTTTGAACTTGACTTGACTTTTGAACTTGACTTGACTTTTGAACTTGACTTAAACTTTTGACCCTAATGTACCGTACGTACTATGACCTAAAGTCTCGCCATTTTTGGTGGAGCGTTCTTAACCCTAAAGTCTCGCCTTATTGGTGGAGCGTGCTAAGTCTCCCATGTTCGGAGCGTTCTTAATCTTATATAATAGTTGTATGATGTACTGTTCGTACATTCGCATTGTTCGACGCCTATTAGTAGTATGGATAGCGCTATTAGAGGTCGGCCAACCTCTCGTCCACCATGTTACGGGACGCATATTATTTAATTAGGGGCTTTGCATGGCATACATTATTATATAGGTGGTGCTTATATTGTGACTTATTATGACCGCGGGTACTTGACTACTAAACATGCAACTATATTTTAGCAGTGGGTTGTGAACACACAGGTTACAAGGCTCTTATGGCGGGACTTGTAACTGAGTGGATTTACGATGCCTTTGCTGTGTGATCACTTTTCCATATACTTTATTTGTTAAACAAACCCTATGAACTCACCAACCTCGTGTTGACACTTTAGCATGTATTTTCAGGTTTTAACCTATGGCACGCTACTGGAGGTTTTTGGCAGGGCATGGCATGGTCATAGAAGACTCTGATTATTTATATGGGGACCGTTTTAAATTATTTTAAGGGCCTACTTCCGCACTACTTTTAACGATGTAAATTCAATATTTTTGGTTAAACGATTTTATTCTAAATGATTAAAGTGAAAACCATTTTTGAACTAGTGTTGTAATACCAATTGAGTTACACTCCAGCTACACGTATGCTTCCGCTGGACCCAATTTTGGGGGTGTGACAGAGGCATTAGTAGCTAGTCATTATTTAAGGGGAGGCTACATGTATCATTAAACAGGAAGAGTACTTTTATCCATGATTCAAAGGAATTACAAGTACAAGACACATCATCAAAATAAACAAACACAAACCCTACACAAACCACATCCTACATCATCTACTCCATTGGTCTTTTTCCCTTTCCTTGATAATCATGCTTTCCCTTCTGAGCAGTCTTTCTTTTGTCATCAAAAGATGCTTGCTTTCTTGGGCAAGCCAGTCCAAGCACTTGTTTTGGAGGCTTTTCTGGTCTTGTTGACTTCTTTTGACCATGCCACTTCATGTTTTTCACAGCTGATTCCAAGGCTTGTGTAAGTGCCTGTGGTAACTTCTTGGACAGGGTGTGTGGCTGATCATCATAGAACTCTAGCTCTAGAAGTTTCTTCATTGGCCTTCTTGAAGATGAAGTTGATGCACTAGGAGGGAAGTAACCACTCCATCCTGCATCAGTTTCAAAGTCAGAATCAGAGCAATAACTGATCTCTGAATCAGTGGAGTCGTCAGAGGAGATGTATATCAATGGGAAGTGGCTCATGATGATGATTAAGGGTTTTTGTGATGAGAGTTAAAAGTTTTTGATGAAATTATGTGTTGAGATGACCCCTATTTATAGGAATAGTCAAAGTCATGGGTATTAATGAAGGGTATTTACTCCCATCTGATTTGGTAGATTTGGGAAAGTAAATATAGTTAATCTTTATTAGCTTAGTTTGACTGATATGGTATAAGTAGATTATTCAAAAAGTCAAAAGTGGTATGATATTTTGGAGAACAGTACTTTGAATCAAAGTACTGCTTTGCATTAAAGGGAAAGTACTGCTTAGTATTTAAAGGGAACGTACTACTTCGCATTTAATGCAAAGTACTGTTCTATTCCAACGGTCAAAAAGAGGGGCTAACTACTTTGCACATTATTCAGGGAAGGTAGCCAAAAATAAAAGGTTCATTAATTTATTTGGCCGAGATTTTCTGAATATCTTTTGATATTATCCCTTCAATTATTTTTAAATACATCATCATCATCCCTATTCATCATTCAAACCAGATCACACATTCAGACCCGATCATCAATTTTTTCACAACTATCAGCAATGGCAAATCGTCCAACCATTAACAAACATAATGTGATTGCTAATTTGGACAAAACACCAAAGAATGTTGAATTTCATTCCATCATTGATTTCCTCACTGGGTCAAACATTAACTATGCTCTGTTAGTTAAACCTGCAATCATTCGGCCCTGGATTCAAGAGTTTTAGAGAACAGCAAGAGCTGCTTTGGAAGATGATGAAGATGTTATTAATGCTACTGTTGAAGGGAGACCTATTCATGTTACTGAAGTAACCATAAGGGAGGCTTTGTTGTTTGCTGATGAAGAAGGTACTGTTTTATTTGATAAACATGTTATTTGGGATACACTTAGGGATATAGGCTATGAAGGAGATCTTACCAAGCTTACTTTTCATAAGGCCTTGTTTAGTCCTCACTGGAAGTATTTAGTACATGTTTTGCTTCACTGTCTAAGTCCAAAGAGTAGTTCTTGGGATCAGTTTGGTCATAACATAGCCTCTGCCTTAGTTGGGTTAGCTACCAATCAAAGGTTCAATTTTTCATACATGATCCTTGATGGTATGCTTAGTTACATCAAAGTAGGTTCACCATGGTTGATGTATCCTAGGTTTATTCAGCTATTTTTAGATAACCAACTTGAGGATGTTCCTAAACCTCAAGATTTTGTGCCTACTGTTGAAGTTCCAGCCAAGGTGTTTACCATTATGTCTACACAGAGTGTTAAGTTTTATGGAAGAAATACACCTTTAACTGCTCATATCTGTGTAGGCTGCATGACCAGCCCCTATCATAGAGTGATGATAAAGTTCATCCTACAGCTTCTGCATCTCGTTGTCCGGGCAGTATTCCTCCTTCAGTAATGCCTTAAAATCGTCCCATGTCATACCTACAGCTGCCTCTCTACCCCTAGCTTGAATCTGCGTATTCGACCATGTCAATGCCTTTCCTGACAGTAAGCATGCGGAATACTTCACCATTTGATGCGTCGCACAGTTACTAATGTCGATCACCGACTCCATCTTTTCAACCCATCGAGTATACACCAACGCGCCTCCTACACCATTGAAATCAATTGGCTTGCATGACGTAAATTCCTTATACGTACATCCAGTCCTATTGTTGTTGTTGCCATTACCATTCTGGCCTATACCATTGGTGTTGTTAATTCCGCTTTCGTGGTTTGCCAAGTTATTCATATGATCGCCAACTTGAGTGACAATAGTGGAGAGAAAGTTTTGAAGTTGTCGAGCGATGATGGCTTCAAAATCAGCATTTCCACCGTCGTTGTTATCATTGTTTTCAACGCCGCGACCATCTCATCTACCTCCACGTCCACCAGTTCTTCCACCATCGTTACTAGGGTTACTAGTGTCATGAGCAGCTCCTCTACCTCCACGTCCACCAGTCCTTCCACCCCTTGGTGTTGCGCCTCCTCGACCAGAGCTACGAGTCACTCTCCTTGGTGCCATGATTTCCTGAGATGAAGGACATTTAGTGAACGTCAGAGATGAGGGAAAACAGTTGATTATCCGAAGTCAATACTTAACATCCTCATACATAACACCACGCCACCAGTTGTTTCCTAAGTTGTGCCAACACCGATCTACATAAGCATAGTCATATGTCCATGTGGGTCGTGAAGCACTTATAATTATGTTGGCCACCACAATTATAAATGTTTCCTTTCACAGGTGTACATATCACCAGGCACACATATCTCAGTGGTAGACATTGCTTAAATGGGAATCTAGGGAATGTCACGCTCAGTACGAAGGAACAAGGTATTCTCCCTTAAGTGCTAAAGTCACTGGGAAGTCTAGTTTCTAACGGTTTCTCAAGAGTATCCTCAAGAGAACCCCCATCCTCGGGCAAATCATCAAATCTCTACAGCTAAGTAATAACCTTTATTTAACTCAGTCTCATGTCTCATCAAACAAGAACTGTCACAAGATTAAGTTAAATAATCAGTTATTACCGAGCTCCATATTTCTGATGACTTGTCTAGATTTTGGGACTTCCCCATCGGTACCACAAAATATCTAATAGCGTAGGTCTAAAAAAAAATTACCAGCAAGCGTATGTGTATGAAAAGTGCAAGGCGATAGGGAGGAGAGTCTAAATGTATGTAGTTATAGTCTAGGCTCTAAAAACAACCTAGTTCTCTATAACCAAGTCTCTGATACCAATCTGTAACACCCCCAAAATATCGCAGCGGAACGATAGTGTCATTGGGATGCTACTTCAGGGCACAAAGTACAAGATATAGAAAACGACCTCTAAATGAGACGTTTTGAAAAGTTACCATTCGAATAGATAAAAGTCATAGTTTAAAAAACAAAGATCCCAAAGTTGAATAATACATAAGTTTTTAAAGTGTATCGAATGGTAAACGATAAAAGCGAAAGTCTCCAAAAGCATGCCCTAAGACTCTCAGCTCCACACACCTGCTATCGCCTTACTAACCTGAGATAAACATGCTTAAAAGTGTCTACACAAAGGTTGGTGAGTTCATAGAGTTTGTTTTAAAACAGTTAAAAAGACTTTAAAGAATGTTCACACAGCAAAGGCATTGTGAATCCACTCAGTTGCAAGTCCCGCCCATAACAACACTTGCAACCTGTGTGTTCACAACCCACTGCTAAAATAAATATGATTCAGACATGTATAAGTTTATCATAACAGTTAAGCAATTAGTCATGCGTCTACACTTCATCTCCGAAGACCTCACGTGTATGATGTATCAAAGCTAATGGACATCCAACAACTTAATTTGGAACCACTAGATAGTCTCAATGGTCATCCAACAACTTAATTTGGAGCCACTGGCAGTCTCAATGGTCACCCAACAGCTTAATTTGGGGCCACTGGAAGTATCACGATTTAGTATAACGCAGTTAAGTATAACACAATCATGTATGTATGAAATCAAGTATAATGCAATCACGTATAAGTGTTGTCAAAAACAAATGTAATCAAGTATAAATGTTTTGAGTATTTGTACAAGTAAGCAAGTAGTTTAGCATGTATCTCCCCCAAGTAGTTTAAAATGAGTAGTAAAAGAGTAAAAGCGGGGCTATGACTCACCTCGAAGTGATAGTACACTGCAATGGAATGATAAGGACAACAAGGACTGAATCAACCGCAACCTATGATGAATGAATATGCATGCACATGTTAACTATACCACTCATAACTTGAAAATATACTAGTTATAGGCTTATGAAAATACATTCCATACTTGAGAAAAATAATAAGTCTTAACTAGACTTGTGTAAACTTGTCATAATATATATGTATAGAAAGTTAGTGTTATATACTTCGTCTTGAAAACCTTGAAGTAACATCTAATGGTCGCAAAAATAAGCTCATAAGCATAAGTACTTCGTTAGTTATAAATTTCGGCAATTTAGTAGTATTTCTAGAAAATCTAGAATTTAGTACGTAGAAGTAGTATTATTATTATTTCTATTAAAAGCTGCCAATTATAGTGAGTTTTTGTCGATACTGAAACGTGAATATCTTTGTCGTTATAAGTCCGTTTTACTTGTTCTTTATATCCACGGTTACGTCTTAGTATGTAGTAATATATTTTGGAAAGCTTGGCTCCTCCGGGTTACGTCTAAAGTCTCTTTTTGTCCGACGAAAAACGTCCAACAGCATATATTTTCAGAAAATATACTTTTCGTCAATAAACTTGCAAAAATCATAACTTATTCGTTATAAACTCTTTTTAATCCGTTCTTTCGCCTACGGATTCGTTTTTGAAAGTATTTTCTAAATCTTTGGTTGAAAAGTTCCCCTGAGTTACTGAGTTTTCTGTATGGCAAAATGGGACAGTAGCTAATATATTGTTTCAAAAATCCATTTTCCATGCTCTAAACTAGTTTCTAACATCACCAAATCTCTTGCAGATAACCAACTTGAGGATGTTCCTAAACCTCAAGATTTTGTGCCTACTGTTGAAGTTCCAGCCATGGTGTTTACCTTTATGTCTACACAGAGTGTTAAGTTTTATGGAAGAAATACACCTTTAACTGCTCATATCTGTGTAGGCTGCATGACCAGCCCCTATCATAGAGTGATGATAAAGTTCATCATGGTTGATGTATCCTAGGTTTATTCAGCTATTTTTAGATAACCAACTTGAGGATGTTCCTAAACCTCAAGATTTTGTGCCTACTGTTGAAGTTCTAGCCAAGGTGTTTACCTTTATGTCTACACAGAGTGTTAAGTTTTATGGAAGAAATACACCTTTAACTGCTCATATCTTAGAGGTTGCACAAGCTGTTAGGGATGGAGATAATCATGCTAGTGGATCAGACCACTCTGAACATTTTGAGCATTCTGAATCAGCACATACTCCAACACCACCTCATGTTTCACCTCAGCCAGCTTCAAGTGAAAGAACTGCTTCAGTATCTATTTCAAGGGAAAAGACTGTTTCCAAAGATAGTACTTCTCAACATACTACTTCTGAGGACAGTACTTCTCTGCAAGGTACTGCTTCAGATCACGATGACACTCAATCACCAACTCCTAATGATTATACTCCCACAGATGGGTTACAAACATTTGGAGGAGATGAAGGAGTTGAGGGTGTTGCTGGACCACTGGATAATTATGCATTAACTAGAGAATTCAGAAGGATGAAGAAAGTGGTTAACGATCAGGATGACAAGATCAAGGAGTTTAAGAGAAAGTTTAGAAGATTAAAAAAGTTTGTTTGGCCACTTGTTCAAAATTTTAGAGTGTATGCAAAGGAACAGAAGAAAACAAAGAAGAAGCAGTCTAAGTCTCATAAGAAATCCAAGAAGGCTTCTAAATCTAAGAAGAGTAAGAAGAAGTCATCATCATTCACATTGGGGAGGAATCAAGATGATAATCTGAATGAAGATGATGTTGAGTTTCAAGATCAAAATGAAGATGCTCATTTATGGAATTATCCAGAAGTACCTTTGCATTTTGAGCAAGTAAAACAGACTGATGACATTGTTGAAGAAAAGAACATTGCTGTTGAGCCAGATGTTGGAATTCAAGATGACAACATTCAAAGTACTGCTGATCTACATGATAATATTGAAAGTACTGCTGCTCAAGGTACTGATCCTCAAAGTACTGGTGCCCAAAGTACTTTGGATCAAGGTGATCAAGGTACTACAGCAATGAATGTTGATGAAGCTGGACCTTCTACAAGTGTTTTTGATGAAGAAGCTGGTCCTTCCAATCCAATTTAGAAAGAAGAAAAGATGCATACAGCTAGTGATGATGAGACAATAGCTCAGATAATGCTGAATTTGGATAGACCAACAAGAGGTATAAGTATTTTTGAACCTGCACAAGTCCAAGAATCTTCTTCTGAATCTGAAGAATTGGATCCCAATGAAAAGGGAAAAGGAGTCAAGAAAGTTCACAAGAGGAAGAAGAAGAAGTTCACTCTAGCACAGCTTAGAGATTATGAGGTTGCTAAGAATGAAGAAGCTGCAAGAAAGCAACAAGCTATTTATGATGAAGAATTCTTAAGGGAATCAAGAAAGCCAGTTGCTAACACAAGAAGACCAATGACTTTAGGTCAAGAGAGAAATTGGATGATAAGCTTTTTGAAAGGAAGAGGATACAAGAATCTACATAAGTTAAGATATCCACAAGTTAAAGAACTATGGGATAGTGTTCAAGAGTCTATTAAGAGAGAGTTGGATAGCTTTGTACCTATGGATACTGAAAAGTAGAAGAAGTTAGAGGAAATAAGGAGAGAGCAGGTTGAGAAAAGAAAGTTAAAAAAAAAGAGAGCAACTCAAGATGATCAGTTATCAAAGAGACTCAAGTTGCTTAAACCAGAAACTGTTGATGAACTGAGACACTTTCTTAGAGTTGTGGACTTTGACAATACAGAGGATGCTAAGAAGAAATCCAAAATTTCTTCATTTTCTGTAGTAGAGTCACCTGAAGGAAATTATTTTATTTTTCATAGAGAAGATGAAAGCTTCACAGTGTTCAATATGTTATGGGACATATTGCACATGATTGATAAAGAAGATCTGTATCATTTGTATCTACAAGTACGGACTTACTTTGAAGATATTGAACCAATTGGAGTGGGATTGATTTTATTGAGTGAATTAATGACCATCTGGGAGTCTGATGAAACAAGTAGTGAAGCTCTATGGAATGATCAAAGGAATTGGGAGATAACAAGATGGAGATTCTTTGAGGCATTAGGGGTACACTCACTTGAAATGGAAGATGGAACCATGATCCATATGTTAGCAGATAGACAATATCCTTTGATAACTGAACTTATGGTCAGAATGTTGGATCATGGTATGGAGGTTGAGAATGAGACTAAAGTAGCTTTAATGGTGATTAAACTATTCATCTTTTGGACTACTGCAGATGATAGTGCATGAATACTGGTATGATTTTTATTTTATAAATCTTTTGAATGATGAAGTACTTTTCTCAAAGTACTGTAAGACAAATAGTACTTTCTCAAAGTACTGCTTGCTTCATAAAACAAGTAAAAGTCTTTTTGAATAAAATGTTTTGAAGCATATGATGATATCTATAAAAGGTTTTGAGAAGTCACACATGGTGTTAGTATTTATACTACACAGCAAATGGTAATCAACTCACCATGTTTAACAGACAAGAAAGAGTTTGACTCATCATGAGGGTACGGCTCTAATGTGATAATCAAATCCGTTTTTAGTTGATAATTTACTAAAAATTGTATAGTTTTCAACTCACCATATCTGTAATAGTGAAGAGTTGGCTAGCCCACAAGAAAATAGCTTGTGGTAAAGGGTGTGGAAAAACCATTTGTTTGGTAATTAGTTCACCATGGTTGTAAATCAAAGAACTAACTAGTCCAAAAGCAAACGGCTTTTGGTAAAGACTAAAAAAATCCGTTGATAGCTGGTGATTTGCTAAAAATCATATGGTTATCAATGTACCATGGTTGTTCTAACTTAAACATCGGCAACTCCAGAGTTAATGGCTTTGGTAAAGAGACATCAAAATCCATTAGATTTCAATGATTCACCTCTCATAGGAGTTTACACACCTGGAAGTGATGAGAATAGCATGAAACTTTAAAGATTTGATGTACATTTTGTCAAAATATTGCTAAGTAGCTGTGAAGATTTGTTGCTGTGAAGATATCATCTGAAGCTGATAAAAGGTACTTTGACACACAAGTTGAATAAGAGATCAAAATACAATTTTCCTTGAAGATAAAGATGTTGAAGATCAAAGATAACAAAGAAACTTGAAATCAAGCAAGTAGAATTCAAGTTAGGGGAGGATTGTTGGGATATGAAGATCAAGGTACTTCTGTATTTCAAACTACTGCTGTGTCAAAGTGCTGCTTGAAGATCAAAGTGCTGCTTATGGTCAAACATGGTCAAAGTACTGCTCGTGCATGAAGATTATTCAAAGTACTTCTAAGTTAAAGGTTTAAAATGCAATATCGTAATGTAATATTATTAGAATATTCTAGAATAAGTTAGAGTTAGTTTACTTGTCGTTCAAGTATTGTAAACCGACTTAAGGTTATCCTTGTGTCTATAAAAAGAGCCTTAGAAGGTATTAGACGTACGAGTTAGTGAATACGTGAGTTAGAAACAAAAGTACGTACAAGAGTTAGATAAGTTAGGGATTGTTAGTGAATCTGTGTAATCAAGCAGGTTCAAGTTTGGTTTAATATAAAGTTCTTCTTAAGCTTTGTGTTAGTAGATTCCGCATACTTTACAAGGTTAATTCAGTGTTTCAATATTAATAGTGTTGAAGTTATTCAATATTGTTAAAACTTTACAAGCTACAAAGTAGTTTGGTCAGAGTATATCGATCCAACAACAGGAAACAAGGAATTTAAGAGAAACTTGAATTTTTATTAAAACTGAAAGTTTACAAAGCTTTTAAAGTGAAATAAAACTGGATTGAAATAACAATTAATCTAAAAGCCTTAACCTAAAAAAGTACCCTACTCCTAATTTAACCTAAAATCTAACACCCGCTTCAGTGTAAGAGGAGAGCTATTTATAGCCTGAGCAGGGGACTTCTAGGGCTTCTTTGAAGCTTCTGGATCTCTATTTTTAGCCTTCGGATCAATCCCATCAACTTATCTAAAATCTCAGCCCTTGGATCAATAATCAAGGTGTCCTGACCAATCAAAAGGCTCCAAACTGCCACCTTGTCATTCCCTTGATGTCACCACTCCTACCATGTTAGATGTTCTAGAAGGGAATTTAAGTATGAGTGAATTTTGGATTGAGTAGGGTAAAAATGGAGTTGGAAGAGATGTACAGTAAAGGCGCTTTTTTATATCTTATTTTTACTTTTTGGGTTATTTGACCAGGTAATAAGGTACACGGGTTGGGTTTTTAGTTAAATGGTGTGGTTTTGGGTTGGACTGGGTTGGTTGGGCTTGGGTTTGGAGAGAGATTAATTGGTGGGTTGGGTATATTTTGAAAAGGGCTTGGTAGATTTGTATTTCAAGTGTAATAATAGATTTTAGGTAAAACTTGCAAGGACAAAGATTGTAAAATTGTAAACTCCAAGGACCAATATTGTCATCTTTGCAAAGTTAATCCAAGGACCATTTGTGACAATTGATGAGACTTCAAGGGAAGATTCTGACAACTTGAGTATAATATTGATCCATAATGAAAATTGCTTCCCGGCCTTGGCTCTTTAACACACTTTTCATAATCTCGTGCTCGATTTGTCGTTTTTGGCTCGGTTTTGTCCATTTTTCATATATCCGTACCTGCACATATAAAAACACAAAACAACATATATTTGGCATTTATGGTCGGTTTTTGGTCTTTTTGGTCGTGTTTTAGGTCAAATAAAAGTATGTGATTTAACACATACCAAGTTTCTATGCCGGTCCCCTTAGGAAACCATAATCCTAAGTGCATAGTGCCTTTAATGTATCAGAAGATACGCTTAACCACTTCTAAATGAGAAGTTTTCGGATCTTCTTGAAAGCGAACACAAAGGCAGACACTAAACATGATATCGGGCCTACTTGCCGTTAGGTACAATAAACTTCCTATCATACCTCTATACTTAGTACTATCTACGGATTCACCCTCTTCATCCTTGGTGAGCTTTGTGTCCGTAGCCATTGGGACTGTTGGGAATTACAATTAAGTTGATAAGACAAAACATGTGAAACATGAGGGACTTATGGAGACAAAGGAAGAAACTTGCAAAGAAAGAAAAAGATTACTGCATATCTTTTTATTATTCTAGAATATCCTTTGTAACCCTAGTATCTCTATTATATAAAGAGATACAGGGATTGATTATTAGTGTGCACAGTAAAAGATGTAGACGTCTAGTAAAGGGGTGTGTGTGTGTGTCTAGGCGTAGTCTTATTGTAGACGCCTAGATTAGTTGTAGGAAAGATGATGACGAAGAAACCTTGTTTAAATAATAATGATGTTCTTATTATTCCGTTGCGTATCGTGTTCTTAATCATTGTTATTGTTTAATCCTAGTGCTCAAAACGATCCACGGAGTCTAATAAACTCCACAATTGCTATCAGAGACAGGTTAACTCGTTATCTAGGGATTTATCAAGGTTTTTAAGTCGACAGAAGCAGCTTTGAAAAAGGGTCTTGAGGTAATCGTTATTTATTATTATTATTTTTTGCTGCTGCGATAAAATCTATTTGGTGACAAAAGCGCATCTGGTTATATCAATAATGGATCAATGAAGAATATTGAAATTAAGTCATTCGATGCTATTAATTCGGGTCAGTATGTTGCGAAGGATTTTATTGATCAAGTTTTTTAGTGGGAGGGTGGACAAGCAAAATCTTGTACATTAATTGTTGATTAAATTAATGATACCTCGTACCAAGTTAAGATGTCAAATATACAATTTGTTATCATGGATATATATGATTGGTTGATTTCATGTGTATTAACTGATCATTGATGGACATCATGGGTTGGTTAATAATGCAAAGATTGGTTGATGATTGTTGTCACTTAGCCATGGAAGAATTAATTCACAATCCAATACCTCGTACTGACTTTTAATTATTAATGCTAATTTAGTGTGTCGGTGGTGATATATTTTGGTGCGATATTATTGGTTATATGATTGTACGATTCATTAAGCAAAAAGAGATCTATCATGGGTCTGGTGTCGATTGCGACAAAAGGTTGTATGGCATTTAGTTAATTCTTTTTTGAATATTCATTAAACTAGTTTGTCGTATTGCTGTTGGTACTCTCGATTCTTTATGATGATTTAAAGATCATATATTGTGTTATCATGGGTCGGTATTGGTGCTTTATATATTGGTTTTATGTTGTTATGTACGAGAATCACAGAAGCAAAATGTTGATTATTTTGATTGGTTTTCTTATTATCGTGGGTCGGTGATCTTGGAATATATTTTTAAACAAAGTGCTGCTACGTCTTTTGCAAGTTGAATAGTGAGTCGAGGGATTATTTAATTAATGGAGGTAGTCCAAGTGTACATGGAAGGTTATTGTTTAATTCAAATCATTGATGGCCCATGTGAGTCGATGATAATTCACACTTCGTACTCATAAATTGAAAAAGGTTGGGTACGATAATGATCATGGATCAAAGACAGACATTGTGCAACGCGAGGTACTTATGCTGATTATTTTATTGTCGTACTACATTAATTTATTGTGGAGCAGTTCGAGCAGTTATATTGTGAGAAACAAATCCTGTTGACGTTTTATAGGTCATTGGATGTGGGGCTAGCATATTGATGAGGCTACTGTTGTCTCAAAGATTATACTAATTAGTAAATTTATTGGGTCAATGGCATGGGTTCGCAGCCTTTATTGATATGTCAAAGATTTGTAGTGTTGTGGCAAAGTGATTTTAAAATTCGTGATTCAATGAAGAGTCATTATCAATTTGTCAGTTTATGAGGAATTGGTACTGATTATGTTGCTGCAACTTGGACACTACTGCTACGTACTCATGGTATTTAATACAGCTTCATGATTGATTTTTACTGCTGCTAAGAAAAAGTAGTACTACTGCGTATTATTGAAACAAGTTTCTGCTGCTCAGAATTATATGATACTGCTGTTATGATTGTTTCTGCTGCTCACTCAGTTACTACAGCTATGCTCCATGGTTACTGCTGTTATTGAGAGATGGTTTTACACACACATGGGTTATTTGGTTCACACACACAAGGAGATTGGTTTGGTTTATGTTCTTAAATGATTAAAGGCTCGTTTTTATTGAAGAAATGATTACGAAGAAAGATTATTTTTCACTTATTTGAAGGTGATGAGTGTGTAAATACTCATCATTTTTAGCCAAATCTGAACTGCAAAACGATTAAAAACACTTAAAACCGCACCAAAATACGAAGGAAATCCCAAAGATCGTATTTTATATGTTTCTAATGCGAAACGAGTGAAAACAAACGAAAAATGAACAAAATTTCCATAATTGGCAGTTTCAGTCCCCCAACTTTCAAAGTTTTACAAAACTAGTCCCTGGTCAGTCATTTCAAAGAAAATTCAACCCTTGCTCTTTAAAAGTCAAAATAAATCACAAATGATCTTTGGGTAAAAACTTTTGGAAAATTACAAGTTTGGTCCCTTCATTTTGCAAATTGGCAATTTTAGTCCCCAGATAGTTTCATTTTGGAAAATAAACTTCAAAAGTGCTTTGGGAATTGAATATATTTCATGTTTAGCCCTTGTGATTAACGTTGGCAGGTTGGCAGTTTACACCCCTTAATTTTCAGAATTCGCATAATTGGTCCTTGTTGTTTAACTAAACCTATTGTAAATTAATACCCAATTCAAACACCACCACCTTATATCACCAGCCCACTTCCAAATCTAGTCCAAAAATCACCCAAGCCCACATTACCCCCTTGGCCCATTTCATAAACCTAAACCTAACCGTTATAATAAAATACGCCCCCTCCCATTTTCTCAGTCAAACAATTCCACTATCTCTTTCACTCTAACCCTCTCACGTGAAACCTGCTTCCCCCATTAACCGCCAAACACAACCATCACCATCCTCTCATCACCCTCAAACATAACCCCCAATCCCACTACCTTCCTCCACCTCTCACAAATTCCTACCTAACCCATGCCAAGCTGGCAATCCACTTCCTATTTGAGCGCCAAAAGTAAATTGAAGGCTGTGATGAGTCTAAGTTAATCCAACGATTGTGGTTTGTCCAAAAAAAGCACACAAGATGCATTATAAGCTGTTTTCACTCACCAAGAAAGCACACCATAGGAAAGGACAAAGAGGAGGCCAAGTGTAGCCCTAGTATGATGAGTATAAATAGATTTTATGTATGCCATTGTTGGGCAGTCTTGTTTTTAGTTTTTTTTAATAGTCATGTTTTTTTAAGTATGTTGTAGTCTGAAATTAGGTTTTAGTCAGTGGAGTTAGGTTTTTAGTTTTAAGAATTTTTAGTTTATTAGTTTTCTTTCAAGTCTTTAAACTTTCATGTACTCCTATTTTTCAATCTAATGCAATCTCTGTTAATTCATTTAAGTTTCCAAGTTAAAGTTCACTTCAAGTTTTATAATCTTCCTACTGATTCCATAAGCTAACGTAGATTTGCTTAAGCTTCTGTGAGTTTTATTATTCTGTTAAACCATTTTCAATCTTGCAAATTCTCAAAAAAGAAGTAAACAGCTTACCTCTAGTTTATATAAGTACTTATTGTTAGCTTGTGTTGCTTATGTTGCTTAATTAAAGGTCACCTTGCAATGCATTACTAGGATAGTCAGTTTTAAATACTTTTTACCATTCGAAAAATCCCAACAGGCAGTTTAGGGGTGTTTGGAATTGCCAATTTAGGCCCTATTATAGGATCACTTTGCCTCAAATTAGCTTAACCCAAGTCGTTACTAATGTAGGGATCCTGGTAATTGATTTCCCTAGACCAGCATCTCACCCTTTTCCTTTTTCCACCCTGCTGCATCAGCAGCTCAGTTAACCCAAACAACCCCTTTTGATCTTCAATTCCATCATAAGTAGGTTAGACTTAGCCCTGAGTTTTGGTTTTATTATTAGTTTTTTTTTAGTTTGGGTTTCATATTCTTGGCGT
This sequence comes from Artemisia argyi, assembly GCA_030686995.1. Taxonomy (NCBI): domain Eukaryota; kingdom Viridiplantae; phylum Streptophyta; class Magnoliopsida; order Asterales; family Asteraceae; genus Artemisia; species Artemisia argyi. The sequence continues at coordinate 1,606,373 of CM060695.1, read as the reverse complement.
ATCTTAGTTTTTGTAACATTATTGATCAAATTGAGCAGCTTTGATATTCATGCCTTTGCCCTGCTCATCAGGTCCACAGCCACTTGAACACCTAATTTTCATTCCCTCATCTTTAGGATTCAGTACTTGAAACTAAACGTAGAGTTTATTTGCCCGTCTGTCTTCAAGTTTGTATTTTTGTTAAATTTTTGTGAATCTTCTTTGCTGCATATTTAGTCAACCAAAGTAGCCGTGTTAGACTTATTTAACTGCTGCAGCCCTTAGTCAGATTTTCTCATTTTTATTGTTCATAGCTTGATCTAACTGCTTAATTCTTGCTCTTTTTAGCTCGTTAGGATACCCTGAGATGACTCTGCTCTATTTCCCTTTAGAATAGCTTCGAATTAGATTGTTTTGATCTATCTTGTTAGCTATGTAGTTTGTATCAGTTAACGCTTTCAGCTTGCTTACTTTCCTTTTTGTCTTGCCACTGTTGTGCTCAGCCTTGGCTTGCGACTTGATTATATTGCCTGAATGTATGTTTGTTAGTTTACATGTAGTCTTTCACTTGGCTTTTGCATATTTGTTTGAGTTTGTTGACTGCTTTAGCTTGCATGATCCTTCAATCTCACAACTGCTTGGAATTTAAGTTTTCATAAGCTGTTTTTGTGGCTTTCCAAAAGAAATCACTGCACAAATGTTTGTCAGTTCTATTGTTAAAATAATTTACCAAACGAAAAAAGAAAAAAAAAAGTGAAAAATTAAATATTTGGCAAAAAGGTGGGGGTAGTAAGGTTCGAACCCCTGACCTCATGGTAACACAGACACATCACCACACAAGTTAACCAAACGTGCCCTAGGGACTTTACTTGTTTGCTTTGCTTCTTTAATTGTTTTATAGTAGTACTTGTTTTTGTGTAAAATTAGCTTATTTGACTGTTGACCTTATTACAGCTTATGTAGAGTAGCTTATTCAAGTTTAATATTTTTCCTAGGATGTTATTAGTATAACTTATTTTTCCAGAAAGTTTCGGATTTTTATAATTAGTTTTAGTAATTATTAGAGTTTAACTTAGTTTAAATGGTAATTTAATTATAATAAATAGAATTTTGTTTGAAAAATTAATTTTCTTTTTTCAGAAATTTTCTTTTGTCTTTTAGCACGTAAGAAAATTATTTGTAAACCCGTAGGAAGTTTGGAACTTAAATTTCACATTTTATTTTGCGCGTTCGCGTAATTTTTAATTAAACGTCATGTTTTTTTTAGTTGTTTAACGTTTTAGGATTCCCGATACCTAATTAGGATTTTCTGTAGTGTTTTAGGTATTTCTTAGTTAGTTATTTGCCTAGATTAATTTATTTTCACTTTCTTTCGCTAATTTTCAAATTCGTTAGTTTAACGTATCACACAACCAAATAACCTTTCCAATCATGCAAGATTTTAATCCCAATCTCATTCGAAGCTTTCCATTCACACCTCGTTGGGGTACGACCCGGGAAATCACTTCCCGGTCTCACAATTTGAATATCACTTTCACAAGTTTTGCGAGGTAATCGTTTTCCTAAACGGTTTACTCGTATTACTTCACGTTTATTTGTCTCACGACAAATTAAAATTCACGTTTGTTGATATTTTGATAAATTGTTGTTTGGACACACTAAAACACAACGAATCAAATGGCGCCGCTGCCGGGGAGGCTGTGTGTCGAAAGTCTCGATAAGGTTTAAACGATTAGTCTTGTAGAACCTTCGCAAGAAGTTACGCTTTTATAAAACGTATAACAAACAAAAAATATTTTTCTTTTGTATTTAGTATATGTATTATATCTATAAAAGTTAAGAAAAACACAAAAAGATTTTCCCGTTTCATTGTTTAATAATTACAACGTTAAAATCTTACCAACCGCAAACCAAGGCAGAACACCTACCAACTGGGGCTGTGACCATAATAAGTTCCCAAACCAAAGATCAAAACTTGCCTTTGTATCACTTGCGTTTTGGAAAACTTTTAAACGAGAAACACACTCTAAGAAGAGTCGAAACGGTATGTGGCGATCCAACGAACTTCGCCCAGTGAGAGATCTATTCTTCTCTCCCGCTCCTTTGTGCGCTTTTCTTTAGAAGTCGACCTTGCGTTTGTGATTATTGGTTTAAGTTCCCCTGTCTTTAAGAGTGGTATTGTTTTAATTGTTGTGCTTTTTGAAAAACCCAAAAATAATCCTCGTCTCCTACCGTTTAATTCTTCCTTCTCATCCCTTGTTAATGTTTAATTCTTATGTCATCACTCGACTATCACTGTTTTCATTGTAAAAGTCTGGTGGATGACGATCTTCGTTGTTACAAGTGTGGGTGTGAGCGGTGTGGAAGTAATATTAGAGACGGATTTTGTAAATGGTGCAAAGCATATCCGAATGCTTTCACTGATTCTCAAAATTCTTCCGACTACCCCTCACATCCCGAGAAATGTGCTGTTAATGGCAAACCGTCAAGAATCAATCCACACCTCTCACGATTTACGATTCGAAGTTTATCAAGCAAATGTACTGAGCTTAAAACGGTGACTGAAATAAATGACTTGCCTGATCATCACGTTTATCAAGAACAAAAACCGGGGACCATAACAGAAGTGGTAGAAATTCCTAGCTCTCAGAGCATACCAGTTGTCCCATCTCCGGATTTTTCAAAATATTCTTCGAGACTTGATAATCATTCGAATTATTTTGTTGATTCTTTGAATGGCCCGATTCCTTCTCTAAAGGCAATCGTTTATTCCTTGTGTCGGTTGTGGTGAGCCACTTTTCGGTCTACGATGTCGTTGGTGCACGTGTGAACGATGTGGTAATGATATTCAAAACGGAAGTTGTTTGTTTTGCGGTTCGAGTAATTCCTTCGCTTACGATTCTAATCCGAGCTTTTGCAATAAGCCACAAAACAATTTCATTTCATATGAGCATAATCCGTGTTATCAAAATTTCAATGCCGAATCGTTTCAAAATGCACCAACTTCACAACAATACGGTTGTGAGTATTGTAGAGGTCCACATTTTAGCACCGATTGTCACACTACGAATCTTTTTCCTTGTGACAACAATTATCACAATCAACCTCCACAATACCAAACTTTTGAAACACAACCTCAACAATTTCCTCAAGAACTTTTGCAAAATGTCTTAAATACTCTTAAGGATTTGGTTAACAAACCTGCTCCGGAAGAACCTCGTCCGAAATCTTACAAAGAAATACTAGCCGAAGAAGCTGAAGAAGCAGCTAGAGTAAGACTTCGAATGCGTAAAACTATCATCTACGATGACGATGACGATGACAATATTGATGATGAAGACACCCTTGATATTCGTCAAGGCTCATCGGATTCATCAGTTGTGGTTCCTTCCGAGAAAAATCAGGGAGAAAATAATGTGACGGAGAAATTACTAGCAGAAGATCAAATGGAACTTGTACAATCCATGAATGCTAGCTCCTCTCAACTCCCTCAGCCTATTGATATCACACCCGAAGTTCACACTCACTCTCTGAATATGGGGGATGAGCATCTTAGCACTGTTCCTGAAACGGAATCAGATGAATTCATAAAGTCTAGTGTTGAGAACCTTGTCCCAATCCCAGGAGAGTCACAGGAAACTTTTGATCATATGTGTGATTTACCTTCCCCTCCTGAAAATCCAAAAGATCATTTTGAAACTTTCTCCGACTTTGATGATGAGTGTACATCTTATGGAGAAGTTGAGTATGTAGAGGCATCACTGCCTCATTCTAATGTTGACCTTCTCCTTGAGGAGTTCACAGACGAACTTACTCACATCAATCCACTTCCATTGGGAAGTGATGATGATCTGTTTGACTTCGAAGCCGATCTGGGAGAAATTGAAAACCTTTTAAATTCTAGTCCCAACATCGAGCTTAGTACTTCACATACTAATGAAAATTCTCTATCTTCTGGAAACGTCAGTCATGTGGAAGGATTACCTTTTGAGCTAGTCAGCTTAGAAGAAGAGAATGATGAAACTGACACTGAAATAAAAAATGAAGCCCTTCGTGCTACATTATTAAATGTTAGTCACCTCATCTCTAAAATTGAGGCTTTCAAAGAGAAACCTATTTCATCTCCTATCCCCATTAAGGATAGTGACATTTTCTCTGATGATCCTATTCCGGAGTTTGAAGCCTTTACGTTTGACCCTATGGGAGAGAAGATTAGTGGCAGTACCACTTCTCATTCTCATAATTCTCTCCCTGATTATGAATCATTTACCTTCGATGAGTTCTTCTGTGAACTCACTCACATCGATCTCGAATATGATTCATTCACCTTTGATGAGTTCTCTTGTGAACTCATTCATATCATATCTCCACCGGAGTATGATAACTTCTATTTTGATCTAAACATACCCAGGATATGTCTTGATCACATGAGCTTAAATGATGAGATTTGTGAATCCATGAATCCTCCTCCAAATGATGATGAGTTAGTCAAGATGTTTATCATGACTTTCTTTCTTTTCTTCACCTATAAGGTGACTTCTCCTGTTCTTCACTCCTTCGGGAATGAAGACCTTATCTTTGACCCCGGCATCACCGCTTATAGTTTATACTATTTTGAGCCAGGTACTTATCTCATCGGTGTGGAACTTTCACGTGCTTCAAATGTTTGTCCAAACATCTTGAATGAAAGTCCGATGGAGATTGTCTCTTCCACATCATGCTTCCCCAAGAACCAATGAATTCGGGGTCGAGTCAAGCTAGCGACTCGGTAAACAAAAACAGTAGCATGTACTTAGGGTTTTCACCCTAAGTGTGGGGGAATTACCCCTACTATGGTTACCAACAAAGTGAAAAACAAAAATGGTGTTTTCACATTTAGCTTGTAATATTTCCCTTTTACGTTCAAAGAGTCGGCATAATAGCCGGGACTTTGAATATTGAGGACAGTATTCAATTCTAAGTGTGTGTGGGGGGGGGGGGGTATTCTAGCGAATTTGATTACATTTTACATTCTAGTACCACCGTTTTTGGCTAAATTTTTTTAAAATTTTTCACTCAAGTTTCAAAATTTTTGTGGTTATCAGTTCGCCATGTCTAAACGACTAAAGGATTGGCTAATCCAGGAGCAAACGGCTCTTGGTAAAGATAGCTCAAACCTGTTGATGGCTTGCAATTTGCCAAAAATTGTATGGTTCCTCAACTCCCCATATCCTCAAAAGAAAATGAGTTGGCTAGCCCGCAAGATTATGGCTTGTGGTAAAGGCAGTGGAAAAAACATAATTGGTAATCAACTCACCAAGATGTTGACTGTTCCATCAAGAGTTGGCTAGTCCAGGAGCAAACGGCTTCTGGTAAAGACAAATCAAAACCGTTGAAAGCTGGTGGTTTGCTAAAAATCACATGGTCATCGGATGGACCATAACTCTTACTTGAACCCAAAGCATCTGGCTACTCCAGAAGTGATGACTTTTGGTAAAGAGACTTCAAATCCATTAATTTTTCTCAAAAAGATTGCTAGGGACTAGCAATAGTTTAGTGTGGGGGATTGATGAGTGTGTAAATACTCATCATTTTTAGTCAAATCTGAACTGCAAAACGATTAAAAACACTCAAAAATGCACCAAAATACGAAGGAAATCCCAAAGATCGTATTTTATATGTTTCTAATGTAAAACAAGTGAAAACAAACGAAAAACGAACAAAATTTCCATAATTGGCAGTTTCAGTCCCCCAACTTTCAAAGTTTTACAAAACTAGTCCCTGGTCAGTCATTTCAAAGAAAATTCAACCCTTGCTCTTTAAAAAGTCAAAATAAATCACAAATGATCTTTGGGTAAAAACTTTTGGAAAATTACAAGTTTGGTCCCTTCATTTTGTAAATTGGCAATTTTAGTCCCCGGATAGTTTCATTTTGGAAAACAAACTTCAAAAGTCCTTTGGGAATTGAATATATTGCATGTTTAGCCCTTGTGATTAATGTTGGCAGGTTCGTAGTTTACACCCCTTAATTTTCAGAATTCGGATAATTGGTCCTTGTTGTTTACCTAAACCTATTGTAAATTAATACCCAATTTAAACACCACCACCTTATATCACCAACACACTTCCAAATCTAGTCCAAAAATCACCTAAGCCCACATTACCCCCTTGGCCCATTTCATAATCCTAAACCTAACCGTTATAATAAAATACGCCCCCTCCCATTTTCTCAGTCAAACAATTCCACCCATCTCTTTCACTCTAACCCTCTCACGTGAAACCTGCTTCCTCCATTAACCGCCAAACACAACCATCACCATCCTCCTATCACCCTCAAACACAACCCCCAATCCCACTACCTTCCTCCACCTCTCACAAATTCCTACCTAACCCATGCCAAGCTGGCAATCCACTTCCTATTTGAGCACCAAAAGTAAATTGAAGGCTGTGATGAGTCTAAGTTAATCCAACGATTGTGGTTTGTCCAAAAAAAGCACACAAGATGCATCATAAGCTGTTTTCACTCACCAACAAAGCACACCACATGAAAGGACAAAGAAGAGGCCAAGTGAAGCCCTAGTATGATGAGTATAAATAGATTTTATGTATGCCATTGTTGGGCAGTCTTGTTTTTAGTTTTTTTTAATAGTCAAGTTTTTTTTAAATATTTTGTAGTCTGAAATTATGTTTTAGTCAGTGGAGTTAGGTTTTTAGTTTTAAGAATTTTTAGTTTATTAGTTTTCTTTCAAGTCTTTAAACTTTCATGTACTCCTATTTTTCAATCTAATGCACTCTCTGTTAATTCATTTAAGTTTCCATGTTAAAGTTCACTTCAAGTTTTATAATCTTCCTACTGATTCCATAAGCTAACGTAGGTTTGCTTAAGCTTCTGTGAGTTTTATTGTTCCGTTAAACCGTTTTCAATCTTGCAAATTCTCAAAAAGAAGTAAACTGCTTACCTCTAGTTTATATAAGTACTTATTGTTAGCTTGTGTTGCTTATGTTGCTTAATTAAAGGTCACCTTGCAATGCATTACTAGGATAGTCAGTTTTAAATACTTTTTACCAATCGAAAAATCCCAACAGGCAGTTTAGGGGTGTTTGGAATTGCCAATTTAGGCCCTATTATAGGATCACTTTGCCTCAAATTAGCTTCACCCAAGTAGTTACTAATGTAGGGATCCTGGTAATTGATTTCCCTAGACCAGTATCTCACCCTTTTCCTTTTTCCACCCTGCTGCACCAGCAGCTCAGTCAACCCAAACAACCCCTTTTGATTTTAATTCCATCATAAGTAGGTTAGACTTAGCCCTGAGTTTTGGTTTTATTATTAGGTTTTTTTTTTAGTTTGGGTTTCATATTCTTGGCGTATCTTAGTTTTTGTAACATTATTGATCAAATTGAGCAGCTTTGATATTCATGCCTTTGCCCTGCTCATCAGGTCCACAGCCACTTGAACTCCTAATTTTCATTCCCTCATCTTTAGGATTCAGTACTTGAAACTCAACGTAGAGCTTATTTGCCTGTTTGTCTTCAAGTTTGTATTTTTGTTAAATTTTTGTGAAACTTCTTTGCTGCATATTTAGTCAACCAAAGTAGCCGTGTTAGACTTATTTAACTGCTGCAGCCCTTAGTCAGATTTTCTCATTTTTATTGTTCGTAGCTTGATCTAACTGCTTAATTCTTGCTCTTTTTAGCTCGTTAGGATACCCTGAGATGACTCAGCTCTATTTCCCTTTAGAATAGCTTCGAATTAGATTGTTTTGATCTCTCTTGTTAGCTATGTAGTTTGTATCAGTTAACGCTTTCATCTTGCTTACTTTCCTTTTTGTCTTGCCACTGTTGTGCTCAGCCTTGGCTTGCGACTTGATTATATTGCCTGAATGTATGATAGTTAGTTTACACGTAGTCTTTCACTTGGCTTTTGCATATTTGTTTGAGTTTGTTGACTGCTTTAGCTTGCCTGATCCTTCAATCTCACAACTGCTTGGAATTTAAGTTTTCATAAGCTGTTTTTGTGGCTTTCCAAAAGAAATCACTGCACAAATGTTTGTCAGTTCTATTGTTAAATAATTTGCCAAGCGAAAAAGAAAAAAAAAAAGTGAAAAATTAAATATTTGGCAAAAAGGTGGGGGTAGTAAAGTTCGAACCCCTGACCTCATGGTAACACAGACACATCACCACACAAGTTAACCAAACGTGCCCTAGGGACTTTACTTGTTTGCTTTGCTTCTTTAATTGTCTTATAGTAGTACTTGTTTTTGTGTAAAATTAGCTTATTTGACTGTTGAGCTTATTACAGCTTATGTAGAGTAGCTTATTCAAGTTTAATATTTTTCCTAGGATGTTATTAGTATAACTTATTTTTCCAGAAAGTTTCGTATTTTTATAATTAGTTTTAGTAATTATTAGAGTTTAACTTAGTTTAAATGGTAATTTAATTATAATAAATAGAATTTTGTTTGAAAAATTAATTTTCTTTTTTCAGAAATTTTCTTTTGTCTTTTAGCACGTAAGAAAATTATTTGTAAACCCGTAGGAAGTTTGGAACTTAAATTTCACATTTTATTTTGCGCGTTCGCGTAATTTTTAATTAAACGTCACGTTTTTTTTAGTTGTTTAACGTTTTAGGATTCCCGATACCTAATTATGATTTTCCGTAGTGTTTTAGGTATTTCTTAGTTAGTTATTTGCCTAGATTTATTTATTTTCACTTTCGTTCGCTAATTTTCAAATTCGTTAGTTTAACGTATCACAAAACCAAATAACCTTTCCAATCATACAAGATTTTAATCCCAATCTCATTCGTAGCTTTCCATTCACACCTCGTTGGGGTACGACCCGGGAAATCACTTCCCGGTCTCACAATTTGAATATCACTTTCACAAGTTTTGCGAGGTAATCATTTTCCTAAACGGTTTACTCATATTACTTCACGTTGATTTGTCTCACGACAAATTAAACTTCACGTTTGTTGATATTTTGATAAATTGTTGTTTGCACACACCAAAACACAACGAATCAGAAGGTGAAGTGGAGTTTCTTATATGCGTGTTCTTATCATATCTTAAACGACACCATTACGTTTAAAGATAACTTGTTCGTGCTTTATGGTTGTGACGAAGACTTGTCAAAATCTAGTTTTCATAGGTCAAGGGGTGGATGGACGAAGACCTAGCTAACTATCACTTAAAGGAGTTACATTGTAGTGCTCATGTCTTATTAAAGATGAGGATTTTGTCAAGAGATTGCGGTCTACTTATATGGTGGTCGTTTCAGTTCGGAGTCGCGTGGATAGTGCAAGATATAAGACGCAAGTTTGGGTTATTCTACATCTACATCAAGTTCGTTATATTTGGTTTTCTTCATCAGTGATCATTACATAGAGACTATATTCAAGAGATGGTTAACATATGGGTTTCAAGGGAATCTTAATGTTTAAATGTTTAACCATTTATATGCTACATCGAGGTGAAGATTTTTACAACAGCTAGTTGTTATTACTACTGCTAGTTTTGATTTCTATTGTTTCAAGTACATTTATAGACGCGGAAAGCTTAATGGTGGGCGACTTTGAAACATTGGAAAGATGGATTGGACATATAATATTGATTCGTGGTTGTGAAGATCAAGGTTGCTTATATTTTAGTTCCCTATTTGATGATGACAAAAAGGGGAAGAAGAATATTTACATTGAAGCTGCAACTTGAAGATCATTGGTGATATGCGTGGTGTAAGGGGAAGTCACATGTTTCATGTCATATTAACTTCAGGGGAAGTTCATGCTTATTGGTTTTGTCATTATTAACTAGGGGAAGATTGTTGGGAATTACAATTAAGTTGATAAGACAAAACATGTGAAATATGAGGGACTTATGGAGACAATTAGTTGTAGGAAAGATGATGACGAAGAAACCTTGTTTAAATAATAATGATGTTCTTATTATTCCGCTGCGTATCGTGTTCTTAATCATTGTTATTGTTTAATCCTTGTGCTCAAAACGATCCATGGAGTCTAATCATTGTTATTATTTAATCCTAGTGCTCAAAACGATCCATGGAGTCTAATAAATTCCACAGGGACAGTATTAATTTTTGGTTTCTAAGATTATCTTTATCTAAATTTTAGCAACTCTTAGACAACAACACAAAAAGAACGACCACACTAAGAAAATCAGTGAACAAGAGAATCAACAAGAAATATCTTCATTTGTTGCCACCTCAGCACCTAATTCAGCCCCAAAGTTCACAACTACAGGTGAGCACAATACTAATTATCATGTGTTCTAAACCACTTCATTCCCTGCAGGATAAGCATAGTGTTGGACCCATTTCAACATTGACTTTGGGATCATCTAATATCATTCGGAGTTCTAACTACTACGCCACTCAGATAGCTTCGTCTGCTGCTACAAAAACATAGTTTAATCTAAATTATCCATGTTTGTTTCCCTTTTTGTCTTCGTAAACATTAATATGTGGACATATATCGTGATCCCATCTTTATGGATCATTTATGTAAAGCCACATTCATGTATTGGGTCAATTCTTTCATATGACATTGTTTCATGCGTGATCCTGTTTTTTGTATATAAACTCAATGTGTTATGGAGCTTTCAGATACGAAAACCTTTATCAAATCGTTTAGCGGTGTTGTGCTCTCCTTCCCTTATTTTATCTAACTCGTATATGAACTTTTCTGGCAGCTATGTCTAAATCGAATAAAGTCCATATGTTGGGAGTGGGTGGTGATGTATAAAGATTTATTGAACCAAGTCAATGAAAGCCAACTTCTAAATGAATGATATGAAAATAGACCAGAAACTGATGCACCTCTATGTGAAAAAATGATGATCTTGATGCCATATTGTAAGGCTTCCTCGACTCAGTTGACATTTGCTCAAAGTGTATGAAAAATGGGAGGGTTGGGTAGCAGGTAATGTTTTAGGATGTGTCAAATGAACTGGAATCGCGTCACACTGAACCGTAAGAACTATTTTCTATTTTTTTTTTTTGTCTTCAGTAGACAACAAATTAAAAGGATGATCAAATTTTAAAATAAACGAGTTACAAGGATTTTTAAATTTCGAACAATCTATGAGTGACTTTTGACCCATCAGACCCATTCAATAAGTCGTCATTAAAATAATCGGGAAACAAATAAAGATTACTCTTTTTTCCTTTAGAAAATGAATTACATAATATTTTGGGAGGTCCACTAACGACTGATCATCCACTAGACATGAACTTTTTACTAATGTTTTGATTATAAATTTATTTCCAGGCTTTTCTTTCTTACTGATTCGGGTAGGTAATACTGAATCTAGGTCATTTTCCAGGGGCATGCTTCCTTGGCGACTCAGCTTGAAAATATCATCTAAGATATACTGAGGTAAACGCTTCTTTGCTTATTAGCATATGATAAGAATAATAAATAAATTGGCAGGTTAGTAATCAAAATCTAATCTTTTGGATCGGTTTTTGATCTTTATGTTGGTGGATTATATACTTGGAGACAACCCAATATTAACAAGTTATATGGTTAGATATAGGAACAGCTATCCATGACAAGTGCACCACAGAGCCTCCTCAATTGTGTCTATTAAGTTCAATCCTTCATTTGTAAGCTGCAGAGGTGCTTATGCTACATGGTTTAGCAGAAAAGCAAGAGACCCAAATCTCCTAACGGGTGTTATTGTTGGTGAGCCTGATGCATACGACAATTTTTTTATCAGAGAGACAACTATCAGCAGACTAGGCTAGCTACATATAACAACGTTCCACTTCTTGGAGTATCGGCAAGACTACATGCCGGTCATCCTGGTTATAACAGCTCCTTTAAGGTACATTATCGAATAATCAAATCACATTGGTCCGGTGAAGATTATTCGGATCACCAAACAATTTAGAGTCAAACTTAAAGCTATCATTTTTTAATCTTTATTCTATATTTTTACACTTGAAGTCCCTTTTCGTAATATTGTTGTTGTTCAACCAGAAAAAACTCCAGAAGCTAAAGTAACTCCATCTGCAGATAAAATCTTGATAATAAACTTTATTTTTGTCTCTAAAATTCATAACTTTGTTACATTCAAAATTAACTGATTCATGGTCCTATCTTTAGGTTTGATTGATATTGCATAGAAGACTACAAGTTCATGGACAGCATATGATGAGGCGAAAAATGAACAACTTTTAGGGGGTCATTTAAGCCCGAAATTGAATTTATTTGATCAAATATTGCCCTAAATCGTTCCTTTTGTGGTTTTAGGTACTTTGGGAGAGAAATATGGAAAAGGAAGCAATTCGGACATTTTTGGAGCATAAAAGTGAAGAAAACGCCAAAGTCTTAATTTTCCTTGTTGGGAACAGTAGGTGACGGCGTCAAGAGCAACATCCTGACGGCGTCAAGAGTAATTCGCATGACGGTCCAGTACAAACATGAAGGCGTCACAAGTAGTGCGTCAAGAGTAAAAGACGTGACGACCTGGAAAAGGTTATAACGTGACGGCGTTAGATGTAGATCAAGGCAGTCCGAGAAATATTTTGGCGGCGAGATGACGGCGTCACCTATTTGGTCTTGACGCCGTCAGCCTCAATTTCCTATATATAGTTTTCTAATTTTCATTCATAAAGGGAGAGAAGTTTTGGAGAAACCCTAGGGCCGAACCTATTACGAATTTTACAGGTTTTTCAAGGGTTTTCAGCCCTTGAACCCTTTCATGTGTAATTGAGATAAGTGTTCTTCTAATTCAATCAATATGTCTATGTTTTGGTTGTCTATATCCTATTCTTGTCTTAATTCCATCATGCTAGGCTAGATCTCTCTTGTGTTTGCTTGGATCTAATGAAACCTAGATGTTAATTATGTGTTGATTACTTGTTTATGGTTGTATTGGATGAATGATTTCGATGTTAGGCTTAAGAAAACTGACAGATCTCCAAATGGTAACATGCTTGAACGTCTTAGGAAACATGAACTGACGTGCACTAGGTTTTATTGGTTGTATTTAATGCATGAGTAAATTCTAATGATCCCATGTTAGGAGCTTCTTAGCCGGCTCGACATAGGAGTGAAGTAGGCACTCATAGGATTGGGGAATTAAGTGCGCTACCCGATGAATGGTATTAAGGAATACAATCCGTCATCCACGCAACTATAACAAGTAATTAACGTGTAAAAGATATCTAGGGAGTAGTGAAATCTAAGTAAACACAATTTCTCCACTAATTGCTCACAACCTTAGTTTAATTTAGTTTTATTTTCATTTCTAGTATTTTATTTTGATTGCATCTTTAGTATTGGGTTAGTTGACTAGCAACTAATTCCGCCCAAATCCTTCAAACCCGAGATTTTTACTTGTTTTCTAAAAAAAATATAAAAATACAAAAATAATCATCCCTCACCTTTAGAACTAGTATTTAGGTTTTCTAATCCTAGCGACACTATTCCTAGCTGAACGATCAATCCCCCGGTACTTGTCACTATACTATACTACAACGATCAGGTACACTGCCTGGTGGGGGTTGTAAGCTTCTCAAGATCCCTTGAGAGGTAAAGCCTGGTGCAATCCCTACGCTACCAAGTTTTTGGCGCCGCAGCCTGGGGAATAGTTATTGTCTAGGTTAGAATCTCTTTTTATTAGGTCTACTTGCTAGATTCCTTTCTAGTAAGATTTTATTTTTATTTTTTTTAGGTTTCTTTAGTCTATCTTTTTCTTTGTGCGTTTGTTAGTAAATTAAAATTCATTGACTATTCCGTTGACCATTATGGAAAACGCGAATCCTCCCCTTTCCCCTAGAGAAGTAGCTGTGTTACGAGAACAAATTGAGAGTGAGATTAGGGAACTTAGGGAGCTTAATAGGTTGATTAAGGTTGAGCTCGAACATGCATTTAGTGACCTAGCGACCGCCTTGTATTCAAATGAGGACCTAAGGCCTAATGACTTTGTGAATGTTGTTGAGGGACTAGAAGAGGGGGAAATAGATCCGAAGCTTAATGATTACTTTAATCTATACCCCACTAAGGAGGAGATTGCATATTATAATAATCTTATTGATAACCCGCGATCTCCTTTCACTATAATCGAACCTAAGTTAAAGAGAGGCGATCCTAAGAATGCTAAAATACCATGTATGATCGCGTACAGACACGTTGAGAATGCTTACATTGACTTTAAATCCCCAATCAACATTATGTCCTCAAATGTTTATAATGATATAGTGAAAACAAGACTTGAACCTAGAAAAGATCCCAAATACCCCGGTGGAGTTTGTAACTTTGTCGGGAGAGTTAAAGGTTTACATGTCTTTGTTGGGAATTTCACTTTTATCACCTACTTTATGATTGTGGAAGATCTTGCTAATGTTATTGATTGTCGATTGTCAAATGTCGTGTTTGGTAAACCGTTTGTTGAGGAGTCTAAGTTAGAATATGATGAGATAGAAGGGACAATCCGATTTGCAAGTAACACCGATAGGATCACTTATAGGATGCCTAATAGAATGAAAGAGTTTCGCTTTATATCCCGATTTGATAAGGATAACGTTGGTGCTTTTGAGGACATCAATGAAGAGGACAAGAAAAAGGGCATGGATTATGTATGGGAAAAGAGGAGTCTTTTCTACAAAGATTGCTTGGCTCTAGTACCAAGGTATAAAGTCGATAGGGAATTTGCCCAAAAGATTATGGGGCAATTGAGAAAAAGGTGATTGGTTTCTACAAAGAATATTTACAATCGGAGAGAGAAACCAACGATGAGGTCACGTAGTAACCCATAACCTTGAGTCTAGCTACAAGACTCGTAAATAAAGAAAAGCGCTTCTTGGGAGGCAACCCATGTTTTGTGTGATTTTATTTTGTTTATTTGTTTGTTATTTGTTTCCGTATGCATGATTTATTTTTATTGTTGGTAGATCATGTTTCAAACTAAAAAGTGGAAATACTTTACTTTGTTGTTTGGCCTAGTCTTAACTCCACCTAAAGGTATTTTTGCAAAAGATAAGTGTAAGGGGAAACCCCAAATATGTTTTTAAGAAACAAACCGATCATGATTCTCCACAATAATAAGTGAACATGTATATTCGTATTTGTTAGAGTCAAATGCTTGTATTGTGTCATAATGAAGTTTTGCCGGATTTTCCAGGAAGTAGGACCAAGTTTTTCCAGAAATTTTCCGGAAACTTAACATAAGAATTTCTGCAGGTCACTTCTGACGGCGTCATGAGATAACTCTTGACGGCGTCACGTGTAAAAATCTGGAAATTTTACCGGTTTTGTTTTTCTAACGGAGTCTTAAAGTTTTTGTGAATTATTAAGTCTTATAATCTCCAGGAAATCTGCAAACTTCATTCCACAAGCATTATATCTTATCTTGTTTTCTAGGATTTAATAACTTATATAGATTGCCGGCCGATTTTATGCGAGGTTGCCTTGTTTGTTTTCTCAGGATTTACAGGTTATGTATGACAAGAAGATGATTTATATTCTGGAAGGGAAGCCTTGATTGTTCATTTTCTTGGAGGAAGATTTAACCTGGCCACCTTATTATCCTTACCGAGCGAATCAGGGGAGTATTTGATTTCATTTGTTTTACTTATTTCACTTTTACATTCTTTACTTGAACATTGGGGACAATGTTCATCTTAAGTGTAAGGGGAGGGTAAAATGATGATACCTTACATATGCACTTTCGCTTGAGTTTGTTTTGTTTAATGGTAGATGTGTAATAAAACTATGAGAAATACTCGTTAGTGCAATTCTAGCGCCAAATTTAAATTTTTTTACAACATTTAGGAGTGAAACTTTAGCCATAGCAAGTGTCTCATGGATAGGAGATTGTATGACTAGCACATTACCGTATATTCAGAAAATTTTTCCACCCAAATATGTGAGGTTCGCCTTTAGATTTGATAGGAAAATCATTTACTATTAGTGCTTATAAGTGTACCGGTAGCATTTAGATTCTAGAACTTGCGTTAGTGATGCATCCCGAGACCGCTAGTGAGACTACATTCGTGTAGTAGGATTTACTACATGATAAGAGGCATTAGGATCACCCTTGTGTTAAACACGTATTATAATTACTTGACCATTTAAGTCATATTACTTGGCTAGTTAAGTCAACTAATTTTTCCCACACCTTAGCGTTGTACTCATTTTTAGTACACGAAACCCCTAGTACACCCCTCCTAGCCTATCTTTTCGTTTCTAACTTTAAGCATTTTACTTAAAGGAAGAATTTGTTAAACCCCACTTAAATGTACACCCAAATCGCCTTAGCCTTCCATTTATGCGCTCATTTTTAGTGCATTATTGTTATTTGTTTAAACCCTAAGTTAACTATCTAATTGATTACATGGTTGCTAAGTCGAGTCATATCCCTTGTACATATTGTTTTGGGACGATTGGGACTCATGAGTAAAGTACTTATTTTATGAAGTAATGGGGAAGAACATCATTTATTACCCCCATATGTACGTAATCTTAAAAGTGCTCCAAGTGTTTTGATTTTCTTAATTCGAGTCAATAGATTGGTTATTGTAAAGTATGTAAAAATTCAAGTGTAAGGGGAATGTTCATTCCCTATGTTGTATTATTTTGGATGGTAGGGTAAGAGTGTATGCAAAAAAAAAAAAAAAAAAAAAAAAAAAAAAAAATTAAAAAAAAAATCGAAAAAATCAAGAAAAAGAAAAAAAAAGAAAAGAAAAGAAATAGAAAAAGAAAAAGAAAAAAAAAACATACGGACTACCATCCCTTTTCATTATATGTTTTTGTTATTTTTCATTTATTAGCTTAAGTCGAGTCTAGTCTTGGCTCAGCAACGCCATATTGTACATGTAATTAACCAAGATTGTTAACTCGCCACCAGTAAAGATTGCCTATCTCCAACAAAACCGTGTATTCCATATCCCTACACCTAACCTTAAAACCCTTTTAAAAGACCTCTTTGATAGTTTATCCTAGGTGCTTACGCCATGTGGTGGAGGTTTGATCCTTTCCCAAGCCTATGGTAATCTATTTTGCTATGACAGGTAGTGAGAGATATCTTCCGTTTCCATATTGTAATTTATACTTTATTACACCCGAGAGATGTGAGTATCTAAACACTATTTGTGAGGTGCTAGTGTATGACCTTCGTGCTTGTCTTTGGTCTTTAGTGGAACGATTATTTGTTGTAATTACTTTTATATTAGCGTTAAATGACCCCTAACTTGTATTTTGACTAGATTAAAAGCGCATTTGCTTGAGGATAAGCAAATCTCAAGTGTAAGGGTATATGATGAGGCGAAAAATGAACCACTTTTAGGGGGTCATTTAAGCCCGGAATTGAATTTATTTGATCAAATATTGCCCTAAATCATTCCTTTTGTGATTTTAGGTACTTTGGGAGAGAAATCTGGAAAAGGAAGCAATTCGGACGTTTTTGGAGCATAAAAGTGAAGAAAACGCCAAAGTCTTTATTTTCCTTGCTGGGAACAGTAGGTGACGGCGTCAAGAGCAACATCCTGACGGCGTCAAGAGTAATTTGCATGACGGTCCAGTACAAACATGAAGGCGTCACAAGTAGTGCGTCAAGAGTAAAAGACGTGACGACCTGGAAAAGGTTATAACGTGACGGCGTTAGATGTAGATCAAGGCAGTCCGAGAAATATTTTGGCGGCGAGATGACGGCGTCACCTATTTGGTCTTGACGCCGTCAGCCTCAATTTCCTATATATAGTTTCTAATTTTCATTCATAAAGGGAGAGAAGTTTTGGAGAAACCCTAGGGCCGAACCTATTACGAATTTTACAGGTTTTTCAAGGGTTTTCAGCCCTTGAACCCTTTCATGTGTAATTGAGATAAGTGTTCTTCTAATTCAATCAATATGTCTATGTGTTGGTTGTCTATATCTTGTTCTTGTCTTAATTCCATCATGCTAGGCTAGATCTCTCTTGTGTTTGCTTAGATCTAATGAAACCTAGATGTTAATTATGTGTTGATTACTTGTTTATGGTTGTATTGGATGAATGATTTCGATGTTAGGCTTAAGAAAACTGGCAGATCTCCAAATGGTAACATGCTTGAACATCTTAGGAAACATGAACTGACGTGCACTAGGTTTTATTGGTTGTATTTAATGCATGAGTAAATTCTAATGATCCCATGTTAGGAGCTTCTTAGCCGGCTCGACATAGGAGTGAAGTAGGCACTCATAGGATTGGGGAATTAAGTGCGCCACCCCATGAATGGTATTAAGGAATACAATCCGTCATCCACGCAACTATAACAAGTAATTAACGTGTAAAAGATATCTAGGGAGTAGTGAAATCTAAGTAAACACAATTTCTCCACTTATTGCTCACAACCTTAGTTTAATTTAGTTTTATTTTCATTTCTAGTATTTTATTTTGATTGCATCTTTAGTATTGGGTTAGTTGACTAGCAACTAATTCCGCCCAAATCCTTCAAACCCGAGATTTTTACTTGTTTTCTAAAAAAAATATAAAAATACAAAAATAATCATCCCTCACCTTTAGAACTAGTATTTAGGTTTTCTAATCCTAGCGACACTATTCCTAGCTGAACGATCAATCCCCCGGTACTTGTCACTATACTATACTACAACGATCAGGTACACTGCCTGGTGGGGGTTGTAAGCTTCTCAAGATCCCTTGAGAGGTAAAGCCTGGTGCAATCCCTACGCTACCAGCATATGGTAAAACACACTATAGATACTCAGTTACACTGACTAACAAATCAAACAAGACAATCAAGAACGTTAACATATCGGTAACTAACAAAGCTCTATGGTCCACCATGGGTTCTTACCAAGACTTCTAGCAGTTTATATGGGTTCCCAACATAGGTTAGTTCATTAGCAACTGGAAAAATATAGTGTGTGTGGAGAAAAAAAAACCTTTAAAATAACCTTAAAAAATTAAGGGTTTATTTTGCGATTATAGTTTGGTGGTTAAAATTGAAATAAAAATAACCGTCACTGACAAAGAAAGTTTGTATTTAAATCCCATTTCAACCGTTATCTAGGTCAGCATCACTTTGTTTAAGGCTCAAACAAATTTAGTTTAGCACATGCTTAAGTTGGCATTTTGCTCCATTTTGCAATGTTTTGATTCATTTTCAATACAAATACAATATTTGTATGTCTTAAATCATATTTTACTATAGTTCTTCTACTTGTAGCTGTTATAAAAATTTATCACTCAAAACAAAAAGTATTCAGTACTAATACATAATAAATAATTTATGTCAAAATTCATGTCTATCTCTAAACTCACAATATTCAGTGTTAATACATGATTAAAATTTTATGTATACGTTTTGGATATGTTTACGTGTTGCTGCCCTTTTATCTGTAATTACTAAATTAGTATGCGGTTTTTTGCATCTTGCCCATATGTAAATGTTTTTTAGGATCATGTAAGCTCTTCGTACAATTTTTTAGGTTGCACCTATAAAAAAGTTAAGGATGTTCTTGAGATCTTTCATGGACAAAGCCCTGATACTGTAGATACGTAGATGAATATGTACTTGAGGCGTTACAATTTGAACCCTGAATCATGTATTATTTAGTACAATTTCCATCTATTAATTTCACATTTATTTTGGGATGATAACTTACGTCTATTAGTTCCAATTTAATGTTTCTGTTATTGAACAAAAATCATAATCTTATTTATCAAGAGCAGATTATCTGTTTGGGTAATGTGAATTGGGGTGATGGTAGTTAAGCCGATAGATTCATGCCTTTTAGTTTTAAAGTGCAAGCAGAAGAGCTTTGCTGAATAGGTAGTTGCGAGAATCAAACTTAACGATAACAAGTTCATGCCCCGTCAACTCCTTAAGTACTATCACACAAGCCGCTTGAAGAAGTTAGTTTTGATAGTGTTGTGAAAGCTGAAGATGTGACATTGTTGGAACTATAGGATTGTCCCAATTGTAAATATGTATGCAAATTCAACATTTGTATGGGAAGTCATATATATATTTTTTATACATATGATTGACTTATGTTATTGCAAAGATGTATTATGAGATTTTAATTATATATAGGATCAAACGGTTGTTGAGGTCATCAGCCCATTGGTATAGTTTCATAGGGTTCGTTTGGTAGGACGAAATAAAATGTTAAATGAATGGAATGACCGATGTAATAGAATAAGTGGTGTAATGTAATGAGTCATTACCATTATTTATTATGTTTGGTTTATTTGATAAAACGTAATGGAATCATAATAAAAAGACTAAAATGCCCATTATTGATGAGAAGTTTCATTAATATAGTTAGTTAATAGTGGAGTTTTATGTAATTTTGATTCAATTACGGGATGTAATGAAAAAAAAGTAGAGGACCTCTAAGGAATGGTTTTGGTGTAATGAGTCACTAGAACAAAAACTGGAATTGGATACACCTAATAAGTTTGACGATATACATATAGTCACACATGATTTTTCGAGTGTGTGCGACTAAAGGTCGCGTAACCATATGGTACCTATGGTCACATGTTCGAGTTCTTTTTAGTCTCGATTACAAAACAGTAACCAACACCTAAATATGTGTGACTAATTTGGTACAAATTTCATTGGATTAAGAAGTATTAGTGACCATAAACACTGTATAGTCACACAAAACATTTTAGTTTTATATATTTAGTCACATACAATTAAGCATAAAGTGGCCAAATGTGTGTTTTGTGTGACTATTGATCATCCAATGGCCACATGAATTGTATGTTTGTGTGGCCTTTTGTAACATTTAGTCACACAAAGCATGTTACTATTTGGTATTTAGTCACATACAACTAGGCATAAAGTGGCAAAAACTGTAAATAAGTGTGATCATATGGTGTTTAAAGTGAAGAAATGTGTGTTTTGTGTGACTATTGATCATCCAATGGCCACATGAAGTGTGTGTTTGTGTGGCCTTTTGTAACATTTAGTCACACAAAGCATGTTACTTTCGGGTATTTAGTCACATACAATTAAGCATAAGGTGGCCAAAAGTGTAAATATATGTGACCATATGCTGTTTAAAGTGAAGAAATATGTGTTTTGTATGACTATTGATCATCTAATGGCCACATGAATTGTATGTTTGTGTGACCTTTTGCAACATTTAGTCACACAAAGCATGTTACTTTTGGGTATTTAGTCACATACAATTAAGCATAAAGTGGCCAAAAGTGTGAATATGTGTGACCATATGGTGTTTAAAGTGAAGAAATGTGTGTTTTATGAGACTATTGATCATCCAATGGCCTCATGAATTGTATGTTCGTGAGGCCTTTTGTAACATTTAGTCACACAAATCATGTTTCTTTTGGATATTTAGTCACATAAAATTAAGAATAAAGTGGCCAAAAGTGTGAATATGTGTGACCATATGGTGTTTAAAGTGAAGAAATGTGTGTTTTGTGTGACTATTGATCATCCAATGGTCACATGAATTGTATGTTTGTGTGGCCTTTTGTAACATTTAGTCACACAAATCATGTTTCTTTTGGGTATTTAGTCACATACAATTAAGAATAAAGTGGCCAAAAGTGTGAATATGTGTGACCATATGGTGTTTAAAGTGAAGAAATGTGTGTTTTGTGTGACTATTGAGCATCCAATGGCCACATGAATTGTATGTTTTTGTGGCCTTTTGTAACATTTAGGTCACACAAAGCATGTTTGTTTAGGGTATTTAGTCACATACAATTAAGCATAAAGTGGCCAAAAGTGTAAATATGTGTGACCATATGGTGTTTAAAGTGAAGAAATGTGTGTTTTGTATGACTATTGATCATCCAATGGCCACATGAATTGTATGTTTGTGTGGCCTTTTGTAACATTTAGTCACACAAAGCATGTTTCTTTTGGGTATTAAGTCACATACAATTAGGCATAAAGCGGCCAAAAGTGTGAATATGTGTGACCATATGGTGTTTAAAGTTAAGAAATGTGTGTTTTGTGTGACTATTGGTCATCCAATGGTCACATGAATTGTATGTTTGTGTGGCCTATTGTAACATTTAGTCACACAAAGCATATTTCTTTTGGGTATTTAGTCACATACAATTAGGCATAAAGTGGCCAAAAGTGTGAATAAGTGTGACCATATGGTGTTTAAAGTTAAGAAATGTGTGTTTTGTGTGACTATTGTTCATCCAATGGTCACATGAATTGTGTGTTTGTGTGGCCTTTTGTAACATTTAGTCACACAAAGCATGTTTCTTTTGGGTATTAAGTCACATACAATTAGGCATAAAGCGGCCAAAAGTGTGAATATGTGTGACTATATGGTGTTTAAAGTTAAGAAATGTGTGTTTTGTGTGACTATTGGTCATCCAATGGTCACATGAATTGTATGTTTGTGTGGCCTTTTGTAACATTTAGTCACACAAAGCATGTTTCTTTTGGGTATTTAGTCACATACAATTAGGCATAAAGTGGTCAAAAGTGTTGATATGTGTGACCATATGGTGTTTAAAGTGAAGAAATGTGTTTTGTGTGACTATTGTTCATCCAATGGTCACATGAATACTTTTTTTGTGTAGCCTATTGTAATATTTAGTCACACAAAGCATTAAGCAAATAGTGACCAAAAGTGCTAATAATTGTGACTATATGCATCTTTTAGTCACGTATAAGAAATAAATATATATAAAAACAAATTCAAATATATATATTAAAACGAATTCAAATACAATAATATAGGAATCAATATATATAAAAACGTATTCAAATACAATAAAATACTCAATAATTTAACGACTTCTGACTCTTGATCTTCTTAGCTTCCTTGGATATGGCATCAATAGAGACGTAGTTTTTGCGATTCGTTGTTAATTTAGGTGCAGTTTTGTTCTCACCAATCATTTGTATGGTACTTGGTGGTGTACTTGCATGTTGGAAGCAAAAGCTGGGTGTATCAAACACTGAAATTAATATGATGAATTATATATATAGGTATTTTGATAAAACACATGCATGTATGTACCTTTTCATCGAAAACCACTTGATCCTTTGGCCATGCATAAAAACCACCAACTGCATCCTTAACTATTTTGAAACCGTTACTTCCTACATCCGGTTTGCAAGCTACATCCACTAAAGATTTTTGAATAGACACCTTGTAGCAATCCTTTGGGAGTGGTTTGTTATGAAGAATTTTCTTTCCATTACTCTTGTACACAGTACCCAAAGCTATAATAGATGATCTCTTTAAGTGTCACAGTTTGCACTTATTTTCCTAAAAAAATGATTTGTTGCATGTATAAATGTATCAGAAATAAATTAACTAAACAAAAGAATATATGAACATGTTTAAATACATACTTGTGGTAGTGCTAGTAATGTAAACTCATGTTCTTGTGATTGGGAATCTTGACGTGAATAATCCTTTCGTCTTTGTCTAGTCGTTTTCTTAGATGCGACAGATTTAACAGTTTCCTATATATATAAAACACAGTAAATAAGACATGTATCTAGAATTCAAAAATCACAGGGGATGTTTTTTTACTTACACTTATTGGCATTTCCTTTTCCAAAGTTGCAAGTCCATTAGACTTCTGAATGCTCGCAACTTTCTCACATACAGCAATAGGTGTTCCAGCATCCTCATCAGTACTGGTATTTATATGATTAATGTTCACCAGAGACACCTGCAATATAAATTGTTTAAGAAGTTGTAATCTATTATTTTGTAATATAGTTTCACATTTAATCATTACAAAAAAAAACATAAAAAATGTCTTACTTGTGTTGGTGTCAATGGAGTTGGCGTTGACTGCAACTGCCCCTTTTGTGCAGCCAATTGATTCATCAAATCCTGGATTACCGCATCTTTTTCTTGACGTTTCCATCTCTCATTTTCAAGTTCACTTTGAAGTAACACCACTCTTTCATCAGATACTTGTCTTATTCGAGGCAGGTCAAAATACCTCTTGTAGGTTACTCCACCTCCCACACCTCTCGCATATCCTCCCTTTTCCTTACCTAATACAACTGTCATGGCATCAGTGCCATGATCAACCTTCAAGGATCCTTGTTTGATCTTGTCCTCCTTTTCTTTCTGCACACAGAATACGGGAAATAGGTTATTATATGTTGATCCCACTTTCAACAATGAACATAATACAAACTTTGTAGTAAAAATTACTATTTTTTCTCCCACAGTCCTAATCTCATCATCATGATATTCTCCATCTTTCTTCTCCCTTCCTTTCAACCACAGCGTATTGCGCGGTGGTTCTTCATATGGTTCAATTTCTTTTCTCTCGATCTTATAACCATCAAATACATACACATGTAAGATAAACCAATATAAACGATACAATGATGCTATTAAATGCAAATGTGCAAATGTTTAATGTTACCATTTAATCTATCACATGGGCGTATCTACCTCGTCCCATTTGTATGCTGATAAACACACTTGGAATGCGCCACTTTAGCTGCAGCTGATTTCACCTTGTAACACAAAATCATAAGGCGTGTATATGTATTAATGTTGACATTATAGAACTAATATATATGTGAAATATAGTGAAACTTGAATAAACATGACTAATTAACACCTTGTATTCCGTCGTAGCCGTGTACTTTACAAAATTGACCCAATCTTCGGCTTTTATAATTGCACTGTACTTTGCTGGTACTTCATTTAGTTTTGAAATTGTATTTTGGTTTGGCAATATGTAGTCTTCCTCTCCAAGAGCTTCCAACTCAGCGATTAAAGCATTAAACTGCCCAATCTCATTCTTCAATGTGGTGACCTCTTCACGCATCCTGTTTATAAAGTCACGGAGACTGGAGATTTGCTGACCCTTGAAGAAACTCATGTAACCATCAATAGAGGTCTCCCCGCTAAACTCAACAAGGTCATCAGTCACACGCCTAGCAACTTGGTTTGGTCGTGATGGTGCTGCCATTGATAATGAATTTGGGTAAAATAAGGATTGATTGAAATGATTTTAATAATTGATGAAGAAGAGTGGTAGGGATCGTGATGTGGGAAGTAGGGTTTATATAGGGGATTTTTGAGGTGGAGTGATTCCTCCCAAACTACCAAACTTTATTTCCCAACCACTTGTGAACGGTTGGTACTAAAAGCCAGGCAGCCCGGGAGGAAAAACAATTTTACTCCGTGGGAGTTAAATACAGAAAAAGTACGTGAGTACAGAAAAGTACATCCCCGGGTCGTTATGTCGCAGCGAGGTGTGAAATCTGTAATATAACGAATCTGTGATCTGTTGAAGTTAAAATATAAAAACAGGAATCTGACTGACTAACACTAGGAATGTGAATAGTAAATAGCTCTTGTCACAGCTATTTCAGTAAAAACGTGCAATCAGAAACCCTATAATGTAAAAGGATTTACAAACGTACGTTTAGGTTCAAATAAACGTAAACGTACAAAACAAAACAACAAATATAATTACAGTATGTATTTGCATGCCTTAGGGGCTTAAATGCAAATTAAATAACTTTAAAATATTTACTTTATAATTACAAACATATTTAAAAAATAAGAAAACCTAAAAAC
The DNA here is from genome assembly GCA_030686995.1 of Artemisia argyi. Classification (NCBI taxonomy): domain Eukaryota; kingdom Viridiplantae; phylum Streptophyta; class Magnoliopsida; order Asterales; family Asteraceae; genus Artemisia; species Artemisia argyi. The sequence continues at coordinate 1,580,880 of CM060695.1, read as the reverse complement.
CTAAAACGCGTATGTCCACGTTTAAATAAACGTCTACGTACAAAATAAAAAGTGAATACCGTCCAATATAAGTCCCACAAATGTGAAAATTACATTTTTGGAATCCTAAAAGAATAAGAAAATTATTAAAATATTAAAACTTATTTTTATACTATGTACTTAATTATTATTAATTAAAACCTATTATTTACTATTTAATAATTACTTAAAAATAAGAAAATCTAAATATTACTTAGAAAAATAAAATTAAAACTTAGAAAAGTTTAAAATACTATAAAAGAAATTTTGAAACTAAAAATATATTTATTATACAAGTATTTTATTTATTATTAACTATTTACTATTTATCTAATTACTAATACTATTATTTAATTATTATAAATACTAAATAAGCAAACAAAAATCTAAAACTTTTTACATAATTCTAAACTAAATATAAGAAGCTAAGAAAAATATAAAAACTATATATTATTAATAAAAATAAGAAAACTTAACTAAAAACTATTACTACTTAATTAAACTAATTAAACTAAATTAATTATTATACATACTAAACTTATTTATAAGAAAACTTAATTAAAAACTATTACTACTTAATTAAACTAATTAAACTAAATTAATTATTATACATATTAAACTAATACCCCACACTAAAACATTGCTAGTCCCTTGCAATCTATAATCTAATAACAACCTGTTTTGAAAATTTAATGGTTTTTTATATCTCTTTACCAGACAGCCATTACTTCTGGAGTAGCCAGGTGTGAGAACTGTGGTACACCTGATAACCGTGTGATTTTGAGCAAACCACCAGCTGTCAACGGATTTGATTAGTCTTTACCAAAAGCCGTTTGCTTCTGGACTAGCCAACTCTTGATGGAATAGTCAACATCTTGGTGAGCTGATTACCAATTATGGATTTTCACTGCCTTTACCACAAGCCATAATCTTGCGGGCTAGCCAACTCATTCGCTTTATGGGATATGGGGAGTTGAGGAACCATACAATTTTTGGCAAATTGCAAGCCATAAACGGATTTGAGATATCTTTACCAAGAGCCGTTTGCTCCTGGATTAGCCAGTCCTTATGTGGATTAGACATGGTGGACTAATAACCATTTGTTGTGTTTAGTGCAAAGCACTTCCACTAAGTGAAAAATTTTAAAATTTGGCCTATTTTGGGAAAAAGGGCATACAAAGGTATATAATTGATCAAATTCGCCAGAATTTCCCCCCCACATTTAGAAATGAATATTGTCCTCAATATTCAAAGTCCCGGCTATTATGTTGAATCCTTGAACGTAAAAAGATAATATTTAAAGCTAAGTAGGGTAACACAACAATTATTTTATTTTTCTGTATTTACAATTTTTTATTTCATTTTCACGATATATACAAGATGTGGGTATTCTACCCCCACACTAATTTTTGATTACCGAGTCGCTAGCTTGACTCGACCCCAAATTAATTGGTTCTTGGGGAAATGGAGTGGATGAAAAATTGGAGTGGGGTCCACTCACAGAATTATGAATGATAAGGTAGGGAGAATCTTTTTGGGGTTTTGATATAATATAAACAGAAACGAAAAATGTTTTTGTATTTTTAAGTTTTTATATATATATATATATATATATATATATATATATATATACAAGGAAAAGGAAAATCCTAACAACCGCCCCTCGAAAGGGAATCTGGGTCTGACAGAGCTCAGTAACTGTAAACAGCCAACAACTAAATGTTGTAAATGAGGGACTAATCAAACTGCGCAAGTTGTGTGCAAAGGAAAAATGTTTTTGTATTTTATATTGTTTATGAAATGAAATATGATATAGTACATGTAATCACTACCTCCCAGGCTTGTGTCAGGTTTACCACGCTAGCTAATCACTTGTGAATGATTAACTGTAATAAATATGCCCTGACAGCCCGGGAGTTGAATGATAAAGTATATATAATGTACATACAAGGATATATATTTCAACTAAATACAAATTCGTTATACGCAGCACAGCCTCCCCGGCAGCGGCGCCAAATTTTGATTCCTCCCAAACTACCTAACTTTATTTCCCAACCACTTGTGAACGGTTGGTACTAAAAGCCAGGCAGCCCGGGAGGAAAAACAATTTTACTCCGTGGGAGTTAAATACAGAAAAAGTACGTGAGTACAGAAAAGTACATCCCCGGGTCGTTATGTCCCAGCGAGGTGTGAAATCTGTAATATAACGAATCTGTGATCTGTTGAAGTTAAAATATAAAAACAGGAATCTGACTGACTAACACTAGGAATGTGAATAGTAAATAGCTCTTGTCACAGCTATTTCAGTAAAAACGTGCAATCAGAAACCCTATAATGTAAAAGGATTTACAAACGTACGTTTAGGTTCAAATAAACGTAAACGTACAAAACAAAACAACAAATATAATTACAGTATGTATTTGCATGCCTTAGGGGCTTAAATGCAAATTAAATAACTTTAAAATATTTACTTTATAATTACAAACATATTTAAAAATTAAGAAAACCTAAAAACCTAAAACGCGTATGTCCACGTTTAAATAAACGTCTACGTACAAAATAAAAAGTGAATACCGTCCAATATAAGTCCCACAAATGTGAAAATTACATTTTTGGAATCCTAAAAGAATAACAAAATTATTAAAATATTAAAACTTATTTTTATACTATGTACTTAATTATTATTAATTAAAACCTATTATTTACTATTTAATAATTACTTAAAAATAAGAAAATCTAAATATTACTTAGAAAAATAAAATTAAAACTTAGAAAAGTTTAAAATACTATAAAAGAAATTTTGAAACTAAAAATATATTTATTATACAAGTATTTTATTTATTATTAACTATTTACTATTTATCTAATTACTAATACTATTATTTAATTATTATAAATACTAAATAAGCAAACAAAAATCTAAAATTTTTTAATAATTCTAAACTAAATATAAGAAGCTAAGAAAAATATAAAAACTATATATTATTAATAAAAATAAGAAAACTTAATTAAAAACTATTACTACTTAATTAAACTAATTAAACTAAATTAATTATTATACATACTAAACTTATTTATAAAATTATAAAACTTTTTATAAAACTTCCTAAGTATCTCAGGAATTCATAAAAAAAAAATATAAAAAGTTTGTAATAATTATAAATAAGCAGATTTAAAAATTAAATACTTATTATTTAAAAGAAAATAAAACTCTATTAATTATTATAAATATTATATGAACAGTAAAAAATCTGAAAAAATTACAGAAAGTGTAAAATGTTATGAAGGTTCTATGAAAAATAAGTTTGGACCATCAGCTTATTCCAATAAGCTGGAATAAGCTCGACAGTCCAAATAAGCAAAAAGGTTCAAGAGTGGGTTAAATACCAAATTTGGTAAGGTCTTACTGAAAAAAGACCCTAGGGCAACTGGTATACAGGTACACACTAACACTCTCATAAGGGGGAGGTCTCAGGTTCGACCCTGCCTCACCCCTTTTTACTTTTTATTTTATTTTTGGTATTTTCTTTTTGCAAATCTGTTTAATAACTTATAATATACAACTTTAACAAAAACAAACTTATTAATATTAACAAATAAGCTCTGAGTGAGCTTATTTTGAGCACAGATCATGGAAAATAGGCAAATAAGCCATAAGCCCTCTAAATAGAGGCTATCACTTAGCCTTAAAAGGTGTTTTTGGCTTTTTCTGTTTATGGAACTATGTATATACAGAACTTATATAAGTTTAATGAATTTGGAACTTTACAAACAAAGTAAATAAGCAATTCGTGGCTTATAAGCTTATGCAGTGAACTTTTTGCTCACTGTTTAGCTTATAAGCTTTGAATAAGCTTAACAAAAGAAACAAAAGGAAAATAGTATGTATATACAAGTATTATGGACAAGTGTGAAAACTAAAAACCTAGAAATAAGCTTATTATGGGCTTATGACTAATCATTTAAACTGATCAAGCATACAGTCAAGTCAAAACTCACAAAAGCTAGGAAAAAGCTCTATAGTGTAAACTAAGAATAAAAATATGTTTGCACAAGTATAATGGTTAAGAATATACAAGCTTGTGCACTGGAATTGGCAAATAAGCTTGAAATAAGCAAATAAGCACTTCCAGTGCACTTCATATCCAAACACCCCCTGCAGTCTTTTGTCTTGGCAATTTAAGCTCAATAAATAAGCTTAAATAACCAAAATAAGAATTGATGTTGCAAGATATGCTGGTAGGCTTTCCAAAAAGCCCAAGCTCACCTAGTGGGGTCCACTAGGGAGCTTATAAGAGGCTTATGAAAATCATCCAAATAACTGAGTATAACTAGGCTTCCATTATACTCAGGAAATGGACAAACAAAAAGCCTTTGGCAAGCTTATGAAATAAGCTTGAAAGTAATGAACAACCAATGAACTTTAGACACTGGTAGTTTAGCTTTGAGAAAAGCCAAACCTCACAGCTTAAAGTTCATTAGATAGCTTTTTGTTGGCTTATGAAAAGCTAGGGATCACTGGGTAACCAGTGATCATTATGAAAATGGACAAGGTTATAAGCTCTTAGCAGGCCTATTAAATAAGTTTTAATGTGAGATATGAGCTTTCAAACCTTGAGACTGGTAGATAAGCTTTCCAAAAAGCTAAAATTCATACAATAAGGTTCATTAATGAACCTTATAAGGGCTTATTGAATTAGCCACTTGAAACTGAGTGATCAGTCTAATGTATAAATTTGAACAAAATGTTAAGCTAAAATTAGCTTATCAAATAAGCTGTTAAGCTATAGATAAGACCTAAACCAGTGAGATGGACACTTAAGCTCCCTAGAAAGCTAAAAGTTACATACTCTTGTCCACAAATGAGCTTTTCACAAGCTTATGAAGTTGCTTAAATATACTGAATGCTCAGTATACCTTGTTTAAAGTTGAGGTTTTGATGGAACAAAATAAGCATTTAAATAAGCACTTATTTGACAATAAAGCACATGCATAAGCAGGAAGCATGGAGAACTTATCAAAACAACAAATAATAAAAACTAACATGCACTGAGGATTTAAATAAAAGCTAATGAAAACATACCACAACTCAGTGCACAGGACACATTTTAGAAAAAGTGCTAAAAAGATAAGCAAATTTAAGCAGTATAAAAGCTAAACTAAAAATCAACAAAAATACTATAGACAGATAAGCAACTAGGCTAAAACATCCTAAAAGCATAAGTCTTATAACTTAATAATAAGCTCAGAACAAAATTGTCAAGTTTATTCAAAAACTGCATATCATGAGATTTGACTTTTTACTCTATGAACTAAAGTTGACTAATCTGAATTTATAACCTAATCTACTGACTAATTACGTTATAATAAGATATAAAAACATGAAAACAAGCAATATAAACAACTTAAACATAGATATAGTGAATATGGACTTGCAATTCATCACAGTGTTCAAATGAGTGATCTATGATGAGATTTTTGACTTTTATATGAATACACAATAGGCTAAAGGTTTGTCTGACCATTAGGAACTCTATGTACCAATTATCCACCAAAAAATAGCACCCTAGACTCAGTTAAGCACCACTGAATCAGCAATCCCAAACACACCTTAATTTTGACTGAATTTAGGTTTTCAATCCATATCATTGCATAAATCAATCCTTTCAAATCCAGAGGTTTTCATTGGGTAAATTAGGACCTTTTTAAGCATACACAAGTAGTCACACAAGTGTGTACCTAGAATTATCAAAAATTAGCTCATGACAGTGAAAATGGAAATTCAAGCCATAATCAAATCCAAAACATAACAAACTTATATTAAGCTATAATTATACAAACAAACAACAATTAAACACAGAAAAGAAGGAATTAAGACAGATAGATAACTTAAACATAAACTTGCAAAAATTGTAAAAAGTGAGCTTACATGTGAATCAACTGAGACTTTAGAAACCAAGGACTAAAACCATAACCTATAGCCTCCCATGAGGCACTACAACCAATTGCCATCCATAATAGCCATGCTCAAAGCAGATTCACCCAAGATCACATGATTTTTGATTTTCTTTCTATTTTCTCTATTTTTTAGTGATTTTTGGTTTTATAAAGACTAAGCTGATTTAGGTTTCTAAAAGCTTAGACAAGCTTTGTCAGGAGCTCATATGACCTAATAGAGTCCAATAATCAACACTAATCAACAATGAAATTTAAATGACAAGAAATTAAAGGTAATTATGAAGAACATGATATTTAAAAGATACTTGCATTAAAACTGTAAATTGGAGTTCCATTACACTACTTGAGTTTCATTACACTAATAAAAGCTGTAAATGACATTTAATTTAAATGAAAGCATTAAAGACTAAACTATGATTAAGCTAATCTAAGTGACAATGGCATAAGGCCAAGGTATTTCTTCCATCTTGCTTCCTGCTCTATTTATAGTCAATTTGAGACCTCCACATGTCCTGGTTCAATCCCACTTGCAATCAGGGCCATTGATTTCCTTTAACTCATCCTAGCCGTTTAAAGTAGTTTTGGCGCCAAAACTGAGACACGTGGCTAGGGGCATTTTCAGAGCAATTAATGCATCTTGGTTGCTTGTGTAGGTGGAGGGTGGAGTGTAGAAGCAATTTGGGATGGTGGGAATTAGGTATTGTCAGGTTGCAGGTTAATGGTGTGGTGGAGATGGTGGGGATTCCACATGTCCTTTCCTGAGACAAAACCAAAGGGTGGGTTTGGTTTAGAAGGTGACAGGGAGTGTAGGAGGTGGAAAGTAATGAAGGTGGAGGTGGAGTGGTGGTGTAGCAGGTGATGAAGCAGGTTGGGGAAGAAGGTTGGGGACGGGTCAACAAGTCAACCCCCAGGTTTTATTAAAAAGGGTGGTTGGGCTTAGTAAGGTTGGGCCTGGTATTTGTGTTTGGGCCAGGTTTATTTTATTTTGGATTTTAGGGATTGGATTTAAAGGAGCAAAATGGATCCGGTTGGTTTGTTATTTATTTGAGCCCAAGGACTAATCTTGTAATTTGATGAAACTTTAGGGGCTGATCATGCCATGTTTCCAAAGTATCATAAGGGCCATTCCTGCCATATAACATTAGTACAAGGATAATAAATGTAAATTTTAAATTTTAAAAACCTAAAAGGACCATTTATGTAATTTCACCAAAGTTTAGGGGTGAAATTGTATTTTTCCACAAGTTATCAAATTGTTCCAATTTTGTCATTCATGCATAGTACAAGGGTATTTTGTATTAAATTTCCATTTTATAATACCCAGGGACCTATTTTGCCAATTTTGTAACTTGAGGGGTAAAAGTTGTCATTTTGTGTAAACTTTTATCCAGGGGTCATAAGTGAACATTTTTGACTTCCCAAGGACTAAAGTTGACTTTTCATTTCAAAACAAACTTCCAGGGACTAAAACTGTCATTTATGAAACTTGGGGGACCTGTTTTGCCATTTGTGCAATTTTGAACTTCAAGGGTAAAATTTGTCATTTCATGATTCCTGGGGGACTATTGTTGACTTTTCTTCAAAATGATTTTCCCAGGGACCATTTCTGACATTTCTTGAAAGTTCAGGGACTGATTTTGCCAAGTGTGCAAACTTTGCACGGTTTCCTTTGTTTTCAGTCCTTTTGCACCTGAAACATATAAAAACACAATTCAAAGGTATTTATAGTATTATATAGTATTTCTGTGTGTTTTTTAACTGTTTTCGTATTTAAAATGGAACAGAAATGATGAGTTTTTAGGAACTCTTCAATACCCCACACTAAAACATTGCTAGTCCCTAGCAATCTATAATCTAATAACAACCTGTTTTGAAAATTTAATGGTTTTTTATATCTCTTTACCAGACAGCCATTACTTCTGGAGTAGCCAGGTGTGAGAACTGTGGTACACCTGATAACCGTGTGATTTTGAGCAAACCACCAGCTGTCAACGGATTTGATTAGTCTTTACCAAAAGCCGTTTGCTTCTGGACTAGCCGACTCTTGATGGAATAGTCAACATCTTGGTGAGCTGATTACCAATTATGGATTTTCACTGCCTTTACCACAAGCCATAATCTTGCGGGCTAGCCAACTCATTCGCTTTATGGGATATGGGGAGTTGAGGAACCATACAATTTTTGGCAAATTGCAAGCCATAAACGGATTTGAGATATCTTTACCAAGAGCCGTTTGCTCCTGGATTAGCCAGTCCTTATGTGGATTAGACATGGTGGACTAATAACCATTTGTTGTGTTTAGTGCAAAGCACTTCCACTAAGTGAAAAATTTTAAAATTTGGCCTATTTTGGGAAAAAGGGCATACAAAGGTATATAATTGATCAAATTCGCCAGAATTTCCCCCCCACACTTAGAAATGAATATTGTCCTCAATATTCAAAGTCCCGGCTATTATGTTGAATCCTTGAACGTAAAAAGATAATATTTAAAGCTAAGTAGGGTAACACAACAATTATTTTATTTTTCTGTATTTACAATTTTTTATTTCATTTTCACGATATATACAAGATGTGGGTATTCTACCCCCACACTAATTTTTGATTACCGAGTCGCTAGCTTGACTCGACCCCGAATTAATTGGTTCTTGGGGAAATGGAGTGGATGAGAAATTAGAGTGGGGTCAACTCACAGAATTATGAATGATAAGGTAGGGAGAATCTTTTTGGGGTTTTGATATAATATAAACAGAAACGAAAAATGTTTTTGTATTTTTAAGTTATATATATATATATATATATATATATATATATATATACAAGGAAAAGGAAAATCCTAACAACCGCCCCTCGAAAGGGAATCTGGGTCTGACAGAGCTCAGTAACTGTAAACAGCCAACAACTAAATGTTGTAAATGAGGGACTAATCAAACTGCGCAAGTTGTGTGCAAAGGAAAAATGTTTTTGTATTTTATATTGTTTATGAAATGAAATATGATATAGTACATGTAATCACTACCTCCCAGGCTTGTGTCAGGTTTACCACGCTAGCTAATCACTTGTGAATGATTAACTGTAATAAATATGCCCTGACAGCCCGGGAGTTGAATGATAAAGTATATATAATGTACATACAAGGATATATATTTCAACTAAATACAAATTCGTTATACGCAGCACAGCCTCCTCGGCAGCGGCGGCAAATTTTGATTCCTCCCAAACTACCTAACTTTATTTCCCAACCACTTGTGAACGGTTGGTACTAAAAGCCAGGCAGCCCGGGAGGAAAAACAATTTTACTCCGTGGGAGTTAAATACAGAAAAAGTACGTGAGTACAGAAAAGTACATCCCCGGGTCGTTATGTCCCAGCGAGGTGTGAAATCTGTAATATAACGAATCTGTGATCTGTTGAAGTTAAAATATAAAAACAGGAATCTGACTGACTAACACTAGGAATGTGAATAGTAAATAGCTCTTGTCACAGCTATTTCAGTAAAAACGTACAATCAGAAACCCTATAATGTAAAAGGATTTACAAACGTACGTTTAGGTTCAAATAAACGTAAACGTACAAAACAAAACAACAAATATAATTACAGTATGTATTTGCATGCCTTAGGGGCTTAAATGCAAATTAAATAACTTTAAAATATTTACTTTATAATTACAAACATATTTAAAAATTAAGAAAACCTAAAAACCTAAAACGCGTATGTCCACGTTTAAATAAAGTCTACGTACAAAATAAAAAGTGAATACCGTCCAATATAAGTCCCACAAATGTGAAAATTACATTTTTGGAATCCTAAAAGAATAAGAAAATTATTAAAATATTAAAACTTATTTTTATACTATGTACTTAATTATTATTAATTAAAACCTATTATTTACTATTTAATAATTACTTAAAAATAAGAAAATCTAAATATTACTTAGAAAAATAAAATTAAAACTTAGAAAAGTTTAAAATACTATAAAAGAAATTTTGAAACTAAAAATATATTTATTATACAAGTATTTTATTTATTATTAACTATTTACTATTTATCTAATTACTAATACTATTATTTAATTATTATAAATACTAAATAAGCAAACAAAAATCTAAAACTTTTTACATAATTCTAAACTAAATATAAGAAGCTAAGAAAAATATAAAAACTATATATTATTAATAAAAATAAGAAAACTTAATTAAAAACTATTACTACTTAATTAAACTAATTAAACTAAATTAATTATTATACATACTAAACTTATTTATAAAATTATAAAACTTTTTATAAAACTTCCTAAGTATCTCAGGAATTCATAAAAAAAAAATATATAAAAAGTTTGTAATAATTATAAATAAGCAGATTTAAAAATTAAATACTTATTATTTAAAAGAAAATAAAACTATATTAATTATTATAAATATTATATGAACAATAAAAAATCTGAAAAAATTACAGAAATTGTAAAATGTTATGAAGGTTCTAGGAAAAATAAGTTTGGACCATCAGCTTATTCCAATAAGTTGGAATAAGCTGGACAGTCCAAATAAGCAAAAAGGTTCAAGAGTGGGTTAAATACCAAATTTGGTAAGGTCTTACTGAAAAAAGACCCTAGGGCAACTGGTATACAGGTACACACTAACACTCTCATAAGGGGGAGGTCTCAGGTTCGACCCTGCCTCACCCCTTTTTACTTTTTATTTTATTTTTGGTATTTTCTTTTTGCAAATCTGTTTAATAACTTATAATATACAACTTTAACAAAAACAAACTTATTAATATTAACAAATAAGCTCTGAGTGAGCTTATTTTGGGTACAGGTCATGGAAAATAGGCAAATAAGCCATAAGCCCTCTAAATAGAGGCTATCACTTAGCCTTAAAAGGTGTTTTTGGCTTTTTCTGTTTATGGAACTATGTATATACAGAACTTATATAAGTTTAATGAATTTGGAACTTTACAAACAAAGAAAATAAGCAATTCGTGGCTTATAAGCTTATGCAGTGAACTTTTTGCTCACTGTTTAGCTTATAAGCTTTGAATAAGCTTAACAAAAGAAACAAAAGAAACAAAAGGAAAATAGTATGTATATACAAGTTTTATGGACAAGTGTGAAAACTAAAAACCTAGAAATAAGCTTATTATGGGCTTATGACTAATCAGTTAAACTGATCAAGCATACAGTCAAGTCAAAACTCACAAAAGCTAGGAAAAAGCTCTATAGTGTAAACTAAGAATAAAAATATGTTTGCACAAGTATAATGGTTAAGAATATACAAGCTTGTGCACTGGAATTGGCAAATAAGCTTGAAATAAGCAAATAAGCACTTCCAGTGCACTTCATATCCAAACACCCCCTGCAGTCTTTTGTCTTGGCAATTTGAGCTCAATAAATAAGCTTAAATAACCAAAATAAGAATTGATGTTGCAAGATATGCTGGTAGGCTTTCCAAAAAGCCCAAGCTCACCTAGTGGGGTCCACTAGGGAGCTTATAAGAGGCTTATGAAAATCATCCAAATAACTGAGTATAACTAGGCTTCCATTATACTCAGGAAATGGACAAACAAAAAGCCTTTGGCAAGCTTATGAAATAAGCTTGAAAGTAATGAACAACCAATGAACTTTAGACACTGGTAGTTTAGCTTTGAGAAAAGCCAAACCTCACAGCTTAAAGTTCATTAGATAGCTTTTTGTTGGCTTATGAAAAGCTAGGGATCACTGGGTAACCAGTGATCATTATGAAAATGAACAAGGTTATAAGCTCTTAGCAGGCCTATTAAATAAGTTTTAATGTGAGATATGAGCTTTCAAACCTTGAGACTGGTAGATAAGCTTTCCAAAAAGCTAAAATTCATACAATAAGGTTCATTAATGAACCTTATAAGGGCTTATTGAATTAGCCACTTGAAACTGAGTGATCAGTCTAATGTATAAATTTGAACAAAATGTTAAGCTAAAATTAGCTTATCAAATAAGCTGTTAAGCTATAGATAAGACCTAAACCAGTGAGATGGACACTTAAGCTCCCTAGAAAGCTAAAAGTTACATACTCTTGTCCACAAATGAGCTTTTCACAAGCTTATGAAGTTGCTTAAATATACTGAATGCTCAGTATACCTTGTTTAAAGTTGAGGTTTTGATGGAACAAAATAAGCATTTAAATAAGCACTTATTTGACAATAAAGCACATGCATAAGCAGGAAGCATGGAGAACTTATCAAAACAACAAATAATAAAAACTAACATGCACTGAGGATTTAAATAAAAGCTAATGAAAACATACCACAACTCAGTGCACAGGACACATTTTAGAAAAAGTGCTAAAAAGATAAGCAAATTTAAGCAGTATAAAAGCTAAACTAAAAATCAACAAAAATACTATAGACAGATAAGCAACTAGGCTAAAACATCCTAAAAGCATAAGTCTTATAACTTAATAATAAGCTCAGAACAAAATTGTCAAGTTTATTCAAAAACTGCATATCATGAGATTTGACTTTTTACTCTATGAACTAAAGTTGACTAATCTGAATTTATAACCTAATCTACTGACTAATTACGTTATAATAAGATATAAAAACATGAAAACAAGCAATATAAACAACTTAAACATAGATATAGTGAATATGGACTTGCAATTCATCACAGTGTTCAAATGAGTGATCTATGATGAGATTTTTGACTTTTATATGAATACACAATAGGCTAAAGGTTTGTCTGACCATTAGGAACTCTATGTACCAATTATCCACCAAAAAATAGCACCCTAGACTCAGTTAAGCACCACTGAATCAGCAATCCCAAACACACCTTAATTTTGACTGAATTTAGGTTTTCAATCCATATCATTGCATAAATCAATCCTTTCAAATCCAGAGGTTTTCATTGGGTAAATTAGGACCTTTTTAAGCATACACAAGTAGTCACACAAGTGTGTACCTAGAATTATCAAAAATTAGCTCATGACAGTGAAAATGGAAATTCAAGCCATAATCAAATCCAAAACATAACAAACTTATATTAAGCTATAATTATACAAACAAACAACAATTAAACACAGAAAAGAAGGAATTAAGACAGATAGATAACTTAAACATAAACTTGCAAAAATTGTAAAAAGTGAGCTTACATGTGAATCAACTGAGACTTTAGAAACCAAGGACTAAAACCATAACCTATAGCCTCCCATGAGGCACTACAACCAATTGCCATCCATAATAGCCATGCTCAAAGCAGATTCACCCAAGATCACATGATTTTTGATTTTCTTTCTATTTTCTCTATTTTTTAGTGATTTTTGGTTTTATAAAGACTAAGCTGATTTAGGTTTCTAAAAGCTTAGACAAGCTTTGTCAGGAGCTCATATGACCTAATAGAGTCCAATAATCAACACTAATCAACAATGAAATTTAAATGACAAGAAATTAAAGGTAATTATGAAGAACATGATATTTAAAAGATACTTGCATTAAAACTGTAAATTGGAGTTCCATTACACTACTTGAGTTTCATTACACTAATAAAAGCTGTAAATGACATTTAATTTAAATGAAAGCATTAAAGACTAAACTATGATTAAGCTAATCTAAGTGACAATGGCATAAGGCCAAGGTATTTCTTCCATCTTGCTTCCTGCTCTATTTATAGTCAATTTGAGACCTCCACATGTCCTGGTTCAATCCCACTTGCAATCAGGGCCATTGATTTCCTTTAACTCATCCTAGCCGTTTAAAGTAGTTTTGGCGCCAAAACTGAGACACGTGGCTAGGGGCATTTTCAGAGCAATTAATGCATCTTGGTTGCTTGTGTAGGTGGAGGGTGGAGTGTAGAAGCAATTTGGGATGGTGGGAATTAGGTATTGTCAGGTTGCAGGTTAAAGGTGTGGTGGAGATGGTGGGGATTCCACATGTCCTTTCCTGAGACAAAACCAAAGGGTGGGTTTGGTTTAGAAGGTGACAGGGAGTGTAGGAGGTGGAAAGTAATGAAGGTGGAGGTGGAGTGGTGGTGTAGCAGGTGATGAAGCAGGTTGGGGAAGAAGGTTGGGGACGGGTCAACAAGTCAACCCCCAGGTTTTATTAAAAAGGGTGGTTGGGCTTAGTAAGGTTGGGCCTGGTATTTGTGTTTGGGCCAGGTTTATTTTATTTTGGATTTTAGGGATTGGATTTAAAGGAGCAAAATGGATCCGGTTGGTTTGTTATTTATTTGAGCCCAAGGACTAATCTTGTAATTTGATGAAACTTTAGGGGCTGATCATGCCATGTTTCCAAAGTATCATAAGGGCCATTCCTGCCATATAACATTAGTACAAGGATAATAAATGTAAATTTTAAATTTTAAAAACCTAAAAGGACCATTTATGTAATTTCACCAAAGTTTAGGGGTGAAATTGTATTTTTCCACAAGTTATCAAATTGTTCCAATTTTGTCATTCATGCATAGTACAAGGGTATTTTGTATTAAATTTCCATTTTATAATACCCAGGGACCTATTTTGCCAATTTTGTAACTTGAGGGGTAAAAGTTGTCATTTTGTGTAAACTTTTATCCAGGGGTCATAAGTGAACATTTTTGACTTCCCAAGGACTAAAGTTGACTTTTTATTTCAAAACAAACTTCCAGGGACTAAAACTGTCATTTATGAAACTTGGGGGACCTGTTTTGCCATTTGTGCAATTTTGAACTTCAAGGGTAAAATTTGTCATTTCATGATTCCTGGGGGACTATTGTTGACTTTTCTTCAAAATGATTTTCCCAGGGACCATTTCTGACATTTCTTAAAAGTTCAGGGACTGATTTTGCCAAGTGTGCAAACTTTGCATGTTTTCCTTTGTTTTCAGTCCTTTTGCACCTGAAACATATAAAAACACAATTCAAAGGTATTTATAGTATTATATAGGATTTCTGTGTGTTTTTTAACTGTTTTCGTATTTAAAATGGAACAGAAATGATGAGTTTTTAGGAACTCATCATGGAGATTAGCGGTGTGAAAGTGGTATGGTTAATACGCGTTGGAACCATCATGACGAATTGACGATTAAGTTGCAGCCGGTGGTTTCTTTCAGAAAAACGAGGAGAGAGTACTTGTGATGAGAACTCATAAATCGTGTATATGACAAGTCATAATGTGTTGAAACGGTTATAAACGGACAAAAACAGACAAAAACGTTTATAAACGGTTATAAACTCATATATACTATTAGATGAAAACGGTTATAAACGGACAAAAACAGACAAAAACGTGTTGAAACGGACTCAAACATGAAATAACGGGCGAGAACGTGTAAACAAGAAAAAACATATGAAAAAGGGCAAAACCCTATGAGAACGGGAAAAACAGTATAAACGGACTAAATCATGAAATAACGGGCGAAAACATGAATACACTGAAGAGAACATGTAAACCCGGAAGAAAACGTATAAAAACAAACTAAAAAGGACAAAGACGTAAGAAAACGAATGAAAACGTATCAAAACATATGAAAAAGGACAAAACCCTATGAGAACGGGGCAAACGTGTATAAACGGACTAAAGCATGAAATAACGGGCGAAAACGTATAAACACTGACAAAAACATGTAACCAGGAAGAAAACGTATAAAACTGACTAAAAAGGACAAAGATTTATGAAAACGGACGAAAACGCACAAGGGTTAGGTTACCGTGCCCAACTTATCTTTACACCTATCAAGCCGGTGCAACCTATACATGACCGGTGATAATGGCTAATGCACATGGTGGGTCATGGATATTAGGTTATAATTGGTCACATACATTAATAGTATATATAATTCATAGGGTGGGTAATGGATATTCGGTTATAACTGGGTTACCGTGCCCAACTTATCTATACACCTACCAATTGTCATGTTACGACATGATTCAATCAATAGTATATATAATATTATATTATGAAAAACCCGACCAAATTGTCAATTAGCTCTCTCCCCGATAATGAAAATACCAGTTTGGTCAAATAAAGTCAAAACACAATATTTTCCAGAAATATGAGATATTACCGGGTCGTTTTAACTAAATAAGATGAACATAAATGTACGTACATCGGACGATCACAAAAATAATTGAACGGACGCGACTTTTGTTAATGTTCGTTCACTTAATAAATAAATGAACATAAAAGAACTTACCAAACGGTTCATCAAACGTTTACTGAACGTTCATTTTGTTTACAGCCCTACTTACGGGATTCTAAAAGGCCGGGAAATACTAATTTGAAATTTAAAGCCTACTTTATGTTTCTTAAGTCATAGATGACTAAAAATAATTTTAGAAAAAAGAATTTTTTTTTTTGACTTTTATTTTATTTGTTATGAATTAAAAACAAATTTAAAGTAATTAAATTATTAAAAATATTAAACTGACGAATAAAACACAAGAAAAATTTGCAATAATTACTTAAAGTATTGAAGTTTGAAGGAACAATAAAAGTGAGAAAACAGCTTATATAAATAAGCTGTAATGAGCTTAAAAGGATAAATAAGCTAAAAGGGTAAAAAGTTTGGTTAAATACAATACTATGTAGGAGTATAACAAAAAAAGTCCCAAGGGCAAGTGGTAAGGGTGAGGTGTGTTGAGGCGTTCAAAAGGTTGAGGCTGGTGAGGTCTCGGGTTCGAGCCTATGGTTCCCCTTGATTCCCAGCTTCCCTTTTTATGTTTTTAACAAAACTTTTTTATAAGCTATTTCTAATCAACTTTCCCTCCAATAAATTACAACATTGAGCATTTGTTTAACAAGATTGAATAAAACATAATAAATTACAACACATTCAAATGCATAAAACATGTACATTGCATTGCATAATACTTAGTTTAAGATTGAGCATTTGTTTAACAAGATTGCATAAAACATAATAAATTACAACACATTCAAATGCATAAAACATGTACATTGCATTGCATAATACTAGTATTGTTAGATTACATTCCATAAGTGACCAAACTAAATTCGATGTCATAACTAACATTAGTAATACTTAATTACATGTTCCTGGTAAAGTACCCCCATCAATGTGTGATTCACAACACACATTCAAAACAAGTTATATACTAAAATGGGGTATGCAAAAATAGATCAAATGTACTTCCAGAACATTAACAATCAAATCCAGAATTAACTTAGCAAAGATGAAAAATGGGATAGACATTGTCTTGAAAATCAGATCCATTGACATCAACATTGAAATGTATAAACTTGAATCTGATCAATTTCTCAAAGTTGAAAGAGCATTGTTGGGCAAACCTCCTCCACCCTCCAAACACACTAACAGTTGCAGGCATATTCGGCTCCTCATCGTGGGACTCCGTCGTCATAGTCATGAAACACTGAACACCACGATGTTTCATGAGCACCTTACGGTATGAGTGGATAGGATGGTGGAACAAGAATTCTTCTGGGATTTCTTGCAGTTGTTTGT
This sequence comes from Artemisia argyi, assembly GCA_030686995.1. Lineage (NCBI taxonomy): Eukaryota > Viridiplantae > Streptophyta > Magnoliopsida > Asterales > Asteraceae > Artemisia > Artemisia argyi. The sequence continues at coordinate 1,563,477 of CM060695.1, read as the reverse complement.
AGTAAGTATATATTTTGTTTCAATGACTTAAACAAGTGTGAACAATATTTATGAATGCATATATACGTACAAGTTTCTGAAGCAGTTGAATTGCTGAAAATCTTTTATAGAATGAATGCCCTTCACCAAAGTGATCTTGATGTGAAGGCCATTGGCAAATATGTTTCAATAAATAAATCACTAACAATAATAATTGGGAGTATGAAAGTATATCATAAATTTTTACCTCTTTCGTTAGATAACAAAGCAGGCTGAACCCTTAGCAAATTGGTGGCACCAAGGAAATGCGCGTCTATACTTAGACTACCGTCGCTTTTGAAGCCGATAAGCAATAAATCTGTAAAATATTTCTTTGTGAAGATGATTGTCATTCCAGCTTCTAAACCCAACACTTCTTCAATGTGGTTCCAGGCATCCATGTCGAATTCATACACATTCTAGCCATTGGCTCCTCCCACTTGAACAAAATTAACATTCACGTCAAACTTGAACCCGTCTCCATGGATTCTGAGTTGGTGTGCATTACCCATTCCTTCAAGGAATGCAGCAGGTAGTGTCTGCAAATAATTATTAATACTAACCTTATTAGTACACAAAAATTAAACATTCATTGAGTTATGAAATCACACATTTGACGTAAGATTAATTAATTATCAATATCTAATACCTGGATCTCATCATAGAATTAAAAAACACGAGTCTGGAACCTTGAAAACCGACCAGCATACATGCTGTACCCACCAAATTATGTTCCGTCTTGATTGTATCCTGTGACATAGAAGCAGTCGTCGCCTTCCTCAACAAAATGCAATGTTCTAACATCGCGATTAAGATTTTCCAAAGCAAATGCCCTCCATCTTTCACCACTTAAAACCATGGGGCCGTCAGTTTCAGTCTCTAATGTCACTCTAAAACGAACCCTCTGTGCACTAATGATGTAGATTTCCCTCCGTCCATTGTAACATGATGCCACGTACACGTATGGTAGTACCTGAAAGCATTTCAAACTTGTTTTTGACATTTACTAAATGAACATTTATGGTATATAAATTCATTAAGGCGTATGTGTGCGATTACCTGCGAGTCTGGATACGTGTTTGGGTTCAACCTAACAACAAATTCAGTAGCCATGTTTCTACACAGAAATAGAGCATATGTTAAGGTAATACATTGTTTATACTATAAAATTCATACACAAATAAAATGGGGTATGCAGAAAGAAATAATTATGCCGGGGTCGCATTTTTTGTTAAGTGGCAACCTATACATTTCCATCCTCACTTGCTAATCAGCATTTTCTAATGAAACTCAAATGGATTAACACGCAAATAGTTTAACATTCTACCTTTAAAGTAATTCTATATATACAAACCGAACCCGACCGAAACCAACTCATTCCTAAAGGTAATACATTGTTTATACTTGACAAATATAACTCAAATGCATATCAATTTTATACCATTCCCACTGAATTATTTGTGAGTCAAATAACCAATTTTATACCACAACGTCAACCCATTCAATATGTACAATTATCCCCTAAAGAATCAACAATCTCTCATAAGTTATCACATAACTAATCAACACAGTTACTATACTTGACAAATATAACTAACATACTCTTAGATTCTAATTTTCTAGGCTTTCAACTGTTTTTGATAGGCAACCTTACATGCAGGTTAAAACCATTTCACAGGAATGAGTTTAAACTTCAATAACATGAATAAAGTAGTCAATCAGACCAATACGTATAATGTAAACTCATGGACACATTATTAACAACTCGGTATATATAAATTACTTCAAACAAGATGCAAAAAAAGGGAAATAAAAAAATTGACTTTGATGTTGATCAAAAATTGAAAAAACCTAACCTGTGGTAGTTGAGAGGAGTTGGGGATGACGGTTCCTTTGCCTGTGTGTGTTTTTGTGAGTAGTAATGGTGTGGTAACCAAATGGCCGGATTTTCTTTTTACGTGAGATATATTGGGAGATACAATGGCATCATTGCTTCATAGACTATACACGCAAAAAAAATTTGGTCTAAGTGGTAGATGTATTTTGTTAAAAAAATGATAATAATAAATATTAAAAAAATAATAATAAATATAAAAAAAATATTATTAATAAATATTTTTTTTTAATTCAAAATCGGACGTTCACAAACTACAATAATTAAACATAAAACATGTTAATTAAACATTACTACATGATAATTAAACTACGATAATTAAACATAAAACATCTAAATTAACCTACGATACTTAAACATAAAACATCAAAATTAAACTATGATACTTAAACATAAACTACTATTAAACTAAACTACGAATCAAGAAAACGAATCATCCGACACATAGCCCTCGTGACTCGAAGCACTCGAATCGTCCTCACTCGATGGCACACGGGGCAATCCATTTTGTATTCGCCATGCACAACGACGGTTTCTCCGAGCATGTTTAGCTCATAAGTACTCCTCATGAGCTCTTCTCTTAACACTTCTTGCATATCTTGCTCATACAGTTCTTCTTCAGTCAACGCACGTGCATTGGGTTGGTTTTGTGCTGGAAAGTTTGCCGGTGGATTGTAGTGGGGTGGATTGTTTGCCGGTGGATTGATTGCCGGTGGAAAAAGAAATTCCGGTGGAGTGTTCTGTGGTGAATTGTCATATGGGAAGACGGGAAACAGATTTTGTGGTGGATTGTTTTGTGGTAGATTGTCGTATGGGAAAATAGGGAAAAGATCTTCGGGTGGGGTGTTGTAAACTGACTCGTTATCTGGTGAATCATTGTGAGACATTGTTTTGAACTTAATAATTTGTGAATTACGTATTTGTATGTAAATTATGGGTGCATTGTGATAACCTGGGGATGGCTATTTATAGGGGCATTGTTTGGATTTGAAATTTGAATTTACCCCGCTCTTGTTAGAGATTTGAAATTTAAACGTTTGAAATTTAAACATTTATACACACGTTTTAAATGACATTTTCAAATTTGAATTTACCCCGCTCTTGTAAGAAATTTTGAATTTAAAATGTATCCCGCCTTCTGTTTGAATTATGAATTTAAAAATTATCCCGCCTTCAATAAAAGATAGAAATCACAAGCTACACTTTTTTTAGGGGGTTAAAGTGATTTTTTTTTTTTTTTGAATTATAAAATCCCGCCAAAACGTTTCTTCCCCTTTCTTCCTTTAACGCTGCGTCATTGCAACAACTTGGCGCGTTAACATGCCAATAACGCCGGCCCCCGGTACCTTGACGCACCCAATAACGCCAGAAAATTAGCGAATAATGTGGGTTCACGTTAAGGTACCCACTGCTCTTAGGTTATAACGGGTAACAATCATTAATTGGTATTTGACATCATATGGGCATTGGTTTATAGTTTCTTAGAGTGTCATGTTACGACATGATTCAATTAATAGTATAAATACTATTACATTATGAAAAACGCGACCATAAACAAAATTTTACCAAACGGTTCAAGAAATGATCACTGAACGTTCAGTTTATTTATAGCCCTACTTACAGGATTCTAAAAGGCCGGGGAATATAATATGAAATTTAAAGCCTAGAAATGCAAATTTATTTTTCTTAAGTCATAAATGACTTTAAAAAATTTCATTTTTTTGACTTTTATTTTATTTTTTATGAATTAAAAACTAATTTAAAGTGATTAAATGATTAAAAATTTTAGACTTATGAAGAATACACAAGAAAAAATTTGCAATAAATACTTAAAGTATTGAAGTTTGAAGGATAAATAAAAGTGAGAAAAACAGCTTATTTAAATAAGCTGTAATAAGCTTATTTAAGTAAGGAGAAACAAGCTAAAAGGCTAAAAAGGTGGTTAAAAGAATTAAAGAAGAAGGGTATAACGAGAAAGTCCCAAGGGTAGAGATGGTGTTGTGGTGTGTGGTTAAGGTTGAGGTGTTGTTGTGGTCAGGGGTTCGAGGCCTAGTTCACTCCAGGCTTCCCTTTTTGCAAATTTTTTTTTACTTGTTTTTAACCTTTGCGACTAGTTGTTAATCGTGGCTAAAGCTATTTTCCCTCCAATATTTTCGTGAAATTTTGTAAAATTTCGTTAAAAAATTGAATGTATTCCCCCCCAAAGTTTGCATCAATCCCATTCCAAACAAATAAAAAAAATTAAAAACTCCTCCTATCACATCCACAAATCCCTCTCATATCACCACAAATCCGGTCACCACCACAACTATCCTGTCATAGACCCACCACTCCCGTCACCACTGGTAAGTATTGTTATGTTCCTTTTGTACACATCGTTCTAATAAAATTTATAAGTAACCATGTTAAGCCTATTAGGTAATTGGTTATTCCTCCTTGACCCAAACACCCCTTTAACAATTGTTTCATTAGACTTCATGGAAATATTAGCATAATTCAACACCAAATTCTATCTTTTAGAAATCCTCATCATTATTAAGAATGTCTTTTTAAATTTTAAGCTCATCAACTGCTTATTCATGGAACAAGAATTTAGCTAGTTAATTGGTAATTCCTCATTGACCCAAACACACCTTTTGGAACTGTTTCATTAGACTTCATTCAATTCTTAGCATAATGCAAAACAACATTTCATCTTTGAGCTATCCTCATTACTTGGACTGTCTTTTTAACTTTTAAGCTCATCAATTGCAGTTTGATGTTGTCTTCTATAATCAATAACTTGGACTTTCTTTTTAACTTGCCTACAGGGACTACATTTATAAACATGGACAAGTCTTGGATGGGAACTAATAGGACCAGCAAATCTTATGTTGATGGAGTAGCAGCCTTTCTTGATTATGCAGTAGACAACTTGCGGAAGATGGGGAACATCGACCCACGAGTTAATAAACGACATCTTTTACTGCCATGTCCGTGTACAAATTGTTTAAACCACATAGAGCGTAAAGTGGATGAAGTGTAGTTCCATTTATTCCGCAATGGGATTGATCTAACCTACATATACTGGACTAAACATGGAGAGAAGGCTGAGCCATCAATAAGTGCCCCAAAACCTGTTAACGATACAATAGAGTTTGTTGACGACACGGATTTTGCTTCAGATATTCCAACAGATGGTCCAGGAACAGTAGAAATGGTTAATGCTACAAAAGACAATTTTGAATCTGAGGATGACCTTGTCAAGTTTCAAGAACTATTATTAGATGCAGAGAAGCCTCTTTACGAAGGATGTCCCGACTTCACAAAGATGTCCGCAATAGTTAAACTACTCAACTTGAAGGGTAAGTACAGATGTTCTGATAAGTTCTTAACTGAATTACTAGGGTTGTTAAAAAAAATGCTACCTGCTAGTAAAGAAATGGTGGAAAAAACTTATCAAGCCAAAAAAGTTATGAAGTTGATGGGTTCAGGATACCAAAAGATACATGTATGTATCAACAACTGCATGCTTTACTGGAAGGAGAGTGACAAGGATTTGACTGCGTGTCGAACTTGTGGGATATCAAGATGGAAGGTGGATAATAAGACACATAAAGTGTACGAAACATTCCAGCAAAGGTAATGTGGTACTTTCCCAGTATACCAAGACTGAAACGATAATTTAAGATAGAAAGTATTTCAGAAAATTTAACATGGCACGCGACACGGAGGATAACCAATGGTGTGTTACGTCACCCCACAGATTCACAGGCATGGCGTACCATAGATGAAAAATTCCCCGAAATTGCTGAAGATCCAAGAAACTTACAGCTAGGAATATCGGCTGATGGGGTTGACGTCCACACAGGAAATAGGCATCACAGTGTATGGCCAGTTTTAACTGTCATATACAACCTTCCTCCATGGTTGTGTATGAAAAGAAAGTTTATCAATCTTTCATTATTAATATCGAGATACCCAGGAAATGATATCAATGTTTTTTTAGAACCGTTGGTTGATGATATGCAAACCTTATTCAATAAAGGGGTTGATACATATGATGCATCCACAAAAGATACCTTTAATCTACGTGTCATTGTGTTATGGACAATAAATGATTACCCTGCACTTGGTACACTATGTGGCTGCCCGTACAGTGGATTCAAAGGTTGCGTGGTATGTGGGAAAGATACAAACTCTATTCGACTTTCTGCGTCATCCAAACAAAGCTATGTTGGTCACAGGCGATATCTACCATATGACCATCCTTTCAGAAGGCAAAGGAAGGCATTTAATGGACAACCAGAATTTCTCTTGGCTCCAAATCCAATGACCGGGGAACAAATATACAACGAGGTACAACATATTGAAAATAAGTGCGGAAAAGGAAAACGAACAAACAAAAATGCATCAGAAAACCAAGAAGATACGAGAGGCGGAGGTGGGAAGATTAAAAAGAAGAAAAGAAACACAACAGAAGAAGAGGGGAGTTCAAGCCAAGTAAACGGACAAAACGATGTGTATTGGAAGAAATTCAACATTTGGTACCAAAAACTTCGGTATTGGAGGCATAATTATGTTCCACATTGTATTGATTTTATGCATGTAGAAAAGAATGTTCCTGACAGCCTCGTGGGAACTTTGCTACATGTTCCAGGAAAGACCAAAGATGGACTTAATGCTCGATTGGATCTGGCTGCGTTGGGGGTAAAACAAGAGTTGTTTGCTATGCAAGGACAAGACAGTACAACACTACCTCCAGCAGGTTACACATTAACTAATGTTGGAAAAGACATTTTTTGTGAAACGTTACAGAACATCAGGGTACCACAAGGCTATTGTTCAAATTTCTCTACTTTGGTCAGCCTAAAGGATAGGAAGCTCATTGGCCTAAAATCGCATGACTATCACATGCTAATGCAAGATTTCCTACCCATTGCAATACATTCAATCATGCACCCACCCACACGATATGCCATTATCAGGTTTTGCTTTTTCTTAAAATCGATATGTAGGAAAGAACTAATATCGCAAGAACTAGATAATATGCAAACAAAAATGGTAGTGACACTTTGCCTACTCGAGAAGTTCTTTCCCCCATCATTTTTTGATATTATGATACACTTGACTGTGCACCTGACTAGGGAGGTAAAATTATATGGTCCAATATGCTTTCGGTTGATGTATCCATTCAAAAGATGTATGAAGGTTATTAAAGGACATGTGAGAAACAGGAATAGACTAGAGGGATGCATTGCTGAGGAGACTATTGCGGAAGAAACAATAAAGTTTTTTAGAGAATATCATAAATCCATGAAAAATATTGGTATCCCACATGATAAAAATGAAACTGATGAAAATGAGGAAGGAAAGCCATTGTCAGCTGGCAAATCAAGTGAATTCTCTGTGGAACTCTTTCAGAAAGCACATTTGTATGTATTACAAAATACAGATGAAATTGTACCGTATATCGAGTAAGTGTTACTTAACACATGTCTATTTCTTTACTTAAAAGGATCTATGAAATATAATAATCAAATACATTGTTTCAGGCGACACAAGCAAGTTTTGAAAAGAGAAAACCCGGGTATGCGAATAGCATTACTGGAGAATGAGCACAGTAAATCTTTTGCTAAGTGGTTACACAAAGAGGTAATTAATCTTATGTTATTTTTAATTGAGGTTTTTTTTTTTTTTTTTTTTTTTTTTTTTTTTTTTTTTTTTTTTGCAAAGATGAATATTTTATTAATCTTCCCAAAATATACATCATAACAAAATTACTTGTAATGAAATTCAGGTTGAGAGAGAGTTGCAAATCGACAAAGAAAGTGTATCAGAAACTGTAAGGTGGATATCATATGGACCACGCGCCAGCTTAGTGAAATACGATGCATATAACATCAATGGGTATACATTCCATACGAAATGTCATGAAGGCAAAGTTTACCAGAATAGTGGGGTTAGTGTTGAGGCATTAGATCTGGACATATCTAAAGAAGTTGCAACCACAAGGCAAGCCTTTTATTATGGGGTTTTGCAAGAGATATGGGAACTAGATTACCGTTATAGGCAAATTCCTCTTTTCAAATGTGATTGGGTTAATCACAGAGGTGGTGTGAAACGTGATACTATTCTTGGGTATACGTTGGTTGACCTGAATAATTTAGGCCACAAGGTTAATCCGTTCATATTAGCCTCACAAGCACGACAAGTGTTTTATGTGCAAGACCAGGTAGATAAAAAATTGTCTATTGTGTTTAAGACACCTCCCAAGAATTACAAAGATAAGTATGACGAAGTCGATGAGGAATTTAGTACCGTCATTCACCAGCACAATGATAACATATTGCCACGTGTGGATCGACGTGACTTGGGTAATGAATCACGAAATGACTACTATTGAACCGACTGTGGAGGTGTTGTTATACGAAAATCCAAATGAACCATGATATGTAATAAGAGCTTGGGAATTGTCCCATGGTTTTAGCTGTTTCTGTTATGTTAGGGATGTATGTAACATTGCCTTTATGGCTCACTTTCTTAATAAATTTACCTTAAAGATAACAAAAATTGTTTGACCTGTTATTTATGTGTATTTTGTGTGGCCAGGGTAACATTTAGTCACACAAAGCACGCTTTTGGGGTGTCTTTATTCACATACAACTAAGCATAAAGTGACCAAAAGTGTGAATAAGTGTGACAATATGATGCTTAAAGTGAAGGAATGTGTATCTTGTGTGGCTACTGATCATCCAATGGCCATATGAATTTTGTTTTTGTGTTGCCTTTGATAGCATTTAGTCACACAAAGCATGTTTTTGGGGGTGTATTTAGTCACATACAAGTAAATACAAAGTGGCCAAAAGTGTGAATAAGTGTGACCATATGATGTTTAAAGTGAAGGAATGTGTATCTTGTGTGGCTATTGATCATCCAATGGCCACATGAATTTTGTTTTTGTGTGGCCTTTGGTAGCATTTAGTCACACAAAGCATGATTTTGGGGGTGTAGTTAGTCATATAAAAGTATGCATAAAGTGACCAAAAGTATGAATAAGTGTGACCATATGATGTTTAAAGTGAAGGAATGTATATCTTGTGTGGCTATTGATCATCCAATGGCCACATGAATTTTGTTATTGTGTGGCCTTTGGTAACATTTAGTGACACAAAGCATGTTTTTGGGAGTGTAGTTAGTCACATACAACCCAGCATAAAGTGACCAAAAGTGTGAATAAGTGTGACCATATGATGTTTAAAGTGAAGGTATGTGTATCTTGTGTGGTTATTGATCATCCAATGGCCACATGAATTTTTTTATAGTGTGGCATTTGGTAGCATTTAGTCACACAAAGCATGATTTTGGGGGTGTAGTTAGTCACATACAAGTAAGCATAAAGTAACTAAAAGTATGAATAAGTGTGACCATATGATGTTTAAAGTGAGGGAATGTGTATCTTGTGTGGCTATTGATCATCCAATGGCCATATGAATTTTGTTTTTGTGTGGCCTTTGGTAACATTTAGTCACAGAAAGCATGTTTTTGGGGGTGTAGTTAATCACATACAACCTAGCATAAAGTGACCAAAAGTGTGAATAAGTGTGACCATATGATGTTTAAAGTGAAAGAATGTGTTTTTTTTTGTGGCTATTGATCATCCAATGGCCACATGAATTTTGTTTTTGTGTGGCCTTTGGTAACATTTAGTCACACAAAGCATGTTTTCGGGGGGTGTAGTTAGTCACATACAACCTATCATAAAGTGACCAAAAGAATGAATAAGTGTGACCATATGATGTTTAAAGTGAAGGAATGTGTATCTTGTGTGGCTATTGATCATCCAATGGCCACATGAACTTTGTTTTTGTGTGGCCTTTGTTAGCATTTAGCCACACAAAGCATGCTTTTGGGGTATAGTTAGTTACATACAACCTAGCATAAAGTGACCAAAAGTTTGAATAAGTGTGACCATATGGTGTTTAAAGTGAAGGAATGTGTATTTTGTGTGACTACTTATCATCTAATGGCCACATGAATTTTGTTTTTTTTTTTTTTTGGCTTTTATGTTTGTTTTGGTAACTAGTCACATACAATTATGAATAAAGTGACCAAAACGGTTAATAAGTGTGACCATATGGTGTATATTTAAAATGAAGAAATGTGTATTAAGTTACGTGACCATATGTACTTGATTTTGGCTACACTTAAATAATGTGTGACAAATGTTTAGTGTGACCATATATGACATTTGGTCATACTATTTGAAGTAAATGTGACTATGTAAATAAGCTTTTGGCAAGCTAACACAAACTAAACTTTAAACACACATATTAACTTACGTGACCATATGTACTGGATTTTGGCTACACTTAACCAATGTGTGACAAAACGTTTAGTGTGACCATATATGGAATTTGGTCACAGTGTTCAAGTGTGTGACATGTATTTCACACTCTTTATATGTATATTGTGACTAATGTTACAACCTTGCTTTTCATTATTCACGCGATCCAATTTGATATGTGGCTAAATAATTAGCAAAACATATCAGTCACCCTTAAATAATGTGTAACAAACTTGACCGTATGATTTAGTGATGAGGCAAAAAATGAACCGTTTTTATGGCGTCATTTAAGCCGGAATTGGAATTTATTTGATCAAATATTGCCCTAAATCGTTCCTTTTGTGATTTTAGGTACTTTGGGAGTGAATTCTGGAAAACGAAGCATTTTGGACGTTTTTGGAGCATAAAAGTGAAGAAAACGGCAAAGTTTTAATTTTCCTTGCTGGGAACAGTACCTGACGGCGTCAAGAAGAATTTTATGACGGCGTCAAGAGCAAAATGGATGACGACCCAGAGAAAACGTGATGGCGTCAGAACAAGGGCGTCAAGAGTAATTTTGGTGACGGCCCAGAGCAGAATCATACATGACGGCGTCAGCTTTGGATCTAGGCAGTCCGAGAACTTTATTGGCGGCGAGATGATGGCGTCAGATGTTTCCTCGTGATGCTCTCACCTCACAAAATCTATATATACTTTTCTAATTTTCATTCATAAAGGAGGAACTTGTGTGGAGAATATTAGGGTCGAACTTTATAAACCCTAGCTCATTTGTAACAATATTTTCAAGGGTTTTCACCCCTTGAAACCCTTCATGTTCAATTGAGATAAGTTTTCCTTCAATTCATTCAATATGTCTATGTGTTGTTTGAATATATCTTACACTTGTCTTGATTTTAACATGCTAGGCTAGATCTATTGTGTGTTTGCTTAGATGTAATGAAACCTAGATGTTGATTATAGGTTGATTGCTTGTTTATAGTTGTAATGGATGAATGATTTCAATGTTAGGCTTAAGAAAACTGGCAGATCTCCATTGTGAACATCTTAAGAAACATGAACCGATGTGTACTAGGTTTTTATGGTTGTATTTAATGCATGAGCGAATTCTAGTGATCCTATGTTAGGAGCTTCTTAGCCGGCTCGACATAGGAGTGAAGTAGGAGCTTATAGGATTGGGGAAGTAAGTACGCCACCCCATGAATGGTATTAAGGAATACAATCTGTCATCCACGCAACTGTAACAAGTAATTAACCTGTAAAAGATATCTAGGGAGTAGTGAAATCTAAGTAAACACAATTCTCCCATATATTGCTCACACCACTAGTAAATTAGTTTATTTTCATTTTTGTTATATTATTTTGATTGCATCTGTAGTTATTGGGTTAGTTGATTAGCAACTAATTCCGCCCACTCCTCTAAAAACCCGAGATTTTATTTGCTTTTATAAAATATAAAAAATACAAAAAGATCATCCCTCACCTCTAGACCTAGTTTTTAGGCTTTCTAATCCTAGCGACACTATTCCTGAGTTGAACGATCAATCCCCCGGTACTTGTCACTATACTATACTACAACGATCAGGTACACTGCCTGGTGGGGGTTGTAAGCTTCTCGAGATCCCTCGAGAGGTAAAGCCTGGTGCAATTCCCACGCATCAAGTTTTTGGTGCCGCTGCCGGGGAATAGTTATTGTCTAGGTTAGAACTTCTTTTTATTAGGTGTACTTGCTAGATTCCTTTCTAGTAAGATTTTATTTTTATTTTTAGATTTTCTTTAGTCTATCTTATTTCTTCGTGTTTTTGTTCGTAACTCTTACCATCCGACATCATGGAAGGTGGTAACATCTTTGAACCCATCAACCCACCACAACAAGACCACCCACAAAACCCGCCACTAGCTAACCAACCTCTTAGGCCCCGAACCCTAGGAGAGTACTCCCGACCTAGCAACCAAGGCTACCGAAACACCATTGAGCTAACTCAAGGAGCCAATGTGTCTCCCTTGCGATCCGACACCATCCGGTTGGTGCAAATCGGATGTGCATTCCATGGACTTCGTTCCGAAGATCCAAATCAACATCTCAAGGACTTCCTTAAAATCGTAGATTCTATAGACCTTGATGTTACAACTAGAGAGTCAACCCGATTACGCCTATTCCAATTCTCTCTACGTGATCAAGCTAGTCAACGGCTTGAACGTTTACCCGCGGGATCTATCACCTCATGGGATGATCTCACCACTCGTTTCCTTGCTCAATTTTTCCCACCTGGGAGAACTACCAAGCTTAGAAATGATATCTTGATGTTCCAACAATGTCAAGGTGAAACTCTATATGAAGCATGGACTCGTTTCAAGGACTTACTCCAAAAAGTCCCTCATCATGGCATAGATCTTTGGCTCCAAGTTCAAATCTTCTATGACCATATCGATCTCTCCACAAGGTGAACCATTGACCAATCGGCCGGTGGCAAGCTACGTGACTTAAGTGCGGAAGAATAATATGAACTCATAGAAGATCTTGCTCTCTATGACAACGAAAGTTGGAATGATCCCCGTGATTTGAACAAAACGGTCAAGGCAATATATTTGCGTTTGAACAATTCTAGCACTCCCGACCGTAGGATCATGGAACTTGAGGACCAAGTCAAGTTTCTCATGAAATCTTACGAAGCTCCTAAGCCTTTAAGCCAAGTAAACAAAATCACTTCTTCATGCGAATTATGTAGTGGTCCCCATGACACTCGTGATTGCGTGGAACTCCCTAGAACAGCTTTTGCGGACTACGCATCCTCGCGTACCGACGAAGCGGGAGATAAGTGGTACACTTTCAAACCCGAGCCAAACCCTTATGGTGATTCCTACAACCCTTCTTGGAAAAATCACCCAAACCTTAGGTGGAAGCAAAACCAAAACAATTCTTCCAATCCGCCTAATCGTTACCAACCAAACGGTCCACCCTCCAACCGTACTTTCAACAACAATCCTTCTAACAACTATGGTAGTACCAACAATCTTGAAGGATTGATGTCCAAGTTTATGGCATCTCAAGAAGCTCGCATATCTAAGTTTGAAGCCGATTTCAAACAAAAGCAAAGCAAGATGACCACCAAAATTAACACATTGTCGAAAATTCTCAATGACCGAGAAATGGGAGCACTCCCAAGCGACTCGGTCAAGAACCCGAAACTAAACGTTAATTCTATATCATCAGTTTCGTCACCCACTTCTTGTCCGCAATACTACTCGGTTAAATCAACGAGCACGTGTTTCAAACAAAACCAAATTCTTCAAAATGACCAATCGAATAAAACACCTGATATAAAACCGGTCAAAAGTATACTTGAAACACCTCCTACGCAAGACCTTGACGATGAATTCAAGGAGCTTCACCTTGAACGCCCCGTCATTGATGTCTTAGCCCGTGCTCCCTACTATAGTGCCCTCCTAGAAAAATATGAGAAATTTAAACTAGGTAAAAATGGGACCGCCTTCGTTCAAAACAAGTTGCCTAAAAAGCTTGATGATCCGGGTATATTTGTTTTGCCTTGTAAGATAGGAAAATCCGAAGCTTTCGACACACTAGCCGATTTAGGATCAAGCCTCAACTTGATTCCTTTATCCTTTTTGACCACTCTCAAGCTAGGAAAGTTAGAGGAGACGGAGGTATTAATTGGTCTAGCGGATGGGAGTATTGCCCACCCGGTTGGGATGATTAATGATGTAGTTGTTCACGTAGGGAAGTTAACTATTTTAGCGGATTTTCACGTCCTAGATATGGTTAGTGACACTACATGCCCATTATTAGTAGGAAGATGATTCTTAGCAACCGCTAGCGCCATGATAGATTGTAAGGAGTCTAAGATAGCGGTGGGTGAGGGCGATACTTGGTTGGTATATGATGTTAAGAAACATAGCTATGATTGTGAGGATGAACCGACACCACATTCGGTAGAGATGAATAGGAGACCATCTAGATATGGACCTTGGATAGAAAGAAACTTTATAGGACCTCAACGCCCATTCTATCTAGAAAAAGATTTCATCGATAAAACACATTCGGTGGAACAACTCATAGCTAGAGATGAAGAGCTAGACCCTTTTGAGGACCCCCTAGTCTTTAGGAAAATGATTGAGTTCTTAAGCGTAATGCCCGTTAACATAGAGATGAACAAGTAGAAAAGAGAGGGGGATAAGTGTAAATTGAGGTGGGACAAGCCACCTAAGGAAGGTGATGGATCATGGCATATGAAGATGATTTTGTATGATCCAGATGGAGAAAAGTTTGAAAGGTCATACCGCACTAATAAAACCGATAGGAAGTTGAAACCTAAGTTTGATCCCAAAGATGTCCTCAATGAGGAACTCACCCATGTCACGTAGTAGCCCATGACCTTGAGTCTAGCTACAAGACTCGTAAATAAAGAAAACCGCTTCTTGGGAGGCAACCTGTGGAAAACTAGAAGGGGGGTTGAATAGTTTTACCTCTTTTTACTTCGTTATAAAAATTAGTTTTAGAGTTTTGCTTAGCTTTTAAAAAACTTAGATTCGATAATATGTGATCCCAAGTCTTGTACAATATAAACAATTAATACTACACAATATATTATAATGATAAGTAATGAAATAAGTAAGAGATGGAAAGATCGAACTGCGAGACAAGAGATTTATAGTGGTTCGTCTACAAGGACACCTTCCTTGCCCTACTCCACTCCCCGAGCACCTAACTCGAGAGTTTTCTTCACTATATCAACAAGCTCCCTTATGGCGGAGAAAACCGTACACACCAATTTACACACCAATTTACACACCACTTTTCACACCACAACTTCGTCACACCTAAGTCACAACTTCTATACAACTTCTTCAAATCAATCTACTTCACAACTAACTACTCCACACCTATCTTCTTCACACCAATCTAATACCTAGCTTCTCTTCTTCACACCAAGCTACTAACTAATCACACAATCTATATCTAACACAACTATCTAGAATCAAATATTCACAACAATCTTCACAAAGAATAATGTAAGTGATCTTTGATGATGTACCAACAACTTAGATGTGGAGATCACAACAAGTTGTAATACTTCTTGTCTTCAGGGATAGAAGTATTCTTCTCTTGCACTTGAGAGGATGAAGGTTGGATCACTTTGAAACAAAGAATTATACACTTATGATCAAAGGATAAAAGAATAGAGATTTGGATCTAGATCAGAAAGTTTAGTAGTGCAAAAGGTGAGGAAAAAATCCAGGTTTAAAGTGGTATTTATAGGCAACAGATTCTGACAGAGGAGCGTGGCCGGTCCCCTTAAATCAAGTCCGGTCCCCTTAATTTTAAGGGGACCGCCCCTTATAATTAAGGGGGCCGCCCAGCTGAAACGGCCAAAATCTTTGTCTTTTAGTGGGGAAAGTTTATTTGGTAAAAAACTAACTGATTTTGGTTAAAAATTTGAATTCATATATTTAGTATGAATAAAACATTTTTCTTTATTACCAAAAGTGTTTTTCAAAAATATATAATATGTTTATATAATTAAATAAACTTTGCATTAGTTAATTAAATATCTCTTTGATCATAAATTCCACTAAACACTTTGTTTATTCATACCTTAAGTGATTTGGATGTAAAGAGAAATATTAATCACTAAATACTTGTTTATGTTAATAATGTTTTTAGGCATTATTTATGTCAACAATCTCCCCCTTTTTGATTATTACAAAACCTTAAACTCAATATATCTAAAACTTGTTTTTTAGACAAGTATTATAGAGTTTACATTTCTCTTCTCCCCCTTTTTTGTAAAATTAAAAAGGTTAAGCCGAGTAAGCTTCGCGAGGGAAGTTTAAACGGGTAGAATGCTCCCCCTTGATGTATGCTCCCCCTCATTTGAGAGCACCAAGGAAACGAGCTATGGAGATCTTTGCTACAAAGATATTTGAAGAGAGCAAGATACACATATATGCAAGGCAACAATTATGCAACTAAACATAGATTCATTCAAGCATTATAGAAATGATAAGCATTACAACATTCAATATGCTTGAAGCATATTGATAAAAATACCACAAAAGAAAAGACATAGTCCTATATTGCCTAAGAGAGCACTTGGACTTGCTTGCAACCCATGGTTGATTGTTTTATTTGCTTGAAGAGAAACATAAGCATAAAGCTTAGATGTTTGATTGAGAGGGATATGGAGTGGAGTATGGAGCGGAAGAAGTGGATTTCACGATGTTGTATCGTGTTAAGGGTGGTATTGGATGATTACGAGTGAGAAGATATTCAATCCAAGAAATATCTTCACTCAAGTAGAGGATTTGTTTTTGAAGGAATATGCAACAAGGGCAAAAGTGAGTGTGGTTTGTAACTTGATCCAAGTTGAGAGAGTGGGGAAGGCAATTTGCATAGGGTGATGATGGAGGTTGCCCTTTGTTGCGTTGTGCAAGATGCATAGCAAGGAGATCACTAAGATCATGGATTTGGTTTATTTCATCACGGAAGTTTTGTTTTTCCGTGGCAATGTGGAGGGGATCATAGGTTTGGTATGGATGAGTTGGGTTTGTGTAGTTGGAATTGTAGGAAGATGTTTGGCCAATGTTGTATGGTTTGTAAAGAGGATCAAATGAATGACCTTGTTGGTTTGATGCAAAGTTTGGGAAGTAAGAAGTTGGGGGTGTGGAATGACTTCCAACTTCATTTATGATGATGGATTTGTTTCGAGGGCTTTTTCTTCGCCAAACGGGTTTTTCCGTCATCCTTGCTAGCCTTGAGGCTTTTGATTTTGGTTTGTTGGGAGAGTTCATGATGGGATGAATGGAGAGTTTTCAGGATTAGAGATATTTATAGTGTAAGATTTGTGTGTTTAAGGATGGATAAGGTTTTTTTGGGGGATTAGGACAAAATGTGTTGGTGAAAAATGGGAAATGTAAGTTGAAATGGGCTAAAAAGCAGAAAAGATTCTGTAAACCCGTCCATCAGATGGCCGGTCCCCTTAATTAGGGGGCGGTCCCCTTAAAATTAAGGGGGCCGCCTTACATAATTAAGGGGGCCGCCCATCTGGTGATTTTCAGATTGCCAGAATTGGGTTTTTGGCAGAAAATTTGCAGAAAGGTTGTGTTTTTGGACTTGGATTCAAGCAAGTTCAATTCCTTTAGGCAATATAGCATCTAATCTAATCATTAAATATCATGCATGCAAAAACACATAAGCAAAGGAGCAAATAATCAACACATAATAAGCAATAGGAGGTAAGTAAAGGCAAGCACACTTAAGCTTCCTAAGGCACCTATCTTAGATTAAAGGCAAAGGCAATTAGTAAGTGAAAAACTAGTGATGGATCAAGATGACATCATTATTTGTGAATTTGTCCTAGTGAGAGTCTATATGCAACAAATGTTGAGTTGTGATTGTTTCGACTCCTGGAAGCAAAAAAAATAACGATCCTAAGAAACAATCCAAATGATCTCCTTGATTCAATTTTTGCTCGATCATGAATGTCAAAGACATATATTAGATTATATACCTTGACAATTTATGTGAGAGTTTATGCACGATTTTGAAATACAATGTTTTTAGAATTAGTCAACAATGCAAGGAAAATGATCTTCAAGTGATTCCTAGATTGTGAGAATAATTTTTAGAGAAAATTGATTGAGTTTTACAAAAAAAATTTATGCAAAGAAAATAAATCTTCTCAATCTTTAGTTTTGTGCGAAATAGATTCCTAGACTCAGAAAAGGTGGAATGCAAGAAAAATAAATTTCATGCAAGTATAAATTTGAATTAATTCAATGTAATTTAGTCAACTTGTTCCATCATTCCTAATCCTAAACGCAAGTGGTTGAATAATTCACGCTTAAGGGGTTTTGTGAATATATCTGATGAGTTCCTAAAAACTCATCATTTCTGTTCCATTTTAAATACGAAAACAGTTAAAAAACACACAGAAATACTACATAATACTATAAATATCTTTGAATTGTGTTTTTATACGTTTCAGGTGCAAAAGGACTGAAAACAAAGGAAAACGTGCAAAGTTGGCACACTTGGCAAAATCAGTCCCTGAACTTTTAAGAAATGTCAGAAATGGTCCCTGGGAAAATCATTTTGAAGAAAAGTCAACAATAGTCCCCCAGGAATCATGAAATGACAAATTTTACCCTTGAAGTTCAAAATTGCACAAATGGCAAAACAGGTCCCCCAAGTTTCATAAATCACAGTTTTAGTCCCTAGAAGTTTATTTTGGAATGAAAAGTCAACTTTAGTCCTTGGGAAGTCAAAAATATTCATTATAAGTCCCTGGATAAAAGTTTACACAAAATGACAACTTTTACCCCTCAAGTTACAAAATTGGCAAAATTAGTCCCTGGGTGTTCAAACATGGAAATTTTACAAATAATACCCTTGTACTATTCATAAACTTAGAATTTGGAACATTTTGGTAACTTTTGGGAAATTAAAATTTCACCCCTCTAAGTTTGGTGAAATTACATAAATGGTCCCTAAAGGTTTTAAAATTGGAAATTATATAATTATGTCCTTGTACTAATGATATTTGGCAGGAATGGCCCTTGTGTTACTTTGGAAAAGATGGCAAGTTCAGTCTCTAAAGTTTCATTAAATTACAACTTTAGTCCTTGGGTTAAAATAAACAAACCAAACCGGATCCATTTATTATACCCTTTTAAATCCAAAATCCTTAAAACCCACCAAACACAAACACCCAGGCCCAAACAAAACAAGCCCACACACCCTTTTAATAAAAACGGGTGTTGACCCGCGTTGACCTCCACCTTCTTCCCCAACCTGCTGCATCACCTGCTACTACCACCATTCCACCTCCACCTTCATACTTTCCACCTTAAACATTCCCTGGCACCTCCTCAACCAAACCCACCTTTGGGTTTTACCTTAGGTAATGCCACGTACCATCCCCACCATCTCCACCACACCTTTAACCTACAACCTGACAATTCCTCACTCCCACCATCCCAAATTGCTTCTACACTCCACCCTCCACCTCCACAAGCAACCAAGAAGCATTAATTGTCCTGAATATGCCCCTAGCCACGTGTTGCAGTTTTGGCGCCAAAATTGTTTCAAAGGCTAGGATCACTTCTGTTGCATCAATGGTCAAGATTATTTGTGGGATTCAACCAGGGACATGTTGAGATCTCAATTGGCTATAAATAAGAGAAGGAGGCAAGAGAATGAACTACCTTGGCCACGGCCATTGTCACCATAGTGTAGCTTTTATTGCTTTCATTTAAATTATTGTAATTTATTGCTTTCAAATGATTTGTGATACACTGACAATGTAAAACAATCATTCTTTACAGTTTAAATACAAGTTATCTTTACAATTTAAGTTTTTTACTTATTGTTATTTAAATTTCAAGTTCTTAGATTATTGTTAAATGTTCAAAGTGTTACTTAGTTCCAAATAGACACTACATAAGCTTAAACAAGCTTATGCAAGCCAATTGAACCCTGTAACATCAACTTTGATCATTATAAATCAAAATACCAAAAAAATTCAAGAAAATCAATGAAAAATAAAAAAAATCTCATGTTAATAAGGAAGCAGCAATGGAGCAGGGAAATTATGGATTGCCCTTGGTTTAAAAGCTTCTTGGGAAGCTTTAGATTAGGTCTTGATCCATTGAATGCATGTTCTCAGCCTAATCCACTTGGTAAGCATTTTTTACCAATTTTTGCATTTTATTTTTCTAGTTTATTATATGCTTTGATTATAATGTTTTTATGCTTATTTGTTATTGCTTAATGATTTTAAAGTTTAAAATTGTCTGTGTATGTTTTAAATTTCAAAATTACTTGGAATTCATTTTTCACTGCAAAAATGGATTGGGAGTGATTCTTGTTTATTATTGGAATAATTATTGTTAATCTGTTTGATTATGTTTCTTTATTATTGTTTATTGATTTTAGAGTTTAAAAATTTAGTATTTATGTTTTGAATTCAAATGATGCTTTGAATTGCTAAGGGACTGTCAATATGCACAACATGGATAATCATAGGTTTAAGGTGTTGACTGCATATTTAAGCTGAAAATGGTCTATTTTGACACAATGGGTCCACTGGATTACTTGTGGTGTGTTTATACAGTCTTTAGTTGTGAAAAGCTCAAATGATGTCTATTTAAGGGGTGTTTGGTTTAAATGGTGAATCTTTGTTATATGTTGTTATGGGTGTTGTTCTTGTGTGATTTGGACTCATAATAACTGTAAGAACTCAGCTAAGCCTTTATAAATCAGTCTAATATACTAAGAAGTCAATTTGACATTTGATCTTTCTTATTTGTTGACTGCATGATTTTTAGACCATACAAATCTGCATACTTGTTCAAATGTTATGTATCTATGTTAAATTCATGTTCTTGTTGTTTAATACATCTTATTTGATCATTAGATTCAGATCAAAGTTGATCTAAGTCAACTTTGATCATAAACTTTAAAAGTCAAATTCCCTTTTATCAGGTTTTTGAATAAAAAGATAATTTTGTTGTGCCTTTATTATTCAGTTTCATGTTTAATGCTTTTAGGGTTTTGTTAAGTTGTTGCTTATCTGTTTATTTATATTTTTATTAATTTTTAGTTTCTATGTCTTATAGCTTATTTGTTTGCTTATTTGAGCATCTTTTTGCCCTGTCTCACAGCTTCAAGTCCAAGTCCACAAGCTTGTAGATTGTGGACCTTTGGACTTGAATCTGTGTAATTTGTTATATATAAAGCCCTACTAGCTTGTTGTTAATGTTTATACTTGTTTCTTAGTTTGGTAGCTTTTTGAACAGCTTATTCAACCTCAAACTTTGTGTCCTATTTTCCTAAGCATATTGGTGCACCAGCTTACTCAGGAGAACCATCCTACTTCATAAGCTTGTGAAAAGCTCATTTGTAGACAAGATTATGTACCTTGTAGCTTTTATGGAAGCTTAAGTGTCCATAACACTGGGTTTGGTCTTATCTAGGGCTTTACAGCTTATATGATAAGCTAAACATAGCTTGACATTTTGCTAAAAATCACTTAATACACTGATCACTCAGAATAAAATGGCTTATTTCATAAGCTCTCATAGGGCTTATTAATGAGTCTTATCTAGTGATTTTTAGTTCTTTGGAAAGTTTACCAACCAGTATCAAAGTTTTCAAGCTCACATCTCATTTCAAGGCTTATTACATAAGCTTGCTAGTGGCTTGTAACTTTGTCCATCTCATTTGAACACTGAGCAAATCAGTGTTCAATAGCCCTTTTCATAAGCACACAAAAAGCTCTACAGTGGGCCCCACTTTATGTGGATTGGCTTTTTGAGAAGCCAATCCACCAAACTACAAGGCCCAGCTTTTAAATTCTATATTGCAACTCATTTCCTAGGGCTGCAACTAGCTTATTGATTGTCCCATGATTCTGAGTGTGCTAAGAAATTAGCATACTCAGTTACTTGGTATCTTTTTCAATGGCTCCTCAAAAGCTCAGCTGTGGACCCCACAGCTTAAGCTTGAGCTTTTTGGAATCATTACCAACCCATCTTGCTTCTCCAACACTTACTTTGGCTTATTCAGCTTATTCCCTAAGCTTTCTTTGCCAATCAAAAGAGTTGCAGGGGTGTTTGGGACTGCATTACATTGAATGTGCTTATTTAGCTTATTTGAGCTTATTGGCCAATTCCAGTGCAACAAGCATGTTCATATATGTTAATAAAACATGTACACATATACTTCTTTCTTCATTTTTCACTATATAGCTTTTTCAAGCTTATTATGAGCTTATGAGTCCACTGTGAGCCCAAAAGCTCAACTGAATGACTCATAAGCCCATAATTGCTTATTTCTAGATTTGTAAAGTTCCATTTCCTTATATATGTATATTATATGTATTTATTTAGTTTCATAAAAAGAAAAACCAAAAAGAAAGCCCCTTTTGAGATAAGTGATAGCTTCTATTTAGAAGTCTTATCACTTATTTGCTTAATTAAGCTTTTTCACAAGCTCCTCAGAAGCTCATTAGTGGATCATATCCCTTGATTTTTAGCTTTTTGAAATGACCTCCAACTCAGCTTCCTATATCAGTCTTCCTTTTGAGCTTATTATCTTATTTCATGAGCTTAATTTGCCCATAAAGTTGACTGTGAAGAGTGTTTGATTGACTGTGAGAGTGGAATTGCTTATTTGACCTTGTAGCTTATTCCTTTAGCTTATTAAGTTAGTTTAGTTTATTTTAGGTATAACTTAGTAGATTGTAGCTTATTTAACCTTAGGTAGTTTATTCTTAGCTTTTAGCTTAGTAAAAATCCTAGTTTGGCCTTTTAAGCCAACTGTTGAGCAAATAAGCTCTCACAGAGCTTATTTGGCTTTTATAAAAAGTTTTCATTTATTAAAGTTTAATATTTTACCTTAATGTACAGTTTTGCAAAAAGAAAAATGAAAAATAAAATAAAAATGAAAAAATGGGTGTGGGTGGATTCGAACCTGAGACCTCTCGATAGTATGCATGCTTATGTACCCACACCCCTTCCATTAGCTCTGGGGCACCAGTTCCGTTATACCTTGCAACATAAATATACATAAGGTAGTTTTGGCCTAGTAGCTTATTTGAACTGTGTGGCTTATTCCAGCTTATCTGGATAAGCTGGCAACCCCAACTTATTTTTCCTAGGATCCTTATAAGTAAATATACTTTCTGTATTTTTTTTAGATTTTTTACTGTTCATATAATATATATAAAAATTAATATAGTTTATATTTCTTTTAGATAATAATTAGTACTTAATTTTTAAAACTGCTTATTTATAATTTTTACAAACTTTTTATATTTTTTATGTATTCCTGAGATACTTAGGAAGTTTTATAAAAAGTTTTATAATTTTATAAATAAGTTTAGTATGTATAATAATTTAATTAGTATTAATTAGTTTAATTAAGTAATAATAGTTTTAAATTAAGTTTTCTTATTTTTGTATATTAAATATAGTTTTTATATTTTTCTTAGCTTCTTATAAGTATATTAGAATTATGTAAAAAGTTTTAGATTTTTGTTTGCTTATTTAGTATAATTTAATAATAGTTTAATAAATAGTAAATAATTAATAATAAATAGAATAATTGTATATATATTTTTAGTTTCAAAATTTCTTTTATAGTATTTTAACCTTTTCTAAGTTTTAATTTTATTTTTCTAAGTAATATTTAGATTTTTCTTATTTTTATGTAAATTAATAAATAGTAAATAAATAGTTTTAATTAATAATAATTAAGTACATAGTATAAAAATAAGTTTTAATTTTCTAATAATTTTCTTATTGTTTTAGGATTCCAAAAATATAATTTTCAAATTTGTGAGAGTTATATTTGACGGTATTCACTTTTTATTTTGTTACAGTTACGTAAGTGTTACGTAATCGTAAGCGTTTTAGGTTTCTAAGTTTTCTTATTAATATAATAATAATATTATAAATATAGTTAGTTATTTTATTTTCTTTTAATTTGCATTTAAGCCGTTAAGGCATGCAAATTCCCTCTTTGGGAAAGTTTTGTTTTATTCGTTACGTTTACGTTTATCTAAACTTAAACGTACGTTTGTAAATATCATTTATCTTAGGGTTTCTGATTGTACGTTTTTACTGAAATAGCTGTGACAAGAGCTATTTACTATTCACATTCCTAGTGTTAGTCAGTCAGATTCCCATTTTTTATATTTAACTTCACCAGATCACAGATTCGTTATATTACAGATTTCACACCTCGCTGGGACATAACGACCCGGGGATGTACTTTTCTGTACTCACGTACTTTTTCTGTACTTAACTCCCACGGATTTATAATTGCATTTCCTCCCGGCCTGCCTGGCTTTTAGTACTGACCGTTCACAAGCGGTTGAGAAATTAAGTTAGGTGGTTCGGGAGGAATCAATATCCGCAATGTTGTCTTCCGATGCAACCTTTTCTATAGATATATTTCCTTTTTGTACATTATCCCTAAGAAAATGGTGACGTATTTCTATGTGCTTAGTCCTAGAGTGTTGCACCGGATTTTTACTTAAATCTATCGCACCTTTGTTATCGCACATAATGGGGACATTTTCTAACCTAATGCCATAGTCTACGAGAGCTTGTTTCATCCATAGTGCTTGTTGACATGCCTTTCCGGCGCTTACATATTCGGCTTCGGTGGTAGAAATAGCAAGAGCGGTTTGCTTCTTCGAAAACCAAGACGTTAGACAACATCCCATAAACGTGCAAATACTGCTAGTACTCTTTCTATCTACGTAGTCTCCCGCATGATCCGAATCCGCATAGACAACGGTTTCTATGTCGGATTCCTTAGGATACCATAATCCTAAGTGTATAGTGCCTTTAACGTATCGGAAGATACGCTTAACCGCTTCTAGGTGAGAGGTTTTGGGATCCTCTTGAAAACGGGCACAAAGGCAGACACTAAACATGATATCGGGTCTACTTGCCATCAAGTATAGTAAACTACCTATCATTCCTCTATACTTGGTGTTATCCACGGACTCACCTTCATCGTCCTTTGTGAGCTTTACCTCCGTAGAAATGGGAGTTTTCATGGGTTCTGAGTCTTCTAGGCCAAATTTCTTAAGCATTTCCTTAATGTACTTAGATTGGTTAAAAAATATTCCATCTTCTAATTGTTTTATTTGTAATCCTAGGAAGAAGTTAAGTTCACCCATCATACTCATCTCAAACTCATCATGCATGATTTTGGCAAATTCATCACACATGTCTTGACAAGTCGATCCAAATATAATGTCGTCTACATATATTTGGACAATGATGAGATTTGGGTCTTTCCTTTTAGTGAAAAGAGTGTTATCTACCATTCTCATGGAATAATCATGTTTAATAAGAAAAGCTTTTAATCGATCATACCAAGCTTTGGGAGCTTGTTTGAGTCCATACAAAGCTTTCTTTAACTTATAAACATAATCAGGTTTTGCAAAGTCAATGAATCCTGGAGGTTGTGCCACATATACCTCCTCATTGATAAAACCGTTAAGGAATGCACTTTTCACATCCATTTGGAATAACTTAAAATCTAGGGTGCAAGCATAGGCAAGTAATATCCTAATTGATTCTTGTCTAGCTACGGGAGCATAAGTTTCATCATAATCAATTCCTTCTTGTTGATTATAACCTTGGGCAACTAACCTAGCTTTATTCCTAATAACTATTCCATTCTCGTCTAACTTATTCCTATATACCTATTTGGTTCCTATGATGGTTATATCCTTTGGATTTGGGACTAATTCCCAAACATCATTCGCCTTAAATTGATTTAATTCTTCTTGCATAGCTATAACCCAACTTTCATCCTTTAAAGCCTCGCTAATATTCTTAGGTTCTATTGCTGAGAGGAAACAAAAGAAATTGTTTTTATCTTGGGCTTGTGACCTAAGGGTTCTTTGGTTAAGATGTCCAATTATATTATCTAATGGATGTGATCTAGATTCTTTAATATTAACAGTTTCGTTATTTTCTAAGTGAATGTCTTCATTATCATTTCCTATGGGTTTTGTTTTACTAACCTCAATAGCTTCATCTTCGACTAAATCATCATCTTCTAAAGGTAATATTTAAGGAGGTGGTGGTGTTTCATCAAATGTTACATTTAGTGATTCCTCTACTTTCATGGAGTGTTTGTTAAGTATTATATATGCTTTGCTATTTTGTGAGTATCCTAAAAATATTCCTTCATATGATTTTGGATCAAACTTAGTGAGATAGTCCTTAGTGTTTAAAATATAGCATTTACTTCCAAATACCTTAAAGTAGCTTAAGTTTGGTTTTCTACCTCTTAATAACTCATAAGGAGTTTTTCCTAGAATTCTTCTAATTGATACCCTATTAAAAATATAAGTTGATGTATCTACGGCGTGACACCAAAATTTTTGTGGGATGGATTGTTCATTTAACATAGTTCTACTCATTTCTTGTAGTGACCTATTTTTTCTTTCTACTACGCCATTTGATTGAGGAGTATGAGGAGCGGAGAAGTTGTGAGATATTCCATTTAACTCGCAATATTTTCCGAATTGTACTTCGTTATCAAATTCCCTACCATGGTCCGTCCTAATGGCAACTATTGAGGATCCTAATTTATTTTGAATCATTTTACTAAATATTTTGAATTTTTCAAAGGCTTGGGTCTTGTCACTTAAAAACCTAGTCCTCGTGTATCGTGAGTAGTCATCTACTATCACTAAGGTATATTTGTTTCCTCCATAGCTCCGCATAGCGGATGGACCAAAAAGATCCATATGTAATAATTCTAGGCATCTAGTAGTGGATACTATATTTTTGGCTTTGTGACTAGCATGAGCTTGTTTTCCAATTTTACATGCATCACAAAAATGCTTGTCATATTTTAGATTAGGCAAATTTCTAACTAATTCCTTAGAGGCCAAAGATTGTATTTGTTGCATATTAGCATGTCCTAATCTCCTATGCCATAGTGTAGAGTTTTCATCTAGGGTCGTTAGGCATATCCTATCCTCAGTTTTGTTTCCTAGTTTCATAACATATATGCCACCTTTTCTAATTCCTCTACCTATAATTTTTTCATTCGTAACTATTTCGCTGTCATCTTCGGTAAATGTGACTCTACATTTATTATCACATATTTGTCCTACACTAACAAGTTATATGTTAATTTATCTACATGCTCTACATTTTCAATAGTAAGTGAGTCTTGGGAGATCGTACCTTTGCCAATGATTTTTCCACGTAAGTCACTACCGAAAATAACGTTACCTCCATTGTATGCCTTGTATGTAGAGAATAGATTGCAATTTCCCATCATGTGCCTCGAACATCCGCTATCTTTGATCCATTCGTCAGGTTCCAAGTCAATTCCTAAACATATTTCGTCGGTTTCTTTTTCTATAAAACACTTTTCGTCTTTTGGCTTTTCAACTTCTTCTTTGTCACTATCACTCCATGTTCCACTAACAAAAGCACCTTGACTTTCATAACCCGGTGGCTTTAGACATTCGCCAATGAGATGATTTGGACTTCCACATCTAAAGCACTTTCTTTTCCCGTAGTTGTCACTTCTATTCCTTTGGAATGCTTTTCTTTCGTCTCGTGATGATCTAGTGAATCTTCCTCGTCTCTTGAAGAACTTCTTGAATTCTCTTACGGCCATTGCATATTCTTCGTCTTCACTTTCGTCACTTGAATCATCATCATCACTAGGTTCCTTTTTGTCTTTTAGAGCAATGGATTTGGTTTGTTCTTTCTTGACTTTGACCATTTCCGAATCTCTTCTTATGATTTCTTCATGAACCTTCAAGTTGCCAATTAGTTCATCTAGTGATAACGTCATCAAGTTCTTTGATTCTTCGATTGCCGTGACCTTAGCTCGCCATTTTGGATGCAATGCCCTAAGAAATTTCCTAACACAATTTTTACTAGAAAATGTCTCATCAAGTGCTTTTAAACTTGTGATGATAGTGTTAAACTTAGCAAAAGCATTATCAATTGATTCCTCTTCCGGAATCGTAAATTGTTCATATTGTTGTACAAGAAGATCTATTTTATTATCTTTGACTTGGCTATTACCTTGGTGAGTAATTAGTAAAGAATCCCAAATTTCTTTGGCGGTTTTACACATAAAAATTCTTTCATATTCTTTGCGTGGTAACGCATTATAAATTACCATTTTAGCCTCATTATTTTTTGCTAATTTCTTTTTCAAATCATCATTTTGTTCTTCAAAAGATACAATTTCATTCATTTTAGTTTCAACATTATATTGAATAGGAGGAAAATCACCAAAGGTAATAATATGCCAAAGATCAAGATCTTTTGATTTCACATACGTTTCGAATCTATTTTTCCAATACAAAAATCCATCACTTTCAAATAGTGGTGGTCTTTGCATAGATTGCCCTTCTAAATATTTTTCAGATTCCATAGAACGTTACAAGTTTTAAAATACAATATATTTTAAAAATCTTGCTAGACGTGGCTCTTAATACCAATTGTGGAAAACTAGAAGGGGGGTTGAATAGTTTACGTCTTTTTACTTCGTTATAAAAATTAGTTTTAGAGTTTTGCTTAGCTTTTTAGAAAACTTAGATTCGATAATATGTGATCTCAAGTCTTGTACAATATAAACAATTAATACTACACAATATATTACAATGATAACTAATGAAATAAGTAAGAGATGGAAAGATCGAACCGCGAGACAAGAGATTTATAGTGGTTCGGCTACAAGGACACCTTCCTTGCCCTACTCCACTCCCCGAGCACCTAACTCGAGAGTTTTCTTCACTATATCAACAAGCTCCCTTATGGCGGAGAAAACCGTACACACCAATTTACACACCAATTTACACACCACTTTTCACACCACAACTTCGTCACACCTAAGTCACAACTTCTACACAACTTCTTCAAATCAATCTACTTCACAACTAACTACTCAACACCTATCTTCTTCACACCAATCTAGTACCTAGCTTCTCTTCTTCACACCAAGCTACTAACTAATCACACAATCTATATCTAACACAACTATCTACAATCAAATATTCACAACAATCTTCACAAAGAATAATGTAAGTGATCTTTGATGATGTACCAACAACTTAGATGTGGAGATCACAACAAGTTGTAATACTTCTTGTCTTGAGGGATAGAAGTATTCTTCTCTTGCACTTGAGAGGATGAAGGTTGGATCACTTTGAAACAAAGAATTATACACTTATGATCAAAGGATAAAAGAATGGAGATTTGGATCTAGATCAGAAAGTTTAGTAGTGCAAAAGGTGAGGAAAAAATCCAGGTTTAAAGTGGTATTTATAGGCAACAGATTCTGACAGAGGAGCGTGGCCGGTCCCCTTAAATCAAGGCCGGTCCCCTTAATTTTAAGGGGACCGCCCCTTATAATTAAGGGGGCCGCCCAGCTGAAACGGCCAAAATCTTTGTCTTTTAGTGGGGAAAGTTTATTTGGTGAAAAACTAACTGATTTTGGTTAAAAATTTGAATTCATATATTTAGTATGAACAAAACATTTTTCTTTATTACCAAAAGTGTTTTTCAAAAATATATAATATGTTTATATAATTAAATAAACTTTGCATTAGTTAATTAAATATCCCTTTGATCATAAATTGCACTAAACACTTTGTTTATTCATACCTTAAGTGATTTGGATGTAAAGAGAAATATTAATCACTAAATACTTGTTTATGTCACAAGTTTTAGTTCTATGAGTTTATATTTTGTGATAATTAAAACATAGAGATATTGATAACATGTTAATAATGTTTTTAGGCATTATTTATGTCAACACAACCCATGATTTGTGTGATTTTTATTTTGTTTGATTGTTATTTGCTTCCGTATGGATGCTTTATTTTTATTGTTGGTAGATCATGTTTCAAACTAAAATGGTGAAAATACTTTATTTTGTTGTTTGGCTTAGTCTTAACTTCATCCAAAGGTATTTCGCAAAAGATAAGTGTAAGGGGAAACCCCAAATATGTTTTTAAGAAACAAACTCGATCATGATTCTCCACAATATTAAATGAACATGTATATTCGTATTTGTTAGAGTCAAATGCTTGTATCGAGTCATAATGATGTTTTGCAGGATTTTCCAGGAAGTAGGACAAAGTTTTTCCAGAAATTTTTCGGAAACTTAACATAAGAATTTCGGCAGGTCACTTCTGACGGCGTCAGGAAGAAATTCCTGACGGCGTCATGTGTAAAATTCTGGAAATTTTGCTAGTTTTGTTTTTCTAACGGAGTTTTAAAGTTTTTGTTGGATCTTTAGTTTTATAATCTCCAGGAAATCTGCAAACACTCATTCCACAAGCATTATATCTTACTTTGTTTTCTAGGATTTATTATCATATACAGATTGCCGCCGATTTTACGCGAGGTTGTCTTGTTTGTTTTCTCAGGTTTAACAGGTTATGTTTGACAAGAAGATGATTTATATTCTGGAAGGGAAGCTTTGATTGTTCATTTTCTTGGAGGAAGATCTAACCTTGTTACCACACTATCCATACTGAGCGAATCAGGGGAGTATTTGATTTCATTCTTTTACCTGTTTTACTTTTACATTCTTTAATTGAACATTGGGGACAATGTTCATCCTAAGTGTAAGGGGAGGGTAAAATGATGATACCTTATAGATACACTTTCACTTGAGTTTGTTTGTTTGAGGGTAGATGTGAAATAAAACTATGAGAAATACTTGTTAGTGTAATTTTAGCACCAAATTTAAAATTTTTTACAACATTTAGGAGTAAAACTTTAGCCTTAGCAAGCGCCTCATGGATAGGAGATTGTATGACTAGCACAAAACCGTACCATTCAGAAAAATTTTCCACCCAAATATGTGAGGTTCACCTTTAGATTTGATAGGAAAAGCATTTACTATTAGTGCTTATGAGTGTACCGGTAGCAATTAGATTCTAGAACTTGCGTTAGTGATGCATATCGAGACCGCTAGTGAGATTACATTCGTGTAGTAGGATTTACTACATGATAAGAGGCATTAGGATCACCCTTGTGTTAAACCCGTTTCATAGTTACTTGACCATTTAAGTCATATTACTTGGTGATGACGCGAAAAATGATCCGTTTTTAGGGGGTCATTTAAGCCCGAATTCGAATTTATTTGATCAAATATTGCCCTAAATCGTTCCTTTTGTGATTTTAGGTACTTTGGGAGTGAAATCTGGAAAAGGAAGCAATTCGGACATTTTTGGAGCATAAAAGTGAAGAAAACGCCAAAGTCTTAATTTTCCATGCTGGGAACAGTAGTTGACGGCGTCAAGAGTAACATCCTGACGGCGTCAAGAGCAAAATTCCATGACGATCCAGTAAAGATTTGACGGCGTCACAAAGTAGGGCGTCAAGAGTAAAAGTCATGACGGCCTGGAAATGATTATCACTTGACGGCGTCAAATGTAGATCAAGGCAGTCCGAGAAGAGTTTTGGCGGCGAGGTGACGGCGTCACAAGGTTGGTCTTGACGCCGTCAGACCCCTTTTCCTATGTATAGTTTTCTAATTTTCACATTTAAGGGAGAGAGGTTTTGGAGAAACCCTAAGTACGAACTTGGTGCGAATTTTACAGGTTTTTCAAGGGTTCCAAGCCCTTGATACCTTTCATGTGTAATTGAGATAAGTGTTCTTTTAATTCAATCAATATGTCTATGTGTTGGTTGTCTATATCTTGTTCTTGTCTTAATTCCATCATGCTAGGCTAGATCTATCTTGTGTTTGCTTGGATCTAATGAAACCTAGATGTTAATTATGTGTTGATTACTTGTCTTGGATGAATGATTTATATGTTAGGCTTAAGAAAACTGGCAGATCTCCAATTGGTAACATGCTTGAACGTCTTAAGAAACATGAACCGACGCGCATTAGGTCTTTATTGGTTGTATTTAATGCATGAGCCACTGTTTATAATCCCTATGGTTGTGCTGGGCATGGTATAGGAGGAGATAAGAGCTCATAGAATTGGGGAGTTAAGTGTGCCACCCCATGAATGGTATTAAGGAATACGATCCATCATCCATGCAATTATAACAAGTAATTAACGTGTAAAAGATGTCTAGGGAGTAGTGAAATCTAAGTAAACACATTTTCTCCATTTACTGCTCACAACTTTAGTATAATTTAGTTTATTTTCATTTCTAGTATTTTATTTTGATTGCATCTTTAGTATTGGGTTAGTTGATTAGCAACTAATTCCACCCAAATCCTTCAAACCCGAGAATTTTAATTGCTTTCTAAAAAATATAAAATACAAAAATAATCATCCCTCACCTTTAGAACTAGTATTTAGGTTTTCTAATCCTAGCGACACTATTCCTAAGCTGAACGATCAATCCCCCGGTACTTGTCACTATGATCGAAGTACCAATTACCCATTTACAGACCGAAATCGGAAAGTTAAATGCACTGGTCTAGAACTAAACTATGGAACAACAAAGGAAATTTCACAAGTCAAGAACCAGTTACAAGCAACGAGGGACTGGTAGAAGTTAGGTTGGTGCATGACGCACATCATGCGGATTGAGTATCCCTGAACAACAAACCATCTAGATTCAAGTGGGAGAACGAACTAAGTTGAAAGCTTTGCCTTGGAGAGGCATGATACAATTTTGGTAACGCGAGAGATTGAACCTCAAGTATATTGGACCATTTAAGATTCATTTTAGAATCGACCAGCTGACATATAAGATTTGGGTTCTGACATAGTTCAGCAACGTATATTACCTATATTACATTATAAACCTAAAGAAGCACTGATCATCTATTGACGAACCAAACTCGGAAAAAGCAAAACTCACTATTCCAATAGGCATTCATGAAATAACCAGAAATTTCCTACAAGTCAAGAATCAATTACAAATTCTATAAGTTGTAAACCATTAAAACTTCAAATTGGTAGCCAGATCATGGTGAAAGTTCTGCCTAGGAAAGGCATGATATTATTCAGAAAAATTTGGAAAGTTAAACCTGATATACACTGAACCACGTAATATTTCAGACAGAGTAGGCCTAGTGGCCATCAGACTTGAGCCTTGTTAGAGAACGGCCGGATTACACAACTATGGTTCGCCTATTCAAACCCAGGAAATGACTTTCAGATTAGTCACTTATGATTCCATTGGAAGGAATCCAACCCAATGACAAACCTAAACCTTGTAAGAGGACCACTAGAAATCATGGACTGTTAGGTCGAACGGTTAAAGCAGAGTCGAATTCCTATCGTGGAGGTTCGCTGAAATTCTCAATTATCACCATCTTTTCACCAAATACCATTCTAGAGACTTACACAAACTGAACTTCGGGACGAAGTTCCTGTTAGAAGGGAAGACTGTCACAACTTGTAATTTCCGGTCATTTTCCAACCCTCGACAATTTACTATTCACAAGTTACTATTCACCAGTTACTATTCATCGATCACTATTCATTGTTTTTGAGGTCAAATTGACATTTCGAGAAACATTCAGGAATTTTACTATTCACTTGACACTATTCATTCCCGGAAGAAAACCACTATTCACGTGCATTACTCATGTCATCGTAAACTTAGTTTACGGGTATTCAAAATTCGCGTAACCGTATTGGTTCAGGAGCGAATTCATGCATTATCATTGAGACATTTCATACGGATTAGAAATAGTCCGCATATCATTATTATGGCACTTGCATACTATTCCACTCGTAGGATACATTCAAATTAATACTTTTGATATATTTGACTTTTTACGTATGTTTATTCTTAAATAAACGTTAACAAACGACCAATAATGTGAATAACACGTCCGACACTCCCGATGATGATCCCAATATATTTTTATATTCATTCTAATAATATAAAAATTATAATATTAATTTACCCGGTGTTTTCAAATCAATGACTATATTTCACGGTCGAAGCTTATTACTTAGTCGGTTTGCGATATTTCAACCCGATAATATTTCTAACACTCGATTCTAACTAGGAATAATATTTTACAACTTTTACAACTTCGTCGTAGTTTATTTCACCACGGTAACATTTATTTTTAGTTAACTCGGTACCCGATATCACTTAAAACTAATATCTAACAATATCAACACAATATATACACAAAAGTCTTCACATTTTTCTTCCGCCCTTTTGAAATGGCCGCCCCCCCCCCCCCCCATGCTTCCTTTCCCCTTTTTATGGATCTTGTTCCATATAAGATATTAATTCTTATGTTCCACTTTATTTCATAATACATACAAGTTATATCTAACTAAGCAACATTTCTCTTTTTTCTCTCTTTGGGGTGGACGGCCAAGAACAACAACAAGAGGAGAAACCATAAATTTTTCAAAGATCTAAGTATAATCTTGTTCTTATAGTTGTCCTTGTTAGAGTTTTGAGATAAAAACTCAAGGATTGTTAAGGTTTTGCAAGTTTTTCATCTCCACTAGTCCACTAATCTTTCAAGTAAGTATGTCAAACTAATTTTCCTAATTTTATCAAGTTCTTATTATGTTCATATGGTTTTTATACAAGATCTTATGCATTTGATAGCTTATACCACTTTATTTTACAAACTTATAACTTTTGAAGCCTAGAAAGTGTTTATGGTTAGATCCTTGTTAGATCTACTTGGTTATGATGTTTAGGAACCCATGACACCCTAAGAAGGTGTATGGTAGGATTAGACTAGTTTTGTGGTGATTGAAAATGGTTTGGTTGAAGTAGAAACTAGATTGAAACCTTGAAAATGGTTTTTGAACAAATAAAAATACATGCTGTCCTATTTTGGTTCACCCAGAAAACTCCGAATTTACACAGTAACTTTTGATAATATTTTTAGAAAATACTTTCGAAAACGAAGCCGTGGGCGAAAGAACGGATTAAAACGAGTTAATAACGAAGGAGATATGATTTTTCCGAATTTAACGACGAAAACTATTTCTGAAAAACTGCTTGCTGATGAACAGTACTCACGGGCAAATTCGAGGCGTAAAACTAAATCTAGCCATCCCGACTTATAAAAAATATGTTAGTATTTTGTCCCACGATTCCGGGGATATAAAGAACGAGTAAAATGAGCTTAAAACGACCAAGTTATACGCGTTTTAACATCGTCAAAACTATATATATATTTTGTCACTACTAGAAAATAATAACTTACGCACTAAATGGTATATTTTCTAGAAATGTTACTAAGGACTATATTCTTAACAAATGAAATACGTATGACCCAAAGGAATATTTATACGACTTAACGACGTTATTTTAAGGTTTTCGATACGAGGAATAGAACGCTAACATTTTTATACGATATATTACGACAAGTTTTTATAACTCCATTGGGACTTATTTTTCCTAAGTATGGAAACTATTTTACTATGACAATAACTAGTATTTCCAAGTTACGAGTGGTATAGGCATCATGTGCACGTGCATTCATTTCATTATGTCATGATCTAAGGTAGATCGTTATTACTCATATTAGGTTTCGGTTAGAGATCGTGCCTCATTTCCGTGTATCCATTCTTGTCATCGTAGCTATCGCTCCAGGTGAGTCATAGCCCCACTTTTACTTGTTTAATTACTTTATAAACTCTTTGGGGGAGATACATGCTTAAATACTTGTTTTATACTTTTATACGATTTGAATTACTTTTTGGAGGAGAATACGCTGTTTTAATTATTTTTGTACAATGCCAAAGTATTAAATTCCTTACATTGCTTAAGTTTCCTTATTACCACGTCTTGACAAGTCCCCTTTATTATCATGGACCGTTAATTAAGTTCCAAGCGAGAGTGAGTGAATAGATCTATTGAGGGTGACTCCTCCATCTGTGTTTGGGTTGCTCCAACAGTATTACAGATGCATTTCATGTCTTTATTATTAGAGTGTCTGGTAAACACTCATTTGGGGCCAAGTAACGTCTAGCTTCGGTTTCATGAGCTTAAGAGACAATGTAGTTTTATGACTGAAAAACTTATTACTTTATACTTGGGCTATTGTACATACGATTAAAGTT
The DNA here is from genome assembly GCA_030686995.1 of Artemisia argyi. NCBI lineage: Eukaryota > Viridiplantae > Streptophyta > Magnoliopsida > Asterales > Asteraceae > Artemisia > Artemisia argyi. Next base: position 1,527,683 of record CM060695.1, on the reverse strand, counting down.
AAATATTGATGGATTTTATAAATCTTATTACTGATTTCTTAATTACGGATTTCTTATTATTACGGATTTCTTATTACTGAGTTCTTATTACGGATTTCTTATTTCTGATATCTTATTTCTGATTTCTTATTACTGATTTTCGATGCCTTTGCATCAACTTTATTTCGGATTGACAATGATTCTACTGGGAAATTCTTCTCTCCAAATGTTTTACCAGTATTGCTTTTGTTCACGTAGACTTTAACATATTTGGCAGTGGGTTGTAAACACACAGGTTACAAGTCTCTTATGGCGGGACTTGCAACTGAGTGGATTTACGATGCCTTTGCTGGGCGATCTTTTCTCTATAGGCATTGTTTGTTAAACAAACTCTATGAACTCACCAACCTCGTGTTGACACTTTAGCATGTATTTTCAGGTTTTAAGCTATGGCACGCTACAGGAGGTTTGGCAGGGCATGGCATGGTCATAGAAGACTCTGATTATTTATATGGGGACCGTTTTAAATTATTTAAGGGCCTATTTCCGCACAACTTTTAACGATGTAAATTCAACACTTTGATTTAACGATTTTATTCTAAATGATTAAAGTGAAAACCATTTTTGTACTTGTATTGTGATATCAATTGAGTTACACCCCAGCTACTTGTATGCTTCCGCTGGACCCGATTTTGGGGGTGTGACAGTTATTGTCTAGGTTAGAATTTCTTTTTATTAGGTCTACTTGCTAGATTCCTTTCTAGTAAGATTTTATTTTTATTTTTAGGTTTTCTTTAGTCTATCTTTTCTTTGTGTCTTTGTTTGTAAAAACCTTTCCATTGACTATTCCGTTAGCCATTATGGAGAACGCGAATCCACCAAGTCCGACACTAGAGTTTTACCAGAAAAAATATAATTACACTAGTTTGGATATAACAAGATGGAGGAATGAAATGAGGAGGACAGGATTTTATATTGATTTTATTGAGTACCTTGAGAAAAGAGGCCAAGTGCATAATGCTTTTAAAGAATTCAGCTTAGGAGCTCCATCAACCCCTCAAAATGCCTCACTTAGTGAAACCTATGCACCATATGAGCCTTCACCTAGGATAGTTTCGTATGAGCCACCTAGCTACATGTCATGGTTAGGCCCTACCATAATACAGGATGAACACATAGGTGACCTTGATGTGATGAACGATGTAGCTGAACATGATCACATTGATCAAAAAGACCTAGGTTTTATGATCGATGATGATGAATCTCAAGAAACACATGATGAATGTTTTGGGCAATTTGTATATAGCAGTCAGAATATTGAGGATGATCCATATGATTCGGACATAGAAGTTGAGATGCCTAAAGAAGTACGTGAGATACTTGGGAAAATGTTAGGGTTAGATAATAATGAAACACATGTTGAGGATATAGGTGATCTTGACACAAGGAAGGATTAGGTAAATAACACAAACCTACAAAGCACCCCACAACTCCCATCATCACTTGAGTCACACACACCTCCCTTAACTTACCCGGAAAAAGTAGAAGAGACTATAGGAACCCCAGTAGAGGTAGAACATTTGAACCAAACACAACTAGAGGATATAGGTTTGAATATTTATAATGATAACCTTACTCTTAGTTCTAGGGAAGTTCCTAGTTTTGATGAATCGGAGCCTCAACCAAAACCGTTACCTAATCTTCCATCCTTGGATGAAAATTTAGGAATTGAAATAGGTTCCGATCCACTCATCAAACTATATAGTCCGAGTAGTCTTAGGACAAAGGTAGTGGACTCTAAGCCTTGTAGAGAGGAAGCCAATATAGAAGTGGAAAATGACCTTACATGCTTACATCACCCATTTATGATTGATCATAAGAAACATTATGGGTTTAAACCGGGTTTATTAGGTCAAGATGGATCCCCAACTAGTAGTCTCTCGAAGTTGATTGTAAATGATCCCTTTCTAGGAGAAAATCTTAATCCATCTATTAACCCGATTGAATTAGGTAAGGTTATGATGATAGGAGCACACCACTTTGAGCATATAATTCATCCACCACTCTTTTCTCACGGGGCATACTATTACCAAGTTGGTGTGTATCGCTACTTTTACCCACACTTAATCCTAAGTGTAGGGAGAACCTCCCCTATTTCTGTTAAATAAGGGTAGAGTCAGGCTCGTGACTCGAACAAAAACAAGCGCTTCTTGGGAGGCAACCCATGTTTTGTGTGATTTTTATTTTTTGTTTGTTTGTTATTTGCTTCCGTATGCATGCTTAGTTTTTATTGTTGGTTGATCATGTTTCACAATTAAAATGTGGAAATACTTTACTTTGTTGTTTTGGCCTAGTCTTAACTCCACCTAAAGGTATTTTGCAAAAGACAAGTGTAAGGGAGATCCAAATTTGTTTATAAGAACGAAATTGAGCATGAACTACAACAATATTAAGTGACATGTGTATTAGTACTTGTTAGAGTCAAATGCTTGTATTGAGTCATAATGAAGTTTTGCAGGATTTTCCAGGAAGTAGGACATAAGTTTTTTTCAAAAATTTTCCGGAAACTTAACGTAAAGATTTCTGCAGGTCACTTCTGACGGCGTCACGAGTTTACTCTTGACGGCGTCAAGTGTAAAAATCTGGAAATTTTACCGGTTTTGTTTTTCTAACGGAGTCTTATGGTTTTTGTGAATTATTAAGTTTTATAATCTCCAGGAAATCTGCAAACTTCATTCCACAAGCATTATATCTTATCTTTTTTTCTAGGATTTAGTAACTTATATAGGATGCCGCCGATTTTACGCGAGGTTGTTTTGTCTATTTTCTCAGGATTTACAGGTTATGTATGACAAGAAGATGATTTATATTCTGGAAGGGAAGCTTTGATTGTTCATTTTCTTGGAGGAAGATTTAACCTGGCCACCTAATTATCCATACCGAGCGAATCAGGGGAGTATTTGATTTCATTCTTTTTATTTTTTAACTTTTACATTCTTTACTTGAACATTGGGGACAATGTTCATCTTAAGTGTAAGGGGAGGGTAAAAAGATGATACCTTACATATGCACTTTCGCTTGAGTTTGTTTTGTTTAATGGTAGATGTGTAAAAAAACTATGAGAAATACTTGTTAGTGCAATTTTAGCGCCAAATAAAATTTTTTTTACAACATTTAGGAGTGAAACTTTAGCCATAGCAAGCGTCTCATGGATAGCAGATTGTATGACTAGCACACAACCGTATATTCAGAAAAATTTTCCACCCAAATATGTGAGGTTCGCCTTTAGATTTGATAGGAAAAGCATTTACTATTAGTGCTTATGAGTGTACCGGTAGTATTTAGATTCTAGAACTTGCATTAGTGATGCATCCCGAGACCGCTAGTGAGACTACATTCGTGTGGTAGGATTTACTACATGATAAGAGGCATTAGGATCACCCTTGTGTCAAACCTGTATCATGATTACTTGACCATTTAAGTCATATTACTTGGCTAGTTAAGTCAACTAATTTTTCCCACACTTTTAGCGTTGTACTCATTTTTAGGACACGAAACCCCTAGTACACCCCTCCGAGCCTATCTTTTCATTTCTAACTTTAAGCATTTTACTTAAAGGAAGAATTTGTTACACCCCACTTAAATGTACACCCAAATCGCCTTAGCCTTCCATGTATGCGCTCATTTTTAGTGCATTATTGTTATTTGTTAAACCCTAAGTTAACTATCTAATTGATTACATGGTTGCTAAGTCGAGTCATATCCTTGTACATATTGTTTTGGGACGATTGGGACTCATCGGTAAGTACTTGTTTTATGGAGTAATGGGGAAGAACATCATTTATTACCCCCATATGTACGTTAATCTTAAAAGTGCTCCAAGTGTTTTGATTTTCTTAATTCGAGTCATTAGATTAGGTAATTGTAAAGTATGTAAAGATTCAAGTGTAAGGGGAATGTTCATCCCCTATGATGTATTATTTTGGATGGTAGGGTAAGAGTGTATGCAAAAAAAAAAAAAAAAAAAAAAAAAAAAAAAAAAAAAAAAAAGAAAAAATCAAAATATCAAGAAAAAAGAAAAAAAAATAGAAAAAGGAAAAAGAGAAAAAAACATACGGACTACCATCCAGTTTCATTCTATGTTCATTTTATGTTTTTGTAATTTTTCATTTATTAGCTTAAGTCGAGTCTAGTCTTGGCTTAGCAACGACACATTGTACATGTAATTAACCAAGATTGTTAACTCGCCACCAGTAAAACTTCCTTTATCCAACAAAACCGTGTATTTCATATCCCTACACCTAACGTTACAACCCTTTAAAAGACCTCTTTGATAGTTTATCCAAGGTGCTTACGCCATGTGGTGGAGGTTTGATCCTTTCCCAAGCCTATGGTAATCTATTTTGCTATGACAGGTAATGAGAGATATCTTCCGTTTCCATATTGTAATTTACACTTTATTACACTCGAGAAATGTGAGTATCTAAACACTATTTGTGAGGTGCTAGTGTATGACCTCCGTGCTTGTCTATTGTTCTTTAGTGGAACGATTATTTGTTGTAATTACTTTTATATTAGTGTTAAATGACCCCTAACTTGTATTTTAAGTAGAATAAAAGCGCATTTGCTTGAGGACAAGCAAATCTCAAGTGTAAGGGTATATGATGAGGTGAAAAATGATCCGTTTTTAGGGGGTCATTTAAGCCGAATTCGAATTTATTTGATCAAATATTGCCCTAAATCGTTCCTTTTGTGATTTTAGGTACTTTGGGAGTGAAATCTGGAAAAGGAAGCAATTCGGACGTTTTTGGAGCATAAAAGTGAAGAAAACGCCAAAGTCTTAATTTTCCTTGCTGGGAACAGTAGGTGACGGCGTCAAGAGTAACATCCTGACGGCGTCAAGAGCAAAATTCCATGACGATCCAGTAAATATTTGACGGCGTCACGAAGTAGGGCGTCAAGAGTAAAAGTCTTGACGGCCTGGAAATGATTATCACTTGACGGCGTCAAATGTAGATCAAGGCAGTCCGAGAAGAGTTTTGGCGGCGAGGTGACGGCGTCACAAGGTTGGTCTTGACGCCGTCAGACCCCTTTTCCTATATATAGTTTTCTAATTTTCACATTTAAGGGAGAGAGGTTTTGGAGAAACCCTAAGTACGAACTTGGTGCAAATTTTACAGGTTTTTCAAGGGTTCCAAGCCCTTGATACCTTTCATGTGTAATTGAGATAAGTGTTCTTTTAATTCAATCAATATGTCTATGTGTTGGTTGTCTATATCTTGTTCTTGTCTTAATTCCATCATGCTAGGCTAGATCTATCTTGTGTTTGCTTGGATCTAATGAAACCTAGATGTTAATTATGTGTTGATTACTTGTCTTGGATGAATGATTTATATGTTAGGCTTAAGAAAACTGGCAGATCTCCAATTGGTAACATGCTTGAACATCTTAAGAAACATGAACCGACGCGCACTAGGTCTTTATTGGTTGTATTTAATGCATGAGCCACTGTTTATAATCCCTATGGTTGTGTTGGGCATGGTATAGGAGGAGATAAGAGCTTATAGAATTGGGGAGTTAAGTGTGCCACCCCATGAATGGTATTAAGGAATACGATCCGTCATTCATGCAATTATAACAAGTAATTAACGTGTAAAAGATGTCTAGGGAGTAGTGAAATCTAAGTAAACACATTTTCTCCATTTACTGCTCACAACTTTAGTATAATTTAGTTTATTTTCATTTCTAGTATTTTATTTTGATTGCATCTTTAGTATTGGGTTAGTTGATTACCAACTAATTCCGCCCAAATCCTTCAAACCCGAGATTTTTAATTGCTTTCTAAAAAATATAAAATACAAAAATAATCATCCCTCATCTTTAGAACTAGTATTTAGGTTTTCTAATCCTAGCGACACTATTCCTAAACTGAACAATCAATCCCCCGGTACTTGTCACTATACTATAGTACAATGATCAGGTACACTGCCTGGTGGGGGTTGTAAGCTTCTCAAGATCCCTGAGAGGTAAAGCCTGGTGCAATTTCGACGCGTCACTTGGCTAGTTAAGTCAATTAATTTTTCCCACACCCTTAGCATTGTACTCATTTTTAGTACACGAAACCCCTAGTACACCCCTCCGAGCCTATCTTTTCGTTTCTAACTTTAAGCATCTTACTTAAAGGAAGAATTTGTTACACCCCACTTAAATGTACACCCAAATCGCCTTAGCCTTTCGTGTATGCACTCATCTTTAGTGCATTATTTTTATTTGTTTAAACCCTTAGTTAATTATCTAATTGATTACATACTTGCTAAGTCGAGTCATATCCTTGTACATATTGTTTTGGGACGATTGGGACTCATGGGTAAAGTACTTATTTTATGGAGTAATGGGGAAGAACATAATATTATTACCCTCATATGTATGTTAATCTTAAAAAGTACTCCAAGTGTTTTGATTATCTTAATTCTTGTCATTAGATTAGTTTATTGTAAAGTATGTAAAAATTCAAGTGTAAGGGGAATGTTCATTCCCTGTGATGTATTATTTTGGATGGTAGGGTAAGAGTGTATGCAAAAAAAAAATAATAATAATAAAAAAAAAAAAAATTCGAAAAAATTAAGAAAAAGAAAAAAAAAAAGAAAAGAAAAAAACATACGGACTACCATCCCGATTCATTCTATGTTTGTTTTATGTTTTTGTTATTTTTCATTTATTAGCTTAAGTCGAGTCTAGTCTTGGCTTAGCAACGCGATATTGTACATGTAATTAACCAATATGATTAACTCGCCACCAGTAAAGATTGCCTATCTCCAACAAAACCGTGTATTCCATATCCCTACACCTAACCTTACAACCCTTTTAAAAGACCTCTTTGATAGTTTATCGTAGGTGCTTATGCCATGTGGTGGAGGTTTGATCCTTTCCCAAGCCTATGCTAATCTATTTTGCTATGACAGGTAGTGAGAGATGTCTTCCATTTCCATATTGTGATATACACTTTATTACACCCGAGAGATGTGAGTATCTAAACACTATTTGTGAGGTGCTAGTGTATGACCTCCGTGCTTGTCTTTGGTCTTTGGTGGAACGATTATTTGTTGTAATTACTTTTATATTAGTGTTAAATGACCCCTAACTTGTATTTTGATTAGAATAAAACCGTATTTGCTTGTGGACAAGCAAATCTCAAGTGTAAGGGTATATGATGAGGCGAAAAATGAACCATTTTTATGGGGTCTTTTAAGCAGGAATTGGAATTTATTTGATCAAATATTGCCCTAAATCGTTCCTTTTGTGATTTTAGGTACTTTGGGAGTGAATTCTGGAAAAGGAAGCATTTTGGACATTTTTGGAGCTTAAAAGTGAAGAAAACGGCAAAGTCTTAATTTTCCTTGCTGGGAACAGTACCTGATGGTGTCAAGAAGAATTTTATGACGACGTCAAGAGCAAAATGGATGACGACCCAGAGAAAACATGACGGAGTCAGAACAAGGGCATCAAGAGTAATTTTGGTGATGGCCCAGAGCAGAATCATACATGACGGCATCAGCTTTGGATCTAGGCAGTCCGAGAACTTTATTGGCGGCGAGATGACGGCGTCAGATGTTTCCTCTTGACGCCGTCACCTCACAAAATCTATATATACTTGTTGGGAATTAAATAATCAGAAGAATCAGCATAAACGTTTAAGGAAATACATCAAGTATGTTTCTGCTGATAAAGCACAAAGCACGTTTCCACTGATGGATTCTGCTGAAGAACGTTTTCTACTGATAGTGTTTCTGCTAATGGATTCTGCTGATACTTCTATGACTCATACAAACAGCTGTGTAGATAAGTACGACTTATTCTACTGATTCATATACTAGATGATATCTTTGTTGTAGTCATCAAATTGAACACTCCAAGTGAGTTGTAATCCTAGATACATGTTGTATCTTAATGACTGACATGATAAGTCATCAACTAGCTAGAATGAAGCTTAGTCATAAGCTAGTATTTAAGATGAGTCATATAGATTGTAAAAGATTTTTCCTTGGACTATAAAAGGAAGATCTTAGATATGCTATATATGCATGTGTGATAAGAGTGTGATATATAGAGATATACATAAAAAAAAAAACATTAGAACAAAACACAAGATTCAGGGTCTTTGTAACCCTAGTGATAGTGAAGATCACTCGTATTATTCTGAATAATATTGAATCGTTTGGTGAAATACTTTCATTGTTCTTTGTTAAATAAACACTAGCATCACAGTTCCATTTCCAATAAACATTCTAAGTGTGGTTAAGTAGATTCCGCATACTTAATCATATTCACTCAAAGTATCATATTTACACATTACAAAGGTCCAACACCTCATAGTGTGTGATCAAATCAAGTGAACCTCTCAGTTGGTATCAGAGCTTCCAGGTTGGTACTTTTGATTTAGAAGAAGAAGAAATGGATACAGAATCTATTCAAACAAATGTTGCTGCAAAGTTGCTAGTTCTCAAACAGAATGAGTTTGAATTGTGGAGGTTAAGAATAGAACAGTTTTTACAGGTGCAGGATTACACTCTCTGGGAAATCATTGAAGATGGAAACTCTTTCAAACCCACAACCACTTTATCAACAGTTGAAGGTAGGGAAATTTCAGTTGTTCAAACTATCCCTACAACTGCTGATGAAAGAATAAAGAAAAAGAATGACCTCAAGGCCGGAAGCATGCTGATGATGACCATTCCAAATGATCAACTTATAAACTTCAGCAAATTCAAAGATGCCAAGTCATTATTTGAGGCAATTGTTGCAAGGTATGGAGGAAATGAAGCCACCAAGAAGACCTAGAAAACCCTTCTCAAGCAGCAGTTTGAAAATTTCTCATCAACCATGAATGAATCTCTTGACCACATGTTTACAAGGCTACAGAAAATTGTGAGCCAACTTGCTGTTCTTGGGGTTGATATACCTCAAGAAGATTTAAACTCAAAATTTCTGAGAAGCTTACCTGAAGAGTGGGCTATGCATGTTGTTGTTTGGAAGAATAAACCAGACATAGACACTATGGATCTTATGGATTTGTATAGCAACTTTAAAATTGTGGAACAAGAAGTAAAGAAAACTGGTGTCTCTAGTTCATATACTGGGAACATGGCTTTTATGTCATCTCCTAGTATCTCAAGCCCAGTTAAAGATGAAAAGGTTGATAGTGAAGCTGGTGCTGCTAGTTCATCAAGCAGTACCTTTGGTATATTGAATGAAAAGGCTTGTTGTGCCTTTTTCACAAGCCAGAATAATGGGTCCATGCTTACTCATGAAGATCTCTTAGAAATCAATGATGATGATGTAGAAGAGATGGACCTAAAATGGCAAATTTCTCTTCTTAGCATGAGGGCTAAGAAATTCTATCAGGGGACGGGGAAGAAACTCACCATCAGCAGCAATGATACTGCTGGTTTTGACAAGTCAAAGATAGAATGCTATAATTGTCATATGTTGGGGCACTTCTCAAGAGAATGTAGAAGGCCAAGGCAGCAAGATAGCAAGAATAGAAGTTTTGGAAGCAAGTCCAAGACAGGGAAATCAACCAATCCAAAGGCTATGGTAGCTATTGATGGATTAGGATTTGATTGGAGCTTTACTGCTGATGAAGAAGAAACTTCTCCTCAGACAGCTCTTATGGCTTTCTCTATAGAGGTACAATCTGATAAAGTTTGTTCAAATAATTGTTCTGCTCTTAAAAGTTTAGAAACCTTAACCAAACGTTATGAGAATCAAAGGAAAGAATTAATTGATACAGCTCATAGCTTAACAAATCATAAAAGAGGTATAGCTACTCTAGAGGAACAAGTCATACATTTTCGAACAAATGAATCTACCTTTACTGATGTCAAAATTCTTCTTGAAAGAGAAATAATGTTTAAAGATAATGACATTTGTAACTTGAAAGCTGAAGTAGATAGGCTTAGTAAGGCTAAAGAGAATATTCAAATGAGTGTAGAAACACTAGATTATGCATCTAAGGGTGTGACTAACTTAATTGAATGTCAAGTTATTAATAAAGCTAAGTCTGGTGTTGGATACAAATCTGTTCCTCCACCATATAGAGGTATTCCTTCACCCCCAGGAATTGACCTAGAACACACAAGATTACCTGAATTTCAACTACCTGAATTAAATTATGGTGTTCAACCTAAATCTAATGTAGTTGTTAATGAACCTTTGAAAGAAAGTGAAATTTTAAGTAAAACTTCACTTCCTAAGGACAAGGTGTGTTCTTATAGAAAGTCAGATGGTCCAATCATTGAGGACTCAACGTCTGATAATAAAAAGGATATACAGGTTATGTCTAAACCTGAATTGGTTAAGAAAGCAAGAACAAGAGTTCTTAAGATAGTCAAACACAATACTGATAGGCCTAAGACCAATGAAAAACATGTTAGGCAACCAGTAAGATATTGTGAACAATATAGAACCATAAACAAGCCTAGAGGTAACCAAAGGAACTGGTATAGCCTCAAGTCTCTCCAACACAGAGATAACAAAGTTTGTTACACATGTGGTAGTTTTGAACATCTTGCAGCTTTCTGTAATCAATGGGTATATGGGTATACAAATAATAGAGTGAACTACAAAAGGCAAACACCTAAATCTCATTTTCACTCTAATTCTAAAAGATCAAAACCCAAAACAGTCACAAAAGCAGTTCCTGCTGATAGAGCAAAAACTGTTCCTGCTGAAAGAAAAATGGTTTCTGCTGAAAAACCATATATAACTGTTTACCCAAAATCAACAATTAAGGGTGCAAAAACAACTTTCAAACACGCATCTAATATTGTGTAAAGGCCCATTCAAACAAAAGCAGTGGTCCAAAAACAAGTTTGGAAACCAAAGGATACAACTGCAAAGCCATCAGTTTCTGCTGATAGCCAAACAGTTCATATCACTGCTGCTAACGGAAACAGGGCAAATGTTGTTAAGGCCTCAGCATGTTGGATTCTTAAATCCAATGTTGCATCAACAATTCTCAAAAGATTACATCTCATTGATGCAAGAGGCGGATCCAAGTCAGAAATGGTTTGGATCCCAAAACAAAACTAATTCCTTTATTTATGTGCAGGGACATTCATCAGCAGATACTGAAGATCAAGGATTCTCAGATAGTGGATGTTCAAGGCACATGACAGGCAACAAGTCTTATCTCTCAAATTTTCAATCAGTAGATGGAGGCTATGTTACCTTTGGAGGAGGAATTGGAGGAAAAATTACTGGTAAAGGTATTATTAAAACCGGTAAATTAGATTTTGAAGATGTGTACTATGTGCAAGAGCTTAAGTATAATCATTTTAGTGTCCCACAAATGTGTGACAAAAAGAACAAAGTTCTCTTTACTGACACTGAATGTCTTGTATTTTCTTCTAATTTTAAGATGCCTGATGAAAGTCAAGCACTTCTTAGAATTCCAAGAAAAGGCAACATGTACAGTGTTGATATGAAGAAAATTGTTCCAAAAGATTCTCTTACTTGTCTTATTGCTAAGGCCACATTGGATAAATCTATGATATGGCATAGGAGGCTTGGTCATATTAACTTCAAAACCATAAATAAGATTGTCAAAGATGGTTTGGTAAGAGGTTTACCTCAAAAACGATTTGAAAATGATCAAACATGCATTGCTTGTCTTAAAGGCAAACAACATAAAGCCACTTGTAAGCCCAAAATTTTTAACTCTATTAATCAATCATTGTTTATGCTGCATATGGACTTATTTGGTCCTACAAATGTTAGAAGTTTGTTGCATAAAAGATATTGTCTAGTTATTACTGATGACTTTAGTAGATTTACATGGGTATTCTTTTTAGGAACTAAGGATGAGACTTCTAGCATTCTTATGACCTTCATTACAAAGATAGAAAACCTAGTAAGCAAAAGAGTAAAAGTCATTAGATGTGATAATGGGACAGAATTTAAAAATAGAGTTATGGATGATTTCTGCAAAGAAAAAGGTATTAAAAGAGAATTTAGTGTTGCAAGAACTCCACAACAGAATGGAGTTGCTGAAAGGAAAAATAAAACACTAATAGAAGCCGCTAGAACTATGTTAGCTGACTCTAAGTTACCTATAACTTTTTGGGCAGAAGCAGTCAACACTGCTTGCTATGTTCAAAATAGAGTTTTAGTTGTAAAAACTCACAATAAGACATCATATGAACTTTTTAGAGGTAGAACTCCTGAGATAGGATTTCTTAAACCTTTTGGATGTCATGTGACAATTCTTAATACCGTAGACCATCTTGGAAAGTTTGATGGAAAAGCAGATGAAGGATTCTTAGTTGGATATTCTATCAATAGTAAAACATTCAGAGTATACAACATGAGAACTAGAAGAGTTGAGGAAAATCTACATGTGAAGTTTTTGGAAAATAAAACCAATGTAGAAGGTCAAGGTCCCAAATGGCTATTTGATCTTGAATCTCTATCCAAATCAATGAATTATGTACCTTTTGTTGCAGAATCTAATGAATTTTCAAGTTCACAAACTGCTGATGCAACAAATGGAGAAGGATTAGAGAATGAGGCAAATCAAGATTATGTGATAATGCCAATATGGACAAATACTAGTGTGGATTCAACTTCAATAAATGGTGAATCTTCTTCTAGAAATTCTAAAGAAGATGTTGAAGATGAATACAAGGAAGAAAGAGCTAAGGAACAAGAGTTTCAAGTCAGAAGTAACACTGTTGTGTCTGCTGATAAGCAAATCATTCCCACTGATAAGCAAAATGTTTCTGCTGATGGACCATCAGAAGAAACACAAGCAAATCTCTTAGAAAATGAGGTGGATTTCAACAACCTTCCACCTGATTATCAAGTTCTTTCTACTCCACACTCAAGGATTCACAAAGTCCACTCCCTGGATAATGTAATTGGAGATGTACAATCAGGAGTAAAGACAAGACAACAATTGATGTCTTCAGATCAACAAGGGCTTCTTGATGCCCTTTATGCTTCAAAACAGCATGAGTTTTCAAACTCTTGCTTATTTGTATGTTTTCTCTCACAAGATGAACCAAAGAATATTCATAAAGCCCTAGAGAATTCAAGCTGGTTAGAGGCTATGCAAGAGGAGCTTCTTCAGTTTAAGATTCAAAAGGTATGGGTGCTAGTTGATTTACCTAGTGGTGTAAGGGTAATTGGCACTAGATGGGTTTTTAGGAATAAAAGGGATGAAAGGGGCATAGTGATAAGAAATAAAGCTAGATTAGTAGCTCAAGGGTACACACAAGAAGAAGGGATAGAATATGAAGAAGTTTTTGCTCCAGTAGCAAGGATTGAAGCCATTAGACTCTTTTTGGCTTATGCTTCATTTATGGGATTCACAGTTTATCAAATGGATGTCAAGAGTGCTTTCTTATATGGTACTATTGAAGAGGAGGTGTATGTCTCACAACCTCCTGGTTTTGTTGATCCTGACCATCCAGACAAAGTGTACAAGGTTGTTAATGCTCTATATGGCCTACATCAGGCACCAAGAGCTTGGTATGAAACACTGGCTTCCTACTTAATTTCAAATGGATTTCAAAGAGGCAAGATAGATCAGACACTTTTCACCAAGAAGCATAAGAAGGATCTTTTGCTAGTTCAAGTGTATGTGGATGATATCATCTTTGGATCTACAAGGAAGGAGATGTGTTTGGAGTTTGAGAAGCTTATGCACAATAAGTTTCAGATGAGTTCCATGGGGGAACTTACATTCTTTTTGGGTCTGCAGGTTAAATAATCAAGAGAAGGAATCTTTATTAGTCAAGACATATATGTTGCAGAGATTCTTAGAAAGTTTCAATTTGCTGATTCCAAAACAGCAAGCACACCAATTGATCCTGAGAAGCCACTTCTTAAAGATGTAGAAGGAACTAATGTGGATGTACACACATACAGATCTATGATAGGTTCTTTGATGTATCTCACATCATCAAGACCTGATATCATGTTCTCTGTTTGTGCTTGTGCAAGATATCAAGTAACTCCTAAGGTTTCTCATTTAACAGCAGTCAAGAGAATTTTTAGATATCTCAAGGGTCAACCTAGGTTGGGTCTGTGGTATTCTAAGGAGTCATCTTTTGACTTGGTAGCATACTCAGATAGTGATTATGCTGGTGCTAGCTTGGACAGAAAGTCAACAACAGAAGGATGTCAATTCCTTGGATGTAGACTTATCTCATGGCAGTGTAAGAAGCAGACAATGGTGGCTACTTCAACAACTGAAGCTGAATATGTAGCTGCTGCAAATTGTTGTGGTCAAGTCCTATGGCTTCAAAACCAACTTCTTGACTATGGGTACAATTTCTTACATACCATTATTCATATTGATAATAGTAGTACAATTTGCATTATTAAAAATCCAGTGCAACATTCTAAAACAAAACACATTGAAATTAGACATCATTTTATTAGAGATTGCAATGAAAAGAGGTTAATTCAAGTAATGAAAATTGCTTCAGAACAAAACTTTGCAGATCTTCTTACAAAAGCTTTTGATGTTGGTAGATTTCAGTATTGGTAGCAGGTATTGGAATGCTTAATCTTTAAAATTTTCAATATAATGTGTTCTTGTATATAGATTTTGTTAATGCATCTAACTTTGTCATTTAAAAACTACTATTACCAATTTAAAGTCATTCATACAGTTAGTTCTATGATTATTCTAATTCAAGACAAGTACTTTATACTTTGTTTATTTGGTAGTTTCAGGTATGAATGTTTGAGCTGAAAGGCTATTTCAAGTGAAATCTGCTGATCAAAGCTGCTAATCATTGCTGCTGAAAGCTGATCATTGCTGCTGATCATTTCTACTGATATAATAGGTTCATGATAGAAAAAGTTAGGGACTTCAATGACTCCTTAAAACTTCTTTCTTGAAATCTGATTATGATGTTTCACTTTGAATTGATAAATTAGTTGATCAGTTATTAACTGATACAACTCACTTTCTATCATTTTATACTCTCAAGTATAATGTGACTAATCTACGGATATCTAATAGAAAGAACAGCGAGCAAAAATGAATCTAACACTTGTGTTAGAGGTAACAAATGCCACGAGCTGGAAACCCTGTAAAGAAAGCCTTTTGAATAGGTTTATCTGTACACAGGCAGTTATTTATAACTGAAAACATTGGTTCTCACAAAACCAGAGGTTGCTTTAAACCGAAATTTTGATTAAGTGTTAGTTACCACACTTAATCCCTTCTAAATGGTTGTAAGCAGTATGATTTTTCATAATAAAATCATATACATACTGCTAAGGCAAAAGTTTCTTAAAAGGATTTTCAAAAGATGACTTTAAAAACCATCAACAGATGGACCATGAGTCAAAAACGTCCATTGAATCACCTCTCATAGGAGTTAACACACCTAGAAGTGATGAGGGCAGAATCTTAAACTCTTAAGGAATTGATGGCTTCATGTACAAATTGTCTGAAAACATGGAAATTGCTAAATCAGATGATATGATATGATTGTGAGAGATCTTCCAAACAGGGGAGGAAATTGCTCAAGAGAAAAATAAATCTCAGGGGAGGTTTCAAAAGCCCTTTAAAGGAAGATTGTCCAATGAAAAAGAAGGAAAAGATAAGAGCATACAAGATGATGACATGGTTTCTACTGATAAAGAACAAGAACAAAGTTGATAGGAGAAAGTTCTATCTAGATCAAAAGATGAAAGGTTTCAAGTTCAGTTCACTACGTTTGTTCATCACTTCCAAAGACATGCTGAAAGATGATTTCTACTTCTTGGAACAAGCATCCAAGATACACAGCATCATTGCCTCTTATAATTCTTCAAGTTGAATATTGCACCATCTTTTAGTCCAAGATTGGAGCAAAGAACAGAAAGCAGATGAGTTACAGAGAAAGACATTCAATCACTCAAAAGAGAAAAAAGTTTAGATCACAGTCTGACAATGAAGTGTTTGAAAGATCTTCACAAAGTCCTCATTTAATTCAGAAAAACATGTTTGAATGTAATTCACATGTTTAGGGGAGGATTGTTGGGAATTAAATAATCAGAAGAATCAGCATAAACGTTTAAGGAAATACATCAAGTATGTTTCTGCTGATAAAGCACAAAGCACGTTTCCACTGATGGATTCTGCTGAAGAACGTTTTTTACTGATAGTGTTTCTGCTAATGGATTCTGCTGATACTTCTATGACTCATACAAACAGCTGTGTAGATAAGTACGACTTATTCTACTGATTCATATACTAGATAATATCTTTGTTGTAGTCATCAAATTGAACACTCCAAGTGAGTTGTAATCCTAGATACATGTTGTATCTTAATGACTGACATGATTAGTCATCAACTAGCTAGAATGAAGCTTAGTCATAAGCTAGTATTTAAGATGCGTCATATAGATTTTAAAGGATTTTTCCTTGGACTATAAAAGGAAGATCTTAGATATGCTATATATGCATGTGTGATAAGAGTGTGATATATAGAGATATACATAAAAAAAACATTACAACAAAACACAAGATTCAAGGTCTTTGTAACCCTAGTGATAGTGAAGATCACTCATATTATTCTGAATAATATTGAATCGTTTGGTGAAATACTTTCATTGTTCTTTGTTAAATAAACACTAGCATCACAGTTCCATTTCCAATAAACATTCTAAGTGTGGTTAAGTAGATTCCGCATATTTAATCATATTCACTCAAAGTATCATATTTACACATTACGAAGGTCCAACACCTCATAGTGTGTGATCAAATCAAGTGATCCTCTCAATACTTTTCTAATTTTCATTCATAAAGGAGGAACTTGTGTGGAGAATATTAGGGTCGAACTTTATAAACCCTAGCTCATTTGTAACAGTATTTTCAAGGGTTTTCACCCCTTGAAACCCTTCATGTTCAATTGAGATAAGCTTTCCTTCAATTCATTGAATATGTCTATGTGTTGTTTGAATATATCTTACACTTGTCTTGATTTTAACATGCTAGGCTAGATCTATTGTGTGTTTGCTTAGATGTAATGAAACCTAGATGTTGATTATAGGTTGATTGCTTGTTTATAGTTGTAATGGATGAATGATTTCATTGTTAGGCTTAAGAAAACTGGCAGATCTCCATTGTGTACCATGCTTGAACGTCTTAAGAAACATGAACCAATGTGTACTAGGTTTTTATGGTTGTATTTAATGCATGAGCGAATTCTAGTGATCCCATGTTAGGAGCTTCATAGCCGGCTCGACATAGGAGTGAAGTAGGAGCTTATAGGATTAGGGAAGTAAGTACGCCACCCCATGAATGGTATTAAGGAATACAATCCGTCATCCACGCAATTGTAACAAGTAATTAACCTGTAAAAGATATCTAGGGAGTAGTGAAATCTAAGTAAACACAATTCTCCCATATATTGCTCACACCACTAGTAAATTAGTTTATTTTCATTTTTGTTATTTTATTTTGATTGCATCTGTAGTTATTGGGTTAGTTGATTAGCAACCAATTCCGCCCACTCCTCTAAAAACCCGAGATTTTATTTGCTTTTATAAAATATAAAAAATACAAAAAGAATGATCCCTCACTTCTAGACCTAGTTTTTAGGATTTCTAATCCTAGCGACACTATTCCTGAGTGGAACGATCAATCCCCCGGTACTTGTCACTATACTATACTACAACGATCAGGTACACTGCCTGGTGGGGGTTGTAAGCTTCTCGAGATCCCTCGAGAGGTAAAGCCTGGTGCAATTCCCACGCATCATTTAGACACACAAAAAATTACGTTATGTGACTAATGCATCAAGGTTACTTGTATTTTTCACACCTTCCAAATTCATGTGTGGCTAAATGATCTGAAACAAAACTACCAGATACCTTTGGCCACATAACGATCGATTGTGTGGCAATAGAGTCCTTATGGTCACACAATCAAAATGTTCGTGTGTGACTAATTAGTAAATGCTGTCAATTTTCAGACCTTCAGCCACACAAATATGTCAGTGTGTGGCTATTCAATTTTGACCATGTGTGACCAAATCCACATTTTGTACTAGTGAGTCATTCCTTGTAATGAATTATTACATTACATAAATATGAACAAACAATATTTTCTCATTCCATCGTAATAATCCTTTCCATTCCTCCTTTGATTACGACATACCAAACGCTATTATGATTTCATATGTTGTTATCTTGAGGAAATGTATAGCTTCAGAAGCCAAACATGAAGAGAAGTGGTAGCGGATTTCTGAAGTAGTAGAGAATCTATACCAACCAGTGGAAGCCTTTTCTAAGTAATTAGTTGGTGATATTGTGAAAGAAGAGAAAGCTTAAATTTCAATAGTTGATAAATCTACAAACATTTTATATTAATGTTATTCATTGTATTAAAAAAGCTATAAAATTTTGTAATAGTTGAACTTTCAAAAGTGGTATGCTAACCTAACCATCAATATTCCAACATAAGATTATACTATGATTTTACCTAAATTATTGATGAAAAACATAAATACGTGGGTTCAAACCCCGTAGATTAGTCTGCTAAAAAAGATCGATAACCATGGTTAATAAAAAAAACATAAGATACGGTAACTAAACTTTATTTATAAAGTTTTGTAATTCAACTTTTTAAAAAATATATATGAACCCTTATTAGTTATTATGAACGTCAAACATAATTATACCAAAATTAAAAACCACAATTAGAAAAAAAAACATAATAATAAGATATTTATTTTTAATAGATAAAAATACATTAGTAAAAAATTTAGAAAAAACCACGTGCGTGCACGGGCATTATAACTAGTTTTTAAAACAACGAAGCACGAGATCTTAGACCGTAATCACCATATGGTATAATGACGTTTTACTATTGATTTAAACTTTTAAGATCTTTTAATTTTAGTACAGAAATTACTTGTATAGGAACTTAAAGTGAACTGGCCAATTTAATAAGAAAATTAATCTAAGGGTGTATTTGTTTGCAGTTTAATGAGACAATTCAACACTGATTATTTAAAATTAATCCATCAGTGTGTTTGCTAAATTTAAGAAATAGTCACTGAGCGATAAATCTTGTTCTGAGCGATTTGACGTTACAGGATACACAAAATGATTCAGTGCGCCAATTTTTTCACTACTCTCTTCTACCCTTCTAGTTATTGTATAATATATCATTTTTGGACGATTTAAGACGCGGCCCGGAATCCCAGTTTTAGTAAAATATTAATTTCGATATTGGGCTGTGTATTGGGTTCTTTGGGCTGGCCTGTTTGTTGTTTACCATTAGGCCCGTCTATATTGCTTTCCGTTAGATAGGCACGTTTTGTATTCCTGCTCATTCCAGAATATTTCTTTCGCTTGCTTCATAGAAAGGTAATTGGTAGGTGAGATAGATCTGGCCAAAATTTTCTTCCCATCATCCTGTGTTGTTGTTTTCTTTGTTCTGCTGTTTTTTTGCTGCTGTTGTAGGGATCAGTAGACCTTATCTCCGTCATGTGCATTGTCCCTTGGTTTTTTAATGTTTGGGTACCTATGTGTTGTATGCATGCCTGTTGTATAAACGATGTTCTACTTTAGACATAATCTTACTAGGACTACCATGTTTTTATTGCCATTATAGTGGTTAGTACTACTAGGTTTAAGAACAATTATACTAATGACTTGACTAAGAATTTCAAAATAGATATATATGCTGAATTGTGACCACACCTAAACTTTTTCCAAGCCCATCATCAATATGAACCAACCATTAGTTAGATACGTTAATTGAATCTGAGCCAAACGTTAGCTTCCATGGTGCTATCTACCATCGGGTATGTCCCTTTTGTTGTGTCCGTTTGTGTAGTTTGTGTTTAGGTATTGCTTTCCGACGTGCATTGTTTTTCTTGCGATCCATCTTCTAAGTTCCAACAAAATTTACTCCCTGAACAAGGCTACCATTTGTTATCTATGGAGAATCAAAATGTTGTTGTCACTGATGTTAGCAAATCATTTGAAAACCCTTTGGAGGGTCGTTTGTCCTATCCTGATATCGCGCACCGGTGTCCCGAGGGTGGTTCATTGCATGATTGTAGTAGTACAACTTACAAGCGGAAACGAGCCGGTTCAATAAATGTTTTTGAAATTGATTTGCTAAAGAAATTACGGTCACATACATAATCCGAGGCTGTCTCCTCAGGTTTGTTATCCGCTATGTGCATGTATATCATGGTTTGTTCAAATCAGAACTGGTAGATTGATTATGCTAATTGTGTTGCCATATGTAGGTACGCCTGATGCAGTTGGCTGTCGGGCTTGGGGATTGTAACAGGTGTTTGGTTTACTTCTGTTCCGTTGTATTTTTTATTTTTTTATTAAACGTTAGTTAACTTTTTCTTAAATTCTTTTGTAGCAGGTTTCCGTACAACAATTGGCACGGTAACAATCTGTAGGCGTCGGTTGTCCAGAGACGAGCATTGGTTGTGCCACACCTCCGTTCCCTCCACCCGTGGTGCCTGTTGGAGGTGTAAATAGAATAAATGGTTGTTCCAAATTTCTTAATAGTAAAGGAGAGGGCACCGAAACTCATGATGTCATTCAAAGTAATAATCTGTTATCCACCACTTCTTCTTTAATGTGTGTCACAGTGATTGTGTATTTTCTGTGTTAATAACCATGTTGGCCTGTCTTGGTTGTCACCTGTTCATTGCTCGCAACTGCTGGTGATACCTTTTGCAGGACATCATCGTGCCACTGTCACGCTGGACTTTCAAACCGGTCTTATTCGCCATGTTGAGGCTCTTGATGATGATGGTGTTGAATGGTCAGATAATAGTGGCCATGTTTCACATGTTGCCATTCCTTCATCGACAGGTATATTTGGTGTCCCCAACTGTTTGTTGCGTCAGTTTTATGTTGCACTCACAGGTTCTGACTATATGGGTTTATTAATCGCAGCTGTGAATAACGTTGTTGATGCTTCACGAAAAAGGCGTCGCGCAAAAGATGAACATCCATTTGGTATGTCTCCTTATGCATGTTGTTTCATTTTTCCAGAACTATGTTATCAGTATGCACTGTTAATTTGTTGTTCCTCAATTGTAGACATGAGGCCGTCCCAAAGATCTCAAGGAAGTCAGTGTAGACCAACTTCATCAGGGTTGTCTCATGGAACCTGCCCACCTGTGACCACGGCTTCTTTAACTACAATTCCTGAAGAAAATGTTTCTGAAACTGTGTTCACGACAACCCGGCCATACAGGTGTGACATAGGTATGTGTATGTTTCATATTGGTTCCATGATTTCCGACAATATTGCCACCTGGGTTTTTACATTAGCTTTTTTGCAGCCGGCACGTCCACACATGGTACTATTCCCAGTGGTCCACCAGTAGCCATAGAAGATGATGCACGCGCACGTGTTAGCTCACCTACTGGTGGTGTCATAGCTGATCCACTAGATGTCCCTCAAAATGCATCCACACCGCGTCATGCCTACAGAAATCGCAGAGGTATGGCTCTTTTCCACGCTGATGCTATTATCTCACCAATATTATCGTATATGTTTTAACATCGAGTTTTTGCAGCCGAGTCGCCCGCTAGTCATACAATCCCTGCTGCTTCAACTGCGGGTACATCAAACAGTGCCGATGCACACATGCATATTCCATTCGCACAAAATGATCCACCAATTACATCGGCCCGGACAGGTACTGAGAAGTTCCTATTTGAAGTGACGGCATTCAGTAACCGTGTTTATGGTTCATTCGGCCCCGTTACTGATGCGTGTTTTTTTCTTTTTGTTTTCTTTTTTTCTCAAGGTCCCCCACAAGAATACACCAGATTTCAATCTTGCAACTGCATATGCTCACATTGTCATGCACTTTTCTGGTATGAGGAACGACTCCCAAGTTCTACAAGAAGCTCAAGGCCACTGGATCACCGATGTTGTATGGGGGGAAAGTGCGATTGTTATTGCCGAGGCTGTATCCTCCGTATATACAGCAACTATTTACGGACCCCCATTTTCTAGCAAACGTGAGGGAGTATAATCAAATGTTTTCTATGACGTCTCTTGGTGCTAACATAGATGATTCCGTCAATGTTGGTAGAGGACCGTATGTTTTCAAGGTATCCGGGCAGATATATCATCGGATTGGGAGGTTTTGCCCCCTCCCGAATGAAGATCCACGGTTTTTACAGCTTTACATTTATGATACTGAGAATGAGGTACGGAACCGGCTTTCAAAATTTCAGAACGGTGGTACCAGTGTTTTAAGGGCAGATATTGTCGAAGGTTTGATACGGCTGCTTGATAGCCACAATGCTTTAATGCAATTGTTTAGAACAGCACGTGACAAGCTACTTGAAACATATGTTCCCGACTTCAAAATTAAATTGTTCACAAATGTGGGGTCTATTCAACATGAGCTTCCAACAGCAGACCAGGTTGGCGCGATTGTATTTGACAGTGGTCCCGAAAGTGTTACTGATTTCGATGTGATCTTAGAGCGTCGTTCAGGTGAGCCAGAAAGAGTCAATAAGTTACAACCAACATACATGTCACTTCACTTCCCATTGTTATTTATTTTTGGAGAGCATGGTTACCACACGGAACTCAAGCTGGTTTCGACCCATGAAGTTTTTCGGAGGGGAGGAAAAGGATGTCCATGGATGCGTACTATGCATATCTGTTGCATGATCGGTTTAACAGATACAACCTCCTTACTAGAGGTGGAAGGTTGTTCCAGCAGTTTGTCGTCACGGCTCACTGTAGTATTGAACAAAGCCGTACGGATTACATTATGTTGACATAAATAATGTGTGAAAACGTTATTTTTATCTTTCGATATCTCTATATTTTTACGATCACAAAATGTAAAATCGTCAATCGTATAATTATTACATAAACAAGTATTAAGCTAGTTTATATCACTATATCCATCTTAATCACTTAAGGTATGGATAAACAAGTGCTTAATACATCTCATGATCAAAGGGGTATTTAATTAACTAACACAAAGTTTATTTAAATTATATAAACATATTATATATTTTTGAAAAACACTTTTGGTAATAAAGAAAAATGTTTTATTCATACTAAATATATGAATTCAAATTTTAACCAAAATCAGTTAGTTTTTCACCAAATAAACTTTCCCCACTAAAAGACAAAGATTCTGGCCATTTCAGCTGGGCGGCCCCCTTAATTATAAGGGGCGGTCCCCTTAAAATTAAGGGTACCGGCCTTGATTTAAGGGGACCGGCCACGCTCCTCTGTCAGAATCCTTTGCCTATAAATACCACCTTAAACCTGGATTTTTTCCTTACCTTTTGCACGAAATTTTCAGATCTATAACTCTCTAAACATCCTCTAAAACCCTTTGATCATTTGTATATTAATCCTTGTTTCAAGTGATTCAATCCCTCATCATCCATTCTCATCCAAAGTGCAAAAGAAGAACACTCTTTCTACAACCAAGTTCAAGAAGTGTTGAAGAGTAGTTGTGCATAGTGTATATATATATTCATTTGTGAATATTGTGTTGTGCTTGTTATATATTGTTTAGAAGATATAGAAGTTGTGTAGGAAGTAGAAGTTGATTAGTAGTGAAGTAAGTTAGTTGTGAAGATTGGTGTGTAGAAGATTAGTGTGTAGAAGATAGGTGTGAAGAAGATTGGTGTGTAGTATATTGGTGTGAAGAAGTTGTGTAGAAGTAGTGATCAAGTTGTGAAGTTGTTGTGGTGTGTAAATTGGTGTGTAAGGTTTTCTCCGCCAAAAGGGAGTTTGTTGACATAGTGAAGAAAACTCTCGAGTAGGTGACTCGGGGAGTGGAGTAGGAATAAGGAACGTGTCCTTGTAGCCGAACCACTATAAATCCTTGTGTTGTGGTTTGATCTTTCCAACTCTTCTCATTACTTATTTATTTACCTTTACTATATTAGCTTTGTTAGTTAGTTACCATACAATAGTTCATATAGTGCAAGTATTGAGTTCACATAAACTAGAATCGAATTTTTTTAAAACAAACTTGTGTTTATAAAAATAAAAGGACGTAAAACTATTCAACCCCCCCTTCTAGTTTTCCACAATTGGTATCAGGAGCCACGTCTAGCAAGATTTTTAAAATATATTGTATTTTGAAACTTGTAACGATCTATGGAATCTGAAAAATATTTAGAAGGGCAATCTATGCAAAGACCACCACTATTTTAAAGTGATGGATTTTTATATTGGAAAAATCGATTCGAAACTTATGTGAAATCAAAAGATCTAGATCGTTGGCATGTTATTACCAATGGTGATTTTTTACCTATTCAAAATAACCCGAAACTAAGAAAGATGAAATCGTACCTTTTGAAAAACAAAATGATGATTTAAAAAGAAAACTTGCTAAAAATAATGAAGCAAAAATGGTTATTTACAATGCGCTACCACATAAAGAGTACGAAAGGATCTTTATGTGTGAAACCGCAAAAGAAATTTGGAACTCTTTATTAATAACCCACCAAGGTAATAATCAAGTCAAAGATAACAAAATAGATCTACTTGTTCAACAATATGAGCAATTCACGATTCCGGAAGAGGAATCAATTGATAATGCTTTTGCTAGATTTAACACTATAATCACAAGTTTAAAAGCACTTGATGAGAATTTCTCTAGTAAGAATTTTGTTAGGAAGTTTCTTAGAGCTCTTCACCCAAAATGGCGAGCTAAAGTGACGGCTATTGAAGAATCAAAGAATTTGTCAACGCTACAACTTGATGAATTAATTGGTAATTTAAAAGTCTACGAAGCAATAACAAAGAAGGACTCCGAAATGGTTAAAGGGAAACGAGAGCAAAGCAAGTCAATCGCCTTGAAAGCTAGAAAGGAATCCATCAACGAAGATAGCTCATATTCCGAAAGCGAGGACGAAGAATATGCCATGGCCGTAAGAGATTTCAAGAAATTCTTCAAAAGGCGAGGAAGATTCGTTAGACAACCACACGATGAAAGAAGAACATCTAAAAAGAATAATGATGACAAGTATAGCAAGAATGAGAGAAAATGTTTCAAGTGTGGTGATCCGAATCACCTTATTGGAAAATGTCCAATGATGACAAGAGATCAAAAGCAAAGAGCGTTTGTTGGAGGTGCTTGGAGTGATAGCGATGAAGATGAGAAAGAAACAACAAAGGAAGAAAAGTGTCTCATGGCTAAAACATCAAGTGAGGTACGTTCCGAAACTGAATATTTTAGTGATGAAAATCTATCATTAGATGAAAAAGATTTAGATAGTGAATACAATAGATTATGCAAACTAGGACAACAAGTTATGGCTAAAAACAAATCACTAAAATATATAAACAACCAATTAGAAAAAGAAGTACTTGAACTAAAAATTAAAATACATCAACTTGAAAAATGTAAAGAAACTTTTGAAGAATGTAAATCATATCAAGAGCTTAGAAGTGAAAACAACAAACTTAAGGAAGAAATTTGTAAACTTGATAAATTTGAAAATAGTAGTAACTCACTTAGTAAAATTATAAGTATTCAAAGAATATCCGGAGATAAAACCGGTATAGGTTTTAACTCAACCGAAGCCACAACAAGTGAAGTTAAAAATGTTAAATTTGAAAGCGAACTTAAGGAACTAAAACCTTCAAAATCTAATCCTAAGTATATACTCATAAATGATAAGAAAATACCTCTAGCTAGTAATGAAGAAATAAAACCGTTTTATAAACCATCTTTAAAAACCGAAGTAGGATCGCCCAAAACTAAAACAAGATCTAAAACTCCACCACCTAGGAAACCGAATGTTGGGTCTGAAACTGCTGCTGAGTGAAACTGCTGCTATAAGTGAAACTGCTGCTAGTGGTAATGATTCTGCTGCTAATGTCAAAGTGCTGCTGAGGTTAAATGCTGCTGACAGAATCTACTGCTGATGGGATAAGGATGTATACGGTTTAGATAAATACAGAATAGATTGTGTAAATATTATATTTATCTAGAATATACTTATCGTGTAGAGAAAGGTATTGTAAACCTAGTAGGATTCCTTAGTCTATAAAAGGAGGATCCTAGGGTTAGTTTATGTACGTATTATTATTCACTTCAAGGTTGTAAAACCCTAGCATTGTTGAGTGCTCGTATTAATAATATTGAAGTGTTGAAAGTGAATTATTATTCTTCTTAAGTTAAGCTTTTACATTCCGCATATTAGCTTAAGTGTTTAATCAAGTTAACTTCTATACAAGATCGTTTAAGCTCAACTGGGATCAACAAGTGGTATCAGAGCTTGTGATCTAGAAGTTATTATCAAGAAGATTTTGTTTCTTAAAAGTTTGCTGTTCCAAATCTATTGCTAAGATGGGTGATGAAACTCATATGGTGACTGCTTCTAGGGTGCCCATGCTAAATCCTTCTGAGTATGAACTATGGAAGAGGAGAATCACACAGTACATTCGCATGATTGATTTCAACATGTGGAATGTGATTGTTAATGGTGATTCTGTACCTGAGAAGAGTGTTGATGGTAAGGAGATACCAATCAAGTCTGCTGAAGCTAACGCAGTAAGGAAGATGGAAATCAAAGCACACAGTATTCTCTTAATGGGAATACCTAATGAATTCCAAATGGACTTTGATGACTGTGAATCTGGAAAAGAATTGATGGATGCTGTTGAATTCAGGTTTGGAGGGAATGATGCTACTAAGAAATCCAGGAAAAACATGCTGAAGCATCAGTTTGAGAATTTTACTTCTGAAAGTGGAGAGAAGATAATTGACACATACAACAGGCTAAACCAACTTGTTAGTCATCTAAAGCTTGTTGGCTATGTGGTTCCACAAGAAGATGTAAACCTAAAGTTTCTTAGAAGTCTTGCACCTGAATGGAGTATGCACACAGTTGTGTGTAGGAATAAGCCTGATTTTGAAACTATGAAGTTGGAAAGTCTCTACAACAATTTAAGAGTGTATGAATCAGAACTATCTACCTCTTCTACTTCATCTTCTGGTACTCAAAATCTTTCCTTTGTATCCTCTAAAGGAAAAGGATCTCAAGAATCTCACTCTGCTGCTCATTCTACTGCTTATGGAGTATCTGCTGCGGATGGATCTGCTGCTAGTTCAAATGATAAGATCTCTACAAGTGATATTGCTTTGTGTGCATTCTTGGCTGAGCTCACAACTACTATAAGATCACATGTCATTAATCAAGACTTGGATTATATTGATCCTGATGATCTTGAAGAAATTGATCTTAAATGGCAAATGGCTATATTGACCTTGAGGGCAAGAAAGTTTTTGAAGAAGACTGGAAAAGAAGTCAAGTATAAAGCTAAGGACAGTCCAGGCTTTGACAAATCAAAGATAGAGTGCTATAATTGCAATAGGAAGGGACATTTTTCCAGAGAGTGTAGAGCTCCAAAGAAGAATGCTGATGCTACAAAGAAGGTTACTGAAGAATCAAAGACTGCACTGGTGTCTTGTGATGGACTGGGAGATTATGATTGGAGTGATATGGCTGAAGAAGAACCAAATTTCTCTTTGGTATCTGTTGCTCAACCCAAGGTGCAGAACTTTGCACTTATGGCCTATGGTTCATCATCAGGATCTGACTCTGAGGTATCAAATGATTCAGACTTATCTGTGTGTTCTTTTAAATCTTGTGCTGATACTATAGAAGAACTTAAGTCTAAGAATGAGAGTTTAAATAGAGAAATTGAACACCTAAAACTTGATAACTTAGGTTACAAAGTAGGTATTCAAAATGTTGAAAGGAGGTTAGAATATCTCAAAGAGTGTGAGAAGGAATATGTAGATCAACTTAATCTCAGAGATATAGAAATTTTGAAGAAAAATAGTGAAGTAGAAGTTCTTAAAAATAAGTTAGAAGAAGCTGAAAAAGAAAAGGAGGAAGCTCTTGTTGAAAAAGATAAACATGTAGTAAGAGTACAAAAACAACAATATGCTTCTGATTTGGTTCATAAATCTATAGAGAATAACTTGATGAGAAAAGGTAGTGGAATTGGGTATAATGAAGTGGCTCCTCCAGCCAAAAGTGCTTTTGCTCCACCAGGAAAAGAACTATCCTTCATTAGTGAGCTAAATATTGAAAAACCTGTAGGTGAATGTAGCACAAGTGTGAATGAAACACCTAAGGTTGAGGCTAGAAACTTTCCTGAAGCTCCTGTTATAGAAGATTGGTATTCTGATAGTGATAGTGATGAGGAACAGGTTAAACAAGAACAAAGTGTGAAAAAGGAAGAAATTCCTACAAAGTTTAAACCTAAAATTGAACAGGTTAAGTTTGTCAAACATGTGTTAGGAAATAACTTCTCTAGGAAAATGGTAGAATACAATGAGGTACCTAGAGAACAGATGGAAATATTCAATAATAAACCTAGGGGTAACCAGAGAAACTTCAACAACCTAGTTTCACACAGATTAGGTAATCAGTTTCAATTACAAAAGAAGGCTTGTTATAAGTGTGGTAGCTTTGACCACTTGATTGTTAGATGTCCTGAACACCAAAAGCCTGTTTGGAATCAATACTCTAGGGTGAATCACAAATATGTAACTAAACAAACTCACCCATATCCTAATAGAAATATGGTTCCAAGAGCTGTTTTATTGAGATCTGGTGCAACTAGATCTATTTATGCTGCTAAATCAAATGGTGTTTTCAAAACCACAACTGGTTCTTCTACTGGCTCTACTGCTAGTAGGCATTCTGCTGCTAGTATGCACTCTGTTGCTAGTAAGCAACCTGCTGCTAGTACAAAACTTTCTACTTCTGGGCCAAAAGTTTTAACAAATACAGTTGTTGGTAATCACTTTTATGCTGTTAAGGCCTCAGCTTGCTGGACTTGGAAACTGATGAGTGCTTAATCACACATCCTTTTTAGACCTTTTATCAGACCAAATACACCAAATACTAACCAAAAATGCCAAGAGATTGTATGTTTTTGTATTTGTGTATGTGCAGGTACGGATATGTGAAAAATGAACAAAAACAAAGCAAAACCGACAAAAACGAGCACGAGATTGGAAAAAGGTAAAAAGCCGAAGCCGAGGAAGAAATTTATCCAAGAAAAGCCCAAAACGACAATTCAAATTCTTAAAGATTCAAAGAATGACAAAAGAGACCCTTAGTGGAAGCGTGAAGATATTGACAAGAAAAATACTCCAAGTATTCACAAGTTGTCGATTTTGATCCTTTGAAGAACTTAGGAAGAAAAGTCAACTCAAATCCTCCAAGTCACAAGAAATGCATTTGGACCGTTCTCAGTCGTTACGTTTAATATTAAGTTGTATTAGTTACATTTTATAATGTTTTAAGCTTGAATTTCATGATTTGTAAAGGTCTAGGGGCTAATTATGCAACAATGTAAAAGATTAGAGAAGCCCTAGCCCCTAGCCTATAAATAGAGATGTAAGCCTCATTTGAGAGGTTGGTTAGTTTTTAGTTTTTGTTAGTTCTATGGTTAATTTTTGGTTTAATTTTTGTCAAGTCATATTTTACTTTCTCTCTCTAAAAGCTTTATCTTTCTTAAAAATCTTTAATTTCTAGTTGTTAAATTTGTGTTTTTATTGATGGGATTTATTGTTTATGGTTAAACTAAGTTGTTTAGTAATAAATTTGGTGAAAAACATTAATTTTTAAGCTTTATTTTGGATCAAAATGGTGTTTTGTTATGTTTTTATCGAGTTAGAATTAATTTTTTTTAAATATCGAGTTAGGATTTAATATCGAGTTAGAAAAAAAAATGAAAAAAATTCGAGTTAGGACCTAAATACAAATTTTGAAATCTATCGAGTTACAGTATTTTAAAAAAAACTTTCGAGTTTGACTCAATTTCTTAACGAGTTTGAATAGGGACCATTTTGCAAATATTTTTTTCTTTCTTTCGAGTTTTATTTTTTTATGCATACTGAGTTTTGTTTTTGTTTTACATATCGAGTTTGACATTTTACCTTTATCGAGTTTGACTTTTGGCTATCGAGTTAGGTTTCATTTATTTTTATTTATTTATTTTATTATTATTATTTTTTTTTTGTTTTATCGAGTTAGGTAACTACATAGGGTTTATCGAGTTAGGTTTAAATATAGTGTATCGAGTTAGAGGTTTTATTATTTTCGATTTAAGTTTTTTTATTTTTACCAAGTTTCATTTCTTTTGGCGAGTTAGCCATTATTATCGAGTTAGATAATCGTTGCCTCATCGTTTATCGAGTGAGGTTTTCTTATGCTTAATATCTAAACGAAACTATGCCGAAATTTTCTAAAAAATTATCAAGTTATGATTTATTATATAGCAAGTTAATATCTTTTATTTAGTATCGTCATCTAGTAAACATTTATATTTTAATAATAACTAGTTCATTTTATTTCTTTTACTTATTTCCTTTTTAATTAGTCTTTATCTCCTTTTCGTTCATAAAAATTAAAAAGCCAAAAATATAATTTTCCTTTTACGTTATTTTTCTTTTACATCTTGTTATTTTAATTGGCAATCGTAGGACTAGTTTCGCTTTTATTTTTCTTTTTTAAATTTGTCATATTAAGTTTTAATTACGTTTTTATTTCTATTTCATTTTAGAGAATGTTTGTTTTATTTGCTCATTTGTTTTGCATTATTTGCTTGTTCTCTTTACTTTAATTGCATTTTTATTCTTATTTGTAGTATAATCAAAAACCAAAACATTTCTTCTATTCTCATTCACTTCACAAGATTCACAAACCGTGTCGACAAGATCAATTCAACCCTCGTTG
Source organism: Artemisia argyi (assembly GCA_030686995.1). Classification (NCBI taxonomy): domain Eukaryota; kingdom Viridiplantae; phylum Streptophyta; class Magnoliopsida; order Asterales; family Asteraceae; genus Artemisia; species Artemisia argyi. Next base: position 1,496,951 of record CM060695.1, on the reverse strand, counting down.
GGAGAACGACCCGTGGAACATACTTTCACCGGTATTTCTTCGGAAACAAAATCTATACAACACCACAAAGAGCAATCTATCAAAATGGCGCCGTTGCCCGGGAGGCGTTGTTAAGATTTCGTCGATCGTTTGTTTGATTTGTGTTTTGAAGAACCTTCCTTTGGAAGTTATCGCTTTAATTAAAAAAAAAAAAAAAAAAAAAAAAAAAAAAAATTCCTTTCAAATTTCTTTTCCTTTTTCTTTCACATTTGTTTCTTTTAAGTGTATGATCACACGTTCACGGTCGAGATTAATCGATAATTCTCCGACCATACCGAACCAACGCTATCGTAGACGTCGTAAACAAGCTTACGTACCCGAGTTACGTACTCTTGTTGAAGCACCCATCACCGAGATGGCCGATCAACGTACTATGCAAGAATTGCTCCAGTGTCCCACCGAGGGATATGGGGACGCAATTGTTTTACCACCTATTCTTTCTGATAATTTTGAACTTAAAACTGGATTAATTCAACTTGTCACATCAAAACAATTTCAAGGATTTGAAAGGGACGATCCTCACGCACATATCCGATGGTTCAATAAGTTAACTTCGACAATGAAATTTAAGGATGTCCCTCACGATGCTATCAAATTGATGTTGTTCCCATTTTCACTGGAGGGTTCAGCCCGGATTTGGCTTGAGAAAGAACCCCCTCGTTCCATCCACACATGGGAAGAACTCGTCTCAAAATTTGTTAATCATTTCTTTCCACCGTCCAAAACGACTAATCTGAAGAATGATATAACTAATTTTCAACAACATTTTGATGAGAACTTTGGTGAGGCATGGGAACGTTTTAAGGATCTTCTTCGAAAATGTCCTCACCATGGTTTCTCCGAATTGCAGCAAATCGACACGTTTTATAACGCTTTGACTCAAAACGATCAAGATTCTTTAAACGCAGCCGCCGGTGGCAATATCTTGAATCGTACGCCAATGGATATTTTAACGATCATCGAGAACAAATCTAAGGTTCCTACTTCTCGTAACAAACTGAATGTTTCGAAAGTGACTTCTTTTACTCCTTCTTCTTCGTCGGTCCAATCATCGGAATTGGCCGGACTTACCGATGCTATCTATTGTATGATAAAAGAGTTTAAGTCGCAGAACCAAAAACCCGAGCCCGTTAAAGCAGTTAATGAAAAATGTGTGATTTGTGGTGGACCCCATCCGTATTATGATTGTCAAGCCACCGATGGCCAAGTTTATAATGCTAACATAGCAGCCGTAAACTACAATCAAAACCAAGATTTTCGTGCCAACCAAACAAGTCCACCTGGGTTTCCACCCGTGCAAACTAATCAAAACCGTTATCCTCAAAATAACCAAGGTTATCATAACCAAGGTTACAATCAAAACCGTGGAACCAATTTCAACCAAGCTCAAAATCATCAAAATTATCAAGTCCCTCCACCCCAACAAGTTTATCAACCACCACAACAAGTACAACCTTCTCCTGAGCTTGCTAATTATATGAAAACAAATGATGTTAGCATTCGAGCAATGCAAAATCAAATCAACAACATGAGGATTGAACTTAGAAAGGAGATCGACACAACCATGACTCGACAAACGAATGAGCTTAAGCAAATGATGAGCAGTTTTATGCAGATGAATCAAGCGTCGACGTCTGGCACTCTTCCAAGCAATACTATTCCAAACCCGAGGGGCGAGATTAAGGCGATCACGACTCGCAGTGGTGCTTTATATGAACCCACGGTTCCGACTACCTCTTCTTCTCTTCCACCAAAGGTAGTGGACCGTGAGACCGAGGTGACAAAGGACCCGGTACCTCCTACTAATAACGGAGGTGCTGAAAACATCCAACCTCCGGTTGTTCAAGTTTTAAAAGATAAAGGAAAAGCCGTTTTTGAAAACAATGAGAAATATAAGTCAAAATTGCCATATCCATCAAGATTTAATGATGAAGAGCTCCGTGCAAAATCTAAAAAACAAATGGAAAAGTTTCTCGATATTTTTCAAAAATTGCACTTTGATATCAGTTTCATGGATGCTCTTGTTTACATGCCAAAATTTGCCTCAACGTTTAAAAATCTCATAAGTAATAAAGAGAAATTGCTCGAATTAGCCGAAACACCGATAAATGTTCAATGCTCCGCTATTCTTCTCAAGAAGCTTCCCGAGAAGCTTGGAGATTCGGGAAAGTTTCTCATTCCTTGTTCGTTGAAAGATCAAGAGGTTTGCAAAGCCCTGGCCGATTTAGGTGCAAGCATTAACCTTATGCCTTTGTCAATCTATAAACAACTTGGAATGGGAGAACTTAAACCGACCCGAATGACTTTAGAGCTTGCTAATCGTTCGATTACTCATCCGGTTGGAATTGCGGAAGATGTTTTTGTTCAAGTGAACTCGTGTACTTTTCCGGCCGACTTTGTCGTTGTTAATTTTGAACCCGATCCGAGAGTTCCTCTTATACTAGGGCGACCGTTTTTACGAACCGCAAAAGCCCTAGTAGATCATTGTGAGGATACTCTAACTTTACGACATGATGATGACATAATGATTTTTAAAGCCGATGCTCCAAAATCAAAGAAGTTTTCCGTAAAAAGCATTGATGTTTGTGATTATTCCTTTGATGATTTTGTGAAAACGTTCGTCTCCGACTCTTCCCCATCATTTCCTCCGACTAAGGAACATGATTCTTTTTGGGAAGAGGTCGATGAATTTCTTGCTATTGATACGATTCTGTTTTCTGAGATTGATGAATCTTACTTTGATTCGGAGGGAGATACTATTTTTCTTAACAATTTGTTAAACGATGAACCATCAATCCCTCCGGATAAAGCTAAGAAGAAGATTGAGCTTAAGATTGACGATTCTCTGGAGCCCGAGCTCGAGGAATTTTTACCCGACTTTGAGAGTTTTTCGTTCGATACGACTGAGGAGATAAGTGGCAATCCCACTTATCATCCTGATTCTTACCCGATTTATGAAGCTTTTAACTTTGATATCAATCACTCGGAAGAGACGAGTCGTGGCAGTACCACTTCTCATGCTTTTATCTCTCTTCCGGAGTATGAGTCATTTTGTTTTGACAAAATTGAATGTGAAATTGAAAAGTTTTCTAATTCTGAATATGAAAGTTTCAGTTTTGATCTTGAAGTTGATCATGATCTGGGTGGTGTTCTTAAGAATGAAAGTTTTAATGAAAAGTTTTTCCCAACCCTCCCACCCGGAAAGGATTTTAAAAGGAGCTTAAATAATAAAAGTCATAATTTCACAATTATGAAGTTCTCTTTTGATGAGGATGAGTTTTACAAGATTGTTATCATGACTTTCTTGCCATTTGTAATGTTTGATGTGGTTTCTCTTATCCTTCACTCCTTGGGGAGTGAGGATGTTGTATTTGATCCCGGTATCGTTTCTAAACGTTTTCAACATTAAAATACTAGTGGTTATTTCTTCGGGATGGAACTTTCAATTAAGTCTTATGTTTTTCAAAATATTTTGAATGAAAGCCCGATGAAGATTATTTTCCATTTGCTCTCCCCAAGGACGAATTAATTCGGGGATCGAGTCAAGCTCATGTGACTCGGTTAACAAAAACAAGCGCTTCGTGGGAGGCACCCCATGCTTATCCAATTTCATTTTCTTTATTTTCTATTTTCTTAAATAACGTGACGTGAGGGGGGTGACCCTTTCCAAACTCGTGTTTTCGTGGTTGTTTGTGAATGTTCAGGAATTTCCCCGAAGTTTGAGGACTCTCGTGCTCGTGGTTTGTCATTCTCTCCACTCGAGTCTCATCCGTCGCTGCTCTTTCGGAAATTCACCATATCCAAAATCTTATCGACTAACGTTTATCTTTTGGCATACTTAATAAACGGCCTTAGATTTTACGTAGGATTACCCGTACCCTTAAAACATTGAGGACAATGTTTCACTTTAGTCTGGGGGGGGTGAATCTTCGATTCGATTTGACCTGTACCATCGTCTGAGGTGTTAACTTACACAACTCCGTTTTCCACCAAAAATTTTAATTTTTGTCACCGCTTTATAAAAAAAAAATAAATAAATAAATAAAAAATGAATGAAAAAAAATGAAAAAAAATATATATATGATATGAATAATAAGATTTGACACCTTGTTTTGGCTTTCCTACCGGCGAGAGTAGAAATAAATGTTTCGACTTGACCGGGCGTGTTGAGCCCTAGCTCGTCTCCCTTAACCAAAATAATCAAAAGATTATGGCTAAGCATCCGCGGATCTCATTATTTGGGATTTTAAATTTGTGGAGATCGAGGAATGATAGAGTTTATTTAGAAGTTTCGTGCTATACACGGATCGCATTACTGGGATTTAAAAAACCCACGAGAGGTACTTGTGGCCTCCTTGTTCCCATCAGAAACGTCACCCATATATAATAGATGTTCTAGGTTAATTAGTGGTATTTCGGTTTGAATAATATTTAGTTCTTTGTTTTCTTAAGAGAATTTTTGCTTTAGAAGTTGGGTACATATCAAGGAACATCAAAAATAAGAGCAAAAAGTGAAAAATCAAAAGTCAAAAGTTGATTATCTATGTGGTTTTGGAGCTACCCTATAAGCTTCCATTGATGTTGAGAAAAAAGTCAAGAAAGAAAAAAGTATCAAAAGTATGAAAAAAGTGAAAAATGAAAAAAATGAAAGTTGTAGTATTGTTGAATAAGAGCTATGTATGTATCAATAAGTTGTTGGCGCGTGAGGTGCATGTGATAAGTGATTAGTAATCAGTCACATGAGGTGCACGTGATAGTACTCCGCAACTTATATCTTTGATATTGTATGTACCCCAAATTCCTTGATGTGGACCGAATTTCTATTGCAGTGGTTCTTAAGAGAAAATGAATAACTACTTATCATTTTAACTTAGGTATCACTATCGGACTAAAAAAATATCGAAACGAGAAAATATGAAACAATTCATTTCTCACAATTAAAATCTTTAGATACAAAACTTAGGACCTGGGGACAAGAGGTAATACACAAGTAACTTTTGTGGGCAGTGTTAGCATCTAACTTCTGATAAACAATGATCTCGATTTTACGCTTAGTTTGGGAGCTGGTGAAAAATCAAGGATGACGATTTTTATCCTTACGGTCTCTTCTCTGTGAGAAGTGTTTCTACTCGTTGACCCTGAAAGTTATCAACAGATAAGAATTGATAATGAAAGTCAAAGCAAACCGTCACATATAAAAATGAAAGATTACAAAAAAATAATAGTTGTAGTTGTTATTCATGAAAATCGAAAAACGGAGCGTTTTTGAGAATAAATGATTTTACTATCTCTTTTGAAAGTCATTGCTACTTTACAACGTCAGTAAAGAGAGGTTTTGAAAATTATTTATCTCTTAAGCGTGAGGTGATGACATTGCTTGAGGGCACGGCAATACCTTAGTCTGGGGGATTTTAATGAGTGCTTAATCACACATCCTTTTTAGACCTTTTATCAGACCAAATACACCAAATACTAACCAAAAATGCCAAGAGATTGTATGTTTTTGTATTTGTGTATGTGCAGGTACGGATATGTGAAAAATGAACAAAAACAAAGCAAAACCGACAAAAACGAGCACGAGATTGGAAAAAGGTAAAAAGCCGAAGCCGAGGAAGAAATTTATCCAAGAAAAGCCCAAAACGACAATTCAAATTCTTAAAGATTCAAAGAATGACAAAAGAGACCCTTAGTGGAAGCGTGAAGATATTGACAAGAAAAATACTCCAAGTATTCACAAGTTGTCGATTTTGATCCTTTGAAGAACTTAGGAAGAAAAGTCAACTCAAATCCTCCAAGTCACAAGAAATGCATTTGGACCGTTCTCAGTCGTTACGTTTAATATTAAGTTGTATTAGTTACATTTTATAATGTTTTAAGCTTGAATTTCATGATTTGTAAAGGTCTAGGGGCTAATTATGCAACAATGTAAAAGATTAGAGAAGCCCTAGCCCCTAGCCTATAAATAGAGATGTAAGCCTCATTTGAGAGGTTGGTTAGTTTTTAGTTTTTGTTAGTTCTATGGTTAATTTTTGGTTTAATTTTTGTCAAGTCATATTTTACTTTCTCTCTCTAAAAGCTTTATCTTTCTTAAAAATCTTTAATTTCTAAATGTTAAATTTGTGTTTTTATTGATGGGATTTATTGTTTATGGTTAAACTAAGTTGTTTAGTAATAAATTTGGTGAAAAACATTAATTTTTAAGCTTTATTTTGGATCAAAATGGTGTTTTGTTATGTTTTTATCGAGTTAGAATTAATTTTTTTTTAAATATCGAGTTAGGATTTAATATCGAGTTAGAAAAAAAAATGAAAAAATTTCGAGTTAGGACCTAAATGCAAATTTTGAAATCTATCGAGTTACAGTATTTTAAAAAAAACTTTCGAGTTTGACTCAATTTCTTTCGAGTTTGAATAGGGACCATTTTGCAAATATTTTTTTCTTTCTTTCGAGTTTTATTTTTTTATGCATACTGAGTTTTGTTTTTGTTTTACATATCGAGTTTGGCATTTTACCTTTATCGAGTTTGACTTTTGGCTATCGAGTTAGGTTTCATTTATTTTTATTTATTTATTTTATTATTATTTTTTTTTTTGTTTTATCGAGTTAGGTAACTACATACGGTTTATCGAGTTAGGTTTAAATATAGTGTATCGAGTTAGAGGTTTTATTATTTTCGATTTAAGTTTTTTTATTTTTACCAAGTTTCATTTCTTTTGGCGAGTTAGCCATGATTATCGAGTTAGATAATCGTTGCCTCATCGTTTATCGAGTGAGGTTTTCTTATGCTTAATATCTAAACGAAACTCTGCCGAAATTTTCTAAAAATTTATCAAGTTATGATTTATTATATAGCAAGTTAATATCTTTTATTTAGTATCGTCATCTAGTAAACATTTATAGTTTAATAATAACTAGTTCATTTTATTTCTTTTACTTATTTCCTTTTTAATTAGTCTTTATCTCCTTTTCGTTCATAAAAATTAAAAAGCCAAAAAGATAATTTTCCTTTTACGTTATTTTTCTTTTACATCTTGTTATTTTAATTGGCAATCGTAGGACTAGTTTCGCTTTTATTTTTCTTTTTTAAATTTGTCATATTAAGTTTTAATTACGTTTTTATTTCTATTTCATTTTTGAGAATGTTTGTTTTATTTGCTCATTTGTTTTGCATTATTTGCTTGTTCTCTTTACTTTAATTGCATTTTTATTCTTATTTGTAGTATAATCAAAAACCAAAACATTTCTTCTATTCTCATTCACTTCACAAGATTCACAAACTGTGTCGACAAGATCAATTCAACCCTCGTTGGGAGAACGACCCGTGGAACATACTTTCACCGGTATTTTTTCAGAAACAAAATCTATACAACACCACAAAGAGCAATCTATCAGAAACCAAAAACTAATGATTCAAATTCTGTTTCCAAGAATATCAGTGCATCAAGTGATTTAAAGAAATTTGATTATGTTGATGCACAGGGCAGATCCAAGTCAGTAATGGCTTGGGTCGTCAAGAGGAACTAATGTCTCTACTTTTCATGTGCAGGTCAATCTACTGGATGAGCTTAAGGATATGGTTATTGTTGACAGTGGATGTTCTGGACACATGACAGGAGATGAGTCTCAACTTGAAGACTTTGAGGCTTTTGATGGTGGTTATGTTGCTTTTGGGAATGATCCAAAAGGTGGAAAGATTGTTGGAAGAGGAACTCTAAAAACTGGAAATTTGGACTTTGAGAAGGTGTTTCTTGTGAAAGGACATAAGTTTAACCTTTTTAGTGTCTCACAAATGTGTGACAAAAAGAACTTTGTTCTTTTTGCAGACACTGAGTGTATGATCCTTTCTCCTGACTATCAGTTGCCAGATGACAAATCTGTGCTTTTGAAGGTCCCTAGAAATGAGAATATATATAGTGACCATATTAAGAACATTGTTCCTAAGAGGGCTTTGACTTGTCTAATTGCAAAGGCCACTGTTGATGAGTCCAAATTATGGCATAGGAGATTGGCACATCTGAACTACAAGACCATGAACAAATTGGTAAAAGGAAATCTGGTCAGAGGAATGCCTACAAAGACTTTTGAGAATTGTGAAACTTGTGTTGCCTGTCAAAAGGGTAAACAACACAGGGTTTCATTCAAGTCCAAAACTGTGAACACAAATACTGAGCCATTACATCTACTACACATGGACTTATTTGGGCCTGTATTTGTCAAAAGCTTGAACAAGAAGTCATATTGTCTTGTTGTCACTGATGACTTTAGCAGGTTTACTTGGGTATTCTTTCTAGCCACTAAAGATGAAACTCCAGAAATACTCAAGGCATTTATTACAAGAGTTGAAAACCTGTACAATCACAAGGTGAAGATAATCAGATGTGACAATGGTACTGAGTTCAAGAACAGTGTGATGAATCAATTCTGTATGGGGAAAGGAATTCTTAGACAGTACAGTGTAGCAAGAACTCCACAACAGAATGGTGTTGCAGAAAGAAGAAACAAGACACTTATTGAGGCTGCAAGAACAATGTTATCTGATTCAAAACTACCTATTCCTAATTGATTTTCCTAATTGGTTTTCTCATGTTTGAAATTGAAGTTATCACAAACCCTAACACTCCATCTCTCTCAAAGTAAAAAAAATTCCCAATTTCCCTAAACCCTAACTCATGGATTGTGTTCGTACCTGGGCAAAGCAACATAATAGTGTGGTCGTTTTGGATGCCGAATCAGTTAATGAAGATTTCACAGACATGGTAAAATTTTTGAATGCTACTTCTCTTAGGTATGCACTCACTGTGAATCCTACTATATTTGCTTCCCACATCAAACAGTTTTGGCTTACCACTAAAATCAAAACTATGAATGGGGAAAAACATGTTAGTGCTTTAGTAGATGGGCAAAAGGTTCGTGTATCTGAATCATCAATAAGAGAAACCCTTTTCTTAGATGATGAAACAGAGACCACTTGCCTGGCCAATTCTGCTATTTTTTCTGGGTTAAAAGATTTGGGATATGAGGGGAATCATACAAATTTAAAATTTCAAAAATCTCTCCTCTGTCCTCAATACAAGTTTTTGATACATCTTCTTCTTCATTGTTTGAGTCCTAAAACTTCTGGATGGCATGAGTTTAGTACTACTATTGCTTCTGCAATGGTATGCCTAAGCAAAGCTAAACCATTCAATTTTTCAAGAATGATTTTGGAGGGGATGTTTCAAAGTATCAAAGAGTCTGGTTCATATTTGCTTTATCCAAGGTTTATCCAACTCTTTGTTCAAAAACAACTTACAAAGTTTAGAGGCCATGTTGCTACTTATGATGCTCCAAAATTGGTTTCTAAAACTTTTACTTTCTTGGTTAAACATGGAAAAGGTTTTTCAGGCACACATACAAATCTTACACCTCAAATGGTGCAACCTTTGCAAAACAATCAGGGTGAAGGATCAGGAAATCCCACTGACGCCCATCACACACCCAATTTTAGTGCATCTGCTACACAACCTAAAATACTCTATACCCGTAGGAACACCAAAAAGAACACTGATCTTCCTCAGGATAGTGTTAGTATGGCTGTACCAGATGAGGATGTCCTAGGTGATGAAGAGGACATGTTGGCAAGGGCTGTCACTACTGCTTCTAGCTTAGCAGCAGAGCAGGATAGTGATAACATCATTAAGACCCAAACCAAGGCAACATCTAGAGATGATGATTCTTCTTAATCAAATTCTCAGGATGGTAACCCTAGCCAAATGGCAAATACAGGGGGCTCAGATGATCAAACTAGGTTTGATACTGAGTTTATGTCCCATGATTCACCTCTCGGACCAGGTTACACAGGTCGAAGTTATGAGGACAGACCAGTGACCAATGAATTGACGAAAAACCTTGTACATGATGACAATGTCCATGATTCACCTCTCGGACCAGGTAACACAGGTCGAAGTGATGAGACTATTATGAAACTCATTCAGGAATTGACGGTTACTTGTACCAACTTGGGGTTGAAATGTACCACATTGGAGGACAAAGTTCTTAATCTTTCATCTGTTGTTGCTGATCAGGACAAGACTATCATCAAATTGCAAAAACAGATTAAGAACTTTCAGAAATCAAGATCTTCAACCTCTTTGAAAAGATTGAAGAAAGTGGGCACTTCTCAGATTGTTAGTTCTCCTGATGTCTCTACTCACTTGGAAGATGATGCTTCCAAACAGGGGAGGAACGAAGAGGCAATGGTTTCAGGGGAGGTAAATTTGGAAAAGGTTGATAGTGTTCTGGGTTTGAATGATGGAATGGTTTCAGGGGAGGTTCCAGTGATTGGTGATATGGATGTTGAAAGTCCTCAGGATGCTGAAGAGTTTGTGGTTGCTGATAAATCAGGGAATGAGGTTGTTATGGAAGAGGTAATTACTACTCAAGAGAAGGTGGTAGAATAACTTACAACTTTGGAGCCTGAGCAATTAGTGAAGGCAACAGGGTTGATGGGTGAAACATTGATGAAGTTGGGAGATTTGGTGAAAAACAAAAGTCTTGACTCTGCTGCTCAAGAATGTACTGCTAAGGAAATTACTAACTCTGCTGCTAGTGGATCTGCTGATGCACAAGACTTTGCTGCTGGGTCTGGTGACAATGCTGCTGCTGAAGCTATGGTATTGTTGAGCAAGAAGACTACTCCATTACCAACTCCTTCACTATCACAACAAACAACAACAACAATTAAATCATCAGCACCAAGAAAACTTGAAAAAGGGATTGTTATTAAAGAACCTGCTGCTCAACAAAAGAAGGTTGTTTCTTCATCTTCTACTGATAAAGGCAAGGGCAAGCAAGTTGAAAAACCAAGGATAATGTATAAGGGGATTGATTTCACTGATGTACCATTTGAGTCTTGGCCTAAGGCATTACAAGTTGAACATGATACAGCTGCTGCACTTAGAGAACAAGAGTTGATCAATATGGAAGAACAACAGTTAGCTAAGAAAGAGGCTGAAGGCTTAAAGAGGTATAATGAATGGGTAATGAGAAGATCAGAATAGCTGCTGATATTGAACTCAATAAGCTGATCAAGATTGAAGCAAATGAAGTTTCAACTTTTGATGTGCAATCTTGGTTAAGAGAGTTTACTACTAAGAAGAGAAAAGAAAATGCTACTGCTAGAAGAAAGATAAAGATATTTAAAGGTCCAACTGTTAAACAGCAAAGAAAAGAATATGAAAGGTATCTAAAGAATATGGCTGGATGGACATTGGTACAGTTGAAACCTTATTCTGACAAAGAAGTTTTTGACTTATATCAACAAGCTAAGAGGAGAACAGATACTTTTTATGCTATGGGGTGTGCTGAGGATTTGGAACAAATTGCTCAGATGAACAAGAAGTTGGTACCTGAAAAAGTAGCTGAAGCAGAGCATATTCAAGAAGCTGATGTTGTTAAACAACTTGATATTGATGCAGCAAAGACTATTTCTTCTGTGCAAGGTGATAAAAGAAAAGGTGTTATTCATAAGTCATCTGCAAAAAAGAAGAGAAAGATTGGGGAAGGAAGCAGTTCTATGCCTGAAGGTGATGAGTTTAAACATGATTTTGATCACATTCCTCTAGAGCATCTAAAAGAACAATTGAAGGTTTACACTATGGTTGGCAAGATGGAAGATCCTGAAGTGGTTGATGCTAAACCAATTGGTGTCAAATATCCTATTATCAAAGTAACTACATGATATGATACTAACATTGGAGCATTTCATGATGTCCAGAGATCTGATGGTAAGATTCATAGGTTTCTTAGATTTCAACAGATGCTACATTACTTTGATAGAGAGGATGTTGAAGACTTGTGGAAGTTATACAAGGCAAAGTTTGGAGCTGAGAAGTTTGATGGTAAAAAGTATGAGATAGATCAAATTGATCATATCATAACTTCTTCTGATAATGTTATGTGGAGAGCTCTTAAACTTATGTTTGAACCTTCAATGGATGATTCTGAATGGACAGAGATAGTAGATTACAAAGTAAGAAAATGGAGACTCTTTCAAGATTCTGGAGTTCATGTGTTAGATATTGGACCAATTACTTTGTATATGCTAGCTGAAGTGGATTACCCAGTGGTAAGATACTGGAATATTGTCAATCAGATGGTCAATGGTGATAAATCACTTAAGTTGCAGAAAGACTATGATTCTGATGATCAAGCATTCAATTTGCTGTCAAAGTATAAGAAGATATTTGATCATCTGAATTCTCAAGAGTTGAAGTGTTTGGAAGCATCCTCCAAGTGATTAATTGTGCTTAGAAGAAACTTATTTATTTAGAAATAAATAATAAGTTTAGGGGAGGATTGTTGGGTCTGAAACTGCTGCTGAGTGAAACTGTTGCTATAAGTGAAACTGCTGCTAGTGGTAATGATTCTGCTGCTAATTTCAAAGTGCTGCTGAGGTTAAATGCTGCTGACAGAATCTACTGCTGATGGGATAAGGATGTATACGGTTTAGATAAATACAGAATAGATTGTGTAAATATTATATTTATCTAGAATATACTTATCGTGTAGAGAAAGGTATTGTAAACCTAGTAGGATTCCTTAGTCTATAAAAGGAGGATCCTAGGGTTAGTTTATGTACGTATTATTATTCACTTCAAGGTTGTAAAACCCTAGCATTGTTGAGTGCTCGTATTATTAATATTGAAGTGTTGAAAGTGAATTATTATTCTTCTTAAGTTAAGCTTTTACATTCCGCATATTAGCTTAAGTGTTTAATCAAGTTAACTTCTATACAAGATCGTTTAAGCTCAACTGGGATCAACACCGAATAATTCTTACCCTAGACCTAAAACACCTCAACCAAGAGTAAACCAAAATAGATGAAACTTTAACAATAATCAACAAATGTGGAACTTCAATCCATGGGGAATGTTTCCACCATATATGCACCCAAGTCAAATACAAAACATGTTCGGGACAAATAACTTTGGTCAAATGAGACAATGGGGACCAACGTAAAAATTTTCGCCATTCAAACATGGAAATCTTTGATTTCACCCCTTGTTCGAACTTTCCCTTGAAGATTTTGAAGTTAAACGCATTGAAGACGAAAGGTACACATTTCCTTTTATTTCCTTGTCAACAAATGCATGCTTAGTTCAGTATCTAGTTTTTATGTGATTTTAATTGGTTCATTATTCCCTCTAGTTTTTATTTTTATACATATATATACTTATTTACTTATACTATATTGTCACACCCCCAAAATCGGGTCCAGCGGAAGCATACGTGTAGCTGGGGTGTAACTCAATTGGTATTACAACACAAGTTCAAAAATGGTTTTCACTTCAATCATTTAGAATAAAATAGTTAAGTCAAAAATGTTAAATTTACATCGTTAAAAGTAGTGCGGAAGTAGGCCCTTAAAATAGTTTGAAACGGTCCCCATATAAATAATCAGAGTCTTCTATGACCATGCCATGCCCTGCCAAAACCTCCAGTAGCGTACCATATGCTTAAAACCTGAAAATACATGCTAAAGTGTCAACACGAGGTTGGTGAGTTCATAGAGTTTGTTTAACAAATAATGCCTATAGAGAAAAGATCGCCCAGCAAAGGCATTGTAAATCCACTCAGTTACAAGTCCCGCCATAAGAGACTTGTAACTTGTGTGTTTACAACCCACTGCCAAATGTGTTAAAGTCTACGTGAACATAAGTAATAATGGTATCCAAATTCCCAGATAAATATAGCAAAACGGCTGTATAAATAAAATGATTCAGTCAATGAGGTTATCTAAACAATACTGACAATGTCGCCAGATAAATAATACTGACAATGTCGCCAAATAAACAATACTGACAATGTCGCCAGATAAACAAATTATGACAAAGTGGTCATGTAAACAAGGATAATCGATCCCATGAAATACAAGAAAATCAAACATACCAATGAATGCAGGTGGTTAAATATACCAAAGAAATACCGGTAGTCAAGCATACTAATGAAGTGCAGGTGATCAAATATATATTTAGATAAAGCTGGGAATATTTGAGAAATCAACGAGGTAAAACAAGTAATGCGTTTTAAGTAAAACGAGCATGTATTCTCCCCCAAAGAGTTTACAAAACAATTAAAATAGTAGGGGCTATGACTCACCTGGAGCGATAGCTACGATGACAAGAATGGATATACTGAAATGAGGCACGATCTCTAACCGCAACCTAATATGAGTAATAACGATCTACTGTAAGAAATGAAAGGACGCTACACATGCAAATACGTATGTTATCGATACCACTCATTAGTTTTGAAAATAACGTTTATCGTTGACAAATACGTTTTTGACGTCTCGTTAGGTTAATAACCACTTTTCATGGGAATAGGTTGAAACGGTACTCCACGATCCTTGTTTGGTGTCTTATCGGCAAATATAAGGTTTTCGTCGCAAAAATAGCATTTTCGTTACTTGAAAAATATGCCCAATATGGCCTCGCAAAACTAGTCGCGAAATATTGTACGTTAAGTGTTAATGGTCAAGCTCGGCGTTTTTGAAAACCTTGTAACAATATCTTGAAGTCGTGTCATTTAACTTTTGGCGATACGGGTCTCGATCGATGAGAAAATCGACTCTTATTGTTGTTACTTGAAAGTATTATGTTCAATACTTAGAAAATTTCATTATAGTAAAAGCTGTCAAAATATATATAGTTTATCGGATATATAGATCAGGTCGTAGTTTATTCGTTATAAGTCTATTCGACGAATGGCCAATTGATTTGAAAAGCTTGTTGGAAGATCTTGATTTCATAAAACTACGGCTCGGACTCAAATTGATCCGATCATGAAGAAAAACAGCCAAGAAAGTGGTGTCTCGCAAAGACAGTTTTTGCGGCAAAATAATAATAGAAAAGCTGATGGGAATTTGTATGAATCGTCTAAGTTCAAACGCTTGTATCTTTTTCGTTATAAGCTCGTTTTCTACGCTCTTTATATCCCCGGAATCGTGGGATGGCATACTAGTATATTTTTGATAAGTCGAGACGGCTAGATCAAGTTTTAGGCCTCGAAACAGTCCAAGAAAATCGTGGGACAGCAAGTAATTTTTCAGAAAATAGTTTTCGTCGTTAATATTGGAAATAGCATATCTTCTTCGTTATTAACTCGTTTTTATCCCCGTTTTCGGCCATAGTTTCGTCTCGGAATGTATTTTCTAAATCTTTGGTCCAAAATTATACCCTAGACCCTGAGTTTCCCACGTTTTACAAAAATGGACAGTAGCG
Organism: Artemisia argyi; assembly: GCA_030686995.1. NCBI lineage: Eukaryota > Viridiplantae > Streptophyta > Magnoliopsida > Asterales > Asteraceae > Artemisia > Artemisia argyi. The sequence continues at coordinate 1,481,649 of CM060695.1, read as the reverse complement.
TTTATATAGTTGTAAAAATCAACTTTTCTAGTTTGTAACTTGTTCAAGACTTAACCAATCTACTTCAAATCAACTCCACAAATACCCAATCCTACCATACACCTTCTTAGGGTGTCATGGGTTCCTAGACATCACCAATCTTGGTGGATCTCTTGAAGTTACTAATAAAAATTATAGATCTAAGATTAAGGAGTATTATTGTATAAAGTGGTATATATAACACATATATTTGCATAGCTAGTTACTAAAATATCAAAATATATTAAATGAAAGTATGAAAAGTTAGAAATACTTACTTGAAGCTTACTTGATGTTTTGAGATGATTTGGATGAAAATACTTAAAGAACCTTGAGATTTTTATTTCAAAATCCTAGCAAGGAGTATATATATGACTAGATTATTACTTGATCTTGAAAACTTTGTGGATTTGTCTTGGTGTTCTTCCTTTTGCCGTGGGATGGAGCAAGGGAGAAAGAGAGAGTATTTTATTTTTCACTTACATGAACTATGTGTATAATTGAAGTTATAAAATATAGATTGGCTAGGTTTTTGGTTAAAGGTACATTCATTAATTGAAGGTTAGTAAAAAAAATGTCAAACATGTAAGTAAAGTGATGGGGGTGAAGAAAAATGGGTGAATTTGTAGGATGTTAGGTAATATTGTGTAGATATTAATAGTTTTAGAGGATACTTGGTACCGAGTTTGCTATAAATAAAGTTTAACGGTACCAAAAAAAAATATGACGACGCTGTAAAATTATGAAATTACATTCCTGATGTGAATCGGGTATTAAAATAATTGTCGGGTTGAAATATCGTGATTCGACGTAATTTTAAGCGTATACCGGAAAATATAGCAAATGGTTTCAAAACACCGGGTAAATTAATAATATAAATTTTATATTATTATAATGAGTATGAAAATATATTAGGATCGTAGACGTAAGTATCGGGTATATATATTAGTATTAAAACTGAGTGGTAACGTTAATTACAAATTAAGCATACGTAAATAGAAATAATGCATATCCGTGTAGGGCCTAAAGTGTTGATGATGTTACTAATGATATATTGACTACTCCAACCTATATGACGTGTCATTAATGAATGATGCATGAATTTGCAGTTAAACCACATTGGTTACACGAATTTGAAGACTCGTAAACTCAGTTTACGATGACATGAGTAATGCACGTGAATAGTGGTTTTCTCTCGGAAATGAATAGTGTCAAGTGAATAGTAAAATTTCTGAATGTTTCTCGGAATGTCAGATTGACCTCAAAAATGATGAATAGTGATCGATGAATAGTAACTTGTGAATAGTAAATTGTCGAGGTTTGGAAAATGACCGGAAGTTACGAGTTGTGACATATATCTAAATATATATATATATATATATATATATATATATATATATATATATATATATATATATATATGTATATATATATATATATATGTATATATATATATATATATATGTATATATATATATATGTATATATATATATATATATATATATATATATATATATATATATATATATATATATATATATATATATATATATATACACTTAGCTATATCTAGGATCTTATAACCTAGAAAATTCATTTGTTGATTTTCTAGAACTAGAAATTGTTCGTTTACGAACCTTTTCTTTTCCCCATTTGCCTTATTGAACCTTAATGTTCAACAACACTCATGCTGATGAAGAGAGATGAGTCGAAAAATCTATGGATGAAACAAACTCCCGGCTTCCGTTGCATACGTCTCCCTCCTTTATTCTCGTCTTATAAGGCCATACTACATACATATATATATACATATACTTATGAACCTTCCACAACTTTCTCGTGTACTTGACAACTTGATAAATTTCATCCGAAATAATCAAGAAAAATTAATTGGCAAAATGTCAAGTAAAAGTGTCAAGTAATTCCTTTCGTGCGAATACCCTCCAACGTATTTTTGATTAAATATAAGTCTAATACATACATATAAATATTTTCTTGTTCTTTCCAGAAACCAAAATCACAAAAATCAAATTTTGGAGGGCGGCCTCCTTAATGTTTAAGGGGACCGGCAGCCAAATGAAGGGCGGCCCCCTTAATGTTTAAGGGGGCCGGCCATCTGATAGCTCAAACCCGTTTTTCCCTTTGTTCTTTTTGCCAAACACTCCAATTTTTCATACTCTCCTTCCCCTGGTTCTGCTGTGACGAAAACCAAAACCCAAAAACATCTCAAATCACATAATTCGGGTTAATTCGCAAAGGGCAAATTCATCAAACACAATCACCATTACGTATAGTAAGTTTTTCATAACACATTTCATCTAATTTCATCTTAGTTGGTCATATTCATGATTATGCATGTTTTATAAAATTCTTCAATTTCACAATCTCTTTCGAATTAAGTCTTAAAACTCCATAACCAAATGCTTCCCCTAGGATTAGAATGATTAATCAACACTAGAAACTAGTAATTACAAACTATCATGTCGAAAATTTTTGAAAAACTTCATACACTCCTTTTCAAAAATTTTAGTAAACTCATTGTTGAATAATGATTTGAAAATGTGTTAAAACTAATCACATTATACTTTTGTAACTTGTAAAACTTGAAATTACATTTTTCGACCAAGAAAAATTATATTGGTTCACGATATAGGGGTGTTTGGATTATGTCCAAATAATATCGAAACCTAGACATTATAATTTTTATAAAACTTTGTTATAATTATAAACCTAAAAATTGCTAATCGGACTTGTCAAGATATATAATTCATATATATATTGACATACTAGTGGTATAAGTCAATAGTTAAGGAAGCGTTTGGTTTATTACTAAAAATGACATTTTCAAGTAAAAATACAAACCATCTTTTTCAAAAACAAATCACATGCATAAGAAACTCGCAAGAAATAGCTAGTTTTACAATCTAATGTAAATCTAGTAAATTTCATGATATATTAAGATGTTTAAAAGGGCGTTTGGATTTGTCCATAACTACTTATTAAACATCGTAAAGTATATCTAGAACGAGTTAAAAACAATATTAAGGAACATGGTAATCTACTTCTTAGGATTAGTAACGAAGTATGTTTACGTTCCAACATAAGCCTTAACAATATACATATACTTCTATCTTTCTTTATATTTATTTTGGTCTTTTTGTATTGTTGATGTGTTTAGGTGAAAATGCCAAAAGCAACTACCGAAGATCTTTCTCACACTAAAAACTACATTCCTAAAGTTTCCCAACTCCCTACCACATCTCCTTCCATTGGACTTATATATCGTCAAATTGAAGATAGAAATGTTCATGAAGGACGTGTAGTAGATCTTGCTTTTGCTCAATCCGAGTACATAAATCGGTTGTTTTCAAGCATCAACTTCAATTGTATTTATGAAATAAATTAACCTATCATTCCTCGCTTCATAATGGATTTCTATAGCCAAGTCACCGTCCAAGCCAATGATCTTGGTTTCATCACCATCTCTTTCATGATTCAAAATGAATTATCACCCTAACTCTCGAACAATTTGGTCATATCCTCCAAATTCCATTTAGAGGTCAAGCCGTTTTCACAAACGAGTGGGACCTCGAATCTCTTAATCGCTATCGACCAACCTTCGGTCCCTATCTCGACGAAATTCCTCATCCCGATGAAATTCGTCAAGTCCTTGGTGTGGAACGTGCCACCATAAGCCGAAAAATAAAATCCAAAAACGTTCAAATCTCTCCATACCAACTTCTCCTCAAGGAGTTAAGCCCCCACATGAAGCGTTGGGAAGAACTCATTCGTGAGAATGCGTTTGGTACTGGAGGTCACCGGGACCATCTCCCGGCGCGCCTTGCTCACATGTTGTATTGTATAGCTGTCGAAAAGCCGTACAATTTGGCCTACTTCTTCATCAAACGGATTGAGTGTGCTAGAAAAACTCCCAAAGCCAATCTTCCATATGGAATGTTCCTCACTCGTCTCTATCGTCATGTTATCGAGTACTACCCCGATCTTGACAATAGTATCTATGAGTCCATCTACCCCACTTTACGTCCTCTCGCTCTAAAACAAGCTCGACGAACTCGAAGTGACAAGGGTAAACCTCGTCGTCATAGCTTTCATGGATCATCTTCAAGACAAGACGATGACGATGAGGATGAAGACATCCGTGATGCTAATACCCCTTCGTTCTCTAAGTTCGTTGACAATTTAGAGAATCTTGACTATCCCGACTATTCTACCCCATCTCCTAGTGATCAAAACGAAGAAGTGCTTCATGAACGAACTACCGAAATACTTAGAAGACAAAAGAGCTTACATGAAGAAGTTAGAGGTGGTTTCAAGTCGATCGGGAAGACTTTGAAGGGTATCTTCGGGAAGAAAAAGAAATGATATGCTTGGATTATGCTTGTTGAACAATATTTAATTTTTATGTCTTGTGTGCTATTTGTCCGAAGTATATTCGGAAGTACTTGTTATTTTCTTGGATAATTGTTTGGTGCACTCGATTAGGTTGTTAACTTGCTTATTTATGTTTTATTTATGCTTATGAATGCATGGTTTAACTCTTAATCTATATATATATATATATATATATATATATATATATATATATATATATATATATATATATATATATATATATATATATATCATGTATGCTTATAATAGAACAAAACAAATGTGAAATGTCCAAATGGTGCTTACTGCAAATACAAAACAGAACACAACATTTTTCCAGAAAATTTTTTGAAAAATTTTGGTTTCTGGGTCGTCAGATGGGCGGCCCCCTTAAAATTAAGGGGACCGGCCTCCATTTATGGGGACTGGCCATCTGAAACAGTTTTTACACTGTTCTCTTTTGCATCTTGTGATCCCTTTTGCTAGTCCCAGCTACCATTTCCCTTAAAAACTAAACTGATTTTGGAATATCACATTACAATTTCAAATTAATTCCACTTCTAAACATATTTTCCCACTATATAGTACCCATGCATGTTTAATTCACATTCCATCATCCTCAAACATTCATCAAACATCATCATGTCATCACCACGAACCACCTACTCAAACAATGCCAAGAAACAAAAACTTTTCATCATTCTACCCAAACAACTCTTCATTGATCTTACAAATGAAGACAACACCACTCCATCTCCACCACCTCAATGTTTATTTCCTAGTGCACCAAATGCACCCTCCAAAACACCTTCAACAAATGGAAACTCTACTTCCTCCATACCATCCACTTCATCCATTAATGACTACATTAACACACACTTATCTCCTCCACCAATAGTTCAACCATCACAACCTACCAATGAAAACACAACCCTTGCATTAACTCTCTCACTATCACCATTAACACCTCTTGATGCACACTTCTCATCATCCCCTATCAATCCACCAACCTATAACCCCATCCCATGGAGCTTACTCGAAGCTCATGGTGACACTTGCCTTTGTTGCATCCACAACCGAACAATTGTGTTCGGACTAAGAGATGAAATGCAATACATGTTTTCTCACATTGAAAACTTGTTGCATCCACCACCAACAACAAACTCAACTCCTCCACCACCATCAACAAACACTCCTCCTCCATCACCATCTCCATGTTCATCATCCATTCCTCCCAATTAAACATGCTTGGTGTCTCACAAATAAAATTATATTAAACCATTTTGGATGGCAAGCTCTAGACAGGACTTTCATATTTGAGCTTTGGTTTATTATTTCAATGATGATTGTAAGCCTTTAAAGGCTTTTGTTAGTTGCATTACTTATTTCATTTGTTGATGTGATGCTTGATGAATTTATTTCACTTGATTAATGATATGGTTATGTTTAGTTTACACTTTTGCATGCTATATACATATATATGTTGCTTGCCACTAAATATTTTTGCAAGATATCCATATCTCGATTCCATTTGGCCTCAAAACGAGGGGGAGTCACTATTACACAAAAGGCTATAAACACCCCAAAATAAAGATTGGTTATATAAAACCCTATTCCTATGATAAAAAACTAGCGGGAATGGAAGGAATTGAGATTGGTTTTCTTGAAAAAACCAGTTTTCATAATACAAATCACATAAAAACTGGGTTTGCGTTAAAAACTAGTCTTTTTACACAATCAAAGACATTGTTGTTTAGGTAACAACATGTCTCTATATATTTATGTTATAGATACCGTTTTTGAAAAAAAAAAAAAAAAAAAAAAAAAAAAAAAGAAAAAAAAAAAACACTTCTATTACTTTGGGCGGTTTAATTTTTTTTTAACAAAAGGGCGGTTTAACTAAACTTTTCAATTGAGTGAGAGATTTAACTTTTTCATTTTCATTATCATTATCTTTTAACTTTTTACTCTTCTTATGTTTTTCCCTCTTTCCCATTCAGAAACCCTAACTTTCATAGCCGCTACCCAACTATGATATGCACATTCACACAATCGGTTGCTACTTCACACAAAGCAGGTATAAGTTTTACTTTTGTTTTGAAATTGTTTGATTTTGGATTTTGAACCTTGAATCTTATTCCATGAAATCTGCTTATGCTATGGATACGGAAATGATTTTGTTATATGTATATACTATAAGTTTACTACTCAATTAATTGTTTTGTCTTAATTACTGTGACACTTGATTCCTTATAAAATTTACTTTTTATATTTGTTTACTCTTTAAGACAAATTGAGGCTGATGATTGAATCATATTATGGTCAGGTGAAGTAACTGCAATTACTATGTTCAAAATTATCACTATGTATATACAAGATTTAGTTATTTCAATAATTTCGCAAAACTAGTTTCATTAACAAAGAGACACTTGACTGATCTTGAACAGCAGAATACATAAAGGTAATTAGTCTGATTTATTTTTTTTGGGTCAATCGATTCTTACTGAAGTATAACCATTTTCATTAATCAATTTGTTTTGATGCTATGCGTATAAACAAAATAATCTGTGTGTCTTAATTCAGTTTCAGGGTGTTCGTATTTTTTTACTTTTTATTTTTCCAGTTTACAGGTTGCGATCACAGCTGTGGAGTGCGGTGGCAGGTGGTTTAATGAGCTGCGATATCATCCTCAGGTATAAGATTTTTGAATTTGGTTTTTGTTGTGAAATCGGGTATTGTATGCGAAAATGTTAGTCTGCGTGTTTGAGTTATTTGGGATTAATTTTTGAAATGTAAGCCAGTGTTAGTTTAAACATTTTTGAGATTACGAGCCAATTTGACTTTGCCTACAAATAAACGACCTTATATTATCTTACAGCTTTAAGTTATTAGAGTGATGATGCCTGTGCAGTTGGAACTCTGCTTAGAAGAATTCTTATTGCAGCCAGTCCTATTGAGGTACGCTTTCCTCTTTGGGTTACTATAATATTAAGGTCAAACATACAAATTATAAGATTAAGAATTTTTACTATATATGGTGACTTTTTGAAACATTCTGATGATCACATTCACTTGAGGTAATTATGATGTTCCTGCATTAGACGCAACCAAGTGCGGAGGTAACTGGATTGGTCTAATAATACAAACATTATCTAATACTAACAGTCTAATAGTTTATGTCTACTACCATATTGCTTTCAAAGGTAGATATTGTGGGTGTGGTTAGTTGAACTTATTTTGGGTATGATATAAGCAACTGTTATGTACATACACAAGCCACATTTCTGCCGATTAAAGAGACAATTATTATATCAATGATTATGTAATAATTTTGTAGCTCAGGTTTTAGCAGCAAGAACTAAGATATATATGATTCTAGAATCGTCAATGCAAGTGAATATTTGATGCAGTTGCGAGCGCCAACCAACACACTATCTTTGCTTTACCTTATCATTTGCATAATGAATAAAATCTTATTGCTTTTCTTTGTTTCTTATAGGCATAAAAGGGTAAATTACCCGACTCAGAAGGCAACAAGTTGTTCTAACAACTGATAGATGGGGTCAATTATTTTCATGAGAAAGGGGTTTACCAACCTCAAAAGCTGAAATATACAAGTAAAAAACAAAGAATGCATACCTCTCTTCTTCGTCAACGTCGATTAGAAAGGAAAATAGTGACCCCACTTCCAAATGAGCAATCAGGAAAAGAAATTTTTAGGTTTAGGTAGTGGAGAATAGGTTAGTTTAGGGTTTTTGAGTCTTGAATGGTGTTGAAGAGGTTGAAAGAAACCTATAGAAATAGGGCAGAAAATTTGTGTTTGTGTATGCTAAATTTGTGTGTCATAAACTGAGTTTTTGGTATGTGATATGATAGACGTTGTTATAATGGTTGTGTGGTAATAATTGGGGCTTTCAACTCTTAAAAAACGAGCAAGATACGTCCATTTCAAGTTAGAAAATGTTTCGTCAAAAATTCAGCAAGTATCACTTTTTGAACCCGAATTTTGGTCCAATGTTACAGCACCGTAACTCCGTCATCCCAATAGCTTTTCTAGGTTTGTAGAACCCTATGACTAATTACTTTGAGTCTACTATCCAATGAGCTAGTCCTCGTCGATTTTCAGAATCTAAAAGTGGGTCAAATTGTTGTTACGGAAATAGTTGTCAAACCTGAGTTTCTGAGTCAGAATTTCAAAAGCAAAGATGTGTTGTGCAGGCGGGTCAAAACTAAATATTTTTGACTGAAATTTAAACTGGAACTTTCCCATGATATGTGTGACCTGCTATATTTTTCTTGGATTCTTATAATTTTTTTAGTGGGTCTGCTGTAGCCAAACTTTTGCGAAGTTCAGCAGACCCAGTTTTAGAACAAGTTATATTGGTGCGTCTTTCATGAAGGGTTAGGATTACCTATGGTTTATAGGTTAGCTACTGTAGCTAATAGACATATATAAGTGTGTTATCCTAGAGTGAGAGCAACTAGTTTGATCATTTAACATACCTTTTGGTGTGTCGACCGACTAGCTAAAGACGGTATAATTTCAGAAAATGTTTAAACTAATAGAAACAATAAGTGGCGAGTCTCATGGATTCCTAGTTATAAAATGTCATGCATATTCTATATGTATATACTCGTTATGATCATTATAAGTTGGAATAATTGAGGCTCCTGGAATTTTTAGAAGTAGTGGACTGGATTACAAGGCTGTAGTCAAACTTGCTCAGGTATGCAATGATTTATGTTTGCGTTATTTGATGCGAAAGGTAGTTACTAATAATGTTACAGTATGGTTTAAGTTCACCCCGAGGTTTGTCTGTCACAAGTATGACTAATGTGCCATTACAGTATGGTTTTAAGTTCACCCCGAGGTTTTACACCATACATGACAAAATTAAAACATATACATAAATCGAAAAAACCCGCCGCACAGCGGCGGGCACCTTCATCTTGTTTAGACTATTACTGAAATAATATTTGACACTAATCTTGTATGAAACTTAACCTTTTGTGTCTTTCATGTAGCGCCTCCAATATCAAAAAAGAAGAAACATACGTGGAAACTTAAGGAAAGAAATTACGGAGATCCACCATGGAAGCATAAGAGGTGATTGTTGTACATAATAAATTTCAAATGACTTATTTTTGCGATGACTACTTTAAGGATTATAACTAAAAGTTGCAAATGGTATTTGGCTGTAGTCTATAATTTGATATGGTGTTTTGATTTAACCATGTTAAAAGAAACAGCGTAAAGTTATAACTATTATTTATGGATTTTAGCCTAAGTTGTAGCAAAACTGATATTTACCATTAAGTTATGTTAGCTCCTATTGTGACTTTGCACTTTAATTAAATTATAGATATTTGAATTTCTGCAATGACCAGTAATGTCAACCTAGAATTACTAGTTAAAAGTTTTGATAGAAAAGTTTGTGTTTCATGTATCTTTATCAGCGTAGACTAAAATGTTACTAGATGTGACAAATGAGATTCCGACTTGTCGACAGTATGTTAAGTTTTTCTTTTCTATTATTATGTTTGCAACCTTCTAATCTATCCTTAATTATGTAACACAGACGAGGACAGTCAGTAGCAAGATGGAGATAATGAGTAGCAAGATGGAGATAAAATGCAATGTCTAAAGAATATGCAGTTTCCCTTGAATTGATATGTTCGTGACATTCTCCTCAAATTAACTGTATGCTTAGTTGTTTTGTAAGGCTCTATGATCATGATGCCACTTTTATTAGGAATTTGAGGTTCGGTTTGACATGTTTACTTATTAATGATATTTCTGGAATGGGTACACTTAAATATTAATCGGTATACATGATTCATAGTGATTATTTGAGATTCTTTATGGCATTCATTGTTTGTAGAGATTGTTTGGGATTCCTTACTAAATTAACTACTTATAGGGAGTGTTTGGACTGTTTGTTGAAGCTGCTTATCATGATAAGCAGTTTCAATTAGCTACCCCAAACAGTCCTTATAAAGAACTTTAAAAAGCAATCCCAAACACCCCAATATATATATTTTTTAAAATATATATGTATAGAAACTGGTTTTTTATCATATATACCAGTCTTTATGGTATTTGCACACAAAGACAACTTGTATGTTAACTCAATAATAAAGACGGTTTCTAGTAGTAAACCAGTCTCGATGCGTCTTATAGAGATCGGATGCAAAACTGGTTTCTATTAGTTTGGGCATAGAGATACCCCCTTATAGAGAGTGGTTCGAAAACCACTTTTCATGAGCTATTCTAACCGGTCTTCATGAAACTTTTTGTAGTAGTGAGTATACTTCAAGGGGGAGCTTCCATTAACACGGGATAACCTTTTTGATGCTAACAAAAAGGGGGAGAAGTGATATAAGCTCACAATAATACTTGAATATATACTAATTTTCGATTAATGAGTTTAAATTTTGTAATCATCAAAAAGGGGGAGATTGTTGACATAAATAATGTGTGAAAACGTTATTTATATCTTTCGATATCTCTATATTTTGACGATCACAAAATGTAAAATTGTCAATCGTATAATTATTACATAAACAAGTATTAAGCTAGTTTATATCACTATATCCATCTTAATCACTTAAGGTATGGATAAACAAGTGCTTAATACATCTCATGATCAAAAGGGTATTTAATTAACTAACACAAAGTTTATTTAAATTATATTAAACATATTATATATTTTTGAAAAACACTTTTGGTAATAAAGAAAAATGTTTTATTCGTACTAAATATATGAATTCAAATTTTTAACCAAAATCAGTTAGTTTTTCACCAAATAAACTTTTCCCACTAAAAGACAAAGATTCTGGCCGTTTCAGCTGGGCAGCCCCCTTAATTATAAGGGGCGGTCCCCTTAAAATTAAGGGGACCGGCCTAGATTTAATGGGACCGGCCACGCTCCTCTGTCAGAATCCTTTGCCTATAAATACCACCTTAAACCTGGATTTTTTTTCAGATCTATAACTCTCTAAACATCCTCTAAAACCCTTTGATCATTTGTATATTAATCCTTGTTTCAAGTGATTCAATCCCTCATCATCCATTCTCATCCAAAGTGCAAAAGAAGAACACTCTTTCTACAACCAAGTTCAAGAAGTGTTGAAGAGTAGTTGTGCATAGTGTATATATATATATTCATTTGTGAATATTGTGTTGTGCTTGTTATATATTGTTTAGAAGATATAGAAGTTGTGTAGGAAGTAGAAGTTGATTAGTAGTGAAGTAAGTTAGTTGTGAAGATTGGTGTGTAGAAGATTGGTGTGTAGAAGATAGGTGTGAAGAAGATTGGTGTGTAGTATATTGGTGTGAAGAAGTTGTGTAGAAGTAGTGATCAAGTTGTGAAGTTGTTGTGGTGTGTAAATTGGTGTGTAAGGTTTTCTCCGCCAAATGGGAGTTTGTTGACATAGTGAAGAAAACTCTTGAGTAGGTGACTCGGGGAGTGGAGTAGGAACAAGGAAGGTGTCCTTGTAGCCGAACCACTATAAATCCTTGTGTTGTGGTTTGATCTTTCCAACTCTTCTCATTACTTATTTATTTACCTTTACTATATTAGCTTTGTTAGTTAGTTACCATACAATAGTTCATATAGTGCAAGTATTGAGTTCACATAAACTAGAATCGAAGTTTTTTAAAACAAACTTGTGTTTATAAAAATAAAAGGACGTAAAACTATTCAAACCCGCCCCCCCCCTTCTAGTTTTCCACACATTAGGCAACATCAGGCTGATATTCGAGGTGAGTACTTGACAGGCATTTACGACACTATAGCACGGGGTGACCATCAGGGTTGGGATGTTGGTTCAAGGATAATACTTCCAGCCTCTTTCACGGGAGGCCCACGATACATGTATAGTCACTACCTTGACGCATTAGCAATTTGTCGTGTCCATGGCAACCCTTCCTACTTTGTCACCTTTACGTGTAACGTCAAGTGGCCAGAGATACAAGAGTATATGCAAGCATTCCCAAACCTTACTGCTGCAGATCGACCCGATGTTGTAGACCGGGTGTTCGAAAGAAAGATACACCTTCTCCTAAAGTATGTGCGTGACCAGAAACCCTTTGGCACCATAGATGCGGGTGCGCATTTACATGTTCTTTTTTTTGCATCTTAACCATTATATCATTTCCACCTTATGACTCATGTGCCTACTATTTGTCTTTCCTATTGCAATGTTGTACACCGTGGAGTTTCAAAAAAGGGGGCTGCCGCATTGTCACATACTCCTGTGGAATGATAGTCATTCAAAATAGTCACCGGAGGACGTGGATAGGTATGTCAGCGCGGAATTACCCAACTAAAATACCGATCTTGTAGGCTTCAGGGTTGTCTCGGAGTTCATGATCCATGGTCCATGTGGTCGAGCCGCACCAGACGCACCGTGTATGCATGGGCGTTCAACATGCAAAAATTTTTTCCCTAAGGACTATTGCTCCAACACATACATCGATAAATCAGGGTATGTAAGGTATCGGCGCCGGGATGTAGAAATCGAAGGGACACACCATAATGTGAGGCTTGACAATGGGTATGTTGTGCCATACAATAGGAGTTTATGCATGGACTTCTACGCACACATAAATGTTGAATGTTGTGGATGGACTATGCTCATCAAATACCTATTCAAGTACATCTCCAAGGGTACCGATCGGATTGCTGCCAACATAGAAAGAACAAATAGACCTTTTAATCAGGAAGGAACGTCTAATCCCCAGCCATCAACTAATACCACAACAGCAACACCGGTGGATGAAATCAAAAATTTTGTGGACGCAAGGTACATAGGTCCACACGAGGCATGTTGACGTATACTTAAATTTGATATCCACAGCCGTGACCCAGCCGTACAAATATTGGCAGTCCATTTGGAAAACATGCAACGAGTGACGGTTAGGAACATGCAGCCTCTACAAACAGTTGTTGACAACCCACACTTAGTGCACGTCAATGAACCGGAATTAAGGAGCGGGCTTTCATATGAGTTAAAAGCTGCACTTGCTCAACATGGCAAGTCATTGGAGGACTTTGGGATACCGTTACCAACAGATGAACTGCTGAACATCTTAACAAATAGGTGCATCATGGAAGAAAAAAGTTATGACTGGCCACAATTGTGTAGAGAAAGTGCTGCCTTAATATCACAACTAAATTCAGAGCAAAGCCGAGTGTTCGATACCATTATGAGTTCCATTCAGGAACATCGACAGGAGGCAATTTTTGTTTGTGGTCACGGGGGTACGGGAAAGACGTTTCTCTGGAAGACAGTTATCACAACAATTCGTTCACAAGGAAGGATTGTCTTGGCGGTCACATCCTCTGGAATCGCATCACTGTTATTACCCTCTTGGAGAATGACACACTCAAGGTTAAAGATTCTGCTAGATCTTACAGATGAGTCTGTTTGCAACATAAAAAACACTCAAATAGCAGAATTGTTAAGACATAGTGATCTCATAGTCTGGGACGAAGCACCCATGAACGATAGAAGATGTTTCAAAGCATTAGATAGAAGGTTGCACGACATATGCGAAGAGCCTGATGCCATATTTGGGAAAAAAATGTGATGTTTGGCGGTGACTTCAGTCAAACACTCCCCGTGAAAAAAAACGCCTCTGCAAATGATATTATTGCTTCGTCCATATCCGAGTCATATTTATGGCCGCACTTAAAGGTATTTTTCCTAAAACACAACATGAGGCTGCACCAACCTAATTTGACCAACCTGGAGATAGAAGAGGCAAAACAGTTCTCGGAATTGTTACTTAATGTTGGTGATGGCAAGATTGGCACACCCGACCAACAAGACCCTCAATACACTTCATGGATTCATATCCCTGACAGCCACTGTTTCCCGGCGACTGAAGAGGGGAAGTGGTCCCTGATCAACTTTGTTTACGACAGTCACACTCTCCACAGACCGACTCCCAAAGCATTCCAAGAAAAAGCTATTGTGTGTCCTAAGAACGAAACCGCGGATTCCATAAACACAGACATCCTTCGCACTATAAGGGCGCCAAGCCAATTTTACACAAGCAATAACCAACCCATCCCACGCACCAATGACGGAGGAGCTTCAGAAATACTCTATCATGTCGAGTACTTAAACTAAATAACTATAAGCGGTTTCCCACCCCACAACTTAGAACTGAAAGTAGGTACGCCAATAATGCTCTTGAGAAACTTGAATGTGCAAGGAGGTCTCTGCAATGGTACTAGGCTGATAGTCACCCAATTGCTTACCCGGTTCATTGAGGCCAAAATAATCAATGGTACACGGGTCGGGCAGAAGGTGTTTCTTCCATGCATAGTCCTTATTATGAAGGATAATAAGCTACCATTCATATTCAGACGTAAGCAATTTCTAGTAAAAGTATGCTATGCAATGACCATCAACAAGAGTCAAGGACATCCACTAAAAAAGATCGGTGTGTATCTACCTGAACCAGTATTTGGACACGGATAGCTCTACGTGGCATTGTCAAGAGATACTTCTCCAAAGGGTTTGAAAATGGTTATAGCACCGTGTTTAGGACTACCACTTAATACAACCAAAAACATCGTCTACACAGATTTCCTACAGAAAATAACTAGGCGACAGGTTTTTTTTACCAACATTTTAAACAATATATTTGGTCCATCACTCTACCTATTTATGTTGCCCACTAGTAGTTACCATACATATTTTTAGTACATGTCTCCAAACATCTACGTTATCATATGCTGAGTTATTAGGTTCCTTACATGATTGCCATTCATCAATTGAATACATGTTAAATGCACATGCATTCCCACATAAGTATACATAAATACCTGCAACACATATGTTACTAGCCCACTAACAGTTTGACAAATGTATATAATTTTACAAGAAAATGGCTGAAAAAGACAAGGACGCGACCCCAACCATCGGTGAAGTATCTGCAACAACCTCGCATACACAGACAACCGACCGTTCCAAGGATAAAGGGAAAGGTATACTCCTGGAGGAGGATGTAACCGACATTATGAACCTTAAACCAGAGGATTTGACAAGGCCTTTGGAACTAAAGATTTACAGAAAGTGGGCATCCAGAAATGTCCCGGATCCTAACCCAACAGGCCTGTGTTTCATTCTTCTCGATAAACAGGTATCCAATAAATGTTCAGACAGATATGGAGATCACTATTTCGAAGTACAACAAACACATATTCACCTATACCTATATCACTGTCTATTTAGGGAGGAGCTATCCAGGCGAATGTCCAGCTTTGGGACATCAGGCACTTTGATGCGAAGCTACACGAGAACAATTGTTATCGTTTTGAAGCATACGGCTGCAAGAAAACTGACAGGTGGCAGAAGACATTTCAAAATGAGACCACACTGTTGTTTGGGAAGTATACGCAGGCGACTGAAATAGCAGACACTGGCTTTCTGAAGCACTACTTCAATTTTGCCGCCTATAACCAGGTCGTGCAACGTGCGGATGCCCGGGACTCCATTCTCACAGGTATTTTATGATATCATGAAAAAAAATATTATATGCCGACTAACAGGACTGTATTTCCAACAGACTACATCGGCATCCTGCGAGACGTTAGTACAATACGCGAGTCGGGTGACTCAATGACCAACCGGATATCCCGCAGGAACATCGACATTCAGAACCTAAGGTATGTTTAAATAGCAATGCATTCATAGAATTTGTTCTGTCTAATCTCAAATAATCGTGTAATAATATATCGACACTATAATAAGATTTGCATCTGGACCCATCCACATTTAGGTAAACCTGTGATTCACACTATCAACAAAAAATAAATGGTACAATTCGAGGAATTAATGTAACTGGATTGTATGTATGTTAATAATCATCTTTTCAATGACACGAATCCACTTATCTATTCCATAGGATGTGAAAACAACGACGTTCATTATATATTGGTCAAACAGTTAGACGTAATGATTACTTAGATAGACATCCTAACACTGTGTTGCATTATATTAGTTATCATACTACTATGACAACGAGTGTCGGAATGTGTAGTAAAAAGAACATACAAATTAAGCATTCATGCTCCACAATAATAGTGCTCAAGATGACAAACTTAAAGAACGCAAAATGCTAATAAAAAAAGTACCAAATCATAATGAAGGATTCATGGTAGGTTCTACTTCTAAAGATTCAACGATTCATGAATTTTAATTGCACCACATTACATATTTCCTTATGAATATGTGTTTCTTTGGCTATATGGAAATATGATACAGAACAATAATGCGTAACATTAGCAGAACAAACAGTATGCATTCATGAATGACATCTGTATACAGCGGCAATAGAATTTCCTTTACATTGTGGAACGAGCAAGCAACATCCTTTCTGGTCAACCTATGCAGCCAGATAGAGCAACCACCAATCATAGCAGTTAGTTCTTGTTGGGCAAAGCGTTTTGGAGGTACGTGCTAAATACATTAAACAATTCCTCACACACTAATATGAAAACCAAACACATATGTTAAATTTAATGATCCAATACAGTTGATGAAAATCTAACAATTTCTCTCATGCCTCAAAAAATATGGAAGGTGGACTGCAACTATCTGCCACTCCAGCAACACGTTGCTACCTGAATCCAGAAATACCGGAGACTGACACCATACGAGCACTGTACGTAACCCCTTTTCAAATAACGTTGTAACAGCTCTTTAGCCATGCTTCCCAACATGTTTCCTGACATCCTCATTCAACAATGGCAGATACCAAGAGTACATAGGCCCGGTGCCACCACTACTGCCACCACCGGATGCACAGAACATTGACGAAGGTGTCATACAAAACCAACCAATGGTAATAAGAGCTCTGCTAGACCTCATGCCAGAGACAAATGTGGTTAGTTTCACAATCCTTGCCTTAAAAATGTGTGGGAAAAAACCTCTAATACACAAAAGTTATTGCAATAGTTAAAAGAGTTTGTCATACAAGGGGTCATCAGTGGCATTGATGAAACCCAAGGTTGGTATTTCAACCGATGTCGTACATGCCAGCTCAAGATTACACCAGGATGGCCACACCGCCATTGCAACCCGCCAGGGACTCAGCAGGCACCAAACTACACGTAAGTGGTTTTCAAAACCTATGCATCTAATCTCTTATTACTGCATACCTTTGACATCCACAATGTCCAATCCAATGAAAGATTCAATTTCAAAGCAACCATAGAAGATGAGACTGCTGCCATCATCGTCACATGCTTCAACCCACAAGCCAACTCGCTCATACTACCTGTGACTGAAGTGCTAAGCTACGTTCCAAACTTAGATCCGTACATACTACCACCAATTGTGCACGACTTAATAGATACGAGGCATGTGTTTACAGTCCACATAGCACCAGGTAGCCGACGGGGAAACGTGAAGTATATCCTCGACAACGTAGTGGATGCCCTACCTGCAGCACTACCGGATATCCCTTTACCCAGCCAACCAACCAGTTCAGAAATAGTCTCTCCCACACATCTACAACAGCTATTGACACCACCGGTACAACCACAATCCCCAGAACAAACCTTCACAGAAATCCCAATGAACCAGATCACACCACCTCCCCAGACCAGCGACCTAGAAGAAAAGAGGCAACACGGAGCACCAAAGGTATCCCAACAAACCCGTAAAAGAATCTTCGCTGAAACAACCAGTCACCCAACTGAAGCAACATTGTCTGAAACACCACCACAACCAGAACAACAACAACCACCCATGCCTACACCAACACCAACCACGGCAGCAAAACACGACCCGGCAACGGATGCACAAGAAGAGACTATCCCCAAACCAGCAAAGAAACCAAACCATGACTGAACCACAACAATGGCGACACTCTATGTACATATATAACTATTTCAAGTAGGTAACAGTAGAATTATGTACAGGGTAGATGCATAAGTTTAATAACCTGTAAAACTGCAAGCATAGGTCAAGTAGCCAGCAAGCTTACAAATTTTTGTAACCAGGGGTGCGAACCTGCAAGTGCAAAACCAGTAAGCTAATACTTGCTACCCCATGTAATCAGGGCAGCTATAATACATCTACCAAATTTTCCATATCCAGCATTTACACAGGTATATGACACACATCTTGATGCCCCCGCCGCAACGCGGCGGGTTTTCCCTCCTCGTTAAATTCAAAAAACCATTATGGGTGAAGGAATTGATATCATCACCATACTTTTTTGTAATTATAAATTAGATTAAATTACACCGATAGTCCCCAAAATTCGTCCTAAATTCTCAAAAATCGCAAATATTGTCCCACTAATTTTTATTAACTGCCCGTCTAGTCCTGTTTTGCTAATGCTATATAGCGTTTTCGTTAGCTGCAAGGGCGTTTTTATCTTTTCATCTTTTCTTGTCCAAACACAACCCATGTGCCTTAGCCGGTTGTGCTGAAGCTCCCATGCGCTATCAGGTTCTTTATTCGAAGTGGATCGAAGCTATCTCAAACATGGGTCTTTATTTGATTTGTGTGAACTTTGTTGTAACAACCGTGATTTTAGCAGGTTAGTTTGACTAATAGTCTCGACCAATTTAACTCTTACTTGGTGTGACTTATGTGTTTTGTGTGGTATATGTGTGATATAGGTGAGTTATAGCACTAAATCCCTTTGCGTGGTGTTATTATTGTGAGTGAGTAATGTTGATATTGGGATAAGTTCATTTTGGTCGCCTTAGTGGTGTGGAAATTACTTGTATGGTTTTGGTGTTTTGAGGTTTTGCGTAATAAGTCTTCATTCAATCATTTGAGCGTTAGTAAGTTACGTAGAGTTCGGATTTGTGAGTTATATTTATATTTTTGTGTGAGATTCTATTTTTGGAAACTTTCTTTTGAAAATGATTATTTTCCGAGTCATCGTAAAAACGAAGGGTTAACGCGTAAGACGTTAGGTATTTTTATGATTGTTATAAAATATCAAAAGTATAAGGTTTTGAGTGTAATAATTAAATTTAATAAAAAAATAAAAAATATATATATTATGGGGGCGATTATGGGATTAGGGAGGAAAAGGGAAACCAAATTTGATTCCAGATATAATTCTTATTCCTAAGGGTTATCCATAATTTTTATAAATACAAAATCAAAACCCTCCTACCCCTTTCTTTTGAATATTCGGTCGACCAATGCAAGAGAGGAAGAAGAAAATTTAGGGTTTTTATTTTTGAAGCAATAATCAAGATCAAGGTATAATTCTTAACACATATGTTTACTTAATTTATATAATTCGTGTAATACTAATTATAATGGATCTAGGGTTTGTAAGTTTCTGTAAATTAATTAATTAAAACATGTTGGGATCAATTATTGATTATATTAAGATGATTGGTGAAGAGATTTGAGTGTAAAACATGTTAGTTATTGAGTTAGGGTTTTGACATATTTGTAAGGCTGTAAAGATACGAAGATATTTAATAGATGTAGATGAGTTAGATCATGAATTATGAGTCTAAAATGTAGTTCAGTGAAAGAGCCTTCCAAAAATTCAGTCCGCAATTGATTTCAAGGTCCGGAAGGCAGTCTAATGATTTTTGCGAGAAAAGGTGTCAAAGCTATTAAACCGGGACAAATTTAGGGTAAAAGTATTGAGGTCAAAAATGGGTTAGAAAGTGGAATTAGGGTTATCCCTTCTGATAGAATTGAGTTCTATATTCCATTTGACTTCCACGCGAAGGAAGGACGTTAAAAAGTTGTACAAATATGTTTTTTAGGTCAAAACATTTTGGTGTGCGTTCAGATCTGAATCTGGATAGTTTTCAAGTTTGATTTTATTAAGAGTACTTGTGTATGTTTTAGAGCATGGCCTTCTGGGAATAGCTTGTACGTTCATAAGAGACCATGGTGGATTTTTGGTGTGAGTTGTGGAGCTTATCTTACTATGATTTTATGTGAGTAAATGTACCTCAAAATTCTGCGTTTTCTGATATTATTTGTGCAAGGGATTTAGTGAGTGCAAGTGATTGGTAGTGTTTGGTATGGAGTCTAAGTGAACCATAGTGGTTTATATGACCTTTAGACATCCATCATACGTATCTTACATGGACTATAGCTTTTATCTTGATCGCGTGTAATGTGGGTTTATTTTGTTGTATAGATTTGTGATTGTTTATTTGGAAGCTGCAAAGACTGAGGTGAGTTTCATAGTCCCATTTTTACACTGTTTTAAACTTGGGACGGGAATGATGCTTGTGTTAAAATACTTTTTAAGTTACTGTGATATGTGGTCTTATAAATTCATGGACTTGTAAGTGTTATTATATGTGTATGCAAGCTATGATATTATTGTGTGGTTATTCTGTGTGGTTCAATTGGAGGGTAGCTATGCTTCCATTGTTCATTTGAGCAATCTAATTGAAGAATAGTATCCCTACCCATTATTATTCTGTGTGGTCTGATCAGAGGGTTCGATTACGCGTTATTGTTTATGTGGATCGTGGGCACGTTCCGTCCCTATTGTTGCCTTATGATGCGTTTTTGGTTGATTGATGGAGATTGCATGCTAGATTGTATAATAACTAGTCTTACTGTCATGCTATGTTTTATAATCACAGCGAACGGGTTGCCTTGTGTGATATTGTGTGTCTTAAACCTATGAATCTCACCAACATTATGTTGACATTTTTAAGCATCATTTTCAGGTGAGCATTCTAAGGCTAAGGTTGAGAGAAGCGACTAGACGAGACTTAGTTGCATTTGAGAACAATTTATCTTTATGTTTGATTTTAATTGGGATACTTTAATGTCTTTCAATTAGTACTTTACGTTCTATTGAAAATACCTTTTTGGGATATTATTTTTGGTTATTTTTATTGGGGTATTGTTACGACACTTTGTGTCTGTACATTGCTATATTTGTTTGCATGTAGTAATTCTCTATATAGACACCATGTGTTGTGATGATATCCATGAAGTTACACTCGTGTTTCCGCCTTAGCGAGGTGTGACATTTATTCATTAACAAGTTTAGGGTAACTTGTTTTTAAGGATTTTATGTATCAATGATTTAGTGGTGATACATAATGTATCAGCAAATGTGTATATGTATTAGTTTACCAAATTTATCATTATATTTGTAACACATCGTAATTTATCAAGTCATTTATTAATGATAAACACCAAGTAATTTTTTATTTAAAGATAGTTAAGCTATTTTTATTGGCCAATTTATTTTTTTTCTCATATGAACACATCACCCGACACCACCTTTAGTCACTCTTTGATATCAAATAATAAGATTGACTCGAATAACTGCCACTTGCGGAGCGACACCCGTGATATATATATATATATATATATATATATATATATATATATATATATATATATATATATATATATATATATATATATATATATATATATATATATATATATATATATATATATATATATATACACACACACACACACAATACAATATATATGTATATATAAGTATCACCATCAAATTTCTTATATCTTTTATTGGGCCGACACCGACACGAATTCACTATACAATAGCCCATTTATCTCTTTTCTTTTATTTGGGCCTTCGAAACATAAACAACAACCCTTGCATTTCAAACTTTTCTTTCTTTTCTTTGTTCTACTCTACACAACACCAAGAAACAAAACCATTTCATTTCTTTTGGTCACTTCGACTTTTCTTTGTTCCTTTGCTGCTCGACACGAAACGACTCGACAAAACACAAAGTCACCAACACCATTTCATTTCTTGTCATTTCATTTCGAACTTTTCACTTTTGTTCCCTACGTCTCGACACCGAAACTCGATCCAACACACACAAGAATAAACAATCCTAAACACCATATCTCACTTTTCTAAACTATATTACCCATTGGGTCTAATGTCCCTTTAACCCCAACAAAGCACTCCTTTGATTCCCCTACCCCTTAAACTAGCCGATTAAGGACATTCACATGTCTACAATCTCTCTTGTCCTACTCTCAAACAATTCTAAACAATCATCATAGCTCTCATGCTTCTTTCAAACTCGACATGACTAAACAAAACCTTGACCACTTTGTTCCCTTTCGACTTGACTTCACTTTCATGCTTTCTAAACCACCATTAAAATAATCCAAATCCCATACTTCTTTTCAAACCATGTTTACCCAATGGTTTACATGTCCATAAATCCACCAACAAAGAATCTCTTTCCCCTCCTTTTTCTTATTATATTCGACTATTACAAATCAAGTCACACGCTTACTTCCCTAACCATCCTTGTCCTACACTTAAACAAGTCCAAACAACTATCATAGCCACCCTATTGTCTCCCTAACAAACCACCTAAACAAATATATAAACTCATACTCTACTTTTCAACCTTGAAAACCTTTAGATAATACACACCTAGCTACAAATTAAATAATGCCTAAACCTTAAACTAATATATACACCATACTTTACCTATTAACCGAAGAATTATATGTTTCCCACACCAAACCTTGGCAAGACTAGACCTTCCTATCTACACCAATTAAATAAAGCTTAAACCACCCTAATGTACCTAGTCTAAAACTATAAACAATTATATACACTATACTTACTTTTTGAAACATGTAAAACCCTTTGATATTATGTTTCTTTATCCTCCAACATACCACTTTTCTCTTTCTTCCTTTTTCCCTTTTTCCTCCTTTTTGGTCAAATAAGTAACTAAGGACACCTTTATTATGTTTTATTGAACTAGCTTTATAGGGAACATATAATATTCTGAAAATCATGCTTTAAAGCACACTCATTTTAACACAAGAAAAATACATAAACACTTTCGACCCTGACTTCATTACTCACAAAATACATCCTAAACAAAATTAAACTACACAAATCTAATCAAGTTTATATTTTTTTCTTCTTTTTCTCTTCTTGCTTTCGTTGGGCCGAAACACCCAAAACCAAAAAACCGAATCTATTTTTCTTACTATTATACATCACATTTCATTTCTTTTCTTCTTGTCTTTCTTTTGGCTACTCAACGCAAACACAACACAAAAACAAACCATTTGACACCTTTCTTTCTTTTTCCTTTGCGTATGAAACTATCCAACACCAAGTCAAGTCTTTTCCGTAAACCCAACCAACACCATAAAACAAATAATAATCCCACACCTCCTTTTTGAACCATGTTTAACCAAAGGATCTTATGCTCCTAAACCCCCAACATACCACATACTTTTCCTTCTTTCCTTTCTTCAACTCGACACCGACCCAAATACAACCTAGTCAAACCCTTTCCTTATCTACCTTTCGTGTAAACTTATCCAAAGAAAGCCACCCTAACACTAACCTACATCTTAAACAAATATAAACTCCATACCTTTCTTTCTAAAACCTTAGAACCATTGGATATAGTGTTCCATATCACCCAACATGTTACTTTCTTTTCCTTCTTATGTCCCATTCGACAAGACCACAACACTCTTTTGACCACTTTTCTACTCGACTAAGACTACACATACCCCCATCCTTTCACCTCACCTTGAAACCATGCAAGCAACAATAAAAAAAAAAGTTCTAAAACCCATACCTATTTCACCTATATAAACCCTCATAATCTCACCAAAATCCTCACACACTTCAACTACTCAACAAACATACAAAACCCTCTCTTTTTCCTTCTCTTAATCACTGTTGAGCCACAAGGAATCACACAAGAATATTTTGGGTCATTTTTCAAGTCTTTGGGTCTTTACTTTTGATCGTGGGTCGTTACTCAAATAGGTTAAGGTTTTAACTCGTGTTCTCGCTTCTTTCTCCACTCGTACCACTTTTCGTGTCTCTTCACCA
Organism: Artemisia argyi; assembly: GCA_030686995.1. NCBI lineage: Eukaryota > Viridiplantae > Streptophyta > Magnoliopsida > Asterales > Asteraceae > Artemisia > Artemisia argyi. The sequence continues at coordinate 1,457,383 of CM060695.1, read as the reverse complement.
CCAAGTTTGGTGTTGTAAGTCTTCACACTCTTTTCTTTTCTATTCGACGTCTACTTATTTTGTTACATGCATTTAATAACTTAAAACACTTATTAAATATCAAAACATAAAAATCATAAACATATTCAAGAACACCTAAGTCGCTTAAGGAACTAGTCGATATCTTTTTATCTATACATACACTATTTTCTTACAACCCGATTCTCTATACATAAATGAAACAATTTAACTAAACATGCAAGCCGAACAACATTATACATCCTATATTCGAACCTTAATTCTAAGCTAAGTTGAGCACCCTTTTCATTTTTTCTAAAATCTATTTTTGGGCCTAACGGGCTAACTAGCCCAAGTCAACTTTTACAAAATATTTTCGAACTAAAAATACTTCGAGAGTTATAAAAGCTCTAAGCTGATTTTATAAGCTTTGAATGAGCTAAAAAGAATTGTTTTTATGAAAATAAAACTTAACTTTTTGAAAACTAACTTTTGGACTAATTATGCAAAAATTATAGTTAAGGGGTGTAAATCGATAACATTTTTCGTAAAAATAGTATCAATAACTATTATAAGTTATTTTTAAACTTCAAACATTTTAAAACACGCATAGCCGACGTCATCACATTCGAAGATTCCCACACTCGTCATTTCTCTCATTGAACCCGAAACACCTATAATAATCTATATATATCACATTAATTTAGGTCGCAAGTCGGAGGCTATTCATTGCTATTCGTAGCAATTCACCATCACCTTTTGAGTACTATTTGAGTTCTACATACACACACCGTAATCGACACCCCACAAGTGAGTTCATAGTCCCACATTTTTAAATTGTTTTCAAAACCCCCCGTGGCGAGATACATGCGATAAACCCGCACACAAGCATTTTTTTTTTCTGCATGTTATCCTGATTGATATTGCCTAAGTTACCACTATAGCCAAAGGACCCTCAGATCATGAACCATTAAACACTTGCGAGTGAACGCGAATTTACTGAATAGATCTATTGGCAGTTGACACCCTGACTCCTCCCAAACCAACCAGTCAACCGTGTGCAGCTGATAGGCCCACCTAGGAGAAAGTGCAAGTTATTATTGACCGTGGAAATATAGGGAAATCCCCGGGTCGTTAAATCCCAACGAGATTGAAATTGTATTTTGGAACGATTTGGAGAATGAGTGGTACTGAGGACAGTAACAAAAATGATTGAGGGATGATTATACTACTGATTGCTTGGAATTTTAGATAATATGAAAATATATAAACAATAACAGAGATATACGTAAAAGCACAAATAAGAAAATCAGATAACAGACAGAGACAAGTGGGGTTTAAACAAATTACAAACTACAGGGGGTATAATTGAAACTTTTTAAAACTTAAAATTTAAAAAGAAATTTGAAAATGAGAATGAAATTATAAAAGTGATTATTATAATATTTAAATATTATTTAATTAATAAAACTATTTAAAAATCTAATTTAAATCTAATTTAAACTAACTAAAAATGATAAATATTATAAATTAACCTAAAAATTAGCAAAAATATTTTCCAAACCTTAATTAGAACTTGAAGAAAGTATAAAAAATGAAAATAAATATTTTTGTCTTTTTATGAGTTTTCTATTAATTAAAAACTATTTAACTTAATTAAACTAATTAAATTATTTTAAATTACTATTAATACTTAAATGACTTATAAAATTATGAAAAAATTTAGAAAACTAATTAACCATTACAGGAATCCTAAAAAATTATAAAAAGTTGCTAAAAATTATATTTAAGCTAATTGACTAATTAATTACTTATTAATTAATTTAAATCTAATTTAATTAATTTAAATAGGAAAATTAGAAAATGGACAGTGGAAATTATGAAACTATTTTCTAAAAGTCTTAACTACTTTATAAAACTTAGGAAAAATATAAAATTCTGCTGTCGTTAATTAAAATTAAAGAAATCTATTTAATTACTAATATTACCTATTTAATTATTTAAACTACTTTTAAATCTAATAAATAGTACACTGTTTAGGAAAAATCTAAGAAAATTATTTTAACTACTTTAAGGTACTAGGAAACTAATAAAATTATAAAATTGGACAAGTGCTTATTAATAAGCTGAAATGAAAATTAAATAGATAATTTCTATTAAATAGAAGCTATCACTATAATTAAAGTTTGCTTTTTCTGGTTTTTCTTTTATAAAACTAGTAAAATACTTAAAATAAGAAACTTTCACAAAGAAAACTACTATGGAACCTCAGAATAAGCACTGAGAATGCTTATTTGCTTATACAGTTGACTAAAGTTGACCACACAAAGAAATAAGCTAAGTTGGTGCTATGTGGGGTCCACAAGGTGTATTCTGGTTTCTCTGAGTTAGTTGAACTATATTGAGCAAGATTATATCAAATAAGCAGATTCAATTAGCCACAAACAAAAAATAAGCACTTTGCTTATTTCAATTCTGAGACAGAATGGGGACAAGGTTTTGATGCAAAACTAAGTGGGGTCCACTGGTCTAGAGGTCAAACTAGTGGTCAACTTTCACTCCCTAGTAGGAGGGGGGTTCAATGGTACCAATTATGACAAGTGGGGCCCACTGAGGTGGTCACAAATCACCACCAAAGTGGTGGTGATGGACTGAGTCTGCTGGTGCAGGGGAGATGCTTGCCCTGCAAGTGATTTCCCTTGCTTGTGGGGCCCAGGGTAAAATTGCTAAAAATATAAGCTAATTGGGATCTTAAAATAGAGCTGGTAGACAACAAGTCCACAAAAGCTCAAAGCTTGAATCACAATACACAAATCTATAAAAATCTCACTAGTTTTGAGAAAATCTTAGAATGACAATTTGACTTTTTATGAAACTTGAACTAGGTTGACTTATGTGAACTTCTGATTGATCCTACTTATTTAATAAGTTGTTATAAGCTAATATTAAGTTAAATTAAGCTAGGTTATTAACTTATGAGATGATATGATGAGACTTGGACTCAATTATCCCCACAGTTAACTGTGGTGATGTATTACTTGTGATTTTGACTATTTGTGGTTTAGACCTAAACTTTTATGCCTTAATTATCCTAAATAACACTACTGCAACCTAGTGAAACAACAAATAACTCCAAACAACAACAAGAGTTTAGCTAACAAACTTGTTCCAAACACCCTAGATATTGACTAATAAGATGATTTTCAAAGAGAACAAAGGATTTAATCCAAACAATTAACACAGAACCATATATTACTATGAATTAAACCTGTGTAGGCCTAAAGATACCAACAATAACAACTACAACTTAGAAATCAAAATCAAGCTTCATATTACTAAATTATGAAATACTAAACAACTATTAATTTCAACAAGCAAGCAATTGATTTTAGGCTAGATTATGATTAACTAATACTGAATAAACACAAATAAGCAAGATTAAGTACCTAAACAACAATAGAATAAGAAATGCTAAAAACTAAGCTTTGAACTTACAAAATGCAATCCTGCTTAAACCAATGAATCAAGAACCAAGACCAAACCTATAGGTTCTCCACAGAACCACTAACCCAAGGTCTTCCAAAATCAACCCTGCTCCATTGCTTATCACCAAGATCTTAATACTTTGACTTTAGTTGACTTTTGTGGTATTTTTGAGTTTTCACTACTAAACTGCTTTTAATAGTTTCTAATAGCTTTTATGAGCTATCTAGGAGCTTAAGTGAGCTTATCAGTCCAGTATATCACACAATAACAATAATTGAGCTTTTGAAATTTAAGAAATTGAAACTAAAATTGCCTAAGATTGAACAGCCAAAGAAACTTGAAATTTATTACTTGGAAAGAGTTACAATACACTAAAGATGCTTAGAACACTGCTTAAAAGCTTAGGTTTACACTAGAAACTTGAAATTGCATTATACGACATACACTTTGTTGGGAATTATACTAACAGTTGCCACGGCTAAGAGAAGAAGTTACTACTGCAGAGGATTGTACTTGTAGTGGAAACTCATTACCACTGCAAGAACAATAAATTACCACTGCTTATTAGATAATTGTTAGGAAATGTGTCTAGATTAATATAGAATAGATCTTGTGTATATCTTATTCTATTAGCTTTATACTTATCTTGTGGAAGAGGACTCCTTGTGCTATAAAAGGAGATCCTAGGTTAAAGGTTTGACATACGTTTTTCTAGAGCTTCAAGGTGTAACCCTAGTGATATCAAGATCACTCGTATTATTATCATTAATAATATTGGAGCTAATAGTTTGTTTACATATATTGTTTATATACAACTGTCTTACTTACAATCAAACTTCTAAGTGTTACTAAGTAGATTCCGCATACTTAGTGATATAATTCAAAGTATCAATCTAACACAAGTTAAAGGTGTTTAGATCCATCAAGTGGTATCAGAGCCAGGCTTTGATACTTTGATTTAGAAGACTCAAGTTCACTCAGAAGAATCAATGGAGACAGAAACCAGTAACTCAAACATTGCTGCTAAGCTTCCAAAGCTTAAGTTGAATGACTTTGAGATGTGGAGGCTAATGATAGAACAATTCTTTATGGTCCAAGATTACACACTCTGGGAGATCATTATGGTTGGAAATTCTTTCAAACCAAGTTCTACTTCAGAGATGGTTAATGGCAAGGAAATAATTAAGGTCAACACTGGACCTGTTACTAATGATGAAAGACTTCAACTGAAGAATGATTTGAAGGCCAGAGGTCTGTTGCTGATGACACTTCCAAGAGATCAAGTTGTAGCATTCAGCAAGTTCAAGACTGCAAAGACTCTCTTTGATGAGATCTGTGAAGTTTTTGGTGGTAATGATTCCACCAAGAAGACTCAAAAGACTCTGCTGAAGCAAACTTATGAAAACTTTGGTTCAACAAGTAATGAATTGATGCGTGGGAATCGCACCTTGCTTTACCTCTCGAGGGATCTCGCGAGGCTTACAACCCCCACCAGGCAGTGTACCTGATCGTTGTAGTATAGTATAGTGACAAGTACCGGGGGATTGATCGTTCAGCTTAGGAATAGTGTCGCTAGGATTAGAAAGCCTAATTAATAGTTCTAGAGATGAAGGATGATTATTTTTGTGTTTTTATATTTTAAGGAAAGCAAATAAAATCTCAGGTTTTGGAAGAATGGGCGGAATTAGTTGTTATTCAACTAACCCAAAAACTACTTTATAACTAATTAAACTAATGAAAATGAAATTAAACTAATATTAAACTAAGGTTGTGAGCAGTATTTGGAGAAATTGTGTTTACTTAGACTTCATTACTCCCTAGATATCTTTTACATGTCAATTACTTGTTACACTTGTATGGATGACGGATTGTATTCCTTAATACCATTCGTGGGGTGGCATACATAACTCCCCAACTCTATGAGCTCTTATCTCCTCCTACACCATGACCCAGCACAACTATAGGGATTGTAAACAGTGGCTCATGCATTAAATACAACCAATAAAGACCTAGTACGCCTCGGTTCATGTTTCTTAAGACGTTCAAGCATGTTACCATTTGGAGATCTGCCAGTTTTCTTAAGCCTAACATATAATATCATTCATCCAAGAACAAGAATAGACAAGTAATCAACACATAATCAACATCTAGGTTTCATTAGATCTAAGCAAACACAAAGTAAATCTAGCCTAGCATAGTAGAATTAAGATAAGAACAAAAGATAAACAACCAACACATAGACATATTGATTGAATTAAGAGTATACTTATCTCAATTACAATGCAAGGTATCAAGGGTTTGGAACCCTTGAAAAACCTGTAAAAGAGGCACCAAAATCGTCTTTAGGGTTTCACCAAAACTTCTCTTCTTTTAATGAAAAAACTAGAAAACTATATATAGGAAAATCGTCCTGACGGCGTCAAGAGTTAATTCTGACGCCGTCAGCCAGCCGCCAATAACTTCCTCGGACGCCCTAGATCCAATTGTGACGGCCTTGGTGACGCCGTCACCACCTACGGTAAATTAATCTTTGGCCACTTTGACGTCGTCATCTCTTCATCTGACGCCTTCACAACCTACGGTAAAATATTCATCCTTTCTGACGCCGTCAAGAGTAAATCCTTGACGCCGTCACCTTGTAATTCCAGCTTGGATTTGGTACTTTGTCGTTTTCTTCATTTTATGCTACAAAAACGTCCAAAATAGCCTCTTTTCCAGAATTCACTCTCCAAACACCTAAAATCACAAAAGGAACGATTTAGGGCAATATTTGATCAAATAAAGTCGAGTTCGGGCTTAAATGACCCCCTAAAAACGGATCTTTTTTCGCCTCATCATATACCCTTACACTTGAGATTTGCTTGTCCTCAAGCAAATGAGCTTTTATTCTACTCAAAAGACAAGTTAGGGGTCATTTAACACTAATATAAAAGTAATTACAACAAATAATCGTTCCACTAAAGACCAATAGACAAGCACGGAGGTCATACACAAGCACCTCACGAATAGTGTTTAGATACTCACATCTCTCGGGTGTAATAAAGTAATATAACATTATGGAAATGGAAGATATCTCTCACTACCTGTCATAGCAAAATAGATTACCATAGGCTTGGGAAAGGATCAAACCTCCACCACATGGCGTAAGCACCTAGGATAAACTATCAAAGAGGTCTTTTAAAAGGGTTATAACGTTAGGTGTGGGGATATGAAATACACGGTTTTGTTGGATAAAGGGAATTTTACTGGTGGCGAGTTAACAATCTTAGTTAATTACATATACAAGATGGCGTTGCTAAGCCAAGAATAGACTCGACTTAAGCTAATAAATGAAAAATAACAAAAACATAAAATGAACATAGAATAAAAACAGGATGGTAGTCCGTATGTTTTTTTCTTTTTTCCTTTTTCTCTTTTTTTTTATTTTTTTTTTCGATTTTTTTTTTTTTTTTTTTTTTTTTTTTTTTTTTTTTTTTTCATACACTCTTACCCTACCATCCAAAATAATACATCATAGGGGTATTAGCAATCCCCTTACACTTGAATCTTTACATACTTTACATTTAACTAATCTAATGACTCGAATTAAGAAAATCAAAACACTTGGAGCACTTTTAAGATTAACGTACATATGGGGGTAATAATATTATGTTCTTCCCCATTACTCCATAAAATAAGTACTTACCCATGAGTCCCAATCGTCCCAAAACAATATGTACAATGATATGACTCGACTTAGCAACCATGTAATCAATTAGAAAGTTAACTTAGGGTTTAACAAATAACAATAATGCACTAAAGATGAGCGCATACACGAAAGGCTAAGGCGATTTGGGTGTACATTTAAGTGGGGTGTAACAAATTCTTCCTTTAAGTAAGATGCTTAAAGTTAGAAACGAAAAGATAGGCTCGGAGGGGTGTACTAGGGGTATCGTGTAGTAAAAATGAGTACAACGCAAAAGGTGTGGGAAAAATTAGTTGACTTAACTAGCCAAGTAATATGACTTAAATGGTCAAGTAATTATGATACGGGTTTAACACAAGAGTGATCCTAATGCCTCTTATCATGTAGTAAATCCTACCACACGAATGTAGTCTCACTAGCGGTCTCGGGATGCATCACTAACGCAAGTTCTAGAATCTAAATGCTACCGGTACACTCATAAGCACCAATAATAAATGCTTTTCCTATCAAATCTAAAGGCGAACCTCACATCTTTGGGTGGAAAATTTTTCTGAATATACGGTTATTTGCTAGTCATACAACCTCCTATCCATGAGACGCTTGCTATGGCTAAAGTTTCACTCTTAAATGTTGTAAAAAATTTTAAATTTGGCGCTAAAATTACACTAACAAGTATTTCTCATAGTTTTATTACTCATCTACTATCAAACAAAACAAACTCAAGCGAAAGTGCATATGTAAGGTATCATCTTTTTACCCTCCCCTTACACTTAGGATGAACATTGTCCCCAATGTTCAAGTAAAGAATGTAAAAGTAAAAAGTAAAGAGAATGAATTCAAATACTCCCCTGATTCGCTCGGTATGGATTTTAGGTTGGCCAGGTTAAATCTTCCTTCAAGAAAATGAACAATCAAAGCTTCCCTTCCAGAATATAAATCATCTTCTTGTCTTAAATAACCTGTAAATCCTGACAAAAGTAGACAAGGCAACCTCGCGTAAAATCGGCGGCATCCTATATAAGTTACTAAATCCTAGAAAACAAAGTAAGATATAATGCTTGTGGAATGAAGTTTGCAGATTTCCTGGAGATTATAAAACTTAATAATTCACAAAAACCATCAGACTCCGTTAGAAAAACAAAACCGGTAAAATTTCCAGATTTTTAACTCCTGACGCCGTCAAGAGTAATACTCTGACGCCGTCAGAATGGACCTGCAGAAATCTTTATGTTAAGTTTCCGGAAAATTTCTGGAAAAACCTTGTCCTACTTCCTGGAAAATCCTGCAAAACTTCATTATGACTCGATACAAGCATTTGACTCTAACAAATACGAATATACATGTTCATTAAATATTGTGGAGAATCATGATCGGTTTGTTTCTTAAAAACATATTTGGGGTTTCCCCTTACACTTATCTTTTGCAAAAATACCTTTAGGTTGAAGTTAAGACTAGGCCAAAACAACATAATAAAGTATTTCACATTTTAATTGAGAAACATGATCAACCAACAATAAAAATAAAACATGCATACGGAAGCAAATAACAATCAAACAATTAAAATCACACAAAACATGGGTTGCCTCCCAAGAAGCGCTTTTCTTTATTTACGAGTCTTGTAGCTAGACTCAAAGTCGTGGGTTACTACGTTTTCCTATCCCGCAAAATGAATGCGGTCTCAAACATCCTAACCAGTCTCTTATCCTTCCTATACTCGGGGCCTAAAGCTAAACATTCCGAGTAATAGATCTCTTTCTTTTTGTAACCTCCAATGTCTCTCTCTTCCTCACTCTCAATCTTAATCACGGGGATGTTGTCAACATCTAGATCCTTAACCTCTCTAAACCTCTCTTCTTTGTGGGGCATCCTATATCTAATGTTCTTTTCTTCAGTTGCGAATGTGATAATGCCCTCATCATGGTCGTAAGTCATTTTAGAGGTTTTGACAAAAGGTTCTCCTAAAACAATCTGACACAAACATTGATCAATAATTCCCCTAACATCTTCTAAGATCATAAAGTCACACCTATAGACAAAACTCCCAACGAAAACATGTAACCCTCGAACCCGCTCAACAAAATTACTCATGCGGTTAGGGTTGTAAGGGTCCCGCCTAGATTTCAACTTTTTGTTCATGATCCAATTATAATAAAGCCTAGACATGATGTTCATTGGTGCCTTTAAATCGATATAAGTATGTTCTCTAATCATATGACCAATCATGCATGGAACCTTAAGATTCATAGGATTGTGTTTCCTAATCCATGGGTGTTTTCGGTACTTTGCGGGGCAAGGGCATTTTAGAAGGAACTTATGGTACCTCAATTCCTCAAGGGTTGGTGTGGAGTTCCTAATTATTCTATCATCATCCCATGGCCCTTCCCTACAAGTGTTACTCCCCAACTTGATTTCACATTCATTCATCTCATTGACCTTCATTATTTCATCATTTCCCCTTCTTAGTTGGTTGTGTTGCAAAATAACTTCCTTGGGTAAAATGAATCTAGTTAAGAAGAAGGAAGCAAGATCGTCCCAAGAGGAGACGGACCTTTCGAGGAGTTGGAATAACCATTGAAGAGCCCGACCATGTAAAGAGAATTGAAAGAGGGCTAAAAGTCCCTCTTCTTGATTATCAACACCTATTCCTATAGAATTGGTAATTTTTAGGTAGTTCTCAAGGTGTTGGGTTGGGTTTTCGAAGAAATACCCATAGAATGCACACCCGTCTTGCACCAATCGAATGGTGCCGGATGGCAAACGGATGGTCCTTATAGGTGGTTGGATCGGTTGTGGTAGGTTTTGTGGGTGGTTTTGTTGCGGTGGGTTGATGGGTTCACGGATGTTACCACCTTCCATGATGTTGGATGGTAAAGAGTTACGAACAAAAGCACGAAGAAATAAGATAGACTAAGGAAGACCTAAAAATAAAAATAAAAATCTTACTAGAAAGGAATCTAGCAAGTAGACCTAATAAAAAGAAATCCTAACCTAGACAATAACTATTCCCCGGGCTGCGGCGCCAAAAACTTGATGCGTGGGAATCGCACCTTGCTTTACCTCTCGAGGGATCTCGCGAGGCATACAACCCCCACCAGGCAGTGTACCTGATCGTTGTAGTATAGTATAGTGACAAGTACCGGGGGATTGATCGTTCAGCTTAGGAATAGTGTCGCTAGGATTAGAAAGCCTAATTAATAGTTCTAGAGATGAAGGATGATTATTTTTGTGTTTTTATATTTTAAGGAAAGCAAATAAAATCTCGGGTTTTGGAAGAATGGGCGGAATTAGTTGTTATTCAACTAACCCAAAAACTACTTTATAACTAATTAAACTAATGAAAATGAAATTAAACTAATATTAAACTAAGGTTGTGAGCAGTATTTGGAGAAATTGTGTTTACTTAGACTTCATTACTCCCTAGATATCTTTTACATGTCAATTACTTGTTACACTTGTATGGATGACGGATTGTATTCCTTAATACCATTCGTGGGGTGGCATACCTAACTCCCCAACTCTATGAGCTCTTATCTCCTCCTACACCATGACCCAGCACAACTATAGGGATTGTAAACAGTGGCTCATGCATTAAATACAACCAATAAAGACCTAGTACGCCTCGGTTCATGTTTCTTAAGACGTTCAAGCATGTTACCATTTGGAGATCTGCCAGTTTTCTTAAGCCTAACATATAATATCATTCATCCAAGAACAAGAATAGACAAGTAATCAACACATAATCAACATCTAGGTTTCATTAGATCTAAGCAAACACAAAGTAAATCTAGCCTAGCATAGTAGAATTAAGATAAGAACAAAAGATAAACAACCAACACATAGACATATTGATTGAATTAAGAGTATACTTATCTCAATTACAATGCAAGGTATCAAGGGTTTGGAACCCTTGAAAAACCTGTAAAAGAGGCACCAAAATCGTCTTTAGGGTTTCACCAAAACTTCTCTTCTTTTAATGAAAAAACTAGAAAACTATATATAGGAAAATCGTCCTGACGGCGTCAAGAGTTAATTCTGACGCCGTCAGCCAGCCGCCAATAACTTCCTCGGACGCCCTAGATCCAATTGTGACGGCCTTGGTGACGCCGTCACCACCTACGGTAAATTAATCTTTGGCCACTTTGACGCCGTCATCTCTTCATCTGACGCCTTCACAACCTACGGTAAAATATTCATCCTTTCTGACGCCGTCAAGAGTAAATCCTTGACGCCGTCACCTTGTAATTCCAGCTTGGATTTGGTACTTTGTCGTTTTCTTCATTTTATGCTCCAAAAACGTCCAAAATAGCCTCTTTTCCAGAATTCACTCTCCAAACACCTAAAATCACAAAAGGAACGATTTAGGGCAATATTTGATCAAATAAAGTCGAGTTCGGGCTTAAATGACCCCCTAAAAACGGATCATTTTTCGCCTCATCATGAATCTCTTGATAGCATCTTCACAAGGCTACAAAAGATTGTTTCTCAACTCACTGTTTTTGGAATTGAGGTGGAAAGAGAAGACCTCAATCTAAAGTTCTTAAGAAGCTTACCCTCTGAATTTGCAACCAATGTTGCTGTGTAGGAACATAAGCCAGAGTTGGAGACCATGAAGCTTAATGACTTGTACAATAACTTCAAGGTTATTGAACAAAGGTTGAAGAAAGCTGGCAAGATAAGCTCAAGTTCAGGAAGTGTAGCACTCATATCATCATCTCTTGATGATAGTTCAGATGAAGAAAGTGATAGTGATGATGACAGTGCTAACATTGTTGTTTCCACTGGTAGTGGAAGTGTTTCCACTGGTAGCTCAAAGAGACAGATTGCAGGGCAAAGTGATACTACTTTTTATGCCTTTATATCAAGTCAAGTGGGTGGTTCAATCCTCAATCATGAGGATCTGGATCAAATTGATGAAGATGATATGGAGGAGATGGACATTAAATGGCAAGTGGCATTACTAAGCTTGAGGACAAAGAAGTTTTGGAAGAAGACTGGAAGAAAGATCAACATCAGTGGAAATGAAACAGTAGGTTTTGACAAAAAGAAGGTGGAGTGCTACAATTGTCATAAGAAGGGGCACTTTGCCAGAGAGTGTAGGAAGCCAAGGAAGTCTGAAAATAGGTCAACTTGGTACAAGCAGGACAAGAAGAAGGAACCTACAACTGATGAGCCAAAGGGGCTATTGGCCATTGATGGAGTGAGCTTTGATTGGAGCTTTATGACTAAATAAGAGGATAATGATTAAGAGTTTGCAATGGTTGCTACAGAGCTTGCACTAATGGCTTTTTCTGACTCTGAGTTACAAATTGATAATGCATGTTCTAAATCCTGTAAGGCCTTAAAAGAGTATGAGAAACTTAAAGCATAATTTAATGAGCAACACATAGAGTTAACTCATACTAATTATAACTTATCAAATCATAAAAGAGGCCTAAGTGTTTTAGAAACTCAATTAGAGCATTATAGGGCAAATGAATCTAAGTTCAATGATGATATTGCAGTATTAAGAAGAGACTTAGATTATCAGGTTGCTATTAATAAGGTTCTTAGAGAAGAACTAGAAAAAGTTAAAGTGGCTAGTGAGAATATTATGATAACTAAGCAAACACTGGATCATCAATCCAAGTGTATTGATAAAATTTGGGAAGCCCAAATTATAAGCAAAGCTAAATCAGGTCTTGGATACAAAACTGTTCCACCACCTCTAAGAGGTGTTCCATCACCTCCTGGCATTGACTTAGCTCACACAGGTTTAGAAGAATTCCAGGAACCAACCATGACCTATGGACCAAAATTTGTTAAACCAGTTGAAACTGAAAAGGTTCAGGTTGAGGTTGATGTATTTGATAGTGCTAGTGACTCATCTCTTAAAGATGAAAATTTATGTGTTGAGACTAAACCTTGTGTTCCTGAGAATGTTAAAGTGGAGGTTAAGAAAAGTATTCCTGATGTAGTCAAAGAGAAGCCTAGGTCACAACCTAATTTCACTAGGCCTACTACTAGATATGCAGAGATGTACAGAAGTAGGTCACCAACTCCTAGGGGTAACATGAGGAGTTGGAATCATGTTAAATCCAGGCAATTTGGTAGTGACTTTGTGTTCAATAACAAATCCTGTCATATATGTGGTAGCTTTGACCATTTGTCTAATAGCTGTACCTACCACTTGGGAAGAAGGGAAGTGTTTGGGAATACTAAGGTGAATGGACAAAATGTTAATAACTTAACTCACCCAAATCCACTTAGCAAGATGATTCCCAGGTCTGTTTTGCTTCATTCTGGCATTAAACCTATTTCCACTGCTAGACCAGCAGTTGCCACTGCCAGGAATAAAAACAGAGTTTACCCTAAGCCCACTGTTACTACTTTTGTTAAACTTACTCAAACAGGGAAAAAGACCAATTTTGAAAAGAAAGTTAACAATACTCAGCAGTGGGTACCTAAAATTTCTAAGCCAGCAGTTTCCACTGCTAAGGCAGCAGTTACCATTGCAAGGCCAAAGGTTACCACTGGTAAGTCTGTTAACAAGAAAAGGGTAAATGTGGGAAATGCTTTTAAGGCCTCAGCACGTTGGGAATGGAAACCAAAAGGAACAATCACCTCAAACAATCCCAATGGTGTATCAATGACCTTTGAAAGATATAATTATATTGATACACGAGGCAGATCCAAGTCATTTGTGGCTTGGGTCCCCAAAAGGAACTAATTCCTTTATTTTGTGTGCAGGGACATTCAAAGACTAATAATGATCAAGGATACTCAGACAGTGGATGTTCCAGGCACATGACTGGCAATAAGTCCTATCTTTCAAACTTTCAACCTTATGATGGACAATTTGTCAGTTTTGGAGGAGGAATTGGTGGCAAAGTTTCTGGCAAAGGAACAATCAAGGCTGGAAACATTGACTTTGAAGATGTGCAGTATGTGAAAGAACTCAAGTACAACCTCTTTAGTGTGTCACAGATGTGTGACAAAAAGCATAGAGTTCTATTCACAGAAGATGAATGCTATATCTTATCTAAGGATTATAAGCTTCCAGATGAATGTGACATTTTGCTTAAAATCCCTGGAAAAGGAAATTTATATAGCATTGACATGCAGAACATAGTGGCTAATAATGATGTTACTTGCTTGCTTGCTAAAGCCACTTTGGATGAATCCATGCTTTGACATAGAAGACTTGGTCATGTAAACTTCAAGACCATCAACAAGATTGTAAAAGATGGACTTGTCAGAGGACTTCCAGAGAAAAGATTTGAAAATGACCAAACTTGTGTTGCCTGTTGATGAGTGTCTAAATACTCATCATTTTATACCAATCTGAGCTGCCAAAACATACAAAAACACTCAAATATGCATCAAAATACTTAAAATATCTTAGAAGTGTGTTTTATATGTTTCAAATACAAAATATGCAAAAACAGATAAAAAACGTACAAAGTTTGCATAATTGGCAGTTTCAGTCCCTCAAGTTTCAAAAATTATCAAATCTAGTCCCTGGTAAATCAAAACATGAAAAATATCATCAAAGGTCCTTAGGGATTCATAAGTTGTCAAGTTTAGTTTTTTAAAGATAAAAATTACAAAATGACAACTTTAGTCCCTCAAGTTTCAAAAATGTCAAAATTAGTCCTTAAGGTTTAAAAATGGGAAATTAATAAAATAAACCTTGTACTATTCTAAAATAACAAAATTGGTCCTTATGATAACATTTTGAGAAACTACAACCACAGTCCCTTAAAAATCCAAATTTACATAAATGGTCCCTGGAGTTTGAAAAATTACAGAAAAGGTCCCTGGATATTTTTAAATGGAAAAATCATAAATTTGGTCCTTGGTTTATCATATATTGCAGGTTTGGTCCCTTGGAAGTACTTTGGAAAAGTGGCAAATTCAGCCCTTAACTTTGCCCAAATTACATTTTTGGTCCTTGATTAAATACCACAACCAAACCGGACCCTTATTTGTTATTTACCCAAAAACCAAATCCAGTCCAAACACAACAGCCCACCCACCTTACCCTTTACCCAGGCCCAACTCCCTTAGCCCAGTCCACCCTTAATAATATAATACGGGGTTTGACCCCGTTTGACCAACCAAAACCGCCCAAACCACACACACTGTTCACCCCCCTCCTTCCTCACTGCAACCCAATACCAGGTGGTATTTCCACCACCACCTCACCTCTCCACCTCACCCCCTACTCCCCTAAACCCTCCTTTCCACCTCACAGCAAACCCACACTTCATTTAATGCATTCCACACATCTTTTACCTCCAAACCATCATTTTGTCCTCTGTTTTCTTCCATACAGCCCCAACTTGCATAAAAATATTCCCCTTTGCCTCCTGACACCTCCACAACACTCCAATAATCCTTAATTGTTCCCCTTTGGCCCCAAGTTAACGTGTGACATTTTGGCGCCAATTTCAGTTTAAACGAATGAGATCAATTCAGAAGAATAGAGGGTCAAGATTGAAGTGGGAAAAGCTCAGAAGGTGTCCCTAACCCTAATTGAAGCTTATAAAAGGAAAGAGAAGCAGAGGAGTCATCTATCTAGTTTATTTTTAAAAAGTGTATGTCGTTTAATGCAATTTCAATTTTCTAGTGTAAACCTAAGCTTCTAAGCAGTGTTCTAAGTGTTTTCAGTGTATTGTAACTCTTTCTAAGTAATAAATTTCAAGTTTCCTTGGATGTTCAATCTTATGCAATTTTAGTATAGATTTCCTAAATTCAAAAGCTCAATTGTTGTTACTGAGAAGTGTATTGGATTCCTAAGCTCACTTAAGCTCCTAGATAGCTTATAAAAGCTATTAGAAACCATTAAAAGCAGTTTAGTAATATAAAAAATCAAAAATACAAAAAGTCAACAAAAGTCAAACTGGAATGTTCTTGGTGAAAAGCATTGGAGCAGGGCATATTGTGGATGGTCCTGGGTTAGAATCCATTGGTGGATGTTAGGAAAAGTTTCTGTGTCCTTGGTTCTTGGTTTTGAGCAGGAAAGCATTTTGTAAGTTTCAAAAATCTCATAACTGTCCTTATACTATAGCTTTGTTCATTGCTTGCTTTTTCAGTTGTTTAATGCTTATTCAGTTTTAATTAGTGATGATATAACATAAACTTAGTACCTTGTTTGTTGGAATTCATAGTTACTAAAAAAATCAAAAATCAAACAGTCAACATAGTATAATTAGTATTAGTGTGTATCTGTGGTTATTTCTTGTTTCTAAGTGCTTAAATATACTTAACATAACATAATAAGTTATTGTGGATCTGTTTCAAAAGCTCTGTAAGCCATTTACTTCACAAATCACAAAACAGTTTAAGTATAAGGAGTGTTTGGTTCTGTGTATTTCATTGAGTCTCAGCAGGATTTTTGTGTTACTTCTGTTTGTTACATGTTTCAGTAGATACACATAGATCATATAAGTCATTTAATTGAGTGTTCATTCTCTGGAAAGTCAAAATCATCAAAATAATACCACACAGTTAACTGTGTAGTATTTTAAGAGCTATAAACCCTCACTTAAGTATATAACCAGTAGATTAAGCATAAATTAGCTTTACCTAGGCTTATTATATCATCTATAATCAGTTAGGATCAATCAAACTTCAGATAAGTCAACTGAGTTATAAATTAGGAAAAGTCAAAAGTGATACTAGTCAGAAATCTCAAAAACTCAAGGATTTCTTGTGAATTTTAGGAGTGGATTCAGCCTTTGAAACTTTTTGGGATTAAAGCCTACCAGCTTAACTTTAGTTTCCCACATCTGTTTCATTTTTAAGATTTTTATTGTGCAAGATAAGCTCATTCAAAAACACTTGCAGGGGAAGAAGCTCCCCTACTACATAGACCACCATTCCACCACCACCACTTTGGTGGTAGATTGTGGCCAACTCAGTAGGTCTTAGTGTTTCATTCTTGGTTCTTACAACCCCCCTCCTACCAGTGTTTAAAAGTTGACCCTTAGTTTGACCTCTAGATCAGTGGACCCCACCTAGAATCACATCAAAACTCTGTCGCATTTCTGAGTTAGAAACAAAATAAGCAATTGCTTATTTTAGCTTTCCAGTTTATGCTAGGAGCTTATCTCACCAAATCTAGTTTAAATAAGTTCAAGTAACTTAGATGAACCTGGCTTAACCAGTGTGGACCCCACAATAGTTCATTAGTGCTTAAATCCCTCCACAGTCAACATTAGTCAACTGTATAAGCTAATAAGCACTCTCAGTGCTTATTCTGAGGTTCCATAGTAGTTGTCTTTGTAAAAGTTTCTTAATTTAAGTATTTTAGTAGTTTTATAAAAGAAAAACCAGAAAAAGCCAACTTTAATTATAGTGATAGCTTCTATTTAATAGAAATTATCTATTTAATTTTCATTTCAGCTTATTAATAAGCACTTGTCCAATTTTATAATTTTATAAATTTCCTAGTACCTTAAAGTAGTTAAAATAATTTTCTTAGAATTTTCCTAATCTGTTTACTATTTATTAGATTTAAAACTAGTTTAAATAATTAAATAGGTAATATTAGTAATTAAATAGATTTCTTTAATTTTATTTAACAACAGTATAATTTTATATTTTTCCTAAGTTTTATAAAGTAGTTAAGAGTTTTAAAAAATAGTTTCATAATTTCTACTATCCATTTTCTAATTTTCCTATTTAAATTAATTAAATTAGCTTTAAATTAATTAATAAGTAATTAATTAGTCAATTAGCTTAAATATAATTTTTGGCAATTTTTTATAATTTTGTAGTATTCCTGTAGTGGTTAAATAGTTTTATAAATTTTATCATAATTTTCTAAGGTAATTTAGTATTAATAGTAATCTAAAATAGTTAAAATAGTTTAATTAAGTTAAATAGTTTTTAATTAATAAAATACTCATAAAAAGACAAAAATATTTATTTTCATTTTTTATACTTTCTTCAAGTTCTTATTAAGGTTTAGAAATTATTTTTGTAAGTTTTTAGGTTAATTTGTAATACTTGTCATTTTTAGTTAATTTAATTTAAGTATTAATTAGATTTTAATTAGTTTTATTAATTAAATAATATTTAAATATTAAAATAATCATTTTCATAATTTCAATTTCATTTTCCATTTTCTTTAATTTTAGGTTTTCAAAAGTTTCAATTTTACCCCCTATAGTTTGTAACTTGTTAAAACCCACTTTTCTTTATCCGTTATCTGATTTTCCAATTTGTGCTTTTATGCTTATATCTGTATTTCTGTTATAGTTTATATCATTTCATATTATCCAAATATCAAGCAATCAGTAGCATAATCAACCCTCAAATCATCTTTGTTACTGTCCTCAGTACCACTCACTCTCCTAATCGTTTACAAATACAATTTCAATCTCGTTGGGACTTAACGACCCGGGGATTTCCCTATATTTCCACGGTCAATATTAACTTGCACTTTCTCCCAGGTGGGCCTATCAGCTGCACACGGTTGATTGGTTGGTTTGGGAGGAGTCAAAATTTGGCGCCGCTGCCGGGGAGGTTGTTGCGTATTTCAAAACGGTTTCAGCTTAGTGGTTTTCAAAAACCCTCCTGTACAAATATCACCACTTTGTAAATTTTTAAGAAAATCAAAATCATATCTGAAAAAGTTCATTAACATTTCTCCTGAAGTGTTAACAACACCAAACAAATCATAAACAACAAAACAAACTGTGAAGTTAAATTACTTCGTTGTCTTTAAGATTACAACCTGAAACAGCTGGTATAAGGTATGTTCTGACATTAAATTGCGAACTGAAGAGGAATACATTTATTTCCTCCCGCTAGCCTGCGAGTAATCTTAAAGGAACGATTTCAGTTAACGAATCAGTTCCAAAAATATTTTCCAAGTTTTTTCACCCATACACGAAAAGCCAAAAACATTTTACTGTGAATATAATTACATAAAAGTTTACCACTGCAAACCAAGGCAGAACACCTACCAACTGGGGGTGTGAATATAATAAGTTCCCAAACCTAAGATTAAAAACTTACCATTGTATCCTTGTGAATAGTGTACCTTTTTTAAAGGAGCTGTTCATTTGTGATTATTGAGTTTAAGTTCACTGTAGTTTTGCCTCTATCTTGTGTTGAAAACTAATTTTTGTGCATGCGCACTCGTTCACAAACAAAGAATAAAAAGAAGAAAAATGTACCCGAGTTACGTATTGTTGAAGAAGAACACACAATAAAAATGAACGACGAGCCCCCATTCCTTCCCAAGGATGAACCAGTTCCTGACACCCGAACTATGGAGGAACTGTGTCAACCTACCATGCAAGGGAGGGGTGGACCAATTGCACCACTTACTATTGGAGCCACGGATTTTGGATGAAAACACCACATGATACAACAGATCCAGAATACGTGCCAGTTCCACGGATTGCCGGGTGACGATACCAACAGGCATCTCGACAAATTTTTAACTGTCACCCAAAGCATGAAACAACATGGCGTCGCCGAAGACAGCCTGCGTTTATACTTGTTCCCCTATTCTCTCACTCATCATACGACTTCATGGTTCGATCGACTTCCAAAGAATTCGATCCACACTTTTGATGAGATGATCACTAAATTTCTGGCCAAATACTTTCCACCATCTATGGTCACAAAGCTGAGGAATGATATCAGCAACTTCAGACAGCTTCCCGAAGAGTCCTTATTTGAGGCATGGGAACGCTACAAACTTGGTATTGATAAGTGTCCCAATCATAACATGCTTCTTGTCACCATTATTGATACCTTTTATAATGGTTTGACACTCCGTCATCGTGACACCATCAATGCTGCTGCTGGGGGCACCTTTATGAAAAGGACCCCTGAAGAGTGCTATGACTTAATCGAAAACATGACTGCCCATCATAATTTTTGGGACTCCTCTGCTGAGAGGAACGACTCATTTAAGTCAGACACTCCGGCAAGCAATGAAATATCAATCCTAGCTAAAAAGCTGGATGATTTGTCTACAGCAGTTTTGCGTATCCATCAGAATAATCCTAATCAGGTCAAAACTGTTAACCCAAGTTATGAAACTTGCGGTGGTCCACATCCCTACACAGAGTGCCCAGCCTCCGGTGGCTTTGCTCGTGAAAATGTGTCTGCAGCTCAAGGTTCCTATAATACGGGAGGTAATTCTTACCAACCGCAAGGAGACCGAAACCTTTTGAGCTACCGTTCTAATAACTATCTTGGACCACCAGGGTTTAATCAGCCTCAAAACAGGAACCAGAATTTTAACCAGAATCAGAACCAGAACCGAATGAACCAAGGTTATAACAACCAAGGGAATTTCAACTCTGGTCAAAACCAGGTTCACCAAAATCAGAACCAAGGGAATTATAACAGAAATCAAGGTCAAAACAATTACCCACAGGGTAATTTCCAACAACAAAACCACTTCCAGGGTAATAACAACCAGCAACATGGGAATTTCCAGAACAATCGGGCTCAAAATTTTCCAAACCAAAATCAAGCCATTGTTCCAACTGGACCATCATCTGATGAGTTACTAAAACAGTTTATGAAACCCCAAGATGAACTGAACAGAATGCTGGTTAGTCATATATCTGATTTGAAGAAGTCTTTAAATGATCGACCCTCGGGCTCAGGTACTACTTTACCTTGCAACACGATCGCTAATCCGAGGGGCGATGTAAAGGCGATCACCACAAGAAGTGGAGTTTCTTACCAAGGACCTGCAGCTCCCTCTACCTCTTCTCCAATCCCTGTAGAGGAATGTGAAACTGAGGATACTACGGATACGGTGCTTCCTAATAATAACGGAGGTACCAATGACATCCCTCCTCCAGTTATCCCGGTCCCAACTCCCCCTAAAAGAGTCGTGTTTGAAACTACCGAAGGTCCTGTTGAAAATCCAAAAGCCAACCCAAAACCAACAATTCCATATCCCTCACAATTGCACGACCAAAAGCTCCGTGAAAAAGCTAATCATCAAATGGAAAAATTCTTTCAGATTTTCCAAGAACTACACTTCGATATTAGTTTTGCGGATGCTCTTCTTTTAATGCCCAAATTCGCATCGACAATAAAAAACCTGTTGAGCAATAAAGAAAAACTGTTTGAGATGGCACGAACTCCACTTAATGAGAACTACTCTGCGGTTTTGTTAAAACAGCTTCCCAAAAAGCTAAGAGACCCCGGGAGATTTCTAATACCATGTACTTTCCCGTGTATGGTTGAATGTTTTGCCTTGGCCGATCTTGGTGCAAGCATCAACTTAATGCCACACTCAGTTTGGAAAAAGCTCTCTCTTCAGGCACTTAGTCCCACATGCATGACTCTCGAGATTGCAAACCGTTCAATTTCACGTCCCCTCGGTATTGCCGAGGACGTATTTGTGAGAGTGGGAAAGTTCCATTTTCTGGCAGACTTTGTCATTGTTGATTTCGATGCAGATCCAAGAGTTCCTCTCATTCTTGGGAGGGGATTCTTAAGAACAGGACGTGCATTAATCGATTTTTTCGAGATGGAAATCACGTTACGAGTTGGCAATGAAGCGATAACGTTCAACCTTGATCAAACCTCGAGATACTCCTCGAATTATGATGCTGAATCGGTCAACCGAATTGATGTCATTGACATTGCATCCGAGGAGTATGCTCAGGAATTCCTTGGATTCGCTGATAATTTTCCGAGTGGCAATCCCACTACTTCTTCTGATCCCATAATCGCTAATTCTTCTCCTTCCCTCACTCCATTTGAGGGAAGTGATTTCGTCCTTGAGGAATTAGAGGCCTTTCTCAAAAGTGATTCAGTTCCCGAAGGAATTGATTACCAAGAGATTGACCCGGAGGGGGATATACTTCTCTTTGAGGAGTTATTGAACAAAGATCCTTCTCCCATTCCTGTTCTACCTCCACAACTTCATAAGGCGGAAGTCAAATATGTTGAGAAAAATGATGATTTCCTCGAGGTTGAACTTAAGGACCTGCCTCCTCATCTAGAATATGCATTCTTGGAAGGTAACGATAAGTTACCAGTCATTATTCCAAAAGACTTAAAGGATGAGGAGAAAACCGCGCTGCTTAAGGTTTTAAAGTCCCACAAGCAAGCAATTGCTTGGAAGCTTTCAGATATAAAGGGTATTAACCCGGATTTTTGTACACACAAAATCCTAATGGAAGAGGACTTTAAACCTACCGTGTAGCATCAAAGAAGGGTAAATCCAAAAATCCACGAAGTTATAAAAGCAGAAGTTATCAAACTTCTTGATGCGGGATTGATTTACCCTATATCAGATAGTACTTGGGTTAGCCCAATACATTGTGTTCCAAAGAAGGGAGGCATTACGGTTATCACAAATGAGGATAACGAGTTGATACCAACTCGTTTGGTTACAGGGTGGCGAGTATGTATTGATTACAGAAAGCTTAACAAAGCCACCCGTAAAGACCACTTTCCTCTGCCCTTTATGGATCAAATGCTCGAAAGACTAGCGGGAAATGAGTATTATTGTTTCCTCGATGGCTTCTCGGGTTACTTCCAAATTCCCATTGATCCACAGGATCAAGATAAGACTACCTTCACATGCCCTTACGGAACATTTGCCTATCGTCGCATGCCTTTTGGGTTATGCAATGCTCCAGGCACTTTCCAAAGGTGCATGATGGCTATTTTCCATGACATGATTGGAAAAACCATGGAGGTATTCATGGATGACTTCTCAGTCATCAGGAATTCTTTCAACTCATGCCTCTCCCATTTAGAAAAAATGCTTCAACGTTGTGAAAACACTAATCTTTGTCTAAACTGGGAGAAGAGCCATTTTATGGTTAAAGAGGGCATTGTCCTTGGCCATAAAATTTCAAAAAGTGGGATTGAGGTCGATAAGGCCAAAATTGATGTTATTACTAAACTGCCTCATCCCACCACTGTTAAAGGAATAAGGAGTTTTCTAGGACATGCCGGGTTCTATCGGAGATTCATTCAGGATTTCTCCAAAATAGCCCGGCCTATGACTCAACTTCTTGAAAAGGATGCTCCTTTCATCTTTTCCCCTGAGTGCATCGAAGCTTTCTCTATTTTAAAGAAAAGGCTTACTGAGGCACCAATCCTTGTTGCCCCCGACTGGGACTTACCCTTTGAACTTATGTGCGATGCTAGCGATTATGCTATTGGTGCAGTTCTGGGGCAACGCAAAACCAAACATTTCCAGCCAATACACTACGCAAGTAAGACCATGAATGAGGCTCAAACACACTATACCACCACAGAAAAAGAATTATTAGCTGTGGTATATGCCTTCGAAAAATTTTGGTCTTACTTAATCTTAAACAAAAGCGTGGTATATATGGACCATTCGGCTTTGAAATACATGTTCACTAAACAGGACGCAAAGCTTGGGTCCTGCTCCTCCAGGAATTCGATATTCTCATAAGAGATAAAAAAGGAGCAGAGAACCTCGCAGCTGATCACTTGTCCCGGTTAGAAAATCCTCATCAGGATATTCTCGAGAGAAAAGAAATTAATGAAACTTTTCCTCTGGAGACTCTAAATCTAATCTCTACCCGGGATAATGCCACCACCCCATGGTTTGCCGACTTTGCAAATTACCGTGCGGGAAATTTCGTTGTGAAAGGGATGTCGTCCCAACAGAAAAGAAAATTCTTTAAAGATGTAAAACATTACTTCTGGGACGACCCCTACTTGTTCAAAATATGTGCGGATCAAGTCATCCGACGGTGTGTCCATGGCCAAGAAGCCATGGAAATTCTTAAAGCTTGTCATGATGGACCCACGGGGGGACATCATAACCCAAACTACACCGCCAAAAAGGTGTTTGATTCAGGATTCTTTTGGCCCACGATATATAAAGACGCCCATGAACTTATCAAAACCTGTGAGGCTTGCCAGCATCACCGGAATATTTCTAAAAAGAATGAGATGCCGCAAAACGCTATCCAAGTCTGTGAAATATTTGATATGTGGGGCATTGATTTTATGGGGCCATTCCCGTCTTCACGAGGGAATAAGTATATACTCGTGGCTGTCGACTATCTGTCAAAATGGGTTGAGGCAAAAGCCTTACCCACCAATGATGCCCGAGTAGTTGTTAAATTTTTAAAGTCTCTCTTTGCCAGATTCGGGACTCCTCGTGCCATTATCAGTGATCGTAGTACTCACTTCTGTAATGAACAATTTGCAAGAGTGATGCTGAAATATGGTGTAACTCACCGTCTTTCTACAGCATATCACCCCCAAACAAGTGGGCAGGTGGAGGTCTCAAATCGGGGTATTAAGAGAATTCTCGAGAGGACGGTTGGTGAAAACCGTGCCTCTTGGTCGGATAAGCTGGACGATGCATTATGGGCTTTCCGCACTGCTTACAAAACACCCATCGGGTGTACTCCATATAAGCTAGTGTACGGGAAAGCATGTCATCTTCCAATCGAATTAGAACATAAGGCCTACTGGGCCTTGAAACATGCAAATTTCGACCTTCAGACAGCGGGTGATCACCGTAAAGTTCAACTAAACGAACTAAAGGAATTACGTGATCAAGCTTATGAAAATTCTTTAATCTATAAAGAAAAGACTAAGAAGATACATGACTCTAAAATTAAGAACCGCGTTTTCAACGTTGGTGACAGAGTTCTTCTTTTCAATTCAAGGTTAAAAATTTTCTCGGGAAAACTAAAAACCCGTTGGTCTGGACCATTTACTATAACAAAAGTATATCCATATGGAACTGTTGAGTTATTGCAACCCGACGGTCCCAATTTTAAAGTAAATGGTCATCGGTTAAAACACTATTTTGGAGGGGACATACAACCAATGGTTGTCCCGGATCTCCAAACTTTCCCTATGGACCAATAAATTCGGGGTCGAGTCAAGCCAGCGACTCGGTTAACAAAAACAAGTTTCCCAAGGACAATTTTAATTCGGGGTCGAGTCAAGCTAGAGACTCGGGAATCAAAAACAAGCTTCCTCAAGGACAATTCAATTCGAGGTCGAGTCAAGCTAGCGACTCGGTAATCAAAAACAGTAGTAATATGGGTCGTCACCCATATTTCTGTCTTCTCATCCCTTGTGGGGGAGACGAACCACATGTTGTACATATGTAAAATTTTTTTTTCAAAAAAAAAAAAAAAAAAAAAAAAATGGTATAAGACAAATAAAAAGAAAAAAGTGAGTTTGTATGTAAATAGAGTAAAATAAAAAAGTTAATAGTATTGCCTCCTTACGTTCTAAGTCTTGGTGGGATACCAAGTACTGTGAATATTGAGGGCAATATTCAGTTCTAAGTGTGGGGGAGCGTTCTCACGAATGCAAAACACATGTTCCATCAAGAACCCCCATCTGATCAAAATTACCAGTTTTTTCACACTTAGAAATGCAAATAATGGTATCAATCCTCCATGTCTAACCCACAACAGGATTGGCTAGTCCAGGAGCAAACGGCTCTTGGTAAAGACATCTCAAAACCGTTGATGGCTTGCAATTTGCCAAAAATTGTATGGTTCCTCAGCTCCCCATATCCCATAAAGCGAATGAGTTGGCTAGCCCGCAAGATTATGGCTTGTGGTAAAGGCCGTGGAAAAACCATAATTGATAATCAGCTCACCAAGATGTTGACTATTCCATCAAGAGTTGGCTAGTCCAGAAGCAAACGGCTTTTGGTAAAGACAAATCAAATCCGTTGACAGCTGGTGGTTTGCTAAAAATCACACGGTTATCAGGTGTGCCACAGTTCTTACACCTGGCTACTCCAGAAGTGATGGCTTTTGGTAAAGAGTAAAAATCCATTAATTTTTTCTCAAATAGATTGCTAGGGACTAGCAATAGTTTAGTGTGGGGGATTGATGAGTGTCTAAATACTCATCATTTTATACCAATCTGAGCTGCCAAAACATACAAAAATACTCAAATATGCATCAAAATACTTAAAATATCTTAGAAGTGTGTTTTATATGTTTCAAATAAAAATATGCAAAAACAGATAAAAAAACGTACAAAGTTTGCATAATTGGCAGTTTCAGTCCCTCAAGTTTCAAAAATTGTCAAATCTAGTCCCTGGTAAATCAAAACATGAAAAATATCATCAAAGGTCCTTAGGGATTCATAAGTTGTCAAGTTTAGTCTTTTAAAGATAAAAATTACAAAATGACAACTTTAGTCCCTCAAGTTTCAAAAATGTCAAAATTAGTCCTTAAGGTTTAAAAATGGGAAATTAATAAAATAAACCTTGTACTATTCTAAAATGACAAAATTGGTCCTTATGATAACATTTTTGAGAAATTACAACCACAGTCCATTAAAAATCCAAATTTACATAAATGGTCCCTGGAGTTTGAAAAATTACAGAAAAGGTCCCTGGATATTTTTAAATGGAAAAATCATAAATTTGGTCCTTCGCTTATCATATATTGCAGGTTTGGTCCCTTGGAAGTACTTTGGAAAAGTGGTAAATTCAGCCCTTAACTTTGCCCAAATTACATTTTTGGTCCTTGATTAAATACCACAACCAAACCGGACCCTTATTTGTTATTTACCCAAAAACCAAATCCAGTCCAAACACAACAGCCCACCCACCTTACCCTTTACCCAGGCCCAACTCCCTCAGCCCAGTCCACCCTTAATAATATAATACGGGGTTTGACCCCGTTTGACCAACCAAAACCGCCCAAACCACACACACTGTTCACCCCCTCCTTCCTCACTGCAACCCAATAGCAGGTGGCATTTCCACCACCACCTCACCTCTCCACCTCACCCCCTACTCCTCTAAACCCTCCTTTCCACCTCACAGCAAACCCACACTTCATTTAATGCATTCACACATCTTTTACCTCCAAACCGTCATTTTGTCCTTTGTTTTCTTCCATACAGCCCCAACTTGCATAAAAACATTCCCCTTTGCCTCCTAACACCTCCACAACACTCCAATAATCCTTAATTGTTCTCCTTTGGCCCCAAGTTAACGTGTGACATTTTGGCGCCAATTTCAGATTAAACGGATGAGATCAATTCAGAAGAATAGAGGGTCAAGATTGAAGTGGGAAAAGCTCAGAAGGTGTCCCTAACCCTAATTGAAGCTTATAAAAGGAAAGAGAAGCAGAGGAGTCATCTATCTAGTTTATTTTTAAAAAGTGTATGTCGTTTAATGCAATTTCAATTTTCTAGTGTAAACCTAAGCTTCTAAGCAGTGTTCTAAGTGTTTTCAGTGTATTGTAACTCTTTCTAAGTAATAAATTTCAAGTTTCCTTGGATGTTCAATCTTATGCAATTTTAGTATAAATTTCCTAAATTAAAAAGCTCAATTGTTGTTACTGAGAAGTGTATTGGATTCCTAAGCTCACTTAAGCTCCTAGATAGCTTATAAAAGCTATTAGAAACCATTAAAAGCAGTTTAGTAATATAAAAAATCAAAAATACAAAAAGTCAACAAAAGTCAAACTGGAATGTTCTTGGTGAAAAGTATTAGAGCAGGGCATATTGTGGATGGTCCTGGGTTAGAATCCATTGGTGGATGTTAGGAAAAGTTTCTGTGTCCTTGGGTCTTGGTTTTGAGCAGGAAAGCATTTTGTAAGTTTCAAAAATCTCATAACTGTCCTTATACTATAGCTTTGTTCATTGCTTGCTTTTTTAGTTGTTTAATGCTTATTCAGTTTTAATTAGTGATGATATAACATAAACTTAGTACCTTGTTTGTTGGAATTCATAGTTACTAAAAAAATCAAAAATCAAACAGTCAACATAGTATAATTAGTATTAGTGTGTATCTGTGGTTATTTCTTGTTTCTAAGTGCTTAAATATACTTAACATAACATAATAAGTTATTGTGGATCTATTTCAAAAGCTCTGTAAGCCATTTACTTCACAAATCACAAAACAGTTTAAGTATAAGGAGTGTTTGGTTCTGTGTATTTCATTGAGTGTCAGTAGGATTTTTGTGTTACTTCTGTTTGTTACATGTTTCAGTAGATACACATAGATCATATAAGTCATTTAA
The DNA here is from genome assembly GCA_030686995.1 of Artemisia argyi. Classification (NCBI taxonomy): domain Eukaryota; kingdom Viridiplantae; phylum Streptophyta; class Magnoliopsida; order Asterales; family Asteraceae; genus Artemisia; species Artemisia argyi. Next base: position 1,429,231 of record CM060695.1, on the reverse strand, counting down.
TTGAGTGTTCATTCTCTGGAAAGTCAAAATCATCAAAATAATACCACACAATTAACTGTGTAGTATTTTAAGAGCTATAAACCCTCACTTAAGTATATAACCAGTAGATTAAGCATAAATTAGCTTTACCTAGGCTTATTATATCATCTATAATCAGTTAGGATCAATCAAACTTCAGATAAGTCAACTGAGTTATAAATTAGGAAAAGTCAAAAGTGATACTAGTCAGAAATCACAAAAACTCAAGGATTTCTTGTGAATTTTAGGAGTGGATTCAGCCTTTGAAACTTTTTGGGATTAAAGCCTACCAGCTTAACTTTAGTTTCCCACATCTGTTTCATTTTTAAGATTTTTATTGTGCAAGATAAGCTCATTCAAAAACACTTGCAGGGGAAGAAGCTCCCCTGCTACACAGACCACCATTCCACCACCACCACTTTGGTGGTTGATTGTGGCCAACTCAGTAGGTCTTAGTGTTTCATTCTTGGTTCTTACAACCCCCCTCCTACCAGTGTTTAAAAGTTGACCCTTAGTTTGACCTCTAGATCAGTGGACCCCACCTAGAATCACATCAAAACTCTGTCCCATTTCTGAGTCAGAAACCAAATAAGCAATTGCTTATTTTAGCTTTCCAGTTTATCCTAGGAGCTTATCTCACCAAATCTAGTTTAAATAAGTTCAAGTAACTTAGATGAACCTGGCTTAACCAGTGTGGACCCCACAATAGTTCATTAGTGCTTAAATCCCTCCACAGTCAACATTAGTCAACTGTATAAGCTAATAAGCACTCTCAGTGCTTGTTCTGAGGTTCCATAGTAGTTGTCTTTGTAAAAGTTTCTTACTTTAAGTATTTTAGTAGTTTTATAAAAGAAAAACCAGAAAAAGTCAACTTTAATTATAGTGATAGCTTCTATTTAATAGAAATTATCTATTTAATTTTCATTTCAGCTTATTAATAAGCACTTGTCCAATTTTATAATTTTATAAATTTCCTAGTACCTTAAAGTAGTTAAAATAATTTTCTTAGAATTTTCCTAATCTGTTTACTATTTATTAGATTTAAAACTAGTTTAAATAATTAAATAGGTAATATTAGTAATTAAATAGATTTCTTTAATTTTAATTAACAACAGTATAATTTTATATTTTTCCTAAGTTTTATAAAGTCGTTAAGACTTTTAAAAAATAGTTTCATAATTTCTACTATCCATTTTCTAATTTTCCTATTTAAATTAATTAAATTAGCTTTAAATTAATTAATAAGTAATTAATTAGTCACTTAGCTTAAATACAATTTTTGGCAATTTTTTATAATTTTGTAGTATTCCTGTAGTGGTTAAATAGTTTTATAAATTTTATCATAATTTTCTAAGGCAATTTAGTATTAATAGTAATCTAAAATAGTTAAAATAGTTTAATTAAGTTAAATAGTTTTTAATTAATAAAATACTCATAAAAAGACAAAAATATTTATTTTCATTTTTTATACTTTCTTCAAGTTCTTATTAAGGTTTAGAAATTATTTTTGTAAGTTTTTAGGTTAATTTGTAATACTTGTCATTTTTAGTTAATTTAATTTAAGTTTTAATTAGATTTTAATTAGTTTTACTAATTAAATAATATTTAAATAGTAAAATAATCATTTTCATAATTTCAATTTCATTTTCCATTTTCTTTAATTTTAGGTTTTCAAAAGTTTCAATTTTACCCCCTGTAGTTTGTAACTTGTTAAAACCCACTTTTCTTTATCCGTTATCTGATTTTCCAATTTGTGCTTTTATGCTTATATCTGTATTTCTGTTATAGTTTATATCATTTCATATTATCCAAATATCAAGCAATCAGTAGCATAATCAACCCTCAAATCATCTTTGTTACTGTCCTCAGTACCACTCACTCTCCTAATCGTTTACAAATACAATTTCAATATCGTTGGGACTTAACGACCCGGGGATTTCCCTATATTTCCACGGTCAATATTAACTTGCACTTTCTCCCAGGTGGGCCTATCAGCTGCACACGGTTGACTGGTTGGTTTGGGAGGAGTCACCTGTCTCAAAGGAAAGCAACACAGAGCTTCATGCAAGACCAAGGCATTCAATTCAATCAATCATCCACTCTTTATGGTGCATATGGATTTGTTTAGTCCTACCTCTGTGAGCAGCATAAATTTGAAGAAGTATTGTCTTGTTGTGACTGATGACTTCAGTAGATTCACATGGGTTTTCTTTTTAAGTACCAAGGATGAAACCACTGGCATCCTCAAGACATTCATCACTCAGGTTGAAAATCAACTTGAAAAGAAAATCAAGATCATTAGATGTGACAATGGGACAGAGTTCAAGAATAAAGTTATGGATGATTTCTGCAGAGACAAAGGTATTAAAAGAGAATTTAGTGTTGCAAGAACTCCTCAACAAAATGGAGTTGCAGAAAGAAGAAATAGAACACTAATTGAGGCTGCTAGAACCATGTTAGCTGATTCCAAGCTTCTAGTGACTTTTTGGGCTGAAGCAGTTAACACTGCTTGTTACATTCAGAATAGGGTTTTAGTGGTCAAAACAAAGAACAAAACACCTTATGAGTTGTTCAGAGGAAGACCTCCTACATTAGAGTTTATGAGGCCATTTGGGTGTCATGTTACTATTCTTAATACCATTGATCATCTGGGCAAATTTGAAGAAAAGTCAGATAAAGGCTTCTTTGTTGGATACTCTATGGTTAGCAAGGCTTTTAGAGTCTATAACTTAAGAACAAAGAAGATTGAAGAGAACTTGCATGTTCAGTTTCTTGAAAATAAAGTAAACATGGCAGGTTCAGGACCAGATTGGCTATTTGATCTTGAAACATTATCAAATACAATGAATTATGTACCTCTCACTTCAAGTACTGGAGACAAAGATCTTGAAGATTCAGAAGAATTCATTGATGAAGATGAAGCTTGCAAAGATGATGAAGATCAAATTGTTATGCCACTTTGGGACTTTGGTGATCATTCTGAAAAACCAAGTAATGCAGATGGTATGAATAAAGAAATTCCTACTAGCAGTGGTAACTCAATTCCCACTGCTACACCAAAAGTTTCCACTGTAAGCCCAAATGTGGATAATACTTCTCTGGAATCACCAAGTGATGATGTAGAGATCTCAAACATGCCTACAACATATGATATTCCTAGCACATCACAGTCTACCATTCACAAAGTGCATCCACTTGATAATGTTATTGGTGAACTTCAATCAGGTGTGAAGACTAGAAGACAGACAAAGAAAGATGATATTCATGGGTTCATAAGTGAAGTGTATGAGTCCAAGAAACATAGCAAGAAGAATGAGTGTTTGTTTTTCTGCTTTCTCTCACAGGTGGAGCCTAAGAATGTATATATGGCTCTAGGAGAATCTAGCTGGGTTGAAGCTATGCAAGAAGAGTTATTGCAGTTTAAACTTCAAAAGGTTTGGGTTCTTTGTGACTTGCCTGATGGTATGAAGGTCATTGGTACAAAATGGGTTTTCAGAAACAAGAAAGATGTAAGAGGCATTGTAATCAGGAACAAAGCTAGATTGGTTGCTCAAGGATACACTCAAGAGGAGGGTATTGATTATGAAGAAGTATTTGCTCCTGTTGCAAGGATTGAGGCTATTAGATTGTTCTTAGCCTATGCATCATTTATGGGCTTTACAGTCTATCAAATGGATGTTAAAAGTGCCTTTCTGTATGGAACTATTGATGAGGAGGTATATGTCTCTCAACCTCCAGGCTTTGAAGATCCTCAACACCCAAATAAAGTGTACAAAGTGGTTAAGGCTCTTTATGGCTTACATCAGGCTCCAAGGAAGTGGTATGAAACCTTAGCTAATTATTTGTTGAATAATGGGTTTCATAGAGGAAAGATTGATCAAACTTTGTTCATCAAGAAAGACAAGGGTGATATCCTACTTGTGCAAGTATATGTTGATGATATTATCTTTGGGTCTACTAAACAAGAGATGTGCAAAGAGTTTGAGAAGCTGATGAAGGATGAATTTCAAATGAGTTCTATGGGAGAACTTACATTCTTTTTGGGGCTGCAAGTACAACAGAGTAAGGAAGGCATATTCATCAGCCAGGATAAATATGTGGCTGAGATCATTAGGAAGTTCAAGTTTACTGATGCAAAATCTTCCAATACCCCTGCAGACAAGACCACTCACTTATTGTTGAAGAATGCAAGTGGTGCCAATGTTGATGTTCACACTTACAGATCTATGATTGATTCTTTGATGTATCTTACTTCATCAAGGCCAGACATCATGTTTGCTGTATGTGCTTGTGCAAGATTTCAAGTGACTCCAAAGACATCACATATGACAGCAGTGGAAAAGATTTTTAGGTACTTGAAGACTTATCCTAATCTTGGATTATGGTAACCAAGAGACTCTCCAATGGAATTGATCACATACTCAGATAGTGACTATGCTGGTGCAAGTTTGGATAGAAGATCAACTACTGGAGGATGTCAATTTCTTGGATGTAGATTGGTGTCATGGCAGTGCAAGAAGCAAACTATGGTTGCTACTTCAACCACTGAAGCAGAATATGTTGCAGCTGCTAGTTGTTGTGCTCAGATCCTTTGTCTTCAGAATCAATTATTGGATTATGGGTACAATTTCATGAACACCATTATCTATATAGACAATAGTAGTACCATATGCATTATTAAAAATCCTGTGCAACACACTAAAACTAAACATATTGAAATTAGACATCACTTTATTAGAGATTGTTTTGAGAAAAAGCTTATTAATGTTGTCAAGATTCATACTGATGACAATTATGCTGATTTATTAACAAAAGGGCTTGATGTGGGTAGGTTTCAATACTTGGTAACAGGTATTGGAATGCTCAATCCATAAACTTTTGATGTCTAAATACTTTTTAGTGTTGCAGGATACTCTTTTTAGGTACTAATATTGTTTGTATTGTATGTATGGTTTTCTACTAACTTGTATGCAGAGTTATCAAGAGCACAGTGGTACTTAACATACAATAATGGAAAGATTGGTGATAATAGCAAGAACACAAGAGTACTTTTATTGATTATTCAGAAAGAGTACATCACAACCATTATGAAAACATTGTCACCTAAAAAAGAAAACCATTACATCTGTCATGAACCTACAATCTAACACCTACTCCATGGGTTTCTTTCCTTTTCCCTCATACTGCTGCTTGCCTTTGGAAATTTTCTTTCTCTTTTCATCAAAAGAGAGTTGTTTCCTTGGACAAGCAAGACCCAGAACTTGCTTGGGAGGTCTTGGTGCTTGATTAGGCTTGTCTACAGCTGGCCACTTCATGTTGTTTATTGCAGATGTCAATGCTGTGGTAAGGGCTTTTGGAAGTTCCTTGGAAAGATCAAAGGTTGGATCATTGTCATCATCTGATGAAGAACTAGAATAAAACTTAAGAGATGGAGCTGGATCAGCTGATATCTTCTTATTGGGCTTCATGCTTGAAGATGTAGCAGCTGCAGTATTTGGTGGAAAATATCCACTCCATCCAGAAGAAAGCTCTTCAGAGTCTGAGTAGTAGCTGATTTCCTTATCAGAAGAGTCATCAGAGGAGATGTAGATTATTGGAAACCAACTCATGATGATGCTTTTGGGTTTATGTTTATTGAAGAAGATTGTTGAAGAAAAATAAAAGATGTTGAGCCCCCTTTTATATGCAAAGTCAAGGTTAAATTATAATGAAGGATATTTACTCCTACTTGTTTTGGTAGGTTGGAGGAGTAAATTTGATTATTATCGGGTTGACTTTTGGAAGATATTTTTGTGAATAGTAACTTGGTTAAAAAGTTACTTTGGGTTAAGTTTTATGGGTTAAGTTGAGTTGTTGATTACAACCCATATTATTGGAATCATTGGAGTAATAAGGTGTGTATCATGGACACACAACAAATGGTTATTGATTCACCATGTCTAATCCACATAAGAATCAACTAGTCCAAAGCAAACGGCTACTGGTAAAGACTTATCAAATCCGTTTATGGTTGATAGTTTACCAAAAACTAGGTTATCAACTCACCATAAATCCATGTGATCAAGAGTTGGCTAGTCCATAAGCAAACGGCTCATGGTAAAGACATATCAAATCCGTTGATAGCTGGTAGTTTGCTAAAAACTATGATAAGAGCAGCAAATTTTCATGTTTTATTTACCACTGCTCTTTGATATGTTGTGAAAATTTTACCACTGCTAGTTCATTAGTTACCACTGCAAGTGTAATTTTTCCACTGATAAACTAGCCGTTACAACTGTTGTGTCAGTAATCCAATTTTTACTAGCCGTTGTAAAAATAACCGTCATTCCTTATTAATAGGGTAAAATCTTTTGTGAATTATCTACTTACTTATTATAAATTATTCTTTTTCCAAAGATAATTCTTTCTAAAGATAATTCACATTGCGCACCTCCTCAAACCCTATTAGTATAAATTCATTATCATACGGCTTGTTTTTTATCTTGATTACTAACACTTTTATTCTCTTTTTCACAAATATCATGGCGATTCTAAAATTTGTCGAGGAGCACAACCAAGTGGCCTACTTACAAAAGTCAAACGAGAAGAGTGGCCTTGTTTTTCATCAGATTGTGGATTTTCTAAACACAACTCATATAAGGTATGCCTTAACTGTAACAATTCGCAATTTCAGGTTAACTTTTATTCCCGAAAATTTTACTATTCACTTTTTACTATTCACTTTTCACTATTCATCTCAGAAATTTTTATTTCATATTCTCGTAAGTTAAACTATTTTAACGATAATCCGAGAGTTTGACGCTCGTCGGATCATTTCTGCAAAAATCACAAAGCCGTGTCCGAGATTTACTTTTAGGTTTAAACGTCCTTCCAGCATCCCGATATATCCATAAAACATTATAAACAATAGAAATATGATTTTCTATCATTTTAGGACAATTCCAAAAGTTTTGGAATTTTACGTTTTTCAGTTCAGCGTTTTACGCGAATTACGCGTTTTAGACCCGTGTTTCCAGTTTTTAGCAGGGTTTTAGCACCCGATAGAATCTACCACTCATTTTATATTTTATTATGGACTATATTGACATGTTTAACAATACTTTCAAGTTTCATATTTTTACGATACCCGGTTTTACGTTTTGAGGCTTAATCATTTACGGTTAGCTTTTTACGGAGTCAAAACTAGCTACATACTTAGGATAATACCATCAAAAGTCCACACCTTGTTCTCCAAGTTCATGAACCGCCACTAGGGGGGGGCATTCACACTTGTGGTTAAATCTTGACCATTGATTCTTTAGATCATTACTTAATTACAACTTTGTCACCAAGTTTATGTAATTTCCTAGTAAGCTTCCTAACCTCCTCATTCATAGTATAAATAGCAAGCTAATCCCTTCCTTTCTTCATCACCAAAAACGCCACAAGATCAATACATAGCACCATGATCCTTTGATCTTCAAACTACAAGTTACACTACAAAGTTCAATGTCTTAGTATTCTCTACCTAGTTCTTAAGTTTGTTTGGTGATTTCATGGTTGAATTAGGAGCTACACAAGGTTACTAGGGCTGAAGTTAAATGGTTTTCACAAGGGTTATATCAAGGCTAGCAAGGGTTACAAGAGTTGTGGTGAAGGGTTTACAAGCATAGGTTTAGTGTCCTAGTTCTATACTTGACTTCCTTTCTTAAGTGAAAGCCAAAAGTTGTAAGAACCCCTTATACAATTTCTTGCTCAATATCATTTTCATGCTCTTTGTGTTCTTTTCATGCTATATATGTTCTTGTTATTGTGTTCATGATGTTTAAAAATGGATAAAACGAGTATTGGTATACATATGTTAACTTATGACAAGCAAACAAGCAAACTAGTGATTTTTATGGAAAACCACGACCACAATAGTATAACTTTGATATTTGACACTTACTTACTGTTAAAGAGGACTTAACAAGGAAAACATAGCAATTTGAATCACCCAAAATGAGTACACGAGTCAAAAGTTATGACCATTTAAAGTTAGCGAAACCAAAACGGCAAAACAGCCTAAATAGCATTCTGATCAGATTTTGATTTTGAAAGTCACCCTTCTGGTCCGATTCAAGTTGTCCGGAACGACGTTTACGTTCAAGAACAAAGAAGCTCGAGCCCTGAAAACGCTTTCTGAGTGATAATTTTCTTCAAATTCTTAACAGCCCATTTTAGACCAAAGTCACTATATTATAGTTATGATTTACTTAGACCAAAAGGTCTAATGACCTAAAGCCAAGACCACAACCATGGCTAAAGCCAAGGTTGAGTCTCAAGACCATGGTAACAATGACCAAGGTCACGGCAAAGCCACGGCTAAAGACCATATAACTTTTAAAGATCAAAAACTTATATATATGTTATCAAATACTACAATAGTAGGGAGCCTCATGTGAGGAGTTCATTAAGTAAGCCGTCGAGATGAGTTGTGGATTTACGAATTAAAGTGTCCTGGCTCCTCAAACGTTTACTCCATGACTTTTGAATTATGTCGGCCCGAACGGTAGTAAGAGATATACAAACTATACATGTTTCATAAACCATTTATATTCAAAGACTTACACTATATACTAAGTACTACATCATGAACTATATGCAAGACATATATAGGCAATTCTTCGTATTCTTAGACGTTACTCCAAACCTAAGTCGCAACGTTCTATTATAGGCTGCTCTTAGAGACTTTCGCGATTCGACTACCACTTTCATTTCTCATTACATAAGCTTAAGGTGAGTCATAGCCCCTACTCTTTTCATACTTGTTTTAACTCTTGGGGGGGATACATGCTCAACTACTTGCTTACTTGTACAAATACTCAAAACATTTATACTTGATTGTGTTATACTTGATTGGCATTGATGGATCTAAACACCTTGAACTTGTGTTAGATTGATACTTTGAATTATATCACTAAGTATGCGGAATCTACTTAGTAACACTTAGAAGTTTGATTGTGAGTAAGACAGTTGTATATAAACAATGTATGTAAACAAACAATTAGCTCCAATATTATTAATGATAATAATACGAGTGATCTTGATATCACTAGGGTTACACCTTGAAGCTCTAAGAAAAACGTATATCAAACCTTTAACCTAGGATCTCCTTTTATAGCACAAGGAGTCCTCTTCTACAAGATAAGTATAAAGCTAATAGAATAAGATATACACAAAATCTATTCTATATTTATCTAGACGCGTTTCCTAACAGTTATCTAATAAGCAGTGGTAATATATTGTTCTTGCAGTGGTAATGAGTTTCCACTGCAAGTACAATCTTCTGCAGTTGTAACTTCTTCTTTAGCCGTGGTAACTGTTAGCATAATTCCCAACAATCCTCCCCTAACTTATGATTAATACATAAATCAATAAGTTTCTTCAAGTAATCAATAAACATGAGGATATGGGAATTCTTCCAAACACTTATCTTCTTCTTAACTCTCTATCAGCTCTTATACTTTGATCATAAATCCTTTGCAGCAAATCATCTATGACTTCAGTTCTTTCCCAACACCTAAGCTTCACAGTTCTCATCACATCCAATACTCCAGCTCTCAATGGATATTCTTTCTCAACCAGCATAAAGACATCAACTCTATCTTGAGTAGAAACATGATGCACAGAACTTGAATCATAGAATTTCCACAAGGTTCTTTGATCATGAGCTTCAAATCTCCAATATCTATCACTTGGATTAGGTTCATATAATCTTCTGAAGTGAACCCATAATTCCTCAGCTTTGACATCAACAAGTTCTTCCTTCTTAAACTGATCTTGACCAATTCTCCACAAAGTATCCAAATCTTCTCTATCACAACATCTAACAATATCTTCAAAATCTCTGCAAATGTTTATGATACTTCCAGTTCTGATGATCTTCCAAGCAGCACCAAAATTATCAGAAAAGATTTCCCAACCAACTACTGGATATTTTGCTTGTAGAGGTTCAATGTTAAGCACATCAGTTTCTATGAACAACATGTTTGTAACTTGCTCTTCAGTAAACTTGCTAGGACCTTCTTCTTCTTGAGATGATTTCTGAGTCTTCAACTTCTTTGCTTCTTTTGATTCAAGACTCACTCCAGTCCTTTTTGTCTTCATAGATAATGGTTCTTGATTCATTGGAATGAATTTACTATCTTGTCTTTTGATTCTGTAGTAAATACCTTCAATCTGATCATGTGACATTCCTTTGAATTGACCCATCTTCATATTACCAACATGACAACAAAAAGTCTTCATCTCAGAGATAATCTGTGCCTTTGTAAGTTTCCTTGGCTTCTTTTGACCTTTTCTAGCATCTCCAATGATTTGGTCAAGAGCCTGCTGATTTTTCATTAGAATGAAATCTTTAAGTTGAGCAGACCTTTGTTCTTCATCCAAGGTTGTATTTGCAATCAATTCAATAGCCTTCTTCCTAATTATTTGATCATTGTTAATCAAATAATCAATTTCTTCTTCTGTAGGCACATAGGTAAATTCTGGAGGTTTCTCATATATAACAGTTGGTGAGACACTTGAAATAGGTTCTGCCATAACAGCTTCAAGTTTATCCAACCTAGTTGCTTCCATGAAACTAGCAACTTCATCTTCCTTAATTTTCTTATTTCTTTCATACTCTTCAGCTTGTTGTTGTTCAGCTAACCTATGATCAAAGTCAATCTGAGCTTGTTCAAACTTAGAAATCTTTCTTGTCACTTGATCTGAAGCAATTTCAATAGCCTTTCCTTTAACTAATCTTCTTCTGACAGCTTCTTCCTCTGCAGTGGTAATATCTTGACTAGCAGTGGGAACATTTTCACTTGCAGTGGTAAGATGTTGATCAGTGGAAACTTGTTCTGCTTCAGTGGAAATTGGTTGAGCAGTTCCAACTAAATCATCAAAGTTAAAACCTGCATCAGCATCCATATCTTCAAAATCCAATTTCCTCCCCTCAGTCTCAGCATCATCATCTTTTACTTGATCATCATCAGAATCAGGAAGCTCAGCAAACTCTTTATCAAAATTTTTACTCCTCCCCTTAAGCTCTGCATCAATATTCCTCCCCTGTTTGGAAGAATCTCCCAAATCTTTACTAGAACTTGCAGAAAACTCATCTGAATGTGAAGATGATGATAATACAACCTGAGATCTTTTCTTCTTGAGATTCTCAACTTCATTCTGCAATCTGTGAATCTCATCCTTTAATGTCTTCAGCTCTGTGGCATGTTGTTCTTTAGTCTATGCCAGATCTTTCTCCAGAGCTTGAACCTGCTTGACTAATTTTGTACAAATATCCATCAATTCAATATGTGACACATTGCCTTCATCACTTCCAGCTGTGTAACCTGCTGGGAGAGGTGAATCATGAGGCATTGATTCAGACTCTTCCCTAGTTGGACTAGGATGAAGCCTTGAACCACCACTGCTTGTTCCTAAACCAAATGGCTCAGCAACATACAATGTTGAGATGAAAGAAGTTGGCTGTTTAGACCTTCTCTCATAAGTGTGAGTGACAGCAGGGGTATGTTGAATTGGTGGAACAACAATATTGGGTGTATTTTGAGATACAACTGGGATTGATGCATCTTCACCCTGTACTTGAGAGATTTTAGCAAGCATTTGAGGTAAAAGTGGATGAATCTGCCCATTCCAAAGATCTGAAGCCTTATTCATATTTTGAAAAACTTTTGGCTTAAGAGTGGAAGGTTCATAAATTATGTTGTGAGGGTGCAGTTGAAACTCATTTAACACTGCTTGCACAAACCTTGGATACATCAAAAATTTATATGTACTCTTTACATTGCCTTTCATATTATTAAAAATAAACTTTGACCAATTGAAAGTCCTATCTGTTGCCAAACAAACCAAAGGATAAGCCATGGTTGATGCAAATTGTTCATAAGATGTTTTCTTAGGACTTAGGCAATGTAGAAGAGTATGTATCAAAAATCTCCAATGGGGACAAAAACATCCTTTTCTAAAAGTGACTTTTTGATCTGATGTATCATACCCCATTAAAGCAATATTTTTAAAAATTTCTGAATTAGGTAATGTGATGATACCATTGAGATCATCCAATTGGAGAATTCTCCTCAAGGATGACTCAGTAACATCAATAGTTACCCCATCAACTGTGGCTCTTAAAGCATCCACAAATTCTTGTGTGTCTCCCTGTTCAAGAGTTATGGTCTCCACAGTGTTCCAGAACTGTTTGATATGAGAGACATAAATTGTGGGATTAATAGTTAAGGCATACCTTATGTGAGTTGTATTTAGAAAATCCACAATCTGATGAAAAACAGGGCCACTCTTCTCATTCGACTATTGTAAGTAGGCCACTTGGTTGTGCTCCTCGACAAACTTTAGAATCGCCATGATATTTGTGAAAAAGAGAATGAAAGTGTTAGTAATCAAGATAAAAATCAAGCCGTATAATAATGAATTTATACTAATAGGGTTTGAAGAGGTTGCGCAATGTGAATTATCTTTAGAAAGAATTATCTTTGGAAAAAGAATAATTTATAATAAGTAAGAAGATAATTCACAAAAGATTTACCGTATTAATAAGGAAAGACGGTTATTTTACAACGGCTAGTAAAAAAATTAGATTACTGACACAACAGTTGTAACGGCTAGTCATCAGTGGAAAAATTTCTCTTGCAGTGGTAACTGATGAACTAGCAGTGGTAAAATTTTCACAAAAATATCAAAGAGCAGTGGTTAAGAAAACATGAAATTTAGCTGCTCTTATCATAGTTTTTAGCAAACTACCAGCTATCAACGGATTTGATATGTCTTTACCATTAGCCGTTTGCTATGGACTAGCCAACTCTTGATCACATGGATGTATGGTGAGTTGATAACCTAGTTTTTGGTAAACTATCAACCATAAACGGATTCGATTAGTCTTTACCAGTAGCCGTTTGCTCTGGACTAGTTGATTCTTATGTTGATTAGACATGGTGAATCAATAACCATTTGTTGTGTGTCTATGATACACACCTTATTACTCCAATGACTCCAAGAATATGGGTTGTATGCAACAACTTAAATTAACCTATAAAACTTAACTCAAAGTAACTTTTTAACCAAGTTACTATTCACAAAAATATCTTCCAAAAGTCAACCCTATAATTACCAAATTTACTCCTCCAACCTACCAAAACAAGTAGGAGTAAATATCCTTCATTAATTAGAATTCGACCTTGACTTTGCATATAAAAGGGGGCTTAACTTCTTTTATCTTTCATCAACAATATCCTGCAAGAAACATAATCCCATACAACATCATGAGTTGGTTTCCACTTATCTATATCTCCTCTGATGATTCTTCTGATGAGGAAATCAGCTACTACTCAGATTCTGAAGAACTGTCTTCTGGATGGAGTGGATATTTTCCACCAAAGTCTGCAACTGCCACATCTTCAAGCATGAAGCCAAATAAGATGATATCAGCTGATCCTGCTCCATCTCTTGAGTTTTATTCTAGCTCTTCATCAGATGATGACAATGACCCAACTTTTGATCTTTCCAGGGAACTCCCAAAGGCTCTTACCACAGCATTGACATCTGCAATAAACAACATGAAGTGGCCAGCTGTAGATAAGCCTACTCAAGCACCAAAGCCTCCCAAGCAAGTTCTGGGACTTGCTTGTCCAAGGAAACAACTCTCTTTTGATGACAAGAGAAAGAAAATTTCCAAAGGCAAGCATCAGTATGAGGGAAAAGGAAAGAAACCCATGGATTAGGGGTTAGGTTGTAGGTTCATGTCAGATGTGATGGTTTTCTTGTCTAGGTGATAGTGTTTTCATGATGGTTGTGATGTACTCTTGCTTAATAATCAATAAAAGTACTTTTCTGATCTTACTATTATCACCAATCCTTTCCACTGTTGTATGTTAATTACCACTGTGTACTTGATAAGTCTGCATACAAGTTAGTAGAAAACCATACATACAATACAAACAATATTAGTACCTAAAAAGTATCCTGCAACACTGAAAAGTATTTAGACATCAAAAGTTTATGGATTTAGCATCCCAATACCTGTTACCAAGTATTGAAACCTACCCACATCAAGCCCTTTTGTTAATAAATCAGCATAATTGTCATCAGTATGAATCTTGACAACATTAATAAGCTTTTTCTCAAAACAATCTCTAATAAAATGATGTCTAATTTCAATATGTTTAGTTTTAGTGTGTTGCACAGGATTTTTAATAATGCAAATGGTATTACTATTGTCTATATAGATAATGGTGTTCATGAAATTGTACCCATAGTCCAGTAATTGATTCTGAAGCCAAAGGATTTGAGCACAACAACTAGCAGCTGCAACATATTCTGCTTTAGTGGTTGAAGTAGCCACCATAGTTTGCTTCTTGCACTGCCATGACACCAATCTACATCCAAGAAATTGACATCCTCCAGTAGTCGATCGTCTATCCAAACTTGCACCAGCATAGTCACTATCTGAGTAAGTGATCAATTCCATTGGAGAGTCTCTTGGATACTATAATCCTAAATTTGGATAAGTCTTCAAGTATCTAAAAATCTTTTCCACTGCTGTCATATGTGATGTCTTTGGAGTCACTTGAAATCTTGCACAAGCACATACAGCAAACATGATGTCTGGCCTTGATGAAGTAAGATACATCAGGGAACCAATCATAGATCTGTAAGTGTGAACATCAACATTAACACCACTTGCATTCTTCAACAATAAGTGAGTGGTCTTGTCAGCAGGGGTATTGGAAGATTTTGCATCAGTAAACTTGAACTTCTTAATAATTTCAGCCACATACTTGTCTTGGCTGATAAATATGCCTTCCTTACTCTGTTGTACTTGTAGCCCCAAAAAGAATGTAAGTTCTCCCATAGAACTCATTTGAAATTCATCTTTCATTAGCTTCTCAAATTCTTTGCACATCTCTTGTTTAGTGGATCCAAAGATAATATCATCAACATATACTTGCACAAGTAAGATATCACCCTTGTCTTTCTTGATGAACAAAGTTTGATCAATTTTACCTCTATGAAACCCATTATTCAATAAATGATTAGCTAAGGTTTCATACCACTTCCTTGGAGCCTGATGTAAGCCATAAAGAGTCTTAACCACTTTATAAACTTTATTTGGATGGTGAGGATCTTCAAAGCCTGGAGGTTGAGAGACATATACCTCCTCATCAATAGTTCCATACAGAAAGGCACTCTTAACATCCATTTGATAGACTGTAAAGCCCATAAATGATGCATAGGCTAAGAACAATCTAATAGCCTCAATCCTTGCAACAGGAGCAAACACTTCTTCATAATCAATACCCTCCTCTTTAGTATATCCTTGAGCAACCAATCTAGCTTTGTTCCTGATTACAATGCCTCTTTCAACTTTCTTATTTCTGAAAACCCATTTAGTACCAATGACCTTCATTCCATCAGGCAAGTCACAAAGAACCCAAACCTTTTGAAGTTTAAACTGCAACAACTCTTCTTGCATAGCTTCAACCCAGCTAGATTCTCCTAGAGCCATATATACATTCTTAGGCTCTATTTGTGAGAGAAAGCAGAAAAACAAACACTCATTCTTCTGGCTATGTTTCTTGGACTCATACACTTCACTTATGAACCCATGAATGTAAGCTTTCTTTGTCTGTCTTCTAGTCTTCACACCTGATTGAAGTTCACCAATAACATTATCAAGTGGATGCACTTTGTGAATGGTAGACTGTGATGTGCTAGGAATATCATATGTTGTAGGCATGTTTGAGATCTCTACATCATCACTTGGTGATTCTTGAGAAGTATTATCCACATTTGGACTTACAGTGGAAACTTTTGGTGTAGCAGTGGGAATTGAGTTACCACTGCTAGTAGGAATTTCTTTATTCACACCATCTACATCACTTGGTTTTTCAGAATTATCACCAAAGTCCCAAAGTGGCATAACAATTTGATCTTCATCATCTTTGTAAGCTTCATCTTCATCAATGAATTCTTCTGAATCTTCAAGATCTTTATCACCAGTACTTGAAGTGAGAGGAACATAATTCATTGTGGTTGATAATGTTTCAAGATCAAATAGCCAATCTGGACCTGAACCTGTCATGTTTGCTTTATTTTCAAGAAACTGAACATGCAAGTTCTCTTCAATCTTCTTTGTTCTTAGATTATAGACTCTAAAAGCCTTGCTAACCATAGAGTATCCAACAAAGAAGCCTTCATCTGACTTTTCTTCAAATTTGCCCAGATGATCAATGGTATTGAGAATAGTAACATGACACCCAAACGGCCTCATAAACTCCAAAGTAGGAGGTCTTCCTCTGAACAACTCATAAGGTGTCTGGTTCTTTGTTTTGACCACTAAAACTCTATTTTGAATGTAACAAGCAGTGTTAACTGCTTCAGCCCAAAAAGTTACTGGAAGCTTGGAATCAGCTAACATGGTTCTAGCAGCCTCAATTAGTGTTCTATTTCTTCTTTCAGCAACTCCATTTTGTTGAGGAGTTCTTGCAACACTAAATTCTCTTTTAATACCTTTATCTCTGCAGAAATCATCCATAACTTTATTCTTGAACTCTGTCCCATTGTCACACCTGATGATCTTGATTTTCTTTTCAAATTGATTTTCAACTTGAGTGATGAAAATCTTAAGGATGCCTGTGGTTTCATCTTTGGTACTTAAAAAGAAAACCCATGTGAATCTACTGAAGTCATCAGTTACAACAAGACAATATTTCTTTAAATTGATGCTGCTCACAGAGGTAGGACCAAACAAGTCCATGTGCAGCATAAAGAGTGGATGATTGATATAATTGAATGCCTTGGTTTTGCATGAAGCTCTGTGTTGCTTTCCTTTGAGACAGGCAACACAAGTTTGGTCATTTTCAAATCTTTTCTCTGGTAATCCTCTGACAAGGCCATCTTTTACAATCTTGTTGATGGTCTTAAAGTTAACATGACCAAGTCTTCTATGCCAAAGCATTGATTCATCCAAAGTGGCTTTAGCAAGCAAGCAAGTAGCATCATTATTAGCCACTATGTTCTGCATATCAATGCTATACAAATTTCCTTTTCTAGGGATTTTAAGCAAAATATCACATTCTTCTGGAAGCTTATAATCCTTAGATAAGATATAGCATTCATCTTCTGTGAATAGAACTCTATGCTTTTTGTCACACATCTGTGACACACTGAAGAGGTTGTACTTGAGTTCTTTCACATACTGCACATCTTCAAAATCAATGTTTCCAGCCTTGATTGTTCCTTTGCCAGAAACTTTGCCACCAATTCCTCCTCCAAAACTGACAAATTGTCCATCATAAGGTTGAAAGTCTGAAAGATAAGACTTATTGCCAGTCATGTGCCTGGAACATCCACTGTCTGAGTATCCTTGATCATTAGTAGTCTTTGAATGTCCCTGTACACAAAATAAAGGAATTAGTTCCTTTTGGGGACCCAAGCCACAAATGACTTGGATCTGCCTCGTGTATCAATATAATTATATCTATCAAAGGTCATTGATACACCATTAGGATTGTTTGAGGTGATGGTTCCTTTTGGTTTCCATTCCCAACGTGCTGAGGCCTTAATAGCATTTCCCACATTTACCCTTTTCTTGTTAACAGACCTACCAGTGGTAACCTTTGGCCTTGCAGTGGTAACTGCTGCCTTAGCAGTGGAAACTGCTGGCTTAGAAATTTTAGGTACCCACTTCTGATTATGGTTACATTTCTTTTCAAAATAGGTCTTTTTCCCTGTTTGAGTAGATTTAACAAAAGTAGTAACAGGAGGCTTAGGGTAAACTCTGTTGTTATGTCTGGCAGTGGCAACTGCTGGTCTAGCAGTAGAAATAGGTTTGATGCCAGAATGAAGCAAAACAGATCTGGGAATCATCTTACTAAGTGGATTACGGTGAGTCAAGTTATTAGCATTGTTTCTATTCACCCAAGTATTCCCAAACACTTCCCTTCTTCCCAAGTGGTAGGTACAGTCTTTAGCTAAATGGTCAAAGCTACCACATATATGACAGGGTTTGTTATTGAACACAAAGTTACTACCAAATTGCCTAGATTTGACATGATTCCAACTCCTCATATTGCCTCTAGGAGTTGGTGATCTACTTCTGTACATCTCTGCATATCTAGTAGTGGGCCTAGTAAACTTAGGTTGTGACCTAGGCTTCTCTTTGACTACCTCAGGAATACCTTTCTTATCCTCCACTTTAATATTTTCAGGAGTACTAGGTTTAGACTCAACATTCAAACTATCATCTTTAAGAGATGAGTCACTAGCACTATCAAATATATCAACCTCAACCTGAACCTTTTCAATTTCAACTGGTTTAACAAACTTTGGTCCATAGGTCATAGGTAGATCCTGAAATTCTTCTAAACCTGTGTGAGCTAAGTCAATACCAGGAGGTGCTGGAACACCTCTTAGAGGTGGTGGAACAGTTTTGTATCCAAGACCTGATTTAGCTTTGCTCACAATTTGGGCTTCCCAAATTTTATCAATACTCTTTGATTGATGATCCAGTGTTTGCTTAGTTATCATTATATTCTCACTAGCCACTTTAACCTTTTCTAGTTCTTCTCTAAGAACCTTATTAACAGCAACCTGATAATCTAAGTCTCTTCTTAATACTGCAATATCATCATTGAACTTAGATTCATTAGCCCTATAATGCTCTAATTGAGTTTCTAAAACACTTAGGCCTCTTTTATGATTTGATAAGTTATAATTAGTATGAGTTAACTCAATGTGTTGCTCATTAAATTGTGCTTTAAGTTTCTTATACTCTTTTAAGGCCTTACAAGATTTAGAACAAGCATTATCAATTTGTACCTCAGAGTCAGAAAAAGCCATTAGTGCCACCATTGTAGACTCTGAATCATCTTCCTCTTCCTTAGTCATAAAGCTCCAATCAAAGCTCACTCCATCAATAGCCAATAGCCCCTTTGGCTCATCAGTAGTAGGTTCCTTCTTCTTGTCCTGCTTGTACCAAGTTGACCTGTTGTCAGTCTTCCTTGGCTTCCTACACTCTCTGGCAAAGTGCCCCTTCTTATGACAATTGTAGCACTCCACCTTCTTCTTGTCAAAACCTACTGTTTCATTACCACTGATGTTGATCTTTCTTCCAGTCTTCTTCCAAAACTTCTTTGTCCTCAAGCTTAGTAATGCCACTTGCCATTTAATGTCCATCTCTTCCATATCATCTTCATCAATTTGATCCAGATCCTCATGATTGAGAATTGAACCACCCACTTGACTAGATATAAAGGCATAAAAGGTAGTATCACTAAGCCCTGCAATCTGTTTCTTTGAGCTAACAGTGGAAACACTTCCACTACCAGTGGAAACAGCAATGTTAGCACAGTCATCATCACTATCACTTTCTTCATCTGAACTGTCATCAAGAGATGATGATATAAGTGCTACACTTCCTGAACTAGAACTTATTTTGCCAGCTTTCTTCAGTCTTTGTTCAATAACTTTGAAGTTATTGTACAAATCATTAAGTTTCATGGTCTCCAACTCTGGCTTATCTTCCCACACAGCAACATTTGTTCCAAACTCAGAGGGTAAGCTTCTCAAGAACTTTAGATTAAGGTCTTCTCTTTCCACCTAAATTCCAAAAACAATGAGTTGAGAAACAATCTTTTGTAGCCTTGTGAAAATGCTATCAAGAGATTCATTACTAGATGAACCAAAGTTTTCATAAGTTTGCTTCAGCAGAGTCTTTTGAGTCTTCTTAGTGGAATCATTACCACCAAAAACTTCACAGATCTCATCAAAAAGAGTCTTTGCAGTCTTGAACTTGCTGAATGCTACAACTTGATCTCTGGGAAGTGTCATCAGCAACAGACCCCTGGCCTTCAAATCATTCTTCAGTTGAAGTCTTTCATCATTAGTAACAGGTCCAGTGTTGACCTTAATTACTTCCTTGCCATTAACCATCTCTGAAGTAGAAATTGGTTTGAAAGAATTTCCAACCATAATAATCTCCCAGAGTATGTAGTCTTGGACCATAAAGAATTGTTCTATCATCAGCCTCCACATCTCAAAGTCATTCAACTTAAGCTTTGGAAGCTTAGCAGCAATGTTTGAGTTACTGGTTTCTGTCTCCATTGAGTCTTCTGAGTGAACTTGAGTCTTCTAAATCAAAGTATCAAAGCCTGGCTCTGATACCACTTGATGGATCTAAACACCTTGAACTTGTGTTAGATTGATACTTTGAATTATATCACTAAGTATGCGGAATCTACTTAGTAACACTTAGAAGTTTGATTGTGAGTAAGACAGTTGTATATAAACAATGTATGTAAACAAACAATTAGCTCTAATATTATTAATGATAATAATACGAGTGATCTTGATATCACTAGGGTTACACCTTGAAGCTCTAAGAAAAACGTATATCATACCTTTAACCTAGGATCTCCTTTTATAGCACAAGGAGTCCTCTTCTACAAGATAAGTATAAAGCTAATAGAATAAGATATACACAAAATCTATTCTATATTTATCTAGACGCGTTTCCTAATAGTTATCTAATAAGCAGTGGTAATATATTGTTCTTGCAGTGGTAATGAGTTTCCACTGCAAGTACAATCTTCTGCAGTTGTAACTTCTTCTTTAGCCGTGGTAACTGTTAGCATAATTCCCAACAGGCATTATACTTGAATGCGTTATACATGATAATTATACTTGATTGCGTTATACATACTTGTTACACTATACTTGCTTAATTTAAATACAAGATTTGTATTTACGTACATACACAATACTCTATGCTGTCAAAGGAGAGGTATTAATAGTACTAGTATGGGCCTACACCCCCCACCCAAGTCCAAGATTCGAGACGTTGGGTGACATGTACTATTTGGGATGGTGGTTCCCCGCCTATGGGTCCAAAATGACGTGACCATGGGTGAATATAATCTTTAGAAACTATATATTAGCAGTGGGTTGTAAACACACAGGTTGCAAGTCTCTTATGGCGGGACCTGCAACTGAGTGGATTCACGATGCCTTTGCTGTGCGAATATTCTTTTAAAGCTTTTCAACTGTTTTAAGACAAACTCTATGAACTCACCAACCATTGTGTTGACACTTTAGCATGTTTATCTCAGGTTAGTAAGGCGATAGCTAGTGCGTGGAACTTAGAGTCAAGATGCATATTCTGAAGACTTACGCTTTTTATCATTTACCATTCAAAACATTTTGTATACATTTATGTATCATACTTTGGAATCTCATGTTTGTAACTTTGAATTCATTAATCGAATGGCAACTTTTCAAAACGTCTCATTTAGAGTTCGTTTTCTATAACTTCTACTTTGTATTATGAAGTAGCACCCCTATGACACAGTCTTCCGCTGCGGTATTTTGGGGGTGTTACAGATTGGTATCAGAGCCTTGGTTATAGAGAACTAGGTTGCATTTAGTGCCTAGACTATAACTGCTATATACGTTAGGACACTCCTCTTTATTTGCCTTACACACACTACATACACATACGCTTTTTGGTTAGAGGTTTGCTTAGTTCCACGCTGTTAGATGATGTGACTTTAGTATTATAAGGAGCCCCAGAGATTAGCCGAGTCATTAGAAACATGGAGCTCAGTAATAACTAATTAGTTAACTTGATCTTGTGACAGTTCTTGTTTGATGAGACACAAGATTTGAGTTAAATAATATTATTGCTTAGCTTTAGGGATTTGATGACTTGATTATCTTACTATCGGCCTCAGAAGGCGGATTTTGTGTCGGAAATTCTTAAGTAGGATGATTTAGAATCTCCTTATTTAAATGGATTGGGACGCCTCTTCAGTTAAATAAAGAAATTGTAAATCACCGAACCATAAGTTTATGAGACCTTACTTGCATAAATTTGGACGCTTCTTTATGTAAGTAATGTGTTATAAATAAGTGGGCTTATTCACATCCGATACAACTCCTTAACCAGAATCTTAGACGAATCAGAGTAAACACCAATATATTAGAGATCCCAAATTCTCTTAGACACACCGTAAGTAGTTAACATCAACTGAACTTCGGGACGAAGTTCTTCTTAAGGGGTAGAGACTGTAACAATTCGCAATTTCAGTTTAACTTTTATTCCCGAAAATTTTACTATTCACTTTTTACTATTCACTTTTCACTATTCATCTCAGAAATTTTTATTTCATATTCTCGTAAGTTAAACTATTTTAACGATAATCCGAGAGTTTGACGCTCGTCGGATCATTTCTGCAAAAATCACAAAGCCGTGTCCGAGATTTACTTTTAGGTTTAAACGTCCTTCCAGCATCCCGATATATCCATAAAACATTATAAACAATAGAAATATGATTTTCTATCATTTTAGGACAATTCCAAAAGTTTTGGAATTTTACGTTTTTCAGTTCAGCGTTTTACGCGAATTACGTGTTTTAGACCCGTGTTTCCAGTTTTTAGCAGGGTTTTAGTACCCGATAGAATCTACCACTCATTTTATATTTTATTATGGACTATATTGACATGTTTAACAATACTTTCAAGTTTCATATTTTTACGATACCCGGTTTTACGTTTTGAGGCTTAATCATTTACGGTTAGCTTTTTACGGAGTCAAAACTAGCTACATACTTAGGATAATACCATCAAAAGTCCACACCTTGTTCTCCAAGTTCATGAACCGCCACTAGGGGGGCATTCACACTTGTGGTTAAATCTTGACCATTGATTCTTTAGATCATTACTTAATTACAACTTTGTCACCAAGTTTATGTAATTTCCTAGTAAGCTTCCTAACCTCCTCATTCATAGTATAAATAGCAAGCTAATCCCTTCCTTTCTTCATCACCAAAAACGCCACAAGATCAATACATAGCACCATGATCCTTTGATCTTCAAACTACAAGTTACACTACAAAGTTCAATGTCTTAGTATTCTCTACCTAGTTCTTAAGTTTGTTTGGTGATTCCATGGTTGAATTAAGAGCTACACAAGGTTACTAGGGCTGAAGTTAAATGGTTTTCACAAGGGTTATATCAAGGCTAGCAAGGGTTACAAGAGTTGTGGTAAAGGGTTTACAAGCATAGGTTTAGTGTCCTAGTTCTATACTTGACTTCCTTTCTTAAGTGAAAGCCAAAAGTTGTAAGAAACCCTTATACACTTTCTTGCTCAATATCATTTTCATGCTCTTTGTGTTCTTTTCATGCTATATATGTTCTTGTTATTGTGTTCATGATGTTTAAAAATGGATAAAACGAGTATTGGTATACATATGTTAACTTATGACAAGCAAACTAGTGATTTTTATGGAAAACCACGACCACAATAGTATAACTTCGATATTTGACACTTACTTACTGTTAAAGAGGACTTAACAAGGAAAACATAGCAATTTGAATCACCCAAAACGAGTACACGAGTCAAAAGTTATGACCATTTAAAGTTAGCGAAACCAAAACGGCAAAACTGCCTAAATAGCATTCTGATCAGATTTTGATTTTGAAAGTCACCCTTCTGCTCCGATTCATCAAAAAGTTAAAACACGAAAGTTGTCCGGAATGACGTTTTCGTTCAGGAACAAAGAAGCTCGAGCCCTGAAAACGCTTTCTGAGTGATAATTTTCTTCAAATTCTTAACAGCCCATTTTAGACCAAAGTCACTATATTATAGTTATTATTTACTTAGACCAAAAGGTCTAATGACCTAAAGCCAAGACCACAACCATGGCTAAAGCCAAGGTTGAGTCTCAAGACCATGGTAACAATGACCAAGGTCACGGCAAAGCCACGGCTAAAGACCATATAACTTTTAAAGATCAAAAACTTATATATATGTTATCAAATACTACAATAGTAGGGAGCCTCATGTGAGGAGTTCATTAAGTAAGCCGTCGAGATGAGTTGTGGATTTACGAATTAAAGTGTCCTGGCTCCTCGAACGTTTACTCCATGACTTCTGAATTATGTCGGCCCGAACGGTAGTAAGAGATATACAAACTATACATGTTTCATAAACCATTTATATTCAAAGACTTACACTATATACTAAGTACTACATCATGAACTATATGCAAGACATATATAGGCAATTCTTCGTATTCTTAGACGTTACTCCAAACCTAAGTCGCAACGTTCTATTATAGGCTGCTCTTAGAGACTTTCGCGATTCGACTACCACTTTCATTTCTCATTACATAAGCTTAAGGTGAGTCATAGCCCCTACTCTTTTCATACTTGTTTTAACTCTTGGGGGGGATACATGCTCAACTACTTGCTTACTTGTACAAATACTCAAAACATTTATACTTGATTGTGTTATACTTGATTGGCATTATACTTGAATGCGTTATACATGATAATTATACTTGATTGCGTTATACATACTTGTTACACTATACTTGCTTAATTTAAATACAAGATTTGTATTTACGTACATACACAATACTCTATGCTGTCAAAGGAGAGGTATTAATAGTACTAGTATGGGCCTACACCCCCCACCCAAGTCCAAGATTCGAGACGTTGGGTGACATGTACTATTTGGGATGGTGGTTCCCCGCCTATGGGTCCAAAATGACGTGACCATGGGTGAATATAATCTTTAGAAACTATATATTAGCAGTGGGTTGTGAACACACAGGTTGCAAGTCTCTTATGGCGGGACCTGCAACTGAGTGGATTCACGATGCCTTTGCTGTGCGAATATTCTTTTAAAGCTTTTCAACTGTTTTAAGACAAACTCTATGAACTCACCAACCATTGTGTTGACACTTTAGCATGTTTATCTCAGGTTAGTAAGGCGATAGCTAGTGCGTGGAACTTAGAGTCAAGCTGCATATTCTGAAGACTTACGCTTTTTATCATTTACCATTCAAAACATTTTGTATACATTTATGTATCATACTTTGGAATCTCATGTTTGTAACTTTGAATTCATTAATCGAATGGCAACTTTTCAAAACGTCTCATTTAGAGTTCGTTTTCTATAACATCTACTTTGTATTATGAAGTAGCACCCCTATGACACAGTCTTCCGCTGCGGTATTTTGGGGGTGTTACAGCCTTAACTATTAATCCCACAATCTATGTCTCTCATATCAAACAGTTCTGGAACACTGTGGAGTCCATAACTCTTGAACAGGGAGACACACAAGAATCTGTGGATGCTCTAAGAGCCACAGTTGATGGGGTAACTATTGATGTTACTGAGTCATCCTTGAGGAGAATTCTCCAATTGGATGATCTCAATGGTATCATCACATTACCCAATTCAGATATATTTGCCAATATTGCTTTAACGGGGTATGATACATCTGAACAAAAAGTCACTTTTTGAAAAGGATGTTTTTGTCCCCATTGGAGATTTTTGATTCACACTCTTTTACATTGCCTAAGTCCTAAGAAAACATCTTATGAACAATTTGCATCAACCATGGCTTATCCTTTGGTTTGTTTGGCAACAGATAGGACTTTCAATTTTTCAAAGTTTATTTTCAATAATATGAAGGGCAATGTAAAGAGTCAATATAAATTTTTGATGTATCCAAGGTTTGTGCAAGCAGTGTTAAATGAGTTTCAACTACGACCTCACAATAGAATTTATGAACCTTCCACTCTTAAGCCAAAAGTTTTTCAAAATATGTCTAAGGCTTCAGAACTTTGGAATGGGGAGGTTCATCCACTTTTGCCTCAAATGCTTGCTAAAATTTCTCAAGTACAGGGTGAGGATGCACCAATCCCAGCTGCATCTCAAAACACACCCACTATTGTTGTTCCACCAATTCAACATACCCCTGCAGTCACTCACACTTATGAGAGAAGGTCTAAACAGCCAACTTCTCTCATCTCAACATTGCATGTTGCTGAGCCTTTTGGTTTAGGAACAAGCAGTGGTGGTTCAAGGCTTAATCCTAGTCCAACTAGGGAAGAGTGATGCGTGGGAATCGCACCTTGCTTTACCTCTCGAGGGATCTCGAGAAGCTTACAACCCCCACCAGGCAGTGTACCTGATCGTTGTAGTATAGTATAGTGACAAGTACCGGGGGATTGATCGTTCAGCTTAGGAATAGTGTCGCTAGGATTAGAAAACCTAATTAATAGTTCTAAAGGTGAGAGATGATTATTTTTGTATTTTTATATTTTTACGAAAGCAAGTAAAATCTCGGGTTTTGGAAGAGTGGGCGGAATTAGTTGCTATTCAACTAACCCAAAACTAAGATGCAATCAAAATAAAATACTAAAAATGAAAATAAACTAATTTATACTAAGGTTGTGAGCAGTAATTGGAGAAATTGTGTTTACTTAGACTTCACTACTCCCTAGATATCTTTTACACGTTAATTACTTGTTACACTTGTATGGATGACGGATTATATTCCTTAATACCATTCGTGGGGTGGCATACATAACTCCCCAATTCTATGAGCTCTTATCTCCTCCTACACCATGACCCAGCACAACTATAGGGATTGTAAACAGTGGCTCATGCATTAAATACAACCAATAAAGACCTAGTACGCCTCGGTTCATGTTTCTTAAGACGTTCAAGCATGTTACCATTTGGAGATCTGCCAGTTTTCTTAAGCCTAACATATAAAATCATTCATCCAAGACAAGAATAGACAAGTAATCAACACATAATCAACATCTAGGTTTCATTAGATCTAAGCAAACACAAAAGAGATCTAGCCTAGCATAGTAGAATTGAGACAAGAACAAGATATAAACAACCAACACATAGACATATTGATTGAATTGGAAGAACACTTATCTCAATTACAATGCAAGGTCTCAAGGGTTTGGAACCCTTGAAAAACCTGTAAAAGATACACCAAATTCGTCTTTAGGGTTTCACCAAAACTTCTCTCCTTTTAATGAAAAAACAAGAAAACTATATATAGGAAAAGTAGGCTGACGGCGTCAAGAGTTACATGTGACGCCGTCACCTCGCCGCCATATACTTCCTCGGACGGCCTTGATCTACTTATGACGGCCTATGTGACGCCGTCATGAACCACGGTATTTTATTCTTGCCACTTTGACGTCGTCATGAGGGCGTTTGACGTCGTCACCACCTTCGGTATTTTAATCTTCATGTCTGACGCCGTCAAGATATTACTCTTGACGCCGTCACCTTGTATCTTCAGCATGGAAATTTGGTACTTTGCCGTTTTCTTCACTTTTATGCTCCAAAAACGTCCAAAATGGCTTCTTTTCCAGAATTCACTCTCCAAACACCTAAAATCACAAAAGAAACGATTTAGGGCAATATTTGATCAAATAAAGTCGGATTCGGGCTTAAATGACCCCCTAAAAACGGATCATTTTTCGCCTCATCATATACCCTTACACTTGAGATTTGCTTGTCCTCAAGCAAATGCGCTTTTATTCTTCTTAAAAGACAAGTTAGGGGTCATTTAACACTAATATAAAAGTAATTACAACAAATAATCATTCCACTAAAGACCAATAGACAAGCACGGAGGTCATACACAAGCACCTCACAAATAGTGTTTAGATACTCACATCTCTCGGGTGTAATAAAGTAATATAACATTATGGAAATGGAAGATATCTCTCACTACCTGTCATAGCAAAATAGATTACCATAGGCTTGGGAAAGGATCAAACCTCCACCACATGGCGTAAGCACCTAGGATAAACTATCAAAGAGGTCTTTTAAAAGGGTTGTAACGTTAGGTGTAGGGATATGAATTACACGGTTTTGCGGGATAAAGGAAATTTTACTGGTGGCGAGTTAACAATCTTGATTAATTACATGTACAAGATGGCGTTGCTAAGCCAAGACTAGACTCGACTTAAGCTAATAAATGAAAAATAACAAAAACATAAAATAAACATAGAATAAAAAGGGGATGGTAGTCCGTATGTTTTTTCTCTTTTTCTTTTCTATTTTTTTTTTTTTTTTTTTTTTTTTTTTGCATACACTCTTACCCTACCATCCAAAATAATACATCATAGGGGTATGAACGTTCCCCTTACACTTGAATCTTTACATACTTTACATTAAACTATTCTAATGACTCGAATTAAGAAAATCAAAACACTTGGAGCACTTTTAAGATTAACGTACATATGGGGGTAATATATTATGTTCTTCCCCATTACTCCATAAAATAAGTACTTACCCATGAGTCCCAATCGTCCCAAAACAATATGTACAAGGATATGACTCGACTTAGCAACCATGTAATCAATTAGAAAGTTAACTTAGGGTTTAACAAATAACAATAATGCACTAAAAATGAGCGCATACACGGAAGGCTAAGGCGATTTGGGTGTACATTTAAGTGGGGTGTAACAAATTCTTCCTTTAAGTAAGATGCTTAAAGTTAGAAACGAAAAGATAGGCTCGGAGGGGTGTACTAGGGGTTTCGTGTACTAAAAATGAGTACAACGTTAAGGGTGTGGTAAAAATTAGTTTACTTAACTAGCCAAGTAATATGACTTAAATGGTCAAGTAATTATAATACGGGTTTAACACAAGGGTGATCCTAATGCCTCTTATCATGTAGTAAATCCTACCACACGAATGTAGTCTCACTAGCGGTCTCAGAATGCATCACTAACGCAAGTTCTAGAATCTAAATGCTACCGGTACACTCATAAGCACTAATAATGAATGCTTTTCCTATCAAATCTAAAGGCGAACCTCACATTTTTGGGTGGAAAATTTTTCTGAATATACGGTTATGTGCTAGTCATACAATCTCCTATCCATGAGACGCTTGCTATGGCTAAAGTTTCACTCCTAAATGTTGTAAAAAATTTTAAATTTGGCGCTAAAATTACACTAACAAGTATTTCTCATAGTTTTATTACACATCTACTATCAAACAAAACAAACTCAAGCGAAAGTGCATATGTAAGGTATCATCTTTTTACCCTCCCCTTACACTTAGGATGAACATTGTCCCCAATGTTCAAGTAAAGAATGTAAAAGTTAAGAGGTAAAGAGAATGAAATCAAATACTCCCCTGATTCGCTCGGTATGGATTATAGGTTGGCCAGGTTAAATCTTCCTCCAAGAAAACGAACAATCAAAGCTTCCCTTCCAGAATATAAATCATCTTCTTGTCATAAATAACCTGTAAATCCTGACAACAATAGACAAGGCAACCTCGCGTAAAATCGGCGGCATCCTATATATGTTACTAAATCCTAGAAAACAAAGTAAGATATAATGCTTGTGGAATGAAGTTTGCAGATTTCCTGGAGATTATAAAACTTAATAATTCACAAAAACCATAAGACTCCGTTAGAAAAACAAAACCGGTAAAATTTCCAGATTTTAACTCCTGACGCCGTCAAGAGCAATACTCTGACGCCGTCAGAATGGACCTGCAGAAATTCTTATGTTAAGTTTCCGGAAAATTTCTGGAAAAACTTTGTCCTACTTCCTGGAAAATCCTGCAAAACTTCATTATGACTCAATACAAGCATTTGACTCTAACAAATACGAATATACATGTTCATTAAATATTGTGGAGAATCATGATCGGTTTGTTTCTTAAAAACATATTTGGGGTTTCCCCTTACACTTATCTTTTGCAAAAATACCTTTAGGTTGAAGTTAAGACTAGGCCAAACAACATAATAAAGTATTTCCACATTTTAATTGAGAAACATGATCAACCAACAATAAAAATAAAACATGCATACGGAAGCAAATAACAATCAAACAAATAAAAATCACACAAAACATGGGTTGCCTCCCAAGAAGCGCTTTTCTTTATTTACGAGTCTTGTAGCTAGACTCAAAGTCATGGGTTACTACGTGATTTTATTATTGGTTCCACTCTCCGATTGTAAGTATTCCTTGTAGAAACCAATCACCTTTTTCTCAATCGCCCCCATAATCATTTGGGCAAATTCTTCATCAACTTTATACCTTGGTCCAAGGGCCAAGCAATCCTTGTAGTAAAGACTCCTTTTTTCCCATACATAATCCATGCCCCTTTTCTTATCCTCCTCATCAATATCCTCAAAAGCACCAACGTTGTCCTGATCAAGACGAGATATAAAGCGAAATTCTTTCATCCTATTGGGCATCCTATAGGTGATATTATCGGTGTTACTTGCGAATCGGATCGTACCTTCTATCTCATCATATTCTAACTTAGACTCCTCAACAAATGGTTTGCCAAACACAACATTTGATAATCGACAATCAATGACATTAGCAAGATCCTCCACAATCATAAAGTCGGTGACAAAAGTGAAATTACCAACAAAGACACGTAAACCTTTAACTCTCCCGACAAAGTTAGAAACTCCACCGGGGTACTTGGGATCCCTTCTAGGTTCAAGTCTCGTGTTCACTATATCATTATAAACCGTTGAGGACATAATGTTGATTGGAGATTTAAAGTCAGTGTAAGCATTGCTAATATGCCTATATCCAATCATACATGGTATCTTAGCATTCTTAGGATCGCCTCTCTTGATCTTAGGTTCAATCATGGTGAAGGGAGATCGCGGGTTATCAATAAGATTATTATAGTATGCAATCTCCTCCTTAGTGGGGTATAGATTAAAGTAGTCGTTAAGCCTCGGATCCATTTCCTCCTCTTCTAGTCTCTCAACAATACTCACAAAGTCATTAGGCCCTAGGTCCTTATTTGAATACAAGGCGGTTGCTAGGTCACTAAATGTATGTTCGAGTTCAATCTTAATCAACCTATTAAGCTCTCTAAGCTCCCTAATCTCACTCTCAATTTGTCCACGTAACACAGCCACTTCACTAGGGGAAAGGGGTGGATTCGCGTTTTCCATAATGGTCAACGGAATAGTCAATGAGGTTAATTTACTAACAGAGGCACAAAGAAATAAGATAAACTAAAGAAGACCTAAAAAAAATAAAAATAAAAATCTTACTAGAAAGGAATCTAGCAAGTAGACCTAATAAAAAGAAATCCTAACCTAGACAATAACTATTTCCCCGGGCTGCGGCGCCAAAAACTTGATGCGTGGGAATCGCACCTTGCTTTACCTCTCGAGGGATCTCGAGAAGCTTACAACCCCCACCAGGCAGTGTACCTGATCGTTGTAGTATAGTATAGTGACAAGTACCGGGGGATTGATCGTTCAGCTTAGGAATAGTGTCGCTAGGATTAGAAAACCTAATTAATAGTTCTAAAGGTGAGAGATGATTATTTTTGTATTTTTATATTTTTACGAAAGCAAGTAAAATCTCGGGTTTTGGAAGAGTGGGCGGAATTAGTTGCTATTCAACTAACCCAAAACTAAGATGCAATCAAAATAAAATACTAAAAATGAAAATAAACTAATTTATACTAAGGTTGTGAGCAGTAATTGGAGAAATTGTGTTTACTTAGACTTCACTACTCCCTAGATATCTTTTACACGTTAATTACTTGTTACACTTGTATGGATGACGGATTATATTCCTTAATACCATTCGTGGGGTGGCATACATAACTCCCCAACTCTATGAGCTCTTATCTCCTCCTACACCATGACCCAGCACAACTATAGGGATTGTAAACAGTGGCGCATGCATTAAATACAACCAATAAAGACCTAGTACGCCTCGGTTCATGTTTCTTAAGACGTTCAAGCATGTTACCATTTGGAGATCTGCCAGTTTTCTTAAGCCTAACATATAAAATCATTCATCCAAGACAAGAATAGACAAGTAATCAACACATAATCAACATCTAGGTTTCATTAGATCTAAGCAAACACAAAAGAGATCTAGCCTAGCATAGTAGAATTGAGACAAGAATAAGATATAAACAACCAACACATAGACATATTGATTGAATTGGAAGAACACTTATCTCAATTACAATGCAAGGTCTCAAGGGTTTGGAACCCTTGAAAAACCTGTAAAAGATACACCAAATTCGTCTTTAGGGTTTCACCAAAACTTCTCTCCTTTTAATGAAAAAACAAGAAAACTATATATAGGAAAAGTAGGCTGACGGCGTCAAGAGTTACATGTGACGCTGTCACCTCGCCGCCATATACTTCCTCGGACGGCCTTGATCTACTTATGACGGCCTATGTGACGCCGTCATGAACCACGGTATTTTATTCTTGCCACTTTGACGTCGTCATGAGGGCGTTTGACGCCGTCACCACCTTCGGTATTTTAATCTTCATGTCTGACGCCGTCAAGATATTACTCTTGACGCCGTCACCTTGTATCTTCAGCATGGAAATTTGGTACTTTGCCGTTTTCTTCACTTTTATGCTCCAAAAACGTCTAAAATGGCTTCTTTTCCAGAATTCATTCTCCAAACACCTAAAATCACAAAAGAAACGATTTAGGGCAATATTTGATCAAATAAAGTCGGATTCGGGCTTAAATGACCCCCTAAAAACGGATCATTTTTCGCCTCATCAAAGAGCCTGAATCAATGCCTCATGATTCACCTCTCCCAGCAGGTTACACAGTTGGAAGTGATGAAAGAAGTGTGCAACAAAATGAATTGATGGATATTTGTACCAAATTAGTCAAGCAGGTTCAAGCTCTGGAGAAAGATCTGGCACAGACCAAAGAACAACATGCCACAGAGCTGAATACATTGAAGGCTGAGATTCTAAGATTGCAGATTGAAGTTGAGAATCTCAAGAAGCAAAAACCTCAGGTTGTATCATCATCATCTTCACCTCAGGATGAGTTTTCTGCAAGTTCTACTAAAGTTTTAGGAGATTCTTCCAAACAGGAGAGGAATCCAGATGCAGAGCTTAAGGGGAGGAGTAAAAATTTTGAAAAAGAGTTTGCTGAGCTTCCTGATTCTGATAATGCTCAAGCAAAAGATGATGTAGCTGAGACTGAGGGGAGGAAATTGGTTTTTGAAGATATGGATGCTGATGTAGGTTTTAACTTTGATGATTTAGTTGGAACTGCTCAACCAATTTCCACTGAAGCAGAACAAGTACCCACTGATCAACCAATTACCACTGCAAGTGAAAATGTTCCCACTGCTAGTCAAGAAATTACCACTGCAGAGGAAGAAGCTGCCAGAATAAGATCAGTTAAAGGAAAGGCTATTGTAATTGCTTCAGATCAAGAGACAAGAAAGATTTCTAAGTATGAACAAGCTCAGATTGATTTTGATGCAAGATTAGCAGAGCAACAACAAACTGAAGAGTATGAAAGAAAGAAAAAGCTTAAAGAAGATGAAGTTGCTAGCTTTATGGAAGCAACTAGGTTGGATAAAGTTGAAGTTGTAATGGCAGAACCTATTTCAAGTGTCTCACCAACTGTCATACATGAGAAACCTCCATTGTTCAGTTATGTGCCTACAGAAGAAGAGATTGACTACTTGATTAATAATGATCAAGTAATCAGAAAGAAGGCTATTGAATTGATTGCAAACACAACCTTGGATGAAGAACAAAGGTCTGCACAACTTAAAGACTTTATTCTAATGAAGAATCAGCAGGCTCTTGATCAAATCATTGGGGATGTTAGAAAAGGTCAAAAGAAGCCAAGGAAACTTACAAAGGCACAGATTATTGCAGAGATGAAGACTTTTTGTTGTCATGTTGGTAATATGAAAATGGCTCAATTCAAAAGAATGTCACATGATCAGGTTGAAGGTATTTACTACAGGATCAAAAGACAAGATAGTAATTTCATTCCAATGGATCAAGAACCAATAACAATGAAGACAAAAAGAACTGGAGTAAGTCTTGAATCAAAAGATGTAAAGAAGTTGAAGACTAAGAAATCATCTCAAGCAGAAGAAGGTCCTAGCAAGTTGACAGAAGAGCAAGTTACAAACATGTTGTGTTATAGAGACTGATATACTTAATATTGAACCTCTACAATCAAGATATCCAGTAGTTGGTTGGGAAATCTTTTCTGATAGTTTTGGTGTAGCTTGGAAGATCATCAGAACTGGAAGTATCACAAGTATTTGCAGAGATTTTGAAGATATTGTTAGATCTTGTGATAGAGAAGATTTGGATACTTTGTGGAAAATTGTTCAAGATCAGTTTAAGAAGGATGAACTTGTTGATGTCAAAGCTATGGAGTTATGGGTTCACCTTAGAAGATTATATGAACCTGACCCAAGTGATAGATATTGGAGATTTGAAGCTCATGATCAAAGAACCTTGTGGAAATTCTATGATTCAAGTTCTGTGCATCATGTTTCTACTCAAGATGGAGTTGATGTCTTTATGCTGGCTGAGAAAGAATATCCATTGAGAGCTGGAGTATTGGATGTGATGAGAACTGTGAAGCTCAGGTGTTGGGAAAGAACTGAAGTCATAGATGATTTGCTACAAAGGATTTATGATCAAAGTGTGAGAGCTGATAGAGAATTAAAAAGAAAAAGATAAGTGTTTGGAAGAATTCCCATATCCTCATGTTTACTGAATACTTGAAGAAACTTATTGATTTATGTATTAATCATAAGTTAGGGGAGGATTGTTGGGAATTATACTAACAGTTGCCACGGCTAAGAGAAGAAGTTACTACTGCAGAGGATTGTACTTGCAGTGGAAACTGATTACCACTGCAAGAACAATAAATTACCACTGCTTATTAGATAACTGTTAGGAAACATGTCTAGATTAATATAGAATAGATCTTGTGTATATCTTATTCTATTAGCTTTATACTTATCTTGTAGAAGAGGACTCCTTGTGCTATAAAAGGAGATCCTAGGTTAAAGGTTTGACATACGTTTTTCTAGAGCTTCAAGGTGTAACCCTAGTGATATCAAGATCACTCGTATTATTATCATTAATAATATTGGAGGTAATAGTTTGTTTACATATATTGTTTATATACAACTGTCTTACTTACAATCAAACTTCTAAGTGTTACTAAGTAGATTCCGCATACTTAGTGATATAATTCAAAGTATCAATCTAACACAAGTTCAAGGTGTTTAGATCCATCACACTTATAAAAATTAAACTAGATATATGACTCCTCTGCTTCTCTTCCTTTTATAAGCTCTAATTAGGGTTCAGGGACACCTTCTGAGCCTTTCCCACTTCAATCTTGACCCTCCAATCTTCTGAATTGATCATAGCCGTTTAAATGAAAATTGGCGCCAAAAGTCTTCCAAGTTAACTTGGGGCCAAAGGTGAGCAATTAAGGATTATTGGAGTATTGTGGAGGTGTCAGGGGACAAATGGGAAGGTTTTTAGGCAAGTTGGGGCAACAGGGAAGAAAACAGAGGACAGGGTGAGGTTTGGAGTGAAAAGGGGTGTGGTATGCATTAAATGCTGATGTGGTTTGGTTGTGAGGTGGAAGGGAGTAGGTTGGGTGAGCTGGAGGGTGAGGAGGTGGTGTTAAAACCACCTGGTTTTGGGTTTACAGTGGTGAGGGTGGAGGTGCTACTGTAGTGGCGGGTTAGGGGTGTTTGACCAGGGTCAAACCTGGTATTATAAAAAGGGGGTGGATTGGGCTTGTTTTCTTTTGGGCCTAGGATAAGGGTGGGCTGGGTATATTTTTAGACTAGGCTTAGGATTAGGTTTAATAAAAAGGGTCCGGTTGGTGTTATTGTTACAAGGACCAAATTTGTAATTTGAGCAAAAATAGAGGGACTGATTTTTCAATTTCCCAAAGTAGTTACAAGTGCTATTTTTGTCATTTATGAAAACCCAAGGATCGGTGATTTTTCCATTTTTCAAATACCAGGGACCTTTTATGTCAATTCCAGAAACTCCAGGGACCATTTATGTAAATTTGGATTTTTAAGGGACTGTGGTTGTAATTTCTCAAAATGTTTATCATAAGGACCAATTTTGTCATTTAAGAATAGTTCAAGGTTTATTTTATTAATTTTCCATTTTTAAAACCTTATGGACTAATTTTGACATTTTTCAAATTTGAGGGACTAAAGTTGTCATTTTGTAAAATTTTCAACTTTAAAGGACTTTACTTGACAACTTATGAATCCCTAAGGACCTTTGATGATATTTTTCATGTTTTGATTTACCAGGGACTAGATTTGACAACTTTTGAAACTTGAGGGACTGAAACTGCCAATTATGCAAACTTTGTATGTTTTTCATCTGTTTTTGCATATTTTGTATTTGAAACATATAAAACACACTTCTAAGATATTTTAAGTATTATGATGCATATTTGAGTGTTTTTGTATGTTTTGGCAGTTCAGATTGGTATAAAATGATGAGTATTTAGACACTCATCAATCCCCCACACTAAACTATTGCTAGTCCCTAGCAATCTTTTGAGAAAAAATTAATGGATTTTTACTCTTTACCAAAAGCCATCACTTCTGGAGTAGCCAGATGTAAGAACTGTGGCACATCTGATAACCGTGTGATTTTGAGCAAACCACCAGCTGTCAACGGATTTGATTTGTCTTTACCAAAAGCCGTTTGCTTCTGGACTAGCCAACTCTTGATGGAATAGTCAACATCTTGGTGAGCTGATTACCAATTATGGTTTTTCCACGGCCTTTACCACAAGCCATAATCTTGCGGGCTAGCCAACTCATTCGCTTTATGGGATATGGGGAGCTGAGGAACCATACAATTTTGGGCAAATTGCAAGCCATCAACGGTTTTGAGATGTCTTTACCAAGAGCCGTTTGCTCCTGGACTAGCCAATCCTGTTGTGGGTTAGACATGGAGGATTGATACCATGATTTGCATTTCTAAGTGTGAAAAAACTGGTAATTATGATCAAATGGGGGTTCTTGATGGAACATGTGTTTTGCATTCGTGAGAACGCTCCCCCACACTTAGAACTGAATATTGTCCTCAATATTCAAAGTACTTGGTGTCCCACCAAGACTTAGAACGTAAGAAGGTAATACTATTAACCTTTTATTTTAGTCTATTTACATACAAACTCACTTTTTTCTTTCTCTTTTTCTTTCTTTTCTGTTTTTTTTTTTTTTTTTTTTTTTTTTTTTTTTTTTGGAAAAAAATATTTACATATGTACAACATGTGGTTCATCTCCCCCACACTAGGGTGGTAGAAAGGGGTGAAGAGACAGAAATATGGGTGACGACCCATATTGCTACTGTTTTTGATTACCGAGTCGCTAGCTTGACTCGACCCCGAATTTATTGGTCCATGGGGTAAGTTTGGAGATCCGGGACAACCATTGGTTGTATGTCCCCTCCAAAATAGTGTTTTAGCCGATGACCATTTACTTTGAAATTGGGACCGTCAGGTTGCAATAACTCAACAGTTCCATATGGGTATACTTTTGTTATAGTAAATGGTCCAGACCAACGGGTTTTTAGTTTTCCCGAGAAAATTTTTAATCTTGAATTGAAAAGAAGAACTCTGTCACCAACGTTGAAAACGCGGTTCTTAATTTTAGAGTCATGTATCTTCTAAGTCTTTTCTTTATAGATTAAAGAATTTTCGTAAGCTTGATCACGTAATTCATTTAGTTCGTTTAGTTGAACTTTACGGTGATCACCCGCTGTCTGAAGGTCGAAATTTGCATGTTTTAAGGTCCAATAGGCCTTATGTTCTACTTCGATCGGAAGATGACATGCTTTCTCGTACACTAGCTTATATGGAGTACACCCGATGGGTGTTTTGTAAGCAGTGCGGAAAGCCCATAATGCATCGTCCAGCTTATCCGACCAAGAGGCACGGTTTTCACCAACCGTCCTCTCCAAAATTCTCTTAATACCCCGATTTGAGACCTCCACCTGCCCACTTGTTTGGGGGTGGTATGCTGTAGAAAGACGGTGAGTTACACCATATTTCAGCATTACTCTTGCAAATTGTTCATTGCAGAAGTGAGTGCCACGATCACTGATAATGGCACGAGGAGTCCCGAATCTGGCAAAGAGAGACTTTAAAAATTTAACGACTACTCGGGCATCATTGGTGGGTAAAGCTTTTGCCTCGACCCATTTTGACAGATAGTCGACAGCAACGAATATGTATTTATTCCCTCGTGAAGACGAGAATGGCCCCATAAAATCAATGCCCCACATATCAAATATTTCATAGACTTGGATGGCGTTTTGCGGCATCTCATTCTTTTTGGAAATATTTCCGTGACGCTGGCAAGCCTCACAGGTTTTGATAAGTTCATGGGCGTCTTTATATATCGTGGACCAAAAGAATCCTGAATCAAACACCTTTTTGGCGCTGTAGTTTGGGTTATGATGTCCCCCCGTGGGTCCATCATGACAAGCTTTAAGAATTTACATGGCTTCTTGGCCGTGGACACACCGTCGGATGACTTTATCCGCACATATTTTGAACAGGTAGGGGTCGTCCCAGAAGTAATGTTTTACATCTTTAAAGAATTTTCTTTTCTGTTGGGACGACATCCCTTTCACAACGAAATTTCCCGCACGGTAATTTGCAAAGTCGGCAAACCATGGGGTGGTGGCATTATCCCGGGTAGAGATTAGATTTAGAGTCTCCAGAGGAAAAGTTTCATTTATTTCTTTTCTCTCGAGAATATCCTGATGAGGATTTTCTAACCGGGACAAGTGATCAGCTGCAAGGTTCACTGCTCCTTTTTTATCTCTTATGAGAATATCGAATTCCTGGAGGAGCAGGACCCAACGGAGCAGTCTTGGCTTTGCATCCTGTTTAGTGAACAGGTATTTCAAAGCCGAATGGTCCGTATACACCACGCTTTTGGTTAAGATTAAGTAAGACCGAAATTTTTCAAAGGCATATACCATAGCTAATAATTCTTTTTCTGTGGTGGTATAGTGTGTTTGAGCCTCATTCATGGTCTTACTTGCGTAGTGTATTGGCTGAAAATGTTTGGTTTTGCGTTGCCCCAGAACTGCACCAATAGCATAATCGCTAGCATCGCACATAAGTTCAAAGGGTAAGTCCCTGTCGGGGGCAACAAGGATCGGTGCTTCGGTAAGTCTTTTCTTTAAAGTAGAAAAAGCTTCGATGCACTCGGGCGAAAAGATGAAAAGAGCATCCATTTCAAGAAGATGAGTCATAGGCCGGGCTATTTTGGAGAAATCCTGAATGAATCTCCGATAGAACCCGGCATGGCCGAGGAAACTCCTTATTCCTTTAACAGTGGTGGGATGAGGCAGTTTAGCAATAACATCAATTTTGGCCTTATCGACCTCAATCCCACTTTTTGAAATTTTATGGCCGAGGACAATGCCCTCCTTAACCATAAAATGGCTCTTCTCCCAGTTTAGACAAAGATTAGTGTTTTCACAACGTTGAAGCATTTTTCCTAAGTGGGAGAGGCATGAATCGAAAGAATTCCCGATGACTGAGAAGTCATCCATGAATACCTCCATGGATTTTCCGATCATGTCATGGAAAATAGCCATCATGCACCTCTGGAAAGTGCCCGGAGCATTGCATAACCCAAAAGGCATGCGGCGATAGGCAAATGTCCCGTAAGGGCATGTGAAGGTAGTCTTATCTTGATCCTGTGGATCAATGGGAATTTGGAAGTAACCCGAGAAGCCGTCGAGGAAGCAATAATACTCATTCCCCGCTAGTCTTTCGAGCATTTGATCCATAAAGGGCAGAGGAAAATGGTCTTTGCGGGTGGCTTCGTTAAGCTTTCTGTAATCAATACATACTCGCCACCCTGTAACCAAACAAGTTGGTATCAACTCGTTATCCTCATTTGTGATAACCGTAATGCCACCCTTCTTTGGAACACAATGAATTGGGCTAACCCAAGGACTATCTGATATAGGGTAAATCAATCCCGCATCAAGAAGTTTGATAACTTCTGCTTTTATAACTTCGTGGATTTTTGGATTTACCCTTCTTTGATGCTGCACGGCAGGTTTAAAGTCCTCTTCCATTAGGATTTTGTGTGTACAAAAATCCGGGTTAATACCCTTTGTATCTGAAAGCTTCCAAGCAATTGCTTACTTGTGGGACTTTAAAACCTTAAGCAGCGCGGTTTTCTCCTCATCCTTTAAGTCTTTTGCAATAATGACTGGTAACTTATCGTTACCTTCCAAGAATGCATATTCTAGATGAGGAGGCAGGTCCTTAAGTTCGACCTCGGGGAAATCATCATTTTTCTCAACATATTTGACTTCCGCCTTATGAAGTTGTGGAGGTAGAACAGAAATGGGAGAAGGATCTTTGTTCAATAACTTCTCAAGGAGAAGTATATCCCTCTCCGGGTCAATCTCTTGGTTATCAATCCCTTCGGGAACTGAATCACTTTTGAGAAAGGCCTCTAATTCCTCAAGGACGAAATCACTTCCCTCAAACGGAGTGAGGGAAGGAGAAGAATTAGCGATTATGGGATCAGAAGAAGTAGTGGGATTGCCACTCGTAGAATTATCAGCGAATCCAAGGAATTCCTGAGCATACTCCTCGGATGCAATGTCAATGACATCAATTCGGTTGACCGATTCAGCATCACAATTCGAGGAGTATCTCGAGGTTTGATCAAGGTTGAACGTTATCGCTTCATTGCCAACTCGTAACGTGATTTCCTGATCGAAAACATCGATTAAAGCACGTCCCGTTCTTAAGAATCCCCTCCCAAGAATGAGAGGAACTCTTGGATCTGCATCGAAATCAACAACGACAAAGTCTGCCGGAAAATGGAACTTTCCCACTCTCACAAATACGTCCTTGGCAATACCGAGGGGACGTGAAATTGAACGGTCTGCAAGCTCGAGAGTCATGCATGTTGGATTAAGTGCCTGAAGAGAGAGCTTTTTCCAAACTGAGTGGGGCATTAAGTTGATGCTTGCACCAAGATCGGCCAAGGCAAAGCATTCAACCATACCCGGGAAAGTACATGGTATTAGAAATCTCCCGGGGTCTCCTAGCTTCTCGGGAAGCTGTTTCAACAAAACTGCAGAGCAGTTTTCATTGAGTGGAGTTCGTGCCATCTCAAACAGTTTTTCTTTATTGCTCAACAGGTTTTTTATTGTCGATGCGAATTTGGGCATTAAAAGAAGAGCATCCACGAAACTAATATCGAAGTGTAGTTCTTGGAAAATCTGAAAGAATTTTTCCATCTGATGATTAGCTTTGTCATGGAGCTTCTGATCTTGCAATCGTGAGGGATATGGAATTGTTGGTTTTGGGTTGGCTTTTGGATTTTCAACAGGACCTTCGGTAGTTTCAAACGCGACTCTTTTAGGGGGAGTTGGGACCGGGATAACTGGAGGAGGGATGTCATTGGTACCTCCGTTATTATTAGGAAGTACCGTATCCGTAGTATCCTCAGTTTCACATTCCTCTACAGGGATGGAAGAAGAGGTAGAAGGAGCTGTAGGTCCTTGGTAATAAACTCCACTTCTTGTGGTGATCGCCTTTACATCGCCCCTCGGATTAGCGATCGTGTTGCTAGGTAAAGTAGTACCTGAGCCCGAGGGTCGATCATTTAAAGACTTCTGTAAATTTGATATTTGACTAACCAGCATTTTGTTCAGTTCTTCTTGGGATTTCATAAACTGTTTTAATAACTCATCATGTGATGGTCCAGTTGGAACAATGGCTTGATTTTGGTTTGGAAAATTTTGAGCCCGATTGTTCTGGAAATTCCCATGTTGCTGGTTGTTATTACCCTGGAAGTGGTTTTGTTGTTGAAAATTACCCTGTGGGTAATTGTTCTGACCTTGATTTCGGTTATAATTCCCTTGGTTCTGATTTTGTTGAACCTGGTTTTGACCAGAGTTGAAATTCCCTTGGTTGTTATAACCTTGGTTCATTCGGTTCTGGTTCTGATTCTGGTTAAAGTTCTGGTTTCTTTTTTGACCATTTTGGTTCTGGGACTGATTAAACCCTGGTGGTCCGATGTAGTTATTAGATCGGTAGCTCAAAAGGTTTCGATCTCCTTGCGGTTGGTAAGAATTACCTCCCGTATTATAGGAACCTTGAGCTGCATCCACGTTTTCACGAGCCGAGCCACCGGAGGCTGGGCACTCTGTGTAGGGATGTGGACCACCGCAAGTTTCACAACTTGGGCTAACAGCTTTGACCTGATTAGGATTTGTCTGATGGATACGCAAAACTGCTGTAGACAAATCATCCAGCCTTTTAGCTAGGATTGATATTTCATTGCTTGCCGGAGTGTCTGACTTAAATGAGTCGTTCTTCTCAGCAGAGGAGTCCCAAAAATTATGATGGGCAGTCATGTTTTCGATTAAGTCATAGCACTCTTCAGGGGTCCTTTTCATAAAGGTGCCCCCAGCAGCAGCATTGATGGTGTCACGATGACGGAGTGTCAAACCATTATAAAAGGTATCAATAATGGTGACAAGAAGCATGTTGTGATTAGGACACCTATCAATAGCAAGTTTGTAGCGTTCCCATGCCTCAAATAAGGACTCTTCGGGAAGCTGTCTGAAATTGCTGATATCATTCCTGAGCTTTGTGACCATAGATGGTGGAAAGTATTTGGCCAGAAATTTAGTGATCATCTCATCAAAAGTGTGGATCAAATTCTTTGGAAGTCGATCGAACCATGAAGTTGCATGATGAGTGAGTGAATAGGAAAACAGGTACAAACGTAGGCCGTCATCAGTGACGCCATTTTGTTTCATGCTTTGGGTGACAGTTAAAAATTTGTCTAGATGTTTGTTAGCATCTTCACCCTGCAATCCGTGGAACTGGCACGTATTCTGGATCTGTTGTATCATGTGGTGTTCTAATCCAAAATCCGTGGCTCCAATAGTGAGTGGTGCAATTGGTCCACTCCTCCCTTGCATGGTAGGTTGACACAGTTCCTCCATAGTTCGGGTGTCAGGAACTGGTTCATCCTTGGGAAGGAATGGGGGTTCGTCGTTCATTTTTATTGTGTGTTCTTCTTCAACAGTACGTAACTCGGGTACGTTTTTCTTCTTTTTATTCTTTGTTTGTGAACGAGTGCGCATGCACAAAAATTAGTTTTCAACACAAGATAGAGGCAAAACTACAGTGAACTTAAACCCAATAATCACAAATGAACAGCTCCTTTAAAAAAGGTACACTATTCACAAGGATACAATGGTAAGTTTTTAATCTTAGGTTTGGGAACTTATTATGTTCACACCCCCAGTTGATAGGTGTTCTGCCTTGGTTTGCGGTGGTAAACTTTTATGTAATTATATTCACAGTAAAATGTTTTTGGCTTTTCGTGTATGGGTGAAAAAACTTGAAAAATATTTTTGGAACTGATTCGTTAACCGAAATCGTTCCTTTAAGATTACTCGCTGGCTAGCGGGAGGAAATAAATGTATTCCTCTTCAGTTCGCAATTTAATGTTAGAACTTACCTTATACCAGCTGTTTCAGGTTGTAATCTTAAAGACAACGAAGTAATTTAACTTCACAGTTTGTTTTGTTGTTTATGATTTGTTTGGTGTTGTTAACACTTCAGGAGAAATGTTAATGAACTTTTTCAGATATGATTTTGATTTTCTTTACAAAGTGGTGATATTTGTACAGGATGGTTTTGAAAACCACTGAATCTAAACCGTTTTGAAATACGCAACAACCTCCCCGGCAGCGGCGCCAAATTTTGACTCCTCCCAAACCAACCAGTCAACCGTGTGCAGCTGATAGGCCCACCTGGGAGAAAGTGCAAGTTATTATTGACCGTGGAAATATAGGGAAATCCCCGGGTCGTTAAATCCCAACGAGATTGAAATTGTATTTTGGAACGATTTGGAGAATAAGTGGTACTGAGGACAGTAACAAAAATGATTGAGGGATGATTATACTACTGATTGCTTGGAATTTTAGATAATATGAAAATATATAAACAATAACAGAGATATACGTAAAAGCACAAATAAGAAAATCAGATAACAGACAGAGACA
Source organism: Artemisia argyi (assembly GCA_030686995.1). Lineage (NCBI taxonomy): Eukaryota > Viridiplantae > Streptophyta > Magnoliopsida > Asterales > Asteraceae > Artemisia > Artemisia argyi. The sequence continues at coordinate 1,385,470 of CM060695.1, read as the reverse complement.
AGTGGGGTTTAAACAAATTACAAACTACAGGGGGTATAATTGAAACTTTTTAAAAATTAAAATTTAAAAAGAAATTTGAAAACGAGAATGAAATTATAAAAGTGATTATTATAATATTTAAATATTATTTAATTAATAAAACTATTTAAAAATCTAATTTAAATCTAATTTAAACTAACTAAAAATGACAAATATTATAAATTAACCTAAAAATTAGCAAAAATATTTTCTAAACCTTAATTAGAACTTGAAGAAAGTATAAAAAATGAAAATAAATATTTTTGTCTTTTTATGAGTTTCTATTAATTAAAAACTATTTAACTTAATTAAACTAATTAAATTATTTTAAATTACTACTAATACTTAAATGACTTATAAAATTATGTAAAAATTTATAAAACTAATTAACCATTACAGGAACCCTAAAAAATTATAAAAAGTTGCTAAAAATTATATTTAAGCTAATTCACTAATTAATTACTTATTAATTAATTTAAATCTAATTTAATTAATTTAAATAGGAAAATTAGAAAATGGACAGTGGAAATTATGAAACTATTTTATAAAAGTCTTAACTACTTTATAAAACTTAGGAAAAATATATAATTCTACTGTTGTTAATTAAAATTAAAGAAATCTATTTAATTACTAATATTACCTATTTAATTATTTAAACTACTTTTAAATCTAATAAATAGAAAACTGTTTAGGAAAAATCTAAGAAAATTATTTTAATTACTTTAAGGTACTAGTAAACTAATAAAATTATAAAATTGGACAAGTGCTTATTAATAAGCTGAAATGAAAATTAAATAGATAATTTCTATTAAATAGAAGCTATCACTATAATTAAAGTTTGCTTTTTCTGGTTTTTCTTTTATAAAACTAGTAAAATACATAAAATAAGAAACTTTTACAAAGAAAACTACTATGGAACCTCAGAATAAGCACTGAGAATGCTTATTTGCTTATACAGTTGACTAAAATTGACCACACAAAGAAATAAGCTAAGTTGGTGCTATGTGGGGTCCACAAGGTGTATTCTGGTTTCTCTGAGTTAGTTAAACTATATTGAGCAAGATTATATCAAATAAACAGATTCAATAAGCCACAAACAACAAATAAGCACTTTGCTTATTTCAATACTGAGACAGAATGGGGACAGGGTTTTGATGCAAAACTAAGTGGGGTCCACTGGTCTAGATGTCAAACTAGTGGTCAACTTTCACTCCCTAGTAGGAGGGGGGTTCAATGGTACCAAGTACAACAAGTGGGGCCCACTGAGGTGGTCACAAATCACCACCAAAGTGGTGGTGATGGACTGAGTCTGCTGGTGCAGGGGAGATGCTTGCCCTGCAAGTGATTTCCCTTGCTTGTGGGGCCCAGGGTAAAATTGCTAAAAATATAAGCTAATTGGGATCTTAAAATAGAGCTGGTAGACAACAAGTCCACAAAAGCTCAAAGCTTGAATAACAATACACAAATCTATAAAAATCCCACTAGTTTTGAGAAAATCTGAGAATGACAATTTGACTTTTTATGAAACTTGAACTAGTTTGACTTATGTGAACTTCTGATTGATCCTACTTATTTAATAAGTTGTTATAAGCTAATATTAAGTTAAATTAAGCTAGGTTATTAACTTATGAGATGATATGATGAGACTTGGACTCAATTATCACCACAGTTAACTGTGGTGATGTATTACTTGTGATTTTGACTATTTGTGGTTTAGACCTAAACTTTTATGCCTTAATTATCCTAAATAACACTACTGCAACCTAGTGAAACAACAAATAACTCCAAACAACAACAAGAGTTTAGCTTACAAACTTGTTCCAAACACCCTAGATATTGACTGATAAGATGATTTTCAAAGAGAACAAAGGATTTAATCCAAACAATTAACACAGAACCATATATTACTATGAATTAAACCTGTGTAGGCCTAAAGATACCAACAATAACAACTACAACTTAGAAATCAAAATCAAGCTTCATATTACTAAATTATGAAATACTAAACAACTATTAATTTCAACAAGCAAGCAATTGATTTTAGGCTAGATTATGATTAACTAATACTGAATAAACACAAATAAGCAAGATTAAGTACCTAAACAACAATAGAATAAGAAATGCTAAAAATTAAGCTTTGAACTTACAAAATGCAATCCTGCTTAAACCAATGAATCAAGAACCAAGACCAGACCTATAGGTTCTCCACAGAACCACTAACCCAAGGTCTTCCAAAATCAACCCTGCTCCATTGCTTATCACCAAGATCTTAATACTTTGACTTTAGTTGACTTTTGTGGTATTTTTGGCTTTTCACTACTAAAATGCTTTTAATAGTTTCTAATAGCTTTTATGAGCTATCAAGGAGCTTAAGTGAGCTTATCAGTCCAGTATATCACACAATAACAACAATTGAGCTTTTGAAATTTAAGAAATTGAAACTAAAATTGCATAAGATTGAACAGCCAAAGAAACTTGAAATTTATTACTTGGAAAGAGTTACAATACACTAAAGATGCTTAGAACACTGCTTAAAAGCTTAGGTTTACACTAGAAACTTGAAATTGCATTATACGACATACACTTATAAAAATTAAACTAGATATATGACTCCTCTGCTTCTCTTCCTTTTATAAGCTCTAATTAGGGTTCAGGGACACCTTCTGAGCCTTTCCCACTTCAATCTTGACCCTCCAATCTTCTGAATTGATCATAGCCATTTAAATGAAAATTGGCGCCAAAAGTCTTCCAAGTTAACTTGGGGCCAAAGGTAAGCAATTAAGGATTATTGGAGTATTGTGGAGGTGTCAGGGGACAAATGGGAAGGTTTTTAGGCAAGTTGGGGCAACAGGGAAGAAAACAGAGGACAGGGTGAGGTTTGGAGTGAAAAGGGGTGTGGTATGCATTAAATGCTGATGTGGTTTGGTTGTGAGGTGGAAGGGAGTAGGTTGGGTGAGCTGGAGGGTGAGGAGGTGGTGGTAAAACCACCTGGTTTTGGGTTTACAGTGGTGAGGGTGGAGGTGCTACAGTAGTGGCGGGTTAGGGGTGTTTGACCAGGGTCAAACCTGGTATTATAAAAAGGGGGTGGATTGGGCTTGTTTTCTTTTGGGCCTAGGATAAGGGTGGGCTGGGTATATTTTTGGACTAGGCTTAGGATTAGGTTTAATAAAAAGGGTCCGGTTGGTGTTATTGTTACAAGGACCAAATTTGTAATTTGAGCAAAAATAGAGGGACTGATTTTTCAATTTCCCAAAGTAGTTACAAGTGCTATTTTTGTCATTTATGAAAACCCAAGGATCAAAGATGTGATTTTTCCATTTTTCAAATACCAGGGACCTTTTCTATCAATTCCACAAACTCCAGGGACCATTTATGTAAATTTGGATTTTTAAGGGACTGTGGTTGTAATTTCTCAAAATGTTTATCATAAGGACCAATTTTGTCATTTAAGAATAGTTCAAGGTTTATTTTATTAATTTTCCATTTTTAAAACCTTAAGGACTAATTTTGACATTTTTCAAATTTGAGGGACTAAAGTTGTCATTTTGTAAATTTTTCAACTTTAAAGGACTTTACTTGACAAATTATGAATCCCTAAGGACCTTTGATGATATTTTTCATGTTTTGATTTACCAACGACTAGATTTGACAACTTTTGAAACTTGAGGGACTGAAATTGCCAATTATGCAAACTTTGTACGTTTTTCATCTGTTTTTGCATATTTTGTATTTGAAACATATAAAACACACTTCTAAGATATTTTAAGTATTATGATGCATATTTGAGTGTTTTTGTATGTTTTGGCAGTTCAGATTGGTATAAAATGATGAGTATTTAGACACTCATCACACCCCATTTGAGTTGCTGGGAAAGTAGCCAAATGCACTATATTTGAACTAAACAGAAGGACGGCTACCTCCTGCTTGAGGGCATTCGTGTTAACATTATCCCTCTAATGTTAGTACTTAAACGTCATTCTTACATGATATCACTAGTTAAGGTTTGCGTGTCATGAGGCTTAGAGCAGTATATTACACTACTATATAATTGTTTTTACTACTACTTAGCTTGTGTTCAAACTATTACAAATAAAACAATGTGGATTCACTCAACCTTTGTGTTGACTTTTTAGCATGTTTTATCTCAGGAAATTAGAAGCATGATGGCACGGAGCTGGAAAGGGTACTTTGGGACCTCCCTTTTCTTTTAAAATAATAATATTATTCTTTTCAAACTCGTCACTACTTTTGTGAAACATTATTACTTTTGAAAAAATGTTTTGTAACTTTGAATATTGTGTTTTCATTGGATGATATAAAAATTTGAAAACTTCTCTTTTTGGCTTGTTTTCTATAAGTATGACTGTGATCTAAGAAGTAATTACCCCGATTTAGACTTCCGTTGCTTAACAAATTATCGGGGTGTTACAGTATTTGTATATATATATTTTTTTGAACGGCAATTTATTGATTAAAGAAAACTAGCAAGGCGCTAGAAATACAAGGGGGACTTTAACCAATCAGTCCAAGAAGTAGACATATGGCTCTATACTTAAGCCAAAAGAAAGAATACAAACAAATATTATAAAAAATATCACTTTTACTCATAGGAAGTGAACTAAACATGACATTATTACGATACCGCCAAATCCACCATAAAGAAGAAGCAATGATGATGTACATACGTTGAATCTTCTCTTTAGACACGTGCCAAGAACTCAACCAATCTATCCAGTGGTCCATGAAAGTAAACAAAGGAATAGAACCGTCACACCATGATCGAACAAGCATCAAAATATTTTTAGCAATATCACATTCGAAGAAAACATGAAGGCTAGATTCGACATACCCATTACAGGAAGGAAACGATATATTCGAGATTTCGATGCCACGGGTAGAAAGGTTTGTATTCGTATGTGTATAACATGTGTTTGTGTTTGTGTTTGTCGGATTTTTATTTTTATTTTTATTTTATTTTTTTGGTTTTTGATTGTGTAACAATATATAATGCATATGTATCAACTATTAACACTTGATATTAAATAGTGTATCATGTTTTAACTCTTATATAAAATTAAAAAAAATAATAATAATGTAAAGTAACTCCTAATACTGTTTTTCACGGGTTATAGATTTCAATACCGTCTTTCACGGTATATGGGGGAGGTTGAGACGTAGACGGCATTACCTCTATCTAAGGTAGAGAGACTGTTTCCGGTTTTATCAAAGGTAGAAAAGGACCTCCGGCCTTGCAAGGGGTGAGGATCAAACCCTTGACCTCTGTCTCCATAATCAAGGGTGTTAACCACTTTATCCAACCTTGCTCTTTTCCTATATGTATTTGATGAAGGCAACTTGCATGCGTTCATATATGGGGTCTACATTCATTTAAAATTTGAGTGATTAAGTTAATGATTTAACGTTTGGTTTGATTTTAGAGAATCATTTGATAAAAAATTATACAAACATTGTAATTTGTAAATTAACTAGCTAGTTCGTTATTAGTTTGCTCATTAATTGCTATTAGGAGAAAAGTTCATTTGTGGACTAAGTTTTTGTTACATACTGAGGGACAAATCTCCATCATCCATTTAGTTTGATCTAATGGTGGGGATTAACCTAAGATTAAATATGTAAACCTAAATCCATGTTTTTTTTTTCCTTTTTCTTTGTCTTTTTTATTATTCACTTTATTTATTTATTTATTTATTTTTCTTTTTGCCTTTTTTTTTCCAATTAACGTTATTTTTTTCCTTTTTTTTTGTTATTTTTCCCTTTTTTTTTCTAATTCACGTTTTTTTTTATTTTTTTTTTATTTATTTATTTTTTTTTTTTTTGCATTTTTATAAATCAAGCTTTTCTTTTTCAAATAAATTCAAGATTTTTTTCACTTTATTAAGTTTTCGTCCGTTTTTGTCTGTTTTCACATGTTTATATATGTTTTCAGACGTTTTTGTCCGTTTTCAGACGTTTTTGTCCGTTTTCATACGTTTTCATCCATTTTTTTTACGTTTTCGTCCCTTTTTTACGTTTTCGTCTGTTTTGAGACATTTTTATCCGTTTTCGGCGGTTTTATACGTTTTCAGACATATTGTCCATTTTCATACGTTTTCATCCGTTTTCGTTCGTTTTCAGACGTTTTCGTCCATTTTTATACGTTTTCGTCCGTTTTTATATGTTTTCGTCCATTTTGTCCGTTTTCATATGTTTATAAACATTTTCTTCCGTTTTTATGTATTTTTGTCTATTTTTAGACGTTTTCGTCTGTTTTCATACTTTTCAACAGTTTTTAAACGTTTTCGTCAATTTTCATCAATTTTCATACGTTTTCGTCCCTTTCCAGGTGCGTTTTTACGCTTTCATACGTATTCGTTCGTTTTCTTATGTTTTCATCCATCTTTATACGATTCTGAATATCACAATTGATATTCTTAATATCAGAAGTGATTTTCTTTGATATTCAAAATATTACTTGTGATATTAAGAATATCAATTATGATATTCAGAAACGTATGAAAACGAACGAAAATATATGAAAATGAACAAAAACGTAAGAAAGTGAAAAGAACGTGAATTAAAAAATATATGAAAATCACTTATGATATTCTGAATGTCACTTGTAATTTTCTGAATATCACTTTTGATATTCAGAATATCACTTGTGATTTTCATGTTATAAAACATTAGTTGAAAATCACTTGTGATATTCAGAATATCACTTGTGATTTTCTGAATATCACTTGTGATATTATGAATATCACAAGTGATTTTCAACTAATGTTTTGTAACATGAAAATCATAAGTGATAATCTGAATATCACAAGTGATATTCAGAAAATTACAAGTGATATTCATGTTACAAAACGTTAGTTGAAAATCACTTGTGATATTCGAAATATCACTTGTAATATTTAGAATATCACTTGTGATTTTCTGAATATCACTTGTGACATTCTGAATATCACAAGTGATTTTCATTTTACAAAACATTAGTTGAAAATCACTTGTGATATTCTGAGTATCAAAGAATAATACTTTTGATATTCAGAAGCGTATGAAAACGTCTGAAAATGGCCGAAAACATCTTAAAATGGACGAAAACGTAAGAAAATGGATGAATATGTACGAAAGCGTTTGAAAACGGACAAAGATGTATAAAAATGGACGAAAACGTCTAAAAATGGACGAAAACGTAAGAAAACGGACGAAAACATATGAAAACTTATGAAAACGGACAAAAACGTATAAAGACGGACAAAATTGTATAAAAACGAACGAGAACGTATATGAACGTATGAAAACGGACAAAAAACGAACGAAAACGTATAAAACGGATAAAAACGTCTGACAACGGACGAAAACATATAAAAAAACGTTTGAAAACAGATGAAAACGTAAAAAAAACGGACGAAAACGTAAAAAAAGAACGAAAACGTATGAAAACGGACAAAAACGCCCGAAAACAGACTAAAACTCAAAAAACAGACGGAAATGAATGAAAACGGACGAAAACGTATAAAAATGGACGGAATCGTATATAAACGGCCAAAATCGTATACAAACAGACGAAAACGTATGAAAACGGATGAAAACGTATAAAAACGTATAAAAACGGACGAAAACGTCTGAAAACAGACGAAAACATAAAAAAAAGGGACAAAAACGTCTGAAAACAGACAAAAACGTATAAAAACGGACGAAAACGTCTGAAAACGAACAAAAACGTATATAAACATGTGAAAACAGACAAAAACGGACGAAAACGTAGTAAAATGAAAAAAATCATTGATTTAAAAAAAGCAAAAAAAAATGAATTTGAAAAAAAGGAAAAATAAATGAAAAAAAAAACACAAAAAAAGGGAAAAAAACGTTAAATGGAAAAAAGGCAAAAAAAAAAAAAAAAAAAGGTAAAGAAAGTGAATAATAAAAAAGATAGAAAAAAAAAACATGAACTTATGTTTCCATATTTAATATTATGTTAATCCCTACCATTAGATCAAATTAGATAAATGGTGGGGATTTGTCCCTCAGTATGCAACAAAAACTTGGTCCTTAAAATAACTCACCTCATGCTATTAGAGGTTCAAATATATTTGATGGTCGTGTACGAGTGTATTTGCTTGCGCATAAAATAAAATAATTTAAGTGTGTATCAATGAGTGGGTTCTTTGATGAATATTAGATGTGTATCAAAGATACGAAAAATTATACAGTATATAACTTGATGTTTAGTTAGGCTGCGTTTGTTTTTTTTTTCTTCAACCTCTTAACGCCTCTGAACGGGCACTGTGTCTGAATCGGTCAGACATTTACGCCGTTCAGACCGTTTGTTTTTTTTTTTCTCGTTCAGACGCGTTCAGATGCAGTTAGATCTTAATGGTCAAGACTTGAGAGGGGTGTCTTAACGCGTCTGAATGCCTCTTGTTGACACAAAATAACCAAAAACAAAATTTTTTTTTCCCGTTCAAACTTGAGTTTTTTTTTTTTCTCGTTCACATGCGTTCAGATTCAGACATTTACACATCAGATTCAGATTCAGACGTGCGATTCAGATTCAAATTCAGACCCTCTTAATAAACAAACACCACCTTATTCGTGTTTTTACATAGCCGGGGTATCAAAAAAATAAATAAATAAATAAATTAAAAAACGAATTGGTGATTATAAAAAGAAGTAAAGGCCATCTATTAGCTTCAACGTCATTATATTTAAAAGGTTTAAATATTAAAACTTGTTTAATCAGATAAAAGGAGAGAGGCACATGGCTATTACAAATTTGATTAAAATATATTCACGAAAATGCCATAAAGTGAAATCATCATAGGTGTATTTAATGGTTCGACAACCTTTGGTCTTTCCCATTGTTCTTCCTTCCCATTTTCAACGAAATTTGAAGTAACGCCATCTAGTGATCGATCCACATACATCAACTGAAATTCAAAAAAGTTCGTTATGAGTACATCAATTGAAATTCATCAACTAACGCCATCTAGTGATGATCATACAAACACTATCAAAACGACTTATGAAGAAGCAGAAACCGACTTCCGGATTAGAATGGCTGCATATGAAAACAAGTGGGATGACGTATGCGAGCTCTTTGAAGGAAGACCGGAACTAATGCTCAAGCCGGTCAATGATCAATTGGAGACGCCTTTAATGTTTGCTGTGAGATGGCAGTCCCATGAGTTTGTCAAGCAGCTGTTGAACAAAGTGGAGACCCATGATCGTGATAAGTGGTGTGGCGTGAACACCATTGGATACAACGCGCTCCATTATGCGGCTAAGGCTGGGAATATAATTGATGCAAAACTTATGCTGCAGTGTTTGCCAGACACGATGCAAACAGTTAAGAATATTCATGGCGATATGCCGGCAACATTGGCCGCAAAACTAAGTAGGAAGGATATGATTGATGAGGTCTTTAGTGAATATGCAGACGCTATCGAAATGGCTTATGAATACGCAGAAACCGACCTCCGGATTTACAAAGCTGCATTAAATAACAAGTGGGAAGACGTACGCGGGCTCTTTGAAAGAAGACCGGAACTAAAGACCAAGCCGGTGAATGAGCGTTTGGAGACGCCTTTAATGATAGCTGTGGGAACGAATAGCTCCCATGAGTTTGTCAAGCAACTGTTGAACAATGTGGAGCACGTTTATAAAGTTGATGATGAGTGGTCTGGCATGAACATCCATGGATACAACGCGCTCCATTATGCGGCTAAGGTTGGGAATATGATTGATGCACAACTTATGGTGGAGTGTTTGCCACACACGATGCAAAGGATTAACAATATCCATGGTGATACACCAAAGCTATTGGCCGCAAAACTACGAAGGAAGGATATGATTGATATCTTTCACTATTTTTTACATGATGGGAATCTCCTTGTTTCCGCAATTCAGGCTGGAGAAATTGGTGCGTTTGAATTTCACTTTACTCAACTATTGAAATACAGCGTGAATTATTATATTGACTCAAATCTTTAGTAGAAAATTTTACTTTGATTATTATGCAGATGTCGCATTGGATTTAATAAAAGAAATGCCACCCAATGCTAATTATGGTTTAGAAGCATTAGCTACCAAACCAGAATTTTTTCGTAGCGGAAACGGGCTTGGATTTTGGTGTGGTCTCATTTGTCCATGTAAGTAGTCTCTTTTTTATTATACCGAGTATTTTCTCATCATCGAGTGTTCAACCACACGGGTGGATCTATGTCTGTGCTACATGTGCCACGTACTTGCCACGTATTCATAAGCCATGTTATTTACAATTTTGTTTTTTCTTCAAAATTCTATCTTTCAATTTCTTCTCTATTTTTTGCGCTATATATGTATTTCGTCATTCTACTGACGAGAACTGCAAGTCCCAATAATAAAGTAAGCAAGTAATAAGCCCATTTTATTTTAAATAAAAAAACAAATATAGCACAAAATCACAAATGACTAATTATTAGTCAGATTTTTGTGGTCTTTTACAGTGTTCTAAAAGGCGCGCCAAGGCGCCGCCAAGGCGTCGCCAAGGCGCGAGGCGTGGCCTCGGCGCCACGAAATGGACTAAGGTGTGAAGTCTAGGCGTCGTGTGAAAAGGCGTGGAATAAGGCGCGAAAAGGCGTGCCAAGGCGCGCCTTATCGTATGGCGTGGCGCCATTTTTAGAAGGGGATGATGTGGGCTTAAATTTTGGGCCTAGTAATTTCTAAACATAGTTCAAATTTTCACTTTATTTCTTATGCATATCACTTTTTGTAAGCTCACCTTTTGTAAACTCACCTTTTGTAAACTCGATATGCATATAAAATATGATATTATAACATAAATGATAAATATATAAATATTTTTTCGCCGTCTTAGTCACGCCGCAAAAAACGCCATGGCTTCGCCATGGCGCGTAAGGCTTGAGGCGTGGCCTTGCCGCCACGCCACGCCTCACGCCATTTATAACATTGGTCTTTTATGATTAGTAGTCAGATTAGGGTGTGCACTATAATTTGATTAAAAAAAAAAAAAAAAAAATCGACTCAAAGATTTTTCCGACCGTGTCATGTTTAACGGTTTTTTTTTTTTTTTTTTTTTTTTTTTTTTTTTTTTTTTTTTTTTTTTTTGTTTTGAACTTTATAGCTACGTTTTTTAGACATTTTTTTTAATCAACTAATTAACAATTTTTACTTTATTTCTTTTGTTCGCTTTCATTGTGTATCTTGCTTTGAAAAACTAGAAATAGATACAAGCTATAATAGCTGAATTCCTGTAAATGAATGTGTCCATAATGTAAAAACATTAAATATTTATTTCAAACAAATAATATTAAACTCCAAACAAAAGCTACACCCAAAATTCCTAATTGATAAGTGAAATTATTTTTTAACAAAGATAAGTGAAGTTAACTATTCACAATTGATATATGACAAATAATGAAATAAATAACGAGTATTAAACTATTTGGGCTAGAGAAAAGCAATTGGCCAATGTCCAATCTTCAAACAATTCAATCAGAACATAAAATCCATTAGACTATTTAACCTACTTATTTCCTTTTACATTATCCCCTCCTTCTTTAACTGACGCAAAAACTACAAAACTACAGTGGGTCTTCTTCGATCAGTTCTTCTATTCCTTTTTCTTTTGTTTTGAACAATGGTAACTTAGATTAAGGTATGCACTCATATTTTTTCAGTGCTTTAAAGGGTATGCACTCACAAAACATACGGTGTATCTTGTAGTTACTTTCGTAAAAATCAATTTTTTTTCACACTACTAGAATTTTACACAGAGTATGCACGTGCATACCGTGTGCTCAAGCTAGATCCGCCCCTGTTTATGATGATTCAATGTACAAATATGTAAAGCACAAGCAAAACAATAACAAATTAAAGATATTTTTTGAACAAGTGCTAGTCATATTGTCGTGCTTGTTTGGTAACCACATTATTATGTGATGAAGCATCTATAAACCATGAAATATTGAAGAGACAATTCGTTCAATGGCGATCTAAGTAACTTTGGCAACTTGTATATGCTATGTAATATCACTTTTTACTATCATATCACTGTTCAACCATATACCATATTAGCTAGCTAGTAAACAGGGACCGCCATATATTTACGTTAAAACAGGCCTACCTATACTATGTAATGGTAGCGACAAACACTATATATGTTAACATAAAATATGTTACGTCGTAACTTACATGCTAGTAATTATAATTAGAGCATCTACAATAGGAAGTAGAAGAAAGACTTTTTTTGTCCCCAAAAAGTCATTAAAAAGCTTTTCGCTTTTTGATCAATAACTTAGAATCCTCAAGTGGTGAATGACTTGAGAATTTACCTTCTAACACCATTGTTAATTTATAACAGAAATTGTACTGAAAAAGCTTTTACATACGAGTTAGGTGAATTATAAAATAATTTTTTTTTACAAGTTAATGAATTATTAAATCTTACAATTTGTGCACCTGCTTAAGTTTAATGAGGAAGTGTTCCCATGCATTACAACGAACATCATAATATATTAGTAGGATAATTTACGTAAATTTAAACAAAATAATACGAATAGTACATGAAGTAGTTTGTAATTTTTAAAAACCTAAAAGATACAGTAACTAACAGTAAAGCGTAAAAGATATATGTAGTTCTAAAAGCAATGAATAAATTTTTTTAAAAAATATGGTTGGTAGGTATCAACCATGGAACAACGCCTTCTTCCAAGAATGATTTTGTTTAAAATGCAATTCTTTATTTCAAAACTTTTTGTTTAAATGTTAAAACTATAATTTAAATATTTCTATTCATTAAACAATAACCTTTCTCAAAATTTAATAAAAAAAAAATACATTTTTGCTATAAAAAAGGATCATTTAATTTGCTAATAATTTTGTTTTCACATTTCATACTGGAAAAGCTTTATCATTTGACGCACCTAGAATATGAAGAGTTAACTTATATAGAACAAATCAATTGGTCATCTCTAACACGCACACACCCATTTTTGGTGTTCGACCGTATCCTATACTCCTATAGCTAGCTATCTAGCAAGGTATTTTGGGTTCACTAGTGTAGATGCGCAAACCCAATCTCACGCTGTTACAAAAACAATCTCAAAGTTGTATAAATTTGGTTGGTGCTAATTCTTGCATTACCAACAGTTATAGGATGAAAACTCAATTGAGCTTATATGCTACGTTTAGTGAGAGATTTTATTTATTTATTTATTTATTCGTATGGATCTTAGCAACATCTTTATAAGAGAACGGCATCACCCTAGACAATATATATCAATCCCTCATGTAACATGAGGCTCCTATAGAATTAAACGATGTGAAACGAAATCAACTCCGAACCAGGACTAATAGCTACCAGCTGGGGCTTTTGTTAAAACTGAACCAACTTCTAACACTAAATATTTGGACATGGTATATATATATATATATATATATATATATATATATATATATATATATATATATATATATATATATATATATATATCTTTATTTTCAGAACCCTGTTAACTGCGGGAACTGCGAGAACTCCAATTTTGCATTAGAAAACATGCATGTTCATATAAAACATGTATGTTTTCTTACATACACCTTAATACACATACATGTTTTATATGAACATGCATGTTTTCTAATGCAAAATTGGAGTTCTCGCTGTTCCCGCACTTAACAGGGTTCTGAAAATAAAGCCACCCTATATATATATATATATATATATATATATATATATATATATATATATATATATATATATATATATATATATATATATATATATATATATATATATACCAAATATTTTACACTACATTAAAACAAAACATAATTTCTAACACCAAAATTTTGGACATGGTACATATCAACAGATATTTACTATATTTAACACTACATTAAGAAACATGACACTGATAACACAAATTTACAGGCATGGCGCATTTCAAAACAAACTAGATATTCTACGATATTTTGCACTACACGAGAAAAAAATTCATGTGATTCTCAAAAACACTAATAACCATCCTAGTTCCACCCCTCTCAACCTCAAAAAAACTATGCTTACATATCTTAAGTTTTTTCTATAAATTACGCATTCGATGACTCTCAAATATTAATTAGGGATACTAATAGTTTATATGATTTAAATCATTGTGTTTCTTTAACTGATTGATGCAAGGGATGCCTAACCGTTGAAAAATTCCGACAGGCCTGATACAACGAATTTGTCAACTTACACGTAGAATTTGTCAACTTACACACATCATCAGGTAAAAAGGGGTTGATAAGTTGTTTATTTCCATAAATTAAGCAATATACAAAAAGCAGTTAAAATGAGTAATCCCAAACACCCCATGACTATATTGTTTTCAATTTAATTATGCGTGAATTTCCATAAACTAATTTGCTTGTATTGACCAGATCATTCAACAGCGTGCCTTTTGCGTTCATCAAAACATGGGTAAGTTGAAGCATTATATCATATTATTATATACTGCCGTTGCATAGCGCGGGTACCATCCTATAGTTTATCTTAATTCTTGATCATGTAATATGTATTATTGTAGCTCCAAGAAATCAAAATAAAAAATCTACCGAGCCAAAAGCTTGTATTAGATATATGCAATAAGATAGAGAAGAATCCGGAAAATGCTAAGAAATATTTTGAACCTGCAATTGCTACGGCAGTCAAATATGGGACTGTTGAGCTCATCGAGGAGTGCATGTTAGCCTACCCAGGCTTAATCTGGTATGAATTCGACAAGTATAACTTGTTCCATTTAGCCATCAAAGAGCGTCAAGTACAAGTATACAATCTCGTGTACCAAATGTCCGGACACAAAGCGTTTGCAGCAAGTGAGCTTCATGGAGATGAGAATGCTTTACATATTGCTGCAAAGTTGGCTCCATCCCATCATCTAAGTACTATAACTGGTGCAGCTTTGCAGTTGCAAAGTGAACTTCAATGGTACAAGGTGATTATACTAATACCATTTACACATGGGTGACAACCGCTGTTGTCCCTTAAAAGAGTTTTAAGGGGAACAAAAGCCTGACCATCTATGTTTTATATTGTATGTAGTAAGTAGTGCACTTTGCTTTTCCTCTTACCAAATAGCACGCATTTATATGCAGGAAGTTGAGACTTTTGTCGAGCCCGAGCATGTAAAAGCTTTAAACAAAGATGGAAAAACCCCTTGGATGGTTTTCACGCATGAACATGAAGCCTTACTTAAAGAGGGCCAACAGTGGATGAAAGACACGGGAACTTCATGTACCGTTGTAGCAGCACTCATAGTTACAATTACATTCGCATCTGCGATCAGAGTCCCTGGTGGAAATAAAGATGATGGGAAACCTGTATTCCTAGATGAAAGAGTGTTTATACTTTTTATGATATCAAACGCCTTTGCATTATTTTCATCATCTACTTCATTGTTGATGTTTTTAGGAATACTTACTTCACGCTATGCAGAAATTGACTTCCTTCACGCCTTGCCAAAGAGATTGACGATTGGACTTGTGTCCTTATTCTTGTCAATAACGGCTACTATGATAGCATTTGGTGCAACTCTTGTACTTTTGCTTCAAGATAAAGTGACATGGATTGCAGCTCCAGTTGTTATGATAACAATCATTCCTGTTGTTTTATATGCCTTGCTGCAATTTCCTCTACTCGTTGAGATAGTTTGGTCCACTTACGGACCAAGCACTTTTGGCAAGCAGAGCAGTCGAATAATTTATTAAGCAATTGTCGACTTTTGTGTGTCTTTGTAATAATAGATGCTGCCATGTATTTTAGCCTAAATAATTCTGATGTTTTCTTTTGAAATGTCAGTCGTGTTTGATATACTTTGTACTACTTTCATGAGCTGCTCAAAGGTAACTACACAATTGCAGTTGTTGAAATGTTAGTAAATTTAAATGTATGTGATTTTTGTGACAAGAAAAGTAAGTATTTATATTCCAGTGAGCAGGAACAAAACACATAGATGCCAACATTGTGTATGTTTATAACTTGAGAGAGAAAAATGTACACCAAAGAGAAAATAAATAGATTACTTGGGTAGTTTTTAGCAAGAAAAACTTTGAAATTAAACCGGACAAAAAGGGATGCTATGATTTGATTGGCCCAAAAGTTATCAAGATAAACAAAATGTGGGCTCATTCAAAGTTTGATTTGAAGGGGCTTTTAGAAAGGCCTACTTCGAGTAAATATGTAAATCCCCGACATGTAATCTGAAGAAGCTCACATGCAAAGACATATGGATACGAAACAAGTTGAACTTCTATTGAACTGGAACTCAAATATGAACTCGATCAGATCATTATTCAAATAACCAATTTTAGAAGACTTTTGGATCCAAAAGAACCAATTTTTGACATATTTTAATAAGGTTTTCGAACTACGACTATTTATAGGATTGAGGTCACCCGATGCTATCCGCTTCATGGTGCCATACCATCCAATCCGTAGCAAGACTGCGTAACGAATTTTGTCTATTGTACTAGTATTACATTTAATATCAACAAAACAAAACTTGAGAACTCGTAAGATTTTTGCGAGCATGAGATTTTAAAATAAGCTAGTTTATCGTGTAAGCTTAATTCACTGCATAATCTTATAAGAGTTTTTAAAAGATATTAAGCTACCTAAGAGTGGCTTTCGATAGATGCATGTTTGAGTTTTTGGTGTTACATTTATCTTTAATTTTGTGTATTTGTTAGTTTTGGTTTCTAATGTCATTTTACGCCTACAAGCTTATACTCTAGCTCCAATTTATCAAACATATCTAAGATAAAGCTCCAGCTTCTGCTTTTGTTCGCATAACACACTATCACTCGTGAAGATTGTATATATATTCTTTTATCCAACTAAAGGAAATACAAGTGATCAAAACATTTCAGAAAATTTCCGAGTGCATAAAACCTCAATTTTTCACACATGGCAAAATTTTGATTTTATATTTAGAAGGTTTTTGAACGTTGACTATTTTTAGAAAAGTCGTATGTTTTTATTCGCTTGGTGGGTATCATCCAATCCAATTTTTTCAAACCCAGGTCAACCCGGCCGGTTCAACCGGTCAGACCGGTGCCCGGGCACAAAAACGGGTCAAAAAACCCGGGTTTCTAAAACCGGGTTAACCGGTTAGACCTGCCGGGTTTTTAGTGACATGGGTCTTGAAACCCGATAGGGTTTGGTTTTTTTCAATTTTTTAAAATAAAAACCGGGTTGACCCGGCGGTTGAACCGGTTGACCCGGGTTTACCTGGTGGTCGAACTGGTTGACCTGGTCAAAAAAATAAAAAAATATTTAAATAGAAAACTGGGTTGATCCGGCGGTCGAACCGGTGCCCGGTGACTCAACCAGGTCGATTAAAAACCCGGGTTTTAAAACATTGATCCAATAAGTAGCAACAAGCTAGGAATATTGTCAAATTCACATCTTTCTTTTATAAAAGCACAAATATAACTATGCATCATGATTAGGCTATGTTTGGCAAAAGTAGCTGTGAGTATTAGCAATGATCAGTGAGCTGTGAGCAACATCTGTGAGCAGTAGCCACAGCTCACTGCTCACCGCTCACAGCTTCTTAAATAAGCATTGAAAAAATGAGCATTCTTAAAAAATAGCAAAGCTCACAGCTCTTTTGCCAAACTAACACTGAAAATCAAAAAGCTCATTGCTCACCGCTAAAAAAAGCTCCAAAAATATCTGCGCCAAACATAGCCTTATTAAACTGTCCAACAATTAATCGCGTAACAAATGTGCTTTGGATGCCGTTTTAGGCTTAGCTAGTAGATTAGTATGAGTCTGGAATTTTACGGGAACTCCGTAGATTATTTTTGCTTCGTAGTGAATTTTTGGTCAAGAATCTCGATTTTTCTGAAATGAGTTTGGTCCTTAAATTTTGTGTTGTATATTCTGTTTACTTGGTTCATTGTATTATCCATGGATCAATGTTATCTACTAAAGTATAAATAAATTAGATATGTTCGAATAACTTAAACTAAAATAACTCTTTTGAATACTTTTAGGATAATGGAACAATATTAAAACGTAAGTGATTTTTACCGTTATACTAATATGACTTTGTTACCATTAGGCATGTAAAAGTTTCCACATAGTTTATCTAGAGTTCCAAACTTTTGGAGATGCGTATATACAGATAAGGTTTTTACATCATCAAATTTAAAATTATTGAGTGCTTTAGTATTATAGATTGAAATCTACGATTGATATAACTATTGCTTCATCTATGGTCATATATATAGGTGTCCAAGCAACTCTAAGGATTGCTATAAAGATAAGTAGATAAGATACGTGTTCTTAAAGTGAACAAAGGAATAATTTACCTTTTAATACGTCAAGAGTAACGTAAATGATTTGATATGATGCAAGAACGTGAAATCAAATCTTTTAAGATATTTTAATTGGATTAATAAAATAGTTCAATTTTATCACAAAAAATAGAGTTAACTCATTAAGCAATGAAAGTCAAAATTGAAATAATTTATCATCTAAATTTCACTAGTTATAATGCCTGCGCACGCGCGTTTTTTTTTTTTAAATTTTTTTTGAATCATATATTTTTATTTATTAAAAAACAAATAATTTAATCTTTGTTTTGTTTGATTTATGATGTTTAATTATAGTTTTTTATTATTAAAGATAATTATTTAAAAAATTTAATTCTATTGTTAATTATATCTTATCTATATTTTTTGTATTTATCTTCTACTTGTGTTATGGATAAATATAAAATGTTACCTAATAAAAAAACAATTTTTTTAAAATAAAATTATTACAAAATAAGGTATGATTTGATTTTTTTGAAATGCAAAAGTCCCCACTTGGGGTTTTGTTTTATTATATAAAAGATTAAGCAAATAGAGGTGAGTTATTTTAGAGACTAAGTGATGAGTGTGTAAATACTCATCATTTTTACCTAATCTGAGCTGCCAAAACATCTAAAAACACTCAAATATGCATCATAATACTGAAAATATCCCAGGAATGTGTTTTATATGTTTCAGATGCAAAATAATCAAAAACAAATGAAAAATAAGCAAAGTTTGCATAATTGGCAGTTTCAGTCCCTCATCTTTCAAAAGTTGTCAAAACTAGTCCCTGGTTATTCTAAAACATGAAAAAGTCACCAAAGGTCCTTTTGAATCACAAATAAACATAATTAGTCCTTTGGTATAAAGTTTCACAAAATTACAAGTTTAGTCCCTCAACTTTGCAAAATTGACAAAAATGGTCACTGGGATGTAAAAACTTTGAGAAAATCAATTTTTGTCCTTGTGCTACTCATCTTTGGCAGGAATTGTCCTTGGTTGGAAAGTTTGGTGAAATTACATGTTTGGTCCCTGAAGTTTACAAGTTTGGCAGATTTGATCCCTGAAATTTCAAAAGTGGAAAAAGTCAACTGTGGTCCTTGTACTATTCATCTTTGGCAAGAGTCACCCTTGTGACAACTTTTGAAGATTGGCAAAATAGGTCCTCAAAATTCTGCATATTACACTTTTGGTCCTTGTATAAATTTCACAAACCAAACGGATCCCTTTGTTATTATAAAACCCCAAACCAAAGCCTAATCTAACACCCCTTCCAGCCCACTCCCTTGCCTGGCCCAATCACCCAGCCCACACCCTTTGATATCAAACCAGGGGTCAAACTTTGACCCTGTGGTCAAACCCGGTCAACCATCACCACAAAACCACCTCCATCTCCCAATACCGCTCTGCAAAACCACCCCACTTGCCAGTCACTTCCCACCGCCCACTCCACCACTATTACCTAAGAAAACAAGCCTCAATTAATGCTTCCCCCTCCCTGTGCACGCAAACAGTCCAATTGGCATTATTTTTATTTCGCACCAAAATTGATTTAAACGGCCAAGATTAAATGTGATGATCCAATGGTTCAGAAGGAGGTGGGAAAGGCTCAAGGGGACACAAGGAGCTCAAAAACTCAGCTATAAAAGAGAGAGAAGCAGGAAGAGAAGAAGTAGTAGTCTAATTAGTATTAATGTATGTCGTTCAGTTAAAATTTCAAATTCTAGTGTATTGTTCAAGCTTTTAAGCATTATATCAAGCTCTTTCAGTGTAATTTTAACTGTTTCATTAATCAATTTCAAGTTTTAATCTCAATCTCAGTTATTGCAATTTCTCTTTTATTTCAAAATTATTATTAAGCTCATTTACTGTTTCTGTTTAATGTCATGGACTCCTAGGATCACATAAACTCCTATATAGCTTATAAAAGCTATTAGTAACACTTAAAAACAGTTTAGTTATAAAAAAATCAAAAATACAAAAAAAGTCAACAAAAGTCAAATTCCAGGTTTCATGGTGATTCAAGCTAGAGCATAGTAAATTTTGGATGGCTATGGGTTAGTGGTTCTGTGGAGAGCCTATAGGTAGTGGTTAATGGTCCTTGGTTCATGAAAGTCAGCTTGGAAGGCTTCTTGTAAGCAATTTCCTTTAATTTCTGAGTTTTCTTTTCATCATTGCTTAGTTGTAGTTAATTATTGTTTACATAGCTCTATTATAGCTTATTAAGTAGTTTCTGATCATTAGATTAAGTTGTAATATTAGTTTACTCAGTTTCCTTTAAATTTTCATTATATAAGTAGTGTTTGGATTGTACTGTTTCTCTGTGATCAGGCTTGTTCTTGTTGTTGTTTCTTGCTCATACATGTTCCTTAGTGTCACATTAACTCAGAACATCACTTAAATACAAGCCTTATTCATAGAAAAGTCAAAATCACTTATTAATAGGCCAAATTTACCCTCTGTGTTGGTTAAAGAGTGGCATATGCCCCATTTCCATTCACAAGTGAGTGGTTTAGTTTATTTTAGTCTTAACATAGCTTATTAAACCATTTTCAGTCATAAAATTCAGATCTTAGTTCATAAAAGTCAACTTGGTTCATAATTTCAAAAAGTCAAAAAAATACTCTTGTCTCAGGAAACCAAAAATAGGAAGAATTGTTTTGATTTTTGTGATTGGATTGAGACCCTGAGCTTTTCACAAGTCATAGTCTATCATCTCATCTTTCAAAACCTATGGTCAGCTTATTTTTGTGAATTTTATTCAAGCTTGTGCAATTGCTTCTTTAAGCCTGCAGGGCAATTTTAACTTTTGCACCAGGGCACTTTATGCAATTGGTCAAACTTTCAAACCCCCCTCAGGGTGCAAATCAAAACATTAGAACTTGATTTTTAGTTATTTGAAAAGCTCTAAAGCTTATCTTTTTAGATCATCAATAATATTGGATCTCAGTTCACTGTAGCATAGCTTATTTTGGTCTTTAAGTTTGCTTATTTCACAATCACATACTGAGTCATCAGTATAAGTGACCAATATTCCCAAGACCATAGATGACTCATTAGTGGGCCCCACCCCTAGCTTTTTGGCTTTTTGGAAACCCCATAAGCCCATCTTTAAGTTTCTGAGCTTAATTGCTTAATCTTAGCTTATTTGGTAGGGCTGCAAGCAGCTTAAACCTTGTCCCATATCACTGAGTATACTGAGTACTCAGTGTTTGACCACAAGTTCCAAGCACCACCCAGTGCTCAAAAATAAGCCATAAGCTTAGCTTATTGGCTTATTCTAGAGTTGACCAGGTCAACTTCATAGTTCAAAGACTAGTTTGGACCCCCTTGACTTTTGTGGACCCCACAGAGGTCCAAAAGTCACTGTTTGAGGCCTGTCTTGGCCTAGCAATTTGATAAGTGCTTATTTGTTTATAAAAGCTTATTCTGAGTGCTTATTTGTGTCATTTGCCTTATTTCAAATCATTAATCATCTGTTTATGCTTAATTGTTCATTTCAAAGCTTTTTTATAAGTCCACAAAATCCTAATAAGCTTATAAGTCAACTGTTAAGCACAAGGGGGTGCACATAGCTTATTAATAAGCTATTTCAAAAGTGTCTTCATAAAAATTTTCCATTTTTAGCTTATTATAATCTGTCAATAAGAAAAAAGAACAAAAAAACCAAATTTAAAAATAGTGATAGCTTCTATTTAATAGGATTTATCTTTTTAATTTTTCTTTTCAGCTTATTATTAAGCACTTCATCATTTTTATATTTTTCTTAATTTTCTTTACCTTAAAGTATTTTCAGTAATTTTCCTAGATTTTTCTCTTTTCATTTAATAATTATTAGAATTAATATTAGTTTAACTAAATAATTAAGTAATATTAGTAATTAAATAATTTTCTCAATTTTTAATTAACAACAGTATCCTTTTATATTTTTCCTAGGTTTTATATATCATTTAGGATTTTTAGAAAATTGTTTCTTAAATTCTACTATTCATTTTCTAATTTTCTTAATTAATTTAATTAAATTAGATTTTTATTAATAATTAAGTAAACAATTAGTAAAATAGTTTAAATTTAATTTTTAGAAACTTTTTATAATTTTTTAGGATTCTTGTGATGGTTAATTAGATTTGTAAATTTTTCTTTAATTTTCTAAGTTATTTCTAGTATTATTAGCAATTTAAAATAGTTTAAATAGTTTAATTAATATAATTAGTATTTAATTAATAAAAAACCCACAAAAAGACAAAAATACATATTTTTAATTTTTAATTTTATTTTAAGTTATTTTAGACTTTTAGAAATTAATTTTGCAATTTCTTTGTTAAAATTTGTATTGTAAAGTTTTTAATTTAAATAGTTTAAATTAAATAGTTAAATAGTTTTTAATTAAATAATTAATAATAAAATAATTAAATAATTAAAAAAAAATCTTTTTAATTTCATTTTCTTTTATAATTAAGTTTGTAAAATTTTCACTTGCACCCCCTGTAGTTGTAAATTGTTTAAAATCTCACCTTTTCTTCAGTCTGCAATCATTTCTGATTTCCAATTTGCATACGTGTAATTATATCTGTGTATCTGTTATTATTAATACTATTCCAATTGTTCAAATACAAAGCAATCAGTAGTATAATCACTTCCCAATCATCTTTGGTGCCTGTCCTCAATGTCACTCATTCCTATAAACGTTTTCAAACACCATTGCAATCTCGTCGGGACATAACGACCCGGGGAAACAATATACTATCCACGGAGCATTGACTTTAGGCAGTTTGACTTTGTTGACCAAATCACTTAGTCAATAAAACCTGACTGTTCCGAGCCAATCAAAATTTGGCGCCGCTGCCGGGGACGAGATATTGCGTATTTTAAAAACGTTTTAAGTTTAGTGGTTTTCAAAACCCTCCCTGTACAAATTCCACCACTTTTGTAAAAATATAATCATATCAAAAAGTTCATTAACACTTTTTCTGAAGTGTTAACAACACCAAAAAAATCAAAAACAACGAAACAATCGTGAAGTTAAATTACTTCGGTTTCTTTAAGATTACAACCTACACAGGTGGAATACGGAAGTTCTGACATTAAATTGCGAACTGAAGAGAGATCCATTCTTCTCTCCCGCCACCCTGCGAGTAATTTTAAAGAGGTCGATTTCGGTTAACAAATCGATAACAAAAATATTTCCAAAAGTTTTTTACACACACACCCGAAAAGCCCAAAAACAATTTTTCTGTTAATAATAAATACATAAAATCTTACCACCGCAAACCAAGGCAGAACACCTACGAACTGGGGGTGTGAACATAATAAGTTCCCAAACATAAGATTAAAACTTGCCATTGTATCCCTGTGAGTGGTGTACCTTTTTCAAAGAAGCCATTCACTTGTGATTATTGGTTTAAGTTCCATGTTGTTTTGCCTCAAATTTGTTTTGAAAAATTGTTTTTAGTGCATGCGCACTCGTTCACAAACAAAGCGTAAAAATCAGAAAAACGTACCCGAGCTACGTACTGTTATTGAAGAACCAAAAACAGAAATGGACGACGGGCCACCACCACCCACCCCCTGACCCTCCCAAGGATGAGCCAGCTCCCGATCTCCGAACTATGGAGGAGTTGTGTCAGCCTACCATGTAAGGGAGGGGCGGATTGTTCCTTGGAGATATCTGAAGATTCTCTTGACAGCTTCCAAGTACTTTTTGGTGGGTTTGGATTGATATCTGGCGCACATGCATACGGCAAAAAGAAGGTCTGGCCTACTTGCTATGAGGTACATGAGAGATCCAATCATGCTTCTGTATTTGGCTTGATCAACTATTACACCAGCTGAGTCGTCATCGAGTTTGGATCTTTCAACCATGGGTGTATCAACGGTGTCACTTGAATCAAAGCCAAACTTCTTGAGATAGCATACTTGGCCTGATTAATAAAGATGCCTCTCGGGTTTTGTGAAACTTGTAACCCCAAGAAGAAAGACATTTGTCCCATCATAGACATTTGAAACTGGGAACTCATTTCTGTAGCAAAGCGATCACATTCCTTGGAATCAGACGATGCGAAGATGATATCATCAACATAGATTTGAACGTGAAGGAGGTTGTTCCCAGTCTTTCTAGTGAACAATGTAGGATCAACTTCGCCCTTGGTAAATCGATTTGCAAGAAGAAACTTGGAAAGTGTGTCATACCAAGCTCTAGGAGCCTGTTTGAGACCATAGAGTGCCTTCTTTAAGCGATATACATGATTTGGTCTTTCTAGGTCTACAAATCCTTCAGGTTGAGAAACATAAACCACTTCTTTTAAGTCCCCGTTCAAGAAGGCAGTCTTAACATCCATTTGATAAACAATCATGTTACTGCTGGCAGCATTGGCAAGGAAGATTCTAATGGCCTCGATACGAGCGACTGGTGCAAATGATTCTTCAAAGTCAATACCCTCTTATTGACTGTATCTTTTTGCAACTAAACGAGCCTTATTTTTCAACACATCCCCATGCTCATCAAGCTTAACTTTGAAAATCCATTTGAGAGCAATGATCATCGCACATTCAGGTCGTGGTATTAATTCCCATACAGCAAGACGATCAAACTCGTGGATTTCTTCTTGCATTATGGTGAACCAAGACACCTTTGTAAGGGCGTCTTTGTAGTCTTTGGGCTCGACTTTAGATAAGACTGAGTTGAAGAAACACCACAAGGCATCAGTGGCAAGTTGTTGTCTGGTGGATACAGGTCTTGCGGGGTTTCCTATGATGTTGTCAATAGGGTGATCATTTGTCCATTTTCTGAGATGTTCATGAGGTTGAGGATAGTGAACTGATATTGCATTGTTTGAATTTTCTGAGGAAGATGCTTCATTGGAGGATTCAGGTGCAAAAACATTTTCAAATGGTTCTTCCTCAGGTGATGCAAAAGGATTGACTTCCAATGTGTTATCAGAAGTAACTCCTTGATGTTCAGAAGACAATTGTATATTTGATTCAATTTGAGTGTTGCTACATTCTGGTGCCTCTGGATCAAGAGAGATAGAGACTGAAGGACCATTTGTATCATGAGGTGCGTTCACAGCCATAATATTAGGTTCAACAGCTGGCTGTACCGGTTCATGAGGAAGCTGTGACTCAAAGTACTCATCAAAAATGGGATCAAATAACTTTTTCAAGTCTTCACTCGTGGGAGGAACATAAGGAGTGACATGATTGGAGTTCTGTACAAGTCCCGAACTTATTGGTCCAGGAGATAAAAGATTTTGTGAGGGTCCAGAACTGGTGTGTCCTGAAGCCGTATGCTCTGTCAGCTCATCAAACGTGACATGGATTGTTTCCATGATTTGTCGGGTTCTTTTGTTGTAGATTCGGTACCCTTTTCGAGCTGCTGCAAACCGACGAATACCCCAATATCAGCTTTAGCTTTAAGCCTCCCTAAGTCTTCACTGTCGTTAGTTGGGTAGCACAGGGCACCAAATACACGAAGAAAGGAGAGATCAGGCTTTTTGAGATGCACCAGCTCATACGGTGTCTTGTTGTGGAGAGGATGAATTAATGACCGATTTTGAGTGTAACAAGCAGTAGCAATGGCTTCAGCCCATAGAAACATTGGTGTTTTTGAAAATATCAGCATAGTGCCAGCCGCTTCAACTAGTGTGTGATTCCTTCTTTCAACGACTCCATTTCGTTGAGGAGTTCGAGGAATACACTTCTGATGACTGATGCCAACATTTTCGTAGAATTTGGTGAGTTGTTGGTTAACAAACTCAGTTCCATTGTCTGTGCGGATGATTCTAACAGTTTTGTTGAGCCTTACTTGCAACTGCTTGATGATTTTGATGATAATATCGGGAGTTTCATCCTTGGATCTTAAAAACTTCACCCATGTGAATCTTGAATAGTCATCCACAATAACAAGAATATATCTTTTCCCATTGAAGCTTTGCACTCTCATGGGTCCACACAGATCCATGTGAAGGGTATGAAATACTTCGGTGTTGGAGTTTGCTTTTACCCAATTGACATGATGAGCAGAGATGATCCTTTTCATACTTCAGTCTAGGCATGCCTCGAAGAAGATCTTTGCGAGAGAGCTCGTTTATGGTGCTGAAGTTCAAGTGGTTCAAATGCCGATGCCATAACCATGATTTGCTTTTTGAGGCCTTAGAAAGTAAGAAAATGGGAGAGGACCGCATCATGTCTTCAATAGAGATGGTATACAAATTTGTACCACGACTTCCTTTAAGGAGATCAACTCCGTCCAATTCTCTAACAAAACATGTGTGTTTTCTGAAGGCCACTTCGAGATCAGAATCACAGAATTGTCCAACAGAGAATAAGTTGTGCCCAAGTCCTTCCATATAGTAAACTCTTGAAATCACGCTATCACCAAACATATAATCACCATACCCCATAATAGCTCCAAAGTGGTCGTTACCGAATCTAACTGTCCCGATAAACTTTTTCACGAAATTTCTAAGCCGAGAGCGATCCCCAGTCATATGTTTTGAGCAGCCTGAGTCCAAATACCACAGGACGATTTGTACGACCTACATTTGAAACTAGGCAGGTATGGATAACTGAAAAACATGGAACCCCAAGTGTAATTGGGATCCAATAGGTTAGAACATGCATACTTAAGAGATACAGGATCAGTATTTTCATTGGTTCTTGCAGGTGAATCGATACCAGTGGAAACTGTTGTCTTACTATCAAGGCATTGGGTCATTAAAGGAAATCTTCTACCCGTAGCCTTCCATCTCTTAACCTTTAATGACTTAGGTTCGGGTATGTAAGTCAATGGGCACTGGTTTCCTAGAGTGAATTTTCTTCCAGTAGGTTTCCACTGATATCCTACACTGTTAAAATCTTTTCCTGTAGCTTTCCAAGTGTTATTATCCTTAGCAGATTTAACAGGGGATTTATAAGATGATTGCAAAAATGACACAACACATTCATCATGATTACCATAAATTAAACATCCATTACAAGTCTTACAAGTCGCATTAGAATTCGAATTAATTACAGTACGCTTAACACAAATACTAGAATCAACACGATTCTTTTCATTCAAATCAATCTTATTGTTCCTAAGGTGGTCTTCTACTTTCTTCCCTTGATCACTCTTAGCAGGCGAAGTCCTATCATTCCTTGTATTGCCTTTAGGCTTTGACCCGCTAGCTTTAGTGACATTGATTACTCCTGTAGAATTGATGATGGGAACATTAGATTGTTGCACAGTTGTTTGGTTTCTAGGTGGTGATGTGCTATGCACAGAACTAGCCAAGGGTTTATCAAAAGTAACATGCTTCTTCAAATTCCTAGATGAGGATGTGCCAATTTTATCACGCATGTTGGGAATCTTGGGACATGTACCTATGGCATATTCTAACAACTCTTGTGACCGCTTGGTAAGAAAGCAAACATCCGATAGGGTGTTATCAGATGGTCTTACCACTCTATCTTCTTCTATGGTTTCATGGGTCATGTCAAGGCAGTTCTTAAGATGTCTAAGATAATCACTATGGACTAGCTCATTGTTCTTAAGGGGAAGAGGAATAAAAACAGCCTCACATGCATACTTTTTACAATTACAAACCACAGAATTGATATTGTCACTTACATTCAACGGCATTTTCCCTTTCACTTTTGTCTTTAGATTCTCAATTTCATTAAGCAAAGAAGTTATTTTTTCATTGGTTTTATCTCGAGTCATCTTGATAGAATCATTGATGAGTGGCCATTTACTCATCATTTTAGGCCCGAAAAACCCACCAAAACGACCAAAAAACACCCAAAAATGACCTTATAATGTTAAAAATATCCTTGGAGTGTGTTTTTTATGTATTTCAGGTACAAATGGATAGAAAAAAAGCAAATGTGAGCAAAACGGAGCAGGAATGGGAAATCGGAGCATAATGGAGCATTACCGGATCGACTCGACATATTTTTGAAGAAAAACGAGAAAAAGACAAGAAGTCAATGCCGAAGTCAATTCCGGGAATGTGACATGGGGGGAGGCATGGAAAACCAAATTGAAAACCTACCTTAACCTTTTACCCTTAACCTTCACCCGACACCAAAATGCCAAATTCACCCTTTTCCCCGAAACCTTTTTCCAAAATCAATTTCAAAATCAAAAATCAATTTCCAAAATAAAAATCACAAAAAAAATATATATATATTTTGACAAAACTTTTTTTCTTGCTAAAACTTTTCTTTTTAAAATTTACCTATTACTAATATTACTATTATTATTATAAAAATAAAAAAAAAAAAAAAAAAAAAAAAAAAAAAAAAACTTCAAAAATTTGTTTTACTAACAGTTTTGATAAAAACATTTTATTAAATAAACTAATCCTATTACCTAGTTACTATTAACCTTAAACTAAAACAAAAAACTAAACCCAAAACATCACTAACCTACACCTCTTCTCCGGCCCAGAACCCAAACACCAATCGTAAACCCAAAACACAAGTAACCTGTTTTTTTTACAACAACTAACAAATCACAAATCCACTCCTAGCCCAATCCTTAAAACGAACCCAACACACCCTTTTTGTCCAAACCCAGTAATAAGACAAACCTTACCCCTCGTTTTAACCTCTTTGACCACAGAAAGTCAAAACCCCCAGACCTTAATCCTGTTTATCTTTTACCCGCCAAATCCCAACTCCCAAACCAGTCATTTTCATCCTAAGAATCAGTACCCACTACCTTCCAAATGATCACATGCTGGTGTTCCTCCCCCCTCCTTGTCCAACTCATCCATCCACAACACTAATTTTAATCAAAGGCTCAGATTCAAGGAGTGGGCACCAAGGGTCAATCAATGGCTGCAATTGCTCAAAAGAAACACAAGATGTGCCCAGCTCACTTTCTCACTCAGCAAACAAACACACGCTGATGAGGACAAGAAAGAGACCATGAAACGCTAGGAGAGGGCTCATAAATAGCAGCCTATTTTCACATATAGAATTTGTCCAACTTTTCATGTTTTAGAAAAGTTTTTGACCTTTTAATTTTTCTTGCATTTTAAATCTACTTGTAATTTCAGAATTCAGTTTTGTAATCACTCTTTTATCAATTTAATCTTCCTTTTAAATTCCTTACAAAATTTAAATTCCAAGCATTTTTTGTTTCAAGTTGTTTTTAAGCTAAAGTTATTATAAGCTCACAGAAGCTCTTTCAACCTTATTGTGAGCTTTAGTTTTCGTTAAAGCTGTTTTTCAATCACTCTCTTTAAGTTTTCAATCTAAAAAAATAAATTAAAAAAAAAAAAAAAAAGTTTACTGTAGCAGCTTATTTGTGCTTTTATATTGCTTATTTACCATTAACTTCTGCTTATTTACTCTTTTTTTGAGCATAATTTACCTTAGTCCTTCAAAGTTTCAGTTCAAGCTTGGCTTTTCTTTTCAAAAATCTCAATAGACACCCCTGTAAAGGGGTGTTTGGCACAAGCTTATATTTTTGGTCTAAAATTGTTTTTACCCATTTTCATTATTAGTTCAGCTTCGTTTCACTTAAATTAGTTGTTTTAAAGTAATACTTTATATTTCCAATTGAGTTTTCAAGATTTCAAGTGTGTTTTCTAAAATTTTGCTAGTAATTGTTTTATAAAAGTCATGTAGATAGATTCTTTATTAAGCTTGTTTAGTTATTTCTAGTGCCTCATTCTAGTCACTGTTAGTGGAATGCATGTTCCTTTAAGTTTGTATCTTAGTTTTTTTTTAGTTAAAACACATTTCAACCCATTAAACTGTTGCATCAGTTAAGTAATGCATCAGTTAATCACATGCCCAACAGCCTTTAGTGTGGCATTTTTAATTTCTTTGTTACTGATCCAATTGCCCTAGAATTAAGTTCTTAGCTTATTTTCCAGCTTGTTAACATGCTCATATTTTTAGTTTATTTTTAGAATTTTTTTACAAGCCTGTGTATTAGTCCAAAGTAGCCCCAGCAGCCATGTTTTATTGCAGCCCCCATTTGCTATTTGCTAGTATTGTGTTCTTTTAGGCTTATGTAGACAGCTGATTTTTGTCCCTTTAGATCAATTTAGGGTTCCCTTAGTTCTGCTTAGCTTATTCCCCCTTTTGTACAGCTTATATTAGCTTATTAGTAGTTTTAGTTAGAATTAAAAAAAAAAAAAAAAAAAAAAAAAAAAAAAATCCTTTTATAAGCCTTTTTAGCCCACTGTTGTCATTTTGCACTTCAACTTGCTTATTTATTGGTTTTTATAAAAAGTTGTAGTTTTAAAAATTGTTCCTTTTCATGTTTTCAAAGTGTTTAAAATAAAAAAAAATTGAAAAAAAAAATGTTTTCCAAAAAGGATGGTCACAGGGCTCGAACCCATGACCTCCTCACCAGCTTAGACACAAGCACCAAACCACATAACCATCTGCTCTAGCAAGTATTACATGTAATCTCTCCATTAATTAAATTCTTAATAGTTAATTAGTCTTTTATGCTTATGTGCTTATTTTAGCTTATTACTGCTTATAGCCTAATGTTTCCCCACTCCTAGTATTTTTCTTTGATAGATATTAGCATTAGTTGATTTCGTGCAAATTTTCAGATTTTTCACTTTTCATCTACTATTTTTTATAATTTAATTTAGTTTAAATTTTATTTAATTCATAATAAATAGAAAAATAGTTGAAAATTCAAAATTCTTTTTCGAAAAATTTTCTTTTGAAATTTAGTACGTAGGGAAACCAATTTGAACCCAGTAGCCCTTTTAGATTTTAAATTTCACTTTTAAAGCCGTTACCGAGCCCGGTAACGGTCCGTTTTCGTTTTTCTTTTACGTTTTTCAAAATTTTAAGTTACGTTTAGCAATTTTTTTATTTTTTTTAAATAGTTTCTAATTTCCAAATTTAAATTTTAACTTAAAATTAGTAATTTCCCTTTTTAATTACGTTTTTAAATTTAATTACGTTTTAGCTTATTTGTAATTTACGTACTTTTGTTTTTTGTTTACTTGAGTTATTATTCGTTAAAATTAGTTTAGAAATCCCAAATTCTCTTGATACCCCATTCACATCACCCGATCACGAAACGATATTCGAGTTTCCATTTCACACCTCGTCGGGACTTAACGACCCGGGAAAACCTTATACTCTCGGAGAATACGCGTGGTTTGACTACTATTGACCATCCTTGGTTAAGTGGTTGATCCTACCGTATCAACTTTTTGGCGCTGCTGCCGGGGAGGAGTGAAAGCCGAAACTGTTGTCGTTTTGAAGATTAGTGAAGTGAAGACCCTTCCCCTGGGAAGTTACCATCTTGTGTTTGTATATATTCTAAAAACCCAAAAAGATTTTCTTTTTCCAAATTGGTTTTAAACTTTGTTTTTCTTTGTTTTCCCGTCATAAAAACCGAAAACAATCTTCGATATCCTCTTTATGTTTAATTCTTCACCTTATCCCTCTTTCCCGTTTAATTCTTCTTCTACCCTCTTACCCGTTTAATTCTTTATCCCTTACCCTCAATCCGTTTAATTCTTCCTTATGTCTTCATCGTACCAATATTCTTGTGAATATTGTGGGGGACCCCGAATGGTGGAAATTGCCCCAGTTGTAGCATTGTGAGTTCGGGAAATGGGTTTGTCTACGACCAAAATCCCTACAATGAAACAACCGACTTCTTCAACCAACCCCCACACCATATGATGGAGACATACTCTTGTGAGTATTGTGGAGGTCCTCACCAAGGTTTTGATTGTCAAAACAATCAAAATTTTGGTTATGATCAATATCCATATTATTCATCGAATCAAACACAACAATCATATTGTTGTGAGTATTGTGGAGGTCCGCACTTTAGCTTCGATTGTCAAACAAGGAATACATTTCCTTGTGACAATTACGGCTATTCATATCATGACCAACCTCCACAATACCAAATGATTCAAACAACTCCTCAACAACCCCAGCAAGACCCTTATCTTGAGATTCTAAATTTATTGAAAGAAGTTAAGGAGTTGGGTAGTACATCGAGTTTTTCTTGTGCAGATTGTGGGGGTCCTCCTGTTGATGATCAATGTCAACCGTTGAATCAAAATTACTATGAACCTAATCCTTGTTCTAGTTTTGATACTTCTAGTTTCGACAACTCCCCACCCCCATAATCTCCCGTCATTCGTCAATATTCTGGGAAAACTATTGCAGAATTACTCGCCGAAGAACGAGCTGCTCGCAACAAAAAAAGCATGGAAGAATTACTTGCCGAAGAACGAGCAGCTAGAACTCGTGCCATATTTCGCAATGCTGCTCTTTTCGATGACGATGATTCTGATGATGACGAGGATAGACTTGTTCCGATAAACGTTTTCCCTCAAATAGCACCCGTTCTTCCTCCCGTAGAACCCGAGGATTCTCTAAGTATGAGGGACGAGCATTTTACCACTATTCTGGAAATGGAAGCATCTAGTGTTAAGAACCTTGTCCCAATCCCAAGTGAGTTCGGGGAAAATTCTAACGGTAATTGTGAAATTGTTGAAAATGATCATCTTGATATATCTAAAGATATTTCCGACTCTTCCCTTCCTTCTCTCACACCGGTTGAGGGAAGTAACTCTGTTTTGGAAGAGGTCGATACTTCTCTTATCAATGATGATTCTATTTCAACCGAGATTGTTAATCCGTCAGATCCTTTGGAGCCCAAGCTCAAGGATTCTTTACCCGATTTTGAGAAATATACTTTTGATACGGCAGAGGAGTGTGATTCACCTCCTCTTGACAACCCAAAAGATCATTTTGAGACTTTCTCCGATTCTGACAATGATAATAGTGATGACGATTCTTTATCTTATAAATACATCGAATATGTTGATGCATAACTTTCACATTCCGAGATCGTCTTTGAAGAGGATATTGATGACCTTGTTTCCGAAACATTCAAAACGACTATCTCCAATCCTCTCTTTGATTTCGATTCTGATTTTACTTTAATTTCAGATAACCCAATCTTTGATATTCAAATGGAGGATAGTGATGAGTCCGTAACGGAACAAGAGCTCACAAATTTACATCATATGATTGATCCTCTTAATGAAGAGTTCTCCGGTGAACTCACTCATATCATGACTCCGCCGGAGTATGATTACCTTGATCTTGATAAAGATCATGACCCGGGGGGAGATGTACTCAATCATGAAAGTTTGTTCAATGACAACTTTTTACCCGACCCTCCCGCCCGGGATGTTTTCTAATCAAACGAGCTTAAACGATGAAATTGAAATTAACCTTGATCTTGAGGATGAAGATCTTTTCCTCATTGTTATCAAGATCTTTCTTCCTTTCTTCACCTATCCGGTGACTTCTTCTCTTCTTCACTCCTTTGTGAGTGAAGATACCATCTTTAACCCCGGCATCTCAATTTCTTCTTTTGAGCCGGTTATATCTCATCGGAGTGGAACTTTTGCGCACTTCAATGTTTTTCCAAACATCTTGAATGAAAGTCTGATGGAGATTTTGTCTTCCACATCTTGCTTCGCCAAGGACCAATGAATTCGGGGTCGAGTCAAGCTCGTGACTCGGTTATCAAAAACAAAGCACTCATCTTCTTTCTTTCTTATTTCTAACCACCAAGTGTGGGGGTGTTTCCCCCACTTGTTTGCCTTCTTGTGTTGTTTTATTTGCCTTTGTTTTCAGGAAATCCCGTAGATCGTGACGATTGATGCGCTTGTTTTCAATCCAACCGCCCAATATCCGATCTTCTCTTTTTGCTAACCCAGGGATATTCTTTATAATCCTTCGTGTGAAACAAGAATTTGTTTCCTCACTTGGATGGTGGTATTACCTTTTTCCATTCAATTGTGTCGGTTAAGTGCCGGTACATTGAATATTGAGGGCAATATTTAATTCTAGGTGTGGGGGGGAATTCTTGCGAATTTGACCCAATTTTTCAAAAAATTTCACATGTTGTACCTTTCTAGTCCCTAGCACCCCCGTTTTTGACCAAAATTTTAAAATTTTTACCGTATTTACGTCAAAAAAATTGCAAAATAATAAGAATTTGTTATACATAAATACCTCGGTATTTGTGGAAAGTTTAGACTTGATTAGGCTAGAACAAGGGGAATCCCGACTCTGCTAGAGTGTTGATCTAGCTGCTCTCCTTAACGTTTTAGGCTAAATCTTTACGAATTGTGCAAATGAAAATGCTAAGCGTGGAATAGCGGTTTTCTTTAGAGCTTATATAAGTAATCTATGGCTTTTCTCTCCCAGAAGCTCCTAAATTGACTTAATAACGTGCTTATTTTCAAAAGTTTGAACACAAAAATCATATTCTTAGTAAAAACAAAGTTTTATATGGTTTTGACACGTACTAATTCAAAGTTTTATTTACATTTTGGAACAAGCATACTTTCATGAAAACGTAATAAGAATGCAAAATGAAAGTGAGAAATTGCTTGAAAATTGCAAAAGTTAAAGTTTTGAGTATGAATAAGTGCTATAAACTACGGTTCGAGATCGGTCCTTGGATCCTTAATTATGAAATGCGTTAAGGTCTTGGAATTTCCCCGTGAATCTCCGTAAGTAAAAAGCCATGAAATGAAAAATGAAAAATGAAAAAAAAGGAAAAAAATGATGAAAAATGAAAAAAAAAATGAAAGAAAAAATATGTATGTTGATTATGAATAAATGTACGAAACTTGCTTGTTGTAAAATTTAAATAAACCTTTCAACTAGTATTTGTCAAAACCTTATAAAGATTTTACGAATATTTGGAAGTTTTTGATTTCAAAGACCCCGTGAGCTCCGATACTATTCTCGAGGGTGAAAACCTAGCCTCCTAAGTTTACTAAGGACAAGCTGAGAAGAAAGTCGCCACATGGAGTGATCTCATCTTTGAATCTCTAATTTCTAAATCTTCGTAGGTTGCAATCTATTTAAGCTTAATATTACTTTAGCGGTAGCTTCGTAAATCTTTGGAATCGAATTCCCGCTGATTTCGGTACTATTCTCGAGGGTGAAAACCTAGCCTCCTAAGTTTACGAAGGACAAGCAGAGAAGAAAGCCGCTACATGGAAAAGGCCCTTTCGACCCTTAGATTTTGCGGTTCTCGGTGAGCTAATATTAACTTAAACAAATAACAACCCTAATATATGTTGATTTTTCCAGTCAAAATTTTGAAAACAAGCACACACACCTAACCTAATAATAATTGTGGGAGAGAAAAGTTAGTCTCGACTTACACAGATTACTAATATAAGTAGCATTATCATTTTACAAAAACGTTTGAACAAGGGTTTTAGACTTGGTTTGGGAAGTATAAAAAGAGAATGACGATTACAATTCCCCGGAGACACCCAGTTTGCGTGAATCCCGTTCCATGATGCCATCTTTTGGAAATCAAACATGATATTTAATTTCGTTATCGTTTAAAGTATTTGAATGGAATAAGAAGTCAAAACGGGGTATACATGGTAACATAATAAATCTTGTAATCCCGTCATTACTTTATATGATCGGATTGCTAGGGATTAGCAATTGCTTAGTGTGGGGGATTGATGAGTGGCCATTTACTCATAATTTTAGGCTCGAAAAACCCACCAAAACGACCAAAAATGACCTTATAATGTTAAAAATATCCTTGGAGTGTGTTTTTTATGTATTTCAGGTACAAATGGATTGAAAACAAAGCAAATGTGAGCAAAACGGAGCAGGAATGGGAAATCGGAGCATAATGGAGCATTACCGGATCGACTCGACACATTTTTGAAGAAAAACGAGAAAAAGACAAGAAGTCAATGCCGAAGTCAATCCCGGGAATGTGACATGGGGGGTGGCATGGAAAACCAAATTGAAACCCTACCTTAACCTTTTACCCTTAACCTTCACCGGACACCAAAATCCCAAATTCACCCTTTTCCCCGAAACCTTTTTCCAAAATCAATTTCAAAATCAAAAATCATTTTCCAAAATAAAAATCACAAAAAAAATATATATATATTTTGACAAAACTTTTTGTCTTGTTAAAACTTTTCTTTTCAAAATTTACCTATTACTAATTTTATTATTATTATTTATAAAAAAAAAAAAAAAAAAAAAGCCTTCAAAAATTTATTTTACTAACAGTTTTGATAAAAACATTTTATTAACTAAACTAATCCTATTACCTAGTTACTATTAACCTTAAACTAAAACTAAAAACTAACCTACACCTCTTCTCCGGCCCAGAACCCAAATACCAATCGTAAACCCAAAACACAAGTAACCTGTTTTTTTTACAAAAACTAACAAATCACAAATCCACTCCTAGCCCAATCCTTAAAACGAACCCAACACACCCTTTTTGTCCAAACCCAGTAATAAAACAAACCTTACCCCTCGTTTTAACCTCTTTGACCACAGAAAGTCAAAACCCCCAGACCTTAATCCTGTTTATCTTTTACCCGCCAAATCCCAACTCCCAAACCAGTCATTTTCATCCTAAGAATCAGTACCCACTACCTTCCAAATGATCACATGCTGGTGTTCCTCCCCCCTCCTTGTCCAACTCATCCATCTACAACACTAATTTTAATCAAAGGCTCAGATTCAAGGAGTGGGCACCAAGGGTCAATCAATGGCTGCAATTGCTCAAAAGAAACACAAGATGTGCCCAGCTCACTTTCTCACTCAGCAAACAAACACACGCAGATGAGGACAAGAAAGAGACCATGAAACGCTAGGAGAGGGCTCATAAATAGCAGCCTATTTTCACATATAGAATTTGTCCAACTTTTCATGTTTTAGAAAAGTTTTTGACCTTTTAATTTTTCTTGCATTTTAAATCTACTTGTAATTTCAGAATTCAGTTTTGTAATCACTCTTTTATCAATTTAATCTTCCTTTTAAATTCCTTGCAAAATTTAAATTCCAAGCATTTTTTGTTTCAAGTTGTTTTTAAGCTAAAGTTATTATAAGCTCACATAAGCTCTTTCAACCTTATTGTGAGCTTTAGTTTTCGTTAAAGCTGTTTTTCAATCACTCTCTTTAAGTTTTCAATCTAAAAAAAATAAATAAATAAAAAAAAAAAAAAAAAAAAAAGTTTACTGTAGCAGCTTATTTGTGCTTTTATATTGCTTATTTACCATTAACTTCTACTTATTTACTCTTTTTTTGAGCATAATTTACCTTAGTCCTTCAAAGTTTCAGTTCAAGCTTGGCTTTTCTTTTCAAAAATCTCAATAGACACCCCTGTAAAGGGGTGTTTGGCACAAGCTTATATTTTTGGTCTAAAATTGTTTTTACCCATTTTCAGTATTAGTTCTGCTTCGTTTCACTTAAATTAGTTGTTTTAAAGTAATACTTTATATTTCCAACTGAGTTTTCAAGATTTCAAGTGTGTTTTCTAAAATTTTGCTAGTAACTGTTTTATAAAAGTCATGTAGATAGATTCTTTATTAAGCTTGTTTAGTTATTTCTAGTGCCTCATTCTAGTCACTGTTATTGGAATGCATGTTCCTTTAAGTTTGTATCTTAGTTTTTTTTAGTTAAAACACATTTCAACCCATTAAACTGGTTGCATCAGTTAAGTAATGCATCAGTTAATCACATGCCCAACAGCCCTTAGTGTGGCATTTTTAATTTCTTTGTTACTGATCCAATTGCCCTAGAATTAAGTTCTTAGCTTATTTACCAGCTTGTTAACATGCTCATATTTTTAGTTTATTTTTAGAATTTTTTTACAAGCCTGTGTATTAGTCCAAAGTAGCCCCAGTAGCCATGTTTTATTGCAGCCCCCATTTGCTATTTGCTAGTATTGTGTTCTTTTAGGCTTATGTAGACAGCTTATTTTTGTCCCTTTAGATCAATTTAGGGTTCCCTTAGTTCTGCTTAGCTTATTCCCCCTTTTGTACAACTTATATTAGCTTATTAGTAGTTTTAGTTAGAATTAAAAAGTAATAATAAATAAAAATAAAAATAAAAAAAAATCCTTTTATAAGCCTGTTTAGCCCACTGTTGTCATTTTGCATTTCAACTTGCTTATTTATTGGTTTTTATAAAAAGTTGTAGTTTTAAAAATTGTTCCTTTTCATGTTTTCAAAGTGTTTTTATAAAAAAATTAAAAAAAAAAGAAAAAAAAGAAAAAAAAATATTTGAAAAAAAAAAATGTTTTCCAAAAAGGATGGTCACAGGGCTCGAACTGTTGGGTTTTGAGTTCTGAGTTCTGCTGGTGAGTGAAACTGCTGCTATGATGAAACTGCTGCTAGAGTAAATGATTCTGCTGCTGATGACAAAGTGCTGCTAAGGAAAATGCTGCTAAAGGAAACTGCTGCTGAAGAGATAAGCATGTATTCGTAGTAGATAATTATAGAATAGATTGAATGTATATCTTATAAGTCTAAAATATTCTTATCTTGATTAGAAAGTTATTGTAAACCTAGTAGGACTCCTTGGCCTATGAAAGGAGGATCCTAGGGTTAGATTATATACGTATTGTTTAGTTTTCGTTTACACTTCAAGGTTGTAAAACCCTAGCATTATTGAGTGCTCGTATTAATAATATTGAAGTGTTGATAGAGAATTATTCTTCTTAAGTTAAGCTTTTACATTCCACATTCAAGCTTAAGTGTTTACTTTAAGTCAACTTCTATATAAGATCGTTTGCTCAACTGGGATCAACAAGTGGTATCAGAGCTTGTGATCTAGAAGTTGTAATCAAGAAGAAACTGTTCTTTGCAAGTTTGTTGTTCCTAATCAACTGCTAAAGATGGGTGATGACACACATATGGTGACTACTTCAAAGGTACCCATGCTCAATCTTGGAGAGTATGAACTGTGGAAGATGAGAATTCGACAATACATTCGCATGATTGACTATAACATGTGGAATGTTATCATGAATGGTGACTCTTTACCAAAGAAGGGTACTGATGGTAAAGAGATTCCAATCAAGACTGCTGAAGATAATTCTGTAAAGAAGATGGAGATCAAGGCTCACAGTATTCTCTTGATGGGAATACCTAATGAGTTTCAGTTGGACTTTGAGAGTTATGAGACTGCTAAAGAATTAATGGATGCTATTGAATTCAGGTTTGGAGGGAATGATGCTACCAAGAAGTCAAGGAAGAACATGTTGAAGCATCAGTTTGAGAACTTTACTGCTGAAAGTGGAGAGAAGATTAATGGCACCTACAACAGGCTCAATCAACTTGTCAGTCATCTAAAGCTTGTTGGCTATGTGGTTCCACAAGAAGATGTGAATCTCAAGTTTCTCAGAAGTCTTGCACCTGAATGGAGTATGCACACTGTTGTTTGGAGGAATAAGCCTGACTTTGAAACCATGAAGTTGGAAAGCCTCTATAACAATTTAAGAGTGTATGAACCAGAATTATCTATTTCATCTACTTCTGGTTCACAAAATCTTGCCTTTGTATCTTCAAAGTCAAAGGGGTCTAAAGAATCTCACTCTGCTGCTTATGGAGAATCTACTGCTGATGGATCTGCTGCTAGTTCTCATGATAATAACTCCACCAGTGATATGGCTTTATGTGCATTCTTGGCTGATCTAACATCAAGTATAAGGTCACAGACACTTAATCAAGATCTGGATCACCTTGATGAAGATGATCTTGGAGAGATGGATCTTAAATGGCAGACGGTCATGTTGACCTTGAGAGCTAGAAAATTCTGGAAGAAAACTGGAAAAGAGATCAAGTACAGACCTAAAGAAAATGTTGGATTTGACAAATCAAAGATAGATTGTTACAACTGTAACAGGAAAGGTCACTTTGCCAGAGAATGTTGGTGAAGCATCAAAGAAGACTGAAGAGACAAAGAATACTACTACTGCATTAGTGTCTTGTGATGGATTGGGAGAGTATGATTGGAGTGATTTGGCTGATGAAGAACCAAATTATTCCTTGGTGGCTCAAGTTAAGTGTCACAGCCCCAAAAGCGGGTCCAGCGGAAGCATACGTGTAGCTGGGGTGTAACTCAATTGGTATTACAGCACAAGTACAAAATTGGTTTTCACTTCAATCATTTAGAATAAAATCGTTTAACTAAAAGTATTGAATTTACATTGTTTAAAATTAGTGCGGAAGTAGGCCCTTAAAATAGTTTAAAACGGTCCCCATAAGAATATCAGAGTCTTCTATGACCATGCCATGC
This sequence comes from Artemisia argyi, assembly GCA_030686995.1. NCBI lineage: Eukaryota > Viridiplantae > Streptophyta > Magnoliopsida > Asterales > Asteraceae > Artemisia > Artemisia argyi. Next base: position 1,345,012 of record CM060695.1, on the reverse strand, counting down.
CCTGCCAAAACCTCCTGTAGTGTGCCATTGCTTAAAACCTGAAAATACATGCTAAAACGTCAGCATAAAGCTGGTGAGTTCATAGTTTTAAGTAAACAAGTATTTCCCGTAAACAAGTGTTTCCAGAAATCAAGTATTTCCCAGCAAAGGCATCGTAAATCCACTCAGTTACAAGTCCCGCCATAAGAGACTTGTAACCGGTGTGTTTACAACCCACTGCCAAAAGTAATATGTTTAAGTAAACAAGTCATTTGCGGAACACGAGATTTTCAGTAGCAAGACAATATAACAAATACAATGTCACAGCTAAAAATAAGGTATACAGTGCCTAAAGCTCATGACCCCGAAGCTCGACGTAATCGTATGCAATCAAGCATAAAATGCCCCAAGTAAGTGTTTGCCAGACACTCGGAAGTAATCCGAATGATATGCGTCCGTTTAACAGGTTGGCGCGACCAACTCGGACGGGGTGTCAACCCAAATAGATCTATCCACAGCATTCGCGCTCACACGCATGTAATTAATGGTTCATGATAAAGGGGACTTCAGTGGCAGTAATAGGTAACTCAGGCAAAGTAACAGTTTTATATTTATGTCCGCAAAAGCAAGAACTTGTGTTCATAAGAAAAAAATCAAGGATGGAATAAGTAATTCATAATGTATTCAAGTAATCAATCAAGTATTTCAACCATCCAGTAATGTTTGAGAAAATGAATCGCGTTCAAGTAAAACAAGCATTGAATTTAAATAGTAAGGAGCATGTATCTTCCCCCAAAACAGTTGTGAAACAAGTAAAAGTAGGGGTTATGAACTCACCTGGTGCAATAGCTACGATGACAACAATGAATACACAGAAATGAGGCACGATCTCTAACCGCAACCTAATATGAATGATATGATCTAATGTAAGAAATGAAATGACGCTACACATGCAAATACGTATGTTATCGATACCACTCATTAGTTTTGAAAATAACGTTTTTCGTCGACAAATACGTTTTTGACGTCTCGTTAGGTTAATAACCACTTTTCATGGAAATAGGTTGAAACGGTACTCCACGATCCTTGTTTGGTGTTCTATCGGCAAATATAAGGTCTTTGTCGCAAAAATAACATTTTCATTACTTGAAAATATGCCCAAAATGGCCTCGCAAAACAAGTCGCGAAATGTTGTACGTTAAGTGTTAGTGATGAAACTCGGCGTTTTTGAAAACCTTGTAACAATATCTAGAAGTCGCGTCATTTAACTTTTGGCGATACGGATCTCGATCGATGAGAAAATCGACTCTTATTGTTGTTACTTGCAAGTATTATGCTCAACACTTAGAAAAATTTCATTATAGTAAAAGCTTTCAAAATATATAGTTTATCAGGTATATAGATGAGGTCGTAGTTTATTCGTTATAAGTCTATTCGACGAACGGCCAATTGATTTGAAAAGCTTGTTGGAAGATCTTGATTTCATAAAACTACGGCTCGGACTCAAATTGATCCGATCATGAAGAAAAACAGCCAAGAAAGTGGTGTCTCGCAAAGACAGTTTTGCGGCAAAATAATAATAGAAAAGCTGATGGAAATTTGTAAAAAGCGTCTAAGTTCAAACGCTTGTATCTATTTCGTTATAAGCTCGTTTTCTACGTTCTTTATATCCCCGGAATCGTGGGACAACGTACTAATATATTTTTGATAAGTCGGGATGGCTAGATCAAGTTTTATGTCTCGAAACAGTCCAAGAAAATCGTGGGACAGCAAGTAATTTTTCAGAAAATAGTTTTCGTCGTTAAAATTGAAAATAGCATATCTTTTTCGTCGTAACTCGGATTTTAGTGATTCAAGCGGCCACGGTTTCGTTTTTGAAAGTATTTTCTGAATATATAACCCAATGTTACCCAGAAACCCCTGAGTTTTCTGAAATTGGCGATTTGGGACAGAACCTATATTTGAAAGTATTTTTCATTGTTAATATTCGGAAAAACATATCTCCTTTGTTATTAACTCGTTTTTATCCCCGTTTTCGGCTATAGTTTCGTATCGGAGAGTATTTTCTAAATCTTTGGTCAAAAGTTACACCCTTGCCCCTGATCTTCCCACGTTTGCCAAAAAGGGACAACAACATTTTGAAAGTGTTAAAAATAGATTTTCCTAGTTTCTAACTTGTTCCAACTTCAACCAAACCACTTTCAATCACCACAAAACAAGTCTAATCCTACCATACACCTTCTTAGGGTGTCATGGGTTCCTAAACATCACCAATCTTAGTGGATCTAATGAGATTGCTAGTAAAAATTATAGATCTAAGTTTATAAAAACAAATTGAGTAATAAGTGGTATGGATCTTACATACTTGCATGTTTTGTTACTAGATCATGAAAATATATAAAATAGATGTTTAAAAGAGTAGGAAAGATTATTAGTAACTTACTTGAAGATTTGAGATGATTTGAAGATGATTATGTATAATAACCTAGGGTTTTTACCACAAAACCCCAACTAGATCATGATTAAAACTTGATTAAACACTTGGATCTTGAAAGTTTATGGTTTCTTCTTGTGCTCTTGGTTGGGTCGATCCACACACCAAGGGAGGAAGAGAGAAAAGTTTTTGTGCTAGTTTGTTTTTCTTGTAAAATGGATGTAGGTGTAGAAATATGTATATATATGCATATTAATGTAGGAGGCAAGATCCATAAAAGGGGGGATTGGAAGACTTTTGCAAGCAAAGTCTTGACTTTGGTGTATTATTGATAGATATTGTGTAGTTTAGGTGATACCGGGTACCGAGTTAACTAACAAAAATAAATCATGACGCGATGAAATAAAATATGACGAAGTTGTAAAAGTTGTAAAATATTATTCTTGATGATAATCGGGTGTTAAAATAATTATCGTGTTTAAATTTCGCAAACCGACAGAGTTATAAGCTCTGACCGTAAAATATAGTAATTGAATCGAATACACCGGGTAAATTAATAATATAATTTTTATATTATTAAAATGAGTATGAAAATATATTAGGATCGTAATCGGGGGTATTGGGTATACGTTAGTAGCAAAAACTGAGTGGTAACGTTAATTACAAATTAAGCATACGTATATAGAAATAATGCATATCCGTGTAGGGCCTAAAATGTGATGATGATGTAACCGAGGATATGTAGACTACTCCAGTCTATATGACGTGTTATTAATGAATGATGTATGAATTCACAGCGAAACCACATTGGTTACGCTAATTTGAAGACTCGTAAACTCAGTTTACGATGTAATGAACAGCAATCGTGAATAGTGATTTCCTTCCGGAAATGAATAGTGTCATATGAATAGTAAAATTTTTGAACGCTTCTCGGATTTACAAACTGACTCCGAAAACAATGAATAGTAAAATGATGAATAGTGACCGGTGAATAGTAAATGATGAATAGTAACTGATGAATAGTGAATAGGAGAAATGTCCTGAAAACGCGGGTTGTTACAGTCTCACCCCCTTAAAAGGAACTTCGTCCCGAAGTTCAGTTTGTGTTGGTCTCTGAAGTTGTATTGGTGAAAAGATGATGATCTTTATTGGGTAAGCTATTGAGCTCTAACAAGGTTCAAGTCTGACGGCTACTAGGCCTACTCTGTCTGAAATATTGAATGGTCCAATGTGTATCGGGTTTAACTTTATGAAGTTTCCTGAATGGTATTATGCCTTTCCTAGGCAGAACTTTCAACATAATCATGCCACGAACTTGAAATTCTAGTGGTTTACCGCTTATCGAGCTTGTAATTGATTCTTGATTTGTAGGAAATTCCTGGTTATTTCATGAATGCTTACGGGACTAGTGAGTTGGGTTTTTCCAAGTTTTGATCCGTCAATGGATGTTGACACTTCGACCATAGAGTGCTTCGAATGGTGTAGTCTCTAAGCTCATGTGATAACTATGGTTGCAACTGAATTTGATTTATGGCAAATGGTTATTCCAACCATTTCTAGTGTCAATCACACCCGATTTGGGCATATCTCCCTAGATTTGAATCAATCTCAAATTCTAACCATTGGTCTACAGATGATAGGTGGTGTGGTTCCAAAGAGATCTTAATGAAATCGCTAGGAGTTGAGGTGAATCAAATTCCTTTATTAGGAATAATTGAAATGGGTATCATGAATCTTGTTTTGAAAGACTTACAGGGTTAAATCCGTAAAAGGGTGTTGTTGAAAATAATAGATTAGGATAAGGTTGTGATCCTCCGCAGGATGTCAGGAATTGAGTCTTTCTCCACCTACGGTGCTTAGTCTCCATTACTAAGGTTTTCCCCAAGTTATATGTCATCAAATCACAACTCCTAAAGGTATAAGTGATGTAATATAGTGATTGCTTTTTCAAAGTTTGTTTTGAGATTGTGTTTTGTTCATAAACCTTCCCCGAATAAATGAATCTATAAGTTTAAGCAAACGGCTTTTTAGGTAACATCCTTCTTGATGTTTCAAAATTTAGTAGTTATGCAATATAGGAAAATTTTCAACATAAGGTGGATAATATGGTTTACCAAAGATCGATGTTTAAAATTTTGTAACATTCAATAGTTTTGTAAAAGAGTAGCCAAAAGGAATTTGCTTGTCAAAATAAGTGCATCAGAAAAGTATTTCTTACAAGATATATGTTTTGTATAACGGTAAATTGGAGAAAATCCATTTAAAAATGAAAGTATTAAGAGGATAAAATAGCCAGGTATGTATGTCTGCACAAATGCTAGGTGTCTAACATGTTTGAATAAAGTCTATGGGTGAGGACATGTTCAATCTATAGTCTCGGTTAAGAGGTTGGATTTATCTCTATGGTGTTGCTCAGTGAGCACTCGTATCGAAACTAATTCTGTAATTCAGTCAAGTCAATACTTTCTAGATGATGGAATTTTGGTGATCAGGCCAGTGATAGTGGTTCGAATGGTTTTATGATATCTTGAGATTTCTGTTGAGTTTTGAATGGTCTTAATGTACCTAGGGATCCTCTTTATAGATGGTATGGAAGGTCTTTCCTAGGGAGGTCATTGATAATATCCACTTATCAATATAGGGAGTAGTGAGAGATGAGTGACATCGGAATCTATAGAGTGTCACCCAATTCTTTGTATATATGGGGGTGGGAAAAAAGAAATGATAGTGATGGTGAGAAGGGAAGAGATTCTGACAACTGCAACAAAATAAGATTGTGACAAAAGAAAATACTGTGATATGAGTGTATTGTGCATAAATATGAAAGTTCATGAAATAAAATGACTAGCTGACATGCTTCCAATCGGTGGTTTACGAAGTGATGAAAAGTATGAAGATTCCAACAACGAGAGTATACACACACATGAATGAAACATTTGGAAATCGAGTAGGGGATTCAATCCCGACATAATCTTATTATAACCATTCTCAGTGTTGCAAAATTCATCTCTGAGTCAGACATAGGTGGTCAGCCTATATCTCACTATCCCGGGTTGAATATAGATGACCAGTCTATATTCCACCGAGGTTCCATGAATTTTGAAATACTCAGCTCAGTTATACTAATACCATGTCCTTCACAAGTATCAAGACGTTCTGAAAGACAAAAGCAGGTGACCAAACTCGAGGTCAAATGATGAAACTATGCAAGGAAAAACATAACGCGGTAAAATATATGATACATGAACATGCTTATATGAAAGACAGTTATAGTAATCAACTATGATAAATGATTATAGTATATCAGATAATGAGACACAAATCACATCACCTAAGTCAGCAACAAACCACAAATGAGGCTTCAGCTTGGCAGGCAGGCACGTGACGGTCATAGGGTTATGTTTTCATGAAAGTAGCTATAGTCTAGGTTTTAAAAACACTTAGTTCGCTATAGCCAAAGCTCTGATAACAATCTGTCACACCCCCAAAAGCGGGTCCAGCGGAAGCATACGTGTAGCTGGGGTGTAACTCAATTGGTATTACAGCACAAGTACAAAATTGGTTTTCACTTCAATCATTTAGAATAAAATCGTTTAACTAAAAGTATTGAATTTACATTGTTTAAAATTAGTGCGGAAGTAGGCCCTTAAAATAGTTTAAAACGGTCCCCATAAGAATATCAGAGTCTTCTATGACCATGTCATGCCCTGCCAAAACCTCCTGTAGTGTGCCATTGCTTAAAACCTGAAAATACATGCTAAAACGTCAGCATAAAGCTGGTGAGTTCATAGTTTTAAGTAAACAAGTATTTCCCGTAAACAAGTGTTTCCAGAAATCAAGTATTTCCCAGCAAAGGCATCGTAAATCCACTCAGTTACAAGTCCCGCCATAAGAGACTTGTAACCGGTGTGTTTACAACCCACTGCCAAAAGTAATATGTTTAAGTAAACAAGTCATTTGCGGAACACGAGATTTTCAGTAGCAAGACAATATAACAAATACAATGTCACAGCTAAAAATAAGGTATACAGTGCCTAAAGCTCATGACCCCGAAGCTCGACGTAATCGTATGCAATCAAGCATAAAATGCCCCAAGTAAGTGTTTGCCAGACACTCGGAAGTAATCCGAATGATATGCGTCCGTTTAACAGGTTGGCTCGACCAACTCGGACGGGGTGTCAACCCAAATAGATCTATCCACAGCATTCGCGCTCACACGCATGTAATTAATGGTTCATGATAAAGGGGACTTCAGTGGCAGTAATAGGTAACTCAGGCAAAGTAACAGTTTTATATTTATGTCCGCAAAAGCAAGAACTTGTGTTCATAAGAAAAAAATCAAGGATGGAATAAGTAATTCATAATGTATTCAAGTAATCAATCAAGTATTTCAACCATCCAGTAATGTTTGAGAAAATGAATCGCGTTCAAGTAAAACAAGCATTGAATTTAAATAGTAAGGAGCATGTATCTTCCCCCAAAACAGTAGTGAAACAAGTAAAAGTAGGGGTTATGAACTCACCTGGTGCAATAGCTACGATGACAACAATGAATACACAGAAATGAGGCACGATCTCTAACCGCAACCTAATATGAATGATATGATCTAATGTAAGAAATGAAATGACGCTACACATGCAAATACGTATGTTATCGATACTACTCATTAGTTTTGAAAATAACGTTTTTCGTCGACAAATACGTTTTTGACGTCTCGTTAGGTTAATAACCACTTTTCATGGAAATAGGTTGAAACGGTACTCCACGATCCTTGTTTGGTGTTCTATCGGCAAATATAAGGTCTTTGTCGCAAAAATAACATTTTCATTACTTGAAAATATGCCCAAAATGGCCTCGCAAAACAAGTCGCGAAATGTTGTACGTTAAGGGTTAGTGATGAAACTCGGCGTTTTTGAAAACCTTGTAACAATATCTAGAAGTCGCGTCATTTAACTTTTGGCGATACGGATCTCGATCGATGAGAAAATCGACTCTTATTGTTGTTACTTGCAAGTATTATGCTCAACACTTAGAAAAATTTCATTATAGTAAAAGCTGTCAAAATATATAGTTTATCAGGTATATAGATGAGGTCGTAGTTTATTCGTTATAAGTCTATTCGACGAACGGCCAATTGATTTGAAAAGCTTGTTGGAAGATCTTGATTTCATAAAACTACGGCTCGGACTCAAATTGATCCGATCATGAAGAAAAACAGCCAAGAAAGTGGTGTCTCGCAAAGACAGTTTTGCGGCAAAATAATAATAGAAAAGCTGATGGAAATTTGTAAAAATCGTCTAAGTTCAAACGCTTGTATCTATTTCGTTATAAGCTCGTTTTCTACGTTCTTTATATCCCCGGAATCGTGGGACAACGTACTAATATATTTTTGATAAGTCGGGACGGCTAGATCAAGTTTTACGTCTCGAAACAGTCCAAGAAAATCGTGGGACAGCAAGTAATTTTTCAGAAAATAGTTTTCGTCGTTAAAATTGAAAATAGCATATCTTTTTCGTCGTAACTCGGATTTTAGTGATTCAAGCGGCCACGGTTTCATTTTTGAAAGTATTTTCTGAATATATAACCCAATGTTACCCAGAAACCCCTGAGTTTTCTGAAATTGGCGATTTGGGACAGAACCTATATTTGAAAGTATTTTTCGTTGTTAATATTCGGAAAAACATATCTCCTTTGTTATTAACTCATTTTTATCCCCGTTTTCGGCTATAGTTTCGTATCGGAGAGTATTTTCTAAATCTTTGGTCAAAAGTTACACCCTTGCCCCTGATCTTCCCACGTTTGCCAAAAAGGGACAGCAACATTTTGAAAGTGTCAAAAATAGATTTTCCGAGTTTCTAACTTGTTCCAACTTCAACCAAACCACTTTCAATCACTACAAAACTAGTCTAATCCTACCATACACCTTCTTAGGGTGTCATGGGTTCCTAAACATCACCAATCTTAGTGGATCTAATGAGATTGCTAGTAAAAATTATAGATCTAAGTTTATAAAAACAAATTAAGTAATAAGTGGTATGGATCTTACATACTTGCATGTTTTGTTACTAGATCATGAAAATATATAAAATAGATGTTTAAAAGAGTAGGAAAGATTATTAGTAACTTACTTGAAGATTTGAGATGATTTGAAGATAATTATGTATAATAACCTAGGGTTTTTACCACAAAACCCCAACTAGATCATGATTAAAACTTGATTAAACACTTGGATCTTGAAAGTTTATGGTTTCTTCTTGTGTTCTTGGTTGGGTCGATCCACACACCAAGGGAGGAAGAGAGAAAAGTTTTTGTGCTAGTTTGTTTTTCTTGTAAAATGGATGTAGGTGTAGAAATATGTATATATATGCATATTAATGTAGGAGGCAAGATCCATAAAAGGGGGGATTGGAAGACTTTTGCAAGCAAAGTCTTGACTTTGGTGTATTATTGATAGATATTGTGTAGTTTAGGTGATACCGGGTACCGAGTTAACTAACAAAAATAAATCATGACGCGATGAAATAAAATATGACGAAGTTGTAAAAGTTGTAAAATATTATTCTTGATGATAATCGGGTGTTAAAATAATTATCGTGTTGAAATTTCGCAAACCGACAGAGTTATAAGCTCTGACCGTAAAATATAGTAATTGATTCGAATACACCGGGTAAATTAATAATATAATTTTTATATTATTAAAATGAGTATGAAAATATATTAGGATCGTAATCGGGAGTATTGGGTATACGTTAGTAGCAAAAACTGAGTGGTAACGTTAATTACAAATTAAGCATACGTATATAGAAATAATGCATATCCGTGTAGGGCCTAAAATGTGATGATGATGTAACCGAGGATATGTAGACTACTCCAGTCTATATGACGTGTCATTAATGAATGATGTATGAATTCACAGCGAAACCACATTGGTTACGCGAATTTGAAGACTCGTAAACTCAGTTTACGATGTAATGAACAGCAATCGTGAATAGTGATTTCCTTCCGGAAATGAATAGTGTCATATGAATAGTAAAATTTTTGAACACTTCTCGGATTCACAAACTGACTCCGAAAACGATGAATAGTAAAATGATGAATAGTGACCGGTGAATAGTAAATGATGAATAGTGAATAGGAGAAATGTCCTGAAAACGCGGGTTGTTACATTAAGCCTGAAGTGCATAACTTTGCACTTATGGCTTATTCATCATCATCTTTTGGATCTGACTCTGAGGTATCTAATGATTCTGATTTATCTGTGTGTTCTTTTAAGTCTTGTGCTGATACTATAGAAGAACTTATGTCTAGGAATGAGAGTCTAAATAAAGAAGTTGAAAACCTAAAACTTGATAACTTAGGTTATAAAGTAGGTATTCAAAATGTTGAAAGAAGACTTGAGTACTTAAAAGAGTGTGAGATGGAATATGTAGATAGAATTAACCAACAAGATGTTGAGATTTTTAAGAAAAATAGTGAAATTGAGTTTCTTAAAAATAAATTAGAAGAAGCAGAAAAAGATAGAGATGAAGCTCTTGCTGAAAAAGAAAAACACATAGTAAGAGTAAACAAACAGCAATATGCTTCTGATTTGGTTAATAAGTCTATTGAGAGTACAATAATGAGGAAAGGAAGTGGAATAGGTTACAATGAGGTTGCTCCTCCTGTTAAGAGTGCCTATGCTCCACCAGGAAAAGAATTGTCCTTCATTAGTGAGCTGAATATAGAAAAACCATTAGGTGAGTCTAGTACAAGTGTCTTAGAAACACCTAAGGTAGAAGGTAGAAAATTTCCTGATGCTCCCATTATTGAAGATTGGTACTCAGATAGTGATGAGGAACAAGAACAGGTTGAACTAGAACATAATGTAGTAAAGGAAGAAATTCCTGCTAAAATTGAAAAAGTTGAACCTAAAATTGAACAAGTGAAGTTTGTGAAACCTGTGCTAGGTCAAGGTATCTCTAGAAGAATGGTTGAGTATAAAGAGGTTTCTAGAGAAAGAATGAATGGTTTTAATAATAAGCCTAGGGGTAATCAGAGAAACTTTAATAACCTAGTTTCAAACAAATTAGGTAGTGAGTTTCAATTAAGGAAAAAGGCTTGTTATAAGTGTGGTAGCTTTGAACATTTGATTAATAGCTGTCCTGACCACAAGAAACCTGTTTGGAATCAATACTCTAGGGTGAATCACAAATATGTTAAACAGAATACTCACCCTCATCCAAATAGAAACATGATTCCTAGGTCTGTGTTGTTAAGATCTGGTGCAACTAGATCAATTTATGCTGCTAAATCAAATGGTGCTTTTAAAACCACAACTGGTTCTGTTGCTGGCTCTACTGCTAGTAAGCACTCTGCTGCTAGTAAGCACTCTGCTGCTAGTAAGCAATCTGCTGCTAGTACAAAACTTTCTACTTCTGGGCCAAAAGTTTTGTCAAATACAGTTGTTGGAAACCATTTTTATGTTGTGAAGGCCTCAGCTTGTTGGGTTTGGAAACCAAAATCAAATGTTACAAACAATGTTTCCAAAACCAGCAGTGCATCAAGTGATTTAAAGAAATTTAACTATGTTGATGCACAAGGCAGATCCAAGTCAGTAATGGCTTGGGTCCCCAAGAGAAACTAATTTCTCTATTTTCATGTGCAGGGTAATCTACTGGATGAGCTTAAAGACATGGTTATAGTTGATAGTGGATGCTCTGGACATATGACAGGGGATGAGTCTCAGCTTGATGATTTTGAGGCTTTTGATGGTGGCTATGTTGCTTTTGGGAATGATCCAAAAGGTGGAAGGATTTTTGGTAGAGGCACTTTAAAGACTGGTAATTTGGACTTTGAGAAGATGTTTCTTGTGAAAGGACTTAAGTTTAACCTCTTTAGTGTTTCACAAATGTGTGACAAAAGGAATTTTGTTCTTTTTACAGACACTGAATGTATGATCCTTTCTCCTGATTTTCAGTTGCCAAATGATAAATTTGTGCTATTGAAGGTCCCTAGAAATGAAAATATATACAGTGACCATATTAAGAACATTGTTCCCAAAAGAGCTTTGACTTGTCTAATTGCAAAAGCCACTGTTGATGAGTCCAAATTATGGCATAGAAGACTTGGGCATTTGAACTACAAGACAATGAATACGTTGCTGAAAGGAAATCTGGTGAGAGGAATGCCCACAAAGTTGTTTGAAAACTGCGAGACTTGTATTGCTTGTCAGAAGGGAAAACAACACAGAGTCTCATTCAAGTCAAAGACTGTGAATACAAATACAGAGCCCTTGCATTTGCTACACATTGATTTATTTGGGCCTGTTTTTGTGAAAAGTTTGAATAAGAAGTCATATTGCCTAGTTGTCACAGATGATTACAGCAGGTTCACCTGGGTGTTTTTCTTAGCCACTAAAGATGAAACCCAAGTTGTACTTAAAGAATTCATTACAAGAGTTGAAAATTGCACAACCACAAAGTGAAGATTATAAGATGTGACAATGGTACTGAGTTCAAGAATAGTGTGATGAACCAATTCTGTGTGGGAAAAGGCATTTTAAGACAGTATAGTGTTGCAAGAACTCCACAGCAGAATGGTGTTGCAGAGAGAAGAAATAGGACACTTATTGAGGCTGCAAGAACAATGTTACCTGATTCTAAACTACCTATACCTTTTTGGGCTGAAGCTGTAAACACTGCATGTTTTGTGCAGAACAGAAGTAAGGTAGTGAAGCCTCACAACAAAACTCCATATGAGCTCTTTCATGGAAAGAAACCAATGATTGATTTTCTTAAGCCATTTGGATGTCCTGTTACTATTTTGAACACTAAAGATCAGTTAGGCAAGTTTGAAGAGAAAGCTGATGAAGGGAATTTGGTTGGTTACTCTGTACATAGTAAAGCTTTCAGAGTATATAACAAGAGAACCAAACATGTAGAGGAGAATTTGCATATCAAGTTTAGTGAGAACACATCTAATGCTGCAGGGAAAGGACCTGAATGGATGTTTGATGTTGACATCCTAACCAAGACAATGAATTATGTACCTGTTATTGCTAGTATTGACATTAACAAACCACAAGAAGATATTGTTTTAATTGAGAAACTATAGGTTGGTCCTACTTTCATACCTTTAAAGCAAAATCAAGATACACAAGAAGATGATGTTCCTCCAGAGAAACCTAAGGAAGCTCAAGCAGATGTTGTAACTCCTATTGATGCAGAAAAGATACCCAATGAAGCTCCAAAAGAAGTTGTTGCTGACTCTCCAATTAGACCAGAAGACTCTACTGCTGACTCAGAAGACTCTACTGCTAGACCAAAACAAGCAACTACTACTTCTATCTATTCTGCTGCCAAGCCTACTCACTCTGCTTCTACATCACAGTTTCCTTCTTTGTATACTCAGGATAAACCTTTTGATGATACAGATTATCCTGAAGATCCAAATATGCCTCCTCTAGAGAATATCTATGATGACACAGATGATGAAGCTCTTGATGGTAAATTATTTGGTGCTGAAGTAGATTATACTAATTTGGAACTCAATATTCCTGTTAGTCCACTACTACTACAAGAATTCACAAGGATCATCCTAAAGAACAAATTCTAAGTGATCCTCAATCATCTGTACAAACAAGGAAAATGACTAAAGAGCTCAAAGATCTTCAACATCAAAGTTTCTTTGCTAGATCTCTGCATCAAAGAAACAGTCATAAAGATCTACAAAATTGCTTGTTTGCCTGCTTTCTATCTCAAATTGAACCCAAGAACACTTACAAGCCCTACAAGAAGCTAGTTGGGTGGAAGCAATGCAAGATGAGCTTCTGCAATTTAAGCTACAAGAAGTATGGACTTTGGTTAATTTGCCAAATGGAAAAAGAGTTATTGGTACTAAATGGGTTTTCAGATGTAAAAGAGATGAAAGAGGGATAGTCATCAGAAATAAAGCTAGAATAGTAGCTCAAGGATACACACAACAAGAGGGACTTGATTATGATGAGGTATTTGCACCAGTGGCAAGAATAGAAGCCATTAGACTATTCTTGGCTTATGCTTCATTCAAAGATTTTGTGGTGTATCAGATGGATGTAAAGAGTGCTTTCCTTTATGGGACCATTACAGAAGAAGTTTATATGTCTCAACCACCAGGTTTTGAGGACCCTGATTATCCTGACAAAGTTTACAAGGTGAATAGAGCAATGTATAGACTACATCAAGCTCCAAGAGCTTGGTATGATACCTTGTCAACATATTTGTTGGACTCTGGGTTCAGTAGAGGAAAGATTGACAAGACTTTGTTTCTCAAAAGACAAAAAGATGATATTTTGCTGGTACAAATCTATGTAGATGACATCATCTTTGGATCTACAAACAGAGCAATGTGTGTTGATTTTGAGAAGCTTATGAAGGATAAGTTTGCAATGAGTTCAATGGGAGAACTCAACTTCTTCTTGGGACTACAGGTGGTTCAAAAGAAAGATGGCATATTTATCAGTCAGGATAAGTATGTGAATGACATCTTGAAGAAGTTTGGATTTGAAGATGCTAAGCCTGCTAAGACAACCATGGATACCAACAAACCTTTGTTGAAGGATGAGAATGGAAAAGAAGTATATGTTCACTTGTACAGATCTATGATTGGCTCATTGATGTATCTTACAGCATCAAGGCCTGATATTATGTTTGTTGTATGTGCCTGTGCAAGATTCCAAGTTTGTCCCAAAGAATCACATCTCAATGCAGTGAAAAGGATTTTTAGGTATCTAAGGAATCAACCTAAACTAGGCCTATGGTATCCTAAGGATTCACCTTTTGATTTGGTGGCATATTCAGACAGTGACTATGCTGGTGCTTGCTTGGATAGAAAGTCTACAACTGGAGGTTGTCAATTTCTTGGAAACAGATTGGTGTCATGGCAATGCAAGAAACAAACAGTGTGTGGAAAACTAGAAGGGGGGTTGAATAGTTTTCCCTTCTTTTTCATTTTATAAAAACTTTGTTTCAAAATGTTTGTTCAAATTTATTCAATTGTTTGTTTGGAAAACTTCAATTAGAGTTTAGTATGAAAACAACATATAATCAATATGATCAATTATATATGTAAGCTTTTGGAAAAGCTTAGTTTTATGAATGAAGCTTTGGTCGATCTTTATGTGAATACGTTTTCCTTTTAAAATCTTAAAACGTTTTGTATCAAATTATCTATCAAGTTAAACTTAATATGAGAAGTGTGACTAATAATCTATTTGACCATATCATGCAATTATACACACAATCACAATATTAACGACTATGTTCTACACAATCAATCATCACAACTATATAAGCAACAACTAAGACATGTAGGCAAGCATAGAAGTAAAGCGATAAGAGAAAGGAAATGCAAACCGGACACGATGATTTATAGTGGTTCGGCTACAAGGATACCTTCCTTGTTCCTACTCCACTCCCCGAGTCACCTACTCGAGAGTTTTCTTCACTACTCAACAAGCTCCCTTTTGGCGGAGAAAACCGTACACAACTTTTGCTTACACCATTTAACGACACTAAGCTAAATATGGAGTTCTAATAGTAGCTAGAACCAATCTCACAACACAACTTCGATCACTACACAACTTCTACACAACTTCACGACTTCATCACAACTTCTTCACGTCTTCACGACTTCACAACTTCATCACAACTTCTTCTAAACTCCACTACTTAATCACACACCTACATCTTCACAACTACATGTCTTCTCCACACTACTACTTCCTTCCACTACTTCTTACTCACTCATTAAATCACTACTAAGTAAGATCATCTTGATCTACTTATTACATATACATAACTCACAACTTGACATAAGCACTAATTAGATCCTAATACATCTTTGGCTTTATGATAGGGAGGATTCTTCTCTTGCACTTTGAGTGATGAGAAATTGGATCACTTGAAACAAAGATTAATAATCTTATGATCAAAGGGTTTTAGAAGGATGTTTAGAGAGAGTTGGATCTGAAAATTTTTGTGCAAAAGGTGAGAAAAATTCCAGGTTTGGGGTGGTATTTATAGGGAAAAATTTCTGACCAAATCTGACAGGGGAGCGTGGCCAGTCCCCTTAATTGTGTGCCAGTCCCCTTAAAATTAAGGGGGCCGCCCTTTATAATTAAGGGGGCCGCCCTACTGAAACGGCCAGATTTTTTGTCTTTTAGTGGGGAAAGTTTATTTGGTGAAAAACTAACTAATTTTAGTTAAAAGTTTGAAATCATATATTTAGTATGATTAAAACATTTTTCTTTATTACCAAAAGTGTTTTTCAAAAATATATAATATGTTTATATAATTAAATAAACTTTGTATTAGTTAATTAAATACCCCTTTGATCATGAGATGTATTAAACACTTGTTTATCCATACCTTAAGTGATTGTTGAAGCATACTTGAGACGTTGAGATGTCGAGGCTTGTTGACGTAAGAATGCATAGAAGAATTGTGATCACAAGTAACTTAAGTACTTTACGTTATATGTTGTAACTTACATCTTTGTCATCATCAAAACATGAAGAGGATGTTTAGATTAAATATCGTAATATTCATGCCAACACAGTGGTTGCAAATTCTACAACTGAAGCTGAGTATGTGGCTGCTTCAAGTTGCTGTGGTCAAGTGCTATGGATGCAAAATTAGCTACTGGATTATGGGTACAATTTCATGAACACCAAAATTCATATTGATAACAACAGCACACTTTGCATAATTAAAAATGCTGTTTTTCATTCAAAAACAAAACATATAGAGATAAGACATCATTTCATAAGGGATTGCTATGAAAAGAAGTTAATTCAAATTGTCAAAATTCATACTGATAACAATGTTGCTGATCTTCTCACTAAACATTTTGATGTAGGAAGATTTCAATTCTTAATTGCAAACATTGGTATGATTAATCTTTGAAAAACTTATCTCCTAGTGTTTTTGTAAAAAGTGTAAAGGTCTTGTGCTGATTGTTCATCTGTTTCTGCTGCTTCTTAAGAAGCAAGTGATTAAGCTGCAATGTACTCTACTGCTATTTTACTCTACTGCTAGTATACGTTCTTGTGTACTTTGTGGTGTTTGGACTAACATTTTGCAGGATAAGTTGAGAATTGATGATTTGCAAGCACATTAAACAGAAATTCAAAGGATTTCATTCATCAATCACAAAGAGTACATTCAACAAAAGAGAATATCCACATCATATTCTGAAATAATAAAAGACTGCTACATCACAACCTAAAATAAAAAAAACTTAATACATCATTTTTCAAGGGCATGGAAGTCCAAGTACAATCTTCCTCTCCTTAGGAAGTGGAGGGTTTGCTTTTCTTGCCTTGGTGGAAGTCTTGGATCTTGGCCTTGATGATGATGGTCTTTCTGGAGTGGATGGTGGATTGTAGTCTGGTTCATCCTCATCTGATGATGTGTAGATGAAGGGGGAAACAAGCTCCTTGGGAGATGGTGGTCTGATTGGGATCCAAGCAGGGTCTTCTGATGATTTTGAAGACGATGGAGACTTGGGGGACATCACCTCTTTACCCCTTGAAGTACTTGGGGTTTGATTCAAGTGTAGGAGATCTTTGAAGACTGGAAGGTCATGCTTCCTCTTTCTGGCTTGCTCCTTGGTTCTACAACCATTGTGAGGAGGACGGAATGGAGGGACATATGTTTCAAAAGGGGATTCATCTTCCGAAGAAGAATCGGATGAGATGTTAATTATTTCGGGTGAAGATTTCATTGTGATTGGAAGAATTGATTTGGGTGATTTGAAGATTTGATTGTGTGATTGGCGTTTCAAATTGTAATTAGGGTTTGATTGTGATGATTTAGGGAAAAGATTACGTCCGGTTTTATAGGGATTTTGGAGTATCAAGCGCATTAATTGTTATGGGTTCTTGACTTTTTGACCAAGTTTGAATAGTTAACTCTGTTGCTGGCTTATTTTGACTCTGCTGCTAGTTGTTTTATTCTGCTGCTAGTTGTGGATGACTGGGTTATGCTGCTACGGTTGTAAGTGAGAGGGTGGTATGTGTAACTTCTACCAATCAGTTTAAAACCTAATTAATCTTCATAATTGGTTTCTACACGCTCCAAATTGAAGTTATCACAAACCCTAACACTCCATTATTGTCAAAATCAATTATCCCCAATTTACCTAAACCCTAATTCATGGATTGTGCACGTACCTGGGCTGAGCAACACAATAGTGTGGCTGTTTTGGATGAAGAGTTGGTTCCTGAGGAGCTCACAGATATGGTTAAATTTTTGAATGCTACTTCTCTTAGGTATGCACTCACTGTGAATCCTACTATATATGTTTCCTACATCAAACAGTTTTGGCTTACTGCTAAAGTCAAATCTATGAATGGGGAAAAATATGTCAGTGCTTTGGTAGATAGGCAAAAGGTTCGTATCACTGAATCATCTATAAGGGAATCTCTTCTCTTAAATGATGAAACAGAGACTACTTGCCTTGCTAATTCTGATATTTTTGCTGGTTTAAAAACTTTGGGGTATGAGGGAAAGCATAACAATTTAAAATTTCAAAAAACACTCCTCTGTCCTCAATACAAGTTTTTGGTACACCATCTCCTTCATTGTTTGAGTCCTAAAACTTCTGGGTGGCATGAGTTTAGTGCTACTATTGCTTCTGCAATGGTATGCTTAAGCACATGTCAACCATTTAATTTTTTAAATATGATTTTGGAGGGGATTGCTAAAAGTGTTAAAGAGTCTGGTTCTTATTTTCTTTATCCAAGATTTCTACAGCTCTTTATTGTTGACCAACTTACTGATTTTAGATCCCATGCTGGTTATTATGAAGCTCCAAGATTGATTTCAAAAACTTTCACTTTCTTGGTTAAGCATGGAAAAAGTTTTTCATGCACACATACAAATCTTACACCTTATATGGTGCAACTTGTGCAAAATATTCAGGGTGAAGGATCAGGAAATCCCACTGATTCCCATCACACACCCAATTTTTCTGCATCTGCAACACAACCTAAAATACACTATACCCGTAGGAAAACCAAAAAAGAACACTGATCTATCTCAGGATAGTGTTAATATGGCTGTACCAGATGAGGCTGTCCTAGTTGATGGAGGGGACATGTTGGTGAGGGCTGTCACTACTGCTTCTAGCTTAGCAGCAGAGCAGGATAGTGATAACATAAATAAGACCCAATCCAAGGCAACATCTAGAGCAAAGGATTCTACTAAATCTACTTCTCAGGATGGTAACCCTAGCCACATGGAAAATATAGGGGGCTCAGATGATCAAACTAGGTTTGATACTGAGTTTATGTCCTAAGATTCACCTCTCGGACCAGGTTACACAGGTCGAAGTGATGAGGACAGACCAGTGACCAATGAATTGACATAAAATCTTGTACATAATGACAATGTCCATGATTCACCTCTCGGACCAGGTAACACAGGTCGAAGTGATGAGACTACTATGCAACTCATTCAGGAATTGACGGTTACTTGTACCAATTTGGGGTTGAAGTGTACTACTTTGGAAGATAAGGTCCTTACTCTGTCTACAGTGGTTGCAAGTCAAGGACAGATAATCACAACATTGAAGAAACAGATTAAGAAATTGAAGAAATCAAAAACTTCAACCTCATTGAAAAGGCTAAAGAAGGTGGGCACTTCTCAAGTTATTAGTTCACCTGAACTCACTACACATTTGGAAGAGGATGATGCTTCCAAACAGGGGAGGAATCAAGATGCAATGGGTTCAGGGGAGGCAAATTTGAAGAGGGTTGAAAGTGCTCAGGTTATGAATGAAGAAATGGCTTCAGGGGAGGTTCCAGTGATTGGAGACATGGATGTGGAAAGTCCTGAAGATGCTGAGAATTATGTGGTTGCTGATCAATCAGGGAATGAGGTGGTAGTGGAAAATGTGATTGCTACTCAAGAAAAGGTGGTGGAAAAACTCAAGACTTTGGAGCCTGAGCAATTAGTGAAGGCAACAGGGGTAATGGGTGAAGCTTTAAAGACTTTGGGGGATTCAATGGTGAAAGAGCTTGAAAATGCTGCTATTGCTGACAAGACTAATGACTCTACTGCAACTCATGATTCTGCTGCTAAGGATCCTACTGATCCTGCTGCTAGTGGAAAAGTGACTTCTGCTGATGCACAAGACTCTGCTGCTGGGTCTAGTGATAATGCTGCTGCTGAAGCAATGGTTTTGTTAAGTAAGAAGACTTCAGAAGTTCCATGTGAATCATCTTCAAAACATACACCACTACCAACACCATCACTACCACAACAACCTACAATAACAACCACATCATCCATACCAAGTTTACCTCTAAAAGGAGTTATAATTAGAGAACCTGCTGCTCAACCAAAGAAGATAGTATCTTCATCTACTGACAAAGGAAAGGGCAAGCAAGTTGCAGAACCTCAATGGGTGTATAAGGGATTTGACTACTCTGTACTACCTTTAAATCTATGGCCTAAGGAACTACAAATTGAACATGACTCAGCTGCTGCTTTGAAAGAACAAGAGATGATTGATCAAGAAGATCTACAGCTGGCTCAGAAAGAAAAGGAAAAGATTGAAAAGGAAATAGAAGATTTAAGGAGGTATGATGAATGGTTGGATGAGAAGATAAGAATAGAGGCTGATATTGAACTCAACAAGATGATCAAGATTGAGGATAATGAAGATCAAACTTTTGATGTGAGATCTTGGGTAAGTAAGTTCACAGCTAAGAAAAAGAAAGAAGATGCTGCTACTAGAAAGAAGAAAAAGGTACTTAGAGGTCCAACTCCATTACAAAAGAGAAAAGAGTATGAAAGATATCTGAAGAATATGAAAGGATGGAAATTGGTGCAGTTAAAACCTAAGTCTGATCAAGAGGTTTATGACTTGTATCAAGTGGCTAAAAGACAAACAGATACTTTTTATCCTATGGGTTGTGCTGAAGACTTGGAACATATTGCTCAGATGAATAAGAAGTTGGTACCTGAAAAAGTAGCTGAAGTAGAGCATGTTCAAGAAGCAGATGTTGTTAAGCAGCTTGATGATGCAGTTAAGACTACTTCTTCTATGCAAAGTGTTAAAAGAAAAGGTGTGGTTCAAAAATCAGTTGCAAAGAAGAAGAGGAAAACAGGGGAAGAAAGCAGTTCTAAGCCAGAAGGAGATGAGTTTAAGAATGATTGTGATGATATTCCTCCTGAGCATTTAAAAGAACAATTGAAGGTTTACACTATGGTTGGCAAGATGGAAGATCCTAAAGTAGTTGATGCCAAACCATTAGGAGTCAAATATCCTATTATCAAAGTAACTACAGGATATGATACTAACATTAGATCATTTCATGATGTTCAGAGATCTGATGGTAAGACTCACAGGTTTCTTAGATTTCAACAGATGTTACACTACTTTGATAGAGAGGATGTTGATGATTTGTGGAAGTTGTACAAAGCAAAGTTTGGAGCTGAGAAGTTTGATGGTAAAAAGTATGAGAAAGATCAACTTGATCATATCATAATTATGTCAGATAATGTTCTGTGGAGAGCTCTAAAACTTATGTATGAACCTTCAATGGATGATTCTGAGTGGACAGAGATAGTACAATACAAAGTAAGAAGATGGAGACTCTTTCAAGATTCTGGAGTTCATATGCTGGAAATTGGACCAATTACTTTGTATATGCTAGCTGAAAAGGATTACCCAGTGGTAAGATACTGGAATACTGTCAATCAGATGGTTAATTGTGCTGAATTACTCAACTTGCAGAAAGACTATGATACTGATGATCAAGCATTCAATTTGCTGTCAAAGTATAAGAAGATACTTGATCAACAGACATCTCAAGACTTGAGTGTTTGGAAGCATCCTCCTGGTGTTTAGATAAGCTTTGAAGAAACTTAATGATTTAGAAATAAATATTAAGTTTAGGGGAGGATTGTTGGGTTTTGAGTTCTGAGTTCTGCTGCTGAGTGAAACTGCTACTATGATGAAACTACTGCTAGAGTAAATGATTCTGCTGCTGTTGACAAAGTGCTGCTAAGGAAAATGCTGCTAAAGGAAACTGCTGCTGAAGAGATAAGCATGTATTCGTAGTAGATAATTATAGAATAGATTGAATGTATATCTTATAAGTCTAGAATATTCTTATCTTGATTTGAAAGTTATTGTAAACCTAGTAGGACTCCTTGGCCTAAAAAAGGAGGATCCTAGGGTTAGATTATGTACGTATTGTTTAGTTTTCGTTTACACTTCAAGGTTGTAAAACCCTAGCATTATTGAGTGCTCGTATTAATAATATTGAAGTGTTGATAGAGAATTATTCTTCTTAAGTTAAGCTTTTACATTCCGCATTCAAGCTTAAGTGTTTACTTTAAGTCAACTTCTATATAAGATCGTTTGCTCAACTGGGATCAACACGAACCCGTGACCTCCTCACCAGCTTAGACACAAGCACCAAACCACATAACCATCTGCTCTAGCAAGTATTACATGTTATCTCTCCATTAATTAAATTCTTAATAGTTAAGTAGTCTTTTATGCTTATGTGCTTATTTTAGCTTATTACTGCTTATAGCCTAATGTTTCCCCACTCCTAGTATTTTTCTTTGATAGATATTAGCATTAGTTGATTTCATGCAAATTTTCAGATTTTTCACTTTTCATCTACTATTTTTTATAATTTAATTTAGTTTAAATTTTATTTAATTCATAATAAATAGAAAAATAGTTGAAAATTCAAAATTCTTTTTCTAAAAATTTTCTTTTGTAATTTAGTACGTAGGGAAACCAATTTGAACCCAGTAGCCCTTTTAGATTTTAAATTTCACTTTTAAAGCCGTTACCGAGCTCGGTAACGGTCCGTTTTCGTTTTTCTTTTACGTTTTTCAAAATTTTAAGTTACGTTTAGCAATTTTTTTATTTTTTTTAAATAGTTTTTAATTTCCAAATTTAAATTTTAGCTTAAAATTAGTAATTTCCCTTTTTAATTACGTTTTTAAATTTAATTACGTTTTAGCTTATTTGTAATTTACGTACTTTTGTTATTTGTTTACTTGAGTTATTTTGAGTTATTATTCGTTAAAATTAGTTTAGAAATCCCAAATTCTCTTGATACCCCATTCACATCACCCGATCACAAAACGATATTCAAGTTTCCATTTCACACCTCGTCGGGACTTAACGACCCGGGAAAACCTTATACTCTCGGAGAATACGCGCGGTTTGACTACTATTGACCATCCTTCGTTAAGTGGTTGATCCTAGCGTATCAACTTTTTGGCGCCGCTGCCGGGGAGAAGTGAAAGCCGAAACCGTTGTCGTTTTGAAGATTAGTGAAGTGAAGACCCTTCCCCCGGGAAGTTACCATCTTGTGTTTGTATATATTCTAAAAACCCAAAAAGATTTTCTTTTTCCAAATTGGTTTTAAACTTTGTTTTTCTTTGTTTTCCCGTCATAAAAACCGAAAAACAATCTTCGTTATCCTCTTTATGTTTAATTCTTCACCTTATCCCTCTTTCCCGTTTAATTCTTCTTCTACCCTCTTACCCATTTAATTCTTTATCCCTTACCCTCAATCCGTTTGTGGAAAACTAGAAGGGGGGTTGAATAGTTTTGCGTCCTTTTAAAAGTTTATTACAAAAATATTTTGTAGGTTATTAAAAACTTTCGATTCGATCTCAAGTGAATTCAAATGACAACCAATATAAGCAATTCTAATCAAGTAATGAAAATATTGAAATGTAATGAAGAAAAGATAGAGTTAGAAAGATCAAACCACAACACGCGAATTTATAGTGGTTCGACTACAAGGACACCTTCCTTGCCCTACTTCACTCCCCGAGTACCACACTCGAGAGTTTTCTTCACTATGTCAACAAACTCCTTATGGTGGAGAAACCTTACACACCTTGGCTTACACGAGTTAACGACACTAAGCTAAATGTCGAGTTCTAATCGTAGCTAGAACCAATCTCACGACTTCTTCAAGGCTTCACACCTTCTTCACAACTTCACAACTTCTTCAACGCTTCACACCTTCTTCACACCTTCACAACTTCACACCTTCTTCTACGCACAATTAATTCACAACTACTAAACTACTTTACAACACACCTAGTTTCTACAATCAACAAATTTACATAACACTTTTACAAATATCTACCACAACAACAATATGAAACTAGCTATTCACAACACTACTACAATTAGATGGATGTAGAGGAGTGTTCTACTTTTTGCACTTGAATGGATGAAGCTTTGGATCACTTGGAAACAAAGACTTATGAGTTATATGATCAAAGGATTTTAGATCTAGAAATGAAGGTTGGATCAGAAAGTTTATAGTGCAAAAAGGTGAGAAAAATGTGTGAAATGATCCAATATTTATAGGGCCAGAATTTACTGTTCTGGAGCGTGCCTAGTAAAATTAAGGGGGCCGCCCTCCTGAACGTTGGAAAAGTTTTTCTGGATAAAATTTGCCCTTTTTGGTTGGAAATTTGAAATCATATCTTTGTGGTTTAATATAGCATTACCAAAAATGATTTACAAATATATATAAAATGTTTATATCATTTTATAAAATGTTATGTCTTAAGACAAAATTTCCTTTGATCATGTAATACATAAGATGCTAAGTTTATGCATACCTTAAGTGATGTTAGATGTAGAGGTAAATATTTGTTACCAAATACTTGTTTACGTCATAATCTTGACTTAATTTGATTTGAGTTTTGTGATAATCAAAACATAAGTTTATTGAGAGATATTAATAACCTTTTTAAACATTATTTATATCAACACCGTTTAATTCTTCCTTATGTCTTCATCGTACCAATATTCTTGTGAATATTGTGGGGGACCCCCGAATGGTGGAAATTGCCCCGGTTGTAGCATTGTGAGTTCGGGAAATGGGTTTGTCTACGACCAAAATCCCTACAATGAAACAACCGACTTCTTCAACCAACCCCCACACCATATGATGGAGACATACTCTTGTGAGTATTGTGGAGGTCCTTACCAAGGTTTTGATTGTCAAAACAATCAAAATTTTGGTTATGATCAATATCCATATTATTCACCGAATCAAACACAACAATCATATTGTTGTGAGTATTGTCGAGGTCCGCACTTTAGCTCCGATTGTCAAACAGGGAATACATTTCCTTGTGACAATTACGGCTATTCATATCATGACCAACCTCCACAATACCAAATGATTCAAAAAACTCCTCAACAACCCCAGCAAGACCCTTATCTTGAGATTCTAAATTTATTGAAAGAAGTTAAGGAGTTGGGTAATACATCGAGTTTTTCTTGTGCAGATTGTGGGGGTCCTCCTGTTGATGATCAATGTCAACCGTTGAATCAAAATTACTATGAACCTAATCCTTGTTCTAGTTTTGATACTTCTAGTTTCGACAACTCCCCATCCCCACAATCTCCCGTCATTCGTCAATATTCTGGGAAAACTATTGCAGAATTACTCGCCGAAGAACGAGCTGCTCGCAACAAAAAAAGCATGGAAGAATTACTTGCCAAAGAACGAGCAGCTAGAACTCATGCCATATTTTGCAATGCTGCTCTTTTCGATGACGATGATTCTGATGATGACGAGGATAGACTTGTTCCGATAAACGTTTTCCCTCAAATAGCACCGTTCTTCCTCCCGTAGAACCCGAGGATTCTCTAAGTATGGGGGACGAGCATCTTACCACTATTCCGGAAACGGAAGTATCTAGTGTTAAGAACCTCGTCCCAATCCCAAGTGAGTTCGGGGAAAATTCTAACGGTAATTGTGAAATTGTTGAAAATGATCATCTTGATATATCTAAAGATATTTTCGACTCTTCCCTTCCTTCTCTCACACCGGTTGAGGGAAGTAACTCTGTTTTGGAAGAGGTCGATACTTCTCTTATCAATGATGATTCTATTTCAAACGAGATTGTTAAGCCGTCAGATCCTTTGGAGCCCAAGCTCAAGGATTCTTTACCCGATTTTGAGAAATATACTTTTGATACGGCAGAGGAGTGTGATTCACCTCCTCTTGACAACCCAAAAGATCATTTTGAGACTTTCTCAGATCCAGACAATGATAATAGTGATGACGATTCTTTATCTTATAAAGACATCAAATATGTTGATGCATAACTTTCACATTCTGAGATCGTCTTTGAAGAGGATATTGATGACCTTGTTTCCGAAACATTCAAAACGACTATCTCCAATCCTTTCTTTGATTTCGATTCTGATTTTACTTTAATTTCAGATAACCCAATCTTTGATATTCAAATGGAGGATAGTGATGAGTCCGTAACGGAACAAGAGCTCACAAATTTACATCATATGATTGATCCTCTTAATGAAGAGTTCTCTGGTGAACTCACTCATATCATGACTCCGCCGGAGTATGATTACCTTGATCTTGATAAAGATCATGACCCGGGGGGAGATGTACTCAATCATGAAAGTTTGTTCAATGATGACTTTTTACCCCACCCTCCCGCCCGGGATGTTTTCTAATCAAACAAGCTTAAACGATGAAATTGAAATTAACCTTGATCTTGAGTATGAAGATCTTTTCCTCATTGTTATCAAGATCTTTCTTCCTTTCTTCACCTATCCGGTGACTTCTTCTCTTCTTCACTCCTTTGTGAGTGAAGATACCATCTTTGACCCCGGTATCTCAATTTCTTCTTTTGAGCTGGTTATATTTCATCGGAGTGGAACTTTCGCACACTTCAATGTTTTTCCAAACATCTTGAATGAAAGTCCGATGGAGATTTTGTCTTCCACATCTTGCTTCCCCAAGGACCAATGAATTCGGCGTCGAGTCAAGCTTGTGACTTGGTTATCAAAAACAAAGCACTCATCTTCTTTCTTTCTTATTTCTAACCACTAAGTGTGGGGGAGTTTCCCCCACTTGTTTGCCTTCTTGTGTTGTTTTATTTGTCTTTGTTTTCAGGAAATCCCGTAGATCGTGATGATTGATGCGCTTGTTTTCAATCCAACCAATATCCGATCTTCTCTTTTTGCTAACCCAGGGATATTCTTTATAATCCTTCGTATGAAACAAGAATTTGTTTCCTCACTTGGATGGTGGTATTACCTTTTTCCGTTCAATTGTGTCGGCTAAGTGCCGGTACGTTGAATATTGAGGGCAATATTTAATTCTAAGTGTGGGGGGGAATTCTTGCGAATTTGACCCAATTTTTCAAAAAATTTCACATGTTGTACCTTTTTAGTCCCTAGCACCCCCGTTTTTGACCAAAATTTTAAAATTTTTACCGTATTTACGTCAAAAAAATTGCAAAATAATAAGAATTTGTTATATATAAATACCTCGGTATTTGTGGAAAGTTTAGACTTGATTAGGCTAGAACAAGGGGAATCCCGACTCTGCTAGAGTGTTGATCTAGCTGCTCTCCTTAACGTTTTAGGCTAAATCTTTACAAATTATGCAAATGAAAATGCTAAGCAGGGAATAGCGGTTTTCTTTAGAGCTTATATAAGTAATCTATGGATTTTCTCTCCCAGAAGCTCCTAAATTGACTTAATAACGTGCTTATTTTCAAAAGTTTGAACACAAAAATCATATTCTTAGTAAAAACAAAGTTTTATATGGTTTTGACACGTACTAATTCAAAGTTTTATTTACATTTTGGAACAAGCATACTTTCATGAAAACGTAATAAGAATGCAAAATGAAAGTGAGAAATTGCTTGAAAATTGCAAAAGTTAAAGTTTTGAGTATGAATAAGTGTTATAAACTACGGTTCGAGATCGGTCCTTGGATCCTTAATTCTGAAAGGCGTTAAGGTCTTGGAATTTCCCCGTGAATCTCCGTAAGTAAAAAGCCATGAAATGAAAAATGAAAAATGAAAAAAAAAAAAAGAAAAAAAATGATGAAAAATGAAAAAAAAAAATGAAAGAAAAAATATGTATGTTGATTATGAATAAATGTACGAAGCTTGCTTGTTGTAAAATTTAAATAAACCTTTTAACTAGTATTTGTCAAAACCTTATAAAGATTTTACGAATATTTGGAAGTTTTTGATTTTAAAGACCCCGTGAGCTCCGATACTATTTTCGAGGGTGAAAACCTAGCCTCCTAAGTTTTCTAAGGACAAGCTGAGAAGAAAGTCGCCACATGGAGTGATCTCATCTTTGAATCTCTAATTTCTAAATCTTCGTAGGTTGTTATCTATTTAAGCTTAATATTACTTTAGCGGTAGCTTCGTAAATCTTTGGAATCGAATTCCCGCTGATTCCGGTACTATTCTCGAGGGTGAAAACCTAGCCTCCTAAGTTTACTAAGGACAAGCTGAGAAGAAAGCCGCTACATGGAAAAGGCCCTTTCGACCCTTAGATTTCGCGGTTCTCGGTGAGCTAATATTAACTTAAACAAATAACAACCCTAATATATGTTGATTTTTCCAGTCAAAATTTTGAAAACAAGCACACACACCTAACCTAATAATAATTGTGGGAGAGAAAAGTTAGTCTCAACTTACACAGATTACTAATATAAGTAGCATTAGCATTTTACAAAAACGTTTGCACAAGGGTTTTAGACTTGGTTTGGGAAGTATAAAAAGAGAATGACGATTACAATTCCCCGGAGACACCCAGTTTGCGTGAATCCCGTTCCATGATGCCATCTTTTGGAAATCAAGCATGATATTTAATTTCGTTATCGTTTAAAGTATTTGAATGGAATAAGAAATCAAAACGGGGTATACATGGTAACATAATAAATCTTGTAATCCCGTCATTACTTTATATGATCGGATTGCTAGGGACTAGCAATTGCTTAGTGTGGGGGATTGATGAGTGGCCATTTACTCATCATTTTAGGCCCGAAAAACCCACCAAAACGACCAAAAACACCCAAAAATGACCTTATAATGTTAAAAATATCCTTGGAGTGTATTTTTTATGTATTTCAGGTACAAATGGATTGAAAACAAAGCAAATGTGAGCAAAACGGAGCAGGAATGGGAAATCAGAGCATAATGGAGCATTACCGGATCGACTCGACACATTTTTGAAGAAAAACGAGAAAAAGACAAGAAGTCAATGCCGAATTCAATCCCGGGAATGTGACATGGGGGGAGGCATGGAAAACCAAATTGAAACCCTACCTTCACCTTTTACCCTTAACCTTCACCCGACACCAAAATCCCAAATTCACCCTTTCCCCGAAACCTTTTTCCAAAATCAATTTCAAAATCAAAAATCATTTTCCAAAATAAAAATCACAAAAAAATAAATATATATATATATATATATATATATATATATATATATATATATATATATATATATATATATATATATATATATATATATATATATATTTTGACAAAAATTTTTGTCTTGTTAAAACTTTTCTTTTTAAAATTTACCTATTACTAATATTACTATTATTATTTAGAAAAAAAAAAAAAAAAAAAAAAAAAAAAAAAAAAACAAACAAACGAACTTCAAAAATTTATTTTACTAACAGTTTTGATAAAAACATTTTATTAACTAAACTAATCCTATTACCTAGTTACTATTAACCTTAAACTAAAACTAAAAACTAAACCCAAAACATCACTAACCTACACCTCTTCTCCGGCCCAGAACCCAAACACCAATCGTAAACCCAAAACACAAGTAACTTGTTTTTTTTTACAAAAACTAACAAATCACAAATCCACACCTAGCCCAATCCTTAAAACGAACCCAACACACCCTTTTTGTCCAAACCCAGTAATAAAACAAACCTTACCCTCGTTTTAACCTCTTTGACCATAGAAAGTCAAAACCCCCAGACCTTAATCATGTTTATCTTTTACCCGCCAAATCCCAACTCCCAAACCAGTCATTTTCATCCTAAGAATCAGTACCCACTACCTTCCAAATGATCACATGCTGGTGTTCCTCCCCCCCCCCCCCCCCTCCTTGTCCAACTCATCCATCCACAACACTAATTTTAATCAAAGGCTCAGATTCAAGGAGTGGGCACCATGGGTCAATCAATGGCTGCAATTGCTCAAAAGAAACACAAGATGTGCCCAGCTCACTTTCTCACTCAGCAAACAAACACACGCAGATGAGGACACGAAAGAGATCATGAAACCCTAGGAGAGGGCTTATAAATAGCAGCCTATTTTCACACTTATAATTTGTCCAACTTTTCATGTTTTAGAAAAGTTTTTGACCTTTTAATTTTTCTTGCATTTTAAATCTACTTGTAATTTCAAAATTCAGTTTTGTAATCACTCTTTTATCAATTTAATCTTCCTTTTAAATTCCTTGCAAAATTTAAATTCCAAACATTTTTTGTTTCAAGTTGTTTTTAAGCTAAAGTTATTATAAGCTCACATAAGCTCTTTCAACCTTATTGTGAGCTTTAGTTTTCGTTAAAGCTGTTTTTCAATCACTCTCTTTAAGTTTTCAATCTAAAAAAAAAAAAAAAAAAAAAAAAAAAAAAAAAAAAAAAAAAAGTTTACTGTAGCAGCTTGTTTGTGCTTTTATATTGCTTATTTACCATTAACTTCTGCTTATTTACTCTTTTTTTGAGCATAATTTACCTTAGTCCTTCAAAGTTTCAGTTCAAGCTTGGCTTTTCTTTTCAAAAATCTCAATAGACACCCCTGTAAAGGGGTGTTTGGCACAAGCTTATATTTTTGGTCTAAAATTGTTTTTACCCATTTTCAGTATTAGTTCAGCTTCGTGTCACTTAAATTAGTTGTTTTAAAGTAATACTTTATATTTCCAACTGAGTTTTCAAGATTTCAAGTGTGTTTTCTAAAATTTTGCTAGTAACTGTTTATAAAAGTCATGTAGATAGATTCTTTATTAAGCTTGTTTAGTTATTTCTAGTGCCTCATTCTAGTCACTGTTAGTGGAATGCATGTTCCTTTAAGTTTGTATCTTAGTTTTTTTTAGTTAAAACACATTTCAACCCATTAAACTATTGCATCCGTTAAGTAATGCATCAGTTAATCACATGCCCAACAGCCCTTAGTGTGGCATTTTTAATTTCTTTGTTACTGATCCAATTGCCCTAGAATTAAGTTCTTAGCTTATTTTCCAGCTTGTTAACATGCTCATATTTTTAGTTTATTTTTAGAATTTTTTTACAAGCCTGTGTATTAGTCCAAAGTAGCCCCAGTAGCCATGTTTTATTGCAGCCCCAATTTGCTATTTGCCAGTATTGTGTTCTTTTAGGCTTATGTAGACAGCTGATTTTTGTCCCTTTAGATCAATTTAGGGTTCCCTTAGTTCTGCTTAGCTTATTCCCCCTTTTGTACAGCTTATATTAGCTTATTAGTAGTTTTAGTTAGAATTTAAAAAAAATAAAATAAAATAAAAAAAATAAAAAAAAAAAAAAAAAATCCTTTTATAAGCCTTTTTAGCCCACTGTTGTCATTTTGCATTTCAACTTGCTTATTTATTGGTTTTTATAAAAAGTTGTAGTTTTAAAAATTGTTCCTTTTCATGTTTTCAAAGTGTTTTTATAAAAAAATAAAAAAATAAAAAATAATAAAAAATTGAAAAAAAAATGTTTTCCAAAAAGGATGGTCACAGGGCTCGAACCCGTGACCTCCTCACCAGCTTAGACACAAGCACCAAACCACATAACCATCTGCTCTAGCAAGTATTACATGTTATCTCTCCATTAATTAAATTCTTAATAGTTAAGTAGTCTTTTATGCTTATGTGCTTATTTTAGCTTATTACTGCTTATAGCCTAATGTTTCCCCACTCCTAGTATTTTTCTTTGATAGATATTAGCATTAGTTGATTTCGTGCAAATTTTCAGATTTTTCACTTTTTATCTACTATTTTTTATAATTTAATTTAGTTTAAATTTTATTTAATTCATAATAAATAGAAAAATAGTTGAAAATTCAAAATTCTTTTTCTAAAAATTTTCTTTTGTAATTTAGTACGTAGGGAAACCAATTTGAACCCAGTAGCCCTTTTAATTTTAAATTTCACTTTTAAAGCCGTTACCGAGCCCGGTAACGGTCCGTTTTCGTTTTTCTTTTACGTTTTTCAAAATTTTAAGTTACGTTTAGCAAATTTTTTTTTTATTTTTTTTTAAATAGTTTTTAATTTACAAATTTAAATTTTAGCTTAAAATTAGTAATTTCCCTTTTTAATTACATTTTTAAATTTAATTACATTTTAGCTTATTTGTAATTTACGTACTTTTGTTATTTGTTTACTTGAGTTATTTTGAGTTATTATTCGTTAAAATTAGTTTAGAAATCCCAAATTCTCTTGATACCCCATTCACATCACCCGATCACGAAACGATATTCAAGTTTCCATTTCACACCTCGTCGGGACTTAATGACCCGGGAAAACCTTATACTCTCGGAGAATACGCGTGGTTTGACTAGTATTGACCATCCTAGGTTAAGTGGTTGATCCTAGCGTATCAATCATATAACTCTTTGTAATGTTGTTTAACTTTAGAATTTTCAGCTTGAAAACAATCATTTTCATGTTTAAGTAAATTGATTGTGTTTTGAAGTTGAAAATTATGAGAATCTACAGACATTGGTTTATGGGAGTTGATCACAGCATTCATGGGAGACTTCAATTGGGCAATTTGAGCCCTCAATAACCTGACCGTGTTCGTGTGAGCTTGAATTTTTTCATCCCATTTTGCTAGTTCAAAATATGCATCAAATTCCGGAGCATCAGAAGATGTCTTGGCCTTTGATATTTTCATTTTTTCTTCTAAATTTTGATATTTTAATTGTAAATTAAAATTATCAACTTCTAGTTTAGAAAGATGCTTGACCATGTTGTCATGATCATCATTTTGAATTTTTTCAAGCAATTTCACATTCTCCCCCTCAAGCTCAACAACACGATTGTGAAGGTTATTCAAAGCAATAGACATTTCATGAAATTGACAAGCATTAAGAGAAGAATCTGTAGCAGTGTAAAACACATCTTGTGTAATACATTTAGCAATCAAGTTATCATTCATGATGAGAATATTTTTTCTGGCAATTTCACTGTGCTGAAGATCTATTGCTTTTTGTTTACACTCGTTTTCCACATCTTTAAACATTTCTTTCATTTCTTTAAGCTCAACATCAAGGGATTGTCGTAAACCCTCAAAATGTTCTTTGATTTGTTTAAAAAATGGGATGACTTCAGTTAAGTAACACTCTTTGGTTAACTCAAATCCCCGTTCACCCTCAATGATTCCCGTTGGTGTGATTCTCTTTTTGCATGTTTTTTTCAAAATCAGTAAACATTTGACACAGGACATAAATGCTAATAAGAGTTTTACATTGCGTGGGAAGTGACAACTGAACTAAGTGCATCGGTGTATTGGGGGGATACACCGTTGGGGCAGCTAACTTTAGGGATGTCTTTGCCTTAATTTCCTCAGCTTTTATTTTCTCAATGTCTAAGGGCCAAAATACCTGTTCTGGTGTTAACTTAGTTTGAGGAGCAAAAACAGTCACTCGGTTTTGTTCATAATAATCATGGGGCGTAACAATGACTTTGTGTTTGATGCACTTTGGATCCTTCATTTTTTTTATCAAATCTCTCTCTATTGGCAAAATCAAGTTCCTCTAATTCCTTATCGAATTAACTATTTGGGGGATCATGATTGGGAGTAAGCATAACCTTAGCATCATAGAGGGCAGGTTGAGAGTCTCTAACGCTCTTAAGAAAATTTGTTTTAGGCAACCCTAAATCCTTATCACTATGCTTATCCCGTAGTTTCATGTGCTTTTCCACCATTTGAGCTGTTTGAGGTGTTTGGCCAAGAACATACAACTTGTTTTCAAGTTTGTTTTTCAACTGCTTAAGGTTGGAAAATTTGTTTTACAGTTTAGTTTCCTTTTGTTGAAATTCACTTTTTAGGAGATTTACACTATCCTGAATTTCCTGTTTTTCCTTAAACGCACGTTCAAGTTGATTTTGAAAAGATTTAGAATCTTGTTTAAAGGCCATTTCCTTCAAATTGTGTTCAGTGATGTAGGCATGCATTTGCAACTCCAATTTTTGTTCATGTTCTGTAAGCTCAAATTTAGCACGTTGTTCATAGAACCTTACATGATCCGTAAGAGTATTTATCCTAGTGATTAGGGTGTTGACTCCTCCCAAACCAACCAGTCAAGCATGTGCAGTTGATAGGCCCACCTGGGAGAAAAAGTCAAGTGTTAAAATCCGTGGAAGTACAGGGAAATCCCCGGGTCGTTAAGTCCTAACGAGATTGAAATTGTATTTGTAAACGTTTTTGGGAATAAATGGTACAGAGGACAGTAACCAAAGATAAAGTGGGTTTGATTTACACTACTGATATTATTTGGATAACAATATTTAACAAGTACAGTAAACAGCTATGTATATACGTAAACTGAAATATAAACAGATACGTATGCGTACTGAGAAAAAGGTGAGTTTTAAGGAAAAATAAACTACAAGGGTTAAAAATGAAAATTCTATAAACTTAAACTTAAAAGAAAATTAAATTAAAAAGAAAATTATTCTTTTGATTATTTTATTATTTAATATTAATTATTTAAATAAAAACTATTTAACTATTTAATTAAAACTAATTAACTTGAAAACTTAATAATACAAATTTAAACTAGAATATTTCAAAATTAATTTCTAAAAATCTAAAATGACTTAAAATAAGATTAAAAATTAAAAATATGTATTTTTGTCTTTTTGTGGATTTTCTATTAATTAAATACTAATAATATTACTTAAACTATTTAAACTATTTTAAATTACTAATTATACTAAAGATGACTTAGAAAATTTAATAAAAATTTATAAATCTAATTAACCATCACAGGAATCCTAAAAAATTATAAAATTTATTTTTACAATTTATTTTAAGCTATTTCTTAATTAATTACTTAATTATTAATTAAAAGTTAAATATACTAATTTAAATCTAAAAATTATAAAATTAAAAGTGAAAATTTTAAAAGTAATTTTTACAAATGCTTAATAACTTATAAAAGTTAGAAAAATTATAAAAAGTTGTCTAGGATAAAAATTAAATATTAAAACTAATTTATTTTTTACTTTTAAATTTAAACTAATTTAATTAAAATTAAATCTAAAAATTATCAAATGAACAGTAAAAAATATGAAAATTTTATGGAAAGTATTTTAAGTGATAAATAAGCTAGGAAAAATAAAATGGGTGAAATAGCTTATCTAAATAAGCTGGAATAAGCTAAACGGCTAAAATAAGCAAAATGGATAATTATTACTATAAGTATATTAAGTATGCAAGCTATAACGGAACTGGTGCCCCAGAGCAGATGGAAGGGGGTGTGTGTTATGCATGTTATACTAGAGGTCCCAGGTTCGATTCCCACACACCCCATTTTTTCCAATCATTTTATTTTTTGATTTTTCATTTTGCAAATCTACTTAACAACTAATTTTAAGCTTATTTAATAAAGAAAACTTTTTTATATTTCACAAATAAGCTCTGAGTGAGCTTATTTTTCACTCAGTGGAGCTTTTAAGCTCAAAATTGATTTTTCAAAGTGAAAAAGTTTCTAATAAGCTATAAACTGTAAACCAAAAGATCAAATAAGCTAAAGTGGGTGAGACAAATGTAAAACAAGCCAAAGAAAAGAGAAAAGCAAACAAATAAGCTGAAATTTAAGGAATAAGCAAATCTAAGCTTAACAAACTAAAACTTGTATTCTTAAATTGTAATAAGCTATAAATCAACTATAAACTAAAAACTAATACTTAATAAGCTACAAAAAGGTATTAACAAACTTAAAATAAGCAATTTGGCACAAATAAGCACACCAATTAAGCTGATTATACCAAATAAGCATTTCCAAATACTACACAGAACCAAACAGGCCTAATGGCTTGTTTGCAGCCCACTGTGGGGTCCACAGGGGTGAAGCAAGGTCCAAATAAGCACTTGATATGAGAAGTTGGCCAAGTAAGCTTTCCAATAAGCCAATAAGCAGTGCTTATGGCTTATTATTAAGATTTTGGTGGTCTTGTGAAGTTTGGTCCAAAAACTGATTACTCAGTATACTATTTGAAAATGAACAAAGTTTAAGGTCTAATAAGCTAGGGGGCAAAAGATCTAAGGTCTGAAATAAGCAGTCCTCCAATAAGCTAATGTGGAGAGCTTCTCAAAAAGCCAAGGGTCAGGGTGTGGGTCCCACAGGTGAGCACAGGGGAGACCTTGGAAGTTTGGCTTGCACACTGAGTTACCTAGTGTACCTTATGTGGTCAGGTCAACTTCAAGGCTCAAATAAGCTATAAGCCAATAAGCTGAGATCCAAAATAAGACCTTAACTAAGCAACCCTACTAATAAGGTATCTAACAAGCTAAAATTCTAGGGGTGGGTTCCACTGGTTAAGCCAGAATGGGCCAAGATAGGGTGGTCAATTTCCTTGGTGCAGGGGAGGGTACTCACCCTGCAGGTCTAAATAAGGGTTTGCATAAGCTAAACAAAAAATCACAAAAATAATACAAACATGGATTTTGAAAGTTAAACTAGTATATTTCAAGTTCTGAAAAGCTCAAAGTCTGAATTGTATCACAAAATTCCTGAAAATTCCTTGAATTTTTGAGTTTCTGACAAAAGTATGCAATTTGACTTTTTAACTTTTAACCTTATGTTGACTTATATGAACTTCTACTCAATCCTACTGATTATTTATGTTATACTAAGCTTATTAAAAGTTAAATTAAGCTATATTAACAAGTTTTATATTAGAATGGTGAATATGGACTTATAAATTTCAACAGTGATCAAATAAAGTGAGATTAAAGAGAATTTTGACTTTAGCTTATATAACACTAGTATATTAAGACTTAACTATGCTACTACAACCTAATATGACATGCATCAACTAAAAATAACAACCAAATCTCACTGGAACTCAGTGAGATTCCTTGAACCAAACACACCTTTAAGTAACTGATTTGAAGTTTTAACAAGCAAAACTCTGATTCAATCCATAATCTGGAAATAAAAACATATAATATGGTATAATACACCTAAATGAACACATAAACACAGATAGCAACAACAATTAACTGAGAATCCAACTTATGCTTATTTAACTGTAAACTTTTGATTTTAAGTAACAACAAATTTTAAGGAACAAGCTCACTATATTAAGATATATTATGACTAAATATTAATAATTAAGCAATAAAAACTCAAAGTTAAGCAATAATAAGCAAGATATAGTAAAATGGAAAATAAGAAGTTTTGCTTACAATTTTGCATTCCAAGCTAAGAACCATGAACCAAGGATCAAAACACACTTCCTAAAGGCTTACCACTAAGCCTCTAACCCAGGGCAATCCATGTTAAACCCTGCTCCATCTTGATGAACTTCAACCTGCAAATTTTTATTTAAAAGCTATTTTTCTTGATTTTTTGATTTTTTTTTTTTTCTTTTTTAAGTAATACTGATACTTAATGTTTCTAACAACTCTAATAAGCTATTTCATAAGCTTATGTGAGCTAAAAGATTCAAATTAACAACAGATAGCAACTATAAAGCTTATAGAGATTTTTGAATTTAGAACAAAGATTCATAAACTGAAATTGAGAATAAGCTTGTATTAAAACTTGAATAAACTTTTCTTACAACATAACAACAATAATAAAATGCTTAAAAGCTTTAATTGAAACTGAAAGACTAAGTTACAAACTAAACGATTTGAATTGAAACCAACTAAAAAACTAACTATCTAATCCTTCTGCATCTTACTCCTTTTATAGTCTCCCACATGGTCCATGTGTCCTTATGATCAAATCCCACCAATTCTGAGCCCTTGGATTGCCTCAATTTATCTTAGCCATTTAAATCTATTTTTGGTGCCAAAATCCCAAGGGGTAACTTGCAGCCGATTTATTGCATTAAATGCACTTGATATGACTTGTGATGGTGGGGGGACAATTTGGAGTATAAGGGTGGTCTATGGGTGGTGGTGTAAGGTTTGGCAGGGTGTAGGGGTGGTGGAGGTTATAGGTTTGACACGTGGAGTCCCCTGGTGCAAAACCAGGGGAAGGGGTTTGGTTGTGGGAGTGACAGAGAGGGGTGAGGTGTTAAAGTGAAGGTGGCAAGTGGTGAAGGGATGGTGGATGGTGTAGCAGTGGTGAGGTGGAGGGAGGTAGGGGATGATGGTCAACACAGGTATTTGACCCTGTGTTTTATTTAAAAGGTGAGTGGGTTTGTGTAACTTGGGCCAAGGGTAAAAGGATTTGGGCTGGATAGTGTTTGGAATTGGATTTGGTGTTTTGGGTTGTTTTATTATTAAGGGTCCGGTTTGGTTTGTATATTTCACAAAGACCAATTATGTAAATTCTGGATTTTTGAGGGTGGGTTTTGACAACTTTCCAAAAGTACTTGCAAGGGTAAAACTTGCCAAGTTTCAATAATGTAAGGACCGTAGTTGACTTTTCCACTTTTTTAACTTCTAAGGACCTTTTCTGCCAAAGTATGAAACTTCAGGGACCAAACATGTAATTTCACCAAACTTTCCAACCAAGGACCATTCCTGCCATAGAAGATTAGTACAAGGACCAAAATTGATTTTCTCAAAGTTTTTATATCCCAGGGACCATTTTTGTCAATTCTGCAAAGTTGAGGGACTAAACTTGTGATTTTGTGAAACTTTACACCAAAGGACTAAATATGTAATTTGTAATTTAAAAAGGACCTTTGGTGACTTTTTCATGTTTTAGAATAACCAGGGACTAGATTTGACAAGTTTTGAAAGTTGAGGGACTGAAACTGCCAATTATGCAAACTTTGTTTGTTTTTTATCTGTTTTTGATTATTTTGCATCTGAAACATATAAAACACACTTTTGGGATAATTTCAGTATTATGATGCATATTTGAGTGTTTTTGGATGTTTTGGCAGTTCAGATTGGTATAAAATGATGAGTATTAGGACACTCATCAGGTGTCATCTGGTGCAACAACAGTATATTCATCTAAATCACACATTTCTTCATCAGCAGAGGATATATCACTTGGTACAACAGACTCGACGTTGTGCTTCACATATTGTTCATATGGGACAATATTGCTATTCCCCAAATTTGCAGTATCTAATTCAGCAACGTTTGTTTGTTGTACGTCGTAACATATCGTTTGCTCATGCATCACATCATTATCACACACAACAGAAGACTTTCCACAAGATACGTCAGAATTACTGTCGTGATACGAATGTTGCTCAGTTGGGAACACTTTGACGGTTTCCAATTCAGCCTCATTTGATTCACAAACATTATTTCATTGTATATCATAGAAGGTCTTTTGTTCATCATTAACAGCGCATTTATCATATAATTTTAGTACCTCTGATATGATGGATGATTTGGATTGATCAGATTGTTCTGTGGGTGAGACAACAGATGATAAATTAGCCATAAAGATTGTCTGAGCAGTGGGTTCATCATTAACATCTGAGTCGAAAGCATCACAATCTTCTGCTTGGAAGATGTTTGGATCATTAAGAGCTAAATCCTGAAGTGGCTGTTCATCCACTTCATCATCGAATGTCTTTCCATCATCCCCAGCCAGAAATGCCAAATCATCCTCATTAAGCACCACTCCATTCTCTTGAGCTTGCATCAGCAACATTTTGTCCTTAAAGTAATCTGAGTTTTGAGGACATTTTGGTTGAGTGCAGTTTCTGGCAAGGTGACCTAAACCCCCACAGTTGTAACATTTTGGTTGCCTTCCTTGTCCCTGATTCATATTTGCACCTCTGTTCTGAAAATTACCCCTCACAGCATTCCTTTGATTCACATTCTATCTTCCCTGAACGTTTTGCACCATAACTTTTCCATCTTCCACAATAGCCTGATTACGTGGATTCGAAGA
Organism: Artemisia argyi; assembly: GCA_030686995.1. Lineage (NCBI taxonomy): Eukaryota > Viridiplantae > Streptophyta > Magnoliopsida > Asterales > Asteraceae > Artemisia > Artemisia argyi. Next base: position 1,305,718 of record CM060695.1, on the reverse strand, counting down.
TGTTCTGAGTTGATTGTTAGAAGATGGGAGTGCAGCCCTGAAATGTTGAACTAGCAGAGACACTTGATTGGAAAGATTGTCAATCATCTTGTCGGTATGAGAGTATCCCGAATCGAGGTGAGTATTCATGGCAGCCGATGATTGTAGCGATGAGTGCTCCATTGATGACACTGGTTGATTAGTTGGCATCATGCTACTCATGAAAGCAAGTGAATCATTGGTGACAGTTGGATTGAGCTTCTCTCTTAGTTGACGATCATAAGCAGCATGCTTCTCATGTTGTTGCAAATAAGCAAACAATTGCTCATAGTTCGTATTTCTCAATCCTTTGTTGAGCTTGACAGCAGTGACAAAACGATCCCACTCAGGTGACATGTTGTTCACAAACTTAGAGTTGAGTTGAATGTTGGGCATTGTCATTCTGATCATTCTCATGTCATTAACCAGCTTGTGAAATCTAACATATTAATCGGTAATGTTTTCACCAGGATTCATTTTGAAGTGCTCAAACTCATCATATAATTGAGATTCACGGTCTTCTTAGGTCAGCTCTGAGCCAGAAAGAAGCATTTTGACATTGTCCCACGCCACTTTGGCTTCAGTGTTGAAGTTGATTAGCTTGTACACATCTTTGGGTAACCCTTGTATTACTATGTTGGAGGCACGAATGTTAGCATCATAGCGCTTCTTTTCAACATCAGTGAGATCATTGTAAGTGCGTAGTCTATCATTCCCTGAATAACAGAGCCATCCTCAGCCGTGGAGATAGCATCTCTGGTTGTACCCATCTGCATAGGACCTTCATCGATAGATTGTAGAATGTTCTCACCATTTTCTTTACCCAAGCAGTACAATCTGATTCTTTGTGCCCATGATTCATAATCTGTCCTATCTAGCATCGGAGGTCGGGTGTCGGACCCAGTAGCTTGAATGTCATCTGATACTGTCGACATCTCAAAGTCTTCAAATGGGATTTTACAGCTTTAGTGACTTAAACCGAGAAATGATTCTCTCTAGGGATTTTACTAAAGTCAACAAAAGAAACCGGAAGATATATTCAGCGGATTAAACTAATAGAGAGATACCAGATGAGTCACAGTTTGCATCAAGTGTTAAGTTGTGACAAGTCAAGTTGCAATATATCTAATTGGGATTAGTCAAGTCGTAAGGATTAACTCACAACGTCAGATCACAATTAGATCAATTGAAACAACTAAGGTTACAACAATTCACGAATTGCAAAATGATTACCCAATCACATGAATCTCATCACTTAGTAAATTGCCAAATAATTAGAGAAAGTCGCAACCACATGCACAAATTGCAGTAGGAGTTAAACGCAAGGTGAGCAAATCGCAGTGGAAGGTAACCGCAAGGTAGGTAACCACAAAGAAAGGTAATCATAAGGTGAGTTAACCGCAGGGAGCAACTAACCGTAGAGTACACAAACCACAAGATGGATTACACGCAAGTCACTAACCACAGCAAGTAGCAAACCGCAGAAACTAAAACGCAGACCACTAAACCGCAGAAGCTAAACGCAGTCAGCTAGCCACAGATACTAACCACAGACCACCTAACCGCAGGAGCTAGTCGCAATTGACAATAGTCCAAAACTGTCACTTTCCTTGCGATTTGTTTGTATTCCCAAAATAGTAATCGCAGACAAACTAACCACAGAGATCAGGAGCTAACCGCAGATAAGCAATGAAACAGTGGAGCTAATCGCAACAAGGAATTTCGACCTAAACTCAATCCAAACTTCAAATATGCTTATGAAATAGTATAACCAACTAAAACACAATGTTGTACTAACACCAAGGATCATAAAAGTACATCTCTAACACCTCTAATAACACAAGAAAGATCAAACCAAGATGTTTTCAATAGAACTCTTCTAACTCACAAAAAACTACAGAAAACCACACCAAATCCGATTCTACAAGGCCCTAAGATGAAACCTTGGCTCTTGATACCAATTGAAGTATATAATATCAAGTCACAAACATGTAATCCATGGTGGTAGTAGTAATTCGTGAGTGTAGTAAAAAAAAAGAGAAGTGTTGGAACCTTAGAAAGAATGAGAGGAAAACGAGAGAGTATTAGATTGATGTGAATGAAGGTCCAACCCTCTCCACATGTGGAGAGGGGTATTTATACTAATGCTACAAAGAAATATAAAAACGCCCACACCCGGGCTGTGGATCAGGCATACAGTGGGTAAAGACCCGTCCTACTTCCACGATGTTACTTAATCTAATACTAACTAACTAATAACTAAAGTAACTACGAGCTAACTAAATGTTATTACAATAATTAGGTGACCGAGACTTTTACAGGAATATTTGTATTCCTAACATTTTTTATTTCTAATTTGCATACGTGTAATTATATCTGTGTATCTGTTATTGTTAATACTATTCCAATTGTTCAAATACCAAGCAATCAGTAGTATAATCACTTCCCAATCATCTTTGGTTACTGTCCTCAGTGCCACTCATTCCTATAAACGTTTTCAAACACCATTGCAATCTTGTCGGAACATAACGACCCGGGGAAACACTATACTATCCTCGGAGCATTGACTCTAGGCAGTTTGACTTTGTTGACCAAATCACTTGGTCAATAAAACCTGACTGTTCCGAGCCAATCACTAAGTTTTTGTTACATACTAAAGGACAAATCCCACCATCCATTTAATTTGATCTAATGGTGGGGATTAACCTAAGATTTAATAAGACAACTTAAGTCCATGTTTTTTCCTTGTCTTTTTGTCTTTTTTTTTTATATCTTTTTTTCCCTATTCACGTATTATTTTTTTATTTATTTTTTTGTCTTTTCTTTTCTATCCATGTTTTTCTTTCTTTTTTTTGTCACGCTTTTTTTTTGTCTTTTTTTTAAGTCACTTATTATCTGTTTTAAATCACGTTGTTTTTAAATTCACGTTTTTTATTTTAATTCACGTCTTTTTCACTTTCTTACTTTTTCATCCGTTTTCTTATGTTTTCATCCTTTTTTTACGTCTTGGTCCGTTTTCATACGTTTTCATCTGTTTTCTAACGTTTTTGTCCGTTTTCTTGCGTTTTCATTCGTTTTCGTCCGTTTTCATACATATTCGTCCAATTTCATCCATTTTTGTCTAATTTCTTACGTTTTCGCCCGTTTTCATACTTTTTCGTCCGCTTGATACGTTTTTGTCTGTTTTCTTACGTTTTCAAACGTTTTTGCCTGTATTCATACGTTTTCGTCTGTTTTCTTACGTTTTCGTCCGTTATCTTACGTTTTCGCCCGTTTTCATACATATTCATCCATTTTCTTACTTTTTCGTCTGTTTTTATACGTTTTCAGCCGTTTTTATACGTTTTCATATGTTTTCGTCCGTTTTCATACATTTTCGTCCATTTTCTTACGTTTTCGTCTGTTTTCATACGTTTTCGTCCGTTTTTACACGTTTCGTCCGATTTTATACGTTTTCATATGTTTTCGTCCGTTTTCATACGTTTTCATCTGTTTTTATACATTTTTACCCGTTTTCAGATGTTTCCGTTCGTTTTTCTACATATTCGTCAGTTTTCTTATGTTTTTGTCCATTTTCTTACATTTTTGTCAGTTTTTAAATGTTTTCGGCCACTTTTAGACATTTTCATACGTTTTTGAATATCACAAGTGATATTCTGAACATCACAAGTGATTTTCAACTAACGTTTTGTAACATGAAAATCACAAGTGATATTCTGAATATTATAAGTGATATTGATATTCAGAATATCACAAGTGATATTCTGAATATCACAAGTTATTTTTAACAAATGTTTTGTAACATGAAAATCACTAGTAATATTCTGAATATCACAAGTGATATTCTGAATCACAAGTGATATTCAGAATATCACAAGTGATTTCATGTTTTTTTTCACTTTTACGTTTTTGTCTGTATTCATACGTTTTTATCCGTTTTCGTTCGTTTAATATCACAAGTTATTTTCAACAAATGTTTTGTAACATAATCACAAGTGATGTTCAAAAAATCACAAGTGATATTCTGAATATCATAAATGATATTGATATTCAGAATATCACAAGTGATATTCTGAATATCACAAGTTATTTATAACAAATGTTTTGTAACATGAAAATCAAAAGTAATATTCTGAATATCACAAGTGATATTCAGAAAATCACAAGTGACATTCATAATATCACAAGTGATTTCACATTTTTTTCACTTTCTTACGTTTTTGTCTGTATTCATATGTTTTTATCCGTTTTCGTTCGTTTAATAGCACAAGTGATATTATGAATATCACAAGTTATTTTCAACAAATGTTTTGTAACATGAAAATCACAAGTGATTTCATGTTTTTTTTCACTTTCTTACATTTTTTCTGCATTAATACGTTTATAAATATCACAATTGATATTCTGTGATATTCTAAATATCACTTGTGATTTTAAGAATATCAATTATGGTTTTTAAAAATGTATGAAAAAAATGGACGAAAACGTAAGAAAATAAGCGAATATGTACGAAAGCGTAAAAACACGTCTGAAAACGGACGAAAACATATGAAAAATGGACGAAAATGAAAGAAAACAGACAAAACCGTACAAAAACAGACGAAAACGTTTTAAAACTACCGAACGGATGAAAACGTCTAAAAATGGACAAATATGTTTAAAAACGAAAGAAAACGGAAAAAAAAACGTATATAAATCTATGAAAATAGACAAAACCGGACGAAAACGAATAAAAATGGACGAAAACGTTTTAAAACTACCGAACGGATGAAAACGTCTAAACATCGACGAATGGTATGAAAACGGACGAAAGCGTATTAAAATTTACGAAAACATCTGAAAACAAATGAAAACGTCTAAAAATGAACGGAAACTTTAAAAATGGATGAAAATTGAAAAAAAGGTCTAAAACGGACGAAAACGTGTATAAATGTATGAAAACGGACAAAAATGGACGAAAACGTATGAAAAAATAAGAAAGTGAAAAAAATGTGAATTAAAATAAAAAAGTGAATTTTAAAAAAAATACACGTGAATTTAAAAAAAATGTGATTAAAAAATAAAAGTGTGAAAAAAAAAGTGAATAGAAAAGAAAAGAAAAGAAAAAGGAAAAAAAAGAAAGACAACGTGAATAGAAAAAAAAGGCAAAAAGAAAAAAAAATAGAAAAAACAAAAAAATAAAACGTGAATAGGAGGAAAAAAAGACAAAAAATAAAAAGAAAAAAGAAAAAAAATAAGTGAATAAAATGAAAGACAAAAAGACAATAAAAAGACATGGACTTAGGTTGCATATTAAATATTAGATTAATCTTTACCATTGGATCAAATTAGATGGATGGTGGAGATTTGTCCCTCAGTATGTAACAAAAACTTAATCCCTAAATGAACTTTTCTCTCAGCAAATATGTATAAAAACATGTCACGATTTTGCTAAAAAAAATGTAATTAACAAATATTTAGTTATTAAATTTTAAATAAATTATACAGACTTAAGTAAAGTTATTAGTTTCATATTTTTTATACTTTTATAAATTTAATATATAACTCCTATAATTTATACCTCTGGACTTATATTATTTTAAAACAGGTATCATGAAATCCTAAGTAAAATAAATCTTAAAATTAAAGAATAAGTTACAAACGAGATTGTACATATATATGAACAACTTATATTATTCATCTTTATAATATTAAGTAATAATACCTATAATTTTTATTTTATTTTAATTTTTTTTACTTTTTTTATATATGTTCAATAAAAACTCATTCTATTCATCTTTATAAGTATAATTTGTCTGCATACACAAGTTTATTTAAAAAAAATAAAAAAATTAAAAAAAAAATTAAAAAAAAAAATTATAAACATGAATATAAATATCAAGTGAAGGCCGGTCTCATGGTTTATTGTAAGATAAAAATAAATACACAATATTGTACAAATAGCAACGACGCATGTAAATTCCTTTCGTAGTTTAAATAAGGATATTCGAAAAGTTTATTTTTCGAAGGTCATTGCGTGCTATTAATCATGTATTTATGACTAAAACATGATATCGATGGTTAAATTTAAACAATATCAATCTTAACACCATGTCAATTAAAGAAAGGCAAATCATTTGTCCAACAAATGTATATACAAAATATTAATAGATAATTTATTTTTCTTTATTATTATTTTTTTTCTTAAAGCCCGCGCGTGCAAGTCGCCTGAAATACCCCAAGTGGGTTGTTAGTCCACGAATAAGGCCAAGTGCCGAATGGCGCAAGTCGCCCGAAATACCCAAAGTGGGTTATCTACTACAAGTAAGCCAAGAGCCGAATGGCGCAACTCGCTCGAAATACCCCAAGTGGGTTATCTACTCTACAAGTAAGCCAAGAGCCGAATGGCACACGATGCCCCAAAGAAGGTTCATACCCAAAAAGTGGTTGCCCTATATGATCACAGCCAAGTTGCCAAACGGCCCAAGACGCCCTAATAAGCTCCGTGATAAGTGCCTCAAATGTTAGCTTGTACCTCCGGAACTATGTAAATAGTAAAGGTAATAAAAACAAGTGTTTGTTGTATGTTTACAATCAAAACTTAAATCAAACGTTAGCTTGTACCCCCGGAGTTATGTAACTAACGACGGAAATAAAAAAAAAAGTGTTTGGTGTACGTTTATGATTAAAACGTAAATAATAAAAACGACATTTCACAAAAATAATGATTATGGTAGAGAAGTTATGTTTTATCTACGCTAAAAACAAAGGGATGATGGAAAGGACGTGTATGACTTTCGGTTTCGAGCTACAACCAATAATGCAGTCCATAACCATTCGAAAGGAATCATGAAAAATATAAATTTGGAGACAAGACAAAATTTAAGTATAGCATCATTGACTATGTCAACAATACTATACTGGGGGGACATGATGACGTATGTGGTCCAATGGACCCGATTTGTTTAATAGAACATTAGCCTCTGGATCGTTCGGCAGACCTCCTTTATTAGTACTAGAGATTTGGCTACACCGTGTATGAAAAATACATCACATTTACTTTCATAGGGAAGACACGCCAATATGGCGTCCGGATAATAAAGCCAACACTAAAGTGCTTCGTATGACATTAGCAAACTGAATTTAAGTATAGCATCATCGACTATGTCGACAATACTATACTGGGGGGACATGATGACGTATGTGGTCTGATAGACCTGATCCATCAGGACACCAAGATGCAAGGCCGAGATGAAAGACCTGTCCGAATGACCCAAGCCGAATGGCTCAGATGAAGGGCACCGGATGGAAGGCCCAGATGAAAGGCCTGTTCAAAGGACCCAAGCTGAATGGCTCAGATGAAGGGCAACGGATGGAAGGCCCAAATGAAAGGCCTGCCCGAAGGACCCAAGCCGAATGGTTCAGATGAAGGACATCGGATGGAAGGACCATATGAAAGGCCTGTCCGAACCGACCAATCCAAATGGCCAAGGAAACATTGCAGTTTCCCACCTAATTGTTTCCCGCCTAAATGTGCCACCATCACCAGTTAAGACAAAGAAGTCCACCTATAAATAGAGTGCATTTACCACTCTCAATGGTATGCTTTTTACCTCTCTATAACAAACACATACATATACTTTCTCTCTCTAGAGACTTATTCTCACGCCGGAGCTTGGTCCTGGGATAACACCCGGGGCGAGTTTAACGCGTGCTTTTCTTGTGTAGGTATCTGAAGGATCAAAGTTGGACCACCAGCTGGACCATCCGGAAGAACCTCTTGCTTGTTTGAAGTAAGGTACAGAATTTTACTTCAACACGGGTCAAAAAACCGCAACCCAAACCTGATCTATTTAAATTATCGGGTCAGTTATGAGGCTATGCAACCCTAACCTGTTTACACGTAACCCAAACCTAACCCATTTAACCCGTATATATACTGGGTTGGCGGTTAAGTAGGTTACACGGGTTGAATAGGTTAAACGGGTTTCGGATTAACCCATTTAACATGTTTTTTATACAAAAGTTGGCACATTACATGAGTTAAACATGTTAAACGGGTTTGCGGGTCGACCTGTTTAACCCATTTATCCTGTATAATGAAATATAAACAATTTTCAATTTAGGAAAAAAAAATCTTAAACGGGTTGGCGGGTCGACCCACTTAATTTATTCTCAACCCGAACCTGACCTGTTTAATAAACGGGCTAGATGGGTTGACCTAAATCCGACCCGAAATCTATTTAACTCAACCCGAACCTGTTAATTTTCGTGTTGGATTCAGGTCAGGTTTTGTGTCGGGTCAGAAATTGCCACCCATTTGATCTTGTGTTTGGAATATAGTTGTGGACTTTTGTATGTAATTGGTATTGTATGCACTGTGGCTGTAATGTTTGTGTCCAGGGTCCTATCTCCTGGGCACTACCCATTTATCCAATTGCCCCACATGCACAGGACTTCCTCTTCGCCATCCCTATCGACGGTCTAGGACAAAGGATGAATCCTCGCCAATTTCGATCTGTGTTATGCTACAGGCTTGCGGTTCCTATGTTCTCTGAAGGCAGCTTATGCCCGAGTTGCAATGTACACCGTATGGACCAATGGGGGGATCACGCAGTCCACTGCGCTAGCGAAGTAGGTGTTAAGTTCAGGCATAATTTGGTACGTGATATCCTTGTTGATATATGTTCCAAAGCCGGGATTATGGTGCGTAAAGAGGTAAAGAGGCTCCAATGGGATTTCTTTCAGAGGAAGGGAGAGAATTACGTCCTGCAGACGTGCGATTGTTCAACTGGTTCCAAGGCAAGGACGCATGTCTGGATGTGACTAGGGTCTCTCTGTTTGCTGGGACTGGGGTGACGTCATGGGCTCCTGGGGCTGCATTGAGTAATGTTGTGGAAAAGAAAAGGAAGAAGTATGAGTCCAAGTGTGAAGACAATGGATACAAGTTCGTCCCTTTCGCCTTTTCTACGTTTGAGGAACTTGATGTGGAAGCTTTGAATACACTTTCGCGTGTCGGGACTATTGCCAGCAGCCACTCTAACAACGTTAAGAGCGGTGCTTTTATTTTTCATCGAGTTAGTTTCTGTATTAAAAAAGGAGTGGGATCACAGATTGTGTCTAGACTCCCCTCCAATTTCATGTAATTTCCATGGTTTCAATGAAAAATCATAATAATAATAATAATAATAATAATAATAATAATAGTAATAATAATAATAATAATAAATCATTTCTCCAATTTCTCCATCAAAATAATGGAAATGGAGCTAATTAACCAAATTACACTATCCAATTCTCTCAATTTCTCGACCAAATTCTTCACTTTTTTAATTCTCAGTACCAAACAATACAAATAAGTCCAATTTCCATTTCTTTCATTTCTTTTCTCAGTACCAAACAATACAAATAAGTGTCTTGTTAAGAAGGGATGCCTTTTCTTTGTATTTTGGCTTTAGTGTTTATAAAATGTTGCCTTTAAAAAAAATAGATATGTTTTAATAACTTAAACTAACATAACTCTTTCGTATACTTTTAGGATAATGGAACAATATTAAAACGTAAGTGATTTTTACCGTTATACTAAAATTATTGAGTGCTTCAGTGTGTTACCGTTAGGCATGCAAAATTTTCCACTTAGTTTATCTGGAGTTCCAAACTTTTGGAGATGCGTATATACAATACAGATAAGGTTTTACATCATCAAAACTAAAATTATTGAGTGCTTCAGTATAATATAATAGATTGAAATCTACGATTGATATAACTATTAGGTGTCCAAGCAACTCTAAGGATTGCTATAAAGATAAGTCGATAAGATACGTCTTAAAGTGAACAAAGGAATAATAGACCTTTTAATACGTCAAGAGTAACGTAAATGATTTGATATGATGCAAGAACGTGAAATCAAATCTCTTAAGATATTTTAATTGGATTAATAAAATAGTTCAATTTTATCAAAAAAAAAATAGAGTTAACTCGTTAGGCAATGAAACTCAAAATTGAAACAATTTATCATCTAAATTTCATTCAGAAAATATGTATAAAAACATATGTCACGATTTTGGTAAAAAAAAAAAAAAGAAAAAAAAAAGATGTTATTAACAAATATTTAGTTATTAAATTTTAAATAAATTATTCAGACTTAAGTAAAGTTACTAGTTTCATATTTTTTATACTTTTATAAATTTAATATATAACTCCTATAATTTATACCTCTGGACTTATATTATTTTAAAATAGGTATCATGAAATCCTAAGTAAAATAAATCTTAAAATTAAAGAATAAGTTACAAAAGAGATTGTACGTATACGAACAACTTATATTATTCATCTTTATAATATTAAGTAATAATATCCATAATTTTTATTTTATTTTAATTTTTTTACTTTTTTTATATACGTTCAATAAAATCTTATTCTATTCATTTTTATAAGTATAATCTATCTGCATACACAAGTTAAACTAAATACCAAAAAAAAAAAAAAAAAAAAAAAAAAAAAAATTATAACATAAATATAAATATCAAATGAAGGCCGGTCTCATGGGTTATTGTAAGATAAAAATAAATACACAATATTGTATATATAGCAACGACGCATGTAAATTTCTTTCATAGTTTAAATAAGGATATTCGAAAAGTTTATTTTTCGAAGGTCATTGCGTGCTATTAGACATGTATTTATGACTAAAACAAGATATCGATGGTTAAATTTAAACAATATCAATCTTAACACCATGTAAATTAAAGAAAGGCAAATCATTTGTCCGGCAAATGTATATACAAAATATTAATAGATAATTTATTATTTTATTATTATTATTATTTTTTAAAGCCCGCGTGTGCACATACATAAGCATAAAAGATTTTAAATAATGTTAAGGATATATTGTATTTAACAACCACGTTTTAAATACAAATAAGTAAAATTTAAATACATTATGATTTATGTTAAAACTTAAGTTAAAACACATCATTTAAAATTTATGTCAAAACTTACATAAGGTTATCTAGTCATGTAACTAGATACAAATTACAATAAAGTTAAGTATTCCATTTTTTTCTCTAACGATAAAGACTACTACAACACAAAAATAAAATAATAATTAACCATTTCTTTGATCTCTACTCTTTCTTTATCGCTTTTCATGATTTCCATGTCACACTAACAAACATGACATTATCCAATTATAATTTAACACCCATAACCCATGTGAAATTCAACAAATAGCCATCATCCGTGACTATGATAGCGCTGAGCATAATACCAGCAAGTCGAGCCGAGCCGAGCCGAACCGAACCGATGAGACCATATATTTTGGTCCGGTCTTCGATCTATCATTTTTTGTCATATTTGGTCTTTGGTCCAGTCAAATTCAGTTCGGTCTTACGCATAACCGGCCATTTTGCTTTGTTGGACTAGACCAAACCGTCGAATCGGACCGAACTAGAACATTTCGATCCATTGTTTTAGACAACCGGCTTTCATTAACAAATGGATGAATCACATCTAAATAATCATCTCTATATTACATCACATTACTGTATTTTCGAGTATCACTTTAAATGAAAAAAGAAAAAAAAAGTGAAAAAGTATATTGTATTTTCAAGTATCATCTAAAAAATGACTAGAGAAAAAAGTAATTTGATTAATTTTAAAAGGGTTTTGCTAACAGTAGTCCTAAGGGCTGTGTTTAAGCAAGTGATTGTTATTACAATTGTTTTAATGAATTATCATGATTGGATAAAAATCACTAAAATTTCAGAAATAATTTCAAAAAAAATGGATGGATAACTAACACTTAATTCTGATTGGTTGAAATAGTCTATTATATCAAATTATATATAAAAAAAAAAAACATTTTTTTAACCACAACCCTAAAGTGCTGCTGTTAGCGAAACAAAATTAGGCTAAAAGTGTTTGATTGAGAAGCGAGCATACATAAGTTTCCATTTTTTAGACAAGTACACAATAAGTTTCTTTCAAAACTAAAATCTATTGTTTTCCGCACCAATCACAACTCAAACTAGAAGCAAGCATCGATAACTTCACAATTGCACCGATCACCACCACCACCACCATTTGCACCACCCAAATCAGTCTTTTTCCACTAACAACTTAAAATATTACTCCAAGATTCCATTTTTATTCCTCAGCATATTCCCATAATAAACAACCTTATATATATTAAAAAGAGTAAACTACACCGTTCGTCCTTGTGATTTGCGTTGACCGCAGTCTGTGGTCCTTTGACCAAAAAAATTGCACCATTCATCCTTAACTCAGAAACGTTATGTACCATTAGTCCCTCCCTCTAACGGGGTGGACTAACAATCGTTAACTTGTTTGCTTATGAGGGTATAATAGTCATTTTGCACTATAAGGACGAATGGTGCAATTTTTCGCTTTTAGTCCCTTTTTAATGTTTTCTTCTGTTTTTTTACGTTTTCGCCCGTTTTCGTCCATTTTTTTTTACGTTTTCGCCCATTTTCATCTTTTTTTTACGTTTTCATCCCGTTTTTTACGTTTCCATCCATTTTTTTTACGTTTTCGCCTGTTTATTTTAAGTTTTCGTCCGGTTTATACGTTTTCATTTGTTTTTTTACGTTTTCGCCCGTGTATTTTACGTTTTCTTCCGCTTTTTTACGTTTTCGGCTGTTTATTTTACGTTTTCGCCCTTTTTTATGTTTTCGTTCACTTTTTACCTTTTCGTCCATTTTTTTTACCTTTTCGTCCATTTTTTACGTTTTCGTCTGTATTTTTACGTTTTCGTCCATATTTTTACGTTTTCTTTTGTTTTTTTACGTTTTTGATTGTTTTTTTACATTTTCGTCTGTTTTTTTACATTTTCGTCCGTTTTTTTTATGCTGTCGTATATTTTTTTATTTTTTTGCCTGTTTTTTTACGTTGTCGCCTGTTTTTTTACGTTTTCGTCCGTTTTTATGTTGTCGTCTGTTTTTTTACATTTTCATTTGGTTTTTTACGTTTTCGTTCATTTTTTTACATTATCGTCTGTTTTTTTACGTTTTTGTCCGTTTTTTTATGTTGTCGTCTGTTTTTTTACGTTTCCGTCCGTATTTTTACGTTTTTGTTTTATTTTTTTACGTTTTTATCCGTTTTTTTACATTTTCGTCTGTTTTTTTACGTAAAAATGGATAAAAAAAAGATGAAAACGGATAAGAATGGATAAGACGACAACATAAAAAAAGGGGCCAAAACGTAAAAAAACGGGCGAAAACGTAAAAAAACAGTCAAAACGTAAAAATCCGGACAGAAACGTAAAAAAACAAGCGAAAACGAAAAAAATGGACGAAAACGTAAAAAACAGATGAAAACGTATAAAAACGGATAAGAAAAAGTAAAAACGGATGAAAACGGATAAGTATGGATAAAAACGTAATAAAAACGAACAAAAACGTAAAAATAATGGGCAAAAACGTGAAACTATAGACGAAAACGTAAAAAAATGGACGAAAACGTAAAAAGAACAGATGAAAACGTAAAAATGGACGAAAACATTAATTAAAAAGGGAAAACGTGTAATAAAAAGACGAAAACGTAAAAAACGTAAAATAAACAGGCGAAAGCATAAAAAAACAGATGAAAATGTAAAAACCGTACGAAAACGTAAAATAAACAGGCAAAAACGTAAAAAAATAATGGATGGGAATGTAAAAAATGGGATGAAACCGTAAAAAAAACCGGATGAAAACGGACTAAAACGTAAAAAAAGGACAAAAACAGGCGAAAACGTAAAAAAAACGGAAGAAAGCGTTAAAAGGGACTAAAAGCAAAAAATTGCACCGTTCGTCCTTGCACCGTTCGTCCTTATAGTGCGAAATAACGATTATACCCTCATAAGCAAACTAGTTAACGAGCGTTAGTCCACCCCGTTAGAGAGAGGGACTAATGGTGCATAACGTTTCTGAGTTAAGGATGAACGGTGCAATTTTTTTGGTCAAAGGACCACAGGCTGCGGTCAACGCAAACCACAAGGAGGAACAATGTAGTTTACTCTATTAAAAAAAAACACACATTACAAATTACACCGATCAAGATTCCAAAAATGTTACTCAAGAACAATCTTTACACCATAACCTCAAAAGGGTATTCTTATATCGCAATAATATTACTGGGTTTAAATTTTCTTTGAGTGAAAGCTAAAGGTGACGGAGATATAGTGACAACACTTGATGGACCATTTAAGCCTGTGACTGTGCCTTTAGATGAAACCTTTCGTGGCCATGCTGTTGATGAGGCGAAAAATGATCCGTTTTTAGGGGGTCATTTAAGCCCGAATCCGACTTTATTTGATCAAATATTGCCCTAAATCGTTCCTTTTGTGATTTTAGGTGTTTGGAGAGTGAATTCTGGAAAAGAAGCCATTTTGGACGTTTTTGGAGCATAAAAGTGAAGAAAACGGCAAAGTATCAATTTTCCATGCTGAAGACACTAGGTGACGGCGTCAAAAGTCATCCTGACGGCGTCAAAGTTGCAAGAATAAAATACCGTGGTTGGTGACGGCGTCACATAGGCCGTCATAAGTAGATCAAGGCCGTCCGTGGAAGTATTTGGCGGCGAGGTGACGGCGTCACATGGTTGTCTTGACGCCGTCAGCCCAGTTTTCCTATATATAGTTTTCTAATTTCATTAAAAAAAGAGAGAAGTTTTGGTGAAACCCTAAAGACGAATTTGGTGTATCTTTTACAGGTTTTTCAAGGGTTCCAAACCCTTGATACCTTGCATTGTAATTGAGATAAATGTTCTTCTAATTCAATCAATATGTCTATGTGTTGGTTGTTTATATCTTGTTCTTGTCTCAATTCCATTATGCTAGGCTAGATCTCTTTTGTGTTTGCTTAGATCTAATGAAACCTAGATGTTGATTATGTGTTGATTACTTGTCTATTCTTGTCTTGGATGAATGATTTTATATGTTAGGCTTAAGAAAACTGGCAGATCTCCAAATGGTAACATGCTTGAACATCTTAAAAAACATGAACCGAGGCGTACTAGGTCTTTATTGGTTGTATTTAATGCATGAGCCACTGTTTACAATCCCTATAGTTGTGCTGGGTCATGGTGTAGGAGGAGATAAGAGCTCATAGAGTTGGGGAGTTATGTATGCCACCCCACGAATGGTATTAAGGAATACAATCCGTTATCCATACAAGTATAACAAGTAATTAACGTGTAAAAGATATCTAGGGAGTAGTGAAGTCTAAGTAAACACAAATTTCTCCAATTACTGCTCACAACCTTAGTATAATTTAGTTTAATTTCATTTTCAGTATTTTATTTTGATTATATATTAGTTTTGGGTTAGTTGAATAGCAACTAATTCCACCCATTCCTTCAAAACCCGAGATTTTACTTGCTTTCATAAAAATATAAAAACACAAAAATAATCATCCCTCACCTCTAGAACTAGTAATTAGGTTTTCTAATCCTAGCGACACTATTCCTAAGCTGAATGATCAATCCCCCGGTACTTGTCACTATACTATACTACAACGATTAGGTACACTGCCTGGTGGGGGTTGTAAGCTTCTCGAGATCCCTCGAGAGGTAAAGCCTGTTGCGATTCCCACGCATCAAGTTTTTGGCGCCGCAGCCCGGGGAATAGTTATTGTCTAGGTTAGGATTTCTTTTTATTAGGTCTACTTGCTAGATTCCTTTCTAGTAAGATTTTATTTTTATTTTTTTTAGGTCTTCTTTAGTCTATCTTATTTCTTCGTGCCTTTGTTCGTAACTTTTTACCATCCGACATCATGGAAGGTGGTAACATCTTTGAACCTATCATCCCACCACAACAAAACCCACCATTAGAACCCCATAGGCCCCGAACCTTAGGAGAGTATTCCCGACCTAGCCACCAAGGCTACCGAAACACCATTGAGCTCACCGGAGACAATGTGACCCCCTTGCGATCCGACACCATCCGGTTGGTGCAAAGCGGATGTGCATTCCATGGACTTCGTTCCGAAGATCCAAACCAACACCTTAAGGACTTCCTCAAAATCGTAGATTCCATAGACCTAGGTGTTGAAACTAGAGAGACTACCCGTTTACGCCTATTCCAATTCTCTCTACGGGATCAAGCTAGTCAATGGCTTGAGCGTTTACCCGCGGGATCCATCACCACATGGGATGATCTCACCACTCGTTTCCTTGCTCAATTTTTCCCACCGGGGAGAACTACTAAGCTTAGGAATGACATCTTGATGTTCCAACAACGTCAAAATGAATCTCTTTATGAAGCATGGACTCGTTTCAAGGACTTACTCCAAAAAGTCCCTCATCATGGCATAGATCTTTGGCTCCAAGTCCAAATCTTCTATGACCATATCGACATCTCCACGAGGCGAGCCATTGACCAATCGGCCGGTGGTAAGCTACGTGATCTTAGTGCGGAACAATCATGGGAACTCATAGAAGATCTTGCTCTCTATGACAACGAAAGTTGGAATGATCCCCGTGATTTGAACAAAACGGTCAAGGCAATATCTTTGCCTTCGAACAATTCTAGCACTCCCGACCGTAGGATCATGGAACTTGAAGGTCGAGTCAAGTCTCTCATGAAATCTTACGAAGCTCATAAACCTTCAAGCCAAGTAAGCAGAATCGCTTCTACATGCAAACTGTGCAATGGCCCTCACGAGACCTATAACTGCGTGGAACTTCCAAAACGTGCTTATAACGAATTTACATCATCACACGTAGGTCAGGGTCCTCGAACTTCTGCCGAAGCCTATGAGGCATGGAAGGATAAACCTGATTTTAGAGGGTACCGAACACGAAGTGTATCCTTCAATGACTCCTCACCACTCACTTGGTCCGAGCATTTTCCGTCGCAAGGTGTCCCTAGGCAAAGCTGTGAAGATGATTTAAAAAAATTCATTCTATCTCAAGAACTATAGCTCACTACGCTCGAGACAAAATTTAAACAACAGCAGGCTGACGTAAACAACAAGATTTGTAATCTGTTGACTGCTATCAAGGAGCATATTGATAATAAGCCCATTCACATCGACGAGGTTAAGTCTGCTACCGTCATGAGTCCACCAGCCTCCCCTGTAAAAATAAAAAGTCCTAGCAAGTTATTCAAACATCTATCTCCTAACGGAAAAGGACCTGTCTACCCCCTGGACCAATCTACTTTGTAAACACCATCACCACAATATCTGTTGCAGCACCTAACCCAACCCAACAACAAACTGACAAATTCAGTCAGACAGCGAAGGATGAGACCTCAAAGGTTGACCATGCTTCGGCAAGGAAACCTACCAACTCACCCGAGCAATGCACCGCGCAGGAATCCGAAAACCGGATGAAAGGAACGAGAAATCGGAGGAACAGGAGAAAGATCCAACCATTTTGGGTAAATCTATTATAGAAGAATCCGAGGGAAAAATGGAGGATGTTATTAGTATGGGTAGCAATCAAACTAAGGAAAGCAACTCTAAATTTTTCAAGATCCCCTGTACCGTTGAGGAAAAGCTCTTAACTGATAGTCATATAGATCCTAGCTTCCCAGTCAACGTAATCCCACTTTCCCTATATCACAAGACCTTCCCAGAGCACATTGCGTGCAAAAGTGTAATAGAAAATTTGTCAATTAGGATTGGAGAGCTTGTTTACAATACTGACCTCACCGTGGTTGATGACGTGGACCCTCTCACCAATCAAACATTAACCAACCTTGTCCTTGGGATGCCATTTATCAATGAATCGGGAGCAATCCTTGATGAGAAAGATGATAGTGTATTACTCACCAATGGTGTTAGGAAGGTAATTTTTCGTAGGGGTAGTGAGGAGGTGTATGAGTATCGTCCCTCCCTTGAGGGGAATCTATATGGGTCAAAGGATGGAGAGTTGAGGAAGATAAGAAGGCGTGATCCGAATAATCTCAAAATCCCCTGCATGATCGGTCATAAGTACTTCGATAACATATACATTAATGTATTCCTGCCAAAGAATTTTATGTCATTGTTTCATTATAACAATATCTGCAGATGGGGGTTGATTTACAAGGGAGAGAAAGTGGTTGGTAAGGATCATGAAATACAGGTGTTCGTAGGAAATATGGCATTCCCTATGGAGTTCACGATTGTGGACAACATAGAGGACTATGTCGACCCTAGGCTATCGCAAGTCGTCTTTGGAGCACCCTTTTGTGAAATCACTAATTTGATAGTGGATGACTTGAACGGAATCATGACCTTCACTGACGGATTAGGAGGATTTCATACCAAACGCCATACAAAAGAAGAGACCTTAGGGGAATAGATTGCGACGGGCTTGATATGATGAGTTCCCAACTTATCTTATGTGATGAAGATATTAGGAGAGGGTGTAGAAATATTTCTGATTTATCATGTGGATTCTTTAAGGATGTTAGTAAGCTCGGCTCTAAGTATCGACGAGATGTTTTCGAATTCGAAGATCCGAAGTACTTGCACTATGAAAGCGATACTAGTTTAGAAGACGACCTAGAGAGTGGAACCAATGATGAGATCACGTAGTAACCCATGACTTTGAGTCTAGCTACAAGACTCGTAAATAAAGAAAAGCGCTTCTTGGGAGGCAACCCATGTTTTGTGTGATTTTATTTGTTTGATAGTTATTTGCTTCCGTATGCATTTTTATTTTTATTGTTGGTTGATCATGTTTCTCAATTAAAATGTGGAAATACTTTATTATGTTGTTTGGCCTAGTCTTAACTTCAACCTAAAGGTATTTTTGCAAAAGATAAGTGTAAGGGGAAACCCCAAATATGTTTTTAAGAAACAAACCGATCATGATTCTCCACAATATTAAATGAACATGTATATTCGTATTTGTTAGAGTCAAATGCTTGTATTGAGTCATAATGAAGTTTTGCAGGATTTTCCAGGAAGTAGGACAAAGTTTTTCCAGAAATTTTCCGGAAACTTAACATAAGAATTTCTGCAGGTCCATTCTGACGGCGTCAGGAGTTAAAAATCTGGAAATTTTACCGGTTTTGTTTTTCTAACGGAGTCTTATGGTTTTTGTGAATTATTAAGTTTTATAATCTCCAGGAAATCTGCAAACTTCATTCCACAAGCATTATATCTTACTTTGTTTTCTAGGATTTAGTAACTTATATAGGATGCCGCCGATTTTACGCGAGGTTGTCTTGTCTATTGTTGTCAGGATTTACAGGTTATTTTTGACAAGAAGATGATTTATATTCTGGAAGGGAAACTTTGATTGTTCGTTTTCTTGGAGGAAGATTTAACCTAGCCAACCTATAATCCATACCGAGCGAATCAGGGGAGTATTTGATTTCATTCTCTTTACTTCTTAACTTTTACATTCTTTACTTGAACATTGGGGACAATGTTCATCTTAAGTGTAAGGGGAGGGTAAAAAGATGATACCTTACATATGCACTTTCGCTTGAGTTTGTTTTGTTTGATAGTAGATGTGTAATAAAACTATGAGAAATACTTGTTAGTGTAATTTTAGTGCCAAATTTAAAATTTTTTACAACATTTAGGAGTGAAACTTTAGCCATAGCAAGCGTCTCATGGATAGGAGGTTGTATGACTAGCACATAACCGTATATTCAGAAAAATTTTCCACCCAAAAATGTGAGGTTCGCCTTTAGATTTGATAGGAAAAGCATTCATTATTGGTGCTTATGAGTGTACCGGTAGCATTTAGATTCTAGAACTTGCGTTAGTGATGCATCCCGAGACCGCTAGTGAGACTACATTCGTGTAGTAGGATTTACTACATGATAAGAGGTATTAGGATCACCCTTGTGTTAAACCCGTATTATAATTACTTGACCATTTAAGTCATATTACTTGGCTAGTTAAGTCAACTAATTTTTCCCACACCTTTAGCGTTGTACTCATTTTTAGTACACGAAACCCCTAGTACACCCCTCCGAGCCTATCTTTTCGTTTCTAACTTTAAGCATCTTACTTAAAGGAAGAATTTATTACACCCCACTTAAATGTACACCCAAATCGCCTTAGCCTTCCGTGTATGCGCTCATTTTTAGTGCATTATTGTTATTTGTTAAACCCTAAGTTAACTTTCTAATTGATTACATGGTTGCTAAGTCGAGTCATATCCTTGTACATATTGTTTTGGGACGATTGGGACTCATGGGTAAGTACTTATTTTATAGAGTAATGGGGAAGAACATCATATTATTACCCACATATGTACGTTAATCTTAAAAGTGCTCCAAGTGTTTTGATTTTCTTAATTCGAGTCATTAGATTAGTCAAATGTAAAGTATGTAAAGACTCAAGTGTAAGGGGAATGCTCATACCCCTATGATGTATTATTTTGGATGGTAGGGTAAGAGTGTATGCAAAAAAAAAAAAAAAAAAAAAAAAAAAAAAAAATCGAAAAAATTAAGAAAAAGAAAAAAAAAATAGAAAAGAAAAAAAAGAGAAAAAAACATACGGACTACCATCCCGTTTTTATTCTATGTTCATTTTATGTTTTTGTTATTTTTCATTTGTTAGCTTAAGTCGAGTCTAGTCTTGGCTTAGCAACGCCATCTTGTACATGTAATTAACCAAGATTGTTAACTCGCCACCAGTAAAACTTCCTTTATCCAACAAAACCGTGTAATTCACATCCCTATACCTAACGTTACAACCCTTTAAAAGACCTCTTTGATAGTTTATCCTAGGTGCTTACGCCATGCGGTGGAGGTTTGATCCTTTCCCAAGCCTATGGTAATCTATTTTGCTATGACAGGTAGTGAGAGATATCTTCCATTTCCATAATGTTATATTACTTTATTACACCCGAGAGATGTGAGTATCTAAACACTATTTGTGAGGTGCTTGTGTATGACCTCTGTGCTTGTCTATTGGTCTTTAGTGGAACGATTATTTGTTGTAATTACTTTTATATTAGTGTTAAATGACCCCTAACTTGTCTTTTGAGTAGAATAAAAGCTCATTTGCTTGAGGACAAGCAAATCTCAAGTGTAAGGGTATATGATGAGGCGAAAAATGATCCATTTTTAGGGGGTCATTTAAGCCCGAATCCGACTTTATTAGATCAAATATTGCCCTAAATCGTTCCTTTTGTGATTTTAGGTGTTTGGAGAGTGAATTCTGGAAAAGAAGCCATTTTGGACGTTTTTGGAGCATAAAAGTGAAGAAAACGGCAAAGTATCAATTTTCCATGCTGAAGACACTAGGTGACGGCGTCAAAAGTCATCCTGACGGCGTCAAAGTTGCAAAAATAAAATACCGTGGTTGGTGACGGCGTCACATAGGCCGTCATAAGTAGATCAAGGCCGTCCGAGGAAGTATTTGGCGGCGAGGTGACGGCGTCACATGGTTGTCTTGACGCCGTCAGCCCAGTTTTCCTATATATAGTTTTCTAATTTCATTAAAAAAAGAGAGAAGTTTTGGTGAAACCCTAAAGATGAATTTGGTGTATCTTTTACAGGTTTTTCAAGGGTTCCAAACCCTTGATACCTTGCATTGTAATTGAGATAAGTGTTCTTCTAATTCAATCAATATGTCTATGTGTTGGTTGTTTATATCTTGTTCTTGTCTCAATTCCATTATGCTAGGCTAGATCTCTTTTGTGTTTGCTTAGATCTAATGAAACCTAGATGTTGATTATGTGTTGATTACTTGTCTATTCTTGTCTTGGATGAATGATTTTATATGTTAGGCTTAAGAAAACTGGCAGATCTCCAAATGGTAACATGCTTGAACGTCTTAAGAAACATGAACCGAGGCGTACTAGGTCTTTATTGGTTGTATTTAATGCATGAGCCACTGTTTACAATCCCTATAGTTGTGTTGGGTCATGGTGTAGGAGGAGATAAGAGCTCATAGAGTTGGGGAGTTATGTATGCCACCCCACGAATGGTATTAAGGAATACAATCCGTCATCCATACAAGTATAACAAGTAATTAACGTGTAAAAGATATCTAGGGAGTAGTGAAGTCTAAGTAAACACAAATTTCTCCAATTACTGCTCACAACCTTAGTATAATTTAGTTTAATTTCATTTTCAGTATTTTATTTTGATTATATATTAGTTTTGGGTTAGTTGAATAGAAACTAATTCCGCCCATTCCTTCAAAACCCGAGATTTTACTTGCTTTCATAAAAATATAAAAACACAAAAATAATCATCCCTCACCTCTAGAACTAGTAATTAGGTTTTCTAATCCTAGCGACACTATTCCTAAGCTGAACGATCAACCCCCCGGTACTTGTCACTATACTATACTACAACGATCAGGTACACTGCCTGGTGGGGGTTGTAAGCTTCTCGAGATCCCTCGAGAGGTAAAGCCTGTTGCGATTCCCACGCATCAGCTGTGGATTAGACTGAGGATGATCCACGTGTTAAAAGGAGTGTTAAAGGGTTTAAACCTGAGTAGATTATGGTATCACTTTCGAGTGGTTATGAGTCTGTTTGGGTTAGTTGGGTTACAGGTATTATAAAGTTTTGTACTTTTTAATATAAAGTGTTTGTAGATTGTGATTTGTTTAGTTAGAGGGTGTTTGGCACAATTGGATTGCTTATTTTTAGCTTAAAAGCAAATGAGCCAATAAGCACTTAATTTGGATTTGGGTTCTGGTTATAATGATGAAAGTTGTTGATGTATGTAGTTAGAGGGTGTTTGGGGCAGTGGGATTGCTTATTTTTTTAGCTCATAAGCAAATAGGCCAATAAGCAATCCAGATACTTTGAAAGTCCTACTTAAGACATATGTGAGTCTGTTTAGGATAGTTGGATTTATAGGTATAATAAAGTTTTTGACTTTATTTTTTATAAATTTTGTGTAAGTTGGGCTTTGATTATAATGATGAAGGTTTGTTACTTTAGGAGTAATTGGTTTAGCTGATAAGTTTCAAAATAAGCTGGAAAATTTTGGCTTATATGCATGAGTTGAAATGAGATAAGCTGATAAGCGAAAAAAATAAGCTTAAATAAACATCCCTTAGCTTATTTCTTTAAAAGCTTGTTTTTCGGCTAATTTTCTAGTTTTGAGTTATTCCACAAAGGTGTCGATTGGCGGGAACACCCTGACCCCGACTGCCTTTTAGCACCAGCCATTGTCCACCCCACAAGGAATAGCTCCGGCAACTCTCCTGGCCTAGTGGGGCACCAACTCGAGTGAGCACGAGGCAAGACTCGGACCCCTGAGCTCTTATTCCACAAAGTCTCTCTAGTGTGCCCATAGGTTTTGCGGAGGTGGGTACCTATATGAAGCAAATGCCAAGGATGGGACTTGAACCTGGGTCTATTGACTCAAGCACAAGTGCTCCAACCATTGGACTAATGCTCCATTGGTTCTAGTTTTGAGTTATAATAAGTGGGCCTTCTGAAAAATAAGCTAATCAAATAAGGTCATAACCTGAAATAAGCTAAAACATATGCTTGTAAGTGATTAAATGTCACGTGCCTACACGTGACCAGTTAAACTACCAAAACAGTCTTAACTACTTTTCCCGCCAAATTACAATTCATTTCCTTTCATTATAAATAACCATTGTAATCAATTAGAACTCAGCTTTTGATTCTCTATCATCTCTGTTGTAACAAACAACTTTATCATCTATAACAAATCATCATTGCTTTCAATTTCGAGTTATATTCATTCTTTATAATTCTGATTGATTGCTAGAAACATTCTTCATTCTATAAATAGAATCTGGGTGTTTCAATTGGTATCTAGAGCCAGTCAAGATTGTTAAACTGACAATCTTGATTTTCTGGTCTTCTTCTCCGGTGTAATTTCGGCAACAAAACAAGAATTCCAGCAAGAAATCAGCCACCACTGATTTCGCTGTTCTGTTTATATATTGGTTAGTGTCAATCATCTGTACGGCCACAAGATAAGCCGAAATTCTCGTTAAATTTTCTTATCTTGAACAAGCTGGCAAGCAGCAGTTGGATTGATTAACCCAGAACAGTACAGTGTTCATTACCCCATTGGATCAGTGATTTATCATTGTTGTTGAGTGGTAGTGTTACTGTTGTAATGGTGGAAACACGAAATACCATGGTGGGTGCAAGAAGTACTGAAGCTGATGATAGTTTGAAATTGTGGGTAACTGAACAGTTAAACAATGTTATCACTAGTTTCACTGAAAGATTAGATACCATGGCTAATCAGTTTCAACAATCAAGATCAGGTACAGGGGAAGGTTCTAGCAGATTTAGTAGAATGGGAAAGTTGGAGTTTCCCAAGTTTCATGGTGATGATGTGCAAGGTTGGTTGTTCAGAGTGAAACAGTTCTTTGATGTTGATAATGTACATGAAGAGGACAAGATCAAGATGGTGTCAATCCACCTGTATGATAAGGCATTGGCATGGCATTTGCATTTTGTTAAGAATTATAGAAATGTGGGTTGGATTGAGTATGAGGAAGCTATCTTGAAAAGATTTGGTCCTTTGAATGAAGATCCATTGGCAGAATTGAAGCAACTCAGGTATGAATCTAGTATGAGTGATTATCAAAGCAAGTTTGAAAAGTTAATCACACAAGTAGATATTACTGAGTCTCAATCAATTAGTATGTTTCTTGCTGGGTTACCTGCTACTATTGAGTTGAATGTTAGGATGTTTAGGCCTAAAACACTTGCAGATGCATTTAGTTTCGCTAATTTGCAAGAAGCTGTTAGAAAGCAAAGAAATGCACCAATCTTGCCTACACCTAGGAACAATGGCAATTGGAATGCAAACAGAAATGTAGTAATTCCTAATAAGGCCACTACTACTCTAGCTTTGCCTGCACCAAACACTCATTATGTTAATAAAATGCCTGCAAATGTGTCAAATGCACCTAGGAAGTTTTTGAGTCAAAAAGAGTTGGCTGAGAAGAGAGCTAAGAATCAATGCTTCTATTGTGATCAAAAGTATGTTCCTGGCCACAAATGTGAAGGTCAATTGTTCACTTTAGAGCTTAGAAGTGAGGAGGAAGAGGTGCTTGAGGAGTGTTTGGAAGAGGAGGAATCAGGTATGGATGATATGGTTTTGCCTGAAGATGTTTCACAATGTACTCCACTTATTTCTTTGAACTCTTTGAATGGAATACCTACACATAATACTTATGGATTCTTGTAGTACTCATAATTTTTGGACCTGTATACTGCTAAGAAACTAGGATGTAAGATCAGAAGTACTTGTCCTTTAAATGTTTCTGTAGCTGGTGGATCAAGGTTAATCAGTCAGTACATGGTTAAAAAATTTCAATGGTCAGTACAAGGAGTGTTGTTTACTTCTGATGTCATGTTATTACCTTTGGGAGGTTGTGAATTGGTATTGGGTGTACAATGGTTGTCCACCTTGGGCACCATTAAGTGGAACTTTCAAGATTTGAGAATGGAGTTTTTGTTTCAAGGCAAAAGGGTAGTACTCAGAGGTACAAGTCAGTCTGAATTATCTTGGATGAGTGGCAAAGTAATGTCAAAATATGTCAGTCATCAAGATCCTTATGTAACTTCAGTGTGTTGTTTTGGTGTGTCTGCTTCTCTGAGTTTAATGCAATGTAATGATGGTCAAGAGCAGAACAATAGTAAGGAATTACAATCTGTGGTGGAAGAATATTCAGATGTTTTTGAGGAACCCAAGACACTTCCTCCACACAGAAGTTATGATCATTAAATTCCTTTAAAAGACAGAGAAGTGAGTGTGAATGTAAGGCCTTATAGATATCCTCCTGCTCAGAAGAATGTGATTGAAACTATGATTAAAGAATTGCTTGATTCAGGGGTCATTCGGCCAAGCCATAGTCCTTTTTCTTCCCCTATAGTTATGGTTAAAAATAAAGATGGGTCATGGAGGATGTGCATAGATTACAGACAATTAAACAAGTTCACTGTGAAGGA
Organism: Artemisia argyi; assembly: GCA_030686995.1. NCBI lineage: Eukaryota > Viridiplantae > Streptophyta > Magnoliopsida > Asterales > Asteraceae > Artemisia > Artemisia argyi. Next base: position 1,279,854 of record CM060695.1, on the reverse strand, counting down.
CAAGTTTCCAATTCCTGTCATAGAGGAACTTATTGATGAATTGCAGGGTGCTTAAGTGTTTTCTAAATTGGATTTAAGGTCTGGGTATCATCAAATCAGAGTGCATGAAAGTGATGTGTACAAGACTACTTTTAAGTCCCATGAAGGCCATTATGAGTTTGTGGTTATGCCTTTTGGCCTTACAAATGCACCATCTACATTTCAAGCTCTCATGAACTCTGTGTTCAAACCTTTTCTCAGGAAATTCACTCTAGTTTTCTTTGATGATATCCTAGTGTATAGTTCTTCTGTTGCAGAACATATGGATCATTTGAAGCAGGTGTTATAGGTTATGAGGGACAATACTTTGTATGCAAAAAGGAGTAAATGTGTGTTTGGGACAGGACAAGTAGAGTATTTGGGTCATATTATTTCTGGGAAGGGAGTAGCAACAGATCCAAGTAAGATACAAGCAATGAAAGATTGGCCAGTGCCTGCAACTATCAAACAATTGAGGGGTTTTCTTGGTCTTATAGGGTATTATAGAAGGTTTATCAAAGGGTATGCTTTGATCAGTCAACCATTAAATGCTCTTCTAAAAAAGAATGCCTTCCAGTGGAACAATGACGCACAAACAGCCTTTGAAAACCTTAAGCAAGCTATGATGAGTTCCCCTGTCTTAGCACTACCTAATTTTGAAGAAGAATTTGTAATTGAAACTGATGCTTTAGGCTTTGGGGTAGGGGCAGTGCTACAACAAAATGGTCACCCTATAGCTTTCTTGAGAAAAACTTTGGCAACCAAACACCAATCTTTATCTGCTTATGAAAAAGAGTTGTTAGCTGTGGTCTTGGCTTTGTAAAAATGGAGAGGGTATCTTTTGGATAGACACTTTAAGATTAGAACTGATCATTTTAGCCTCAAATTTATGTTAGATCAGAGAATTACAACTTCTTTTCAATCCAAATGGTTGCTCAAACTATTAGGATTTGATTATGAAATTGAGTATAAGAAAGGCAAAGATAATGTAGTTACAGATGCACTTTCCAGAATTGAAAAACAAGCAGAGTTGTTCAACTTAGTGTCAGGAAGTGTATCCAATGAGCTTATGGATGTTGTGATGACTACTTGGTCTAGTGATGAAGGTTTGCATAAAACAGTTGAAGGTCTCAAAAACAAAACCTTAACTGTTACTAAGTATGCTTGGGTGAATGATCAGTTATTGAGAAAAGGAAAATGGGTGGTTGGTAATAATGAAACTTTGAGGAACCAGTTGATAGCTCACTTTCATAATTCTGCTGTGGGAGGCCACTCAGGAGTACATGCTACTACCAAAAGAATCACTGCATTCTTCTATTGGAAAGGTTTGAGGAAGATGGTCAAACAGTGGGTCAGAAAGTGTGACATTTGTCAAAGAAACAAGTCAGATTTATCTGCATACCCTGGTCTACTTCAACCACTACCCATACCACACAGAATTTGGCAAGAGGTATCAATGGATTTTATAGATTCTTTGCCACTGTCACAGGGCAAGACTTCTATTTTAGTAGTGGTAGACAGATTATATAACAAGCTCATTTCTTACCATTGGCACACCCTTACACTGCTCCTCAAATTGCACAACTATTCTTAGACAACATCTACAAGTTACATGGTCTGCCTAAGTCCATTGTGAGTGACAGAGACAGAATTTTTATGAGCCTATTCTGGAAATCATTGTTTGAAAAGTTACATGTTCAATTAAAGATGGCTTCTGCCTATCATCCTCAAACAGATGGACAGACAGAAATTGTGAACAAATGTTTGGAAGGCTATTTGAGATGCATGACTGGAGAGAAGCCAAAGGATTGGGTAAAGTGGTTACCTCTTGCAGAATATTGGTATAACACTGATGAGTGTTTGAGCACTCATCAATCCCCCACACTAAACTATTGCTAGTCCCTAGCAATAAACTGTTTTGAAAATTCAATGGATTTTAAACTCTTTACCAAAAGCCATTACTTCTGGAGTAGCCAAATGTATCAGTTCAAGTAAGAACTATGGTCCACTTGATAACCATGTGATTTTGAGCAAACCACCAGCTGTCAACGGATTTGATTAGTCTTTACCAAAAGCCGTTTGCTTCTGGACTAGCCAACTCTTGATGGAATAGTCAACATCTTGGTGAGCTGATTACCAATTATGGTTTTTCCACTGCCTTTACCACAAGCCATAATCTTGCGGGCTAGCCAACTCATTCGCTTTTTAGGATATGGCGAGTTGAGGTACCATACAATTTTGGGCAAATTGCAAGCCGTCAACGGATTTGAGTAATCTTTACCAAGAGCCGTTTGCTCCTGGATTAGCCAATCCCTTTTGTCATTTAGACAAGGCGGACTGATAACCACAAAAATTTTGAAGCACAAGTGAAAAAATTTTAAATTTTTTGAGATTTTAGCCAAAACGAGGGTACTAGATAGTAAAATGTGATAAAATTCGCTAGAATACCCCCCACACTTAGAATGAATATTGTCCTCAATATTCAAAGTCCCGGCTATTATGCCGACTCTTGGAACGTAAAAGGGCAACATTACAATCTAAATGTGGAAACACCAGTTTGTATTTTCACTTTATAAGTAACCACAGTAGGGGTAACTCCCCCACACTTAGGGTGAAAACCCTATAAACATGCTACTGTTTTTGTTTACCGAGTCGCTAGCTTGACTCGACCCCGAATTCATTTGTCCTTGGGGAAGCATGATGTGGAAGAAACAATCTCCATCGGACTTTCATTCAAGATGTTTGGACAAACATTTGAAGCACGTGAAAGTTCCACACCGATGAGATAAGTACCCGGCTTTAAATAGTATAACTATAAGCGGTGATGCCGGGGTCAAAGATAATGTCTTCATTCCCGAAGGAGTGAAGAACAGGAGAAGTCACCCGGTAGGTGAAGAAGGGTAGAAAGATCTTGATGACAATCAAGATAGATTCATCATCATCAGAAAGAGAATTCATAATTGGTATATCATGAATCTCATCAGTAAAGCTCATATGATCTAGACATATTATGGGTGGGAGGGTTGGGATTTTGATATCAATCAAATTCTCAAGGTTGAGAATATTTCCCTCTAGAACACAAATATTATCTTTGTCTAGATCAAAGTGAAAGTTATCATACTCCGGTGGAGATATGATATGAGTGAGTTCACCGGAGAACTCCTCAAAAGTGAATGAATCATACACGGGGAGAGAAATTTGAGAATGAGAAGTGGTACTGCCACTAATCTTCTCTCCCATATGATCAAAAGTAAAGGCTTCAAACTCCGGAATAGGATCATCGGAGAAAATGTCACTATCCTTTATGGGGATAGGAGATAAAATAGGTTTCTTTTTGAAAGCCTCGATTTTAGAAATGAGGAGATCGACATTCAATAATGTTGCACGAAGTGCTTCATCTTTGATTTCAGTGTCAATCTCATCATTCTCTTCTTCTAAGCTAACTAGCTTAGAAGGTAATTCTTCCATAAAAACGATGTCTCCACAAGATAACGAATCGTCATTAGTAGAATCGGAGAACATCTCAACATGATTAGTCGGGAAGACAAGAGGAGGAGGGATATCACAAATATGATCAAGAATTCCCTGTGACTCTCTTGGGATTGGGACAAGGTTCTCAACACTAGACTTTATGAATTCGTCCGATTCCCTTTCAGGAACAGTGTCAAGATGCTCGTCCCCCATGCTCAAAGAGTGAATGGGAACCTCGGGTGTGATAACAGTAGGTTGAGATGGAATCTCAACTGATGGTATTTCATCTGATGAACCTGATGAATCTTTATAAAATTCAAGGATATCAAATGTATCTTCATCATCACTATCATCAGGAATGAAACGGAATCGAGAGCTAGATCTGGCTGCTTTTTCTTTTGCTATTGATTCCCTAATAGATCTTTCATAGGCATCTTGGGAATTTATTTTAGCAGCCTATTCTTCAACTAACAATTCTTCCATCGATTTTTGGTTTGGATTATCTGGGGTATGTTTAATTCCTTTCAAATCTTTCACTAAATCCAAAAGATCAAGGAGAAGACTTTGAGGAATTGGCTGAGGTGGAGGTTGGTCATAATATGATGTGTCAAAATTGTTGCAAGGAAATGGATTCCTTGTTTGACAATCGGAACTGAAGTGTGGGCCTCCACAGTACTCACAACAGTAAAATTGATGTGGCTGTGGGTTGTATGTGCTAGAGTCATAATCGTTATCAGGAAACTGCTCATAGACAAGCGTGTTTCCCGATTGACAATCAGAACTGTAGTGTGAACCACCACAGTACTCACAACAGTAAAACTGCTGAGTCTCATGGTGTGGTAGCTGATGGAATAAATCAGTCGTGTCATGGTAAGAATAGGGATCTTGGTTATAGACAGACCCGTTTCCTGACTCTACCATGCCACAACTGGGGCAATTGCCACCATTATGAGGATTACCACACCATTGGCAAATAAGAAAGTGTGGATGAGACATAGAAATAATCAAAAGGTTTGGGAGGGTAAGGAATGAAGAATCAAATATATGAGAGGGTAAAGGTGAATATTTTTGGATTTTTGGAAAGACATTTTATATACAAATAAGAAAGAAAATATTTTTGGGTTTTTTGTGTTCGTTGAAAACTGATTTTAAAATGTTTTTAGGAACCGTTTTGTTTTTTGTTTTTTTTATATGATAAGAATAAGAAAATATGAACAAGGATGGGTAAATATACAATGAGCGTATATCCCGATTCACTAATACGCAAAACCATTTAGAATAACGCGCATAACATCCCCGGCAGCGGCGCCAAATTTTAATTGGGGAAAAAGCAGTCAAATAAAGTCAACCACGGATGTGGTCAATATAGTCAAACTCCTTAGGCTCAATGCTCCGCGGAATATAGTGTTTCCCCGGGTCGTTATGTCCTGATGAGATGTGAATTGTTATCAAACGGGTTTGTGATCGGGTGAATTTGGACAAGAAAGGGGTTTGTGAATGGTTATACTAAGGAATCTACAAAGAAATAGCTTAAACAAGCTATATAGATGATTACTTGAAAGTTAGATACCTAAAAACGTTTAATAACTAAAAACGTGTACGTTCAGATTAAATTTACGCGAAAGTACAAAAATAAAAAGTGAAAACTGAAATTTGAAAACCCCCAGGGGGTGAAAATGACTTTTTTACAAACCTAAGGATAAAAGAAAATTTTTAGAAAAAGAAAATTAATTTTTACACTAATTACTTATTTAATATTAATTAAATACTATTTAATATTAATTATTAATATTTAAATAACTTAAATACAATATAATATTATTTAAACACTAGAAAAATGAAAATTAAATTCCTAAAATTATAAAATAACTAAAAATAAGTTTTAAAACTAAAAATATGTATTTTTGTCTTTTTGTGATTTTTATATTAATTAATTTCTAATTTAATATTAATTACCTAATTAAACTAATTAGAATTATTAAAAATACTAAAAAGACTTAGAAAATTAAGAAAAATTTTGTAAACCTAATTAACCATCACAGGAATCCTAAAAAAATATAAAAAGTTTATTTTATAAGTTTTTACACTATTTTACTAATTATTATATTAAATATTAATTAATATCTAATTAAACTAATTAAATTCTAAAAATTACAATATGAACAGTAGAAATTACAAGAAAATTCCTAAAAATGTTTTATAACTTATAAAAGCTATAAAAAAATATAAAAAGTAGGGTTTACTTTATAAAAACTAATTTTGCTATTTAAAACTTAAATATTAATTAATTACTAATAAAACTAATATTAAATCTAATAAATACCAAATTATAATATAAAAATCTAATAAAATTACTAAAAATACTTTAAGGTAAAAGGTAATTAATAAAAATATGAAAATATAAGGTGCTTAACAAAAATCTAAAAAGGAAAATTAAAATTTAAATTACATTAAATAGAAACTATCACTTACAATTAAATTTGTTTTTTCTGGATTTTTCTTTTACAAACCTATTTGATACCTAAAAACAAACAACTTTTATGAAAACAACTTTTTTATAACTAGAAAATAAGCTATTTGAGGGCTTATGAGCTTGACTGTTGACTTTGGTCAACAGTCAAAGCTAAAAGCTTTGAAATAAGGTCTAAGCTGAGACCAGGGGTGGAAGTAAGCTAAAGCTGATGCTATAAGCTTAGAATAAGCTGAAACTACAAGAAAGACACAATGTATAAGTTGATAAGACAGAAATAAGCAATCCAAACTCCACAGATCCAAACAGGAATGGGACAAGGTTGAGGGGCATAGCAGCCCTAGTAAATGAGGTCTAACCTAGGAAATAAGCCAAGAACCTTGAAGTTTGGCTTATTGGCTTTCCAATAAGCCAAAGTTCAAGGTGTGGGGCCCACTAATGAGCCCTTGAAAGCTCATTGAAAGTGAGTGTTGGGACTGAGGTCTGTGTAGCAGGGGAGGTCCTCCCCCTGCAGGTGACTTTGAAGGGGTGTGGGTCCCAGTGAAAAAATGGCAAAAATAAAAAGGAATGTGGGATCTCAAAGATGAGGTGGGGGACTGCTTATCCTAAAAAGCACAAAGTCTAAAACACAATGCAAAATTCTACAAAAATCCTACAAGTTTTGGTATTTTTGTCAAGGTCAAATTGACTTTTTATGATAAACTTGCTAGATTGACTTATATGAAATTCTAATGATTCCTAGTGACTGAAATGGTTGTAATATGCTAACATAAGACTAGCTTAGGCTAGATTAACAACTATAGAACCAAATTGATGAATGTTGAAACCAAAAACCTCAACAGATGACAGATAAATGGCTTCAATAGATCATTTTGACTTTTTCTCAAATAAGTACTGAGTTTTAGGCTTGAAATATCCTAATTGGGTCTAATATAACATGTACCAAATACAAACACCCAATGAAACTCACTGTAGCTCAGTGAGATTCACTGAACCAAACACCCCATATGAAACTGAATTTGCATTTTAATGAAGCCATGAGAGGTTTTAGACCATGAAAAACATATTGGATCTTGTACTAATGCAGAATAAACATTAAACAACATAAATCAACAACAAGTAACACCTATAGCTACCAATTACAAAATAAGAAAGTTTGATATTTGAAACTGAAAATGTATACTTACTATGATCCTTTTGCTCAAACCAAAATCAAAGCATGTCCCCTTATCCTAGTGTCTCCCTGAGACTCTAAACCATAACATGCACCACCTCCTTTTTCTTCCTTCTTTATTTTTGAATTAAAATCTTTTTTTTTTTTTTTTTTTTTTTTTTTTGTGATTTTCTATTATTTTTGTGTTTCTTAACTTCAACTATTTCAAGTGCTTTGAAAACTTTAAGAAACTTGTGATGGGACTGAAATAAGCTTTAAACAAACAATAAACAACAACTTATAACAACACTGAGTGAAATTGGAAATTTCAAGTAAAAAATGGCAAAATAGAAAGTTAACTGCAAATGATTGAACTTAGATTAAAAACTAATTAGATTACACTGGAAACACTAGCTACAAGCTTTTAAGCTAAATTTTACAACTAAAATTGTAGTTACATTAAAAACGTACTAACTAAAACTAAGCTAAAACTATTCTACCTTCCTAATACATCTTTTTTTTCTTTTCTGACTTATATAAGCCCTGAGGACTCTCTCTTGGTTTCCCACTTCATTTGGAGCCGTAGGATTGCTTCTTTTGATCCCCACCGTTTAAATGGGATTTGGCGGGAAAAACCAATTGAGCAGGATTGAGTGGATTAGGTGTGGTATTAAATGAAGAGAGGGGGGTGGTTTGGTAGGTGAAAGTATTGATGATAGTTGGTGAGTTGGTGAGAAAATTGGGAGGAGGGGGGAGACAAAGTTCCTGGTAATTAGGGGAGGTTAGGGATGGGTGTACAGTAAACGGGCTGTGGGGTTTGACCGGGTCAACGAGGGTAATATCAAATGGGGGTTGGGCCGGTTTGTGTTTTGGGCTTGGGGATAGTATGTTTGGATCAGGCTAGGTTTTTGGGTGGATTTGGTGTGTTGGGTTTAGTAACACAAAAGGATCCGTTTGGTTTTTGTTATAACAAGGACCAAAAATGAAATTCAACCAAACATGAGGGGCTGATTATGTAATTTTCTGAAAATAGCCACAAGGGTTAAACATGACATAAATGAATAGTACAAGGTCCTTTAATGTTTATTTTCCATAATGAAATACCCGGGGACCAAAATTGTCATTTTTGAAAAGTCCAGGGACTAAACTTGCAATTTTCTCAAACTTTTCATCAAAAGGCTATTTGTGATAACCTTTGAGTATCCAAGGACCAATAATGAATTTTCTTTCAAAAATATCCCACCAGGGACCAAATCTGCCAAAAAGTGAAACTTCAGGGACTATACTTGTAAATTTCCAAAACTTTTGAAATTTTTCACCAAAGGACTAAATATGACAACTTATGACTTCAAAAGGACCTTTGGTGATAATTTTCCATATTTTGAATGGCCAGGGACTAGTTTTGACATTTTATGAAAGTTGGGGGACTGAAACTGCTAATTTTGCAAACTTTGTACGTTTTTCATCTGTTTTTACTCATTTTGCATCTAAAACATATAAAACACAATTTTGAAATATTTTCAGTATTTTGATGCATTTCTGAGTGTTTTTGTATGTTTTGCAGTTCAGATTTGACCAAAAATGATGAGTGTTTGAGCACTCATTAAACACTAATTTCCATTCTTCTATCAATACCACACCTTATGAAGTAGTGTTTGGACAACCCCCTCCTCTGCATATTCCATACATGGCCAAGGACAGCAATGTGGAAGCTGTTGACAGGTGTTTGCAAGCAAGAGAACAGACAATACAATTGCTCAAGTTCAATCTCAAAAAGGCACAATACAGAATGAAAGTTCAAGCTGATAAGAAGAGGTCTGAGAGAGAGTTCAAGATAGGGGATTGGGTGTATTTGAAGCTTCAACCATACAGACAACTTACAGTTAGACAGAGCAAGCAAAACAAATTATCATCAAAATTCTTTGGTCCCTTTCCAGTATTGGATAGAATTGTTCAGGTTGCATACAAGTTACAGTTGCCTTCTTATGCAAAAGTGCATCCTGTGTTTCATGTTTCACAACTAAAAGCTTGCCATTCAGATGTTACTGAAATGGGAACTTTTCCTCAATGTGATCCTGAAGGGTTGATAGTTGCTACTCCACTCAAGTTGCTTGACAGAAAGTTGGTGAAACAAGGAAATAGACCAGTTGTGTTTGGCCTAATTAAGTGGAGCAATGGGTCAGAAGATGATGCCACATGGGAACTTTTATCAGACATTGTGCAAAGATTTCCAGAGTTCGAAGTTTGATCTTTGAGGACAAAGATTGTTTTAAGGAGGAAGGATTGTCACGTGCCTACACGTGACCAGTTAAACTACCAAAACAGTCTTAACTACTTTTCCCGCCAAATTACAATTCATTTCCTTTCATTATAAATAACCATTGTAATCAATTAGAACTCAGCTTTTGATTCTCTATCATCTCTGTTGTAACAAACAACTCTATCATCTATAACAAATCATCATTGCTTTCAATTTCGAGTTATATTCCTTCTTTATAATTCTGATTGATTTCTAGAAACATTCTTCATTCTATAAATAGAATCTGGGTGTTTCATTAAAATCATGAATTTTTTGTTAATCTTTATTACTATGTTAATGAATTGTGATTTGGGTTCTTGATTATAATGATGAAGGTTTGGTAATTTGTTTAGTTAGAGGGTGTTTGGGACAATGGATTACTTATTTTTAGCGAATACGCAAATAGGCCGATATGGCAATAAGCAATCCAAATACTTTAAGAGTGCATAGTTCTTTTAAGAAACCACAACTAAGGTGATAAGTACTTAAGATACATATGATTCTGTTTGGGTTAGTTGGATTTCAGGTACAAAATTTTGACTTTTTTTTTTTTAAAATAAAAATTTGCGAATTGAATTTGGGTTTTTGTTATAATGATGAATGTTTGTTCGTTTATTAGTTAGAGTGTGTTTGATATTGCTTTTTTTAGCTTATAAGCCAATAAGCACTTGGCAATTCAAACACTTTAGTAGTGCTTATTTCGTTTTAGGAAAATTACAATCATGCTGATAAGTACTTACGATCTACATGCTTGGAAGTGATAAAAAATGTAGGCTTATTTCTTAGAAACCCCCCCCCCCCCCCCCCCCCCCCCCTTTTTTTTTTTTTTTTTTTTTTTTGGGGGGGGGGGTGGCTTATTTTATAGTTTTAAGTCATAGTATGCATGTAAGTCAGACAAAAGCTGAAAATTTGGGCTTCATGAAGAATATGCCAAACAAAATAAGCTTAAAAGCTCGACAATAAGCTAAAACAAACACTCCCTTTACTTGGTTATATGCTTGTAAATGATTAAAAGTATGAATTTATTAATCTTTATTACTATGTTAATTGTGGGTGTTTGGCATTATGTTACTGTATCATATTTTTGGTTTCTGTATCATATTGCAAGAAATGATCAAATAATATGTGCAAATGCAGGTAAGTTTCAAATTGGGGACAACATAAAACCATTAGATCCCAAGAGCGTAGCTAGCGTTGTAGAATATTCCAAAGTTAAATCTTTAAAGACTCAAACACAAGAAGCGGAAGGTTACTCTTTAATTTACAGCCAGCTATATCCATATGTAGGCCTTCAAAACTACACTTCCGGTATTATCCACCATGTTCAGCTAAAAGGTTAGATTCATAAAAATAACTTAAAAATTCCTTCGATTAAAGCGTTGAGTGATGTTTTTACATTCAAGACTATGCCTATTTCTGGTCCAAAAAGTTACCCGAAAATAGGACTTGTGGTTGATCTTGGTCTAACTCATAATACTACATCAACGGTGAGTCACTTGATTAAGAACCAACCTGATCTTGTGCTACTTGTTGGAGATGCAACTTATGCTAACTTGTATCTAACAAATGGAACTGGTTCGGATTGTTATTCTTGTTCGTTTGAAAATACTCCTATTCATGAGACCTATCAACCGCGTTGGGATTATTGGGGAAGGTAAAATGTTTGAATCTTGTAAGGAGGTGTTTGGGTATGCGTTTTGAAACTTATTAATTATCTTATTATTGTGACTGTAACTTCCATTTGCAAGTAACTAATTATTTAGTCACCTATCCCTTTTAGCTTGATTTGCATGATTTTCACTTTCATTTCGCAAACGATTCTACTTGTTTTTTACTTCATTACTTTCAAAGCACACTTCTAAACACATCTAAAATACCGATAATGGCAATAGAAGGTAATCACGAAATTGAAGAACAAGTTGAAAGCACAATATTTGCAGCTTACAGTGCACGATTCGCGTTTCCATCTGAAGAAAGTGGTTCAAAATCCACCATGTACTATTCTTTCAATGCAGGAAGCATACATTTCCTAATGCTCGGTGGCTACACTGCTTATGATAAATCATGTAAAAATCCATCTTATTTACACTTACAAGCTTTTGGTTATTACGTTTAGTTATGGGGTTGTGACACTTTTGTGTGCTTGTTTCATACAGCGGATCAGTACAAGTGGTTGCAGAGGGATTTATAGAAAGTTGACTGAGAAGTGACACCATGGCTTGTTGGAGTTTGGCATCCACCATGGCATAACACATATGTGTCCCATTACAAAGAAGTCAAATGCATGAGGGTCGCTATGGAAGAACTATTGTACAATGCTGGTGTCGACATAATTTTCAATGGTCATGTAAATGTTTCGAATCGTTTTTCTAGAGGTACTTATATCGACTCATGGGTTGATTTGGGTTGCTTTCAGTCTTGAACGGGTCAAACAAAAAAATAACCAAAAGGTCAATGGGTCAACTGGACCCAATTAGTCAAACAAGTTTGGTATGTATTACCTTTTATTTCTCAACCTGTAATTGAATAGCTAAAATTTATAAAGATGAGTGAAAGTTTTTTCATTTGAACCCGTTTTGACCTTTCTACCGAACTCGCCGTCTTTCAATGTATACCCTTAATGATATAAAAACTGAATGTAAGTGACAAATGGTGCATGTACGTGTTTGATTATGCTTACGAGAGATCAAATAGATCCATGTGGTCCGGTGCACATAACAATAGGTGACGGTGGAAACCAAGAAAAATTGGAAGTTGAACATGCTGACGAACCCGGCAACTGCCCAGAACCATCAACCATACCAGACTCATTCATGGGTGGTTTCTGCGCATATAATTTCACCTCAGGCCCCGCAAAAGGGAACTTCTGCTGGGATCGCCAACCTGAATACAGTGCATATAGAGAAAGTAGCTTCGGGCATGGGATACTTGAGGTAAAGAACGAGACACATGCATTATGGACATGGCATCGGAATCAGGATATGTATAATGAAGTCGGTGATCAAATATTTATTGTTCGGGAACCTGAAAGATGCCCTGTTAACCTATGGAGATCAGTATAAGGAAGTCGGTGATCAAATCTTTGTTTCCACTGTCCTGAAAAATACTTTCCAGGTCACCATTGCAACCAAGCTCAGTTGATCTTGTTTGTAACCGACGAACTACTTCCATTGACCATTAACACTAGCCTCGAAGACAATTCCCGTGACATACCACCAATTTTCTTAGGATTGTCCTCATCAGCGTTGCACAACACCACATCACCAATTGGAATTTGCATTACTGGTTACATCAGTGGCAAACCAGTTACTGTGCTCGTGGGTTCTAGAAGTAGCCATAATATCAACAAGTCTCGTCTGGTCTCTTTCCTTCATTTGCCAACCGACGCCAACTCTCCTTTCCTGTTATGAATGGGAATGGTACATTTCTACAATATGAAGGTGCCAACGTCGTGCTAGGAATGTCATGGCTTAGTACCCTCGCGTCTGTCACAATGGACTTCTCAGTGCCTAAACTTACTTTCAATTACCTTGATAAAAAGGCTACCTTACGCGCGGAATCGCACAAGTCTAAAACAAGTAATGACCTTGAGGACAAGGTCGTAGTTCAACCGGGCACCGGTGGGCATTGATAACACCGTTGTCCCACAATCACGACATGGATCAAAGGTCTTTATTAAACTAAGCAAATTGAAGGAGTCAAGACTGTCGTTATTTGCATTCCAGCTTTAGTCAGCATATTCCTATTTTGTAGGCCGTTAATAAGCATATACTACTTCACTATGTGAAAATACGTACAATGCATGCATGTTTTATTTCCCATGTTTTAACTTCCATGCATTAACACTCTGTTCCCGAGTTTTAAAATAAAAGAAAAGAAGAGAAGTGATAAAAATGGGCAGAAAAGAAGAGGAGATGAATGAAATATAACTTATTTTTTCATGTTCCCGAGTTAGTTCGTAAGTTAGAGAGAAAAGAAAGAAAAACTAATGATTTTACAAGTATAACCATTGTTGAATAAAAAAACTAGTATATTATATTTTAGGGCATTTAAGTCATTTTATTAATTATAAGTTTCCTTATTTACTTTCTCTTCAAATCATCCCACTTTTAGGAAGAAGATTTTGGAGAGAAAGTGTAAGTTAAAAAAAAAAAAAAAAAAAAAAAATCCATGCATGTTTCCCCTTTAACATGTTAGTGGTTTAAGCAGTTTCGTGTCTTTTTATTTGATTATAAATTTTACTTTGTTGCATTGTGAATATAAGAAGAAATTGTCCTTTAAGCAGTCTCTTGTCTTTCTCTCTAATTCTTGGAGTATAGCCTACTAAAATAAGGCTTGTGACATGATCATACAATATGACTATGAAAGTATGAAAGGATCGTTGCGTCTTAAAATTCGTTCATATACAAACGAATTAATTCGTAGGTATCATTTATTGGAGTAGTTAAAGGAAATTTCGCAGGCTATACTTTCGACGACATTTATTGACTTGATTTCTTGATATATAATTCACAAATGGCGTGCTTAGGTTCGTCAAGGTATACATAATTTTTTTTTTTTTTTAACAAACATCGCAAGCTGATGGAAAACGAGCTAACGGTCAACAAAGTATTGGCTTCGCCATAAGGTCGAACTTTTTTTTCTTTTTTTTTTTTCTTCTTTTTTTCTTTTTCTTGCCATTGTGGGTCGTTAGGGTAAAAATGGCATTTTTCTATGTTACGGGTTCAAACATTATTGTTTTTGGTGTACGTTTTTATCTTTACTCGTGTATGTGAGACCTTTTATCTTTAAAACTCTTTAAAAAATTAGGCTAACACATCTTGTATTATTAGTTAGGGAAATACTAACGGCAGCCCTAAGGGTTGTCAGTAACAACAAACTCCACTTTTTTTGTTTCAAAATAATACTAACATTAAGACATGAACAAAAACATGTGCCATCTTTTTCGCTTATACAACCAATGAATTAAATGAATTACAAATGTGTTTGAAAAATAATATGAGTTAATAACAAATTTATGATGATTTTGTTTGAACAATGCATTATTTTTTTGAAAAGGTTGTTGTTAACGACAACCCTAAGTGCTGTTGTTAGCAAAACCCTTTTAGGTAAAGGGAGTTACCTCGGTAAATATATTAACCAAAAACTAATGTTAAGTACAAATGGAGTGCGGCTGAAGTACCGCATTAACCTCAAGCAAAAGTGCTTGATAAACTAGTGTTCATGACAGGCCATAAACACAAAAACAAACCTAGCTATAAATTTTTACAAATCACTATAACTAGGAATAAGTGCTAAAATGGCGAATTCTAGCAAGAAAGCAAGAACCGCCCTTACCCGGCACTCCCATCATGAGAAAGACACGTCGTGGGCAACTTCCACCGATCCAGTAGCAATAATGATCTGGTAGTCATCTTCTTAAATTTGAAAGTAACCAACTTCAAACGGACTGTAGAACAAATAGCTTGGACAATCTGATCCGTCGTCGAAAACTTCTTCTTAAACAATCTCATATTCCGTTCCATCCATAAAAAGTAAGTTGTAGCAGCCAACACAATACGAGCAATGATACTATGAGCAGATCGTCTCTTGGAGATAGGGATAAGGAACGCCAAAATATCATCCATCCGAGGAGGAATAGAATCCATACCACAAAGAACCCGAACCTGACACCAAACCTGAGAAGAATAAGAGCAATCCAAAAATAGGTGAGAATGAGAATCCAGGACCGTATCACACAAGGGGCATCTCAAAAGAGTTAAGTCGACATTAGGGCCAACATCATAATATGGCGTAGTATTTCTTCACATTCTCACAAAACAAACGTACAATCTCTAGAAACTATCATCAAATATAGAAAATCGTTAAACAATATTCTCGAAAGAAATCGTAAAATCAAAAATCACTAAAAAATATTCGACTACGAACCCGCTGCTTTGTGTTGGGAATTTTGGAAGTTCCTACTGATGAAGTTCTACTGACAGGATTCTGTTGAAGCTATAGATGGTTTCTGCTGACATAGTGTTCCTGCTGAAGACTTATTTCTACGGATATAATGAATCCGTATCTTTAGTATTTGTTTGTTAGGATATGCATGAGCTATTTTAGGTAGTGATATGCATTGATATTTTTATTTATTATTGTATTAGGGTTCCTTGTGTATAAAAGAAACATATAGGCTCTTATTGAGAGAAAAACACAACTCCAGGAAAAACAATTTTAATTAGATCCATAGAGGATCATTATTGAATAGAAAAAACCTTGTGAAACTTTGATTGTTATTATCATTATTCCGCTGTGCAAATCATTGTTTCTATTATCCTAAATTGGGCTTAAACGATTCTACAATTGGCATCAGAGCACAGGGGGCTCGATATCTAGGGTTTATACAAGATTTATATCCGAAGAAAATTGTTGTCGAACGAAGCAGATCTGTGTTAAAGAAGAGGTTTGATCGAATTTTAAAGGTTTATATGATTATCAATTTTAAGGTCAACAAATACAATACGGAAAAAACATTGATCTCTAAGGTTTGTCGCTTCTCAAATTAATAACGATTCAGTTATTAAATTGTTTTTGTTTGTTTATGCTACAAATTGGATCTGTTTTATACTATTATATTAGTTAAAGGATATTGCAAATTTGTTCTCTGACGTCTTTTGAAAGTTGAATGGTGATTAGTGAATTAATTATGATTGGTTGTTTCATAAACAATGGACGACATGGTGAATTAAACCTCGTACTAAAATATTATTAATTGGCCGGTGAAGTGCAAGTGTCGTCTTTTTGCAAGAAGTGTGGTTCGGTGAATTTACTCTTCAACGTGGGTCATTAGGTCGGTGAAACTAAGGGTTATCATGAAGAAGTGAGGTTTTATAAGGGGAAATGATTTGCACACATCACTAATTGATTGGCACACTTCAATTCATGCATGCCAGACTTGTACTGTATTAATTTTCTGCATTAACTACTTGTACAGTTGAGTGTGCAAATAAAAAGTTAGAGTGTGCCAATCATCTCCCTTTTATAAGATACCTCTTACTATTTATTAGGTCGGTGAAACTAAGGGTTATCAAAGGACTTGTGGTCTAGTAGGTGGGGCTTAACTAGTTAAGCGAGCCACAAGTGGGAGTAGTACCGGGTGGGTGACCATCCGGGAAGTCCTCACTTGTGGTCCACTTGTAGACCATATTGTTCCGGAGATATATTGCAATGATGGATTTGAACCCTTGTGCCACTCGTTGCGGGGGTTCGAATCTTGAGCATGGCCCGGTTTTCATCCGGCTGTTTCTCCAGCAAGGTAAACTTGTGTGGAGGCAGTACGGTTTCCGGGGGAAACCCGTTACCACCTGAGATCAGCGTGGACCCGGTTCAGACAACATAGTCTGGCGGGGTGGCGATGGGGCCTTCGCTGTCCGCGAAGATGGTCGATTCTAAGTTGAAATTCACCTTTCAAAAAAAATACCTGGTGCACAAATTTGATTGGTTGATGTACTACTTGAGTGTTAATTTAGGAAGTGAATATCAAATTGATACCTCGTACTGAATTACTGGTGCCGTGATTATTGACTATTGAAAGTGGGGTTTCTCATATGAGTTGTCGCTATAAAGAGATGTGGTAGTTTCTATTGGGGTGAGTTATAGCAACGGGGGCTATTGGTTAGATAAACCCCTTTATATTTTTTTTTTTTTTTTTTTGATTTTTTTTTTATAATTTTGTTTATATCAAAAAGCTATAAACCTGAAAGTGCGGAACAGAAAATATGAAGTTTAATAAGTCAAACGCTTAAAACTGTCAGAAATACGGAACAGAAACTGACAAAAACTGGGCTGAACTGGAAAAAAATAAGAGAGACAAGTGGGCCTGCCACCTTGTCCCCCCGTTTCCCTAAGAGTCCCCTTTCTATTTCTAATCTAATAGAATTAAAGAAGACAACCTCGTATTTAATTGTTTAACGTGGGTCAGTAGCTGAAAGACATTATTTAAGAGGTTAATTGGTCGAATTTATTGAGGTGCAAGAGCCGTTTGATTACTGTTGTCGTCTTGTTGAATGAATTGTTGAGTGTCATTGGTGGAGCAATTAAATTATTCCGCTGTGCTAATTGTGTCTTGCTAATATTTTTTTCCTGCTGATAAGCTTTTTGTTGCTGCTGATCGTTATTGTGTTCCTGCTGATTGGTTTCATTACTGTTGTTGAGCTTTTTGTTCATGATGATTTCACTTGTTTCTGCTGCTCGTTTGTAAAATGGCAAAATTTGATAATGAAAGGGATCATCCAATGTTTCCTTATTTGATGAATGATGCGTATGAGGTCTGGGCTAAGAAAATGGAACAATGGATCACGAACAATGACATGAATATCTGGAAGGTAATTCAAAATGGCAACAGCTTGAAAAGGCATAGAAGAGATCAAGATGGAAATGTCATTATTCTTCCTCTAACGACTGTTGATGAACACATTGCTGTACAAAGGGAATCAAAGGCAAGAACTACCTTGCTTAAATCTATTCCTGCTGATCATGTAGCAGATTTCCATTATATGGATGAGGCAAGTGATATATGGAATGCAATCAAAGCAAGGTATAGTGGAAAGGCTGAATCCAAGATGATGAGAAAGGAAGCTTGCACTATATCCAAGACTGAAGAATTTGCACTGATGGGACTCCCTTCTCAGGTACATAATTGTGTCTTTGGTTGTAGTGAAAGATATAATGAACTTAAGGAAGCTTATGATGAATTGAAACCTAAATATAATGAATGTTATGTAGAGGTTGAGGCTTACAAACAAGCTTTCAAAACTTTAGAAAGACAGAAAATTTGGTTTCAAAAGAATCAGCTTGCTTATGAAGAAAAGATAAGGGTGTTAGAAAGTGATTTAGAAGTCACTAAGATTGATTTAAGGCGTACTGAGAAAGAAAAAGGTGATAAAGTTTCAGAAAACCAAGTGCTTAAAGAGAAACTAAATGAGGAAGTAGCTAGACATAAAACATGGTTAATATCATGTGACAATCTAGCTAGCTTACTCTATGGTAGTCAATCTGTTAACTCTGGGATAGGTTTAGGGTTTAAGAAGTATGTTGGTTTAGAAGCTAGGTATGATCTGGGTAAATCTACACCAGCAGGATTAGAACATTATGTAAAAGAAGGTAAATTACATGTTGTACCTGGACCTATTAGAGGAGAACATATGCCCACTGACCTTTCCATCTCTATAGACTTTGATGGATCACACCATATATGGCAAAAAGTCAAGTGACTTGCCAGACCCTGATTCTAAATCTACTGACTTTGTCTCTTATTCTGACAGTGACAAGTCCTCTGACCAAGGGTCTACTACATATACCAGCTGTGATTCAAGTGAAAAGTCTGACTTACCTAGGCAGTCACTCAAGACCACACCCAAGTCCAAATTAGTTGATAATGAACCCAAAACAAAAACGGTTACTTACTCTGTTAAACACAATTTCGTTTCTAGTTCTGTTTCTGATAAGTTTGTGTGTAATAAACAAAGTTGTGTTAAGGATAAGTCTTTTAAGAAGAAAACTTGTTTTGTATGTGGTAGTAAGTCTCATCTCATTAAAGATTGTGATTTTCATGAGAAAAGAATGGGTGTGTGTGCTGACCAAAAGAGGCCTAGACCAATGTGGACCAATTTTAATGATATTCCCCCATATGTTCCACAAGCAACACATAAAACCAGCAGACCCAAACTTGCTGATAAGCCAGTTTCTGCTGGTAGATCTTTTTCAGCTCATTGGAAAAGACATTTTGCTGACCATTCTACATACCTATTAGTACTTACTTTCAGAATGGTTTTTGTCCTGGTTATTATGACCCAAGGTATATGGGGGGACAAGATGGGATACTGGTGTTAAGCTCTCAACAGGTTGTTCTTGGACAAATAAAAGAAAAGGTTCATTCTGGGTACCCAAGAACAATAGTCTTTGTCAGGTGCACTGATTAAGGGGAGGCTTATTGTTGTATTCTTTGTATTCTAACCATTTTTGCAGCTGTTGGATCCTCATAAGCCTAAGGGGAGGCTTAGTGCTTCTGCTGGCACTACATATTTCTTTGGTTTCTCCTCTTGCTTGATGGTATATTTTACATGTTTTGTCTATTTTTATTCTTTCTTTATTTTCTATTTATAGTTAAAAAAAAAATGTATAGTTTTTGTTTTATCTTGTTTGCAGGTTTTGGTGTTGGTTCATTACCACACAACATATGGTTCTCAACTCACCATGTCTTACTGACACAAGAGTTGACTAGCCCACAAGATTATGGCTTGTGGTAAAGGCTGCGGAAAACCATAAATGGTAATCAACTCACCATGATGATGACGACATTCCATCAAAGAGTTGGCTAGTCCAAAAGCAAACGGTTTTTGGTAAAGACACATCAATTCCGTTGATAGCTGTAATGGTTTGCTCAAAACCATAGGGTACTCAACTCACCCATGCTTCATTGCTGAGAGTTGAAATGGTCATCAACACCATGGTTGCTACCCTATTGGGTAACCAAAGGATTGGCTAGTCCTGAGCAAACGGCTACAGGTAAAGACATGTCAAATCCGTTTATGGCTGTGATGATTTGCCAAAAATCATTAGGGTATTTCAACATACCGATGATTCACGTTCTAAGTGTTGGACTGGTTTCTAGTTCGCCAGGATGATGTCATGATTCCACCAAAGGACTAGCTAGCCCAAGAGTGAGTAGCTACTTGGTAAAGGCTTATCAAATCTACTCTTGTTGCTGCTAGTTCCTGTTGCTGCTGATAGGTTGAATTTGCTGCTGGTTCCTTATTCTTAAAAGATGGTTTCTAGTTGCTGCTGATATATAGACTGGTTGCTGCTAGTTACTTATTGTTGCTGCAAATATTAAAGTTTCAATCCTCACACTTTTGAAGCTAAAGCTCTATCTGGAATCTTGAACTTAACCATGTCAAATTCAAGATTAGGGGAGGATTGTTGGGAATTTTGGAAGTTCCTACTGATGAAGTTCTACTGACAGGATTCTGCTGAAGCTATAGATGGTTTCTGCTGACATAGTGTTCCTGCTGAAGACTTATTTCTACGGATATAATGAATCTGTATCTTTAGTATTTGTTTGTTAGGATATGCATGAGCTATTTTAGGTAGTGATATGCATTGATATTTTTATTTATTATTGTATTAGGGTTCCTTGTGTATAAAAGGAACATATATGCTCTTATATTAGTGACGCTTCTTGAGAGAAAAACACAACTCCAGGAAAAACAATTTTAATTAGATCCACAGAGGATCATTATTGAATAGAAAAAACCTTGTGAAACTTTTATTGTTATTATCATTATTCCGCTGTGCAAATTATTGTTTCTATTATCCTAGATTGGGCTTAAACGATTCTACACTTTGCGCAGGTACCGTGCTAATGTTTATTAGGAGATTATTATTTGCCTTATAACTAAGGTTGCGTTCATTTTATCAAATATTTTATGTGTGATCTGCAAAATTATATTTGTAAGATTAGAGGTAGATTTGAAGTCATTAAGATACAAGAAGTGATCATCACGAAAAAAATCTGCTAAATTGAAAAGAAAAAAAAGTTATATTTGCCTCTTATGTCTAATAACAGAAAACAAGTTTTTTTTTTTTTTTTTTTTTTTTTTAATTTTTTTTTATTTTATTTTCTCTTCGTGCTTGCAGACATAAAAAGAAAAAATAAACGCATGCACATCTTCGATTTCATATTCCAGCCTACAAACACAAGAGGAAATAACAAATGCCCTTATTTGATTTCATCTTCCGGCTTGCATAGAAAAATGGAAAAATAATATTCTTTATAAAAACAAATAGAGGCTAAGAGCCTAAGATATACTCCCTCCGTCTCAATTTATTTGTCCACTTTTCACTTTTAAAGTCTTTATTTTACAACTTTGACTATGACTATTTTTTTTTTTTTGTGTTATATAATACTTGATACAAGTTATATGAATATATTGTGTTTTAAATGTATTTTCATTGGTATAATGTTTATCAAGTATTGTATAGCATAAAACAAAAATATTTAAAGTCATAGTTAATAAAGAAAGACTTAAAAAGTCAAAAGTGGACAAATAAATTGAGACGGAGGGAGTAATTGGTACTATATCCACATAAACTCTACAAAAACGTTTGTTAAAAAAGAAGAGTTGGTAAAGAAAAAAGAAAGTAAGTGACCGGGTCAAGTGTAATGTCATATTATTATGTGAACATTTGTTTGTCAATATTCTATGAATTTAGCAAATCTTGATGTCTTTTAAAAATACTCATGGGAGTTGGTACGCAGGTATGAATGTAACATTCACCTTCATTTTGACGTTTTATTTCTCACAATCAAATAAATATAGAAATATCAATAAACTGATTTTATCTATTTCAAAATTTGGAGGGAGGTAAAACTCTTTTTTAAATATCAACAAACATTTTGATCTATAAAAAACATGGAAGATTATGGAACCATGTTAGTTTTTTTAATATATCTGCATAACATTGTATGGTTGTGTATTTGAGGAAAAAAAATATAAAACTATAATAAATCAAATCAGTATCAACATACACGATAGAGTGCATGCATAGTACCAACTTATATTTATAAATATTAATATAAATATAATTGTGTTTCTCGCTAACCTTCATTTTAAGTAGAAGTAGTCACCTTTATACTACCCATTAAACAAAAATATATTGACCTTTCATGTTGACTTATTACATCAACCAACCCCTAACCTCCTTTTCAACATCTACAAATACACTAAAAAGTCATATAATCCCAAACACTCTTAATACATATTTATATACAATCATACAAACTCAACCAAAAATGAGTTACAATCACATAATCACCAATCTCCGAATTCACAAAGCAGCCTTAAACGACGACTGGGAATCAGTAGCTCAAATCTTCGAAAATGAACCCGAGCTAATGACTAAACCAATCAACTATTTAGGAGAAACACCGTTAATGATAGCCGTGGGAACAAACACTTCCCATAGCTTTGTTAAACAATTAGTAGACCGTATTATTTCTGTTGGTGCGGCCGATCAGTTGTTTCTAACAAGTTCTAGTGGAGATAATCCGCTTCATAGGGCTGCCAAGATTGGAAACACGATAGATGCTAGGATTTTGGTGGAGCAAAACCGGGACATGGCTCAAGCTCTGGATGCCAATGGTCACACGTCTTTAACTTTGGCTGCATGCCATCGTAACAAGTCCACACTTCGATATTTGCTAAATGTTACTAGAGAATTACTTCCTGAAGAGGAAGGAAGTAGTTTGTACACTGGAGTTGCGGGTGACGATCTTATTACTCTTACTATTCAGGCCGGATTCCTTGGTATGTTTTATGACTTATTGTTGAATATAAGCACGAGCGTTTTTTAGAAAGACAAGCTAATTACAGTCATACATGTCATATACTAACATACGTAGATACGGCGCTGGAAATAATCGCGTTGCATCCGGATATTGTTAGAACGGCTTTGGAAATCTTAGGAAGCAACCCGAAATACTTTTATAGCGGAAACACGCTTGGATTATGGGGTCGTCTCATTTACATATGTAAATTCTTTTGCACCTGTTTTTTACTCAAGTATCATATTCATACAGTTTACATAATTATACACCTTAACTTACTAATTATATGTTTTACTAAACAAATATAACATAATGCGTCGATCAATCATATTTTTCTTAGTAGTAACGTTATTCTCCCGTATGTTTACTCTGGTGAAAAAGGTTGTCTAAGCAACTGATTTCATTAAAAAGTTTCAACATAACTGAAAACCAAAACTTTTTACCGACGCTTTTTAAAGTGTCACTAGAAAGACATGTAGTGACAATTTAGTGATACTTTTTGGTGCGTCACTAAATTTGCCAACGCAACTTTCCTTATGTCACTAGAAACTCTTGCTGTGACATTTTTGTGTGTCACTAAAACTCATTATGTACTATTTTATAACGTGAATCTTGGTTGTTACTGATGGTGAGAGGATTAACGATGGGATTTCATTTTTTGTGTTTGGCTTATACAAGTGATACCTGTGAACAAGAGGAGTCAAGAAGCTAATCAAGTTAACATTATCTCGAAGGTCTACAAAATGGTCTGGATCTAATCTTATGTGCTTGTGGAAATAGTTTGAGCATACAAATTAAACCTAAACAAAAAGGTCTAACCATATATATATTTTTTTTCATTCTTTTGATTATCTTCACGAACAGTTTGCTACTGGATTTTGGGGTGTCCTTCGGTACCTAGGTATGATGAAAGAACTCATCTTTGTGATTGTTGATTTCCGATTCTTATCAAATCTAACATTCATATACTGTTATTTTTCCACTCTAGCTCCATCCATAAAGGACTTGCATGATATAAAAGTAAATGATTACCAACTACTACAAAAAAAGTCATAGAGACAGGTTAGAATGGCTCATGAAGACCGGTTTTTTAACCACTCTCTGTGAGGAGGTATCTCTATAACCAAAACACAAAGAAACTGGTTTCTACAACCGATCCCTAATAGGAGTATTGAGACATGTTTTCTTGTTAGAACCAGTTTCTATTTTAGACTAAACAAACTCCTTTTTTTATTCTTAGAACCGGTCTTTATGAGATCTTTTTACAAAAAAAAAATCAAAAAAATCCTTCCAGAATACCAATTTCTCAAAATTTCCAGAATCTACAACATAATTGAAGACAAAGTCACAATTAGACCTAATATAACTTCAGTATTAATCATTTCAAGTCATGTTATACAGTAACACACCAACAACTTTAAGCTGTAATTCTTCAATGACTATGTCGCAAAAATTAGTCATTTACAAATTATTATGCACCGTAATGAAATCTAACAATTGCCTCTTATGCTTTCACGGTGAACCTCCATCCTTCCTTTCTTCATTTTTCCATATGTTGTTGGCTTTTCTGATAATCAATGAGCTACACAAAAAACACAAGTTCAAGTTTTTAAAATTTTGCATGGTAGCGCAATTTAAAAAAAAAATAGATAGTTGTCAATTATTATTTCAATAATAATCCAAATTTATTTTAGAAAAGATTTAGGATACTTATTCATTACAAACATACTTTTGATCCATTTGATATGTTTCCATTTGAACTATATTTTACTAGTTCGACCCATTAGAGATTTTACATAACCATCAAATAGGTCGAAACAGCCACCTCGTCAACATATCATAAGAGTTAACTGTAGAGTCACAATGTTAAGTTCGATAATATCTAAGAGAAATTATTGTGGCGCACCTCTGCCTCTTCGGCAACTGCAGCCTATACATGAGGTGGTTTATCTGCAGCACCTTCTAGTGAGACTTTCACCCGTGTCCTGAAATCAAAGGTGGTGGACATGATGACATGTCGCGAGAAAGATCATCCATATGTAAAAGTGAGATGATAATGTTCACTATTGCAACAATTGCAACAACCAAACAGTAACATTAACCCAAAAAAAACTAAACAGAATATTGCAAATATATTTATTTGAAAGGATTTCATTATTTTTCAAACCCAAAAGTCCGACAAAAACCAACATAGCAAGATACATAGTGCGTCATCTTGATAGTCATGACACACAAAAACCAAAGAAGTGCATCCCGGCCATAAGAAAAAAGTCAATTGTTTATATATTGACACATGGAGTAATAAACTTGTTGCTTAATAGCATAAGTCCCTTTTTAGTAAGTTGATAACTTTTATAAGCGTTAAATATCGTTACATCACATATCAATTTGGTAACAAACACAGTGAAGAAATTGCACAAAAATCTTACCAACAGATTGATTCACCATCAGCAAAGGAAGCATCAGCTTCTCATCTCATGAAAACTGATTGAGAGCACACTATTAGAACTGATACTGAAACGAACAATACAATAGCATTTACCATTCGCTTTCCTGCAAAAAATAAAAAATAAGCTTGTTAGCCAACTTTTATTTATCATGAACGTAAACAACTAAAGCATAGAATGCCTTACCAAAAGCCATGACAGAGCCTTCGCCAGCGAAAACAAAAACCTATTTCATTATCTAAACCAACTCGTCTCCTAGTAGTGACGCCTTTTGTTGACTGCACGATTCAGTCATTCGGTTAGGTATTAATAGTTTCTAAATACCTTATTCAATATTCAAAATTCGACTTAAGACTCTTCATCATTTACATGTTTTTATCTGGTGCTTATCTCCTTAAGAAACAGTGAAAACATCACCAAATACTGCATATTCAAACTTTATCAGTTTTAAAGTAAAGGGTCATCAAACAATTCATAAATTACTCAAAAAATTATAACGGATAAGCATTATTACTCACTGCTTAGAGTTTCACATTCTTTATTACTCCCTCTATCCTAAAATAAGTTTCCACCTTACTATTTTTGTTTGACTCAGGATAGCTATCAATGCGGAACCTTAAGTTTGATGTTGTTTCTATTTATTGGTGACCAGAAAACAATCATACTTAGCACACTACACAATCGCCATGGACACTTTTTACAATTTCGTGGAGTTTCTCAATGTGCCACCACAAAAACCAGTTAGGATATGCTCAAATTGGTTCATTGATATACATAGCTTCAGTACACGACACTCTATAATATTAAATGCTCAACTCAATTGCATCACACTATATTTACTTTTAACACAAATTTCTATAGATGAACTTTGAGTTACCCTCTACCTTTAAAAAAAAAGAAATTTAAATTATTTATTACAGATTCTTGATATTAGTTTTTTTTTGTTTTTAGCCACATTCTTATTTTCATCCAAAATGAAATGCAGCAGATATGATTGAAGATATAAGCGATGAAGAGCATCAAACCTGTCAGTTAAACTCAATTTTGCAGCATCTGCTGGTACGAACTTCCAATGTGGGCAAGAAAAACTATCAGTGCTACCTGTAATTTATTTCAAGAATGAGATTTGTTTCAAAAAACTCAATGATATTAGACTTCTATGTGCAAGTTTATGATGAAAAAGTGGCAAATGAAACAGACAAATTTGGAACAACCTGCTTTATATATATATATATATATATATATATATATATATATATATATATATATATATATATATATATATATATATATATATATATATGTGTGTGTGTGTGTTTGCCTGAATAGTTAGGTATAGTGGTAATATAAATATTCACTGTAAAACGGACGATATTCCAAGAAACAGTCGAGAAAGATAACAGTTTTTGTACCATGATAGATAATCTTTGTATCATTTGGAATAAATGTCTCAATTGGCATTTCCTGCAAAACATGTCTGTTCACATCATAGGTTAAGCGTTAATTAGTTAACCCAGTTGCTTTTTATGATAAATCATGAAAAAATAAAGAGATACATGTTCGACCTTCCATTGAGAATATCCAACACATTCTCAGGAGTCAATATGGGCCTCACATAATCGTTTTGAAGGGCGGTCAGCCCCTTGTTATCATTCCTCGCTGAAATCCCAGGTGCCTTCTCCAAAAGAACTTTCACCACTCTAAGATGGCCATGTCTTGAAGCCGACTACAATGTTATTTTCCCATTATTTCTCGTTATCGATGCCAAACTACCATCTATTTGCTTAATAATAAGAAGATACATATAAGACATATGACTTGTAAGACCTCTATAGATGATTATCAAATACATCGTATTGAAATAATACCATCCTAAAAGAAACTATGAACATGGTATATACTGTAACAAACATTTGTGACTTTGTATAGTCCATAGTACTAATTCTCTTTTTGAGGATTTTCATCAAACACTTGGTAGTCAAAAAATATAATGGATTATTTTGATATGTATTCCATCTATTCATAAAAGAAAATTGTACATATAATCAATGTAGAGAAATTAATAAGATTGTAACGAGGTAAGAAACACAGGCACCAAAGAAATCGATACTTCGCATTCAACTTCTACTATAAATAATATGAAAAATTACGTTGTTTCTTGTCGGTATAAACTAGATAAGGTGGAAGAACATTCAAGCAGATTAAGGGCCTAGCCATGTACTATGATGAATAAATAGACTTGGAGGGAATTAATTAGGGGAAAAAGAAAACCACAAGGTTTAGGAGGGATTTGTAAAAAATTTAATGAATGTTAAAAGGTTTTGGTGAAAAAAAGCGCCATCAATTTGAGTATTATAAATTTTGGACGAATAAATGAGCGGGTTAGATTTTGGACGTATATGTTTAGAGAGTGGTGTTTATTTAAAAAAAAAAAAATTTCTATATGTTTTTTATTATAAAACCGATCTCTTTTAAGGGGTCTTCATAGCCTTTTTTGTAGTAGCAAGCTCCTCACGAAATGTATATGCACAAGAGTTTTGGAAAATGTCGATCATGACTTAACATGGAAAATTTTAGGATCCGCGACATCTGCAGCAGTCCAATATGGGACTCCCGAGGTCACCGAGGAGTGCATTAAAACTTATCCGGATATAATTTAGTACACGGGTAAAGGGTTTCATTTGTCTCTTGAAGCCATTGCGCAACGCCAAGAACAAGTATATAATGTTATATGGCGATCATCTATTCACAGTGTGTCACAAGCAAATTTGATTGATCAGGAAGAAAAGGAGAACTCGTTACATAAGGCCGCAAAGTTGGCCCCTCCTCATTGATTGAACATTGTCACTGGAGCAGCTCTACAACTGCAACCACTAGTACAATCGACGCCTTTTCCGGCGACTTTTTTACGCCCTTACCGTCGACAAGTCGACGGCACTATAACTTCCCGTCAACATGTCGACGGGAACAAAATGTCGGCTGTGCTTCGTCGTGAACAGCGTTCCCGTCGACAATCTCCGTCGACATTGTGGGTCCCACATCGTTTTCCAGTCAAACAATTTTGCTGTCCGTCAAATTCTTCCCGTCGACGGGAACGTATAACTAATTAATGTGTTAATTAAGAAATGATAATTACGTTTTATATATTGCCGTCGACATGTCAACGACATTTTAAAACTACAATTATTCATTTTTTAATTATGTCGTCGACACGTCGACGGTATAATTAAAAAAACTATATTTTTTGTTTAATGGTGTCGTCGACATGTCGACGGCAACATTAAATAATCAATATTTTTTGGTTAATGTTGTCGTCGACATGTCGACGGCATCATTAATAACAGGCTGCTAACAGCAGGTTGCAAAAATAGCAATTTTCCAGATTTTTTTCGGATTTTCTTGAAAAAATCTACCAAAACCTGTAACAGCCAGAACCTGTAATAGCACCTATAACCACTCAATATCAACATGTCGTAAACGTATAACTCGCCATCGGCTAAAACACTTGCAAATTATCGCTAAACACCCTCAAAATGCATAAAAACATATAAAGTCTACAAAACGGGGTGTGGTAATATCTAAACCTAGCTTCCATATCCACAAATATTTCAATATCCCTGACGTTCAAGTCGCCAAAAGGTTAAGCTATACAATACTAACATATGGGTCGCCAAAATATTGTTTCAAGCATAAGTACAACACAAAATACCCAAGTTTATACCTCTACATCCCAAATCACTCATGATCATCACCAGAACCCTCATCATCAACAGAACCATCCTCATCGCCTCTGCGACTCCCGCTCCCTCCAGCTGAGCCACTACCTCCAGCGCCACTGCCCGAGCCATCCATGTGTTGAGAACCTACTTGACTAAGATACTGGTGCCATAGCGGGTTGAACGACATAAAACCTGTCACCAAATCAAGCTTCGCCTTCATGGCCTTACGCTCTTCAGCATCTTCCCGGCATAAAACATGAGCTTCAGTGGTACAAGGTAATCAAACTAAACCAGAAAACTACTACAAAAAAATGGGTGACTAAAAGGTCGGAACCATAGTGTCACACATTATCTTTTTGTACATTTAGTGTCACATAACTATGGTTTCTGGCCTTTTGCATGTTTGTGACATATAATAATGAGTCAACTATTCATTTCGTGTCACACATTGTCCCGTAGAACATTAACTATAAGAGTCTTACATTTTTTACGAGCATCTTATTAAAGGATGGACGCAAATTATTATTATTATTATTATTATTATTATTATTATTATTATTATTATTATTATTATTATTATTATTTGTCTTTAACAGAGATAATGGGTCACTATATGTATTAGATATGTGACACTTCTCTTTCTGTCACTAAATTACATGTACCATATACAATTGATGTGGAACTACATGAATTTTGTTGTTTACAATAGCATGTATCATTGTAGGAAGTCGAGAACCTTGTAGAGCCGTCTTATAAACAAACTCTAAACAAAAACAAGAAAACACCAAAAGAGACATTCATTGACAAACATAAGGACTTGCTGAAGCACAACAATGGATGAAAGACACAGCGTCTTCATGTACCATGGTAGCAGCACTTATAATCACCATGGCATTTGCTGGTGCCTTTACCCTCCTTAGTGGGAATGAAGAAGATGGCAAACCTTTGTTTTTAAACAAAGGAACGTTTATGCTTTTTATCATATCAGATGCTATCGCTTTATTTTCTTCAACTGCTTCTGTCTTGATGTTCTTAGGGATACTTACTGCACGTTTTGCACATGATGATTTCCTTTACAGCCTACCAAAGAGAATGACTATTGGACTTATTTCCTTCTTCGTGTCATTAGCGGCTACTATGATTGCTTTCAGTGCAACTCTTGTACTTGTGCTTGAACATAAAGTGTCTTGGATCGTCGCACCACTTGTTGTCGTAACATGTATTCCTGTCGGTCTGTTTGCCTGGTTGCAATTTCCGTTACTCATTGAGCTTGTTTACTCGACCTATGGACCAAGCATTTTCCGTCAGAAGAAAGATTGATCGATGGACTTCTTAATACATGACTATTTATTTGTAACTCTGTGTGTCTTAAGGGTGCAACCACGAATTGATGATTATATGTATTGCACCCTAATTGATTCTTTTTAGTTATTGTTTTAATGTTTGCATGCATGTTGGTAAGTAGAAACTATTTGCACAATATTCCTATTGGCTTAAGGGTTAAATATATATTATGAATAAATAACATGTTGGTTTGATACTTAGATGTTTGATTTTATGTATCATTTTAATTTGAAAGAGTTTAGAAGTGACACGCCAAAAGTCACTAAGATTGAAGAAGATGACACTGAAGATGTCCGGCAATTTAATTTTGCCTGCACACAGAAAAGAGTCGGTAAAGGTGCTGGTGGGAAATAGCTATAGTGACAAGATATTGTATGGAAAAAGGTTTAGGTGGTTTAGGTGGGAAGTTATTTGGTGACTATATTGCTGTGAGAAAATGTTTAAATGAAAACAAGTTAAATTTTAGAGAAGTAATTTTTTTTATATATATCTTTTTTAATTTTAATATATGAGGCTGATCCAACGAGGATACCCTTATTTCGTTATCTATATTATATATAATACACAAAGCACTCTCACTCCAAAATTTTCAGATTTACAAGAAATAATGCATGGTTTACAACACTTTAATGCACCAAATTTTCATAATTACAACAAAGTAAACATATTGTACAACAAAAATAAGCATAATATCATTTTCAGACCAAAATTCCATAATCACAACATTAATGCTATTAAAAACACCCCTTCACCAAAAATTACAACCATTTAAGCACAATGTACAATATAATTAAATAGCCAAATTAATGTCATCTCCTCAATCAAAAATTAATGCCATTTAAGCACAATGTACAATTCATTAGGCGATATCCAAACATCAACTAGGCAACCCAAGTTTTTTACAGCTTCTTATTTAGGATTTTTTTTACAGACATCACAATGTTTTTACAACGGTTAACAGACACAAACAAATTCAAACGAAAAGCCAAGGCGAAAATCCATCCTGAAACAAATTCAAACAATGTACTTATATACATACCATCTATTATTAACCATCGTGAATCCCATTATAAAATAATCAAGAAAATTTGTGGGATAATCTGAAAACCCCACCAAATATCGTAAAAAGGTTCAAAAAATATAGTAAGATTTGGAAATCGCTAATTTGAGTTGGTACTAACTTGTGTTGGTAAACCATCAAGCACTCCTTTTGGCTCAAAACTTTCCAGAAATGGTGGACTAGCCTCGATCTACACGTAAATGGAAGAAAATGACTTGCCGGAATTTTGGCCGGAATCCGGTGACAGCGCCGGAACCGTAAAACTTTCCGGTGGAGTGTTGTTAGAGAGGGAGAGAGAGAGTGTGTGAGAGAAATTGCGTGAGTTTGTGTGGGTGTGTGGTGTTATATAAAACCACATGGACTGAACTTGTCAAGAAGAGAAAGGAATGAGGGCGGCGGTGTAACTTATGACAAGGGGTAGAAAGTGCAACTTTGGCAACTCTTTTAATAATAACCTTGTGGGCCCCATTTGACATAGCAAACAAACGTTTTAAAATACGGGACTTTCGCCATTGAGTCCGAAATAATTTTTCCAATAAAAACAAGTATAAACACTTATAACTTTCTCGGAGTAGTTAATTTAAATAAATCGATTTGTTTCGTGTATTCATTTGTGCGGTTATTGTTAGAGAAAAAACATGTAATCGAACAACATTTGCTTGCTGTAAAATATAGTTACAGGGTACCCGCCGTCGCATCGCGCGGGAACCCTGCTAGTATCAATTATTTGGGCTTTTGATGGGCCCGATAAAAATATTTAATCGGCAATCTCGATTGGGGATGTAAACTTTCGTGAAAGTTAAAGGGGCCGGGCGTGTAATTATAACTTTTGTACATTATATATAGAGATGCAACTCGTGATATTTACCCTAAACAAGTCGATTAAAAACATGGTACTCGAAGATGAACAACGACAATCAAAGAGAAAAAGAATTAGTCATCTATCCATACCTAGTCGTCTTCTTCTGCAAGAGTTCATCGTCGAAATTCTGTTAAGACTTCCAGTTGAATCGTTGTTACGATGCAAGTCTGTTTGTAAGTCATGGCACTCTTTAATATCATGTCAATATTTCATTAATTCTCATGTCAAGCTATGGACTAATAGGCATCAGTATGAACGACACCAGTATGGACATCCTAGATTAATATTTATAGTTTCTCACAAACAACGACTCTCTTACAAAGATTCTCGTTTTAGGCTGATTAGTTCTTGCAATGGATTGTTTTGCATTGTTGATAAAGATACTCTCACTATTTACAACCCTAGTACTAGAATACATAAAAGGTTACCATTTAGTGGTTTTCTTTTCGTTGATTATGCTTTTGGCTATGATGATTCTACTGATGATTACAAATTTGTTGGTGTTAGTTTTGATAGACAAGAAATAATAGATGTGTGTTAGGATCGAACTCGAGATCACGGGATTTTTTGGTATGAAAAGTAAATGAACAATAATTATATATAAATGTTAGATTAATTATTATTAAACATAAACACTTAACGATTGTTAGTAATTTAACTGAAAAGGCTAACGACCGTTAGATGAATATAAGGAAAGAAATATAGGTGAATAATTGGTAAGTCAAGAAGGCTCTAGAAACCCTTAGGGTATCTATGGGCCGATTGGCCCAAGGGGTATTCCACCTCCTTTGTGTCTTGAGCTCCAAGTTATCTCTCCTATATAAACACACAAGGTTTAATTGTTTTCTCATAACTTAAAGTGTGTGTTTTTCTCTTCTTCTCCTCTTAACAAAAATCGACACCCCCTAAAGGATTTTGGGAGTCGATTTTTGTGATCCAAAGTGTTTATGTTTGTGTTTTACTTGCATAAACATTTACTTGAAGTAGTACGTGTGTACAAGAACGTGAATGAAACACACTATTGTTTGATTTTTGGATTGAACACATAAACCATAATTAGGGCTCTTGATCTTCTTATTGCATTGTTTGATTCTTGTTCGAGCTATAATCAAAAGGTACATTTTCTTTATTATTTGGTTAATTAGTTTACACATTATATGATCCTATATGCTTCCGCTATGCTTTGATGTTTATTATTTATATATATGATATGTCATGTTTATATAATTCCAACAGTTGGGGTATCCCTCGATAACAAAACGAAGATATACTCATTGAAAATTGGCAGTTGGAAACATATCAATGATTACTTGAGTGATTACTTGAGCGAGGACGATAAGTAATCAAAAGAAGTTTATGAATTCAAATAAATCTTTGAAAGTGTACAATGTGCAATAATCCATGGATAGATAAATGCATGCATCTAGGAGATTATTCTTATGTTTAATTATTAAATCCATGTTTTGATTTATAATTGAAATAAGATAATTTTTAAGTATTCCTGAAAGCTAGTGGGAGTATTATATTTAATTTCCTAAATCATAGTATATGTTGTAGAACATATAAAAGGTAACATTCCATATAATAAAAATGTTAAGTCTTAGTTTGGAATGATACTTTAACTGAAAGATTTAGAAAATAAGACATATGACCTTGGAATGAATGTTTATTATTAAACATGTGCGGTAAATAAATCTAATTTAACATGATTTATCATTTATAAAGTCTAAATGGATATGTAGATATGAATAAAATTTAAGTATAACTTAAAGATTTTTCATAAATATCATGTTTTATTGTATCATGCTTGATTACAAGATGATTTGGCAATATTATATCTAATTAAAAGTTATTAGATAACTTGTATAATATTCTAAAAGAATATGTTTGATTATAGAATACATCCTTAGACTGGAATAGCTCAAATTCTATAGATGAACAATATGTCAATTGTTGTGCAGATTGTCATCACCAACAAACTTGAAAGTTTGGAAGGCATCAAACATTACACAATAGATATTAAAATTTACGGGAATTTTAAAAAGAGCATATTGTTGTTTGCATACAATATTGCTAATGAAATTGATATGACACTCAATACTAGTCATGGTAAGGATTTCACCCTTAGCCATGTGTACTAGTTATGCTTACTAAAAGCATAGTTGCATTATACATTAAAGAATAAAAATACTTTAAACTTTAAAATGTTTGGAAGTTTAATAATCATAAATTGGTGGTTAAGGATGTCACACATTTTATGAAATATTATATGGCATTATCAAAATAGTTGAATGTGCATATACAAGAACTTCACTAGTTGAATTCTTGAAATAAGTATTCTCAAAATTTCGATAGATCAAAGTTGGATGATTTATGTTTTGTCAACAAGTATGAATGTCATCACTTGATACATAATTCATCAACTAGAGTTATCATGCATTGATCTATTTAGTATTTGGATAAGAGATGTTAAAACAATTATTGTAATGAATTAAAATACTTGGTATGTTTGATTTCATTTATAATATATTGTATCCTATATTTGCATGTTTAATCCACGAATAAATGTTATTCTAAATATTCCATTGTCGGTTAATAATATGAGAATATTATTAAATTAAGACAAATGTGAATTTTGGTATAATATACTAAGAGTATATTGATGCGTAGACATACCAATTTCGCATGATATTCAATGATATCGAATATATGACTTATCCCAACTACGTGATGTTACTTTATGGATATTGTCATTAAGTAAATCCTAAGAAGTTATCCTCAGACTTGAGATGCAAGATAGTGGTCATTTATGTAGTACATTTCAGTGAAACAACTTAACGCTATACGTAACTGGTAGTCATAAGGGTTGTTTTCAGAAGTGTTACAAAGTTTGTGAGTTTTGCTTGTATTCAAGATAGAATTTGTTCATTCAAATTGATTTTTGGAGTTTAATACTGCTGGGCCCCTTGTAGGGTTGACAAGATGTTTGTGCGGCCGCACCCAAAATCTCCCCTGAATATGTTCAGAAGATTTGGTAATCTTGCTCAATCACAAACAACGAGAAACAAAATGGTTAATTAAGGAATGACTTTGATCCATATCCTTATTAACGTGGTATTAGAAACAAAAGGATAATAATAATGAGAAATCATTAAAAGGTTTTCTAGGAGCCTTACTCGAGTTGTACTAAGAGGCATCAGCGTGTTGCAAGACGCTAACCGAATGTGATCACTCTATTATTACATGTCTAGGTGGGAGTTGTTAGTTTTATAGACAAGAAATAATAGATGTGTGTTAGGATAGAACTCGAGATTACGGGATTGCACACTTTACGTATGAAAAGTAAATTAGAGTTTATATTAAATCCCAATACATATGGTGCCGTTTTGCACCGGGCTTTTCCCGCCAAAATCGTTGGGCCATTTTTGGCCTGATTTTCCGGCCTACTTTGGATGGATCTGATCCACTTATGGCATAATAATAGTCCCATTCCAGTTCCAGAACATTCACAAACGGTGTTTCTTACCTTTCTTGGATCTACTGTATGAAACCCTTATTTCGAAAACACAAGATCTTAACGACGGTCGAGCCCCGTATCTTGGTGGGGTAGCCACGGCGAGTTTGTTGTTGCAGCCATGGCGATCGTTGGGGCATTTTTGGCCTGATTTTCCGGCCTACTTTGGATGGATCTGATCCACTTATGGCATAATAATAGTCCCATTCCAGTTCCAGAACATTCACAAACGGTGTTTCTTACCTTTCTTGGATCTACTGTATGAAACCCTAGATCCAAAACACAAGATCTTAATGACGGTCGAGCCCCGTATCTTGGTGGGGTAGCCACGGCGAGTTTGTGGTTGCAGCCATGGCGGGGAGTTGCTGTCGTTTGATGCCTACGACTTCCTTTCATGTTTTAATAATGTGTCGGTGCCTACCACATGTTTGATGAAACTCCTCAAAGAATTTGATTTCTGATACCACAACAACCATGGTGCAGATTTTCTGTAACTCGATTATACCGGGTACATTTTCTATTGTTTTGGGTTTAAGTTTTTGTTATAAAGAAAACCATCTTTGGTTTTGTGTAAAGGTTGAATCTTGATATACACAGGTTTGATTTTCGAGGTATGATGAGAAGTGCTACCGGAGGTAGTAACGCATGATCCGACCATCTCAGATCAAGTATTAATGAAGCTTTATCTTACCTCAGGTTGTTATATATATTTTTTTTTTGTAAAAGATGGATTGCTTGATCGATTGATGGTTATCAGATTATATGTTTTTAGAATAGGTGGATTTGTGTAGGTTTTTTTCTTTTTGTCGATGTTTTTTGGGGTATTGATTTGTGGAGGATTGAAGATGGTATTCTAACTTTTAGGTATGCTTTTTTACCGAAATTTATATGTTATTGGATTCAGGTTTAGGGGTCGTGTGTTTAAGCTTATATGTGGACTTATGAGTTTATCTAAACCATGCTTATATAAGCCCATAGATCTCAAAATAAGCCACAAAATTGAGGCTTATGAAATATAAGCCGAAACACAAATAAGGCCATAAGCCACATATAAGCTTAAACAAGCACCCCCTTATTGATTTAGAGTTGATTTTGATATAAGGAATAAATAAAATAGCGTTCGTTTCAGATTTTTATGTATAAGCCGAAACACAAATAAGGTCATAAGCCACATATAAGCTTAAACAAGCACCCTCTTATTGATTTAAAGAGTTGATTCTGATATAACCATTGTCGGTGAAGTGGCAAAGTGGGCCAAGTGTTTGGGCTTTCTTTTTTGCGGGAAAAAAAGAGAGTGAAATTCATTTACATGCCATAACATTGCCTGACATTTTTTTCATGTATGGGTTTGGCAAAGTGTTGGTTGTAAAAGGCATCGAAAATGCGGGTTTCTTTTCGATGCACATTTTACTTGCGCCTATATCTTAGCGGGGCAGCCACAATCCAAAGGTGGTTGCAGACATGGTGGGAGTTTGAGCCAATTATGAATTTCAATGGCATCAATGACAGATTTTTTATTAGGATGCCAACAATCAACTATTTAGGTATCGATGGTCCAAGGAAGTATGGGCTATTTTGTTCAAGGTATGAGAGCAACCGCATCTTGGCGGGGCGTTTACACTAACGCAGCCATGGCGGTTGTTCCACCTTTGTAAGATCAGTTATTGACAGATTATATAAGTAAAATTGTTTTTTAGAAAGTTTTTGTGGCTATGATGATTATTGTAATTTCGGCGAGATATTCCAATTCTAACTTGGTGAGGCAATGGCCGGATGCCAAAGCATATATGCCTGCTATGCAACCGGATCTCTTTACACCCATAGTGGAATTCAGATGCTTCTATGAACTGAACAACATGTACAGATCTCAGCCTAATATTTTATTGCATGATATTTCTGGAAAAAAACTACGGCGATACATATGGAAACTCAAGCTGTAAATATCGAGATATTGGTAACTTTTGATTTCGTATGTATTTGTTATACCTAATGTACTGAACTTCGGTTACGTAGTTAACTGAATCAAACAAGAAAAATAAACTGAAATTAGGTTTTATTTTATTTATGCAGCCACGATCGGGGATCAGTGAGGTGCGTTTTCTGATCTGGATTCCTATGGGAACAACATCGACAGGCACCACAGGC
Organism: Artemisia argyi; assembly: GCA_030686995.1. Taxonomy (NCBI): domain Eukaryota; kingdom Viridiplantae; phylum Streptophyta; class Magnoliopsida; order Asterales; family Asteraceae; genus Artemisia; species Artemisia argyi. Next base: position 1,241,980 of record CM060695.1, on the reverse strand, counting down.
GTGAAGGTAAGGTCAGCCATCAAGCATAGTTTATTAGTTAGTTGTGATGAATATGTATTTGCAGCAAGCTTACTAGGGAGCGTTCAAGATTACTTACTGTTGAAACTGAATATGCAGAACGTTCGGTTGGTCTTTCGTTGGTTGATGATGCAGCTATTGGAAATGGTCTTGCAGGCAACTGCGCATTTCAAGGTTGGCCACAATTGTTATTCATAGCATTATATTTAGATGTATTTTTGTTTTTACTTATCGTAGACAATTCTCTTTGTTATTACAGGTGTACCTCCTTCGTATGGCTTCCAGTGAATTGAAAAGTCATTTCAGACAGTTCTCTTTGCTATCTGGACGCTATGATGAGTTTTAACGGGCCATGTTAAAAATTGTACGATGAATTCGGTCTCTGTGTGTATTTTTTGGTTTAATGCGTGTTGATGAAAGAGAGCAAGAAATATCGAGAATACCGGGTTTTGTTAATGGTGAGGTGATTGCATACGACCCTGTATGGGCTGTTGGAACTAATCAAGCGGCACCGGCTGAGCAGTCACATGAAGTACATATGGCACCACCTGAGCAGTCAAAAAATTTTCCGCACAATGAATAAGAAAAATATCAAGTTATATTTTGTGGTGCTTAGTGTGGGTAACTGAACCGGTAGAATCATGGCGAAAATGATGCTCCTCGCGAAGGTATGTTTTTAGGAGTGTTGGTTCTGCTTATATAGGCGTCTTATGGCTTATTTAGTTTTGGCCTTATGCTTCATAAGCTCATTTTTTTTTTCTTTACTTTGAAACATCTCACCATAGATAAGTTATCATGTCATAATGAACTTACATAAGCTGAAAATTTTGAAAATAACCACAAAAAAATGAGGGTATCATCTCATTTTTATGGTACTGATATCTGTATGAACTTCTGTCGATGCAGTGGGTTGTTCAGGGAGTTGTTGATGTTTACAATGCTTCAAACCCTTCTGCTGAAGGTGGCGAAGACAAGGCTGTTGATGATCAAGCCGTGAACGTTGTTGACATCGTTGACACTTTTAGACTTCAGGTAAAAAGTTAATCTCTTTTGAATGGTTTTGAGTTTGAGATGTTTGTAGATTTTTAAGATGTTGAGATTTTGTAAAAAATGTCGGAACAACCTCCTTTTGATAAGAAACAGTTTATTGCTTATATCAGGAAGTACATCAAACTACTCACCCCTAAACTTGATGCTGAGAAAGAAGGGTTCTTCAAGAAAAATGTTGAGGCAGCAACAAAGTACCTCCTCGGAAAGCTCAGCAACCTTCAGTTGCAAGTTTTTTTGCTCCTCCTTCACATTACATAATCATTTGATCAATTATGCTTCTAAGATATATGTGGTTTTATGCAAATATAGTTATATTATGTCATTTGCCCATTACCCATACTACACTGAACGTTATGCCGAGTTAAAATAATTGTATTATTATAGGAAACTGTTTTTTTTGCTTGAATGATTTATAAATGGGCAGTATTTAACTTGAAACTGGGAAACTGAATTCAAGAAAGAATGTTGTTATAGCATGTTTACTAGAATGTGCTTCTGAGTAAGCTGACATTTGATTAACCATATGGATGATGTAAATTGTGCTAATTTTATGCAGCTTCGTTGGGGAGAGCATGCATGATGACAGTGGGATGGTGTTTGTGGTCCGGCGGTGGTAACCCAACCCATCTTTTATACATGGCTTAGTTAATATTTTAGGGGTGTTTGGGTTATCAGCTTATGAGCTTATTTGAATTTGTTGTCTTTCTTCTATATTGTCATGGAAATTCTGACATATTTACAAATGTGCTATTAGGGTTGCTATACATGAAGCCATGGAGCAGCAAACAATATCCATAGCAAAAGCATGGATAAAAAATTGTTCTCATTTCAAGAACCGTCTTGCTTGCAGCTGCAAACCCTCCTTCAGGGTGTTATGATGATCTTAAGGTACATAAAATTGCCACTAAGTACACTTCTTTTTTCAATTATAGACATTTTAATCATCTAAAATCATCTCTACATTTCAGACTGCACAAGATGACATTGATCTACAGACTGCAATTCTTTCAAGATTTGACCTGATCTTCATTGTGAAAGGTATTAGGATGTTTAGCCATGCGTGCAGTATTGGAGAAAATCGTCTGAGTAAGTGGCTTGAGCACAAGATGAAGCAAAATTGTTGGATTGTGATCAGATTAGATGGTTGTTCTTCTAGCAGGTAACACATATTACTGTAAAGGGATTTTTATGAATCAACGAAACTTTATATTCGATTACTCATTCTTGCTGCTGTTACACGTATGGAACCATAAATTTGACCTTTTGACGTGATGGAATGAGTCAAAATAGGTAGTAATATTGTGCAGGTAAAAGTTGTACACGTTGACCCGAAACACATTGTTTCTGAAATTATTTATTTTTCTGAAATTAGTTTGTTTGTAAGCAATTAGTAATTTCTAATCACCATCTCAAATATAACTATATAAGGTTCGGAATAAATTGGCGTGCAACCACTGAAAACAATTGACGGAATAAACAGGCACGCCTGCAACGCGGCGACCATCGCCAATCTTGTGAATAATAATTATATATACATGTTATATTAATTATTATTAAACATAAACACTTAACGATTGTTAGTAATTTAATGGAAAAGGCAAACGACCGTTAGATGAATATAAGGAAAGAAATATAGGTGAATAATTGGTAAGTCAAGAAGGCTCTAGAAACCCTTAGGGTATCTATGGGCCGATTGGCTCAAGGGGGTATTCCACCTCCTTTGTGTCTTGAGCTCCAAGTTATCTCTCCTATATAAACACACAAGGTTTAATTGTTTTCTCATAACTTCAACACATAACTTAGAGTGTGTGTTTTTCTCTTCTTCTCCTCTTAACAAAAATCGACACCCCCTAAAGGATTTTGGGAGTCGATTTTTGTGATCCAAAGTGTTTATGTTTGTGTTTTACTTGCATAAACATTTACTTGAAGTAGTACGTGTGTACAAGAACGTGAATCAAACACACTATTGTTTGATTCTTGGATTGAACACATAAACCCCAATTAGGGTTCTTGATCTTCTTATTGCATTGCTTGATTCTTGTTCGGGCTAGAATCAAAAGGTACGTTTTCTTTATTATTTGGTTAATTAGTTTACACATTATATGATCTTATATGCTTCCGCTATGCTTTGATGTTTATTATTTATATATATGATATGTCATGTTTATATAATTCCAACAGTTGGGGTATCCCTCGATAACAAAACGAAGATATACTCATTGAAAACTGGCAGTTGGAAACATATCAATGATGTTCCTCATATTTCTCCGCAGTGTTATCGTGGTACCTTTTCAAATGGATCATTTCATTGGATAGTTCGAATTTGTAAAGACTCTATGTCATCTTATCGGCTGAATAATATAGTGTCTCTTGATTTAGCAACTGAGATATTTGGTGAAGTTTCACCACCGGTCTCTGATGATGAATGTGATACGTCATGTATATCGTTAGGGGCTTTGGGAGAATGGTTGTGTGTGATTGTACCCTATAGAGGGATTTGTGCTGATTTATGGGTGATGAACGTCTATGGAGTGAAAGATTCTAGTACTAAATTGGTTTCCATTCCGTATTTTACTAATGTTGGAAGATGTCGAGTGCCTTTGTCTGTCAAATGATGGGAAAGTTTTGCTGACATTCCGTAAGAAATTGATTGTTTATGATTCCATGAATTGTTCATTCACTGAGATTCACGACTTTGATGCAAAGTTTGAAGCATGTACTCTTGCCGAGAGTTTGGTTTCACCTTATGCCCTGCCCAATGATGCAAAACAAATTGAGGACATGGTGTCTTAGTTCACGTGGATAAGTGGAAGCGAGTCATTTTATCACCATAGGGTTTAGGGTTTTGGGTTTAGGGTTTAGGGTTTAGGATTTACTAGGCATGTTCATCAAGTAAGCAAGTCATGTGATCGATCACCATCAGGATTTACTTATGTGCTGGTATTTTGAATCATTTGATGCGCAATTTCAATTTCCTTTACTGAGCTAGATGGTGTCATTTTTTATGTATTATATTTGTTTCAAGGAAAGGACTTCACAAACTGGATATAATCAAGACTCGTAATTAATACAAGAAAAAAGTGAATGATTACGCCCCTATACAAATTCATTCCAATTTCGGTATACAGGTTACCGCGATTCTTCAAATTTCCTGTGGATCCTTATAGCTTTTTACGTATACCTTGATAATACGATAAAATTTGCAATCATCTTGAGACATACATTGGTGCAAATTGACATTTAGTTAAACACCAACTTAATTTAGACTGCGAATTTGTGACAACTGGCAAATTAGGGAACCATTTTTGAAAACCCACATTACGTAAAAGTTCGTTTATAAATTCATATTTGAGATTTTATTCGTAACGAACTTGTAAAACCTATATCACGGTTGATTATATTTTAAAATCTTTATGAGATTTGAAGATTTATTTCAATGATTCGATATGGAATTATATGTGGTGATTTATTTTGAAATTCTCATGTGGCACTACGTTGACTCCAGCACTAGGATAACCTAACAGAAATTTTATGTCTTGAGTCTACGGATTCAACTATACATATATATTTATTTATTGAACGTATTGTGATATTTTTGGGAACGAGCTCGGTCTGAGAAAGAGTTAGAGTATTTTATAAAGTTACGAGTTTTGGTCCGTGTATTTTACACCTAGTCACCTTACCCTAAATATAATAACACTTTTGTTATTATTATTATTATCATTATTATTATTGTTAGTATTATTGTTATAAGTAAAGAAAGAAAAGAAAGAAATAAAAGAAAAAGAGTAAACTACAAATCGTCCTTGTTGGTTTAGCTGGTATTCACACAACCTCCCCAACATCTCTCTCTCTCTCTCCCACATCTTCCTCATCCCATCTTAAAACCCTAGCCACTACAAGCAGCCGCCGCCCCGCTGCTGCTCCACCGCCACCACTACGACCACACCACCACCATAAAAATAATCCTTATCACTAGATCTTCTAGATCCACTTGCTCACGCGCTATTTTTTTATGATTTTTGAAGATTTTTCGTGACCCTTTTTGTTGAAATCGAAGGTATGATGCGTCACAAGGGAGTTGTGACTTGTATTATGATTGAAAACGTGACTCTAGAGGTCACGAGCTACATTTTTTGGTGGGGTTTTGATGAATAACGAAAATACACATGGGTTCATGAATAAAAGATGATTTCTAATAGGTTTGGTATCCGGGTTTTATGATTTCTGGTGATGTCGAGATGAAACCGAGAGCTTAGGCTCTCGGCTTGTATATTTTGTGAGCTTATGTGGTTTTCTTGATGATTTATGGCCTCGTGGTATTGTTAGCGAGGATGTTTAGTGATTTATTTTAAGATCTTGATTTATTTTGGTTATGAAGCTGGAAATATTGATGTCATTGTGGTTATTGGATTGGCGACCAGATGGTCCGTTTGGTTTGGTTAGTGCTCGGATGAGCTTAACCGAGACCCATGTGGTCTCGGGGTCATCTTTTTGGCGTGACTCGTGTAACCAAGCCAAGACCCACTTGGAGCCTCTCGGCCTGGTTTTGGTTCGATATATGGACCCGAGACATATGTTGCTTGATGTTCTTGTTGCATTTCTTTTATTGTGTTTACTGTTATGATTATTGTTGTTGTTTTGAACTGTTGGCCGAATGGGAAGAAGAGCTGAGGCCCTTGAGGTCTTGGCAATGGACTTATTGTTTTGTGGAGTTGTTGTCGAGGGAACGAATTGGGGACCGATTGTGAGACGGTCAATTAGAATGACGGAGATAGGCTAGTCGGGTGCCGTAGTCGGACCCTATTGTTGTAGCACGTGTTTTGGGTATGGTTTGGACGGAGTTGGATTGATTGATTATGATTTGGTTATATTTTTATTCTGGACTTGGACAATGAGCCGAGAGTGATGACTCGGACATGTGACCATTTCGTATGACTCGATAAAAATTTATAATCAAACGCAAATAATAAAACTCGTAATAATATTATTGGTAATATAACCGTTTATATAAATATATAGACGTGAATAACGTATATATAAATATATAAATGCGTATATTAAAAATAAAAAGATCACGAGTAATATTATAACAATAATGTTACGATAAATATTATACTACGAAAGTAGTGTAATATTATTGGGAGCGTTATTATAATTAAATATTATAAATAACGAGGAAATCTTGACGTTGAATAAATATTAAATAAAATAATATCTTTTAATAAACGAGGAAAAACTATCGAGTTATACGGGGTCGTGGTCACTTGAGTCCAAGCGGGCTTTACTACTTGTTTTATGACTTTTCGTGTTTGTCACGGATATGTGACGTTAATACGCCCATTTACTATAACTACGTAACTTATTTAATCGACGGATTAAATGGGGTCTATCTAGTTATATGAAATGAGCTTATTAATGGGTATTGTATCCTACGACGCCCATAGGTTGTGGTATGTGTACGAGAATAATGAATTACTAAATATCTCGCGAGGTTTGCCAAATTGACGAATTTGGTAAGCTTGACGATATATTTAGGGATTTTATTAAGCTTTGATACTTACCATGTAGAACTTTACGTGCAATATGATTTAGGTTTGGGTATAATCTCAGAGTGATATATTACGTAAATAAATATGGGGAGATTATCGAATCGACGGATTTGATAAACTACGATGATTTATTTAAATAATATATTGGGCTAATACTAGACCTATAGATGGTTTTATTATTTATTTTCGTTGTGATTTCTTGGTTTGTGTTGTGTCGACTCACCACCCGCATGGATACCAAACGCCAAACTCCAAACTAATATGAGATTTATACGAGAAATGGATTTTCGGAAGTAAAATGGAATACGTTCGGGTTTGGGAATATTTGATTTTGAGGAAATGATTTCTGAACGAGTTGACATTGTTAGGTCGTGCCGAGTCCGTAGTTGCCGTCTTTTGAGTTACTATACGTCTTACTTCTACCGATTCCTTATTGCTGATTTCTGGACTTGAGGTGAGTCATAGCCCCACTTTTACTCTTGAACTATGTTTTCAATACTTGGGGTGAGAAACATGCAAATTATTTATGTGGACTATTATCGCTTCTATATTCTTTCTAAAACTTGCTATGCGTATGGACTAGGATGTATTGTCAGCTTTAGTCACATGTATTCTGTGTGTACTATTCAAGGTTGGCTTATTTGGTTATTGGTGGATTGTCAGCTTTAGTCACATATATTTTGTGTGTACTATTCAAGGTTGGCTTATTTAGATACTATAGTGTGCACCTATAGGTTAGCAATACTTCGGAGGTTATCTGAGTATTTATGATATTGCGGGGGTTACCCGAATATCTATGTTAGAGCGGAGGGTATCCGTGTGTTATGTCGGAGCGGAGGGTATCCGCAGGCTTTTAGTGAATCCTTAGTCTAGCTAGCAAGCGTTTTGCGTATATGTCCACTATATTGTTAGATGAATTTAAACCTATGATCTCACCAGCGAAAGCTGACTTTTAGCACGTTTTCTCAGGAAATTAAGTGATGCTCTATAGATGCTGGGATTGGAGGCTTGGCAATGGCACCGGTTATGGATCTATTTTTCTAAAACTCTGATAAATTATTGTGGACCTATGTTTACTTCTTTTGGGCCTTACTTTGGAAAATTCTTGGGATAAATGTAAACTTTAAAACCCGTTTTGGTTGTGTTTTTCTTATGTTTACTTTATCTCGTTCTTTCATGACTTTGAATGGATACCAATCCCCGTAGCACCCCGAAAGCTTGTTGAGTCTTCCGCTGTATCAAATTTTGGGGGTGTTACAGATTGGTATCAGAGCCAAGGTTATAGAGAACTAGGTAAATAAACACCTAAACTATAACCGATTTTTATAGAAAACGATCCTCGACCATTGCCCGCCAGCCCGCCAAGCCGAAGCATCATTATTATTATTGAGGTATATTAAGATGATTATTAGATATGGGATGCTTGAGATGATTTGAGGATTGAGGTTATTGATTTAGCGATATGATGGTGTTTTGAGGAATTATATGCATTTTGAGGAATTATATGGGATGCTTGAGATGATTTGAGGATTCGGCCACTACTTTATCGTCTCATTGACGCCCTAAGTCACCGATTTTATCGCCTCGTGGTTCACCTGCTCAGAGATGACGATTGATGGAGTACCCCTCCGACGAAGAGTATGAGAAGGAGTACGAGGGTGAGCAGAATGATAACCCTCAAGATGAGGAAGAGAATGATGACCCTCAGGATGAGGAAGAGGATGATCCTCAGGAGGAGGAGATGCCTGATGATGATGGGTCGCTAGCACATTCAGTTCATTCTGCGAAGCCCGACTCCCCGATACATCCGTTAGAGCCGGTTTCACCTAATCATCCGTTTTGTTTGATTCACCACCTGGTAGTCCTGTGGCGTCGGATGCACCTTCTGAGGTTTCTGTTGAGCATGCAGAGTTAGGTGAGACTGGTAGGATGTGGACTCGGATTACTGTACAGGGCGAGAAGATCTCGCGGGTGTTTGACCGACTTGAGATGGTTATTACTGAGTTTGTTGCGGAGTTGAGGAGTCTACGCCAGCATCATGGCTAGATCGATTTGGATTTGTGTTGTTGTTATGTTGCTTCCTAAGCCAGGGAGTACTTGGTTAGGAGAGATGGTTATTCTATCCCTTAAGTCATGTTATTCGGATTGTATGTTCGTTTCGTATGGAACGATTAGTATTTATTATGTCTTTTGGTATTTTGGAGCGAAGTATCGACCGCTACTTGTATGGACGATGGGGATTTCGTATGATATTCTACGGTTTTGGGCATACATGGAGAATTGGGTTCCTATTTGCGTTGTTGATATTGTATTGGTATTACGTTCGTATTTCGACTTTCACCAATCGGATTCTTGTTAGACGTTATGGTACGTGTTAGTGGAGACTTACGAACCTTGTATTGTGACTTATATTAATTGCCCCACGACGAAACCCTTTTAGAGCTACCAGAACTGGTCCTGCAACGACTACCCCTAGTCGTCGAGGACGCCGTCCTACTCGAAATGTTGAAACCCCTACTCCTGATAACCTGGACACTACTAATCGCAACAACAGGAATCAAAATGTTGATGTTCAGGGAGACAATGATCATGTTCCACTTAACGCACCTACTGTGGATCAAGCAATGATCAATCAACTTATGGAGCAACGAGTTGCTGAGCTACTAGCTGAGTCAAATCATTCCAACAATTCTGCTGGAACATTTCCACCTGTTCGTGCTAATGGACGTAACTACAAGGAGTTTAAAATTTGTGGACCCATTGAGTTTGGTGGAACCGAAGGAGTGGTCTACTTGGTCAGGTGGATAGAGAAGACTGAGTCAGTGTTTAATGTCAGTGGTTGTGCGGAGAATGCGAAGGTAAAGTTTGCTTCTTTTACCTTCAAGGATGAAGCTTTAACTTGGTGGAACAATTACCGAAATTCGGTTAGTAGTGATGTGGCTTATGCTATGACTTGGGAGCAATTTAAGTCTTTGCTGATTCAGACTTACTACCCAAGGAATGAGATTAAGAAGCTGGAGATTGAGTTCTGGAACCATAAGGTGAAAGGTACCGATATGGCAACTTACAATCGCCGTTATCGAGAGTTAGCCTTACTTTTTCCCGATATGGTTAGGACTGAGACTCAAAGGATTGAGAAGTATACCGATGGTTTGCCGGTAGCTACAAGGAACGAGGTGATTTCTGCTAAGCCTGCAAACATTCATGAGGCTATCATAATTGCTCAACAATTTATGGACTCGTTGGCATTGGAAGAAGCTGAGAAAGACAAGAATGGAAAGAGGAAGAGGGATAATCACTCTAAGGGTAATGATCATCGAAACAAGCGACAAACAACTACTAGAGCTTATGCCATGGGAGATGGAGACAAGAAGAACTACAATGGAGATGCACCCAAGTGTAACCGATGTTATAAGAATCATTCTGGACGATGTACTGTGATGTGCAAGAATTGCTTTAGGATGGGACACATAGCTAAGGATTGTAGGGCACGACCACTTGCTATGGTTCAAGATACTCCTGAAACTATGAGTAAGGCAAATGTTACTTGTTATGGATGTGGAAAGAAGGGACATTATAGGAATGAGTGTAGGGAATCGTGGAACCAAGGAAATCAAGGATCGGGTGGTAATGGGTACAATAATGGAAACCGTGGACGACAAGGTAATGGGGACCAACGTGTGGAAGCTGGAACTACTCATGGAAGAGTGTATGCACTTGGGAACGAGAGAGGAGAAGATCCGAACATCATTACTGGTACGTTCCTTCTCAATAATCGTTATGCTTCCATACTATTTGATACTGGTGCCGATAAGAGTTTTGTGTCCACTAAGTTTGCACCCTTACTAGAGAAACCCCCGATGGCCTTAGGAATTGGTTATGATGTAGAGTTAGCTAAAGGGGTATATAGAGAGGATTAGGACTATCATTCGCGGTTGCACGTTAAACTTTCTGAATCGTCCTTTCAACATAGATCTTCTACCCGTCACGTTAGGAAGTTTTGATGTCATCATTGGTATGGATTGGTTGTCGAAGAATCGTGCTCATATACTTTGCGATGCGAAGATCGTGCGTGTGCCTTACGGCAAGGAGATTCTGAACATACCAGGAGATCGAAAGGATATGAGAGGCCCATCTAGATTAGCGGTCATATCTTGCACTAAATTGCCGAAGCTAATGGAAAAAGGATGTTGCCTTTTTTTTAGCTCAAATTTCTGAGAAAGGAGTGAAAGAGAAGAAGGAAAGGTGCATTGGAGATGTGCCTATAGTTCGTGATTTTTCGGATGTGTTTCCCGATGAATTGCCTGGAATCCCGCCTCCTAGACAAGTAAAGTTTCAGATTGAGTTGATACCTAGTGCTGCACCTGTAGCACGAACGCCTTATCGTCTTGCACCTACTGAACTGGAAGAGTTGTCGAAACAATTAGCAGAGTTAGCCGAAAAAGGATTTATAAGACCAAGTTCTTCTCCTTGGGGAGCCCCGGTCTTATTTGTGAAGAAGAAGGATGGATCGTTTCGTATGTGTATTGATTTCGAGAGTTGAACAAATTAACGGTGAAGAATAGATACCCGTTACCGAGGATTGACGATTTGTTCGATCAGCTTCAAGGATCGAGTGTGTATTCGAAGATCGATTTGAGATCGGGATATCATCAGCTTCGAGTTCGCGAGAAAGATATTCCGAAAACGGCTTTCAGAACCCGTTACGGGCATTACGAGTTTCAGGTGATGCCGTTTGGGTTGACTAACGCACCGGGGGTATTCATGTACCTCATGAATCGGGTGTGTAAGCCTTACTTAGATAAGTTTGTGATTGTGTTCATCGATGACATTCTAATTTATTCGAAGAGTGAGAAGGAGCATGAGGAGCATCTAAGACTTATCTTAGAATTGATCAGGAAAGAGAAACTGTATGCCAAGTTTTCTAAATGTGAATTTTGGATTCCGACGGTACAATTTCTGGGTCATGTGATTGATAGACAATGAGTTCATGTAGATCCTGCTAAGATTGAAGCGATTAAAGATTGGGCTGCACCTACGACCCCAACAGAAATTCGTCAATTTTTGGGATTAGCCGGTTATTACCGAAGATTCATCGAGGGATTTTCGAAGATCGCAAAACCGTTGACCAAACTGACTCAAAAGAGTGTTAAGTACGAATGGGGAGATAAGGAAGAGGAAGCATTTCAATTACTTAAGGAAATGTTGTGTAGTGCTCCTATCTTAGCATTACCAGAAGGTAACGAGGACTTCGTCATCTATTGTGACGCTTCGCATAAAGGTTTAGGAGCTGTGTTAATGCAACAAGAGAAAGTGATAGCTTATGCTTCCCGACAGCTCAAGAAGCACGAGAAGAACTACACCACCCATGATTTGGAGTTAGGTGCTGTGGTTTTTGCTTTAAGGATATGGAGACATTACTTGTATGGAACCAAGTGTGTAGTGTTTACTGACCATAAAAGTCTGCAACACATCTTGAATCAAAAAGAGCTCAACATGAGACAACGACGTTGGATTGAGTTGCTAAGCGATTATGATTGTGAAATTCGCTACCATCCCGGTAAAGCAAACGTTGTTGCTGATGCTCTTAGTCGAAAGGAGAGAATACCACCGTTACGAGTTAAGTCATTAGGAATGACTATCGTATCGCCATTACCGTCTCAAATATTAGAAGCTCAAACGGAAGCGTTAAAAGCAGAAAATCGACCTGCTGAGAAAATATTTGGGATGGCAGAAAATGAGAAGGGATCTGTTAAGCGTTCTGATGGAGTATTATGTTTTAGAGAGCGAAATTGGGTACCTTTGTATGGAGGAATTCGAGAGTTGATTATGCACGAGTCGCATAAGTCAAGATACTCTATTCATCCTGGGTCTGACAAGATGTACCAGGATTTGAAAAAGCTATATTGGTGGCCAAATATGAAGGCAGATATAGCGTTGTACGTTAGTAAGTGTTTGACTTACTCTAAGGTTAAGGCAGAACATCAAAGACCGTCAGGATTATTGACGCAACCAGAACTCCCAGTTTGGAAATGGGAGCGGATTACAATGGACTTTATTACCAAATTACCTAAGACAGCTAGCGGTTGTGACGCTATCTGGGTAATTGTGGATCGATTGACTAAGTCTGCTCATTTCCTGGCGATTAGTGAAGATGATAGTGTCGAAAAACTTGCGAGGATGTATGTGAAGGAAATTATTTCTCGACATGGAGTCCCGATATCGATTATTTCTGATCGCGATAGCCGCTTTACGTCAGCTTTGTGGCGATCACTTCGAACCGCTTTGGGGACGAGACTTGATATGAGTACTGCATATCATCCCCAAACCGATGGTCAAAGTGAGAGGACTATTCAGACTTTGGAGGATATGCTTCGTGCATGCATCATAGACTTTGGTAAAGGCTGGGAGAAATATCTACCCATTGTGGAATTCTTCTATAATAATAGCTACCACACAAGTCTTAAAGCTGCACCATTTGAAGCTTTATATGGTCGTAAATGCCGTTCGCCTATTGGTTGGGCTGAAGTTGGAGATAGTCAACTCACAGGCCCCGAACTTATATTGGAAACTACTGAGAAAGTGACTCAAATTCGTGATCGATTACAAGCAGCTAGAGATAGACAGAAAAGTTATGCCGATCAGAGACGTAATCCCCTGGAGTTCCAGGTTGGAGACAAAGTGATGCTGAAAGTTTCGCTTTGGAAAGGTGTGATACGTTTCGGGAAACGTGGGAAACTCAACCCCCGCTACATTGGGCCATTCCTTATTTTGGAAAGAATTGGGCCCGTGGCTTATAGGTTAGAATTACCACAAGAATTGAGTAAAGTTCACGATGTGTTTCATGTTAGTAATTTGAAGAAATGTCTTTCTGATGAGACGCCGGTTATACCGATTAAGGATATTTGTGTGGATAAGAGTTTGAAATTTTTGGAGGAGCCGATTGAGATATTGGATAGGGAGATTAAACGACTTAAGAGAAGTCGTATTCCGCTCATCAAAGTTCGTTGGAATTCGCGGCATGGACCGGAATTCACGTGGGAACGTGAGGATGAGTTTCGAAAGAGATATCCGAAGCTTTTCACTTCGTAGATGGATTATTCCGAGAGAAACCCGGGACGGGTTTCTTCTGAGGCTGGGAGGATGTGACAACTGGAAAATTAGGGAGCCATTTTTGAAAACCCGCATTACGTAAAAGTTCGTTTATAAATTCATATTTGAGATTTTATTCGTAACGAACTTGTAAAACCTATATCACGGTTGATTATATTTTAAAATCTTTATGAGATTTGAAGATTTATTTCAATGATTCGATATGGAATTATATGTGGTGATTTATTTTGAAATTCTCATGTGGCACTACGTTGACTCCGGCACTAGGATAACCTAACAGAAATTTTATGTCTTGAGTCTACGGATTCGACTATACATATATATTTATTTATTGAACGTATTGTGATATTTTTGGGAACGAGCTCGGTCTGAGAAAGAGTTGGAGTATTTTATAAAGTTACGGGTTTTGGTCCGTGTATTTTACACCTAGTCACCTTACCCTAAATATAATAACACTTTTGTTATTATTATTATTATCATTATTATTATTGTTAGTATTATTGTTATAAGTAAAGAAAGAAAAGAAAGAAATAAAAGAAAAAGAGTAAACTACAAATCGTCCTTGTTGGTTTAGCTGGTATTCACACAACCTCCCCAACATCTCTCTCTCTCTCTCCCACATCTTCCTCATCCCATCTTAAAACCCTAGCCACTACAAGCAGCCGCCGCCCCGCTGCTGCTCCACCGCCACCACTACGACCACACCACCACCATAAAAATAATCCTTATCACTAGATCTTCTAGATCCACTTGCTCACGCGCTATTTTTTTATGATTTTTGAAGATTTTTCGTGACCCTTTTTGTTGAAATCGAAGGTATGATGCGTCACAAGGGAGTTGTGACTTGTATTATGATTGAAAACGTGACTCTAGAGGTCACGAGCTACATTTTTTGGTGGGGTTTTGATGAATAACGAAAATACACATGGGTTCATGAATAAAAGATGATTTCTAATAGGTTTGGTATCCGGGTTTTATGATTTCTGGTGATGTCGAGATGAAACCGAGAGCTTAGGCTCTCGGCTTGTATATTTTGTGAGCTTATGTGGTTTTCTTGATGATTTATGGCCTCGTGGTATTGTTAGCGAGGATGTTTAGTGATTTATTTTAAGATCTTGATTTATTTTGGTTATGAAGCTGGAAATATTGATGTCATTGTGGTTATTGGATTGGCGACCAGATGGTCCGTTTGGTTTGGTTAGTGCTCGGATGAGCTTAACCGAGACCCATGTGGTCTCGGGGTCATCTTTTTGGCGTGACTCGTGTAACCAAGCCAAGACCCACTTGGAGCCTCTCGGCCTGGTTTTGGTTCGATATATGGACCCGAGACATATGTTGCTTGATGTTCTTGTTGCATTTCTTTTATTGTGTTTACTGTTATGATTATTGTTGTTGTTTTGAACTGTTGGCCGAATGGGAAGAAGAGCTGAGGCCCTTGAGGTCTTGGCAATGGACTTATTGTTTTGTAGAGTTGTTGTCGAGGGAACGAATTGGGGACCGATTGTGAGACGGTAAATTAGAATGACGGAGATAGGCTAGTCGGGTGCCGTAGTCGGACCCTATTGTTGTAGCACGTGTTTTGGGTATGGTTTGGACGGAGTTGGATTGATTGATTATGATTTGGTTATATTTTTATTCTGGACTTGGACAATGAGCCGAGAGTGATGACTCGGACATGTGACCATTTCGTATGACTCGATAAAAATTTATAATCAAACGCAAATAATAAAACTCGTAATAATATTATTGGTAATATAACCGTTTATATAAATATATAGACGTGAATAACGTATATATAAATATATAAATACGTATATTAAAAATAAAAAGATCACGAGTAATATTATAACAATAATGTGACGATAAATATTATACTACGAAAGTAGTGTAATATTATTGGGAGCGTTATTATAATTAAATATTATAAATAACGAGGAAATCTTGACGTTGAATAAATATTAAATAAAATAATAACTTTTAATAAACGAGGAAAAACTATCGAGTTATACGGGGTCGTGGTCACTTGAGTCCAAGCGGGCTTTACTACTTGTTTTATGACTTTTCGTGTTTGTCACGGATATGTGACGTTAATACGTCCCTTTACTATAACTATGTAACTTATTTAATCGACGGATTAAATGGGGTCTATCTAGTTATATGAAATGAGCTTATTAATGGGTATTGTATCCTACGACGCCCATAGGTTGTGGTATGTGTACGAGAATAATGAATTACTAAATATCTCGCGAGGTTTGCCAAATTGACGAATTTGGTAAGCTTGACGATATATTTAGGGAATTTATTAAGCTTTGATACTTACCATGTAGAACTTTACGTGCAATATGATTTAGGTTTGGGTATAATCTTAGAGTGATATATTACGTAAATAAATATGGGGAGATTATCGAATCGACGGATTTGATAAACTACGATGATTTATTTAAATAATATATTAGGCTAATACTAGACCTATAGATGGTTTTATTATTTATTTTCGTTATGATTTCTTGGTTTGTGTTGTGTCGACTCACCACCCGCATGGATACCAAACGCCAAACTCCAAACTAATATGAGATTTATACGAGAAATGGATTTTCGGAAGTAAAATGGAATACGTTCGGGTTTGGGAATATTTGATTTTGAGGAAATGATTTCTGAACGAGTTGACATTGTTAGGTCGTGCCGAGTTCGTAGTTGCCGTCTTTTGAGTTACTATACGTCTTACTTCTACCGATTCCTTATTGCTGATTTCTGGACTTGAGGTGAGTCATAGCCCCACTTTTACTCTTGAACTATGTTTTCAATACTTGGGGTGAGAAACGTGCAAATTATTTATGTGGACTATTATCGCTTCTATATTCTTTCTAAAACTTCTATGCGTATGGACTAGGATGTATTGTCAGCTTTAGTCACATGTATTCTGTGTGTACTATTCAAGGTTGGCTTATTTGGTTATTGGTGGATTGTCAGCTTTAGTCACATATATTTTGTGTGTACTATTCAAGGTTGACTTATTTAGATACTGTAGTGTGCACCTATAGGTTAGCAATACTTCGGAGGTTATCCGAGTATTTATGATATTGCGGGGGTTACCCGAATATCTATGTTAGAGCGGAGGGTATCCGTGTGTTATGTCGGAGCGGAGGGTATCCGCAGGATTTTAGTGAATCCTTAGTCTAGCTAGCAAGCGTTTTGCGTATATGTCTACTATATTGTTAGATGAATTTAAACCTATGATCTCACCAGCGAAAGCTGACTTTTAGCATGTTTTCTCAGGAAATTAAGTGATGCTCTATGGATGCTTGGATTGGAGGCTTGGCAATGGCACCGATTATGGATCTATTTTTCTAAAACTCTGATAAATTATTGTGGACCTATGTTTACTTCTTTTGGGCCTTAGTTTGGAAAATTCTTGGGAAAAATGTAAACTTTAAAACCCGTTTTGGTTGTGTTTTTTTTATGTTTACTTTATCTCGTTATTTCATGACTTTGAATGGATACCAATCCCCGTAGCACCCCGAAAGCTTGTTGAGTCTTCCGCTGTATCAAATTTTGGGGGTGTTACAAAATTATTGCTGATGTCTTAGAAA
Source organism: Artemisia argyi (assembly GCA_030686995.1). NCBI lineage: Eukaryota > Viridiplantae > Streptophyta > Magnoliopsida > Asterales > Asteraceae > Artemisia > Artemisia argyi. The sequence continues at coordinate 1,224,657 of CM060695.1, read as the reverse complement.
CTAGCTAAATTATGTTTGGTTATTTATTTGTGTGTGAAAGGTGGAGACGCATAATAAATGTTAGGAAGTGTAGTGTACTTAAATGCTTCATTATATATTTGTTTCACTTGTTCCAAGTGATAATAGAAAGAATGTAAGTCTTGATATGCTTTTATGTCATTACAGGATGAAGATATGATAAGTACATATTAGTGGCTTTTGATGTTTAGTTATATCCTATTTGGTACATATATATATATAATCCCATTTGAAAAGGCTAGGGAGAACAAATGTATCTGAAAGCAAATTAATACAAGGGAACAAACACACTATACCATTTTAAACACAACAAGTATCGATATGTGTCGTAAAGCAAATAAAAAGAATTATATCAATATACTAACGAGCTGGGTAGCTCGCGCGTTGCGGTGGATGTGTTTTTTGTTTTGTATTTTGTGAGTTGTACGGTGTAATTAATAATTTTGTTATTTGAAGTATGCATATGTTTACTTGGAAGCATAATTTGTTTATGTTTACGGATTTTTTTTTTTAAGAATCAAATTTGTATAAGAAATTTTTTGTAAGTGTATTATTTTTTGTATTTTCTTATTTTTATTTTTTGTTATTATTTTTTTTTTTTTGAAAAAACAAATTTTCATAAGGAAATTTATGTAAGTGTATATATTTTTCTGTTGTTGGCCAATAGTATCTTTGTTTCTCGTTTAGGTAAAAAAAATCTGTAGCGAGTACTGTAGAGACACGTGGTGCGAAAAAAAAATTACTGTAGCGAGTACTGTAGCAAATACTGTAGCGACACGTGTCGTGTTGTGGTGTAACGCCTGGGTTTTATATATACTAGACGAGTACCCGTGCATAGCAACGGGATTTTATAGCGACAGATAGTTTATTGATAAAACAAAGTTTATATGTTATAAATGAAAAATAATAAAAATTTGAAGATTTGTGAATTAAACATAATGTTTTGAAACCCGGTTTGACCCGGGTGGTTCAACCGGTTGAACCATTCCGGTCGAAAAATTAGTCGATTTAAACCGGGTCAACTTGCTAGGTTGGGTCAAAAATGGGTCAAATTAAACCGGTTCAACCCGTCGGGTTTGAAGCGTCCCGGGTCAACCCGGTTTGTCATTTGTATTAATTGTTTTAATTGGTTGTATTTAATTTGGTAGATATGTTTTTAATTGGTTGTACAATGTAAATAAATCATTGTACTTTTAACTAATAGGATGCTTTAATAAGAGTATTAATTACATTTTATAATTTCCTAATTAACACAGGGGCAATTTCGGGATTGACCGAAAGTTCAGTTTTTCACATTCCTCTTTGACCATTTTTGCTTTATAGGTAGTAAAGATAAAGATATTATAATAAGAGGGCTGCCTTGGTACAGTGCTCCTCTGATGAGGCGAAAAATGATCCGTTTTTAGGGGGTCATTTAAGCCCGAATCCGAATTTATTTGATCAAATATTGCCCTAAATCGTTCCTTTTGTGATTTTAGGTACTTTGGGAGTGAAATCTGGAAAAGGAAGCAATTCGGACGTTTTTGGAGCATAAAAGTGAAGAAAACGCCAAAGTCTTAATTTTCCAGGCTGGGAACAGTAGGTGACGGCGTCAAGAGTTGTTCCCTGACGGCGTCAAGAGTAAAATTCCATGACGATCTAGAAGAGATTTGACGGCGTCATGAAGGTAGGGCGTCAAGAGTAAAAGTCATGACGGCCTGGAATTGATTTGTACTTGACGGCGTCAAATGCAGATCTAGGCAGTCCGAGGATTGTTTTGGCGGCGAGGTGACGGCGTCACCTAATTGGTCTTGACGCCGTCAGACCCCTTTTCCTATATATAGTTTTCTAATTTTTCACATTTAAAGAGAGAAGTTTTGGGAGAAACCCTAAGTACGATTTTGGTGTAACTTTACAGGTTTTTCAAGGGTTCCAACCCCTTGATACCTTGCATGATTAATCAAGATAAGTGTTCTTCTAATTTAATCAATATGTCTATGTGTTGGTTGTCTATATCTTGTTCTTGTCTTAATTCCATCATGCTAGGCTAGATGTATCTTGTGTTTGCTTAGATCTAATGAAACCTAGATGTTAATTATATGTTGATTACTTGTTTATTCTTGTCTTGGATGAATGATTTATATGTTAGGCTTAAGAAAACTGTCAGATCTCCAATTGGTAACATGCTTGAACGTCTTAAGAAACATGAACCAACGCGCACTAGGTCTTTATTGGTTGTATTTAATGCATGAGCCACTGTTTACAATCCCTATAGTTGTGCTGGGCATGGTGTAGGAGGAGATAAGAGCTCATAGAATTGGAGAGTTATGTGTGCCACCCCATGAATGGTATTAAGGAATACGATCCGTCATCCATGCAATTATAACAAGTAATTAACGTGTAAAAGATATCTAGGGAGTAGTGAAATCTAAGTAAACACATTTTCTCCAATTACTGCTCACAGCCTTAGTATAAATTAGTTTGTTTTCATTTATAGTATTTTATTTTGATTGCATCTTAGTATTGGGTTAGTTGAATAGCAACTAATTCCGCCCAAATCCTTCAAACCCGAGATTTTAAATTGCTTTCCATAAAATATAAAAACACAAAAATAATCATCCCTCACCTTTAGAACTAGTATTTAGGCTTTCTAATCCTAGCGACACTATTCCTAAGCTGAACGATCAATCCCCCGGTACTTGTCACTATACTATACTACAACGATCAGGTACACTGCCTGGTGGGGGTTGTAAGCTTCTCAAGATCCCTTGAGAGGTAAAGCCTGTTGCGATTCCCACGCATCAAGTTTTTGGCGCCGCAGCCTGGGGAATAGTTATTGTCTAGGTTAGAATTTCTTTTTATTAGGTCTACTTGCTAGATTCCTTTCTAGTAAGATTTTATTTTTATTTTTAGGTTTTCTTGTAGTCTATCTTTTTCTTTGTGCCCGTTGTTTGTAAAACTATTTTCATTTGTCACTATGGCAGGTGAAATTCCATTTAGATCACTGACAATAGAGGAACAACTATATTTCACTAATAGATTTGATTCCTATCATTCCAATGATTTTTTTGTGTGATCTTTATGACATCCAAGAGGAGTTGGGGGTAAAGTTAGATGGGTATGATGAATTTTATGCATGTGTGATTTCAATTAGACAATCATTATCAGGATCAATTCCTTTTAGTGAGACCCTTTGGAAGAATTTCGAAGAAAGTTTCCTAACCGTGAACCATAAGTTGAATGAATTGATGAGTTTGTATCCGTCAGACTTTGAGGAAACAAATGATGTGATGGAAGAGACAGGGACGGACCCAGGATTTTTTAGAGGGTGTTGCACAAATTTTTTTTATGACCATGAGTACTAAAGTTGCCGATAAAAAATTTATTACGTATAATTGGGTGTTGCACGAGCCCAGAAAAGACATATTTTATAAAAAGTTTACACTTGGTGACCTAAAATTGGGTGTGGCCTGTGCCACACCCGGCTCCCATGTGGGTCTGTCCATGGGAAGAGATAGTAGAAAACCCAAGCCCACTAAGTACCCCACAAGTCCTAGCATCATTTGAGGCATACACACCGCCCGTGACTTACCCGGAAGAAGTAGAAGAGACTATAGGAACCCCAATAGAGGTAGAACCTTTGAACCAAACACAACTAGAGGATATAGGTTTGAATACTCATAATGATAACCTTACTCTTAGTTCTAGGGAAGTTCCTAGTTTTGATGAACCGGAGCCTCAACCAAAGCCGTTACCTAATCTTCTATCCTTAGGTGTGAATTTAGGAATTGAAAAAGGTCCCGATCCACCCATCAAACCATATAGTCCAGGTAGTCTTGGGATAAAGGTAGTAGACTCTAAGCCTTGTAGAGAGGAAGCTGACGTAGGAGTGGAAAATGACCTTACATGCTTACATCACCCATTTATGACTGATCACAAGAAACATTATGGGTTTAAACCGGGTTTATTAGGTCAAGATGGATCCCCAACTAGTAATCTCTTGAAGTTGATTGAAAATGATCCCTTTCTAGGAGAAAATCTTAATTCACCCATTAACCCGATTGAATTAGGTAAGGTTATGATGATAGGAGCACATCCCTTTGAGTATATCATTCATCCACCACTCTTTCCTCACATGGCATACTTCCACCGAGATGGTGTGTATCGCTACTATCACCCGCACTTAATCCTAAGTGTAGGGAAAACCTCACCTTTATCCGTGAAATAAGGGTAGAGTCAGGCTGGTGACTCGAACAAAAACAAGCGCTTATTGGGAGGCAACCCAAGCTTTATTTATTTATTTATTTGTTTGTTTGTTTTTATGTTTGTTATTTGCTTCCGAATGCATGCTTTATTTTTATTGTTTGTAGATCATGTTTCTAAACTAAATGTGGAAATACTTTACTTTGTTGTTTGGCCTAGTATTAACTCCACCCAAAGGTATTTTTGCAAAAGATAAGTGTAAGGGGAAACCCCAAATATGTTTTTAAGAAACAAACCGATCATGATTCTCCACAATATTAAATGAACATGTATATTCGTATTTGTTAGAGTCAAATGCTTGTATTGAGTCATAATGAAGTTTTGCAGGATTTTCCAGGAAGTAGGACCAAGTTTTTCCAGAAATTTTCCGGAAACTTAACATAAGAATTTCTGCAGGTCAATTCTGACGGCGTTAGGAGTTTACTCTTGACGGCGTCAGGAGTAAAAAGCTGGAAATTTTACCGGTTTTGTTTTTCTAACGGAGTCTTATGGTTTTTGTGAATTATTAAGTTTTATAATCTCCAGGGAATCTGCAAACTTCATTCCACAAGCATTATATCTTATCTTGTTTTCTAGGATTTAGTAATTTATATAGGATGCCGCCGATTTTACGCGAGGTTGTCTTGTCTATTTTGTCAGGTTTTACAGGTTATGTATGACAAGAAGATGATTTATATTCTGGAAGGGAAGCTTTGATTGTTCATTTTCTTGGAGGAAGATTTAACCTGGCCATCCTATTATCCATACCGAGCGAATCAGGGGAGTATTTGATTTCATTCTCTTTACTTTTTTCACTTTTACAATCTTTACTTGAACATTGGGGACAATGTTCATCCTAAGTGTAAGGGGAGGGTAAAAAGATGATACCTTACATATGCACTTTCGCTTGAGTTTGTTTTGTTTAATGGTAGATGTGTAATAAAACTATGAGAAATACTTGTTAGTGCAATTTTAGCGCCAAATTTAAATTTTTTTACAACATTTAGGAGTGAAACTTTAGCCATAGCAAGCGTCTCATGGATAGGAGATTGTATGACTAGTACATAACCGCATATTCAGAAAAATTTTCCACCCAAATATGTGAGGTTCGCCTTTAGATTTGATAGGAAAAGCATTTACTATTAGTGCTTATGAGTGTACCGGTAGCATTTAGATTCTAGAACTTGCGTTAGTGATGCATCCCGAGACCGCTAGTGAGACTACATTCGTGTAGTAGGATTTACTACATGATAAGAGGCATTAGGATAACCCTTGTGTTAAACCCGTATTATAATTACTTGACCATTGAAGTCATATTACTTGGCTAGTTAAGTCAACTAATTTTTCCCACACCCTTAGCATTGTACTCATTTTTAGTACACGAAACCCCTAGTACACCCTTCCGAGCCTATCTTTTCGTTTCTAACTTTAAGCATCTTACTTAAAGGAAGAATTTGTTACACCCCACTTAAATGTACAACCAAATTGCCTTAGCCTTCCGTGTATGCGCTCGTCTTTAGTGCATTATTGTTATTTGTTAAACCCTAAGTTAACTTTCTAATTGATTACATGGTTGCTAAGTCGAGTCATATCCTTGTACATATTGTTTTGGGACGATTGGGACTCATGGGTAAAGTACTTATTTTATGGAGTAATGGGGAAGAACATCATTTATTACCCCCATATGTACGTTAATCTTAAAAGTGCTCCAAGTGTTTTGATTTTCTTAATTCGAGTCATTAGATTAGTTAAATGTAAAGTATGTAAAGATTCAAGTGTAAGGGGAATATTCAATCCCCTATGATGTATTATTTTGGATGGTAGGGTAAGAGTGTATGCAAAAAAAAAAAAGAAAAAAAAAAGAAAAAAATCGAAAAAACAAGAAAAAAGAAAAAAAATAGAAAAAGAAAAAGAGAAAAAAAAAACAAAAAAAAAAACATACGGACTACCATCCCTTTTTATTCTATGTTCATTTTATGTTTTTGTTCTTTTTTTTTATTAGCTTAAGTCGAGTCTAGTCTTGGCTTAGCAACGCCATATTGTACATGTAATTAACCAAGATTGTTAACTCGCCACCAATAAAACTTCCTTTATCGAACAAAACCATGTATTTCATATCCCTACACCTAACGTTACAACCCTTTAAAAGACCTCTTTGATAGTTTATCCTAGGTGCTTACGCCATGTGGTGGAGGTTTGATCCTTTCCCAAGCCTATGGTAATCTATTTTGCTATGACAGGTAGTGAGAGATATCTTCCGTTTTCATATTGTAATTTATGCTTTATTACACCCGAGAGATGTGAGTATCTAAACACTATTTGTGAGGTGCTTGTGTATGACCTCCGTGCTAGTCTATTGGTCTTTAGTGGAATGATTATTTGTTGTAATTACTTTTATATTAGTGTTAAATAACCCCTAACTTGTCTTTTGAGTAGAATAAAAGCACATTTGCTTGAGGACAAGCAAATCTCAAGTGTAAGGGTATATGATGAGGCGAAAAATGATCCGTTTTTAGGGGGTCATTTAAGCCCGAATCCGAATTTATTTGATCAAATATTGCCCTAAATCGTTCCTTTTGTGATTTTAGGTACTTTGGGAGTGAAATCTGGAAAAGGAAGCAATTCGGACGTTTTTGGAGCATAAAAGTGAAGAAAACGCCAAAGTCTTAATTTTCCATGCTGGGAACAGTAGGTGAAGGCGTCAAGAGTTGTTCCCTGACGGCGTCAAGAGTAAAATTCCATGACGATCCAGAAGAGATTTGACGGCGTCATGAAGGTAGGGCGTCAAGAGTCAAAGTCATGACGGCCTGGAAATGATTTGTACTTGACGGCGTCAAATGTAGATCTAGGCAGTCCGATGATTGTTTTGGCGGCGAGGTGACGGTGTCACCTAATTGGTCTTGACGCCGTCAGACCCCTTTTCCTATATATAGTTTTCTAATTTTTCACATTTAAAGAGAGAAGTTTTGGGAGAAACCCTAAGTACGATTTTGGTGTAACTTTACAGGTTTTTCAAGGGTTCCAACCCCTTGATACCTTGCATGATTAATCAAGATAAGTGCTCTTCTAATTCAATCAATATGTCTATATGTTGGTTGTCTATATCTTGTTCTTGTCTTAATTCCATCATGCTAGGCTAGATCTATATTGTGTTTGCTTAGATCTAATGAAACCTAGATGTTAATTATATGTTGATTACTTGTTTATTCTTGTCTTGGATGAATGATTTATATGTTAGGCTTAAGAAAACTGGCAGATCTCCAATTGGTAACATGCTTGAACGTCTTAAGAAACATGAACCAACGCGCACTAGGTCTTTATTGGTTGTATTTAATGCATGAGCCACTGTTTACAATCCCTATAGTTGTGCTGGGCATGGTGTAGGAGGAGATAAGAGCTCATAGAATTGGGGAGTTATGTGTGCCACCCCATGAATGGTATTAAGGAATACGATCCGTCATCCATGCAATTATAACAAGTAATTAACGTGTAAAAGATATCTAGGGAGTAGTGAAATCTAAGTAAACACATTTTCTCCAATTACTGCTCACAACCTTAGTATAAATTAGTTTGTTTTCATTTATAGTATTTTATTTTGATTGCATCTTAGTATTGGGTTAGTTGAATAGCAACTAATTCCGCCCAAATCCTTCAAACCCGAGATTTTAAATTGCTTTCCATAAAATATAAAAACACAAAAATAATCATCCATCACCTTTAGAACTAGTATTTAGGCTTTCTAATCCTAGCGACACTATTCCTAAGCTGAACGATCAATCCCCCGGTACTTGTCACTATACTATACTACAACGATCAGGTACACTGCCTGGTGGGGGTTGTAAGCTTCTCAAGATCCCTTGAGAGGTAAAGCCTGTGGCGATTCCCACGCATCATCCTCCAATTGCTTTCACCCAAACTTTGTCGTACAAGCATATTAGCATGTGTACAGTGTTAGCAACAGTGTTTTGCTGCCTTCCAATCTTCTTCTTCCACACCCCCACACAGAGACACACACACATATTAATCAACGACTAGAAGAAAAGACGGGGGTGTTCTTGAAGCTTCTTCCACACACACACGCAATTATCAGATCTTTCTTTGTGTGTATTCAATATTCCGATTTCATATCTGCTTACAAGCCCAAAAATAAGCTAATCCAAACACCCCTGAAGTTGGTATGTTTTTTATTATTATTGTTAATAGGTTTATTTTAATGGTCCCTTTGTTGGAGGCTGATACCAAAAGTTAGTATATGAAGTTGATCCATGCTGCGATAAGTTATGACTGTGATTGTAACAGTTTTGGGTTGAATTGTGATTAAAGTTATGTTTCTTAGTATTTTTTAATACTATGTTATCTTATGTATTGGCTACAAACAGGTTTTAAGAAAAATGTTGAGGCAGCAACAAAGTACCTCCTCGGAAAGCTCAGCAACTTTCAGTTGCAAGTTTTTTTGCTCCTCCTTCACATTACATAATCATTTGATCAATTATGCTTCTAAGATATATGTGGTTTTATGCAAATATAGTGATATTATGTCATTTGCCCATTACTCATACTACACTGAACGTTATGCCGAGTTAAAATAAATGTATTATTATTGGAAACTGTTTTTTTTTGCTTGAATGATTTATAAATGGGCAGTATTTAACTTGAAACTGGGAAACTGAATTCAAGAAAGAATGTTGTTATAGCATGTTTACTAGAATGTGCTTCTGAGTAAGCTGACATTTGATTAACCATATGGATGATGTAAATTGTGCCTATTTTATGCAGCTTCATTGGGGAGAGCATGCATGATGACAGTGAGATGGTGTTTGTGGTCCGGCGGTGGTAACCCAACCCATCTTTTATACATGGCTTAGTTAATATTTTAAGGGTGTTTGGGTTATTAGCTTATGAGCTTATTTGAATTTGTTGTCTTTCTTCTATATTGTCATGGAAATTCTGACATATTTACAAATGTGCTATTGGGGTTGCTATACATGAAGCCATGGAGCAGCAAACAATATCCATAGCAAAAGCAGGGATAACAACTGTTCTCATTTCAAGAACCGTCTTGCTTGCAGCTGCAAACCCTCCTTCAGGGTGTTATGATGATCTTAAGGTACATAAAATTGCCACTAAGTACACTTCTTTTTTCAATTATAGACATTTTAATCATCTAAAATCATCTCTACATTTCAGACTGCACAAGATGACATTGATCTACAGACTGCAATTCTTTCAAGATTTGACCTGATCTTCATTGTGAAAGGTATTAGGATGTTTAGCTATGCGTGCAGTATTGGAGAAAATCGTCTGAGTAAGTGGCTTGAGCACAAGATGAAGCAAAATTGTTGGATTGTGATCAGATTAGATGGTTGTTCTTCTAGCAGGTAACACATATTACTGTAAAGGGATTTTTATGAATCAACGAAACTTTATATTCGATTACTCATTCTTGCTGCTGTTACACGTATGGAACCATAAATTTGACCTTTTGACGTGATGGAATGAGTCAAAATAGGTAGTAATATTGTGCGGGTAAAAGTTGTACACGTTGACCCGAAACACATTGTTTCTGAAATTATTTATTTTTTTGAAATTAGTTTGTTTGTAAGCAATTAGTAATTTCTAATCACCATCTCAAATATAACTATATAAGGTTCGGAATAAATAGGCGTGCAACCACTGAAAAAAAAAATTGATGGAATAAACAGGCACGCCTGCAACGCGGTGACCATCGCCAATCTTGTGAATAATAATTATATATACATGTTATATTAATTATTATTAAACAAAAACACTTAATGATTGTTAGTAATTTAACGGAAAAGGCAAACGACCGTTAGATGAATATAAGGAAAGAAATATAGGTGAATAATTGGTAAGTCAAGAAGGCTCTAGAAACCCTAGGGTATTTATGGGCCGATTGGCCCAAGGGGGTATTCCACCTCCTTTGTGTCTTGAGCTCCAAGTTATCTCTCCTATATAAACACACAAGGTTTAATTGTTTTCTCATAACTTCAACACATAACTTAAAGTGTGTGTTTTTCTCTTCTTCTCCTCTTAACAAAAATCGACACCCCCTAAAGGATTTTGGGAGTCGATTTTTGTGATCCAAAGTGTTTATGTTTGTGTTTTACTTGCATAAACATTTACTTGAAGTAGTACGTGTGTACAAGAACATGAATCAAACACACTATTGTTTGATTCTTGGATTGAACACATAAACCCTAATTAGGGTTCTTGATCTTCTTATTGCATTGCTTGATTCTTGTTCGGGCTAGAATCAAAAGGTACGTTTTCTTTATTATTTGGTTAATTAGTTTACACATTATATGATCTTATATGCTTCCGCTATGCTTTGTTGTTTATTATTTATATATATGATATGTCATGTTTATATAATTCCAATAGTTGGGGTATCCCTCGATAACAAAACGAAGATACACTCATTGAAAACTGGCAGTTGGAAACATATCAATGATGTTCCTCATATTTCTCCACGGTGTTATCGTGGTACCTTTTCTAATGGATCATTTCATTGGATAGTTCGAATTCGTAAAGACTCTATGTCATCTTATCGGCTGAATAATATAGTGTCTCTTGATTTAGCAACTGAGATATTTGGTGAAGTTTCACCACCGGTCTCTGATGATGAATGTGATACGTCATGTATATCGTTAGGGGCTTTGGGAGAATGGTTGTGTGTGATTGTACATTATAGAGGGATTTGTGCTGATTTATGGGTGATGAAGGTCTATGGAGTGAAAGATTCTTGTACTAAATTGGTTTCCATTCCGTATTTTACTAATGTTGGAAGATGTCGAGTGCCTTTGTCTGTCAAATGATGGGAAAGTTTTGCTGACATTCCGTAAGAAATTGATTGTTTATGATTCCATGAATTGTTCATTCACTGAAATTCACGACTTTGATGCAAAGTTTGAAGCATGTACTCTTGCCGAGAGTTTGGTTTCACCTTATGCCCTGCCCATTGATGCAAAACAAATTGAGGACATGGTGTCTTAGTTCACGTTGATGAGTGGAAGCGAGTCATTTTATCACCATCAGGATTTACTAGGCATGTTCATCAAGTAAGCAAGTCATGTGATCGATCACCATCCGGATTTACTTATGTGCTGGTATTTTGAATCATTTGATGCGCAATTTCAATTTCCTTTACTGAGCTAGATGGTGTCATTTTTTATGAATTATATTTGTTTCAAGGAAAGGACTTCACAAACTGGATATAATCAAGACTCGTAATTAATACAAGAAAAAAGTGAATGATTACGCCCATATACAAATTCATTCCAATTTCGGTATACAGGTAACCGCGATTCTTCAAATTTCCTGTGGATCCTTATAGATTTTTACGTATACCTTGATAATACGATAAACTTTGCAATCATCTTGAGACATACATTGGTGCAAATTGACATTTAGTTAAACACCAACTTAATTTAGACTGCAAATTATTGCTGATGTCTTAGAAACTAGCTAAATTATGTTTGGTTATTTATTTGTGTGTGAAAGGTGGAGACGCATAATAAATGTTAGGAAGTGTAGTGTACTTAAATGCTTCATTATATATTTGTTTCACTTGTTCCAAGTGATAATAGAAAGAATGTAAGTCTTGATATGCTTTTATGTCATTACAGAATGAAGATATGATGAGTACATATTAGTCGCTTTTGATGTTTAGTTATATCTTATTTGGTACATCCTCTATATATAATTCCATTTGAAAAGGCTAGGGAGAACAAATGTATCTGAAAGCAAATTAATACAAAGGAACAAACACACTATACCATTTTAAACACAACAAGTATCGATATGTGTCGTAAAGCAAATAAAAAGCATTATATTATATCAATATACTAATAAGAGGGCTGTCTTGGTAGAGTGCTCCTCTAATTTGCTTTCACCCAAACTTTGTGGTACAAGCATATTAGCATGCATTACTATCAAAATTGCTCCCTCACATACTTTTTTTTAGTTGCTACAGTGCATAGTTGGGTACAAACATATTAGCATGCATTACTATCAAAATTGCTCCCCCACATACTTTTTTTTAGTTGCTACAGTGCTAGTTGCTACAGTGCATATGAGTGTATGTGTACAGTGTTAGCAACAGTGTTTTGCTGCCTTCCAATCTTCTTCTTCCACACCCCCACACAAAGACACACACACATATTAATCAACGACCAAAAGAAAAGACGGGGGTGTTCTTGAAGCTTCTTCCACACACACACACGCAATTATCAGATCTTTCTTTGTGTGTATTCAATATTCCGATTTCATATCTGCTTACAAGCCCAACAAATAAGCTAATCCGAACACCCCTGAAGTTGGTATGTTTATTATTATTATTGTTAATAGGTTTATTTTAATGGTCCCTTTGTTGGAGGCTGATACAAAAAGTTAGTATATGAAGTTGTTTCATGCTGCAGTATAAGGTAAATGTCATTTTATATTTAGATAATGAATGCTGCGATAAGTTATGTTTGTTAGTATTTTTTAATACTATGTTATCTTATGTATTGGCTACAAACAGGTTTTAAGAATTTAGGTAAACTTTAAATTTATGGGGTTTTAGATTGCTTATGTTGACGATGTTAGGGTGTTTCATAAGGTTAGGGTAAATCTTTAGTAAAAGTACTTTAGGGGTTTTGAAGCGTTCTTTTAATTTAGTTTATGATTTATTGGATTCCATGTGTTGATAAGGAGTTAGGAGTAATTAGGGGTTTGTTGTATAGATTAAGAAGTGTGAAATGAGTGCAATCTTTAATGTCTGTCGGTTTTGTACTTATGTTTGGATTAGCTTTAAGACTATTTATGTTTTAAAGCTAATGCGATACCCGATAGATATAACTCATCCTGATATTGATTATAACAGGGTAGTTTCATGAGTCACTAGGTTCGTTTGAAGCTGAGATTATCCGCACCTTGGTGGGGAAAATCAATGAGTTTGCAGCCATGGCGAACGTTTCTCATTTTGCTTGCCTGCTTACTAAAAGGTAGTTATGTGTTCATATCAAAGGTAGTTATATGCTCATATTGTTTTTGATATAACTAATAATCTGTTTGGTAGTTTTATATTTTATTTAAACAGAAAAACGTAGACCCATGTGGCCCCCTAAGCTGAGTAATATGTTTTTAGTTGTCATGGATAGTTAATGTCTTAATGATATACTTGCATATTAAGATTCGACTGTTTGTTTTGATATTTCAGATGGGTAGGAAAGAGATTCATACCAGTATTGTTGTCAGTGGACATGTGAACTCCGGAAAGCCTACAACGACTTGGTCACTTTATCTACAAGTTGGGAGGTATTGACAAGCGTGTGATTGAGCAAAATCAGCCCCTTCTAGAATGAATGGTATGGGTAACAAGAAAGTGAAGCAGTATCAGATGGTATACTTGATACAGACGATAGTTACTTGCCACGTCTGTATACTTGATACAAACGGTAGTTACTTGCCACATGGTACTCCCAAAGTCTTTTGTATGTTTTAACTTTCTTTTTTCATTTTTTACTCTACTTTATACTTGAAATTTACTGGTATATATATTCATCATTAATTTGTATAATCCCCAATTTCAGGTGAAGAACTGATACATGATACAGACGATAGTTACTTTCCACCTTTATGCAAAGGCTATACACAAGAGTCTCAAAGTGATTCACCGTACCATGGTTACACCAATGAAGCACAGGATATGAGGAACGTTACTTCTACCAACAACCCTACTTCAACTATCATTCGTAAGTTACAGCATAGCTTTTATTATCCTTTCTATTTTATGGCACTATCTTTAGTTTTCTTGCATAACTTGCATTCCTATGACACCGTTTACTATTATTCACACATGAACAGACTTCGTCTATACCCAGTAATTATGGACGCAGTACACAAGCACGAACACATAGCCGTGGTAGACAAGGTACACTTATTCGTTTAATGTAACACTGTTTCCTTTGTTTTGCTACTGCAACTTATGCTTTATACATGCCTCTCATATTGCACAAAACAAATACAAAAAATTCTGCATAAAAATCAACTTTAATTTTTTCTGCATACAAATCCATGAAACACGTGTGATCTAGCGTTAAATCCTAAACTGAAAGGTGTCACAGGTCAGTATTTTTCTTATAGTTATTTAATAGAACCATCCACAATTGCCAAAGATCAAGAGTTAGCCAAGGAATTGTAGATTTTTTATGTGGGTCAAATGCGTAAAATGAATTAGTTTGTTTAATAGGAAATTAGTCACACCGTTTAACCGGGTCAAAAATGCTCAATGTGTAGTTTTGATAAAATTGTTGTGATCATGTTTGATAAATTTTTAATCTTGAAATTAAGTTTCAGTAATTTTGGATAAACTCAAAGATTTTGTGCTACCAGTTCCCAGAATAACTGATGGTCGAGGCTCACCCTCTCCCAAATGCCATTCGCATACACTCAAAGATCATGTGCATTTTGGACTCGAGCAGTGGGGTTCGGACACAAAAGGTATGCATTTTATGGTGATTATTTTCATATGTTACTTCAATAAGCGTAAACGAACCATTCTTCTTAATCTGTTTCTAAATAGCTGTTAGTATGGGACGATTTGTACATTAAACCATGCATCCATTTCACAAACGCAGGATTAGTTATTTTCTTTCTCTTACATGTGCCAATCTGTCATGCAGTGTGGAAGGCCTGGAACTCTGGCGAAGCCTTGGAACGTGAAAAAAATGCTTGCTACCTTTGGTTTGCCTTCCACAGTGATTATGTTTTTTAGGTCAATATCAAACCCGAAAACATTTTTAAATGTAAACAAGGTTTTGGTCTTGGGTTATTGTCATGAGTTTCATTTTATTCATATTTTCCAATTCTACAGGTTTGCAATCTAATATGAGAACTCGGATGGTTATCTTAGATTTGCCATGAAAGGGTTGAATCGACAGAAGATTATTTTGGGGTTGCAATCTTTTACCTGTGAAATGCGCCGTACTGTAGTTATCAAGTGCTCAACAAATGCTCGACGAAATGCCTTAAAGAAAAAGGTAACATTGTTTCGTTCTTATGTTGTTGTGATCTAGAATCAAAATAGTTATTATCTTAACTACTCATGCTAGATGATGTAACATGAAGTTATTAAAAGTGAATGGTGTTGTTGAAGCTAGAGCAACAAAAAAAAAATACACAAATGGAAACGTATAGGACCGACCAACCCAATAAACCCGATACATTATATTTAAAACAAACACATCTTCTTTTTCTTTTGGGTTGGCCCTGGACCTTATACCATGCTTTTTGATGTATGTTTTGGAAGTAGAACAATTGCCGTTAATTAGGTAGGTGTATGTATGACATGGCTGCCCATGAACAACGTTTAAAGCTTTTGTAATACACACTTAAGATTATACATATAGTTTGGTTGAGTGAACTTTATTAGCTGCTTCTGAAATGAATTCAAGGTCTGAAGTCGATGACAAAAGTGAGCAGGGAAGCTGGATTGCTAAAGAACCATTGCTTGACTTTCCATGTTTAGATTTGATATGCCGCATTAAGCACACCGGACGAGGTTGCCCTGCTCCTTGAAATAACTGTTCTTTTTGACATACTACAAAGTACATGATAAGAAAATTTCAAATATATGTAAACATAGGGGAGAAGTTCATTATTGGAAAGTAAAAGTGCTTACCTCTCAAAATTCATGTAACCTGTTTTGTGATTTATTGTATTGTATGTATGCGGCGGCACCAATGCTTACATGATCAATGTTGTGTTTTGCAGGCACAAATATTTCTTGCTTAAAGGCGAATTTGCAGCCATAGAAAAGGCAAAAGCGTCAAAGTGAATAGTAGAACTCGCAGAATATAAATGAGTAGCTGCTGAAATGAAGCACTTGGCGCAGAGAAACATCCAAACCAATTTATTTGTGCCTGTTATGAAGTTGCTTCCATGTCCACAATAAGCAGATAAGCAGTTTTAATATGTAGCACTTTTACATGTGATTTTGTTTTATGTCGTTTATAGGATTTAAATTTGTTGTCACTTAATTTGCGTTGAGTTGCTCACTAAAATGTTTGTCTAGGACCTCGATCTTTGTCTGTGGTGTTTGGGATGGCTGAAGAAGTTGGGACATTTCATGTTAACGGAGACAGAAAGTCAAATCGATTTGCAGTTGCAAATTTATTGTTTCATGATTCCTCTGTTGGGGTTGGCTATTCTTACTAAAACACCTCTTCGGATATTAAAAGCAATAAAAGAACTGGTATAACTTCAAATTATTATTATTACAAATACACACGACCTCATGTGTGTACATGTGTCTGTTTTGTTACGATGTTCATGTACTTATTTATATACTTATATGTTGCAGCTGAAGATTCACTTCAATTTCTATCGAGTTCGGTTGCAAAGTTCCCTCAATATAAAGGAAGGGATTTCTATATTACAGGCGAGAGCTATGCAGGTAAACAATTGTGACATATAAAAGTTGTGGACAATAAGTAGTCAGAAAAATGAACATTAATATAACAGACATTTGATTTTCAAATTTAAGTTGACAATAATTTATTAACAGTTTTACGTCATTAGAATAGAAAATACAAAATTTAGCTATATTGAAGTTTATAACAGCTACTACGGATCATAAAATTATTAGTCTTAACTTTGTAACAAAATGTATGTCGATTTGAACTTTCAAAGTACTTGGTTTGACCTCAATTAATAATTTTTTTTTTTTTTGATTTTCTTTAACTTTGGAACTACTACTTTTTATGTTTCATTTATGGTTATTTGATTAGATTGAACTTTCTTTCAGGACATTATGCTCCTCAGTTAACACAAACCATTGTGAGAGACAACAAAATGACCCCTGGAAGTCCAATTAATCTTAAGGGTTACATGGTACCGATTTCTCACTGGCTAACCTTTTGTTACTTATAGTATCCAAGTTTGTTTCATTAGGATGGAGAATCTATTAAATGTAGGCGGGAAATGCCCTTACAGATGATTATAGTGATCATATTGGACTTTTCCATTTTATGTGGTCAACTGGTATGATTTCTGACCAAACTTACAAGAAACTGAAAGTCTTATGTGAAAACCAATGAAAGGGGTATTCGATTAAGGTAAATTGCTTATTCTTTATTCTTCAATATCATCTCAAAGGGTCAATTTCACTTTTAGCGAATTATTATGCAGGGTTGTTGCCGAGTCACACGAGGTGCGCCAAAAGATAAGATAAGAAAAAGGGAAGGACGCAGTTAAGTAAACGATCTGGATGCTGGAACTAAGCAGGAGGGTGATCACCAACCAATTGATAAGTATATCAAAACAGCGGAAAAGCCAGCAGAATCAACAATCATTTTCAGCATCCATGCTGTCACTTTGCATGCCTGTGACAATAGCAAACACCATCGCATCTGATCCTTCAAAAGCAATCGCAGCTGCTACAAGCAATTTAAAAGGTGGGGCTGCACGACAAGGGATCATGCATGCTGCTCAGTATAGTGTTGCACAGTCGACAAATGTTGGTCATCAATTATTGCCTGGTGGCTTTCCATAGTATGTTCACAATCCCCCTGCTGCAGTTCAGGTCAAATCCGGAGAGCAAAAACAACCAGCGGGTGAGTAGGCTTTCATTGGCAGTTTCTTAGTGTTGGTCGTTTTTCTGTATGTTTCGTGCAAAAAACATTTATTCTTTATAAAAGTAGATGGAGTTATTGTAGAGTTTGGAAAGTCAAAATCAGTTTTGTATAAGAAAAAAAAAAGAAGATAATTGAATGATGACGTTAAATTCATGAAGAAATCGACTTGATTTGTTGTTATAAGCTTGGTCTAAGTATTTGGTGAATGTAAATGTCCACCGTAAGTAAATGGTTTAGTGATAATTTTGCAATCTTTGGAAAGCTTAATCAACCTTATCAGATCAACATGGTGGCTGAAGTGTGTATTGAAGTGGGCTGAAACGATTATTTTTCGGTGTTTTCTTTTTGGGGCTAAGTACCATAGGGAAACACCCCGCAGCAACGCGCGAGCTTACAACCTCGTTTAAGCTGTATGCGAATGTTAAACACATGATTAGGTGTCTATGGGAGAATTAAGTTAAGAATAAAGTGAAAGAAATATAGAAAAGTTGGTAAGACATCAAAATGGGAGGGACAAGCTAGCTAAGTTAAAGCTACAAGTAAAGAATTCTTATAAAATTCTTAAAGTCATGAATGCAAAACACATGTAAGTCACATAAGACAATTTCTTTGTTGAAAGAAAAAAACATAAGACAATTTCTTGAATAGCTAAGTGCAACTAGACAGACACATTGGTCCTCAGATAAAAACATTTAATAGAACTTGTAAAATCCAACTTGATAAAAATAGATATGTTGAATGATTTTATTTTATTTTATTATTATTTTTTTTTGAACTAGAGATATGTTGAATGATGACCATTATGATTTATGAGAAGACATTGAAAGGTGACGATCTTAACAAATTTATCAACACTAAATTTATTTGTGTGAAGTGTGACTCGAAAATCTTGCACATTTAATATTATCTTTGTTACTAGGAATTCAGGTTAGATACTCTAGATTTTCATGAATTGAAAAGAATTATATACACTTATTATCATGAATCAGCTGAACCACTTAACAAAATCTTTGTGCTTTTCAAACGGAGCTTTTCATTGGATGGTTCGCATTTGTAAAGAGTCTATGTCATCTTATCGGCTCGCTAATCTAGTTTCTCTTGATTTAACAAACCGAGACATTTGGTGAAGTTTCACCACTGGTGTATGATGATGAACGTGACAGGTCATATGTACATGTATATCATTAGGGGCTTTGGGAGAATGGTTGTGTGTGATACTGTGATTGTTCATTATCGTGGTATTCGTGCTGATTTATGGGTGATGAAGGTCTATGGAGTGAAAGATTCTCGGACTAAATTGGTTTCCATCCCGTATTTTACTAATTTTGGAATATACCGAGTGCCTTTGTCTATGTCAAATGATGGGAAATTTTTGCTAACAGTCTATAAGAAATTGGTTGTTTATGATTCCATGAGTTGTTCATTCAATGAGGTTCACGACTTTGATGCAGACTTTGAAGCATGTACTCTTGTTGAGAGTTTGGTCTCACCTTATGCCCCGCGCCTAGATGCAAAACAAATTGAGGACATGGCGTCTTAGTTCACGTGGATGAGTGGAAGCGAGTCATGTGATCACCATCAAGATTTACGAGGCATGTTCATGATGCTTAAATATCTATTACTTATGTGCTGGTATTTTGAATCATTTGATGTGCAATTTCAATTTCCTTTAATGAGCTAGATGGTGTCATTTTTTTATGTATTATATTCATTTCAAGGATAAGGCCGAACTTCACAAACTGAATATATAATCAAGACTCGTAATTAGTACAAGAAAAAAGTGAA
The DNA here is from genome assembly GCA_030686995.1 of Artemisia argyi. Taxonomy (NCBI): domain Eukaryota; kingdom Viridiplantae; phylum Streptophyta; class Magnoliopsida; order Asterales; family Asteraceae; genus Artemisia; species Artemisia argyi. Next base: position 1,204,996 of record CM060695.1, on the reverse strand, counting down.
AGATTACGCCCCTATACAAATTCATTCTTTGCGACAAATTACTTGACAGTTAAAACGCATACAAAAGACCTATTTTGGTATACAGGCAACCGCGATTCTTCAAATTTCCTGTGGATCCTTTTAGCTTTTTACGTATACCTTGATAATATGATAAACTTTGCTATCATCTTGAGACATACAATGGTGCAAATATAAATGTGCAAACTGACATATAGTTAACCACCAACTTAATTTACACAGCAAATTATTACTGAATGTCGTCTTAGAAAGTAGCTAAATTATGTTTGGAGACGCATAATAAATGTTAGCAATTGTATTGTACGTATTGTTAATTAAATGGTTCATTATATATTTGCTTCACTTGTTCCAAGTGATAATAGAAAGAATTTGCACTTAAGTCTTGAGATGCTTTTATGACATTACATAAGATATGATGAGTACATATTACTGGCTTTTGATGTTTAGTTATATATCCTATTTGGCACATACTAAGAATCCTATTTGAAAAATGTCACAACTCACCATTTCAGGTCATTTCAGGTCATTCCCCGAACTTGGGAAAAACACTATTCATCAAACACTATTCATCAAAACACTATTCATCAGTTTACTATTCATCATTTTTTGTGTCAGTTTGACATTCAGAGAAGCATTCAAAAATTTTACTATTCACGGAACACTATTCATTGCGGGAAAAGATTTCATCATTCACGTGCATTACACATTTCATCGTAAATTTAGTTTACGGGTATTCAAATTCGCGTAACCGTATTGGTTCAGGTGCGAATTCATGCATTATCAGTAATGACATTTCATACGGACTGGAGATAGTCTGCATATCATCAGTAGGTCATTTACATGTTATACCACTCTTAGGATTTTCAAATTTATATATTTGATACATTTAACGTTTTACGTATAATTATTTATAACTAAACGTTAACACACGGTTTATACACGACGAATATATCTAAATATTCCCACAATGGTCCCGACATATTTTTATATCCATTTTATCATCATAAAAGTTTTAACATTCATTTACCCAGTATTTTGGAAATTTATTTTATTTATAACGTAAGCTTATGAATATTACGACGGTTTTCGTGAAAACTAAACAATAATCACCCGATCACTCAGTAATTGTACCCAACATATTTTTAACATTTTTACAACTTTATTAAGTCCCGGTTAACTTTGTTAACATTTATTTCTAGCAAACCCGGTACCCGATTATAACTAATACTTACACCAAACTACAACTAATAATACACTATATCTTCTAAGTGATCAAAACCGATTTGGCTACTCCTTTTCACATTGAAACCGGCCCCCTAAACCATCCAAGACCACAAGTAGTAAAATTTTAACCTCATGCATCATTATGTATTATTATACCATAAACCTCCAAAGTAAAACCAAAACCTAAAAACCAAAATCATAATATAACTTTTTCAAGATCCAAAAAGTTCTCATCTCATCTTCCTCATCTCCATATCCACGACCCAACTTCACCCATGAACCATAATCCATCATTTTTCAAAGTACAAAGCTACAAAGTTGTTCATTTTGTTAGTCTAATCAAGATTCTTGCATCAAACACACAAGTAATCCAAGGTTTCTCATCATTTAATCATCTCATTTTATCAAGTAAGTTATCAACTTTATTTTTACATGAATCATCTTATATTTACTTGTATTGCATGAGTTCCATGCTAAAAACCATGTACAACTAGCTATACCACCATTTATTTTGTCAAAAATAGAACATACAAACCCTAACTTTTTATTTATGAATCCCCTTGCTATAATAACTTGGTTAGGAGTCCATGGCACCCTAAGAAGGTGTATGGTAGGATTAGATTAGCCATGTGGTGATTACAAGAGGTTTGGTGATGTTAGAAATTAGTTATAAACCTTGAAAACTTGATTTGGAACATGTTTTAGACATGCTGTCTCATTTTGTGAAAACCTGGAAAATCAGTAAACACCAAGGGAACTTTGGCAAAATTTTTAGAAAATACTTTCAAAAACGAATCCGTAGGCGAAAGAACGGATTAAAAAGAGTTTATAACGAAGAAGTTATGATTTTTGCAAGATTGTTGACGAAAAGTATTTTTCTGAAAAATAGTTGCTGTGGGGCGTTTTTCATTGGACAAAAAGAGACTTTAGACGTAACCCGGAGGAGCCGAGCTTTCCAAAATATATTACTACATACTAAGACGTAACCGTGGACATAAAGAACAAGTAAAACGGACAAGTAACGACAAAGATATTCACGTTTGAATATCGGCTAAACCCATTTTTATTTGACAGCTTTTAATAAAAATTGGCACAAAAACTACGAAGTACTTTTATAAGCTAGAAATAATATTAAGTACCAAATTTTATAACTAATGAAGTATTAGTTATTACAAGTATATTTTCATCATTTCAAGGCGATATTTCAAGGATTACAACCCGAGTATTTCAACACTAACATGGAAACATACGATATATATATAAGTATATATATATTACAACTAGCTTATTATATTTTCTAATAGCAATATTTTTCCAAATTCTTGGATTATATATATTTTGATAACACAAGTGTTTTTCCAAAGAGTAGAGTGGTATAGGAACATGAGCATGGACATTCATAACATCATTTGGTGATCTAAATGAGATCATTCATCATTCACATTAGGTTGCGGCTAGTGTGCACGCCTTGTTTTTCAGCTCATTACATGTTCATGGTACCATCATATTGGGTTGCGGCAGCTAATTGTTCATTGGTGTTCATTTCATTTCATCACAGTTTCATCAGTTAAGGTGAGTTTTCATAGCCCCGTTTTCAATTCAACATTTTTGATTGTTTTCAAATCCCACGGGGGGAATACATTGCATCAATCATTTTAGTACGAGCCCAAGTATTCAAACACATGTACATAGCTTAAGTTACCTTGCCATGTGATAAGTCCCCTGTAACATCATGAACCGTTAATTTACCGTTAAGCGAGAGTGAGTGGATAGATCTATCGAGGGTGACGCCTCCATCCGTGGTAGTGATTACCAACAGTAAGCGGATGCATGTCATGTCTTTTACATTTGAATGTTTCGGCAGAACATTCGGGAGGGGCATAGAGTTTCATCAGTCATAGCTTCGGTGTCATGAGCTTAAGGCTATTGTACAATTTTCATGAGATTTTTATCTTGCACTTTTACTTGTGGTGGCCGTACATCATTACATTTTACAAACCTATGGAATTCACCAACATTCGTGTTGACGTTTTAGCAATGTATTTCAGGTTATTAAGGTAGCTCATGTGACATGCATTTGGACCTTCATGGAGTCGCGGAGTCGACGCGTCTCATCATTATTTCATGCACTTATGTAAACGTTTGATCTATTATGACTTGTTTTCATAAACTTGCAACACATTTTGGGGACCTCATTTTGTAAACTCTGAATTATTTCAATGATCAAATGCAGTATTTTTCAAACGACACTTTAGGTCGTTCAATGTAACTGTAACTGTGGTGCTATGACAGACACCCCCAGGTATTCCATTCCGCTGCAAGTCAGGTAAATTGGGGGTGTGACAAAAAAGCTAGGGAGAACAAATGTATTTGAAAGCAAATTAATACAAGGGAACAAACACACTATACCATTTTTAACACAACAAGTATCGATATATGTCGTAAAGCAAATAAAAAACATTAATGCTGTAAGCGAATAGTAAACATGTGACTAGGTGTCTATGAAAGAATTAAGGTAAGAATAAAGTGAAAGAAGTAAAGAAAAGTTGGAAATTAAAGACATGGAGAAGCTAGCTAAGTTAAAGCTACAAGAAAAGAATTGTTATAAAATTCTTAAAGTCACAAGTAAGTCACATAAGACAATTTCTTAGCTGAAAATAAATAATAAATAAATAATAAGACAATTTCTTGACTAGCCAAGTGCAAGTAGACACATTGGTCCTCAATAGAAAAAATGAAAACATTAATAAGACATGTAAAATCCAACTTGATAAAAATAGATATGTTGAATGATGACCATTATGATTTATGAGTAGATATCGGAAGGTGACCATCTTAACAAAAGTTACTACCCAATTACCCAATAAGTATCAGTAATATATACTGCAACTAGTAATATCAGATAGAAGAACAAATTTACCAACAATAAATTTATTTGTGCGAGGTGCGACTTGGAAAATCTTGCACACTTACTATTATCTTTGAAACTAGGAATTCAGGTTAGATACTATATAGATTTTCATGAATTAAAAAGAATTATATACACTTATTATCATGAATCGCGGCTTAACCACGTAACAAAATCTTTGTATTTTTTATTTTCTCGACTAAAAATTAGTCTATTACTCTCTCCGTCCTAAATTATAAGTGTACTTTCATATTTTACAAAGTTTAATAAAAGTGATGCCCTTACAATATTAATCAATAAAAATTCATTGTCACTCACTTAGAAGCATTTTGATTGGTTGAAATTGAAAGTGGACATTAATTTTGTAACAACAAAAAGTAGCAAATTGGACTTATATTTTGGGACGGAGGGAGTATAATACTCCAACTGAAATGCAAAAAGGCTCGATATATATGTTACAATAAAGCTTAAAAAACAAGTATCTAAATATTAGCTTGAAGAAGACAGATTCCAAATTTGGAGTTTAAATACTAACGCCATTTAGTGATCGATCCACATCCATCAACAGAAATACAAAAAGGTTCGTTATGAGTACATCAATTGAAATTCATCCACTAACGCCGTCGCCATCTAGTGATGATCATACCAACACTATCAAAACGACTTATGAACGCGCAGAAACGGACCTCCAGATTCTCATAGCTGCATCACGTAACAAGTGGGATGACGTATGCGAGCTCTTTGAAGGAAGACCGGAACTAAAGACCAAGCCGGTCGATGAGCATTTGGTGACGCCTTTAATGATAGCTGTGGCTAATAGCTCCCATGAGTTTGTCAAGCAGCTGTTGAACAATGTGGAGACCCATGATCGTGATAAGTGGTGTGGCGTGGACACCAGTGGAAACAACGCGCTCCATTATGCGGCTTACTTTGGGAATATAATTGATGCAAAACTTATGGTAGAGTGTTTGCCAGAAACGATGACAACGATTAAGAATATTCATGGCAATACGCCGGCAACATGGGCCGCAAAACTAGGTTGGAAGGATATGATTGATGAGGTCTTTGGTGAATATGCAGACACTTTCAAAATGGCTTATGAATACGCGGACACCGACCTCCGGATTTACAAAGCTGCATTACGTGACGATTGGAATGACGTATGCGGGCTCTTTGATGCAACACCGGAGCTAAAGACCAAGCCGGTTAATGAGCGTTTGGAGACGCCTTTAATGATAGCTGTGGGAACAAATCGCTCCCATGAGTTTGTCAAGCAACTGCTGAACAATGTGAAGCACGTTTCTGAAGATGATGATGAGTGGAGTGGCATGAACATCCATGGAAACAACGCGCTCCATTATGCAGCTAAGGTTGGGAATATGATTGATGCAGAACTTATGGTGCAGTGTTTGCCACCAACGATTCAACTGGTTAAGAATATCGATGGTGATACACCATACTTATTGGCCGCAAAACTAGGAAGGAAGGATATGATTGATATCCTTAGTATTTCTACAGATAATGATGGGAATTTCGTTGTTTCCTTAATTCAGGGTGGAGAAGTTGGTGCGTTTGAATTTCACTTTACTCAACTATTGAACTACAGCCTGCATTATATTGACACAAATCTTAAGTAGAACATTTTACTTTGATTTTTATGCAGATTGGGCATTGGCTTTCATCATAACTGATGATGCTCCTGACGAGATACCACCCAGTGCTTTAGAAGCATTAGCTACCAAACCAGAATCTTTTCGTAGCGGAAACGGGCTTGGATTTTGGTGTGGTCTCATTTGTCCATGTAAGTCTCTTTTTTATTTATTATACCGAGTATTTATCTTCTTCTGGTACCACTCACTCATCATCGAGTGTTCAACCACACGGGTGGATCTATATGCTTGTGCTACATGTGCCACGTACTTGCCACGTGTTCATAAGCCATGTTAGTTACAATTTTGTTTTTTCTTCAAAATTCTACTACTGTATCTTTTAATTTCTTCTTTATTTTTTGCGCTATATATGTATTTCATCATTCCACTGACGAGAACTTCAAGACCCAATAATAAAGTTAGCAAGTAATAAGCCCATTTTGTTTAAAAAAAAATGTAGCCCAAACGATTAATTATTAGTCAGATTTTTGGGTTTTTTGTATGATTAGTGGCGGATCTCGAAATTTAACTTGGGGTGTGCACTATATTTTGATAGGAAATAATAATAATAATAATAATAATAATAATAATAATAATAATAATAATAAGTTCGGCTCAAAGATTTTTCCGCCCATGTCAAGTTTAGCGGGTCGAGTTTCCTGAGAACTTTTATTTTATTTTTTATTTTTATTTTCATGTTGGAACTTTAAAGCCACGTTTTCAAGACATTTTTTTTAGTCAGCCAATAACAATTTTTGCTTTATTTCTTTTGTTCGCTTTCATTGTGTATCTTACTTGCTTTGAAAAACTAGAAATAGATACAAGCTATAATTCGTGTAAATGAATGTGTCCATAATGTAACAACATTAAATATTTATTACAAACAAATAATATTAAACTACAAATAAAAACTGCACCCAAAATTTCTAATTGATAAGTGAAGTTATTTTTTAACAAAAATAAGTGAAGTTAACTAGTCACAAACTCACAATTGATATATGCAAAAAAATAACAAGTATTAAACTATTTGGGCTAGAGAAAAGCAATTGGGCCAATGTCCAATCTTCAAACAATTCAATCAGAACATAAAATCCATTACACTGTTTGATGAATGATTAGTGCAAATTGATTCTGAATGAAAACATGTTTTTTGACAAGCATACTGAATAAATATACCTAACTACAATAAATTAACGTTATAATTTATGTGATTAATTTCTTTTTTCACTTATTAGTTTTTATAAGATATTTGATTAAATAGATTATATGTTATAACTTTTATTATTATTTTTAGACTGGTTAAATGATAGCTTTCGTTAATAATAGCAGTTCATAATATCATATAATTTGAAATATGATTGTGCTTATGTTACAAAATCAAACAAATTTTGAGTAGCATAATGTCACGGACTTGTCTCTACAAGGGTCTTCCGTGCGGCACTTAGTCTCGACTAATTCAGCCTTTCTCGAATACTCAACAATATAGACAACTAGAGAAAGCTTTAAAGAAAGGAACAAGTGAAATGGGAAATACTTTGTATTGCTTGAGAGAATTTTACAAGAGATTACAAGCGATTTGAGAGCTGTCTTCCTCAAATGAGGATGCCCTATTTATACTACAGCTATGTACAAACTAGAAGATTCTACAACTTTCTATTTGAGAGTTCTACAACCTTCCATGGGAGGAAGCTTCTAGCGTTTCTAAGAACTTCCAAGACCTTCTAATATCTTCCAAGACGTTCTTGCAACTTCCTTAGAATTCCATAGAGACTTCTAAGTAAGTCTAGAACAATCCGGAATCCCGACCAACCTCGGAAATGACTCTATCGAGGGAGCGGGTCATGACATCCTCCTCCACCTAAGCTCGCGACGTCCTCGTCGTGTATTTTTTTCATCACTGTTGTATCTCGTCCATGGCATGCCTTGAGGGGTATACTTGATTCTCGTTTGGCTTCTTCCATGGTTGATCCTTTTTCGTGCTTTGTAACATGATTTCTCCTCCTCATACATCTTTTACCTTTGCGGCAACTCTCTTGTGCACGTCGCTCGGTAAAACACTCGATGTTGCACCTCTAAACTTTGCACAGACATTTTGGGTGTCTCTTGGCGCCGCTACGTCGCTTGATATACCGCTCGTATTTTGCTTCAACTCCTTGAAGCCGGTCTCGAGTTGCATTGCAAACATCATCTTGGCTCCACTCTTTGTGCCTCTCTCCATTGTCACCATGCACACTTGACCTTTATCTAAAATGCACAATGTGTTAGTAAACGTGATGAGAATGGCTTGTACCTTATCGAAGAATTCCATCCCGAGTACGAGTTTGTAATCATCCATAGGAACGACCGATAAGTCTAACTCTCCTTCCCATTCCCCGATCTTAGCCTTCACGCCTCGTGCAACCCCTCTAATTGGTTTGGCATCTCCGTTTGCAGCTTTGATCCATCCACTATCCTCCATTGTCTTAAGCCCAAGTCTCTTAGATTCATCTACCGAGATAAAGTTATGAGTTGCTCCTGTATCGACCCAGGCTCTTGCACACAAATCGAAGTCCATTGGCCTCTGCCTTTGACTTTGTCCTTGGTTTACCCTTGGTCTCTACCATAGGTGCTCGTTGTCTCTTAGCATCTATCTTAGACGACATCACTCTCACTTTGTTTTTCGCCTCAACTGTGGGCAACTCCTTCCATGCATTAATGGCATTGAGGATTCGCAATGATCCCAAGTGTGCATCCTCTTCCTCACACGGACTCTCTTCCGTATTTGCCATCATAGCTTGGAGACTCATTTTCTTAGGACAATCTCGCGCTTTATGTGGTCCATCACACATGAAACACTTTATACTCTCATATGGTATTTTCTCTTTTCGTTGCGATCTTCGTGCTCCATCATCCCAATCTCGGACTTGTTTCTCTCCCCCACCTAGCTCATCGCCACTATATTCATTTGTGGGTTTGAGCGACCTCCGCTCACCAAGGTCAATAAGTGCCTCTGCATGCGCAATAGCCGTAGCAAGGTCTTGGACTCTTCGTCTCTCCAACTCTGTCTTGGCCCATCCTTGTAAACCATCAAGAAAATAGAAGAGAGAGTCTTGCTCAGAAAGATCCGGAATCTCGAGTACAAGAGTAGTGAATTCTTTGACATACTCCTGGATCGTCCCGGAATGCGTAAGTTTGCGAAGTCGACTCTTTGCTTCGTGCTTAGCATTCTCCGGATAAAATTGCTTCTTCAAGTCTTGAACAAAATCGGCCCAAGTATTGATGGTACACGTACCTCGTTCGATATCTCCATATCGACGTCGCCACCATAACGCCGCAGTGTCCTTTAAGTAATGCGTCGCCGTCTTGATCTTTGATGCATCGTCAACTATGTTGACACCCTCCATGTATTGCTCCATCTCCCACAAGAAATCATCAACCGCCCTAGCCTCTCGCTTTCCCATGAACGGTGATGGTTTAGGGACCTCCAACTTTGAAGCAATGTTGTTAGTGTTACCTCCTCCACTAGCCATCGATCGCTTGCACAATACCATATCCGTTTGCAAGCCTTCAATGGTTTGATGAATCGCGGAGATCTCTTCTCCAACCTCTTTCCGCAACTTCATGATCTCACCCATGAACATATCTCTTAAGTCATGGATCTCACGTCTCAAGTCGCCGCTAAGAGTATTGATGACCACCCTAAAGTCATCCCTCATGCCCCTGAACTCGGAGTCTAGACCTACCAAGCCCTCAACTTGGTTCTTCAACTTCGTCATGGATGTCTCGACACCCTCCATCCTTTTGGCCAAACTTGCTACCGTGTCTCTAGACGCACCTCTACTCCTTTTGTCTCCTTGGCGAGACTCTTCCCGACCACGGTTCTCATCAATCACAACACCATTTCTACCACCCATATTCTTGTTACCTTCGTTCGCCATCTCCTTGAATCAACCTAGCTCTGATACCACTTGTCACGGACTTGTCTCTACAAGGGTCTTCCGTGCGGCACTTAGTCTCGACTAAGTCAGCCTTTCTCGAATACTCAACAATATAGACAACTAGAGAAAGCTTTAAAGAAAGGAACAAGTGAAATGGGAAATACTTTGTATTGCTTGAGAGAACTTTACAAGAGATTACAAGTGATTTGAGAGGTGTCTTCCTCAAATGAGGATGCCCTATTTATACTACAACTATGTACAAACTAGAAGATTCTACAACTTTCTATTTGAGAGTTCTACAACCTTCCATGGGAGGAAGCTTCTAGCGTTTCTAAGAACTTCCAAGACCTTCTAATATCTTCCAAGACGTTCTTGCAACTTCCTTAGAATCCCATAGAGACTTCTAAGTAAGTCTAGAACAATCCGGAATCCCGACCAACCTCGGAAATGACTCTATCGAGCGAGCGGGTCATGACAATAAGCATCAGATTAAAATATCACGCTAGAAGAGCATGCTAAGAAATCAAGATGATAAATATAGATTGATAAGTTATTGCATATAAAAAAAATACACTCATGAGCATATACGGAGTAGTATTTTAATGCAACAAATAAAATAAGAGTATATAATTACAATGTTTTGAAAACCGGGTTCAAAATCGACCCGGTCGAGTCACCGGGTCAACCGGTTCGACCGCCGGGTCAACCCGGTTTTCAATTTATTATTTTTTTGACCGGGTCAACCGGTTCGACCGCCGGGTTGACCCGGGTTTTTATTAAAAATTTTTTGAAAAAATGAAACCCGACCGGGTTTCGAGAATCGAGTTGACCCGGGTCACTCAAAACCCGGCGGGTCAAACCGGTTAACCCGGTTTTAGAAACCCGGGTTGTTTTGACCCGTTTTTTCGGCCGGAACCGGTTGAACCGGTTAATCCGGCCGGGTCGACCCGGGTTTGAATACCTTGTATAATTATCTAAAAAGTGGGACACTACTAAAGGAGTAATGTATACTTCGGTTACTGAACCATTTAGGAACCAATTTATTCTTGGCCATTCAAAGCCTAGTGGGATGATTCATTGGGATAGTATTTTTTATCAAACAACATAGGTGCTGACCGATTAGGATTTCAATGCTGAGGGAGGCTAATTAAGTGGCTATCAAACAGCCCCTAGTCTTTTACGTTATCATCCTCTTTTTCTTCTTCAACTGACGCCAAAACTACAAAACTACACTGGGTCTTCTTCAGTTCTTCTACTTCTTTTTCTTTTGTTTTGAACAATGGTAACTTAGATTAAGGTATGTACTCATATTTTTTCAGTGTTTTAAAGGGTACGCACTCACAAAATATACAGTGTATCTTGTAGTTACTTTCGTAAAAATTAATTTTTTTCACACTACTAGAAATTTACACAAAGTATGCACGTGCATATCATGTGCTCAAGCTAGATCCGCCCCTGTTTATGATGATTCAATGCACAAATATGTAAAGCACAAGCAAAACAATAACAAATTAAAGATATTTTTTGGACAAGTGCTAGTCATATTGTTGTGCTTGTTTGGTAACCACATTATTATGTGATGAAGCACCTATAAACCATGAAATACTTCAGAGACAATTCGTTCAAAGGCGATCTAAGTAACTTTGGCAACTTGTATATGCTATGTAATATCACTTTTTACTATCATATCACTGTTCACCCATATACCATATTAGCTAGCTAGTAAACAGGGATGGCCATATTTTTACGTTAAAAGAGGCCTACCTATACTATGTAATTGTAGAGACAAACACTATATATGTTTACATGCAAGTAATTATAATTAGAGCATCTAGAAGAAAGACTTTTTTGGCCCAAAAAGCCATTAAAAAGCTTTTCGCTTTTTGATGAATAACTTTGAATCCTCAAGTGGTGAATGACTTGAGAATTTACCTTCTAACACCATTGTTAATTTATACTAGTAACAGAAATTGTACTGAAAAAGCTTTTATCGATTGAGGTCTAAATTTGTACTGATCCCAAGTTGGTACTGGACAAATTATTAATTTTATCGAAGTTATTAATTTATCGAGTATAAATTTATAGAGGTTGTACTGTATTTTGGGTTGCATATTTAGATGTGCAAACCAAATGTTACGTGGTTGTAAAAATAATCTCAAAGTCAACGTATAAACTTGACTAGAAAAAAATAGTTGATTTTACACGTTTATTTTTTACACTTTTTATATAGGTGTGTAAAATTTTATCAATTTATAAACATTTAATGATGTGTATAAATGTGAAACCCCCACCCCGCAAAAAAAAAAAAAAAAAAAAATCCCGCCAAATTTTTTTTCCCCGCCAAATTTTTTAGTGCATCACAGTTATAAAGTTACTGCATCACAGTTTTAAATTTTAGTGCATTAAGGTTATAAGTTACTGCAGCATAGTTGATGCACTAAACTATTAACTATGATGCAGTAACTTATAATAAAGATGCACCAAAACTTAAAAAAGAATCGTATTTTAATTTTGATGCAGTTACATACATATATGATGCAGAAAACTTATGATAATGCAATTTCTTATAACTATAATGCAGTAACTTTATAACCATGATGCAGTAACATTAAAACCATGAATGCAGTAACCGTGATGCAGTAAAATCATAATTGTGATGCAGTAAACGTGATTCACTAACTTTATAACCGTGATGCAGTAAATTTATAACAGTGATGCACTAAAAAATTTTGGCGGGAAAAAAATTTTTTTTGCCTAATTTTTTTTTTGCGGGAATTTTTTTTTTTCGGGGGGGTGGGGGTGACACGTGTCATATGATGTGGCATGGGGGTGACACATGTCACTCCCACAATCCTTCCTACACTTTTTATTATAAGTGACTTTTTAGAATAACCCCACCCTATATATATATATATATATATATATATATATATATATATATATATATACACACACACACACACCATGTCCAAATATTTAGTTTTAGAAGTCTTCCTCAGTTTTAACAAAAAGCACATGAATGGTAGGATGGTGGTGGTTCGGAGTTGATGTTGTTTCATATCGTTTAGCTATACAGGAGCCTCATGTATGATGGACTGATTTACATCTTGTCTAGGGTGATGCCAATCTCCTAAAGATGTTTCATATAGTAAGTTTTTGTATTCAGAAATGAGCGGGAGCACAACTTGTGTTTAAACTCTCATCTAACTTTATATAATTTTATTATGTTTCAATAATAAAATTTGGTTGTATAATAAAAAATAACAACAACAACAACAACAACAACAACAACAACAACAATAATAATAATAATAATAATAATAATAATAATAATAATAAATCTCACTTAACATAGCATCTAAGGTCAACTGTGTTTTTAAGTGTGAAGAAATTTAAAAAGTGTCCACACTTAGGCATTGAGGTTATTTGTAACATCAAAAAATTTCATATTTCCCCAAAATGTGGAGAATTTGGTTGTTACAAAAAAAAGTGTGGAGAAATCTTATAATTCTTCACACTTAAAAGTTTTTTTTTTTTTTTTTTTTTTTTTTTTTTTTTTTTTTTTTCACACAGTTATGATTGTGGAAAATCTAATATTATACAATTTTTGTGGGTGGGGTGACATGTGTCATATGATGTGGCATGGGGGAATCCTTCCTACACTTTTTATTATAAGGGATTTTTTATTTTAACCCATATATATATATATATATATATATATATATATATATATATATATATATATATATATATATATATATATATATATATATATATAAAATAACGATACTTACACTACATTAAAACTAAACATGATTTCTAACACAAAATTTTTGGACATGGTACATATCAACAAAAATGGTATATTTTGTGATATTTAATACAACATTTAGAAACATGACTTATTACACAAATTTATAAGCATGACACATTTCATAAAAACTAGATATTTTACGAGAAAAAATTCATGTAACCAGTACCCACCCTAGGTCCGCCCGTAACTATGCATATGTATCTTAAGTTTTTTCTTTAAATATGGTTCTCAAATATTAGTTAGGGACACTAGTAAGTTTATATTTTTTTGAATCATTGTGTTTCTTTAACTTATTGATGCAAGGGATGCCTATTGTTGGAAGCAAAATTCTAATAGGCCTGAGACAACGAATTTCTCAACTTACGCATATCATCAGGTAAAAAGGGGGTGATAATTTGTTTATTTCCATAAATTAAGCAATATACAAAAAGCAGTTAAAATGAGTAATCCCAAACACCCGATGACTATATAGTTTTCAATTTAATTATGCTTGAATTTTCATAAACTAATTAGCTTGTGTATTGACCAGATCATTCAACAGCGTGTTACTCCAACCTTTTACGTATGTCAAAAGATGGGTAAGTTGAAGCATTTATTATCATATTATTGTATACTGCCATTGCATGGCGCAGGTCCTGTCCTATAGTTTATATCTTAATTCTTGATCATGTAATATGTATTATTGTAGCTCCAGCAAATCCAAGAAATCGAAAGAAAAAATCTACCGAGCCAAAAGATTGTTTTAGAAATATGCAAAAAGATAGAGAAGAATCCGAAAGATGCTAAGAAATATTTTGAACTTGCAATAGCTACAGCAGTCAAATATGAGACTGTCGAGCTCATCGAGGAGTGCATATTAGCCTATCCAAGCTTAATCTGGTATGAATTTGACGGGTATAACTTGTTCCATTTGGCAATCAAAGAGCGTCAAGTAGAAGTATACAATCTTGTGTACCAAATGTCTGGACACAAGGCGTTTGCAGCAAGTGAGCTTCATGGAGAAAAAAAGGAGAATGCTTTACATATTGCTGCAAAGTTGGCCCCATCTCATCGACTAAGTACTATAACTGGTGCAGCTTTGCAGTTGCAGAGTGAACTTCGATGGTACAAGGTGATTAAACTAATACCATTTAAGAGGCAGCAAAATCCTGGCACGTTTTATATTGTAATCAGTAGTGCAGTTTGCTTTTCCACTTAACAGATAACATGCATTGTTATATGCAGGAAGTTGAGACTTTTGTGGAGACTGAGCATGTAAAAGCTTTAAACAAAGATGGAAAAACCCCTTGGATGGTTTTCACAGAAGCACATAAAGACTTACTTAAAGAGGGCCAACAGTGGATGAAAGATACGGCAACTTCATGTACAGTTGTAGCAGCACTCATAGTGACAATTACATTCGCAGCTGCGATCACGGTCCCTGGTGGAAATAAAGATGATGGGAAACCTGTATTCCTAAATGAAAGGGCATTTATGCTTTTCATGATATCAGACGCCTTTGCATTATTTTCATCATCAACTTCATTGTTGATGTTTTTAGGAATACTTACTTCACGCTATGCAGAAATGGACTTCCTTCACGCCTTGCCAAAGAGATT
The DNA here is from genome assembly GCA_030686995.1 of Artemisia argyi. Classification (NCBI taxonomy): domain Eukaryota; kingdom Viridiplantae; phylum Streptophyta; class Magnoliopsida; order Asterales; family Asteraceae; genus Artemisia; species Artemisia argyi. The sequence goes on along the minus strand of CM060695.1, from coordinate 1,189,868 downwards.
AACGATTGGGCTTGTATCCTTATTCTTGTCAATAGCGGCTACCATGATAGCATTTGGTGCAACTCTTGCACTTTTGCTTCGTGATAAAGTTACATGGATTGCAGCTCCAGTTGTTCTGATAACAAGTATTCCTGTGGGTTTGTTTGGCTTTCTGCAATTTCGTCTACTCGTTGAGATAGTCTGGTCCACTTACGGACCAAGCATTTTTCGCAAACGGAGCAGTCGAATAATTTATTAAGCAAGTGTCAACTTGTGTATGTCTTTGTAAGAATAGATGTTGCCAAGCTTTTTAGCCTAAATAGTTCTGACGTTTTCTTTTGAAGTGTTATTTGTGTTTGAAATAATTTGTACTATGTACCTTCATGTGCTGCTAAAAGGTAACTACACAGTTTCAGTTGTTGAACAATCAGTAAATTTAAATGTTTGTAATTTTTGTGACAAGAAAAGTAAGTATTTATATTCCAGTGAGCAGGAAGCCAGGAACTGAACCACATGGATACCAACATTGTGTATGCTTATAACTTTATAAGAGAAAGAAAAATGTACACTAAAAGCAAATAAATAGAATACTGGGTGGTTTTTTTAGCAACAAAAACTTTGAAATCAAAACGGACAAAAAGGGATGTTATGATTTGATTGGCCCAAACGTTATATCAACATAAACAAAATGTGGGCTCATTCAAAGTTTGATTTGAAGGGCTTTTAGAAAGGCCCACTTCGAGTAATATTGAGTATGTGAATCCCCGACATGTATTCTTAAGAAGCATATGCAAAGATATATAGGATACGAAACAAAAGATTACTCAATGAATCTAATCTATGTTCTTGGTTGCTTCTTGTTGTTGTTTTTGTTTCTAAGACAAAAGATTACATTCTGGTCATCAGGTATCACAATGACATGCATCATCAATTAGGTTGTGCCTATTTGTTTCTTTTACACAGGTTTATTGACATTATGCTTCAGAAATATGTATGAATAAAGAAAATGTTTGTTTGATATTGGTTTTTGATCAACTGGATACTAGGATTTATCTACACACCTGCATTTACAATGTCATAGTTGCCTATTAAGGTTTGATGCTTTGATTACGAATAACAGTATAGTGTACATTGATGTCACGGACGGACCCACTTGGGAGCCGGGTGTGGCCCAATTTTGAGTCACGAAACGTAATTTGTTCTCAAAAAGTGTCGTTTTTTAATACGTGCAACCCCCAATAATATTTTTTGCTACTTTATTTCTTTATAGTGGAACTTGAGTTTAACCCCAAAATACTATATGGTGCAAATTTTAGTACTTATAATAGAAACAAGTTATAGAAGAATTTCGAAAAAATTTGTGCAACACCAATTTCAAAATCCTGGGTCCGTCCCTGTTGATGTCGTGTGGTGCATGCCACTTGTTTGATAAAATGTCAAGCCTACACATATTATCTTCATAATATTCTATGTTGGTGTAACATGATCTTGTAATTTGTAGACCACAGTAGATGTTTATATGTTGTAAACGACACTATCTGAGTGATGCAAACATGTTTACTATGAGGAGGATGTGGCTTTGATCATGCGCTATAGAAAATGTGTTTGTATTAGCAGCGACTTTTATGTAGTGCCTTTTAATTAACGAATATTGATGTTGCTTTGTAAAGCACCACCCGTTTATTTAAATTTTGGGATGAATAAAAGTTGTCGTTGCACAAGTTGTGTTCTTTTGACCATTTATTCACTTGACACGAAATAGGTTCTAAATTGGTATTGAATTGTGAAGTCAAATTATGTCACTGCACAAGTTCTCTAAACAATTTAATCATTATCTGTGTTATTAATCCACATCAATAAATTGTAAAAACAAATATCAACATATTTGATACTAATTAAGTAATCAATTGTTGAAATTGATAAATCCAATAATCAAGTAATTTCCCATTCCAATGCATAACATAAACAAACAAAAGAAACGTTATTCTCATGTCGATTCTATGATTGTACCAAACATATGACTAAATCCTTTTTTAACATATTCATTCTTTTTCTCTGTGATTCCATTCTCGGGCTCATTTCCATTCCGTGTCATTCATTCATACGAAACGTCCCCTTATACCTTTTTCATTAGGGGTTAAAGAACACACAACCATTCTCCCAAACTGAATATTTGTTTGATGCATTATATTTGTTCAACGAGTTCACAAACTGAATATATAATCAATACTTGTAGTTAGTACAAGAAAAAAGTGAATGATTACGCCCTGTACAAATTCATTGTCTGCGGCAAATTACTTGCAGTTAACACGCACAAAAAAGACCTATTTCGGTATATAGGCAACCACGATTCTTCAAATTTCCCATGGATCCTTTTAGCTTTTTACGTATATATATATATATATATATATATATATATATATATATATATATATATATATATATATATATATACCTTAATAACATGATAAACTTTGCTATCATCTTGAGACATACATTGGCGCAAATTGACATATACTGTAGTTAAACACCAACTTAATTAACTTAGACTGCAAATTATTAGTGCATGTCTTAGAAACTAGCTAAATTATGTTTGGTTAGTTAATTTATTTGTGTGTGAAAGGTATGTATTGTACTTAAGAGAAAAGTTCAATACAAAACAACATTTATCTAAAGATCAAATAATGCGATCCTAGCCCTTCATTTCTTTTTCATCCGACGGATACATTTATTTACATCACATCTTGTTAAATTGGTTGTGGGGGTAGTTTCGTAAATCATCATATTATATTACATATACATGCAAACATACACTCTCTCTCTCTCTCTCTCACCAAACATTCATCTTCATCATCAGATCTTAACTTTTCAAACCCAATAATAACAAATCTTTGCTATATAATTTAATTTTTTGTGGTTTGGTGACGGTGATTTGCTGGAGAATCCACAGATCTACAACGCGACATCGATGATGTGGCGGTGGTTTGGTGACGATGATTAGCCGGAGTTGAAGATGCGTTCCCTGTTATTGTTGATGATGATTTTCTAGAGGGAGATTATGGTTTCGAAGAACTTGCCACCGATGTTGAGCTTGATGCGTTCCCTGTTATTGTTATTTGAATTATCATTTTCCATTAAGCTTATTAGAGATTTGTTTGAATTGATACAAAGGGGAAATGGATTTATATTTGGGTGGTGCTTAGGAATAGCATGAGATAATATACGAAGTGATTGGACAGGAGATGGATTTATATTTGGGAAATGGATTTATATTTGTAAAAAGTGATTGGACAAGGAGATGGTTGTATGAGCTGATTTTTTTTTTTTAAAGTAATTGATACAAAGGGGAAATGAGTTTTTTAATATATGTAATTGGATTGGATAGTGGAGATGGTTGTGTGTACGATAATTAAAAAAGGAAGAGCTCATAGACTTTATCTTTTACAAGAATCAGACAGACGTATCGAAGAGTTTATCGCTGACGTTCAGCTTAATCGGTGATTTACACACGAATCCCATGTGATTCTTTAATGAATTTTTTGTGATTTATACAGAATCCCATTGGATTTATACAAAATCCCATGAGATTTATACACAATGGGTTTAAATCCGGCCACAACAGGTCCGACCACCAACAAATCTGACGACAATAGATCTGGCGGCGACAAGAACAAACACCGTGGTCACCATAAGGGCGTCTCTTCCAAGTTATATAGTTCCGATCTGGCAGTGACAATAAGAGACCGGAACAACGTGACAGGGATCAAACCGGAAGAATAGTTCTGATCTAAAGATGAGTAAAGTCCGAGGGATTCACAATAAATCCTTTGTGATTTCATACAGAATCCCATGTGATTCACAATGAATTAATACATAATCCCATGGGATTCACAATGAATCTCATGTGATTCACAATAAATCCCTTGTGATTTCATACAGAATCCCATGGGATTCACAATGAATCCCTTGTGATTTCATACAGAATCCCATGGGATTCACAATGAATCCCATGGGATTCATACAGAATCTCATGGGATTCACAATGAATCCCATGGGATGCACCAAAGAATCCCATGGGATTCATATTGAATCCTTTGTGATTTATCGTCTTTTTACGAATCCCGTGGGATTTTTCTCGACTGAAATTTTGAAAAAAAAATCGTCTTTTTACGAATCCCATATGATTTTTACGAATCCCATGGGATTTTCCTGGACGGAAATTTTGAAAAAAAAATCATCTTTTTACGAATCCTGTGTGATTTCTTTACGAATCCCGTGGGATTTTTCTGGACGAAAATTTTGAAAAAAAAATCGTCTTTTTATGAATCCCATGGGATGCACCAAAAAATCCCATGGGATTCATACTAAATCCTTTGTGATTTATCGTCTTTTTACGAATCCCATGGGATTTTTCTGGACGGAAATCTTGAATAAAAATCGTATTTTTAAGAATCCCATGGGATTTTTACGAATCCCATGGGATTTTTCTGGACGGAAATTTTGAAAAAAAATCGTCTTTTTACGAATCCCATGGGATTTTTACGAATCCCGAGAGATTTTTCTGGACGGAAATTTTGAAAGAAAAAATCGTCTTTTCAGGAATCCCATGGGATTTTTACGAATCCCATGGGATTTTTACGAATCCCGTGGGATTTTTCTGGATGGAAATTTTGAAAAAGAAATCGTCCTTTTACGAATCCCATGGGATTTTTTACGAATCCCGTGAGATTTTTCTGGACGGAAATTTTGAAAAAAAAAATCGTCTTTTTACGAATCCCATGGTATTTTTACAAATCCCGTGGGATTTTTCTAGACGGAAATTTTGAAAAAAAATCGTCTTTTTACGAATCCCATGGGATTTTTTACGAATCCTGTGGGATTTTTCTGGACGAAATTTTGAAAAAAAAGTTTGTCGAAAGTATATAACAATGCATACATATAGAAAGATAATTTTTTTCTCGTCGCGATGGTGTATTTTTCGTAGCTTGAAGATTTACCGTTTGCAAGATATGTTGTTTTTAAAAAAAATGTGGAAAGTGGGTTTTTATATTAAATGAGCTAAAAAGTCAATTTTGCCCTCCCTTTGTTATTTTTTTATTTGATCTTAGCCATTAAATGAAAGGTGGATGGATGGTTGAGATTGGCTTATTTGTTTTTTTAAGTAATACTTGTTTTGCATAGATCTCACCTCAACAGCTAATAAGCATTTGAATTTCAAAGCTATACAATTTCAAATCCATGTATTTCAAGTGATTTCTCGTACACTATACAGGCACTTATAAAAAATGACTTACGTACCCGCGGATACCACCTAGTGATCGATCCACATACATCAACTGAAATACAAAAAGGTTCGTTATGAGTACATCAATTGAAATACATCAACTAACGCCATCTACATCTAGTGATGATCATACAGACACTATCAAAACGATTTATGAACACGCAGAAACCGACTTCCAGATTGAAATAGCTGCATTACGTAACAAGTGGGATGACGTATGCGAGCTCTTTGAAAGAAGACCGGAACTAAAGACCAAGCCGGTTACTCGGCATTTGGAGACGCCTTTAATGATAGCTGTGGGAAGGCAGTCCCATGAGTTTGTCAAGCAGCTGTTGAACAATGTGGAGACCCATGATCGTGATAAGTGGTGTGGCGTGGACGACATTGGAAACAACGCGCTCCATTATGCGGCTCAGGCTGGGAATATAATTGATGCAAAACTTATGCTGCAGTGTTTGCCAGACACGATGACAACGATTAAGAATATTCATGGCGATACGCCGGCAACAGTGGCCGCAAAACTAGGTAGGAAGGATATGATTGATGAGGTCTTTAATCAATATCCAGACACTATCAAAATTACGACTTATGAATACGCAGAAACCGACCTCCGGATTTACAAAGCTGCATTACGTGACGATTGGAATGACGTACGCGGGCTCTTTGAAGCCACACCGGAACTAAAGACAAAGCCGGTGAATGAGCGTTTGGAGACGCCTTTAATGATAGCTGTGGGAACGAATAGCTCCCATGAGTTTGTCAAGCAACTGTTGAACAATGTGGACAGCGGCCGGTATCTTCTTTATCATGCTGATGAGTGGTGTGGCGTGAACATCCATGGAAACAACGCGCTCCATTATGCGGTTAAGGTTGGGAATGTGACTGATGCAAAACATATGCAGCGGCGTTTGCCAGTAATGCAAACGGTTAAGAATATCGATGGTGATACACCATACTTAATGGCCGCAAAACTAGGAAGGAAGGATATGATTGGTATCCTTGGAGTTGGAGGTTTTATAGATTTGGGGAATTTCGTTGTTTCCACAATTCAGGGTGGAGAAATTTGTGCGTTTGAATTTCACTTTACTCAACTATTGAACTACAGCCTGCATTATATTGACTCAAATCTTTAGTTGAAAATTTATTTACTTTGATTATTATGCAGATTTCGCATTGCGTTGCATAACTGATTATGTTCCTGACGAGAGAACACCCAATGCTTTAGAAGCATTAGCTACCAAACCAGAATATTTTCGTAGCGGGCTTGGATTTTGGTGTGGTCTCATTTGTCCATGTAAGTCTCTTTTTTATTTATTATACCGAGTATTTATCTTCTTCTGGTACCACTCACTCATCATCGAGTGTTCAACGACACGGGTGGATCTATATGCCTGTGCTACATGTGCCACGTACTTGCCACGTGTCCATAAGCCATGTTAGTTACAATTTTGTTTTTTCTTCAAAATTCTATTCTTTTAATTTCTTCTTTATTTTTTGCGCTATATATGTATTTCACCATTATACTAACGAGAACTCCAAGACCCAATAATAGAGTAAAGCATGTAATAAGCCCATTTTATTTTAAATAAAAAATAAATGAATGACTAAAGGTGCGTTTGGTATGTCGCCATCAATCACAATAGGAATGATTTTTATAGTAGTGGTGGGCCCTTCGGTATGAAAGATTCATACCTTACTCTTTTGAGGTATATAGAGTATGGATGATTTCTATCATTCGTTACCATAGTTGTGGCCCCTCTCATTTTAAACAAACACATTTAATCACTTTCATAGTGATAGTGTCATTACCATAGGCGGATACCAAACGCACCCTAATTATTAGTCAGATTTTGGTGGTCTTTTGTAATTAATGGCGGATCTAAAAAATTTAATTTAGGGTATACACTATATTTTGATAAAAAAAAAAAAAAAAAAAAAAAAAAAAAAAAGATTGTTCGGCTCAAAGATTTTTCTACCCGTGTCAAATTTAACGGGTCGGGTTTTCTGAGAATTTTTTCTTTCTTTTTTTAATTTTTAGGTTGGAACTTTAAAGCCAGGTTTTCGAGACATTTTTTTAATCAACTAATAACGATTTTCACTTTATTTCTTTTGTTGACAACTTATTATTGTTTGCTTTTATTGTTTATTTTACTTGCCTTGAAAAACTAAAAATAGATACAAACAAATGAATTTGTGTAAATGAATGTGTCCATAATGTAACAACATTAAATATTTATTACAAACAAATGATATTAAACTCCAAATAAAAACTGCACCCAAAATTCCTAATTGATAAGTGAAGTTAATTTTTAACAAAAATAAGTGAGGTTAACTAGTCACAAACTCACAATTGATATATGACAAATAAATAACGAGTATTAAACTATTTGGGCTAGAGAAAAGCAATTGGGCCAATGTCCAATCTTCAAACAATTCAATCATAATATTAAATCCATTAGACTATTTGACCTACTTATTTTCTTTTAGTCTTTTACATTATCATCTCTCCTCCTTCAACTGACGCCAAAACTACTAAACTACAGCGAGTCTTCTTCAGTTCTTCTACTCCTTTTTCTTTTGTTTTGAACAATGGTAACTTAGATTAAGGTATGCACTCATATTTTTTCAGTGTTTTAAAGGGTATGCGCTCACAAAATATACGGTGTATCTTGTAGTTACTTTCGTAAAAATCAATTTTTTTCACACTACTAGAAATTTACACATAGTATGCACGTGCAAACCGTGTGCTCAAGCTAGATCCGCCCTTATGATGATTCAATGCACAAATATGTAAAGCACAAGCAAAACAATAACAAATTAAAGATATTTTTTTGAACAAGTGCTAGTCATATTGTTGTGCTTGTTTGGTAACCACATTATTATGTGATGAAGCACCTATAAACCATGAAATACTGCAGAGACAATTCGTTCAAAGGCGATCTAAGTAACTTTGGCAACTTGTATATGCTATGTAATATCACTTTTTACTATCATATCACTGTTCAACCATATTAGCTAGCTAGTAAACAGGGACGGCCATATATTTACGTTAAAACAGGCCTACCTATACTATGTAATGGTAGCGACAAACACTATATATGTTAACATAAAATATGTTACATCGTAACTTACATGCTAGTAATTATAATTAGAGCATCTACAGTAGGAAGTAGAAGAAATACTTTTTTTGCCCCAAAAAGTCATTAAAAAGCTTTTGGCCTTTTGATCAATAACTTAGAATCCTCAAGTGGTGAATGACTTGAGAATTTACCTTCTAACACCATTGTTAATTTATAACAGAAATTGTACTGAAAAAGCTTTTACATATGAGTTAGGTGGATTATAAAATAATTTTTTTCTTACAAGTTAATGAATTATTAAATCTTACAATTTGTGCACCTGCTTAAGTTTAATGAGGAAGTGTTCCCAAGCATTACAACGAACATCATAATATATTAGTAGGATAATTTACGTAAATTTAAACAAAATAATACGAATAGTACATGAAGTAGTTTGTAATTTTTAAAAACCTAAAAGGTACAGTAATTAACAGTAAAGCGTAAAAGATATATGTAGTTCTAAAAACAAAGAATAAAATTTTTTAAAAAATATGGTTGGTAGGTATCAACCATGGAACAACACCTTCTTCCAAGAATGATTTTGTTTAAAATGCAATTCTTTATTTCAAAACTTTTTGTTTAAATGTTAAAACTATAATTTAAATATTTCTATTCATTAAACAATAACCTTTCTCAAAATTTATTAAACAAAAATACATTTTTGCTATAAAAAAAGGATCGTTTAATTTGCTAATAATTTTGTTTTCACATTTCATACCGGAAAAGCTTTATCATTTGACGCATCTAGAATAAGAAGAGTTAACTGATATAGAACGAATCAATTGGTAATCTCTAACACGCATGTTGTCGAAGTTCGAGTGCTAGATCGAGGTTTTAACGATCGAACTTCGGATTGTTGTCGAGGTATTTTCCAACAACGCACACACCCATTTTTAGTGTTACACCGTATCCTATACTCCTATAGCTAGCTATCTAGCAAGGTATTTTGGGTTCACTTGTGTAGATGCGCAAACCCAATCTCACGCTGTTATAAAAACAATCTCAAAGTTGTATAAACTTGGTGTGCTAATTCATGCATTACCAACAGTTATAGGATGAAAACTCAATTGAGCTTATATGCTACGTTTAGTGAGAGATTTTATTTATTTATTTATTTATTTATCCGTATGGATCTTAGCAACACCTTTAGGAGAGATCGGCATCACCCTAGACAATATATATCAATCCCTCATGTAACATGAGGCTCCTGTAGAATTAAACGATGTGAAACGACATCAACTCCGAACCAGGACTAATAGCTACCAGCTGGGGCTTTTGTTAAAACTGAACCGACTTCTAACACTAAATATTTGGACATGGTGTATATATATATATATATATATATATATATATATATATATATATATATATATATATATATATATATATATATATATATATATATATATATATAAATCAAATATTTTACACTACATTAAAACTAAACATAATTTCTAACACAAATTTTTTGGACATGGTACATATCAACTGATATTTACTATATTTAACACTACATTAAGAAACATGACACTGATAACACAAATTTATAGGCATGGCGCATTTCAAAACAAACTAGATATTCTATGATATTTTGCACTACACGAGAAAAAAAATTCATGTGATTCTCAAAAACACTAATAACCATCCTAGGTCCACCCCTCTCAACCTCAAAAAAACTATGCATACATATCTTAAGTTTTTTCTATAAATTACGCATTCGATGACTCTCAAATATTAATTAGGGATACTACTAGTTTATATGTTTTAAATCATTGTGTTTCTTTAACTGATTGATGCAAGGGATGCCTAACCGTTGAAAAATTCCGACAGGCCCGATACAACGAATTTGTCAACTTACACGTCGAATTTGTCAACTTACACACATCATCAGGTAAAAAGGGGTTGATAAGTTGTTTATTTCCATAAATTAAGCAATATACAAAAAGCAGTTAAAATGAGTAATCCCAAATCCCAAACACCCCATAACTATATTGTTTTCAATTTAATTATGCGTGAATTTCCATAAACTAATTTGCTTGTATTGACCAGATCATTCAACAGCGTGCTACTCCTACCTTTTGCGTACATCAAAACATGTGTAAGTTGAAGCATTATTATCATATTATTGTATACTGCCGTTGCATAGCGCGGGTACTATCTTATAGTTTATCTTAATTCTTGATCATGTAATATGTATTATTGTAGCTCCAAGAAATCAAAAGAAAAAATCTACCGAGCCAAAAGCTTGTATTAGATATATGCAATAAGATAGAGAAGAATCCGGAAAATGCTAAGAAATATTTTGAACCTGCAATAGCTACGGCAGTCAAATATGGGACTGTTGAGCTCATCGAGGAGTGCATATTAGCCTACCCAGGCTTAATCTGGTATGAATTAGACAAGTATAACTTGTTCCATTTAGCCATCAAAGAGCGTCAAGTACAAGTATACAATCTCGTGTACCAAATGTCCGGACACAAAGCGTTTGCAGCAAGTGAGCTTCATGGAGATGAGAATGCTTTACATATTGCTGCAAAGTTGGCTCCATCTCATCGTCTAAGTACTATAACTAGTGCAGCTTTGCAGTTGCAAAGTGAACTTCAATGGTACAAGGTGATTATACTAATACCATTTACACATGGGTGACAACCGTTGTTGTCCCTTAAAAGAGTTTTAAGGGGAACAAAATCCTGACCATCTATGTTTTATATTGTATGTAGTAAGTAGTGCACTTTGCTTTTCCTCTTACCAAATAACACGCATTTATATGTAGGAAGTTGAGACTTTTGTCGAGCCCGAGCATGTAAAAGCTTTAAACAAAGATGGAAAAACCCCTTGGATGGTTTTCACGCATGAACATGAAGCCTTACGTAAAGAGGGCCAACAGTGGATGAAAGACACGGGAACTTCATGTACCGTTGTAGCAGCACTCATAGTTACAATTACATTCGCAGCTGCGATCACGGTCCCTGGTGGAAATAAAGATGAAGGGAAACCTGTATTCCTAGATGAAAGAGCGTTTATACTTTTTATGATATCAAACGCCTTTGCATTATTTTCATCATCTACTTCATTGTTGATGTTTTTAGGAATACTTACTTCACGCTATTCAGAAATTGACTTCCTTCACGCCTTGCCAAAGAGATTGACGATTGGACTTGTGTCCTTATTCTTGTCAATAACGGCTACTATGATAGCATTTGGTGCAACTCTTGTACTTTTGCTTCAAGATAAAGTGACATGGATTGCAGCTCCAGTTGTTATGATGACAAGCATTCCTGTGGCTTTGTATGCCTTGCTGCAATTTCCTCTACTCGTTGAGATAGTTTGGTCCACTTACGGACCAAGCATTTTTGGCAAGCAGAGCAGTCGAATAATTTATTAAGCATGTGTCGACTTTTGTGTGTCTTTGTAATAATAGATTTTGCCATGTATTTTAGCCCAAATAATTCTGATGTTTTCTTTTGAAATGTTTTCTTTTGAAATGTCAGTCGTGTTTGATATACTTTGTACTACTTTCATGAGCTGCTCAAAGGTAACTACATAATTTCAGTTGTTGAAATGTTAGTAAATTTAAATGTATGTGATTTTTGTGACAAAAAAAGTAAGTATTTATATTCCAGTGAGCAGGAACAAAACACATAGATGCCAACATTGTGTATGTTTATAACTTGAGAGAGAAAAATGTACACAAAAGAGAAAATAAATAGATTACTAGGTAGTTTTTAGCAAGAAAAACTTTGAAATTAAACCGGACAAAAAGGGATGCTATGATTTGATTGGCCCAAAACTTATCAAGATAAACAAAATGTCGGCTCATTCAAAGTTTGATTTGAAGGGCTTTTAGAAAGGCCTACTAGTAAATATGTAAATCCCCGACATGTAATCTGAAGAAGCTCATATGCAAAGACATATGGATACGAAACAAGTTGAACTTCTATTGAACTGGAACTCAAATATGTACTCGATCAAATCATTATTCAAATAACCAATTTTAGAAGACTTTTGGATCCAAAAGAACCAATTTTTGACATATTTTAATAAGGTTTTCGAACTACGACAATTTATAGGATTGAGGTCACCCGATGCTATCCGCTTCAGGGTGCCATACCATCCAATCCGTAGCAGGACGTAACGAATTTTGTCTATTGTACTAGTATTACATTTAATATCAACAAAACAAAACTTGAGAACTCATAAGATTTTTGCGAGCATGAGATTTTAAAATAAGCTAGTTTATCGTGTAAGCTTTATTCACTGCATAATCTTATAAGAGTTTTTAAAAGATATTAAGCTACCTAAGAGTGGCTTTCTGTAACACCCCTTACATTTCAACTAGAGCAGCGGAAGACTTTGTGGGGTATTACTTAGAGGATCGAAGTCAAGTCATAGAAAACGACTCAAAGAGACGTTTTAAAATTATGTTTATTATTCATTTAAAAGCAAGTTTTTCAAATACAAAGTTGTTCCATTAGTTTTAACATATCATAGGAGATATGAGTTATTAAAAACGAATGACAAAACATTTTATTTAACACCCGTATAGGGGTTTAATGCCCTCTCCATTCCTCGAGCTCCTTCGCATTAATTTCCTGAGATAAACATGCTAAAAGTCAACAAAAGTTGAGTGATATTCATAGGTTTAAGTTTAGTAGTTGAACACAAGCGATAGTGATAATTGAATCGAATTACAATTATAAGTTTAAAATCATTTATTATTGTATTAAGCTCATGACACTCAGCCGATTAACAGATCTCATCATAAATGATGGATTATAGTAACAGGGGGCCCTCGGGATAGGTCCTTGCCAGTAACCTATTAGATTTCAAATAAAGTGCGTTTGGTTGTTTTCTCAACTCCCAAACGGGGATTGTCAATCCCTAATAGATCTATCCACAATTATTTACGTTCACCTCTCTGGGTGACTAAGGCTCATGATATGAGGGGCTTTTGGCAAAAAGGTACTTAAGCAATAACAATTTTAGGCATAATATAAGAAAATACTTGTGTTCAGATTTTTAAGCATGTATCTCCCCACGAAAACAGTTTTTATAAAAGTGGGCTATGAACTCACCTTAGTGGTTTAGTGAATAAAAATATCGATACTCAGTTTGCAAAATGGGAACGGCTCCACACACGACCTAGATAATATTTGGCAATTTTCAGTGTTTGATAGTCTTAATGTTTTAATCGCGAGTAGTTTTTGAATGCGTGATTTGTTAATTTATTTTTAGTAAGACTTTTGGTTTTATAGTATATCGTACGTTTAGTTTAGTTATATATATATATATATATATATATATATATATATATATATATATATATATATATATATATATATATATATATATATATATATATAATGTAGGGTGTAATAATAAAAATAGTAACGATAGTTTGAAATAATGCGTAACGTTTAATAATAATAATAGTAATAATAATAATAGTTTGAAAATAGACGTGACGTTTAATAATAATAATAGTAATAATAATATTAGTTTGAAAATAAACGTAACGTTTAATAATAATAATATTAGTCTGAAAATAAACGTAACGTTTAATAATAATAATAGTAATAATAATATTAGTTTGTAAATAAACGTAACTTCATGACGGGAACTTGTAAAAATGGAAAATAAAATGAAAATATTAAATTTAGTATACGGCTCTTGTATTTTCAAAAATTTACACTTTTTACCCTAACGGCGTTAGCGTTACGCCGTTAGTCCAAAATTTAATATATTTATATATTACGTCCAAAACTTTATATTTCTTACACTTTTCACCTTAAAGTTTATAAAAATCAGTTTTTATGCTAAAGTTTACGAAATGACATTTTTCACCACAACTTTGAAATATTTACATTTTTTACCCGAATTTCATAAATTTTGCAAATCTAGTCCAAAATCCAAAATTTTCAAAACTTAATGTTTTCATTTCTTAATTATCTTCAAAACAGCTTAATGAACTTATTTTGACAGCTTATTAGTTTGAAAAAGCTTATGGATAGCTTATGGGCTTTTTAACGAAAAACTAAGCCCGTTAGTGTTTTTAAATCCAATGGGCTTACGGGGTTTTTGGGCTTTGCTTAGGGCTAAGGTTAGGATCGTGAAAAAGTTGCCCAATAGCTTATAGCCTCAGCTTATTCTTTCGGCTTATTTTGAAATGATTGGGCCTTAAGGCCCAATCGGTATTATTTAATTTTTCAAAAACCGGTTCTTAGTCGATTTGGTTTTGGTTATTTACTAGGTCTAAACGTGATTTTCATTACAAGGTTTCTATACAAAATTGATTGTGTGCCATGAGGTCTATTGGTTTGTGAAATAAAAAGGTATGCTCGCTAAGTATGGGACGAATTTTTGTAAACAAAAGACTTAGAAAAATATTTGAGTTTTTCATACTTATTGTGGTACGCTAGGAATGTACTTCGAAATGATTTATACGTTGTGTTTTAGTTTCAAAACTTTACATAGCTTATTTCTTAAGGTGTCAAATATATAGATGGACGTAAAATATATATAGGTCGTTTACTTAGTTTTCGAATAATGATGCGCGTTTGTGTGTGTCGTGTAAAAATGTAATGCAAATAAATGTATATCAAAAAGAGATGAAATGAGTCGTTAGGGACTTACGACACCAAATGGTGGGGTAAATGGGACGTAGAGTCGAGAAGTAAGTGAGATGAGTACGTAGTGTGTTAGTTTGCTCGACCAAGGTTCACAAACAACCAATTTCTTCTCCTAAACCCACACGAATCTCTTAATTTCCTACCCAAAGCTTCGACCCAATGCCTAGTTAATTACTTAGAATTATTTGGTGGAGTTTTGGTTTGCATGGAAGTAGAAAACGCAGCATGCATGCATGCGTTATATATATGGTTCTAAGGGTGTTCTAGTGTCCAAGTTTTAAAGTGATTGGATGGTTACGTGTTTTCAAAAAGTCCTAAAGTTGTAAGAGTAGTACTAGACACTCAAGGTCTTTGTTTCTTGTGGTCGACATCTCAAACTTCAAAGAAAAACGTGGGCTTTGAAAACTTACAAACAAATGGTACTTGTGATATATGTTATAAAAAGGGTCATGGTACTTTCCTTAGTGAATAAAATATGACATTGTGTGTGCTTGATTTAAGGGAGTACTTGTTTGGTTTATAACATGCATGTCGACTACATATTATTTAGTGAACCGATTTGTAAATCGGTTGTGACTTGTGGGATTTTGGTAACTTGGCAATACTTAGACCTTAGTTTGAGTTTAGAATGAGTTTAGGATGTTTTAGAAACAATCGTGGGTTAAAACGGTTGAGTTTTGGATATGTTGACATTTTATAAAAATCGTTTTTGGGACATTTACTTTGCCTCGTAAAAGCGTGTCTAGACTCAACGTGAGAAGCTAAAAATCGACATCCTAATTGTTGGCTAGGGGAGGAACGAGTATGTGTAAAAATATAGGGGTGTCGTGTGTAGGATTTGAGCGTACGAAGGTTGTTCCTAGTTGTCCTAGTCGAGTGGAAATGAAAACAAAACAAGGGAATGGGCTTGATTTGGTTTTGGGCTTAGGAATAGTAACAGGCCGAACTTGGTTTGGGCTTAGGGTAATTAAGGGTCCGGTTTAGAGTTAATTAAAATTAGTAAAATTGTTAATTATAATTAGTAAATATTTTAGTATTTAATTAGTGAGACTTTTACGTGAGTACGGACGTTGTCGAACGTGTTTAGTCAAAATATGTTACGTAAGTTCGTAAGTGGTAAAATTTAATGTTCTCGCGATTATTAGACTATAGTGGTACGTGTGTGAGCATCGTTCCGAAGAGAAAAGGTTTTAAGTATCGTAGTGATTTCGAGTAATCATAGCATATTTAAATAATAAAAAAAAATGTTATCGGTAAAAACGTTATTAATTAACGTAATGATTTATTAATTTTTGATTAACTTTACTATTCATAGGGAAATTTTACGGGAGATCACACTTTCGATAGATGCATGTTTGAGTTTTTGGTGTTACATTTATCTTTAATTTTGTGTATTTGTTAGTTTTGGTTTCTAATGTCATTTTACGCCTACAAGCTTCTACTCTAGCTCCAATTTATCAAACATATCTAAGATAAAGCTCCAGCTTCTGCTTTTGTTCGCATAACACACTATCACTCGTGAAGATTGTATATATATTCTTTTATCCAACAAAAGGAAATACAAGTGATCAAAACATTTCAGAAAATTTCCGAGTGCATAAAACCTCAATTTTTCACACATGGCAAAATTTTGATTTTATATTTAGAAGGTTTTTGAACGTTGACTATTTTTAGAAAAGTCATATGTTTTTATTCGCTTGGTGGGTATCATCCAATCCAATTTTTTCAAACCCGGGTTAACCCGGCCGGTTCAACCGGTCAGACCGGTCCCCTGGCACAAAAACGGGTCAAAAAACCCGGGTTTCTAAAACCGGGTTAACCGGTTAGACCCGCTGGGTTTTTAGTGACATGGGTCTTGAAACCCGATCGGGTTTGGTTTTTTTTCAATTTTTTAAAATAAAAACCGAGTTGACCCGGCGGTTGAACCGGTTGATCCAGGTTGACCTGGTGGTCGAACTGGTTGACCCGGTCAAAAAAATAAAAACATATTTAAATAGAAAACTGGGTTGATCCGGCGGTCGAACCGGTGCCCGGTGACTCAACCGGGTCGATTAAAAACCCGGGTTTTAAAACATTGATCCAATCAGTAGCAACAAGCTAGGAATATTGTCAAATTCACATCTTTCTTTTATAAAAGCACAAATATAACTATGCATCATGATTAGGCTATGTTTGGCAAAAGTAGCTGTGAGTATTAGCAGTGATCAGTGAGCTGTGAGCAATATTTGTGAGCAGTAGCCACAGCTCACTGCTCACCGCTCACAGCTTTCTAAATAAGCATTGAAAAAATGAGCATTCCTAAAAAATAGCAAAGCTCACAGCTCTTTTGCCAAAGGAACACTGAAAATCAAAAAGCTCATTACTCTCCGCTAAAAAAAGCTCCAAAAATATCTGCGCCAAACATAGCCTTATTAAACTGTCCAACAATTAATCGCGTAACAAATGTGCTTTGGATGCCGTTTTAGGCTTAGCTAGTAGATTAGTATGAGTCAGGAAGTTTACGGGAACTCCGTGGATTATTTTTGCTTTGTAGTGAATTTTTGGTCATGAATCTCGATTTTTCCGAAATGAGTTTGGTCCCTAAATTTTGTGTTGTATATTTTGTTTAGTTGGTTCATTGTATTATCCATGGATCAATGTTATCTACTAAAGTATAAATAAATAAGATATGTTTGAATAACTTAAACTAACATAACTCTTTTGAATACTTTTAGGATAATGGAACAATATTAAAACGTAAGTGATTTTTACCGTTATACTAATATGACTTTGTTACCGTTAGGCACGCAAAATTTTCCACATAGTTTATCTAGAGTTCCAAACTTTTGGAGATGCGTATATACAACACAGATAAGGTTTTACATCATCAAAATTAAAATTATTGAGTGCTTCAGTATAATATAATAGATTGAAATCTACGATTGATATAACTATTGCTTCATCTATGGTCATATAGGTGTCCAAGCAACTCTAAGGATTGCTATAAAGATAAGTGGATAAGATACGTGTTCTTAAAGTGAACAAAGGAATAATTTACCTTTTAATACGTCAAGAGTAACGTAAATGATTTGATATGATGCAAGAACGTCAAATCAAATCTTTTAATATAGTTTAATTGGATTAATAAAATAGTTCAATTTTATCACAAAAAATAGAGTTAACTCGTTAGGCAATGAAAGTCAAAATTGAAACAATTTATCATTTAAATTTCATTCAGAAAATATGTATAAAAACATGAGTTGAGATCTATGAAAAACCCATACATGCCATAGAACCTATCAACCAATCATAGCCACCCATTTATATTTTTCACATTTTTTTTCAAAACAACATATCTTGTAAACGGTAAATCTTCAAGCTACAAAAAAAATACCATCGCGACGAGTATTAAATCATCTTTCTATAGATATGCATTATTATATACTTTCGATGAACTTTTTTTTTAATTTCCGCCCAGAAAGAATCATATATGATTCGTAAAAATCATATATGATTCGATTCTTACGAATCATATATGATTCGTTAGAATCATATATGATTTGTTAAAATCGATTTATATATGATTCTTACGAATCATATATGGTTTTTCTGAGCGAAAAAAAAAGTTCATCGAAAAAAAAATCGTCGAAATGATATATAACAATGCATGTATATACAAAGATAATTTAATTCTCGTCGCGATGGTATTTTTTTTGTAGCTTGACGATTTACGGTTTGCGAAATATTTAAGTTTTAAAAAAAAGGTGGAAGTTTATTTTTTTATTTTGATTAAAAAAATGAGTGACTAAGATTGTTTGATGGGTTCTATGGTAAAAGTTGGATCAATAAAGAACTTTTGTCATAAAAACATATGTCACGATTTTGGTAAAAAAAAATAAAAAAATAAAAAAGATGTAATTAACAAATATTTAGTTATTAAATTTTAAATAAATTATACAGACTTAAGTAAAGTTATTAGTTTCATATTTTTGATACTTTTATAAATTTAATATATAACTCTTATAATTTATACCTCTGGACTTTTATTATTCATCTTTATAATATTAAGTAATAAAATTCATAATTTTTATTTTATTTTAATTTTTTTACTTTTTTTATACACGTTCAATAAAAACTCATTCTATTCATCTTTATAAGTATAATCTGTTTGCATACACAAGTTTATTTAAATACATAAAAAAAATTATAAACATGAATATAAATATCAAGTGAAGGCTGGTCTCATGGGTTATTGTAAGATAAAAATAAATACATAATATTGTACATATAGCAACGACACATGTAAATTCCTTTCGTAGTTTAAATAAGGATATTCGAAAAGTTTATTTTTCGAAGGTCATTGCGTGCTATTAAACATGTATTTTATGACTAAAACATGATATCGATGGTTAAATTTAAACAATATCAATCTTAACACCATGTCAATTAAAGAAAGGCAAATCATTTATCCAACAAATGTATATACAAAATATTAATAGATACTTTATTATTTTTATTATTATTTTTTGTTAATTCCTGCGTGTGCACATACATAAGCATAAAAGATTTTAAATAATGTTAAAGATATATTGTATTTAACAACCACGTTTTAAATAGAAATAAGTAAAATTTAAATACATTATGATTTATGTTAAAACTTAAGTTAAAACACATCACAAAACTTACATAAGGTTATCTAGTCATCTAACTAGATACAAATTACAATAAAGTTAAGTATTCTATCTTTTTTCTCAAACGATAAAGACTAACTACAACACAAAAATAAAATAATAATTAACCGTTTCTTTGATCTCTACTCTTTCTCCATCGCTTTTCGTGATTTCCATGTCACACTAACAAACACAACATTATCCAATTATAATTTAACACCCATAACCCATGTGAAATTCAACAAATAGCCATCATCCGTGACTATGATTGCACTGAGCAGAATACCCGCAAGTCGAACCGAACAGATGAGACATGTATTTTGGTCCGGTCTTCGATCTATCATTTTTTGTCATATTTGGTCTTCGGTCCAGTCAAATTCAGTTCGGTCTTACGCACAACCGGCCATTTTGCTTTGTTGGACTAGACTAGACCGACGAATTGGACCGAACTACAACCGGCCATTTTGAGATTGTTATTTTGGCACTACATTGACTCCGGCACTAGGTTAACCTAACAATTTTAATTATTTTTAATATTGGTTTGAATATTATTATTTGGGGACGTATCGCGAGGTTTTGATTATTTTTGGAACGAGTTCGGTTTGAGAATGTGGTTTGGTTATTTAAGGTTTCGGGTTTGGCCCGTGTGTGTACATTGGGCTACTTAGCCCACTACACCTTCACTATTATTATTATTTTTAATAAAAAGATTTTTTTTTAAATTACATTGAATCGTCCTTGTGGTCCGGTTTTAAGCAAACACACCCACACCACACCCTCACAAATTACTCTCTCTCTCTCTCTACACTTCATCCCCAACCCTCAAAACCCTAGCCGCCCCTTTTTCCGGCCACCACCACCTTCACCGCCGCTCCCCTATCAAAACTAACACCACCAATCGACTCCCCACATCATCCTCTATCCGATCCATATAAACATGCGCCCTAAATCTATTCTTTTTCATTCGATTTCACCACCAATTCGTCATTTCTTGTTGTGATTTTGAAGATCCGTTCGAGTGAGTCTTGGGAATCGAAGGTAGGACGAGCTTGGCTCGTATTTTGGTTAAAACCGTGACCTAGGGTCACGGGTTTGGTTCTTTTCGGGTTTTCTTGGATAATAACACAAGGTTTTAATGGGTTTTGAATGAAATGGATTAAGGAAAATGTTTGGTATCCGGGTTTATGTTGTTGTCAACGGGTCGAGGTTCAACCGAGAGTTTTGGCTCTCGGCTTGGGTCTTGGATGTGCTATCTTTGGCCATTTGATGATTATTGATTATTTGGCGTTCGATGGTGATGTTTGGTCGACCTTGTGGTCGTGTGGATTCTCGGCCGACACCCCAAAGTGGGCTGTTTGGGTCGAGTGGCTCGAACTAGACTAGCCGAGACCAAATGGTCTCGGATGGGACTCCCGTTCCTTGTTTCGGGCATATATATTGATCCGGGTTGACTTGGTAACTCAACCCGTAATTGTTTATGTTTTCGGTGGTATTTTTACTTGCCGAATTATTTTTTTTGTCGTGTCGTGGTTGTGATTCTTGATCATGGTTTCTTATTGGATTTATTATTTTGGACTTGAGTGGTATTTTTGGATTACGAGTTATTGGAGATGTGTTGTCGAGTGTGGAACTTGGGGACCGATTGTGAGATGGTCATTAGATGACGGAGATAGGTTAGTTGGGTGCCGTAGTCGGACCCTCTTGTTGTAGCACGTGATATGGGATTGATTTGGACGGAGATGATATATTTATTTTGACTTGATTCTTATATTGGACTTGGACTATGAGCCGAGAGTCATGACTCGGACATGTGACCAAATTCTATGACTCGATAAATATTTAAAAGTCCAATATTAAAAATAATACTTGTAATACTATTATTGAGAATATAATCGTTTATATACATATATAGACGTGATAAACGTATATATATATATATATATATATATATATATATATATATATATATATATATATATATATATATATATATATATATATATATATATATATATATATATATATATATATATATAATGCGTATATTAATAAAAAAACGATCACGAGTAAACGTATAATAATATAACGATAGTTATTATGCTATGCAAGTAGTGTAATAAATGTCGGACTATTGTTATAAATAATAACTATAAATAACGGCGAAAACTTATAAGTCGGGTAAATAATAATTAAAAACATGATCTTTATAAATTTAGAAACTTATCGAGTTATACGAATTGTGGTTATTTAAAGTCCAAGTGGGCTTTATATTGTGACTTTTGTGTTGTCACGGATATATGACGATTAATATAAACATTTTCTATAGCAAGTGACTTATTTAATCGACGGATTAGATCGAGTTATTTGATTATATAAAATGAGTATATTAATGGGCATCATATCCCACGATGCCCATTGGTTGTGGTATATGTTTTAGGGTAATAAATTACTATGTACCTCGTGGAATTTGGCCGATTCGACGATATATATAGGGAATTTATTGGACTACGATATATACCAAATAGAATTCTTTGTGTTATGTGCTTTAGGTTGGATATAATTTTGGAACGATATATTACGTAAATAAATATGGGAGATTTCCAAATCGACGGATTTGATAAGCTTCGATGATTTACTTAAATAATATATTAGGCTAATATTAGACCTATAGTTGGTTTATTATTTCGTTTGTTGTGGCTTTTTGGTTTGAGTTGTGTCGACCCTTCACCCATATGGATACCAAACGTCGAATTTCAAATTAATATGGAGTTAATTCGAGAAATGGATATTTTTGGAAAGTAAAATGGAATACGTTCGGGAATGGGAATATTTGATTTTTGAGGAAATGATTTCTGAACGAGTTTGATATTGTTAGGAAGTGCCGAGTCTGTAGTTGCCGTTACGTGAGTTGCTTGAGTTTGCTTATGTCTTTCTTCTATCGTTTCTTTTGAGGATTTGCTGGACTTGAGGTGAGTCATAGCCCCACTTTTTCTCTTGAACTTTGTTTTCAATACTTGGGGTGAGAAACGTGCAAATGTTTTATGTGGAGTATTATCGCTTTATTTATTCTAAAACTTGCTATGCTTATAGAACTAGGTAGGATTAAGCGAGGCCTAGTCTCGAACTAGGTAAGCTATTGATTTAGTTGTTGAGCGAGGCCTAGTCCCGAACTAGGTAAGCTATTGGATTGGTTATAGAGCGAGGCCTAGACTTGAGCTAGGTAAGCTATTGATTGGATTGATTTGAGCTATAGCGTGCACCTATAGGGTTGATTTGATTTGGTTGGATTATCTTGGTTGGTTATTTTGGTTGGATGATTGAGGCCTAGTCTAGCTAGCAAGCGTTTTACGTATATGTCCACTATATCGAATTATGAACTTAAACCTATGATCTCACCAGCAAAAGCTGACTTTTAGCACGTTTTCTCAGGTAATTAAGTGATGCTCTATGGATGCTTGGGATTGGAGGCTCGGCAATGGCACCGGTTATGGATCTATTTTTTAAAACTCTGATAACTATTATGGACCTATGTTTATTTCTTTTGGGCCTTACTTTGGATAATTGTTGGGATAAATGTAAACTTTAAAACCCGTTTTGGTTGTGTTTTTCTTATGTTTACTTTATCTCGTTCTTTCATGACTTTGAATGGATACCAATCCCCGTAGCACCCCGAAAGCTTGTTGAGTCTTCTGCTGTATGAAATTTTGGGGGTGTTACAGATTGGTATCAGAGCCAAGGTTATAGAGAACTAGATAAATAGACACCTAAACTATAACCGATTTTTATAGAAAACGATCCTCGACCATTGCCCGCCAGCCCGCCAAGCCGAAGCATCATTGTTATTATTGAGGTATTATGAGATTATTGAGATGATTATTAGATTTGGGATTCTTGAGATGATTTGACGATTTGAGGTTTATTGATTTAGTGATATGATGGCGTTTTGAGGAATTATATGGCTAAATTGTTTTACGAATGGTTTTGGTAATGCGGTATTTTAAATCTTTCTTGGTTATATGATTTTGGATTATATGATGATGTTGATACGGTATTTTGAGTTCGCGGTTTAGTTGTTTTGAAACACTTACACCTACCCTACGCCGTTGTCACAGACTATGGCCTCCCATATGCCCGATGTCGTTGAGGATATTCTTACTGCACCGGTATTTCAAGCACAGTTTACCATGGCTCCTGATGATCCTTACCAGGTTGCCATGCATTCAGCTACTGTGTCGCCGACAAGTTCTACTTCAGCACCACCTGCTGCATCTACGCAGGGACCCTCATCTTCTTTAGGGCTCCTTGGTACATCGAGGCAGCTTACACTTCATCAGGCTTTGGCTCGTGTGGCTCCACGTTTTGCCCACTGAGCTACGACACGTATGTCGGTACGCCCTACTTCACCACCTTTACAGATAGATGCTCACTCTCTTCTGTCAGAGGCGCCACCCGCATCATCGCGTCGTCGTCCTAGATCACCTACCCTTTCACCACATGGTTCACCTGTTAGGAGATGACGATTGATGATGTACTCTTCCGATGAGGAGGAGGAGGAGTACGAGGGTGAGGATGAGGCTGATGACCCACAGGAGGCTGAGCAGGGTGATGATGATGACCCTGAGGAGGAGGATGACCCTCAGGAGGAGGAGGTGCCTGATGATGATGAGTTGTTAGTACCGCCAGCTCAGGCTGAGGAGCCTGATTCACCTATACATCCGATTGAGCCTGTTTCACCTGATCATCCATTTCTGTTTGATTCACCACCTGGTAGTCCCGTTGAGTCGGATGCACCTTCTGAGGTTTCTGCTGAGCATGCAGAGTTAGGTGAGACTGGTAGGATGTGGGCTCAGATTACTGCACAGGGCGAGAGGATCTCGCGATTATCTGATCGACTTGAGAGGGTTATAGGAGAGTTTATAGCGGATTTGAGAGTTGATATGACTGTGGTTGTGGGCAGGACGACTGAGATGAGGAGAGTTTTGATGGAGGTTCACGAGCATATTGAGAGTTTACAGCGAGGTTTTATTACAGCTCGAGAGGCCGACCGCAAGTTATGGCATAGGAATGCCGAGCTGGAGAAGGAGGTGGCTAACCTCAAGAGAGACAACGAAACCCATAGTGTGGAGTTAGGATCATTATGGAGAGATCTTGATGGCTTGAGGCAGGAGTTGAGGAGCCTCCGCCAGCAGCGTGGCTAGATGTTTGAGCTATGTTATCTTGTTGCTTTCCTAACCGAGGAGTGTTCGGTTGGAAAAGCTAGTTATCCTATTTTGATGTATTTTCCGTTGATTATTCGTCTCGTTTGGAACGATTATTATCTCTTGTGTTTTTCGGTAGTTGGAACGATGTTGGATCTTTATTGTATGGTTGATAGTTATTAATATATGGTATTATGTGGTTTTTGGATATTATGGAAATTGAGTTCATATTCGCCTTATTGATGTCTTGTGGTGTACTGTTGATATTTTTTCCATGACTTGGCTTCGTTGATTTAATTCTTGTTGAGCATATGATAAGTTCTATCGGAGACTCACGAACTTGTATGATGTTTCAGATCAATGGCCCCACGACGAAACCCTGTTAGAGCTACCAGAACTGGTCCTGCAACGATTACCCCTGGTCGTCGAGGACGCCGTCCTACTCGAAATGTTGAGACCCCTACTCCTGACAACCTGGACACTACTAACCGCAACAACACGAATCAAAATGTTGATGTTCAGGGAGACAATGATCATGTTCTACTTAACGCACCTACTGTGGATCAAGCAATGATCAATCAACTTGTGGAGCAACGAGTTGCTGAGCTACTAGCTGAGTCAAATCATTCCAACAATTCTGCTGGAACGTTTCCACCTGTTCGTGCTAATGGATGTAACTACAAGGAGTTTAAGATCTGTGGACCCGTTGAGTTTGGTGGAACTGAAGGAGTGGTCTACTTGGTCAGGTGGATAGAGAAGACTGAGTCAGTGTTTAATGTCAGTGGTTGTGCGGAGAATACGAAGGTAAAGTTTGCTTCTTTTACTTTCAAGGATGAAGCTTTAACTTGGTGGAACAATTACCGTAACTCGGTTGGGAGTGATGTGGCTTATGTTATGACTTGGGAGCAATTTAAGTCTTTGCTGATTCAGACTTACTGCCCAAGGAATGAGATTAAGAAGCTGTAGATTGAGTTCTGGAACCATAAGGTGAAAGGTACCGATATGGCAACTTACAATCGCCGTTATCGAGAGTTAGCCTTACTTTGTCCCGATATGGTTAGGACTAAGACTCAAAGGATTGAGAGGTATACCGATGGGTTGCCGGTAGCTACAAGGAACGATGTGATTTCTGCTAAGCCTGCAAACATTCATGAGGCTATCACTATCGCTCAACAATTGATGGACTCGTTGGCATTGGAAGAAGCTGAGAAAGACAAGAATGGAAAGAGGAAGAGGGATGATCACTCTAAGGGTAATGATCGTCGAAACAAGCGACCAACAACTACTAGAGCTTATGCTATGGGAGATGGAGACAAGAAGAACTATAATGGAGATGCACCTAAGAGTAACCGATGTTACAAGCATCATTCTGGTCGATGTACTGTGATGTGCAAGAATTGCTCTAAGATGGGACACATAGCTAAGGATTGTAGAGCTCGACCACTTGCTATGGTTCAAGCTACTCCTGAAACTATGAGTAAGACAAATGCTACTTGCTATGGATGTGGAAAGAAGGGACATTATAGGAATGAGTGTAGGGAATCGTGGAACCGAGGAAATCAAGGATCGGGTGGTAATGGGTACAATAATGGAAACCTTGGAACTGGAGGAAACCGTGGACGACAAGATAATGGGGACCAACGTGTGGAAGCTGGAGCTGCTCATGGAAGAGTGTATGCACTTGGGAACGAGAGAGGAGAAGATCCGAACGTCGTTACTAGTACGTTCCTTCTCAATAATCGTTATGCTTCCATACTATTTGATACTGGTGCCGATAAGAGTTTTGTGTCCACTAAGTTTGCACCCTTACTAGAGAAACCCCCGATGGCCTTAGGAATTGGTTATGATGTAGAGTTAGCTAATGGGAACATAGAGAGGATTAGGACTATCATTCGCAGTTGCACGTTAAACTTTCTGAATCGTCCTTTCAATATAGATCTTCTACCCGTCACGTTAGGAAGTTTTGATGTCATTATTGGTATGGATTGGTTGTCGAAGTATCGTGCTCATATACTTTGCGATGAGAAGATCGTGCGTGTGCCTTACGGCAAGGAGATTCTGAACATACCAGGAGATAGAAAGGATTTGAGAGGCCCATCTAGATTAGTGGTTATATCTTGCACTAAGTTGCCGAAGCTAATGGAAAAAGGAAGTTGCCTTTTCTTAGCTCAAATTTCTGAGAAAGGAGGGAAGGAGAAGAAGGAAAGGTGCATTGGAGATGTACCTATAGTTCGTGATTTTTCGGATGTGTTTCCCGATGACTTGCCGGGAATTCCGCCTACTAGACAAGTGGAATTTCAGATTGAGTTGATACCTGGTGCTGCACCTGTAGCACGAGCGCCTTATCGTCTTGCACCTACTGAACTAGAAGAGTTGTCGAAACAATTAGCGGAGTTAGCTGAAAAGGGATTTATAAGACCAAGTTCTTCGCCTTGGGGAGCCCCGGTTTTATTTGTGAAGAAGAAGGATGGATCGTTTCGCATGTGTATTGATTATCAAGAGTTGAACAAGTTAACAGTGAAGAATAGATACCCGTTACCGAGGATCGACGATTTGTTCGATCAGCTTCAAGGATCGAGTGTGTATTCGAAGATCGACTTGAGATCGGGATATCATCAGCTTCGAGTTCGCGAAGAAGATATTCCGAAAACGGCTTTCAGAACCCGTTACGGGCATTACGAGTTTCAGGTAATGCCGTTTGGGTTGACTAACGCACCGGCGGTATTCATGGATCTCATGAATCGGGTGTGTAAGCCTTACTTAGATAAGTTTGTGATTGTGTTCATCGATGACATTCTAATTTATTCGAAGAGTGAGAAGGAGCATAAGGAGCATCTAAGACTTATCTTAGAATTGCTCAGGAAGGAGAAACTGTATGCCAAGTTTTCGAAATGTGAATTTTGGATTCCGACGGTACAATTTCTGGGTCATGTAATTGATAGACAAGGAGTTCATGTAGATCCTGCTAAGATTGAAGCGATTAAAGATTGGGCTGCACCTACGACCCCAACAGAAGTTCGTCAATTTTTGGGATTAGCCGGTTATTACCGAAGATTCATTGAGGGATTTTCGAAGATAGCAAAACCGTTGACCAAATTGACTCAAAAGAGTGTTAAGTATGAATGGGGATATAAGGAAGAGGAAGCATTTCAGTTACTTAAGGAAATATTGTGTAGTGCTCCTATCTTGGCGTTACCCGAAGGTAACGAGGACTTCGTCGTTTATTGTGACGCTTCGCATAAAGGTCTAGGAGCTATGTTAATGCAACGAGAGAAAGTGATAGCTTATGCTTCCTGACAGCTCAAGAAGCACGGGAAGAACTACACCACCCATGATTTGGAGTTAGGTGCTGTGGTTTTTGCTTTGAGGATATGGAGACATTACTTGTATGGAACCAAGTGTGTAGTGTTTACTGACCACAAAAGTCTGCAACACATCTTGAATCAATAAGAGCTCAACATGAGACAACGACGTTGGATTGAATTGCTAAGTGATTATGATTGCAAAATTCTCTACCATCCTGGTAAAGCAAACGTCATTGCTGATGCTCTTAGTCGAAAGGAGAGAATTCCACCGTTATGAGTTAGGTCATTAGGAATGACTATCGTATCGCCATTACCGTCTCAAATATTAGATGCTCAAATGGAAGCATTGAAAGCAGAGAATCGACATGCTGAGAACATATTTGGGATGGCGGAAAATGAGAAGGGATTTGTTAAGCGTTCTGATGGAGTATTATGTTTTGGAGAGCGAAGTTGGGTACCATTGTATGAAGGAATTCGAGAGTTGATTATGCACGAGTCGCATAAGTCAAGATACTCTATTCATCCTGGGTCTGACAAGATGTACCAGGATTTGAAAAGGTTATATTGGTGGCCAAATATGAAGGCAGATATAGCGTTGTATGTTAGTAAGTGTTTGACATATTCTAAAGTTAAGGCAGAACATCAAAGACCGTCAGGATTATTGACGCAGCCAGAACTCCCAGTTTGGAAATGGGAGCGTATCACGATGGACTTTATTACCAAATTACCAAAGACAGCTAGCGGTTGCGACGCTATATGGGTAATTGTGGATCGTTTGACTAAGTCTGCTTATTTCCTGGCGATTAGTGAAGATGATAGTGTTGACAAACTTGCGAGGTTGTATGTAAAGGAGATTGTTTCTCGTCATGGAGTTCCGATATCGATTATTTCTGATCGCGACAGCCGCTTCACGTCAGCATTATGGCGATCACTTCAAACCGCTTTGGGGAGGAGACTTGATATGAGTACTGCATATCACCCCCAAACCGATGGTCAAAGTGAGAACTATTCAGACTTTGGAGGATATGCTTCGTGCATGCATAATAGACTTTGGTAAAGGCTGGGAGAAATATCTACCCCTTGCGGAGTTCTCCTACAACAATAGCTACCACACAAGTCTTAAGGCTGCACCATTTGAAGCTTTGTATGGTCGTAAATGTCGTTCACCTATTGGTTGGGCAGAAGTTGGAGATAGCCAACTCACAGGCCCTGAACTTATTTTGGAAACCACTGAGAAAGTAACACAAATTAGAGATCGATTGCAAGCAGCTAGAGATAGGCAGAAAAGTTACGCCGATCAGAGGCGTAAACCCCTAGAATTCCAGGTTGGAGACAAAGTGATGCTGAAAGTCTCGCCTTGGAAGGGTGTGATACGTTTTGGGAAACGTGGGAAACTGAATCCCCGCTACATTGGACCATTTCTTATTTTGGAAAGAATTGGCCCCGTAGCTTATCGATTGGAATTGCCTACGGAACTGAATAAAGTTCATGATGTGTTTCATGTTAGCAATCTAAAGAAATGTCTTTCGGAGGAAACGCCAGTTATACCAATCAAGGATATTCGTGTGGATGAGAGTTTAAATTTTGTGGAAGAGCCGATTAAGATATTGGATAGAGAGATTAAACGACTTAAGAGAAGTCGCATCCCGCTCATCAAAGTTCGTTAGAATTCGCGGCATGGACCGGAATTCACGTGGGAACGTGAGGATTAGTTTCGAAAGAGATATCTGAAGCTTTTTACTTCGTAGATGGGCTGTTCCGAGAGAAACCCGGGACGGGTTCCTTCTGAGGCTGGGAGGATGTGACAACTGGCAAAATAGGGAGCCGTTTTTAAAACCCGCATTACATTAAAAATTATGATTTTGGAATTTTTGAAAAGTTTATTGTGACGAGACGTTTTATGAACGTTGGAATGTGAATTTGATCGTATGTTAATTATGAGGATTTGATTATTTATTTATGTTTGGTTTGGTTCATTCGTGATGATTTATTTTGAGATTGTTATTTTGGCACTACATTAACTCCGGCACTAGGTTAACCTAACAATTTTAATTATTTTTAATATTGGTTTGAATATTATTATTTGGGGACGTATCGCGAGGTTTTGATTATTTTTGGAACGAGTTCGGTTTGAGAATGTGGTTTGGTTATTTAAGGTTTCGGGTTTGGCCCGTGTGTGTACATTGGGCTACTTAGCCCACTACACCTTCACTATTATTATTATTTTTAATAAAAAGATTTTTAAAAAAAAAAATTACATTGAATCGTCCTTGTGGTCCAGTTTTAAGCAAACACACCCACACCACACCCTCACAAATTACTCTCTCTCTCTCTACACTTCATCCCCAACCCTCAAAACCCTAGCCGCCCCTTTTTCCGGCCACCACCACCTTCACCGCCGCTCCCCCATCAAAACTAACACCACCAATCGACTCCCCACATCATCCTCTATCCGATCCATATAAACATGCGCCCTAAATCTATTCTTTTTCATTCGATTTCACCACCAATTCGTCATTTCTTGTTGTGATTTTGAAGATCCGTTCGAGTTAGTCTTGGGAATCGAAGGTAGGACGAGCTTGGCTCGTATTTTGGTTAAAACCGTGACCTAGGGTCACGGGTTTGGTTCTTTTCGGGTTTTCTTGGATAATAACACAAGGTTTTAATGGGTTTTGAATGAAATGGATTAAGGAAAATGTTTGGTATCCGGGTTTATGTTGTTGTCGACGGGTCGAGGTTCAACCGAGAGTTTTGGCTCTCGGCTTGGGTCTTGGATGTGCTATCTTTGGCCATTTGATGATTATTGATTATTTGGCGTTCGATGGTGATGTTTGGTCGACCTTGTGGTCGTGTGGATTCTCGGCCGACACCCCAAAGTGGGCTGTTTGGGTCGAGTGGCTCGAACTAGAGCTAGCCGAGACCAAATGGTCTCGGATGGGACTCCCGTTCCTTGTTTCGGGCATATATATTGATCCGGGTTGACTTGGTAACTCAACCCGTAATTGTTTATGTTTTCGGTGGTATTTTTACTTGCCAAATTATTTTTTTTGTCGTGTCGTGGTTGTGATTCTTGATCATGGTTTCTTATTGGATTTATTATTTTGGACTTGAGTGGTATTTTTGGATTACGAGTTATTGGAGATGTGTTGTCGAGTGTGGAACTTGGGGACCGATTGTGAGACGGTCATTAGATGACGGAGATAGGTTAGTTGGGTGCCGTAGTCGGACCCTCTTGTTGTAGCACGTGATATAGGATTGATTTGGACGAAGATGATATATTTATTTTGACTTGATTCTTATATTGGACTTGGACTATGAGCCGAGAGTCATGACTCGGACATGTGACCAAATTCTATGACTCGATAAATATTTAAAAGTCCAATATTAAAAATAATACTTGCAATACTATTATTGAGAGTATAATCGTTTATATACGTATATAGACATGATAAACGTATATATATGATGAGGCGAAAAATGATCCGTTTTTAGGGGGTCATTTTAGCCCGAATCCGAATTTATTTGATCAAATATTGCCCTAAATCGTTCCTTTTGTGATTTTAGGTGTTTGGAGAGTGAATTCTGGAAAAGAAGCCATTTTGGACGTTTTTGGAGCATAAAAGTGAAGAAAACGGCAAAGTACCAATTTTCCATGCTGAAGACACTAGGTGACGGCGTCAAGAGATACACCCTGACGGCGTCAGACATGAAGAATAAAATACCGTAGGTGGTGACGGCGTCAAATGTCATCATGACGGCGTCAAAGTGCCAAGAATAAAATACCGTAGTAGCTGACGGCGTCACATAGGCCGTCATAAGTAGATCAAGCCCGTCAGAGGAAGAATTTGGCGGCGAGGTGACGGCGTCACATGTCTGTCTTGACGCCGTCAGCCCAGTTTTCCTATATATAGTTTTCTAGTTTTTTCATTAAAAAAAGAGGAGAAGTTTTGGTGAAACCCTAAAGACGAATTTGGTGGTACTTTTACAGGTTTTTCAAGTGTTCCAAACCCTTGATACCTTGCATTGTAATTGAGATAAGTGTTCTTCTAATTCAATCAATATGTCTATGTGTTGGTTGTTTATCTCTTGTTCTTGTCTCAATTCCATTATGCTAGGCTAGATCTCTTTTGTGTTTGCTTAGATCTAATGAAACCTAGATGTTGATTATGTGTTGATTACTTGTCTATTCTTGTTCTTGGATGAATGATTTATATGTTAGGCTTAAGAAAACTGGCAGATCTCCAAATGGTAACATGCTTGAACGTCTTAAGAAACATGAACCGAGGCGTACTAGGTCTTTATTGGTTGTATTTAATGCATGAGCCACTGTTTACAATCCCTATAGTTGTGCTGAGTCATGGTGTAGGAGGAGATAAGAGCTCATAGAGTTGGGGAGTTATGTATGCCACCCCACGAATGGTATTAAGGAATACAATCCGTCATCCATACAAGTATAACAAGTAATTAACATGTAAAAGATATCTAGGGAGTAGTGAAGTCTAAGTAAACACAATTTCTCCAAATACTGCTCACAACCTTAGTATAATTAGTTTAATTTCATTTTTATTATTTTATTTTGATTGCATCTTAGTTTTGGGTTAGTTGAATAGCAACTAATTCCGCCCACTCTATCAAAACCCGAGATTTTAATTGCTTTCATAAAAATATAAAAACACAAAAATAATCATCCCTCACCATTAGACTTATTAATTAGGTTTTCTAATCCTAGCGACACTATTCCTAAGCTGAACGATCAATCCCCCGGTACTTGTCACTATACTATACTACAACGATCAGGTACACTGCCTGGTGGGGGTTGTAAGCTTCTCGAGATCCCTCGAGAGGTAAAGCAAGGTGCGATTCCCACGCATCAATATATATATATATATATATATATATATATATATATATATATATATATATATATATATATATATATATATATATATATATATATATATATAAATGCGTATATTAATAATAAAACGATCACGAGTAAACGTATAATAATATAACGATAGTTATTATGCTATGCAAGTAGTGTAATAAATGTCGGACTATTGTTATAAATAATAACTATAAATAACGGCGAAAACTTATAAGTCGGGTAAATAATAATTAAAAACATGATCTTTATAAATTTAGAAACTTATCGAGTTATACGAATTGTGGTTATTTAAAATCCAAGTGGGCTTTATATTGTGACTTTTGTGTTGTCACGGATATATGACGATTAATATAAACATTTTCTATAGCAAGTGACTTATTTAATCGACGGATTAGATCGAGTTATTTGATTATATAAAATGAGTATATTAATGGCATCATATCCCACGATGCCCATAGGTTGTGGTATATGTTTTAGGGTAATAAATTACTATGTACCTCGTGGAATTTGGCCGATTCGACGATATATATAGGGAATTTATTGGACTACGATATATACCAAATAGAATTTTTTGTGCTATGTGCTTTAGGTTGGGTATAATTTTGGAACGATATATTACGTAAATAAATATGGGAGATTTCCAAATCGACGGATTTGATAAGCTTCGATGATTTATTTAAATAATATATTAGGCTAATATTAGACGTATAGTTGGTTTATTATTTCGTTTGTTGTGGCTTTTTGGTTTGAGTTGTGTCGACCCTTCACCCATATGGATACCAAACGTCGAATTTCAAATTAATATGGAGTTAATTCGAGAAATGGATATTTTTGGAAAGTAAAACGGAATACGTTCGGGAATGGGAATATTTGATTTTTGAGGAAATGATTTCTGAACGAGTTTGATATTGTTAGGAAGTGCCGAGTCTGTAGTTGCCGTTACGTGAGTTGCTTGAGTTTGCTTACGTCTTTCTTCTATCGTTTCTTTTGAGGATTTGCTGGACTTGAGGTGAGTCATAGCCCCACTTTTTCTCTTGAACTTTGTTTTCAATACTTGGGGTGAGAAACGTGCAAATGTTTTATGTGGACTATTATCGCTTTATTTATTCTAAAACTTGCTATGCTTATAGAACTAGGTAGGATTAAGCGAGGCCTAGTCCCGAACTAGGTAAGCTATTGATTTAGTTGTTGAGCGAGGCCTAGTCCCGAACTAGGTAAGCTATTGGATTGGTTATAGAGCGAGGCCTAGACTTGAGCTAGGTA
Organism: Artemisia argyi; assembly: GCA_030686995.1. NCBI lineage: Eukaryota > Viridiplantae > Streptophyta > Magnoliopsida > Asterales > Asteraceae > Artemisia > Artemisia argyi. The sequence goes on along the minus strand of CM060695.1, from coordinate 1,155,554 downwards.
AGCTATTGATTGGATTGATTTGAGCTATAGCGTGCACCTATAGGGTTGATTTGATTTGGTTGATTTGATTTGGTTGGATTATCTTGGTTGGTTATTTTGGTTGGATGATTGAGGCCTAGTTTAGCTTGCAAGCGTTTTGCGTATATGACCACTATATCGAATTATAAACTTAAACTTATGATCTCACCAGCGAAAGCTGACTTGTAGCACGTTTTCTCAGGTAATTAAGTGATGCTCTATGGATGCTTGGGATTGGAGGCTCGGCAATGGCACCGGTTATGGATCTATTTTTCTAAAACTCTGATAACTATTATGGACCTATGTTTATTTCTTTTGGGCCTTACTTTGGATAATTGTTGGGATAAATGTAAACTTTAAAACCCGTTTTGGTTGTGTTTTTCTTATGTTTACTTTATCTCGTTCTTTCATGACTTTGAATGGATACCAATCCCCGTAGCACCCCGAAAGCTTGTTGAGTCTTCCGCTGTATCAAATTTTGGGGGTGTTACAATCCAGTGTTTTAGACAACCGGCTTTCATTAACAAATGGTGAATCACATCTAAATAATTATCTTTACATTACATCATTTTACTGTATTTTCGAGTATCACTTTAAAAGAAAAAAAAAAAAATGAAGAAGAATATTATATTTTCAAGTATCATCTAAAAAATGACTAGAGAAAAAAATAATTTGATTAATTTTAAAAAGGTTTTGCTAACAGTAGTCTTAAGGGCTGTGTTTAAGCAAGTGATTGTTATTACACTTGTTTTAATGAATTATCATAATTGGATAAAAATCACTAAAATTGCGGAAATAATTCAAAAAAAAATGAATGCATAACTAACACTTAATTCTGATTAGTTGAAATAGTCTTTATATCAAATTAAAAAATAATAATAATAAAAAACATTTTCTTAACCACAACCCTAAAGTGCTGCTGTTAGCGAAACAAAATTAGGCTAAAAGTGTTTCTAGACAAGTACACAATAGTTTCTTTCAAAACTTAAAATCCATAGTTTTCCGCACCAATCACAACTCAAACTAGAAGCAAGCATCGATAACTTCAAAACACCACCGATCACCACCACCACCATTTGCACCACCCAAATCTGTCTTTTTCCACTAACATCTTAAAATATTACTCCAAGATTCCATTTTTATTCCTCAGCATATTCCCATAATAACAACCTTATATATATAAAAAAAACACATTACACATTACAACACTACCTCAACCAAGATTTCAAAAATGATACTCAAAAACAATCTTTACACCATATCCTCAAAAGGGTATGTTTATATTGCAATAATATTACTGGGTTTAAATTTTCTTGGAGTGAAAGCTAAAGGTGACGGAGATATAGTGACAACACTTGATGGACCATTTACGCCTGTGACTGTGCCTTTAGATGAAAGCTTTCGTGGGCATGCTGTGGATTTGACTGAGGATGATCCACGTGTTAAAAGGAATGTGAAAGGGTTTGAACCTGAGCAGATTATGGTATCACTTTCGAGTGGTTATGAGTCTGTTTGGGTTAGTTGGGTTACAGGTATAATCAAGTTTTTGGCTTTTTTTTATATAATGAAGTTTGTAGATTGTGATTTGTTTAGTTAGAGGGTGTTTGGCACAATGGGATTGCTTATTTTTAGCTTAAAAGCAAATGAGCCAATAAGCACTTAATGTGGATTTGGGTTCTGGTTATAATGGGATTGCTTATTTTTTAGCTCATAAGCAAATAAGCCAATAAGCAATCCAAATACTTTGAAAGTCCTACTTAATTCATATGTGAGTCTGTTTGGGTTAGTTGGATTGCAGGTATAATAAAGTTTTTGACTGTTTTTTTTTTTTTAATAAATTTTATGTAAGCTGTTACAAATGTGATTTGGTCTCAAGTTCAATTCCTACAAGGTGCAAACAACCTTAAGTGGCCACGCCAACCTCCTGAAAAGGGAGGGCTTTACCTGGTTTGAGTCTGTGTGGTGGTGGGTTCAAACTCCGTGGATTAGTCGGCCAAAAGGTCAGAAATCATGATTACCAAAAAAAAAAAAACAAAAGTGTTTTGGTTTTGGTATTGGTTTTTGGGTTTTGATTATAATGATGAAGGTTTGTTACTTTGGAAGTAATTGGTTTAGCTGTTAAGTTTCAAAATAAGCCGGAAAATTTTGGGTTATGGACATAAATTAAGCTTAAACAAACATCCCCTTAGCTTATTTCTTAAAAAGCTTGTTTTTCGGCTAATTTTCTAGTTTTGAGTTATAATAAGTGGGCCTTCTGAAAAATAAGCTAATCAAATAAGGTCATAAGCCTGAAATAAGCTAAAACATATGCTTGTTTTTTTTTCTGAAAGGCTCTAAAACATATGCTTGTAAGTGATTAAATTCATGAATTTTGTTAATCTTTATTAGTACTATGTTAATGAATTGTGATTTGGGTTCTTGATTGTAATGATGAAAGTTTGGTAATTTGTTTAGTTAGAGGGTGTTTGGGACAATGGATTACTTATTTTTAGCGAATAAGCAAATAGGCTGATATGGCGATAAGCAATCCAAATACTTTAAGAATGCATAATTCTTTTAAGAAACCACAACTAAGGTGATAAGTATTTAAGATACATATGATTCTGTTTGGGTTAGTTGCATTTCAGGTACAAAATTGTGACTTTTTTTTTTTTTTTTTTTTTTTTTTTTTTTTTTTTTTTTAATAAAAAATTTGCGAATTGTAATTTGGGTTTTTGTTAAAATGATGAATGTTTGTTCGTTTATTAGTTAGAGTGTGTTTGAGATTGCTTTTTTTAGCTTATAAGCAAATAAGCCGATAAGCACTTGGCAATTCAAACACTTTAGAAGTGCTTATTTCGTTTTAGGAAAAATGCAATCTTGCTGATAAGTACTTAAGATCTACATGCTTGGAAGTGATAAAAAATGTAGGCTTATTTCTTAGAAGCCTTTTTGTGTGTGTGTGTGTGGCTTATTTTATACTTTTAAGTCATAGTATGCTTGTAAGTCAGACAAAAGCTGAAAAATTGGGCTTCATGAAGAATATGCCAAACAAAATAAGCTTAAAAGCCCGACAATAAGCTAAAACAAACACTCCCTTTACTTGGTTATATGCTTGTAAATGATTAAAATTATGAATTTATTAATCTTTATTACCATGTTAATTGTGGGTGTTTGGCATTATGTTTCTGTATCATATTGTTGTAAGAAATGATCAAATAACATGTGCAAATGCAGGTAAATTTCAAATTGGGGACAACATAAAACCATTAGATCCCAAGAGTGTAGCTAGCGTTGTAGAATATTCCAAAGTTAAATCTTTGAAGACTCAAACACAACAAGCGGAAGGTTACTCTTTAATTTACAGTCAGCTATATCCATATAAAGGCCTTAAAAACTACACTTCTGGTATTATCCACCATGTTCAGCTTAAAGGTTAGATTCAGAAAAATAACTTAAAATTTTAATGTTTTCCATATAAAGTCCTTCACGATATCCTAAATTTTGAAGTATGAATCTTGCAGGATTGTCACCGGATACTATTTATTATTATCGATGTGGTGATCCTTCAATTAAAGCAATGAGTGCTGTTTTTACATTCAAGACTATGCCTTTTTCTGGTCCTAAAAGTTACCCAAAAATAGGACTTGTAGGTGATCTTGGTCTAACTCATAATACTACATCAACGGTGAGTCACTTGATCAAGAACCAACCTGATCTTGTGCTACTTATTGGAGATGCAACTTATGCTAACTTGTATCTAACAAATGGAACTGGTTCGGATTGTTATTCTTGTTCGTTTGCAAATACTCCGATTCATGAGACCTATCAACCGCGTTGGGATTATTGGGGAAGGTAAAAAGTTTGAATCTTTGTCAAATCGTGATTCTGCGAAGGGGTGTTTGGGTATGCGGTTTAAAATTTATTTTCTGATTATTGTGACTTCAACCTGCAATTGAAGAAAAACTAATTATTTAAATTTGCCTATTTACCCCTTTTAACTTAGTCTGAACGACTCTCACTTTCGTTTCACAAACGTCTCGACTTGTTTTCTACTTTCATTACTTTCAAAACACACATCCAAACACCTCCTAAGTCATATGTTTTTGGTCTTGAACATATTGATTAACAATATTGAGCTAAAAATTTCAGGTATATGCAGAGATTAACATCTAAAATACCAATAATGGCAATAGAAGGTAACCACGAAATCGAAGAACAAGTTGAAAGCACGACATTTGCAGCTTACAGTGCACGATTCGCGTTTCCATCTGAAGAAAGTGGTTCAAAATCCACCATGTACTATTCTTTCAATGCAGGAGGCATACATTTCCTAATGCTCGGTGGCTACACTGCTTATAATAAATCATGTAAAAATCAATCTTGTTTACACTTTATAAACTTCTGGTTTTTACTTTTAGATATGGGTCGTGATATGTTTGTGTGCTTGTTCATACAGCGGACCAATACAAGTGGTTGCAGAGGGATTTAGAGAAAGTTGACCGGGAAGTGACACCATGGCTTGTCGGAGTTTGGCATCCGCCTTGGTATAACACGTATGTGTCTCATTACAAAGAAGTCGAATGCATGAGGGTCGCTATGGAAGAACTATTGTACAATGCTGGTGTCGACATAATTTTCAATGGTCATGTAAGTGTTTCTAATCGTTTTCTCTGGGTGGTAATTTCGACTCATGGGTTGATTTGGGTTGCTTTCAGTCTTGAACGGGTCAAATAAAAAAATAACTAAAAGGTCAATGGGTCAACTGGACCCAATTAGTCAAACAAGTTTGATATGTGGAGTACCTTTTATTTCTCAACCTGTAATTGAATAGCTAAAATTTATAAAAATGGGTGAAAGTTTTTTTTCCCCTGGACCCGTTTTGACCTTTCTACCGAACTCGCCCGTCTTTCCATGTATACCTTTTTATGATGCAAAAACTGAAAGTAATTTGTGAAGGGTGCAAATGTTTTGACTATTTACTCTTAAAACCTTCAGGTTCATGCTTACGAGAGATCAAATAGAGTATATAACTACACATTAGATCCATGCGGTCCGGTGCACATAACAATAGGTGATGGTGGAAACCGAGAAAAAATGGCAGTTGAACATGCTGACGAACCTGGCAACTGCCCAGAACCATCAACCACACCAGACTCATTCATGGGTGGTTTCTGCGCATATAATTTCACTTCAGGCCCTGCAAAAGGGAACTTCTGCTGGGATCGGCAGCCTGAATACAGTGCATATAGAGAAAGTAGCTTCGGGCATGGGATACTTGAGGTAAAGAACGAGACACATGCATTATGGACATGGCATCGGAATCAAGATATGTATAATGAAGTCGGTGATCAAATATATATAGTCCGGGAACCTGAAAGATGCCCTGTTAACCTATGCAGATCAGTGAAATGAAGCTGGTCATACCATAACAAAAGTTACACACTTACACGTTACACGGTTATTCAACAATATTTGTATAGCATATGTGGTCGCAATTGGGCGATTTCTGCCCATGATTTGTTGTCAGTTGTAATGTATTTGAATTTTGTCATTAAATTATCGTTTAATAATTTAATGATAAATTTCTTTGATTTTGATATTTATTAAAGTTATGATATGATATGTAATGATAAATTATCAGAATCAGTGTAAAAGATTGTGCTGGAAGCAGCCTCTCTACATTCGGGTAAGGGTACGGCTGTCTACATCTCACCTCCTCCATACCTCGTGGAAGACGGGATTGGGTAACGTTGATTTTTTAGTATAAAAGATTGTGTGCTAGAAGATAGCAACCAAACTATATAAGTAACTAAATTCAAGTCAAAAAAGGTATCCAAGGTCCAAACACCCCTTTTCCAAAAACTAAATGGTGTTAACAAAATGTACTAATTAATCATCTAGTATCTAAATATAAGCTATTCATGAAGACAAAATCTTTATCAAGTGAAAGATGAACAAGAATACTATGAATATGGTATTGAAATGTAAGACTCTTGAAGCGTGTGTAGCTTTAGAAAATGGCGGGGTGTCTAATGTGGGTACATTGCCGTTACCAAGTGGCGTAAACCCTCCTCCAACTGGTGGCGATGAAACAGTGCCTGGAACCGGATTTGTGATTGGTGTTGTCCCTCCTGCAGTGCTGCAATTATATGGTCATAAGACAGAGAACACAAAACAAACCAAAACCGCAAACACCACAATCAATAGCTAGACTAGAAACTTTGAGATCTACCAAAATTCTCAAACAATTTGGGTATAGCATAATTATTAGATAATCATTTGAGGGTCTAATTAATCTTATCCAAAGTATCAGTTCTAGAGTTGTTTACTCAAATATGTTATCTCAGTCTAGTCATTTGACCACTTTTTAAAAATTTAAGAGCTTATGGTGCTTTGTTACATCAAAAGCAACTTCAAACACTATCTTTTGCATTGTATTTTATTACACTTGATTATCTCATTCAAAGTTCTTATGAAAACCACAAGTTTTCACATTTTTAAGTATAAGTATTTACTATATATTTCCCAAGATCCATGCATGTTCAGAATTCTTGTACAAAGAAATATTATATACATCAACTCATAAATATGACTAAAACACAAAAACAATGGTGAAAAGTGCATACCCAGGAGAAGGAGGATAAACACAAGATCCATAACTCGGGTCAGTTTTAGCAATAGTAGCAGTCCCAGAAAAGTCACAAGATCCAGCAGCCATAGACGTACACATATAGTAACTATTAAACGCGTAAGAAGCATGCGCTTGTATAGTATTAGGAAGAAAACACAACCCTGTGGGCTGCAAAGGTGCACAATCTGCACCAGCACTGCAGGCATAGTCCAGTGCTGTTTGCAAAGCTTCACGTGATGCGTCGCTTCTAGCAACGCACCATGTAGCTGCGGTGAGCCTGCCATGAAGAACCAGTAGCACCACCATGATGAGGATAGGTGCATTGGATGGTGTGACCATTTTGTGCTAAGTGCTTTCTTTTTTCAGTCAAGGGACACAAAAGAGAAGTATGTGTGTTGGTAAAGTACAAAAGAGATGGAGAATGAGTAAGAGAAAGAATATTTTGTTTGCTTTAATAAATATTTATACTATAATATTAATTTAATAGATTTACAATCTTACAAACATTTCTTTTTGCATATTCATGAAGTTTCATCAAGTGAAAGTGAAAGTACTAGTGTTTTAATTGATCCGGTCGAGCTACCTATTCACGGTTCAATCATATTTGTTTTTCAAAACCGGCTTTTAATTTGGTTCAACTGGCCGAGTCAACCTGAGTTTTAAAATACTTAGTGAAACTAAAACCATAGAATCAAACAACTATGAGAAACCAATCAAGCTAGAGGTTAGCAAAACAAACTAGTTATTAAAGTTTTCCTAACTTTTTTTACAAACTATATATATCATTTGTCTAAGTATCGCAATATTTTAGCTTGTCTAAAAAACATTCTGCTACAGTTATCAAGAATTTACTCTACTTATAACTACACTCGTCATGAAGTGATTTAATTGTACATCTCCAAATGCGTGTGTGAAAACTAACTAAAAACCACATGCATATAGAGGTGGGAAAAAAACCGAAACCGAAACCGAAAACAAAAAAAAAAACCTGAAACCGAAACCGGTGAAAACCGGTTTTTGACAAAACCGGTACGGTTTGGCCAAAAACCGCCGGTTGAAACCTGTTCGTGATATTACCGTTAGCTACCGGTTTTTCCAAACCAGTTTTTTATGTTTGTTGCGTTTTCCATCACAGTGAGAAAAAATGGGGCTAATAAAAAAGGAGCCATTAGCCCCATTTTTTGACCGTTTTTCAACGAATAGATTCTCCATTTAGCCCTCCTAACTTCCCTATAAATACCAAGGTTGAGTCTGGTTTAGTTACAACACTCAAATACTCTCAAAACACTCAAAAACCGCTCACAAAAATGCTCACGAATGGCAACTCGATCTTCTCATACTTCAACTTCCGCCGGTGTTGGTTCATCAAATGCACCCGCGATTGTTGGAGTTATATCAACAACTCGAAACCTGGCCATTTGGTGTCATTACGACATGGTGAAGTTCACAAATGATTCAACAAAGGCTAGTTGTAAACATTGCAATAGTTTTTTGAAATTTGAAGCGAACTCGACGTTGAAGAACCACACGAAAGAATATTGCAAAGCACTCAAAAATGTTCCAGAATCGGAACATACAACCATGGGACGAGATGGAAGTATTTTTGCATATGACGAGATGGGACTTTGTCAAGATTTGCACACTTTGTGATTCAAGAGGGTTTGTCGTTCAACCACTTCGACAACCCTCGGTTAACGAGGGTGATTCAAAAGCGCCTTCAACCTCGATATAATCATGTAAGCCGTTAAACTCTTAAACGTAATTGTATTAAATCTTGGATAAAGGCTAAAAAGGAACTAATACTTGGTTTTGAAAATTTAAAAACTAGTGTAATTTTAACAACCGATGTTTGGTTGGCGGGTCATGGTTTGCCCGGTTCGTACATTTGTATTACCGCACATTGGGTTGATCCCGATACTTGGCAAATGATGAAACGTACTATTACTTTTGAAAACTTTGCATATCCGCACACGGGTTTAAATTTAAGTGGTATGTTGTGAGATGTTATGAGAACATGTAAAATAGAAGAAACGGTTTTTTGAATAGCATTTGATAACGCTTCTTATAATACAAATGGGGTAAAAAATCTAATACTAAAATACCGACCACCTTTTGAAGGCATTTTTTTTATCATAGTTGTTGCACACATCATTAACTTTACAAGATATTTTCAATCGGAAAAAACCATATGTGGAGTATATGAAATTGTGTGAAGATACAAATTCATTTTTGTATTCCCTAATGGGGACATTCATACAAAATGGAATTCGACTTATAACATGTTTGTAAGTGGTTTACGCAAAAAATTAACGTTACAACATTCTCATTATGAACTTTGCAATAGGCATTGGAATATGGTATCATTTGCGGTTGAAAATTGAGATACTATTAACAAAATAACCGAATTACTCAAAGTTTTTAAAATCGCAACAACTTTGTTATCGCGTGTTTATTATCCTACAAGTCATTTGGTACTCAACCAACTTTTTATGATGTGTAGATAATCAGGATCATACGAATTTGATGGTCCACTTTTTACGACTATAGTTGAACCGATGAAAGAAAAACTTGAAAAATATTTTCGAGAAATTCCACCGGTAATTACTGGTGCTGCCGCATTGAGCCCATGTTTAAACGTTACCAGGGTGGAATATCTTATCGATAAGATTGCTAACGATTTGGATTTGGTTCAAACAGACCTTTTTTATGTAACAAAAGCACAAAACAATTTTTAAAATAATTTTAAACGTATATTAGATTTATGTTTTGAAAAATATGGTACAACAAATGTGGGAACAAGTTCGTCTTCAATGTTTTCAACCAGTTCGAATTCCATGGATCCGGATTTGGACTTATTTTCAAATTTAAGATAAGAAAGCGGTAAACGGGCTAGGAGTGACCATTCATTGAGCAACGAATATGGGATATATATTGGAATTGATTGGTTAAATACTATCACACCTGAAGAGTTCAAGAATTTTGATGTTTTGGCTTGGTAGAAACAAAGGGAATCTCAATTCCCGTTTTAGCCGCAATGGCTCGGGATTTACTAAGCGTAAGCTTCTACCGTTGCTTCGGAATCCGCTTTTTCTACTAGTGGAAGGGTATTATCGATACGAAGAATAAGACTCACACTGGCATCTTTAGAGATGTGTTTTGCTTGAAGGATTACTTAGATGTGGCCGAACGTATACAACACGTTGCGAGTCTTGAAGAACCGATGGAATACGAAGAACAATTACAAGAGATTGAGGTGGAAGAGGGTTATGTAATCCATCTTTCTGATGAAGAAATCGCTTTCGATGAAGCTACAAGTGCAGCTAGGACCTTCGAAGTTGAAGACGGTGATGAATAAATCGTTAAAATTTATTAAATTTGTAATTCAAGTACTTTATGTGTGATGTTTTATGAGTTTATTGAATAAAAGTTGAAGTTTATTGAGTTTAATTGTGTAGAAAATGCGAACGAAAAAAAAGGAATCGATACAAAAACCCGCCACTATCAATTTTTTGCATTTTTTCCGAAACCGGTTCTATAGGTTCTGATTTTTTGACCCCGAAAACTTATAGAAACCGGTTTTTTTCGATTGACCAAAAACCGGTCCGGTTTTGGTCAAACCGGTCAATGTCCACCTCTACATGCATACGCATTGTAAGAATCATACTGAATAAACCACATGGGTGATCCAGCGGTAAGAATACCAACTTTTCAAAATGGAGGACAAGGGTTCGAATCTAACAGGGAGAAAATTAATCCCCTTGTAGCCACAGAAGTTGAGCTGCGCCGACTTGGAGCTATTAAAAAAGGTAGACACTTTGAGATTAGTCGGCTTTTAATGTCGAATTGGAAACTCAGCTACCCTGCCCACACCCATCTATTCGAGCTGAGGGCATTACATGTGCAACTTGCGATATTTATCCGTGACCTCCTCAACGACTATGAGTCATTATCAATATATTATGAACCAACATCTCCTTATGTTAATTTGTCCATATATTTTATATTAAAGTTGGATACGTATGAACTTATAAATGAACAAAATTATAGTAAATACCAAGAAATGCAAACTAAACTTTCTAAGTACATGATATATACATATGCAACTTCCTCAAACTTACTACATACATGATACAACTTTGAAAATGACTAGTTCTAGACGTGACGTTTACAACTAATCGGTTAAATCATAGCTATTTAAGTGGCTGAAAGATAAATAATATTGGTTCATAACATTAGAAACCAAGATTTGATTACAGATTTAAAATAAGAAACCGCACATCTTTAGTGAGCTGAACACTTTGGTTTATGTTAATCTATCAATCTAAAGACTTTAATCAATGTAAAAAACTCTTTAAACTGATATTTGCATTCTAACCATTTTCATGTATAAAATTGTTAAAACTCATATTCTAAACTTGAGAAACCAAGTACGGAAATGAGACTACAAATGACTCAGTGTATTTACGAAAAACTAAACATAACTATATACACCCTATTTTCTTTCCATGTGCAATTCGGAAAAGTTATAATTTTTTACAAGACTAAACACTACGTCGTGAAAATTCATGGGTATCTAGAAATACCCCGAGTCCCCGAGACTCTCCCTGGTTTGTAGAAACCATTATAGTAACTTTGCTTAGAGTAGTGAAAAATATTTTAATTTAATAAAAAAAGAGTTTTTAAAATTTTTAATTACCTATTTTATAATATAACATGTATTTTCATTTGGCTGAGAATGGTTGTGTAAATTACATAATTTACACATAATTTGCATTCCTCACCTTCATCATCTTTATTTTTTAGTCGAAAACCACTGGTATTTTATTATATCTACTTGTTTGAACCCCATAAATAATTTACTTTGATTAATTTATTGTTTATACTCATACGCAAACGCAACTCTATTTAAACTCCTTTCTTCAATGCATCTTTTCATATACTTTCAATCTACAATCGATTTCTTTCAATTTGTACAATATGTTTACCGTGATTAGGAAAACTCGGGATATCCAGAGGGACAAGGATAAAGATGACGGTTTAACTGCTGATCAACGTCGTGAAAGGTTAGTCTTTTTCTTATATGGTTAATATACGTGGACGTTACCGAACTTATAGATATTATATGTACAAATCACTAAACTTATCGTTCATGATTTTTAAGTTACTTAACTTATTAGAAAATACGTGTTTAGGTCACTAGTATTAACACTGAAATTTTTGAATCTAAATGTCATTTTCTGTTAGTTAGGTGATACAAATGAACTAGTAATCTCTGAGAATATTGACATTTTCTTTTTAAAATCCAATACTGTGTATTTTTGTAAGTTGAACTTATTAAAGTTATTTCCAATATGATCATTGTATGTTAGTTATTGTCCGTATATCATTCTCTTTTTATTTTTTACATGGATGTTTATTCACAAAGAAAATTGCAGGGATGAAAGAGCCCATCAAGAAGCCGCACGCCAAGAAGCAACACGAGCTGGGGGAGTGGTGTAGCTGGAGGTTAAATCACCAAGAAGTAAGAGAAGTTCTTTATGGTTTTACTTTTATGTTTTGGGTGATTGAATAATTGTATCATAGTGTCAAAATGTAAGATAAGTTTGCTGTATTATATGTAAAGTACTTTCATCTTGTCACTGTTAGTGTATCTGTATATAACTCAGCTTATAATGTAATTCTACAATATTAATCTTGCTCATGTTCTAAGTCACACAAGACATTACTATACTATACACCCCAATTATTTGCTAAAGGGGAAAGGTAGTAGTGTACGAGAAACGGAAAATGACAATGTGTCACGTTTTTATTGGGCTCGAAAAATTGTGATACCTGGTAAGTTTGAAATTACATTTGACAATATTCAAGCTAACTAATTAAACAAGATTTGAAGTGAGTTTGTAGGTACTCCGTATTAAGTTAACTTATTGTAACATGATGCTTACAATTAAACCAGAATTCTTTAGTGATGTGAAATCAAAAGAGAAGAATTTTTAAAAAAGAGTAAATTGCCAAAAAAAAAAAAAAAAAAACCTTTATAGTTTTGATGAAATTGCATGTATGCTCCAATCTTTTCGAAAGTGCAGACATATTCTTCATGAGGAACTGTTGTGCAATTGTCACCCCTGGAATGAGAAATTCAAAACTTTAAAAGTACAAGTACAATCTCTGTTAGGGACAGTAATTGCACACCAAAGTTTTTTACATGAACTACACCGGCATTTTCGAAAAGATGAAACTATATATGCGCTATCACTAAACCATAAAGCCGGCTTTTCCGATTTTCCTCTTTTTATAAAGGGTTAAATCCACGGATTAGCCATAAACTTTTCAAAAATTTCAATTATAGGTTACAGAGTTTATAAAATACCATTATCATCATCCAAACTTTTTTGTAATGAAAAGTATTACCTATAGTGAGCCGAGATAAAAAGTATATTACCCATTCATATGAGAACCTAGATAAAAGTGCATTACTCATATGAAAACCGAGATAAAAAGTACATTACTTATATGAAAACCGAGATAAAAGTTTGAATAGTTATCATGATATTTTATAAAGTCTGTAACTTATAATTAAAAATAGGTCATGAGTTCAAGCTAAACTATCTCGGTTCAGATTAAACATGTGCCAAACTAAACTACTTGTCATGTCAAAGTACCAAACTAAAGTAAGAGTAAACTTCAAAATACATCCCTGTGGTTTGCCCAATTTGACACCATACATCCCTCTCGAAAAAGTTAGGACAATTACATCCCTCCGTTAGTAAAAGTCAAACAATATACATCCAAAAGGACGAACGATGCAAATATTGTATGGTTAACTTGGACACGTGGCACTTAACTAAGGGTATTTATGTCATTTTACACGTTCCCTTTATATTTTAACCCTATTTCTTCCCCCCTGCTTCACTCAAACGTACGCATATCAAAATCAAAAAGCAGAAACACAAATCAGAAACACAAGATTACAGTAACTAGAAATAGAGATAGTTATGTTCTTCTTTAAGATTGCACCAATCACCTCTTTGACTTTTATCAAGTCTTTGGCCATACAGTACCCATGAAGCAAAACATTATAAATGTCTGTATCAGGGGCTATATTCTTTGCTAACATTGTCTTTGACATAGCAAAAGCTTCTGAAAAATGCTTCTCCTTGCAAAGCCCGTGTAGAATATGGCTATAAGCTACCTGATCCAAGTCATAGCCCCTTTCTAAAAGCTCCCCCAACAAAACACGGGCAACTTTAGTTGAACCAATTCCACAAAGTTTCTCAAGAAAACCATAAAAGATCTCTAGAGATTCATGTGGGTAATCCACTATTGCTCGCTCAAAAAGAGATAAGGCTTCCATCACCATATCATTCTGGCATAAAGCATACATTAGGATTCTATAATCACTCAGTGTAGGCAACCAGTTCTTACTTTGGACTAAATCCCAGCTCAACACACTTTCCAAACTCATCAACACCAACATACCACTCAATCAATTTACAGTAAATCCCAATATCATCCAACAAAACTCCTTCTTTATCCATTTCCAAAAGTACCCATTTCTCTTAATATCCAACCCAACAAGTTTTCAACCATCAAGCCAACTTTAAATCAAAATTATTCAGCAACAAAAGAACAAAAGAATTTGGATTAAAAACCTTACAACCAAAAGAGGAAAAACTGATCTGAATGGAAATGAAATGGAGACTAAAAGAACTCGAATCCGAATCGGCTAAGCAACTCCCACCACAACTTTCTCTTTTGTATTTTGATGTGATTTGTTTAAGTGGTGAGTTAGGGATGTGAGTTGATTGGATTTTAAAGGGTTAACTCGAGGGAGGCTTGGTCCTCCTCAACCTCAGTGACAGTTGATTTGTAGCCAAAAGGAGCATCACTTCATCATCGTCTAGTCATCTCCACGTGGTTTTGTGTCGTCTTCAAGAGGGGGACAAAAGAGATCAGGCCTGCAAAGAATAGGACCACCTTTTGTTGCTTTGTGTTCATCGATGGGATTCAGAAGTGGGGATGATAGAGGCGTAGCAGTAGGAGGTAGAGGAAGAAGATGTGTTTTGATGTGGGGATAAAAAGGAGGGGTCACGTTTTTATCTTTCCTTTTTTTTTTTTTTTTTTTTTTTTTTTTTTGATTTGGAGGATTTGGATTTGTGTTTGTGGGTTTGTGGATTTGGATTTGTGTTTGTGTGGTGTCTGGATCTGGATTTGTAGAAGAAGAAGAAGAAGAGGGTAATAAAATGACAGAAATACCCTTACTTAACTTATTTAACTGCCACGTGTCCAAGTTAACGACACAAAATTTGCACCGTTCGTCCTCGTGGATGTATTGTGTTTGACTTTTACTAACGGAGGGATGTATATGTTAGAAAAAAAAAATTTGGATGTATGGTGCGAAATTTGGCAAACCACAGGGATGTATTTTGAAGTTTACTCCTAAAGTAAAGTACATGTTACTATGTTAAAGTCTCTTAAGGCAACTTCAAAAACACTCACGACCCGACCCGACCCGACCCGACCCGACCCGAGAATATATGATATTAGTAGGTATATATTCATCCATCCATTCAACCAACCAACCAAACCCAATTACCAAACTCAAAAAACGCGAGATCTTGAAGAAGAACAAACAGCCATGACTCGCGGTAACCAAAGGGAGAAGGATCGCGAAAGAGCCGCCGCCCGTAACGCCAAATCCAAAACCAAGGACGACGGCTTAACTCCCGAACAGCGCCGTGAAAGGTTGACTTTTTCCTTTTTTCATCAAACCCTACCGTTGACTTTTTTATAATATCAGTTAGTGATCTTGGTTTATGTTGAATCTGATGTTTATGTGTTTGGTTTTTATGTTTAGTTGACTTTTTGCCAAGTTTGACTTTTTTCTTGATTTTGTATATATTATATATGTGCTGAATCTGATTATTATTTGTTTTAATGGGGTGTTTGGGTTTAGCTTATTTAGCCGGATTATGGGCTTGTTTGATTTGGAAAAGCTGATTAGCTCACTTTTTGAAGCTTATTAGCTTTGGCTTATTGGCTTAAGCCAATAAGGTGTAGTTTATAAGGTTATAAGCTTCAATAAGTGAGCTTATCGGCTTTTCCAAATCGAATAAGCCCATAATTCGGCTAAATAAGCTAATCCAAACGCCCCATTAAAACATTTTGGATTAGGGGGTGTTTGTTTAAGCTTATATTTATGTGTTTAGTTTTTATGAAATTTGTTGACTTTTAGCCAAGTTTGACTTTTTTCTTGATATATATATATATATATATATATATATATATATATATATATATATATATATATATATATATATATATATATATCTGATTATTATTTGTTTTAATGGGGGGTTTGGGTTAGCTTATTTAGCCGGATTATGGGCTTGTTTGATTTGGAAAAGATGATTAGCTCACTTTTTAAAGGTTATTAGATTTAGCTTATTGGCTTAAGCCAATAAGGTGTAGTTTATAAGGTTATAAGCTTCAATAAGTGAGCTTATCGGCTTTTCCAAATCAAATAAGCGCATAATCTGGCTAAATAAGCTAATCCAAACGCTCCGTTAAAACAAATTTTGGTTTAGGTATGAGCTTATTTGGTTTTTGGCTTATGTTTCGTAAGCTTATAATGATATGATAAATCTGATGTGAAAGGTTGACTTTTACTTTTTTATATCAGTTAGTAATCTTGGTTTATGTTGAATCTGATGTTTATGTGTTTGGTTTTTGTGAAATTAGTTGACTTTTTGCCAAGTTTGACTTTTTTCTTGGTTTTGTATATATATATGTGCTGAATCTGATTATTATTTGTTTTAATGGGGGGCGTTTGGATTGGCTTATTTAGCCGGATTATGGGCTTGTTTGATTTGGAAAAGCTGATTAGCTCACTTTTTGAAGCTTATTAGCTTTGGCTTATTGGCTTAAGCCAATAAGGTGTAGTTTATAAGGTTATAAGCTTCAATAAGTGAGCTTATCGGCTTTTCCAAATCGAATAAGCCCATAATCTGGTTAAATAAGCTAATCCAAATGCCCCATTGAAACAAATTTTGGATTACGGGGTGTTTGTTTAAGCTTATGAGCTTATTTGGTTTTGGGGCTTATGTTTCGTAAGCTTATAGCTAGCTGCCCTAATGTTGACAGTTGACTCAAGTTTAGGTTTATGTGTCGAGTCTTATAGTTTTTAGCTTAAGCGTCAAGTGGTCTTATGATGATTTTATGGATCTAGAAATTAGCGATGTTAGATTTGTGGTTAAGATTCTTTTGCAAGTCGGAATATATGGAATTTAAATATGACATTTGATGTTTATCTGGTTTCGTGTTTACTCCTGTTATACTTGTTTTTGTGTTTTGTGAGTTTTTTTTTTTCATCAAGAAAAGAGAGATGGATCCCATATGATAGTAAATAGGTTTGTGGCGTTAGGTTGCACATTCAATACTAGATGAATTTGGAATTTGGAGTAGGTATCTGCCTATCTGGCTTAGTGGGTCACACGGTTTTGTGCTTAAGAGCAACTTGAATAGCAAAAGGAAGTTAAATTGAACAAGTGCAACTGAAATTCTATAAAATCATATAGGGACTAAAAGTCTAGAAACAAATTAAAGCATAAAAGAAGGGACGAGGGTGGGTGGAGGAGTGTATGACACATTGACACCCCATTACACTAGTGTTTTATTTCAATTTTGAATGCTTTTATTAGCTTCCAATAATGGGTTAATGAATGCTCGTCACAATTTTAGTTATTTGAAGGATAGTTGTGCTGAATTTAGTTCAATTTTTAATCTTCTCAACACCCTCGGTACACTTGACTTTGCAAAATTTCAAATATCTCTCTCGGTATGAGGTGCTTTGTGATAATAGCAACTTGATCAGCCGTAATTACTATACCAATTGTGTCATTTTTGCAACTTATACATGTTGGGGCTTCAGCTTAACAGTTTCCAGTCCTAGAATTGGGATTCATTATGTCGCTTCCTCTCGGTTATCCTAGTTACGGTTTAGATATGTTGTTTTTTTCTCGCTTTAACTGGTTTTATAAACACACGAAAATATCTTGAAACACCTTTTCCATAGCCTTGGTCACAAAATCGAGAGTCAAGGTACAACCTTGAAGGTATGAAAAGTGACCTCCAATAAGCAATATCCGTCAAACTCTTTACTAGGACTTTCCAGGATCAAGTGACAAGATGAAAGCCACTTTGAGACTGGATAATTACAGAAAATGAATGCTAAAAGCATGTTTTAGTTGCAAAAGTAAAGACAATTTCTCTTATTGATGACTTTTGAACAAGTAATTAAATCTGATTCTTATCTGTTTAATTGTTGAGTATGCTGATCTAGTTTAACTTTAGCTGTTTTGATGCAATTGACTTTTAACCCTAAGCCCCTAATGCTGACTTTTGAATCAAGCTTATGTTTTTTGTGTTCTAAGGTATTAGTATTCATTGGATCTATGAAGTTAATGTTGATATGTTGGTGATATATCGACTTTTGAATGAAATTATGCTATCTGCGCTTGTAATCTGTTGAATCTTGTCGTAATTCGTTTAGTTCTCAAGTGGTTTATTATGAATTTTGTTTAGCTGTTGATTAATTAATAGACCTAGCGATTATATTAGCTAGATTTGTATTTCTTTTAATATGGGTTTATGTTCTGTGTCGATAATCTCATGATTCTTATGGTGATTCGGTTTTTTTTTTTTTTTTTTTTTTTTTTTTTTTTTTTTTAAATCTAAATTAGGATTTCTTTTATATGATCATGATGCAATGGGTTTAAGGAATTACTGTTGCTCGATTGTGAAAATTTTGCAAGTGAAAATTTTCCTTTCTGAAGTTGAAAGTTTATCTCTTTGACATTGATGGTCAACTTACAGTTTCTGTCGTTCAAAGGGATTGTATTTTACTTGATGTGGTATAGTATTGAAGGATGGTGTACAAATATTTTTTGTTAAAATACGACATTGTTCCATTTTGGAAAGAATATGTATGATGTATCTATAAAGCTTTCAACGTCTTCAACGTGTGACCTTCCAAATGTTACTTTGATTAGGAATAGTTTCTTTAACCAAACCAAATGTTAAGATTTGGACTACTTGGTGCTTCCTGAAGGTAGCCTGGCACCTTTTGTATGTTTCTACTTTTTCGTGCTTTTATATCATAGAATCATGGCTCTTTAAGTTCAGACAAGACTGCATTTAGCTGTTATTAGAGGCTATGGCTAGATGATTTTTCTTTCGTTTTATGTTACGAGAGTTACAAAAAAAAAGTTTAGTGTAAGGGTGTTGCGAGCCCCTTTTTAGTGCTATATCTGCTGTCTAATCTCTCATCCTCCTCCCATGATTGATTTGTAATCGTTAACTTCTGTTATTTAATTTGCAGGGATGGAAAGGCTCTTCAAGAGAAGGCAGCTAAGAAAGCTGCACAGGCTGCAGGGAGTGGTGATGCCGGAGGCAAAAGCACCAAGAAATAACAGAATGTTCCATATGGTTTTATTTCGATGAGTGATTGAATCATGGGCAAATTCAAGTTTCATATTACTTAAATCAAAAGATTTATAAACATATTTCAAATTATGTTTGTATTGTTCTGTTTTATCGAGGTACCATCTTTGGTTTCCTGTTTTATATGCACGCTTCAACTTTGTGAGTCGTTATTGTGCAATATAGTTTACAAATTGCAATAGATCTTGGATGGTCATAGTCGTACTATGAATCTTTAATTCTTTCTTTGCTTGTATTTTTATAGATTTGCAGCACATATGCTAGGTTTTTATTGCTGTGTAGTGTGCCTCAACTACTCGAGCAACTAATCTGTCCAATTCCGTAATGTGACAGCTCATTTTCGGCTAAGTATATATAATAGGTCAAACACGCTATAAGCCAATACAACTGTCATGACGATTGCTTCTAGTTTGTGAACCGAATACAATGATGTAAAGTTAATTGGTTGCAAGATGCTGAAACAACTCTCTATGTTGCTCTAACCTTACAAAGGGATTTAAACGTTAAAAGAACCAAAAGATTGCAACCACGCAGGATTCTGCAAATTGCAAATGGCTTAAAATTGTGAAATTACTTTTGTTTTCCAGCTTTTTTATCTTCTCGCCAGTTTATGAAATGAAATGCATTTGGTGAAAGTGAGACTTGAATCTAAACCTCTAGGTTAATGGAATACCGCTACGCCAAATGCCCCGTGAGCAAAGGCGGAGCTATGTTAGGACTAGAGGGGATTGTGGCCCTATGTTTGGCGCAAAGCTTTTTGGGGCGATGAGCGGTGAGAATGAGCTTTTTTTATTTTTTATTTTTAGTGTTCGTTTGGTATGAGAGCTGTGAGCTTTGCTATTTTTTAGGAAAACTCATTTTTTCAATGCTTCTTTATGAAGCTGTGAGCGGTGAGTAGGAGCTGTGCCTACTGCTCACAGCTCACTGCTACTTTTGCCAAACATAACATTTGTCATCTTTACACTATTAACCCTTATATTTAAGCTAACTTTATATTATAAACCTTAAACTTTATTAAATAACCATGGTTTGGCCCTCTTAAATTTCAAAAAAACTATATCTTGGCTCTCCTAGTAAAATCGATCAAGCTCCGCCACTACCCGTGACCAACATTTTCCACCTATGACTATTTGTTTTTCATGTTCTTTCGTTTTATAAATGCAAAAGAACTAGATATGTTGTTAAGTTTGATTATTTTTTCTTTACATTTTTCAAAATCCGATTTTAGTACACTTCACACACACACACACACACACACATATATATATATATATATATATATATATATATATATATATATATATATATATATATATATATATAAATCATTTAAGTTGTAGGATTCACAAAAAATTAAGATAAAGAACTTCAATTATGGAGTGACATGTTTTACTTTTCAACTAAAAAAAATCACATTTATTTTCAAATTGAAATATCTTTTGATATATTTTTTTTTCTAATGATCTAATTCCATTATATTTTTTAAAATTTTGTGCTCTTTAATTCAACATGCATTTTAATATATTTCTATAAGTTTTTAGTTTTTGCATTTTTAATGAGTTATATTAATTCGAATCTTTCAAACTTTAACTTTTATTTGAATTAATACAAACTTGATTCATCAAAATTATAACTTTTGGGGGGGGGGGGGGGGGGGGGGGGTTTGATGGGTAAAAAGTGAGGGTCTTTATGCACGAATAATAATGTCACTGGAAAGTTACGAGAAACCTAAACAAACACATATACTTTTGGAGTGTTGTGTAACCAATTGACTAAGCGGGTACGAAATCATGGGAGGGTTGGATTAGCAATTCATTCATTATACTTCTCTTATAACTATATTTTTTTCGCATCTACTGTGTGCGGGTATCCAACTAGTATTTTATAATTATATACATAGGCATATAGTCATATACATAGTAATCCACAACCACATACATACAAAACACACCCTAAACACATTTATATCATCGCCAGCTACCTCACTCCTTTCGATATTAACTATTGCCGGCAGTCAACCAGTACTCGATCTCTGTGTATTCATATCTCGTGAGAAGTGCTAGCTCCTTCGCATCATTTTGTAACCCAAAACTCGCCCTCTTTTACTTCACTTTTTGATAAAAATAGAAACATGATGTTTTCACCTGACGAATTTGCCCACCTAAAAATCCCCCTTGAAAATATACTATCCGCCACCAACAACTTTGATGACAAAAATGTCATTGGAAAGTCTGGTTTTGTAAATGTTTACAATGGACAGCTCTTGTGGTCCGGTGAGCTGATTGAAATCGATGCTTGGAGATTTAATAAAGATGAATGGAATGAAGAAAAAGAACATTGGTTTTGGATGGAGATTTCAATGCTTTCTAGTCTAAAGCATAAAAATCTGGTTTCACTTATTGGGTTTTGTGATGAGAATGATGAGAAAATCATCATTATCAAGCGTGAGACCGTGGGAAGTCTTGCATACCATCTAAGTGACCCGATGTTGTTGACATGGGTGCGAAGATTGGAGATATGCGTCGGTGTTGCAAATGCATTGAGCTACATTCATTATGACGAGCCACGTGATTTTAGCGTTATACATCGAAACATCAACAGTGACACAATTCTATTAAATGATAATTTGGAACCCAAGTTATCTGGATTTAGATTTTCCATGAAGATCAAAGCATCTGAAAGGCACAATTGTTTCAATACTGATAAAGTATGGAGGAGGGATGGGTATACAGACCCAACATATATAGAGACAAAAAGGGCGAGCCACAAGTCAGATATTTACTCCTTTGGGATAGTAATGTTTGAACTACTGTGTGGTAGGAAAGCAGTAATCAACGACGACCAAGATAATAAGTACTTGGCTTCGGTGGCCGTTGCCCATTATAGGGGGAAAAAACTCAATGAAATAATTGATTGGGATTTATGGAGTCAAATGAACTCTCAATCGTTTAACATTTTTGCGGAAATAGCATATGACTGCTTGAATGAAAAACGATCGGAACGCCCAAACATTGATGCGATTGTCACTAGACTTGAGAAAGCGTTAGAACTTCAACTGGCACATCATAATGCGGTAAGACGGTTTTTCTCTTCCATCTTTCTATCATAATAAGTACAACTCTATATTTGTTTGAGTACTAGGACGTGTTTTAGGCCGTGATAATCACGGCCCACCGCCCATGAAATTCATATTAAGGTATTCGAGAATATATGCATGTTGGTTTTTATTAATTAATATGGGAGTACTTATATAACTAAAGTATGCAACTGATTTTGGCCATACCGAGTTTTAAAAGTTTAAATACTCTAAAGAAAAAAGACACCCAAACTTTCACATAGATTCGTTGACTCGATCTCATAAATTTTACAGTATATGTTTTGTGAGCAATGTTTTATATACTCTTTCAAATTTTGAATATAATTAGTTGATCAACCTGATTGACAAAACTTGCGAAATACATTTTACTCTTACCACCAACTTTATGTGTTTCACACTTAAGACTTACGGGGCGTTTTTTTTTTCTCTTAGCTATAAGATATTATTTAATATTATTACTTTTTAGATAGGGTTCATAAAAATATCTTATTTGATTCATATTCACAAGGTTTAATTTATCATGTCCTCTCAATTAAGAAGCTTATATAGAAGTGAGAGGAAGAAAAAAAAAAAAACACACCTCCTTACGGGCCATGATAGTTATCATGTAATGCTAGTATGCTACCTATCCCTTTCGACATTCTGTACTGATTTTGAAGCACTCTTGCCTTGTGAAATTACTAAAATGCCCTTTCTTTTTCTCTTATCTATACTACTATATAATGTATTTGGGACTATTCTATAATTAGAAAGGCTTAAAAATTCAGACTTTTACTTACTAATTATGGAAACAACCACCCCTAACAATCACCCCAACAATTTATAACCACCTCAACAACCACCCAACAACCACTTTCCACCACCCCACCTTCCTCCTCTTCACCCCAACAATCCGCCCCCGCATCGCGCGAGCACCTTTCTAGTTTTACAAATACATTTGTAACACTTAACATTCAACCCCCACTGGAAAATTAAAAAATCATAACGCTAAAAAGTTTGCCACTCTTTTATTACTTTTTTGACAATATGATGGATGAGAATACTTTTTAGATATCAATCACTTTTTATTTCCTAATAAGGTCCGTACCTCTTACACTTCTGAAAAAAACAAATAAAAAACAAATCTCTTATTGTCCATGCAAACATTGCTTTTGGCAAAGGTAAGTCCCATCTTCTCTTATAGTCAAGATGAATTAGGACCAATTTTTTTGGCAAAACAATGTGAAATAAAATAACTACATAAAATTATGTATTCAAAAGTAAAAATAAGGACATACTTGGGCTGATTTTCTGAGCCAGAAATAGCCAGATTGAGCTTGGGCTGAGGAAAGGGTTGAATATAATGCCAATTTTACCATTTAATGTATAATTTATAACATTAATCAATAAATCAATTACCTAAATAATCTATATACATAGTACTTTTACCAATCTAAACCTTGTTCTCAAGTTTTACCAAAATGAACAATAAATGTCACCGCTTTCATTACTTTTTCAGTCGCAAGTTTTGTGTAGACCGAATATTAAGGAAAAAACGTGACCCATTTATTTGTGTCTTTTTGTTCGGCTACAAGAAAGCAGAAAGAGAAATTGTGTCTGTTTTGGTCACATTTATTGATAAATATTAGGTATTTAGACTAGGTAGCCAAGGTTATTTAGGAAATTGAGTCTCTTTTTCTTCTAATGGATAGCCAAGTACGGAGTATTTTATTTTCTAACTGTTTCAAAATACACCACAATACTCTTTACATTGGAAAGTGCTAGGGGAAAGTTTGTGTCGCGTTTCATTTAAATAGGTCGCTATTTTTTTTTTTTTTATTTGTAGGTCGCTATTTATTTTTCGTCGCGATTCTTTACTAAACAAATAAGCAGGTCGCGATTTGTGTCAAATTTTGTTAAATAGGTCGCGATTTTGAGTTGGTCGCATTTTGTTTTTGTAAATGGGTCGCGTTTAAGCAAATAAATCCAAAATTCTGTCGCATTCAACGTTGCGAAAAACACACGTGTAGGGTGCAAAATTTTTCATTAGATGATTCTAACGGACATCATTGAAAAGTCCATTTTCGTAAAAAAAATTTGCTACGTCTTGTTTAGGGCATCCACTATGATAGGTTCATCAAAAGGTACTTATTTCAAGTGTACTTATTTGATCCTAACTCATATTATCATTATGTGAATGTGTTCAAAAGATCGTTTGTTTCATAAAACATTAAAATGATTATACATTAAAATTAACTCCATTAATCAATGGTTTCTTCATCGTAATTTTTTGCTTTTTTGAAAAAAAAATTCACAAAAGAAAACAACCACAAAAACCGTAAAAAATCGAGACTAATATAACCCAGTCGATACCAATTTAAAAAGAACAAAACGTTGAATTGTATGATGTAACTTTTTCTACATAGACAATTAATATATTAAAAAAACTTCAAATTAAAAAAAGTGGGGTTGAATATTTTATAATTAAATTTAATAAATAATATACGAAATTACTAATGTACTTTTAATTAAACTTTCATATGTTGTCAACTTATTACTTTTTAGAGCACAAGGTGCAAAGTTGAGCAAGAGGCTCTTCATTCGGGCCCCACTCTGCCACATCATCAAAACACCTCAACTTCAACTAACCACAACAAGCCCCTCTCACCAAACAACAAACCTCAACTTCTCTATTAGGACCCACCTCAAATTATATACCTAATATTCAAAGGGAAAAAAAAAAAAAAAAAAATGTCAGAAACATAAGCTCGCCGTCACCACGGGGAGGTAGCCAACGGGGAAGAACGGCAAGCCCCTCTTGGTGTGGTGAAGAGGAACGGCTCGCCGTTGGCATTGCCAAGTCGGACGGCGAGCCCCTCTTCCCCATCTGCACCTTGTGCTCTTAGGCATCTTACAAATTACAATCTTTTTATCGGATCTTAAATTCAATATTTAAATAAGATGCATACTGGAAGCTAGAAAATAATAAAACTAGCTATAACAATCATAAATAAGAATTTCATGACCGCATGAACATGCGATCCCAAAACACTCTGTCGCAACGCACCCAACTTTTAAATTAACTCACGTTTTTTTTTTTTTTTTTTTATTGATAAACAGATCATGTCTTCACGCATCCACGACCTTGCTCACCTAAAAATACCCCTTGAAAGTATACTATCAGCCACCAACAACTTTGATGAAAAAAATGTTGTCGTCAGAGGTGGAATTCTAAAGGCATACATGGGAGAGCTCTTGTGGTCCGGTGAGTTGATAATTATCGATGCTCGGAGGTTTAAAAAGGATAGAGATGAAATGTTTTGGACTGAGGTTTCGATGCTTTCAAGTCTCAAGCACCAAAATCTGGTTTCATTACTTGGCTTTTGTGATGAAAATGGTGAAAAGATCATCATAACTAGGCGTGAGATAAAGGGAAGTCTCTGCAACTGGCTAGGTGATGCTACATTGCTGACATGGGTGCAAAGATTGAAGATATCGGTCGGTCTTGCGCAAGCGTTGAGCTACATTCATTATGACGAGCCACGCGATTTTAGCGTAATACATCGAGACATTAACAGTTTCACAGTTTTATTAAATGATAACTTCGAGCCCAAGTTATCTTGCTTTGAAAAGTCAATGAAAATTGAAACATCTCAAAGGCACCATTCTTTCCATACTAGTCAAGTATGGAATATGAATGGGCATACAGACCCAACTTATGAAAAGACTAAAAGTGTGAACCACAAGACCGACATGTACTGCTTTGGGATAGTATTGTTTGAACTACTTTGTGGTAGGAAAGCAGTAATCGCCAATGACACTAACAAGTATTTGGCTCCAGCGGCCATTCTCCATTACAAAGAGAAAAAACTTGATGAAATAATTGATTGGGATTTACGGAAACAGATGAATCCGCAATCATTCAACGTTTTCGCCGAGACAGCGTATCGATGCTTGAATGAAGAACAATTTCAACGCCCAAGTATAGATGAGATTGTCACAAGACTTGAAAAAGTGTTGGAACTTCAACTGGAACATCAAAATGCGGTAAAACAGTTTTTTCTCTTCCATCCTTCTACCATAATAACTACTACTCTATTTATTAGGTGTTCATCAACATCCAGATTGGTGTGTGAGTCATTAGAAAGTTAGTTTTTTCATGAAGTAAATGGCATTTTTATTGTTTCTTTTTAACATATGATGAACAGTATTGCTAATTACTGGGATAAACAACTTTTAAGATCGTAAAGAACAACAATTAAGCATGTGGTGAATTGTTCAATGGACACTAAAATAATATGCATAATGGTTTATTTTTTGTCCATAATTTTTTTTAATTAAATAGAGATTTTAGTCTCTGATGAACACTATTAATCTATTATCCGTACTGGAATATGATGAATACTCTTACAAACTATTAATAACGTGATGAAAAAACTTTTTAGCCTTTGATGATCATATTTGGGCCATTAAAACTGTTTCTTATAACTTTTTATAAAATATTTTTAATAATGTCTTTCTTACAATTAGATATAGTATTGACTTATAATCAAATGAGAAGAAACATTAAAATGAGAAAAATGAAAAATAACTATAACTAAACATTAGAGATGCATCAATTTGAATTAGATGCATTGATTTGAATTAGATGCATCGTTAGTCTTTTAAATCCACTATAATATATTTTCTAGCTAAAAATTATATTTATATACATATATTAGATGCATTTCATCAAGTTAGAAGAATTTTATGTATTTTTCATCCTCTGCGGGTCAAATTTATTTCTAGTTTACATCTTTTCATTTCAGACTTTCGAAATTAATTTGGATACATATAAATGGATATAAATGCATCAAATTCAAGTCGATATATCTCAAATATGTGGTTATTGTTTCTTCATTTTTCTCATTTCAAATTTTTTTCTCACTGGATCCTTACCCATAGTATCATTATGTGAATGTGTTTAAAAGGTCGTTTGTTTATCATAAAGCATTAAAATGATTATACATTATACATAAAAATTAACTCAATTAATGGATGGTTTCTTCATCGTATTTTTTTTGCTTTTTCAAAAAGAATTTTTTCACAAATAAAAAAGAACCACAAAATTAACGCTTTTGACACTAGTCTCGTGGTCAAACTAGATAGGGTATTTTTAAGGTCCTATAAGTTTGTTATGTCATTCTTATACTAGTTTAGGTGTTCAGCGCAATAGGAGCGTTTGTTTTTGCCTTTTTGGGCTGAGATGTAGGACTCACCCACATCCATTCTTCTTTTTTGTTTTTTGACGTAATAAAATTTCCCGTATTGAATTCCTTTAACAAAAAAAAAAAAAAAAAAAAAAAAAAAAAAAAAAATCGAGACTAATATATCACGGTCGATACCAAATTAACAACGTTGAATTTTATGATGTAACCTTTTTTACATAGTAACTATATTAAAGATTTTTCAAATTAAAAAAAGTGAGGTTGAATATTTTATAATTAAATGTAATAAATATTATACAAAATTACTAATTTACTTTTAATTAAAATTTCATATGTTGTCAACTTCTTACCTTTTAGGCTTCTTACAAATTACTAGTACAATCTTTTTGTCGGATCTTAAATTCAATATTTAAATAAGATGCATACAGGAAGCTAAACAATTACTGTATAAAACTATAACAGTCATAAAAAAGAATTTCATGATGGCATGACCATGCTATCCCAAGACACTCTGTCGCAACGCACACAACTTTTAAATTAACTCACGGTTTTTTTTTATTGAGAAACAGATCTTGTCTTCGCGCATCAACGATCTTGCTCACTTAAAAATCCCCCTTGAAGGTATACTATCAGCCACCAAGAACTTTGATGAAAAAAATGTTGTCAGCAGAGGTGGAATTGTAAAGACATACAAGGGAGAGCTCTTGTGGTCCAGTGAGTTGATAATTATCAATGCTCGGAGGTTTAAAAAGGATAGAGATGAAATGTTTTGGACTGAGGTTTCGATGCTTTCAAGTCTCAAGCACCAAAATCTGGTTTCATTAGTTGGCTTTTGTGATGAAAATGGTGAAAAGATCATCATAACTAGGCGTGAGAGGAAGAGAAATCTCGGATACTATCTAAGTGATGCAACGTTGCTGACATGGGTGCAAAGATTGAAGATATCGGTCGGTCTTGCGCAAGCGTTGAGCTACATTCATTATGACGAGCCACGCGATTTTAGCGTAATACATCGATACATCAACAATGCCACAGTTTTATTAAATGATAACTTCGAGCCCAAGTTATCTTGCTTTGAAAATTCAATGAAAATTGAAGCATCTCAAAGGCACCATTCTTTCCGTACTAGTAAAGTAATAACGAATGGGTATACAGACTCAACTTATGAAAAGACTAAAAGTGTGAACCACAAGACTGATATCTATGCCTTCGGGATATTGTTGTTTGAACTATTGTGTGGTAGGAAATCAGTTATTGACGACCATGATAATAAGTATTTGGCTCCAGCGGCCATTTTCCATTATAGAAAGAAAATAGTCAATGAGATGATTGACCCGGATCTGTGGAAACAAATGGATCCGCAATCATTCAACGTTTTCGCAAAAACAGCATATGGCTGCTTGAATGAAGAACAATTGCAACGCCCAAATATAGGTGAGATTGTTGCAAGACTTGAGAAAGCATTGGAACTCCAAATGGCAGGCGAAAATAGGCTTGTAAGTGCTTTTTTTTTTTTTTTTTTTTCTTTCCTCTCTCTCTCTCTTCAAACCTGTATATCGTAATAACTATTCTATTCAGAATAACTTATTATTTATGATTAATAATGATAGTCTACTTATTACTGTATTTATGATGCTAAAGGAACACTCAGCAGTTGCAGCCGAAGTTGAAGGTACATCATCCAGTCAAGAGAAGGTAATTTTTTCTTATAACTCTTTTTTGTAAGTCACCCACCAAAAAATAGAATTGAGATTCTCCTTATGTTGAAGGCTTGAAGCCAATGATAGGCCACATTGTGTCTAAAGTTGGGGAAAATCACATTTGCCAACTATTGCTCTAACATCTAGCTATTCTCGAGTGTAATACACAAGACCTGCTTTTTTAAGTATCTCCCAACATTTTTTCTCTTTGATAAAGTTTTATAATGGAGTTATTTACCTCAGTTTAGTGTTTCACCCTATGAATCTGCACACTTTGTAATGGCGTCTTGTTCGATACATATAGGGATCAGTGACCTCCGTCTTTACAGGCGTTGAATCCCATGTCAGCAAAAAGACAATGTCGTCCCCCAAAGATCTTTCTCAGTTAAAGCTCAGCTTTGAAGATATAAAATCCGCAACCAATGGATTTGCTCATGAAAATGTCATTAAAAAACTTGGGTTTGGAAAGATTTACAAAGGCTGTCTCTTGCATTCCAAACAGTTCATCGATATTATTGCAAAGTGGTTCTCTTCTAAATTTGTAAATGATAAAAGAAAAGAATTTTGGACGGAGATTTCAATGCTTTCAAGTCTCAACCATAAGAATCTAGTATCTCTTATTGGCTTCCATGATTATAAGCCTGACAAGTTTATCATATACAAGAAGGAGGCCAAAGAAAGTCTAGACAAATATCTAAATGACATGACCCTCACATGGATGCAGAGGTTGAAGATATGTCTTGGTGTCGCAAATGCATTGAGTTACATCCACTACGATGCTGGACGCGATTTTAGTGTCATACATTGCAACATAAGGAGCTCAAAAATTTTACTAGATGACAAATGGGAACCCAAGCTATCTGGTTTTGAACTTTCATTGAGAAATACAGTAGCTCGGAGGCACCGTCTTCTTCTTACTCGTGATATCATTGAAAATGTCTACATGGACCCAAAATATAAAAAGACCGGTGGTGTGACCCACAAGTCAGATGTATATTCATTAGGTGTTGTGCTATTTGAAGTCTTGCGCGGAAGGAGTGCAGTAGATGATGAGTTGGGAGAGGGGTTATTAAGTAAACTGGCCAAATCTAGTTTGGATGATTTGATCAATCCGCGTTTACAAAAACAGATGGATCCAGAAGCATTAAAAATCTTCTCAGAGACGGTATTTTACTGCTTACAAGAGGAACGGGCAAAGCGTCCGCATATAGATCAGGTTGTTAATGGACTTGAGAAAGCTTTGCAACTCCAGTGGAAACATGAAAATCCAGTTGACAGTACATCATCCAATCGTTTGAAGGTAATTAATTTCCTTAAACTTTTGATTAGAGGCCGATTATCCTAATTAATAAAAAAGCTAGAGTTTAACTGTGATGTTGCAATATATGACACTAATTTCATACACTATGTCCCACTTTATTTTCTCTCTCTTTTTTATAGTTTCGTTATTCAGGCAATCACAAATCAAATGTAATTCTTTTTTGACTTTTATATAGAAACGGCTAATATCTTTACAAACGTCATCCAAGAAGGGAAACCGATGACAGCATCATATACAAACCAGCGTCCAACCTATACCCAATAACAAACTAATATGCTTAAACTTGGTCCTAATTCATTCATTATATGAAAGATGGCAAATGTATTTTATCTCTCTCGGTCTTCAAATTTTAATCTTGTCACATATCTTGATTTTTTGTTAGATGTATCTTTAGGTTTAGTTTTAGACTTTTAGGGAATCATTTTCCTAATAGTTTCTTAAAACAAATCAACTGTTTCTTTGGACGTTCTCATTTTTTATAAATGTTAGTCAATTATAATTGTTTCTTTAATGTTACTATGATCCTTACTAACATTAATGTGGTGCTGCATACCTCCATAAAGTTGCAGGAGAAGAATTTGGAACACTTGAAGATCGGACTAGATGTTATAAGCGAGGCAACCAAGAATTTTGACGAAGTATATTGCATCGGGTCAGGCGGATTCGGTAAAGTATACAAAGCAGATCTTGAACATTTCGATAGCAGTAATTCCTCATCGATAGATGGTGTGAATAAGTGCGATTTACCCAGAAAACGAAGCACGGTAGCCATAAAGCGCATTCACAATCAAAAAGGAGAACAAGGGTTCATTTCAGAAATTGAAACTCTAACTACTTGTAAGCATGATAACATAATCTCTCTTCTTGGCTTTTGCTCAGAAGGTAACGGTGCAATGATCCTGGTTTATGAGTACGCTTCTAAAGGAAGTCTTGAAGACTATTTGGGAAGTAGTGAAAA
Source organism: Artemisia argyi (assembly GCA_030686995.1). Taxonomy (NCBI): domain Eukaryota; kingdom Viridiplantae; phylum Streptophyta; class Magnoliopsida; order Asterales; family Asteraceae; genus Artemisia; species Artemisia argyi. The sequence goes on along the minus strand of CM060695.1, from coordinate 1,124,160 downwards.
AATGACTAATCTTACTTGGGTGCAACGTATAAAGATATGTCTTGATGTTGCACATGGCTTGAACTACATTCACACCAACACGGATCAGAACAAACAGAAGATAATACACCGTGACATCAAAAGTGCGAATATTCTGTTGGAAGATAATTGGAAGGCGAAGATTGCGGATTTTGGGCTCTCCAAATTTCACCCAGCAGATCAAGAGGCCAGTACTTTCAATGCCAGTACGATTGCAGGTACACCTATGTACTTCGATCCCGAATATGAGAAGTTTGGCAAGCTAAATAAGAAATCTGACATTTACTCTTTTGGAGTGGTGTTATTTGAGATCTTGACTGGGAGGTTGGCCTATGATTTTGATAAGGGGATTGCAACCATTGCACGACATCATTTTGAGAAGGGGACGCTAATGGAAATTGTTGATCACAAGATAAAGGAAGAAACTGATGAACATATGTTTTCTTTAAGTAAAGGACCCAATAAAGAGTCTTTGGACATATTTTCAAATATCGCTTTTCGATGTATTGAAGAAACTCAAGTCAAACGTCCATCAATAGATGTTGTCATCAATGAACTCAAAAAAGCGTTAAAACTTCAGGTAAGAAATGGATTTAAAGTATAACTTAATAATCTCCTCATATTCTTCATCATAGTATGTTACATTTCATATATTTTACTATGTGTAAATTAATACTATTTTAACCATCAGACTACTACTCGATTTTCCAATTAAGTTTTTTTTCGACCTTTACTTTCGTGACATATTATTTTAACATGAACTTGCAGACTGAGAAACTAAAATTGAAAATAAACATCTGAACGCATTTTAGATGCAAGTAGGTCATTCCGTTTTTAACTTACCAAATCGACTGACTCTCCAATGATTCACAGGAGAACCACAAGGACAGCCTCAAACTGTCACTTGAAGACATAAAGTTGGCAACGCAAGACTTCAGTCAAGACAATATCATTGGACGTGGAGGTTTTGGTAATGTGTACAAAGGAGCTACATACGCTGATGGACATAATATCATTGCTGCAAAGCGGTTAGATAGGAAGTCTGATGAAGGAGAAGCTGAATTTATGACAGAGCTGGAAATCCTTATGGAGTATAAACATGTAAATGTCATTGGTCTTGTAGGATACTGTGATGAAGAGAATGAGAAACTTATTGTTTACGAGTACGCGTCCAGGGGAAGTCTTGATAAGTACCTAAGCGATGATAGTCTCACATGGGTGATGAGGCTTAGAATATGTATTGATATTGCGATCGGGTTGGAATTCCTTCATGGAAATGTTTTAAGTCCGGAAATGGTGGTACATAGGGACATCAACAGCAGCAATATTCTATTGTTTGATGATTGGAAAGCAAAAATTACTGATTTTGGGCTTTCCTTAGTATGTCCAATAAGTCAGGACGTAGACTATCTCATCGACAATGTTAGAGGCACAATCGGCTATCGTGACCCACTATACTCAAAAACAGGCTTCTTAACCAAAGAATCTGATATATTCTCGCTTGGTGCAGTTTTATTTGACATATTGTGTGGGAAACTATCATCTGAAAAACTAGATGATGAGTATTCTTATTTACCCTTTTTGGCTAAACGACACTATCATGAAGGAAAACTTGACGATTTAGTGTTTGAGGGTATAAAAGAACAAATTGTGCCACAGTCATTTGTAACTTTTACAATGATTGCCCTTCAATGCTTACATCACAGGAGAGAAAGACGACCAACAGCTAAAGAAGTGATCATACAACTTAAGAAAGCATTGGAATTCCAGGTAAGTTTCTATATTTTGAAAAAGTTGGCCTTTAACTATATATCCATTTAAACTCTTATAAAGTAATTGTATGAAACATGAGTTTACTGATTGATTAATGTATATCCAGGAGGATTATGACATATGGGAGAGCAAATTGCCAATAGACTATAAAGAAATAATCCAGATGTCAAGGTGCCCTGAAGATTATTCTACTATCAAGAAAGAGGATCTTTACAACATATTTTCTAAAGGAATCCTCCTTCAACAGGACAAAGTGGTAATTAATTCGTTTATATATCTCAATTATTTTGTGTTTCCAGTGTTTTAAGCCTCTTTTACTTTTTGAGGGACAGTTAAAAATCATACATGCATTTATACATAATATAGATCGAGTCTGAATCGATTTATGTTGTATAACAGCTGCTGTCGTTCGATGGTAAACTAGAAAGAAATGAAATGGTATCAGCAACAACATTTTCATATAAAAACAGTTGTCCACTAAAGTGGCAATCTCTTCCGGAATCAAGGTTCTTCTCTCTTTCTCTCTACCCTGGTTATAAACTTAGTATAATATATCTATCTTCTTTATTGTTAAATAGTTACACCTTACAAGCTATATACGGTAGCATAATAATTTTTATTTTTATTTATTTATTTATTTATTTATTTATTTTAACAAGTTTTAGTTTTAGGAAAAAAAAGCAAAATATAAATCTTTTCGTTAGAAATTGGATATGCAGGCTGAGTGGAAACTAGTGGACGCCCACATGCATTAAAAAATTTGGTATTTTTATGTCACCTAATATACCCCATGTTTGGTGCATCGATGATATGTTTGATAATGTCTGCTCTTTGGAGTCCATAGCTAGTCGATTTTATAAAGCCACTCAGTGCAGAATGAAGGGGACGACCTTGATGTTGTGTTGGGGTGAACATCGGCAATTTGGGGCTGTTTTTGGTTAAAACCAAACCTCAAACCGAAGGTTTTTTTTTTACATTTTTCAAAACCAAACCCTGAACCGAAGTCGGTTTGGTTTGGTTTTTTTTTTTTTTTTTTTTTTTTTTTTTTTTTTTTTTTTTTTTTTTGTCAGTTTGGTTATTGCAAATGTTTTTTGTTTTTCCATCCTAATGGTATAAACTTAATTTCACAATGATTAGCCGATAACAAAATTAAATGTATTTGAGTTCATTTATCATCGAAAAACAAAATAGACGTTACATATAACGACGAGAGAAAAACTATTTTGGTGGGACAATTGATATGCGATATAGAAAAATAGACCTTACGATTTTTAATAATTTTAGATAAAGAGATATGTCTTACGAAAATTATATGTGTTATCTCTTATTTTGACACTTTTGAGCATTTCGATGAAAACTTAAATGCACATTTTCTAATAGTTTAATTAACTACGGGGCGGTTCGGTTTTGTTGGTTTTATGAAACCAAAATCTGAAGCAAAAATTGTGGTTTTTTAAAAACTTGATACTGGACCAACGGATTTTGAAGTGGATCACCTTTTGGGGGTGTTGTTTTCGGTTTTTGGGTTTTGGTTCGGTTCTTGGGTTTTCTTGCTCACCCATAGTGTTGAAAGCGTCAACATCTGTTTTGGACGGAGAAATGTGGATCGGGTTAGGCGCAACATTAAAAGAAGATGAAGATTTAAATCAAGATTTCTCGGGTACATTATCTATATATCAAATCATAAAAAGAAAGGAGTTTTGAAAGATACTAAAGAAATGTTATAGGCTTGTCTACATCACAACTAATAGAGAAAACTACTACTAGATTAGATTACTAGTCTTCGGCACGACGTTTTAATGCACAAAAACGTCGGGACTCAGGCTCCTTGAATAAAAAAATCTTAAAACAATTTTTTATATGAATAAAAGATCATTGACATTTTCCAGACATTTATATGTTACAGATACAATAACTTTATAATATGAATTAAAATTATTCTTCTGAAAAAGTGTATGTATTATTATTAACTAGAAGATTACTCAAGCATAGTGATGATTTAGTATAGTTTACAACAAAATCTAGTTGCGTCAGTTTGCTTGTGCATATTTATTTATTCTTTTTGTGTATCCTTTTGGGTTTATTTATTACTTTTGTGTATGTTTATGGGTGTGGTTTAAAGGTAACAATCGTTTGTGTGTGCATACGTGAATTTTTCTAATATTTTTTAAATAAATATTATGACAACAATCAAGTAGATTTTTAGTAGTTTTGGTTTGGTTTGTCGGTTAGGTGTGTTTGTTATGTGTGTTTGAATCACTTTTGTGGCTCATTTACTTGAATAATAGTTATTTCACTTTTCAATTGTAGCCTCTGTAGCTTGAGATAATTTTGAAAATATATTGACTATCATTTTACAAAATATTGTATGTATTCTATGTATTAACTCTAGTTCGGGTCCACCTAAATTTGTTGCATTCACTGTATTTCATGCCATGTATACTTTATAAGTGTTTATAGATAATAGTTTTATTTTATTTATTTATTTATTTTTGAACGGCGAGTTAGTAGTTAGTGATTCGAGCCTACAGTGAAATCCAATGGGGCAGTATGCAAGTAGTTAGTAGTTATAGTAGTTAGTGTTTATAGATAATAGTTTTATTACCCATGCAAAGCAGTGACAACAAACCAACCGCTTGTCGATTTTTTTTTTTTTTTTTTTTTTTTTTTTTTCTGATTTTTATCATAGAATGATTTCCTGTGATGGTGATGTAAAAGAAGGGAAAAAGTAGTGGAGTAAAGGAGAGTGGAGAAAGTTTGTGAATTAAATTGTAATAAATAATGGAATATATTGACTTCTATAAGTAAGAGTATTTTAGTAAATCCACTTATGTCATTTTGTAAGTTTTAAGTAAAATAGTTGAATAGTTTTTGCGATAGATTTTGTCAAAAATAATTTTTAAATTTGAAAGTTGAAGTGTATATTTGGGGGAGTAAAAGCTATAACTGATGAAGACATGGATATTTATTGATAATACGTGCAGGTTCGATACAGTAGTGGAGATGTTTGATACTTCTAACCTGATGATCGAAATCAATACAAGAGCTCAATTTTTATCTCCAAATGTTGTTTATGGGGTCTATTTAGTCTTCAAGTTTCATGACTCAAGAAACTTGTCAAGTAGACCTCTGTATGTTAACCTAAAGTATAAAAATGAGTGCGAAAGTCTACATGCATATTTTGCAACAAGGAGAGACAAGGAATGGATGATGATTGAGTTGTATCGATTTTTGAATGAGAAAGAGGTTGTTTATAAGGTTCTCCTTGAGGGTTTTTCATCGGACTATTGTGGAGATGGTACAATTTATGTCGAAGGCATTGAATTTCGAGCCATTAACAATGTAAGTTTGAAAATACTCCTTGGTTCCTAAATCCTAATTTATATTCTTTGTTATATATTATATAAAGGGATGGATATATGGAGAGAAATAAAAATCATGTTCTAAGTTACATGCATATATACCATGATTCTTATACAGGTGAAACATGAAGAAATCGAAGAGTTTAAGGAAGTCCAACAAGTCCTGAAATCAAACTTCATTGTGGATCAGGTGCAACAATTACAGGCTAAGTTTGAAAAAATATTTAAGAAATGCGATAACCGTGACGAATTGTTCTGGTTTGGTGAAGTAAATGGAATTAAACTTCTTATGCTTTCGGCCAAGGCAGCTTTGTACAAATTTTCTAACGTGGATCTTTTTATTTCAAAACCATCACGCCAGTCCAGGTTTGCTTTATAACAAACTTTTCCTAACTGTACATTCACTATGAGCTCATCTATGGTTATCCAAATATTTAAAAAATTTCTCTATCAAATACTAGATTCCATAATTTTAGATCTTAACCTTCATTTTGGTCTAATAAAATATTGATGATTCATGAATAGATGGTTGGCAAAAGTTTCATTTCTTAGATTTGGTTTTTTTGTGCCTTCAAATTGTACATTGTTTTGTAATCATATAATATACTTTTAATGCAGATTTCGGAAGGTGGTTGAGTTTTTACCACAAAAAGTATTTCGTATCAACTGCACAATTGAAAGTCAAATGTTATCCCCTGATACGGACTACACGTGTTACCTTGTGTTCAAGATTTCAAAAAAATGTCAGGGCTTGCATTGTCCGGTGAAAGTACGAGATCTACTCCACCAAGATAACAATGAGGCTGAATATTTCTATTTTATTACCCCGAGCCGATTGAATACAAATGATATTACTCGGGTACCAAAACAAAGGGAAGATGGATGGATGGAGATTCAGCTTTGGAACTTTAACTCAACTCGTGAACTTGGGAATGATTCTCTTTCGATTAATATAAAGTTTACAAGTCTTGAAGGACCTATGTCTGGTCTCATTGTTTGTGGCCTTGAGTTTCGGCCATTGTAAAACAATATTTAGTATTATGTTTTACTCAGTATGGATAAGGCTTTTGGTGTTGCACCCAGATAATTATTGAAAGAGTAAATTTCAAACACCATCTTGTGGGTTTGTTCAAATTGCAGATTGAGTCTTTTTCTTTTGATAGTGAGGCACTCCTCTAACACTTTTTTTTGGGGTAAAAGGTGTTTATAACACCCAATAAATTTTATTATTCCAAAAAACATTTAAATACATAGGAATATAGGATGTAAGTGAATATCACATCTCAGCCCATTTCATAGACCGGAAAACAAATGCACCATTTTTGCTTCAAACCAAACTTATCATGTCTAAACACTTTGCGTGCATGAAACTTATAACTAGTGTGCTACTAGACACATGGCACAAGACATAGATCATACCCGATGATTAAACTATAAATATTTTCGTAAAACATGTCACATTCTGAGTAACAGATTTGAAACGTATAAAAGTCATTTTTTTTATGAATAACCCTCTATTACTCAAAGAATAAAAGTTCTAGATAACATCTTAACTTAAACGTGGCTGAAAACGGGGAATTGATCGGGTCTGTAAAACACTAGATATCGCACTTTTCGTGGGACTGATGCAATGTTAAAGTTTTCTGAAGTGAATATATTGGGTAAATGGGTAACTTTGAATCTGTTAAGTAATTTTTGGTTTAGTGGGACCCCAAAAAAAAACTTGTTGGTACAGATTAATACCTTTCCGTGGATATAAAGAACGAAATTTTTGGACTTACGGTTTACGAATGACGGATTTTCTAAGATGAATAAGTTATATAAAATTTTGACAGCTTTTACGTCAAAAGTATAAAATGGATTTAAAAACTTATGTAATTGTATCTTTAAAATTTATTTTTTGAACACTTAGAATATATGTACCAAGCATAATTAAGGTTATAATTTATATAGTATAGAGACTAAATTACATCAATATTTATTTTCAAAACCTAAGACAACGTATATATGTTTAGGTTCTTCGTAGAGCTTCGCGGCTATCTTTCTTCGCTTGCTTGATTGTGATTATTCCTCTTTGTTCACGGTGAGTTCATAGCCTCGCCTTTACTTATTTAAATGTTTTATAAACCTCGCGAGGGGGATACATGCTAGTTTTTACAAACTGAATACAAGTAGTTTTTGGTATGCTGGACCCGATTATATGATTATGGTGATTGAATGCTTCTTGCCAATTAAGTCCCCACCATGAAACCGTTAATTCCGTAGGGAAACGCTATTATTATGGATATGCATATTAGGCTTGGCCGGCTTTGACTGGGTACGGTCACATAATCTTGAGAGTTTGGGGTAAACTGGCAATTTTTACCTCGGGGCACAAAATCATGGTTAAGGTTTCGGTTTCATAATTCTCAATACTATAATCTGATTACCCGACATGTATTTGTTATATGTCTATTGATAAATAATGCTTGTATTCAACTTATTACTTATTAAACTCTATGAATTCACTCAACCTTTGTGTTGACTTTTAGCATGTTTTATCTCAGGTCCGTAAGTGGCTTAAGCATGGATGGGTGGCGCAAAGAAATGGATATCTACTTGATGGCTCATGTTAATAAAATTTCTCATTCGATAATGTTTCAAACTTTTAAACTTATGTAACTTTAGATTATGTTAAAAACTTTTGGGACCTTTGTTAACTCTGATAAATTATCGAATGTGAAGTTTTAAAAATGACTTTGTTTTAAAGTTGTTTACTATATTTGTACAATGTGACTAGTATATAACATCCCATGTCCCTTTCCGCTGCGTTCCTAAAATGGGGGTGTTATAGAATAGTATGATATCAGTAGTTAAATTTAAACAAGACTCAAGAGCGGAGCTACTAAGGGACCGGGAAGGGTCCCGGCCCCCTCTAAGTCTAAGCCTGTTAGTGTATTTTTTCGCAATTTCATGTGTTAATTTTTTTTCCATACTCCCATCTAATGTTCTTCCGGAAAAAAGTTTTGGCCCTCCTAAATTTTTTTTCTAGCTCCGTCACTGAAGACCAACCACTATGTCAGTTAAATAAAGTCAAATTCTTCGTGCAACCAAAAACTATGCAAAATATTAATCAATATTAACACATAATGAAAAAAATATGTAAAATCTCATGCGTGCACGGGTATTATAACTATATAAGTATTAAAAATTATATATAATTTAATAATTTTATAAAAAAATCTTATACATTACAAACTATGGATTTATGAATTTCATAATATTTAACTTCAAAACAAAGTTATTGAAATCTTATTACTCGTTATACTATCTACCCAAATCCTGTGTGTTTACATGTTCTAAAACTAGTTATAATCCATATATATTATATAATAAAATCGGCTCGGTTTTGTTTTTACGGTTCGGTTTTTGGACAAAAACCAAAATCGAACCTAAGTTTTCAGTTTTTAAGAAAGTAGAAACCCGGTTGTTAGTTTCGATCAGTTATTTCGATTCGTTTTTTTTGTTGGTTTCTGATTTGTTTCAGCTTTTTCGGTTTTCTGCTCACCCCTACTAAATGGGTGGTTTATGGACCAAGTGGGTTTGGGTCAGATTTGATAGAAAAAAATTATATTGGATGCTATTGGGTTGGGTTGGGTTCTGTTGACTCGTAAACATGCTCTACTTTTTATTACTTTATTATGTTACAATTGATTTTGGACCTTTATATACTTGGATCACTTTCGACCCGTTCCAGTTTAAACGAAGTTGTTAGAGTTCCATGTTCACCCTTTTGTATGAAATTTTGCAACACAAATTTGGCCAGTTGATATTCAAAGTAAGTAAATGTTTAGTCTTATCAAAGTTGTTTGTAAGATTGTGCAAATTGCTAATCTTTTTTCCTAATAAAACAAAACCCTAGTGGGAATTCTTCATTTCAAAAAAATCAATTCATTTTTTATTTAGTAATAATCAAATTATTATTGTTTTTATTTAAAATATTTTGAATTAAAAAAAATCTTAAGCTTTTCCCGATTTGGGAAAAAAAGACTATACATTCGTTTTAAGTGAAAAGTGGGTACAAAATTTATGTGTCAAAAATATGAAAAAAGAAAACTTAAAAAAGGTGGGGTAAATTTACAATAATATAAGGGTCAAAACCAAACTTTTAAATTTTAGACATCAACAACTTTTAGACCGACTCCTATTCCATTCATCACCAACAAATTTTTTCCCCAAAGAGAAAACAAAAAAACTACGATCCCACACCTAAATCTTACCGATCCCACACCTAAATCTTACACGAGAAAGCATGCCTGGAGAATCAACACGTGTTTGTCCCGTTTGCTTTTGATACCTTTGGTGTTCTCGCTCCTGAAGCTGTGCGACTTCTGAATCGGGTTCAGAAAGTCGTTAATAGCATTTCTTCGTCCCTTAAGGTTTCAAACTTTGTTTTTAGTAGAATAGGGTTCGCTATTCAAAGGGGGTAGCGGCGCAACTTGTTGCCCGGCTACCTGCCATTGTATTGTAATGTCATATTTCGAAAGGTAAATGTTAAGATGTAAAAAATTAACCTAAGCTCTTGCTTAATTACATCTTGATTCTATTGAATTGACATGGGTTTATTTGAGTTGTAAATTTTTTACATGGTTTAGGGATCCAGGTTGTGGAAGGTCTTGTTCCCTTATTACATGAGGTTAGTTTCATAGTTACCCTACATTATTTCTTGGATATAATTGGTGGTTGTAGTTGTTATATTCCATACAAGTACAGGTTTAAGGATGCAAGTGAATGTGACATTGCTACTTATATAGAGTATTTGAATGGTTGTTGCAATAGTAAGAGAAGCTGAAACCGCACATATTTGATAGTTAAGGTTATTGATTGCGTTCCCTATGAGTTTGAATGTGTTATCTATGTTTTTCTATCCGTGAAATATCATATGGCAATGCTTATTTTGAGTTATTATGAATTTATGACTTTGTCGGGCCAAAAGGTCGATAACTATGGTTACCCGAAAAAAAGTTTTAGGTTTTCATCCAATTATACAATCACTTATATAGAGCACAAAACACAACAAGGAAAGCTTTGTAAAAACACAAATTTCTTATATGTTGTCATGTTTAAAACAAATCACAAGTCCACAAGCAATGAGCACTAGGTGCAGTTTGTGATAGGGGTATTATACAATATGTGCACAATGTGTATAATGAGGCCGTTATAGGTAGTGCGCCATGCCCTCTTTGTTGGAATTATTATATCATGACATTCATTTAAATAAACCAAGTACATCAAAGTGAGCATGAGCGGAAGCAATTATAATAGATCGAATAACATGTAATTAATTAATCAATTATTTAAATCGTAAACGTACCTTTGTGATTCTAGCCCGAACAAGAATCAATGCAATCTTCCGGAACCAATGAACCCTAATTAGGGTTTATAAGGATTATATGAATTACCCCTTACCTTTTTGTAATTCAATCCAAGAATCAAACAATAGTGTGTTTGATTCACGTTCTTGTACATACGTACTAATTCAAGAAAAGTATTTGCAAGTAATAAACACAAAACAATTTTTGACACAAGAAAATCGAATCCCTAAGGGGGTTCGTTTGATGGATCGACCAAGAAAGAAAAGGGAGAAGAAAACACCAAGATGTGTGTGTACAAGTTATGAGAAAAACCTACATCTTGGGTTTGCTTATATACTACACAAAACTTGGAGCTCAAGGCACAATGGAGGTGGGTTTACCCCCTTGGGCCGATCGGCTATGGCACCCCCTAGGGGTTTCCGGAACCTTCTCTTGTTTCCATGTTTTGTCTAGTAATTACTTTCCCAATCTTTGTTTAATAAATAATTAGTCATTAATCAATAATACTAATTATTATTTATTTGTTTTGTGTTTAATAATTAACTATAACATTTTATAAATAATTATTACATTTTCTCTTCATACGTATTGTGTGCAATCCCGTGATCTCAAGTTCGATCCTAACACACGACTATTATTATTTTGTCTATAAAACCAACAGCTCTCACTTAGACATATCATAATAGTGTGATCACATCGGTTAGCGTCTTGCAACACACCGATGCCTCTAGTACACCTTGAGTAAGGCTCCTGGAAAACCTTTTAATGATTTCTCATTATTATTATCCCTTTGTTCCTAATACCGTGTTAAATAAGGATATGGATCTAGGTCATTCCTTAATTAACCATTCTGTTTCTCGTTTTTAGACATTGACAAGATTACCAAATCTTTCGAACCTTTCAATAAAGACCTTGGGCGTGGCTACGCAAACACCTTGACAACCCTACGAGGGGCCCAGCAGTAGTAAACTTCAAAAATTAATTTGAAGGAACAAATTCTTTATTGATTACAAGCAAAACACACAAACTTTGTAACACTTCCGAAAACAACCCTTATGACTACCAGTTACGTATAGCGTTAAGTTGTTCCACAAAAATGTACTACATTCATGACCGTTATCTTGCATCTCAAGTCTAAGGATAACTACTTATGATTTACTTAATGACAAGATCCATAAAGTAACATCATATAGTTGGGATAAGTCCTATATTCAGTATCATCGAATATCGTCTGAAATGGCATGACTACGCATCAATATTCTTTAAGTATATTATACCAACTTCAGATTTGTCTTAATTTAATAATATTCCCATATTATTAACTGACAACGGATAATTTAAAATAACTCTTTATTCATGGATTTAAACATGCAAAAATAAGACAACAATAATTAACAATAGAAATAAACATACCAACATACTTTATTTCATTAAAATAATAATTGTTTACAATATCCTTTATCCAAATACTAATCACAGTTATGCATGAAACTACTAGCTAATTTAAGTCCAATTCCATTGGCTAATTCATTAAGCTTCTCTTTCGCCAAAGCCTTAGTGAACGGATCAGCTAAGTTTTCATCTGTATGAACCTTCAACAGATTTATTTCACCTTCGTCAACCTTTTCACGAACAAAGTGATACTTCCGTAGAAAATGTCTGGTGCCTCTCATGACTCCAGGTTCATTGGAAAATATGATTGCAGCAGAATTGTCACAATACATATTAATAGGTAATTCAATTGAAGGCATAACACCAAGCCCAGAAACGAATTTCCTAATCCAAACAGCCTCCATAGCAGCTTCTGAAGCAGCAATGTATTCAGCTTCTGTTGCAGACATCGCAATTGTACTCTGCTTCTTGCTCCTCCAGTCTACAGCTCCTCCATTGATAACAAAGACATAACCCGTCTGAGACTTCGAATCATCTTTATTACTTTGAAAGGATGCATCATAGAAACCTGTAACACAAAGTTCTGCAGATGGATTTCCACCATATACCAAAAACATATCTTTTGTATTCCTCAAATACTTAAGAATATGCTTAACAGCAATCCAATGTTTATCACCTGGATTCTGTTGAAATTGACTGGTAATATTTTGAGCAAACGCCACATCTGGCCTTGTGCACTTAACCGCATACATAATAGATCCTACAGCCGAAGCATAATGAATTTTACTCATGCGAGCCACCTCAGCAGGTGTTGAAGCACAACTCATTACATAAGCCATGTTTTACTTCCATCGGCAAATATCCTTTCTTGGAATTTTGCATATTGAACTTTTCAATATTTTGTCAATGTAAGCACTTTGACTTAATCCAATTAACCGCCTTGATCTATCTCTATAGATTTTGATTCCCAGAATGTATGTAGCTTCTCCTAAATCTTTCATAGGAAAGCACTTTCCAAGATATGCCTTAACTTCTTGCAAACTTGGAATGTCTTTTCCCATGATCAATATGTCATCAACATATAGAATTAGGAAAGTTACATTATCACTCCCACTAGCTTTGTGATACACACATGGCTCATCAAGATTTTGAGTGAATCCAAACTTTTTGATCTCAGCATCAAACCTCTTGTTCCATTGTCGTGATGCTTGCTTTAATCTATAAATGGATCTCTTAAGCTTGCAAACACGATTTGTAAATTCTGGATTTTCAAACCCTTCTGGTTGTGCCATATAGATGTCTTCATCTAGATGACCATTTAAGAAAGCGGTTTTCACATCCATTTGCCAAATCTCATAATCATAGTACGCTGCTATAGCTATGAGAATTCTTATAGCTCTTATGTCTGCTACAGGAGAAAACGTCTCCTCGTAATCAATTCCAAAAGTTTGAGTAAAACCTTTAGCAACTAGACGAGCCTTATAAATGTGTGCATATCCATCCATGTCAGTCTTGATTTTGTAAAGCCACTTACTCCCAACTACCTTGGCACCAGGAGGTAAGTCAACTTCTTCTCAGAGTTCATTGTCATGCATGGATTGTATTTTCCCATCCATAGCAGCTTTCCATTTAGCCTTTTGAGGGCTATTAATGGCAGCTCTATAACTAGTAGGTTCATTAAGATCCCCTAGTGTATGCTCATCAACCTCTACATTAAGACATAGACGGTCAGGAGCTTTCACAGATCTTGAAGATCTACGAATGGGAATTACGACTTTCCGGTTCTATAGGAAGTGTGCTAGTATTTTCTGAAGGTAATGCATTATTTAGATCATCTTCTAAATCATATACTCTCCCACTGATTTCTTGAACCACAAATTCACTTTCAAGAAAATCACCATATCTTGCAACAAACACTTTGTTCTCAGGTGGGTAGTAAAAGTAGTAACCCATAGTTTCCTTAGGGTATCCTACGAAAATGCATTTTACAGATCTTTGTTGGAGTTTATCTTGTGAGTCACGTTTAACATACGCCTCACAACCCTAGACCTTTAAATAAGACAAGTTCGGAGCTTTTCCAGTCCATATCTCATATGGTGTCTTATCAACCTTCTTGGTGGGAACCATATTCAAAATACGAACAGCTGTTTCAAGAGCATAATCCCAAAAAGACAAAGGAAGATTAGTAAGATTATACATTGATCGAACCATGTCCAACAATGTACGATTCCTTCTCTCAGATACACCATTTTGTTGTGGAGTATATGGAGATGTGATATTCTGGACAATTCCATTCTCAGTTAAGAAATCTTTAAAATCTTGACTAAGGTATTCACCACCTCGATCAGAACGAAGAGCTTTAATCTTCTTTCCCAATTGCAATTCTACTTCTGCTTTGAAAACTTTAAATGTTTCAAATACCTCATGTTTATGTTTAAGTAAATAAACATAACCATAACGGCTGAAATCATCCGTAAAAGTTAAGAAGTAGACAGCACCTCTCCTTGACACATGTCTAAGTGGTCCACATATATCCGTGTGTATCAAACCAAGTAGATCTGAAGCTCTTTCCATATTATTATGAAAAGGTTTCTTCGTCATCTTCCCAGAAATACAAGATTCGCATTTATCAAATGACTCATCATTGATATTATTCAAAAGCCCTTCACGTTGCAGCTTTTGCATGCGAGTCTTGCCTATATGGGCAAGTCTACAGTGCCAAAGGTAAGATGAATTCAAGTCATACTTCATTCTCTTACTAATGTTGTACATCGAATTATTATTATTGTTGGAAGTCATACAATTATTCATGTCAATTTCAAACACACCATTCACAGCAACAGCATTAAAATAAAATACACCATTTAAAGAAACAGAAATTTTATTGCCATCAATAGTATGAGAAAAACCAAGATCCAACAAACATGAAAAGGAAACAACACCTCTAATTATAGAAGGTGCATAATGACAATTGTTTAAACAAAGTACTAAACCCGAAGGTAAAACTAAATCAAACATTCCTATGGCTTCAACTGCTGCTTGTGCTCCATTTCCCACATGCAGAAATTGCTCCCCATAAGCTAGTCTCCTTTCCTCTCTAAACCCCTGCAGTGTATTACAAATATTAATACCACATCCAGTATCATATACCCAGGAATTTAATTTATGAGATAAAGTAAATAATTCAATGACAAATAAGTTACCTGAAGTGTTGGCGCCCATGTGCCCAGTCTTCTTAACCTTATTATTTCGCAAGTCATCGAGATAAAGAGGACAATTCCTCTTCCAATGGCCCATTGATGCGTGGGAATCGCACCTTGCTTTACCTCTCGAGGGATCTCGAGAAGCTTACAACCCCCACCAGGCAGTGTACCTGATCGTTGTAGTATAGTATAGTGACAAGTACCGGGGGATTGATCGTTCAGCTTAGGAATAGTGTTGCTAGGATTAGAAAACCTAATTAATAAGTCTAAAGGTGAGGGATGATTATTTTTGTATTTTTATATTTTTATGAAAGCAAGTAAAATCTCGGGTTTTGATAGAGTGGGCGGAATTAGTTGCTATTCAACTAACCCAAAACTAAGATGCAATCAAAATAAAATAATAAAAATGAAATTAAACTAATTATTACAAAGTTGTGAGCAGTATTTGGAGAAATTGTGTTTACTTAGGCTTCACTACTCCCTAGATATCTTTTACATGTTAATTACTTGTTATACTTGTATGGATGACGGATTGTATTCCTTAATACCATTCGTGGGGTGGCATACATAACTCCCCAACTCTATGAGCTCTTATCTCCTCCTACACCATGACCCAGCACAACTATAGGGATTGTAAACAGTGGCTCATGCATTAAATACAACCAATAAAGACCTAGTACGCCTCGGTTCATGTTTCTTAAGACGTTCAAGCATGTTACCATTTGGAGATCTGCCAGTTTTCTTAAGCCTAACATATAAATCATTCATCCAAGAACAAGAATAGACAAGTAATCAACACATAATCAACATCTAGGTTTCATTAGATCTAAGCAAACACAAAAGAGATCTAGCCTAGCATAATGGAATTGAGACAAGAACAAGAGATAAACAACCAACACATAGACATATTGATTGAATTAGAAGAACACTTATCTCAATTACAATGCAAGGTATCAAGGGTTTGGAACCCTTGAAGAACCTGTAAAAGTACCACCAAATTCGTCTTTAGGGTTTCACCAAAACTTCTCCTCCTTTTAATGAAAAAACTAGAAAACTATATATAGGAAAACTGGGCTGACGGCGTCAAGACAAACATGTGACGCCATCACCTCGCCGCCAAATTCTTCCTCGGACGGGCTTGATCTACTTATGACGGCCTATGTGACGCCGTCAGCTACCACGGTATTTTATTCTTGGCACTTTGACGCCGTCATGATGACTTTTGACGCCGTCACCACCTACGGTATTTTATTCTTCATGTCTGACGCCGTCAGGGTGTAACTCTTGACGCCGTCACCTAGTGTCTTCAGCATAGAAAATTGGTACTTTGCCGTTTTCTTCACTTTTATGCTCCAAAAACGTCCAAAATGGCTTCTTTTCCAGAATTCACTCTCCAATCACCTAAAATCACAAAAGGAATGATTTAGGGCAATATTTGATCAAATAAATTCGGATTCGGACTTAAATGACCCCCTAAAAACGGATCATTTTTTGCCTCATCATATACCCTTACACTTGAGATTTGCTTGTCCTCAAGCAAATGCGCTTTTATTCTACTCGAAAGACAAGTTAGGGGTCATTTAACACTAATATAAAAGTAATTACAACAAATAATCGTTCCACTAAAGACCAATAGACAAGCACGGAGGTCATACACAAGCACCTCACAAATAGTGTTTAGATACTCACATCTCTCGGGTGTAATAAAGTAATATAACATTATGGAAATGGAAGATATCTCTCACTACCTGTCATAGCAAAATAGATTACCATAGGCTTGGGAAAGGATCAAACCTCCACCACATGGCGTAAGCACCTAGGATAAACTATCAAAGAGGTCTTTTAAAGGGTTGTAACGTTAGGTATAGGGATATGAATTACACGGTTTTGTTGGATAAAGGAAGTTTTACTGGTGGCGAGTTAACAATCTTGGTTAATTACATGTACAAGATGGCGTTGCTAAGCCAAGACTAGACTCGACTTAAGCTAATAAATGAAAAACAACTAAAAACATAAAATGAACATAGAATAAAAACGGGATGGTAGTCCGTATGTTTTTTCTCTCTCTTTTTTTTTTTTTTTTTTTTTCTTTTTTTTTCTTTTTTTTTCTTTTTCTTGATTCGATTTTTTTTTTTTTTTTTTTTTTTTTTTTTTTTTTTTTTTTTTTGCATACAATCTTACCCTATCATCCAAAATAATACATCATAGGGGTATGAGCATTCCCCTTACACTTGAATCTTTACATACTTTACATTTAACTAATCTAATGACTCGAATTAAGAAAATCAAAACACTTGGAGCACTTTTAAGATTAACGTACATATGGGGGTAATAATATGATGTTCTTCCCCATTACTCCATAAAATAAGTACTTTACCCATGAGTCCCAATCGTCCCAAAACAATATGTACAAGGATATGACTCGACTTAGCAACCATGTAATCAATTAGAAAGTTAACTTAGGGTTTAACAAATAACAATAATGCACTAAAAATGAGCGCATACATGGAAGGCTAAGGCGATTTGGGTGTACATTTAAGTGGGGTGTAACAAATTCTTCCTTTAAGTAAGATGCTTAAAGTTAGAAACGAAAAGATAGGTTCGGAGGGGTGTACTAGGGGTTTCGTGTACTAAAAATGAGTACAACGCTAAGGGTGTGGGAAAAATTAGTTGACTTAACTAGTCAAGCAGTATGACTTAAATGGTCAAGTAATTATGATACGGGTTTAACACAAGGGTGATCCTAATGCCTCTTATCATGTAGTAAATCCTACCACACGAATGTAGTCTCACTAGCGGTCTCGGGATGCATCACTAACGCAAGTTCTAGAATCTAAATGCTACCGGTACACTCATAAGCACTAATAGTAAATGCTTTTCCTATCAAATCTAAAGGCGAACCTCACATTTTTGGGTGGAAAATTTTTCTGAATATACGGTTATGTGCTAGTCATACAATCTCCTATCCATGAGACGCTTGCTATGGCTAAAGTTTCACTCCTAAATGTTGTAAAAAATTTTAAATTTGGCGCTAAAATTACACTAATAAGTATTTCTCATAGTTTTATTACACATCTACTATCAAACAAAACAAACTCAAGCGAAAGTGCATATGTAAGGTATCATCTTTTTACCCTCCCCTTACACTTAAGATGAACATTGTCCCCAATGTTCAAGTAAAGAATGTAAAAGTGAAAAAGTAAAGAGAATGAAATCAAATACTCCCCTGATTCGCTCGGTATGGATTATAGGTTGGCCAGGTTAAATCTTCCTCCAAGAAAACGAACAATCAAAGCTTCCCTTCCAGAATATCAATCATCTTCTTGTCATACATAACCTGTAAATCCTGACAACAATAGACAAGGCAACCTCGTGTAAAATCGGCGGCATCCTATATAAGTTACTAAATCCTAGAAAACAAAGTAAGATATAATGCTTGTGGAATGAAGTTTGCAGATTTCCTGGAGATTATAAAACTTAATAATTCACAAAAACCATAAGACTCCGTTAGAAAAACAAAACCGGTAAAATTTCCAGATTTTTAACTCCTGACGCCGTCAAGAGTAATGCTCTGACGCCGTCAGAATGGACCTGCAGAAATTCTTATGTTAAGTTTCCGGAAAATTTCTGAAAAAACTTTGTCCTACTTCCTGGAAAATCCTGCAAAACTTCATTATGACTCAATACAAGCATTTGACTCTAACAAATACGAATATACATGTTCATTTAATATTGTGGAGAATCATGATCGGTTTGTTTCTTAAAAACATATTTGGGGTTTCCCCTTACACTTATCTTTTGCAAAAATACCTTTAGGTTGAAGTTAAGACTAGGCCAAACAACATAATAAAGTATTTCCACGTTTTAATTGAGAAACATGATCAACCAACAATAAAAATAAAACATGCATACGGAAGCAAATAACAATCAAACAAATAAAATCACACAAAACATGGGTTGCCTCCCAAGAAGCGCTTTTCTTTATTTACGAGTCTTGTAGCTAGACTCAAAGTCATGGGTTACTACGTGATTTCATCATTGGTTCCATTCTCCGATTGCAGGTATTCCTTGTAGAAACCAATCACCTTTTTCTCAATCGCCCCCATAATCATTTGGGTAAATTCTTCATCGACTTTATATTTTGGTCCAAGGGCCAAGCAATCTTTGTAGTAAAGACTCCTCTTTTCCCATACATAGTCCATGCCCTTTTTCTTATCATTCTCATCAATATCCTCAAAAGCACCAACGTTGTCACTATCAAAACGAGATATAAAGCGAAACTCTTTCATCCTATTAGGCATCCTATAAGTGATACTATCGGTGTTACTTGCAAATCGAATCGTGCCTTCTACCTCATCATATTCTAACTTAGACTCCTCAACAAATGGTTTGCCAAACACAACATTGGATAATCGACAATCAATAACATTAGCCAGATCCTCCACAATCATAAAGTCGGTGACAAAAGTGAAATTACCAACAAAGACACGTAAACCTTTAACTCTCCCGACAAAGTTACAAACTCCACCGGGGTACTTGGGATCCCTTCTAGGTTCAAGTCTTGTTTCCACTATATCATTATAAACCGTTGAGGACATAATGTTGATTGGAGATTTGAAGTCAATGTAAGCATTGCTAATGTGCTTATATCCAATCATACATGGTATTTTAGCATTCTTAGGATCGCCTCTCTTGATCTTAGGTTCAATTATGGTGAAAGGGGGTCGCGGGTTATCAATAAGATTATTATAATATGCAATCTCCTCCTTAGTGGGGTATAGATTAAAGTAGTCGTTAAGCTTCGGATCCATTTCCTCCTCTTCAAGTCTCTCAATAACATTCACAAAGTCATTAGGCCCTAGGTCCTTATTTGAATACAAGGCGGTTGCTAGGTCACTAAATGTATGTTCGAGTTCAATCTTAATCAACCTATTAAGCTCTCTAAGCTCCCTAATCTCACTCTCAATTTGTTCACGTAACACAGCCACTTCACTAGGGGAACGGGGTGGATTCGCGTTTTCCATAATGGTCAACGGAATAGTCAATGAGTTTAATTTACTAACAAAGGCACAAAGAAATTAGATAGACTAAAGAAAACCTAAAAAAATAAAAATAAAATCCTACTAGAAAGGAATCTAGCAAGTAGACCTAATAAAAAGAAATCCTAACCTAGACAATAACTATTCCCCAGGCTGCGGCGCCAAAAACTTGATGCGTGGGAATCGCACCTTGCTTTACCTCTCGAGGGATCTCGAGAAGCTTACAACCCCCACCAGGCAGTGTACCTGATCGTTGTAGTATAGTATAGTGACTAGTACCGGGGGATTGATCGTTCAGCTTAGGAATAGTGTCGCTAGGATTAGAAAACCTAATTAATAAGTCTAAAGGTGAGGGATGATTATTTTTGTATTTTTATATTTTTATGAAAGCAAGTAAAATCTCGGGTTTTGATAGAGTGGGTGGAATTAGTTGCTATTCAACTAACCCAAAACTAAGATGCAATCAAAATAAAATAATAAAAATGAAATTAAACTAATTATTACAAAGTTGTGAGCAGTATTTGGAGAAATTGTGTTTACTTAGGCTTCACTACTCCCTAGATATCTTTTACATGTTAATTACTTGTTATACTTGTATGGATGACGGATTGTATTCCTTAATACCATTCGTGAGGTGGCATACATAACTCCCCAACTCTATGAGCTCTTATCTCCTCCTACACCATGACCCAACACAACTATAGGGATTGTAAACAGTGGTTCATGCATTAAATACAACCAATAAAGACCTAGTACGCCTCGGTTCATGTTTCTTAAGACGTTCAAGCATGTTACCATTTGGAGATCTGCCAGTTTTCTTAAGCCTAACATATAAATCATTCATCCAAGAACAAGAATAGACAAGTAATCAACACATAATCAACATCTAGGTTTCATTAGATCTAAGCAAACACAAAAGAGATCTAGCCTAGCATAATGGAATTGAGACAAGAACAAGAGATAAACAACCAACACATAGACATATTGATTGAATTAGAAGAACACTTATCTTAATTACAATGCAAGGTATCAAGGGTTTGGAACCCTTGAAGAACCTGTAAAAGTACCACCAAATTCGTCTTTAGGGTTTCACCAAAACTTCTCCTCCTTTTAATGAAAAAACTAGAAAACTATATATAGGAAAACTGGGCTGACGGCGTCAAGACAAACATGTGACGCCGTCACCTCGCCGCCAAATTCTTCCTCGGACGGGCTTGATCTACTTATGACGGCCTATGTGACGCCGTCAGCTACCACGGTATTTTATTCTTGGCACTTTGACGCCGTCATGATGACTTTTGACGCCGTCACCACCTACGGTATTTTATTCTTCATGTCTGACGCCGTCAGGGTGTAACTCTTGACGCCGTCACCTAGTGTCTTCAGCATGGAAAATTGGTACTTTGTCATTTTCTTCACTTTTATGCTCCAAAAACGTCCAAAATGGCTTCTTTTCCAGAATTCACTCTCCAAACACCTAAAATCACAAAAGGAATGATTTAGGGCAATATTTGATCAAATAAATTCGGATTCGGGCTTAAATGACCCCCTAAAAACGGATCATTTTTCGCCTCATCACCCATCACCTTGCAGTAATGGCATCCTTGATCCTTCTTTGGATTATTCTTGACAGGAGGGTTCTTCTTAGGTTGAGGTGGTTGATAAGCCATAACCTGCTTATTCTTATCAGCCTTCTTCTTTCCTTTACCCTTCTTCTTGTTCGCATTTGGCTTGTTAATTCTACCCCCTTGTATAGCAAGAACTTGGGGCGTAGGAGCCTTTGGTGTCAACCCTTTCTCATAATCAATGAGCAGTGTGTGCAATTCACTTACTGTCTTCCCCACGCAATGCAAATTGAAGTTCCTCACAAAACCATTAAAATCCTTGTTAAGGGACCTATTGATTAAGTTCACAGCCATATCATTGTCATAGGGTTTCTTAAGTGTTTGTAGTTGATCCATGAAACTTTTCATCTTCAACACATGAGCACTCACAGGTTCACCATCACCCTGCTTACAACCATGTAGAGCCTCCATCAAATCGTAAATCTCTACATTTGATGGTTTCTCATAGAGTTTCTTGAGTTCATCAATTATGTTCATGGGGAAATACTCCTCAAACTGCCTTTGAAGAGGTGTGGACATCGCCCCTAACATCATTGCAGCCACATCAATATGTTCCTTGCAATCAAGATTCCGTTTGGCCTTAGCAGCTTCAGTAGCTGCCTCGCCTACAGGTTCTTCAGGACAAGGCTTTTTCAAGATTTCGAGTTGACCAGTCACTCGCAGGACAATCCTTAGTGAACGGTACCAATCATTGAAGTTTTCTGAGCCAGTCAATTTTTCTCGTTCAAAATAAGTTTTGAACACAGAACGAAAGTTGGTGTTATCAGTTTGAGCCATTTCTACAGATAAAGAAAGTTCAAAACATTAGTATTTTTGATAATACAATTTTTCAAGAAAATTAAAATACCCAAGGAAAATAAATCCATAGAATAATCTTGAAAACTAGGATCCTCCATAAACATAGTTTCATCACATCAGTTGATCTGCTAGTAATGAAAGTACAATATGAGGTAACTTGTCGTACAAGTAATTGGCATAACATTTGTCTAATTCCTAGATATATGGGATTTACAATCACAAAACATTTGTATTGTAAGCATGTTTAGTCCCCATCTTAATGCCTTGAGTCCAAGTCTCACTTCCTACTCAATTTAAGTCGTCTAACTTAAAAACTGTAAACTCACAAATCCATCACATCAGTTGATCTGCTAGCAATGAATTTATGAAATTTACCTCTCCATTGCAATCTCGCCAAGTTCTCACATGACGTAAATTACAACTTCAAGTGTTCTTAATTAGATGGCATTCGACTTAATTTTATAAGGGTATTAATATTTTGATGTGATCAAAATAATGTATGAAGAAGCATGCATACAACTTCATAACATTGGTTTTACAAAACATTTTTTATTACCAATTAGCTAAGAGTAAAATAACAAAGTTTTGATTGAGGTATCGGATTCACCAATTAAAGAATAACCATCAATTATCGTCCACTATATCGTACTTTTGCATAAGCCCGAAAGCTTAGTGTTTCGGATAATCATTGTGGAATTATGGATTATTCACCCTTAAGATGACAATGTACATGTAATGGTTGTTTGGTAAGTTTAATTTACACACAAACGAGCGTTAAGACAGAATGTTGTCTATCTAAGGCCACAATTTAATGCGTTGCCATCCTTATACCCATCTTATAGTGTGTAAACTTCGGTCGAGCCTATTTAACCATTACGTACAAAAACATCAATCAACCAATCCTTTGAAATTCTAAACTCTTAAAAACCAAAACAATTTCGCCATTATTTAGTCCGTATTATTTTTCTATTCAAAAAATTACCCTTTTCGTTTATATAAACATGTCTAACACAATAAATAAACAAAACAAGTAATATGCAATAAAAAAATAAAACAACTAAATAAACACATATACATAATCATAACAATTAAATATGTATAAACCATGTAGCCACATGCAAATCTTATTCAAAAGTCCTATTAATAATCAAATCTAGGCGTATAACGTATTAATTCAATTATTGCTTTCTTTTTCTTAGAAAAAGAGCCACATACATCGATAAATCGATTGCGTAAGCCAAAATTAAATAAATACCACATAGCACATAATTGATTACTTAATATTGGAGTCTTCCCCAATTCGACATCTATTAAAATTTACATGTTTTAATATAACTTAACCATTAATATATATAAACAATTCAAACAATTTAAATTATAACACAATAAAAATCCATGCAAATATGCACTTTTTCATGGATTTAGCTTAACAATTAACACATTGCACCAAGATCGTTTACTAAAACGCATAACAATTACATGACAACTTAGGGTTTCTAATCAAATTTAAAAAATTAAAAACCATAAACCCTAAAAACCCTTTAGGGTCATTCGACCCAAAAAAAATTAGGGTTAGGGATTCTAACAATTAAACCCTAAAAACATGTAACTATACGAATCAAGATCCAATTTTTATGCGTTTCGATAATTAATTACACATTATAACGGCTCTAGATGCCACTGTTGGAATTATTATATCATGACATTCATATAAATAAACCAAGTACATCAAAATGAGCATGAGCGGAAGCAATTATAATAGATCGAATAACATGTAATTAATTAATCAATTATTTAAATCGTAAACGTACCTTTGTGATTCTAGCCCGAACA
Organism: Artemisia argyi; assembly: GCA_030686995.1. NCBI lineage: Eukaryota > Viridiplantae > Streptophyta > Magnoliopsida > Asterales > Asteraceae > Artemisia > Artemisia argyi. The sequence goes on along the minus strand of CM060695.1, from coordinate 1,099,763 downwards.
AGAATCAATGCAATCTTCCGGAACCAATGAACCCTAATTAGGGTTTATAAGGATTATATGAATTACCCCTTACCTTTTTGTAATTCAATCCAAGAATCAAACAATAGTGTGTTTGATTCATGTTCTTGTACACACGTACTAATTCAAGAAAAGTATTTGCAAGTAATAAACACAAAACAATTTTTGACACAAGAAAATCGAATCCCTAAGGGGGTTCGTTTGATGGATCGACCAAGAAAGAAAAGGGAGAAGAAAACACCAAGATGTGTGTGTACAAGTTATGAGAAAAACCTACATCTTGGGTTTGCTTATATACTACACAAAACTTGGAGCTCAAGGCACAATGGAGGTGGGTTTACCCCCTTGGGCCGATCGGCTATGGCACCCCCTAGGGGTTTCCGGAACCTTCTCTTGTTTCCATGTTTTGTCTAGTAATTACTTTCCTAATCTTTGTTTAATAAATAATTAGTCATTAATCAATAATACTAATTATTATTTATTTGTTTTGTGTTTAATAATTAACTATAACATTTTATAAATAATTATTACATTTTCTCTTCATACGTATTGTGTGCAATCCCGTGATCTCAAGTTCGATCCTAACACACGACTATTATTATTTTGTCTATAAAACCAAAACTCTTATGTCTTGACATATAATAATATTATACTACGTATACATATAATACATGATAACCCATGTACATATGCATATATGTTCGTTATGCAGATGGAACTTCTTCTGGGTACTTAGTCCCTTTATTTGCTTCAAACCAAGCTAACATGTAATTTTATTCACATATTGTACTAATTCTTTTCTTTTTGTTTGATTACATTCACTGTTGTAGGATTTCTCAAATGGGTTTAGTGTTTTAGCCTCCAAGAGCAAACATGGTATGCACGCCTAACCTTCTAAACAAAACAACCCTTAATGCATCCATTAAAAATAAATACTCCGTAGTAAATTAATCTTTTAATGTTTTTGTTTTGAATTAATTGTGTTATCCATCATGGTTAGTTAGTGGTTTATGGTACAGATTTTATTAACTTAATAGCTATTTGTCTTAGGTGCCATAAGATGTAGCGACAACAGATGGAAGGTGCTAAATGTGATTACATTTTTAATGGTGTCATCAAAATGCAAATTGTGATATACTCTTTGTTTATGTTAATAAAAAAAAAATAACGTTTAAAAAAGAGGAAGATACGAGGGTGAAAAAAGATGAGTCTAAATAAGTTATGTAAGACGCGTCATTGATAACATAATCTACAAGACTTATAGACCATGTTTTTGATAAACGTCAACATACATAGACGTGAATGCATAGATTTTTCAAAGTATTTAAGCTTCGGATGATTACTTAAGATGATGTATGATACGAATTGGAGTCTAACAAGACATGGTCAACAGTTGGTTTTTAGTAGTGCATGCATGTGTTTAGCAGAGCATACATATCCCACGTCCTTTCTTCATTATTAGTTTTAGCATGATCCCATGTTCATTGCATGTTTCCTTTATCGCTAGTACGTAACTGCATATGTAACTGCATCTTTCTTTCCTATAAATACTTGTAACTCATTTAGATTGGACATGAATGAATGAAGAAAAGTAAAGTCTAGTTTCTCTCTTGTTTTCTTGGAGTCTTGCCCGCTCTAAGGGCTTTATCAATCCGACTCTTTAATCTATTTCTTGGAGATTGACTGCCTCAAGTAGTCCCTATCATATTAATGTATGACATACAGGAGATGGAAACTCAAGAAGGCACAAACTACAGATTAAGCTAGTATACTTTCTCAAACTGCTTTATCTTGATACATTTGTTCCATTAACCATTGACCGGTTTTTACATATCTTGCCACGTTTTGTATTGATAAGTGGGATACTTGTTCTTTAATTTCATATTTGGAATGCTTCTCAGTTAGACATGGTTCATCATGGAAAGATGCATGGTTATATGTGGTAAGTAGCAATTATTTCATGGTTCAGTAGACAGTAGGTGATTTGGATGGCCTTTTTTGAAAAGTTTCAATATTGTACTGTAAAACTCTTTTGTATAATTATTTTTTTGAATTGGGTTACAAGAAATGGATTTTCCTTACATTATGAGTAAGTTTAGTCCCTAATTGATATGACATGATAACATAATACATTGGGCGAAAAAGATCCTCGAATGGACGAGTAGCCCACAAGAAACTGTAGAAATAGCATCTATTTGAATGACAAGGTACTTAAAGGTCTTTGTTGAAATCGAAAAGGGACAATTTCGGCGTATTTAATTATGAATGGGTCTATTCAGGTTATGTTTTATGTGGTACTTAAAGGTCGAACGGTTCAAAGGTTTCCAAAGTGTATTATTTTAAGCATGCATCTCCGGAATGCTAGAAGCTGTTGCTCAAACAAAAAGAAAGAGGGAACTTAAGAGGAAACCAGCACGCTATGTTCTACAGAAGGTATAATTGTGCATACATATAGATTTTAATTAAGGGGTAATTAGTTCACAACGCATCTAACTTATCACAAAATTCTTAGAACATGTATCAATTCTAATTTTTTCCTTACTAACTACAAAATTCTTAGAACATCTAACTTATTCTTCATATCGTTTGTTCTAAATGACCTGATTAGGTACAAAGATTATTGTAGTACCTACCTTGGTGCCAATTTCAGAATTGTAATCATAATTTTTGCATGGCAGCATGGAAATCATCAAGAGGCACTTTATTACATCATGAAGTTGGTAACTTTTATACATTTTGAATGACTTGAGATTAAGATACAACTATAGCCTGAATTGAACATAGATGATGTAAAGCTTTTTAATCGGTGCCTCTCATATGGATCATAGTTTATGGTATTTAACGCCTATAATGTTTCATTGATTTTCATAGGGTAAAGATGGTTAATATAATATAAATGACAACACTCGGATTCTGGAAGATCTTGAAGCAACTGCACTTATAAGACTCCGACAAGTAATTTCCTTCACGGAGTTTTGGAGTCTTTATTAGATGGTCATCTCTCTCATTGTTTCAACTTTAACGGAACAACTCAATCATAGGTGAAGCTTAATTGTGCGTAGTTCTTATATTATTTTTCGTATTTGTATAATCGCTATTGATTGTATATTTGTTTCGTTATAATCTTTCTCTTTTGTGTTTATATTTTGATTTACAAGGGTGAAGATGCTAAGCTACATGCATTAAACATAGAAGTTAATGCATTTTAATTGTAATAAAGTTTTGAAGTACTTATAGAGAGTAGTTCGCGATATAAGAAATTTTCATTTACCCTTTTCAGGTATGTTACGATAACAATATCTTGAACTGTTGTTTTAGAAAAACAAATACATTTACCGAAATAAACTAAATTCATGTCTTTTTTTGGTTAAAAAATAAACATAAATTAATGTCTCAACTGCAGTGCAAAGAATTCATGGTATTGTGAAGAAAAGTTTGTTTGCCTAGATGAGGGTGTACTTGCTAAGCAGTCAAAGGTGAACTCGTGCGTAATATATGAAGTTATGAACTAAATATGATATAATATCAACAACAGAATAATGCAAGAACAAAAGAATTATGGGATGATTTACAAAATATGATTGAGGAGAGTCAAATTTTTCTTATATATCAAGGGACTAATCCCCACCATTCATCTAAAAAGAAATCAATGATTGAAATTAAAAGTATTTTAATACTTCACCCATTTTTTATAATTTAAATATCTCTTAAACACTTAATCGTTAAGCGAAAATAATTACACCATCGCGACGAGCATTTAATTATCTTTCTATAGACGAGCACTTTGATACTTCAACAAAAAAAAATCATTTTTTTCACATTTTTTTCGTGGCCTAAAAAATCATATATGATATTACATATCATATATGATAATATATGATATTACATATCATATGAGGGTAATATCATATATGATATATCATATATGATTTTTTCGGCCACAAAAAAAAGTGGGGAAAAAAAATTGTCGAAAATATATCAAAGTGCCTATCTATAGAAAGATAATTAAATGTTCGTCAGCGGTATATTTTTTTCGCTTAATGATTAACGGTTTGAAAGATATTAATATTTGAAAAGAAAAAAAAAAAATGAAAGTGGGTTTTTTAAATTGTTGGGATTAATTTCATCTATTAGATCAAATAAAGATGGAAATAAGATGGAGGGTGAAGATTATTTCCTTTATATGTAAAAAAAGTTTGATTCTCAAATGATCTTATATCAATATGATTAAACAAGATAAATATATCTTTTATATAGTAAAACAAAACCCCCTAGTGGGTACTTTGAAAAAAGAATATATTTCCTTATTAGGTAACATTTTAATTATTATTTTTTAATTTAAAATTTTAAAAATTTGTTTTATTGATATACTATACAAGTAAAAGATAAATACAAAAAAATATAGATAAGATGCAATACTACATAAGTAGAAGATATATAAAAAAAATATATAGATAAGATGCGATTAAATTTTTAAATGATTATCTTAAATAATAAACAAATATAATTAAAAATCATAAATCAAACAAACAAAAAGATTAAATTGTTTGTTTTTTAAAAAATAAAAATATATCATTAAAAAGAATTTTAAAAAAACCCGCGCGTGCGCGGGTATTATAACTAGTAAACATCTATAAAACAAATGTTCACAACATACAATTAAATAAATAAATATAAAACATATATACATAAAATTTCTTATTTCTTAATCAAGCAAGTAAAACTATTTATGACATACTAAGTTGTTTTCCTTTTATACATACAGTAATAATATATAAATTAAAAAAATTTGTGTGTGCACGGGTATTATAATTAATAATACATAACTAAAAATTTTAGAAAAAACCCCGTGCGTGCACGGACATTATAACTAGTGGTTTAAAAAAAAACGGATTCAATATTATTGTTTTCATTTTTTTTTCAACTTATGAAACGAAATGTATATTCCGACTTCTTTTTTATATATATATTTATAAAGGGATAGTTTGAAACATGATTACAATAAAAAGATTTCTGCAGTTAAACTATCGATACATGAAAGTTGTGCTTTTACACTTAAACAAATGAATACATATGATCGACATTTATTTTTTCGATAAAAAGACAAATTATTACACCTAATTACGTATAATCACTATTTTACAAATATTTTAAGCCAGACTTGAATCTACAAATTTTAAGTTGATGGACGACTCACGTACCATCGTTGTGAGCAACATGTTCGCTATAGATTGTTGTTTTCTTGTGTTCTTTTGTTATGTAAATAGAAAATGACTCGATATTATTAAACGATAAATATAATTTACGCCCGATTGTAGGTAATATGGCTCAAGCTCAAAATCAGGATTGAGTCACACTTTCAAATCTATGAAGTGTACATAATTTTGAAAATCTGAGTACACTTTATATAGTTTACTAGTTATAATACCCGTGTACGCACGGGGTTTTTTCTAAAAATGTTAGTTATGGTTTATTGTTGATTAAGATAAAAATATATAATTTCTTATCAATGATGTTATCTTCTTTATTTTAGTTCTAAAACACGTGCATACACGGAGTTTAGACATAAATTATATATAGGTTAGTTATTGTGTAATCTATATTATTCTTTGAAAACATGATATATAAATGTTTGTTATGTGATTTGGTATAGTTGAAAGTAACTGTGAAATGGTAAAGTCTAACTATATGTTACCTTAGTCAAATCCAAAAGTCCAAAACTGATATGAGTAACTTCTAAACCTTTGTGACATAAAATGAAGATAGGCTCAAAAGAAATGGAAATATTAGATATATTGCTGAGTGATAATTGTAGCGATTACAACTGGAAAATCAGTTACACAATAAAATATACTCCCTATGTAAAAAGATATGGACTACGCAACTACAGTACCTGATTTGTCACAAACAAAACTCCAATGGAATGGCAAAAAGATACTGTATAAATAACAATCTACCTAGCAAAAAAAACATCTAGTGATTATGGAAAATCCATCCATCAGTAGCTCCATCTCCATCATCTTTGATAATTTCCTGAACATGTCATTACCGGCTCATTCGTCTCGAACAAATGTCCATATTCATCTGTAATTGGGGGAAAAAATACCACAAACACAAACATTACAATTAAAGTTCATAAGAAAAAATGATGAAAAGTCCCTACCTATTAACACTTTCTCTGAACCTAGGCATTAACTTCCCCTAAAAATGAAATTACAATTAACGACAACAAACAGAAATCCGATATTATGATCTGTTAAATTATTTCAAGGAAACTGCTCAGAAGTAAGAAAATAACATAAATTATCACAAACCATTAAAATAACATAAAACGTTGAGCCGTAGTTTAATTTACACATTACCAATTGTAAATAAGGATGATTCAAGATATATGTGAATTGAACTCCTTTATACGGAAATCACACTTTTACTTTTTGTACCCACATGGAAGAGAGTTTTTAGCACTTTAAGTTTATAACATGGTTAAAATTATCATGCAACGGGTTCTTTCCTGCAATATATTTGATTGAAGGTTAATCAACAATGCATGCATCAGCTAATAACCTATTTTAGTAACAAAAAAAGGTTATGTTGTTTAAATTAGTGTACTCCAAACACCCCTTAAGAACAAAACGATAAACATAACTTGATTATTACCCACACATAACTTGATTAATACCTTCCCGACCTGGCTCATTGTGCATTAAAAACAAAAAGGTTATGCTGTTTATATCAGTGTACCCAAAACACCCCTTAAGAACAAAACGATAAACAAAACTTGATTAATACCCACCCGACTTGCTCATTGTGCATTAAAATGGCTATTTTCAACATGAACGTGCGTTACATACCCACTCGACCTCATTGTACCACATGCAAAATGAACCCAAGTTTGAGGTGATAACACTATGTTTCTGTGATGATATTAGTTTATTTTTCTGCATAAAAGATCATACTTTATAGTTACAAATAACATGAAAATAAGTATCTTACCTGTGATAGTTTGGACCATTAACTTCAGTAGCCGATGGAAAAAAGTGATCTTTATAGAGCTCTCAATAAAGCATGTAGAAAGTATGATAGTTTCTCCAACACGGGGCTAACATGGGGCTACCTGATAATAACCAGAAACTATGTGAATCAAGCAATAACTAATTGTAACCAAATGCGCAACATATTTGTGTTAAAATGGATTCATATTTTATACACCTATAACTTTGTCGTCTTTTTAATTGAGTTAGATCTTAATCTTGCACAGAACAAATCATACATTGAACAAAGAGTTCGTGGTGCTATTGATGAGTTTGCAGACGAAGGCTTACGATCACTTTGATGCAACTTACCAGGTAATTTTTTTAATCTTCTTATAATGTTACGGTGAATAAATTAATTGTCTTTGTTCATGAAACTTTTGTTTGCAGCTTTGGATGTCAGTTGTCTAAATAAGACTCTTTCAAATTCCACATAACCAAACACTATTGCTTTCTCTTGGCTCATTCAAAACTGGTGGCATTCTATTGGTACGGATTTCTTTTTGGTCTTTCCGTTGTCCTGTTCCTTCTATTTTTTCAAACACGAGATTTTTTTAATGATAACATGATCTAATCTGCAGGTTGGACTTTATTTCTATCATATATTCTGGGTGTTTTTTACCCAGTGATGGTGAGTATCGCCAAATCTTTTGATGCTCCTATTAAGGTAGTGTATGCATTTTTCTTTAAAATAGGTGGTTCATGTACCATATTTTGAGATTGTTATCTTACACAACGTTTTTAATCCTTCTCCAGCTTCTTTTCCCAACAAGAGTTGTTGCACACCCATATTCTATGATTGGTTTAGGCGACATTGTAATTCCAGGTATGACATTCTTAGTGGGCGAGATACACCATGTTACTACTTCAGCATATTGTGTTTTGGCCATTTCTCAAGAATTTTTTGTATCAATATATAACTTTATCATTTTTTGGATGTTGTATTTACATATATTTATGTTGGCCAACAACAATTTTTGGAGCATTGGCACTGAGGTTTGATGTGTCAAGAGGGAGTAAGAGCAATTACTTTAAAAGTGTGTAATTCTTACAATTGTTGTCATGAACTGGTTTCAACCTGCATAGGTCGGTGATTTCATTTGTAAACATATACTATCATTTAAATGATGCCATGAGTTTCTTTTTTAAATAATTCATGTAATCTGATGTTGGTTTTGTTTTCAGCCCGCCCTGTTATACATTGTACCAGTTGTTATCGGGTTCTTGGCTGCTCATTGCATATGGAATAGGGAGGTGAAACAGGTAAGACTAGATGTCTACATGAAAATTGTCGTCTTGCATTTGTTTGCGGATAATGTGTAGTAGTGGTGGCAACAAGGGTTCAGGTAAAAAGACGTCTTTGATATTATTATATAAACCAAGGGTTATGAATAAAAAACAGTAGTATATCAGGTTATAAGTAGAAATACACTTTTAAGAGAAACACTATTCTTATAACGATAATATAATTAATGAGTGCCAGGCTAATTAAGTCTTCGTTGACAATCCAAAGAAAATGGCCTAAGCTTATTTGGACCTCTCTTAATAATGGTTATTGCTGACCATTATAAACACGCCGACATAAACATACAAAGTAAGCCTTCTGTGATATACCACTAACTTTCTATTATAGTTTTTAATCAAGTCACAAATTTTACTATAAATTTTTGATTACTTATTATTTTATTAATGAACTTTTAAAGAAAGAGCCAATTTTAGAATAGTTAAAAGCTTGATAGTTATTTGTTTGGTTAGGCATATATTAGGTAGCTGTTAATTATTGCAACTGTGTTTCGATAGTTTGTTACAAGTATAGCAATATGTGATTTGATCTACTATTATTTTCATGCATAACTTATGGATATTCTGAAATTATTTGGTAGATAACATGTGGCGAGCCAAATTGTAATACTTTCTAACTTGCTAACGTGTGGTGATTATAAGCTAATTTTGATAGCAATTTAAATTAGCAAGCATTTGTGGTTATTATATGGTTTCTCATGATTATTATTCGGCATTGTTTTACAAATCACAGATTTTGGAGTTTCTCTTTGTTTGTGATTTATGGTTTTTGCTTATTTCTACCATTGCTTATTTCATGAAGCTGCTTTATCATCAGGTCTACTTGATATCAATGAAGGAATAGATGTTAATACATTTTTTTTAAATAATGAGCAGATAGATGGGAAATATCAATTTGAATGTAACTTGATAAGCGCTTTATCTTTCGGTCTACATGATTCATACAAATGTTTCAGTATCCAGTTTGACATATGGCTCTTAGGCAATGTGAAGCTATATAGTAAATTGGATAAGAGCCAAGTTAGGTTATTCTTACTACCATTGGAAGTATTTGGCTTGTTTATAGCTGAACATATGTATTTTAATAAGTATATTCATCTTAGGAAGCGTAACACATGTCATTGCCTTCTCTTTGTTGCTTTTTTTGCATTTCTTTTAGGTCTTCGACTCATTTATTCTATGTTAAGTGGGACAGTTAAAAAAGAAATAGTTGCAAGTCTATTGGCGCCCTTAATGGAAGTGGTGCGTACAACTATGGCATGTGAATGTGTTGCAATGGTGATTAAAGGACTAAATGGATGCAAAGCGCACAAGAAATTTTTGCTAAAGTACAAATGTACATAGAATTATTATTTCGTATATAAATAAACACTATGTAATTCATTTGTTCTCATAATTTTCATTGTTGTTTTTACATATAACACATGAACACTTTCTTTTTGTTCCAAACTTTTGTATTTTAGATACTTGCCGTTAATCATTATTTATTTATGTCCAATTAGATGTCATCAAAAATATCATGAAGCTAACCCGCCCATCGGGCGGGTTATGAAGCTAGTTACTAGTATATGTGTAAAACGGTTGAAGACATACATATCAATATTAATAGTTGGGTGAAGTCACATATCAACCAATACTGATCATATTTATTAGACAAACAATATAAAACAAACGGTATTGATAATTCAAGTGCTTTAATAGTTTAATGTATACAAACATATACAGTAACAATGATTCGAATAAACAGTATTAATATATGTAAAGGGTCGGAGAAGTACCTGTTGAAAACGTGAGAAAACAAAAATCTAGAGCGTGCTGATAACGTGTTATGAACAAGAATAAAGAGAATGATAGTAATCTTCAATTAACTAGGAGATATACAAAAAGTATATATAGATAAACATTAGGGCAAAACCCTAATAGCTAACATGGGCCATGGTCTTACTATGGGCTATATAGACATCCACATATAATTATTTATAACAATAAGGGTTTTTTTTAACCAAAAGTAAAAAAAGTGTCACTAAAAGTTAAAACGTGTCACCAAATGTATAAAAGAAGTGTCACTAAAGGGATTTTTTTTTTTTTTTTTTTTTTTTTTTTTTTTTTTTTTTCATCTCTCACACTTAAAAAAGTGTATGTAAAAGAAGTTCAGTAGCTAAAAGTGTACTTATGGCTACACAAAAAAGTATGCTTACATAATTTTCGCCTTTTGTGACATATTTTGTCTACAAATAGTGTCATTACAAAAATTTTAAGTTTTGCCCGCACTGTTTTTAAAAAGTGTCACTAAAAGTTAAATTTTATGACATTTTTTTTATCAGTAGAACCTCTGTTACTAAAATACATCTTCTTCTAGCGAGATGTTGATATTTGCTATTAGTGATGTTTTGGCTATGTTTGGCACAAAGATTTTTGAAGCTTTTTTTGGCAATAAGCGGTGAATAATGAGCTTTTTGATTTATAGTGTTTGTTTGGCATGAGAGCTGTGAGCTTTGCTATTTTTTTAGAAAAGCTCATTTTCTCAATGCTAAGCTGTGAGCTTTTTTGGCTACTGCTCACAGCTACTGTTCACAGCTCATTGCTACTGCTCACAACTACTTTTGCCAAACATAGCCTTTGTTTTCAAAGTAATACATATATGCCAGTTAAAAACAATTTCTTTTTACCATTTGCACACAGAGTAAATAGTATACCAAATAAAGGAAGTTTCCTACGCACTGTCTTTTACAATATTATTTAGGGTAAATTGCAAAAATGGTCCTTCACGTTCCACAAAATTGCAAAAACGGGACCGAGACAAAAAGTAGCGCAAAAAAGCCACCCACGTTCCACATTTTCGCAAAATCGCCACTGAGAGCCCTTTTCCGTTAATTTTCCCGTTAAGTGCCACGTATTTGAGGGTAGTATCGTCATTTCACGGTTCCCGCCTAAAATAATATTAGATCCACCGAACAAGCACATTAATACCCTGATCCAAACACTCCCTTGCCCAAAGTCAATCGCATTTTTTGCCCTAAAGTTTCCAATTACGATTTCCGTTCCGCGAAAAATTGAAGAAGATGGTTAGTTTATTTGGGAAAAACCGCGAACGATCGTCCCCGATCCCTAATCTTCATCAACTTTACGGTATGTTTTGGGCATTGTTAATTGTATCGATTTTTTTATCTACAGTGGTATGTGATTGTAATGAACAGTACGAATAGGTTGTGGATTATACATTAAGTTGATTTTTCATGTTGTTAGTGTGTGTGTTGATGTTTATTGTTTGCATACAGAATCAAACCGGACCTACTTCACTCTGAAAGTAACCCACGGTGGAAAATTTACGCCACTACCAGGAAGGATGTATGTTGATCCAGTTATTTCGTGGTATGATTGTGTGGATTATGACTTGTTTAGCTTTTACGCCTTTCAAGACTTGGTAGATGACATAGGTGTGAAAGGTGGGGTTGCAGGCTATTATTATAGGATACCAGGCGAGACGTTGTATGTTGGGTTGTACCCATTGGAGTCTGATGAGGATGTGATGAAAATGTTGGATTTGATTCCAACGCATAGAGAGATTGAGGTGTATGTTGAGTTGAAACGCAGAAGACCCAAAAGAGGCCGAAAATGTAAAATAACGGATGAAGTACTGGTGGAGCCTTCAAATGATCCTACCATCGATCCAGAACAAGCTGAGATTTCAATTGATGGTACCAATGGTCAATCACCTGTGCCTATGATTGCTGGTCAAGAACAACAAGCTGAAGATAATGTTGGTGTGGGAGACGATTTGATTACAGACACTCCTTCTGCGCAACCACATGTAAGCCGAGTTGTTGGTGACACAGACACTCATGCTGCGCAACAACCTGTAAGTGGCGTTGATGGCCCAGAACAAGTTGATGGCCCAGAACAAGTTGAGCAACAATCTCAACATACAGATGAGGACTTGTACCAATTTGCCATTCCTGGAGATAATGTTGGTGTGGGAGACGACTTGATTACAGACATGGTTGCAGAACTTGACTAGAGTGAGGATGTGGTTTTAGAGCTCAACAAAAACTATGTTGATTTAGAAGAAGTAGTGGAAAGGGATGATGTGGAAAGGGATGATGTTGAAATCGATGATGTTGAAAGGGATGATGTGGGCACCTCAAGACAGCAGGTAAACGAGGAAGAACATGTTGTACATGTGTCTGAGTTTGAAGATGAAGAGGATGATGTGACAGCCCCTATTGAGCCACAAGTGGAAATGACGGACTTTAAGTTTGATTTTGATCCCCACTTTGAGAATGTAGCAAAGTTAGCTGATGAGTGTATGGCGGATTATACGGATCATGACAGTGGCTATAACTTTGATGATGATTTTCATAGTGATGAAGAAGGCAATAATAACAAATTTGTCACCCTGCGCAAGATAAGGTTAAAAGAAATAAGGAAGGAATATGAGGGTAGGGCGAATGTCAAGAAGGGAGAGTTTTTTGTAACAGAAACATTTAAACACCCCAAGGAAATCAAAGATAAGCTCAGAATGTATGCGTTGGAGTCCCGAAGAGATATTAGGATTGAAAAGTGTGACCAAGAAAGGATTCGAGCGATGTGTAGAGGGACTGTTGTGGGTTATGCCAGAAATGATACAGGAAGTTGTCAACCATCAGCTTCTTCTTTGCAGTCAAAGGGCAAATTTGCAAGTACCAAAACCTACAAAAAAAAAAAGAGCAAGACCATGTGCGAATGGTCCCTACATGTGTCAAAAGTGGGTGATGAAAGGGGTTGGAGTGTCAAAACATTAAATGATGAACATAAATGCCTACAAACAAGAAAAATTAAATTGTTGACTGCACGATTCCTTTCATCCGAGGTTGCTAAAATTCTTGTTAGGGACCGCACAACGCCGACAGCTGCAATAGCAATGGAAATAAATGAAAAATTGCAGCTTGATGTCCCGACCACAAAGATATCAAGAGCAAGGGAATTTGCTCAGAAACAAATTGACGGCGACCATGAAGAACAATATGCCAGTCTTAGGGATTACGCTTTGGAATTGAAGAATAGAAACCCATATACAACTGTCAAGATTCAAGTTGAAGCAAACCCTGATTCAAGTGTTTCTTCAAGGGTTTTCAGACGGATCTATGTTTGTATTGGTGCATTGAAAAAAGGTTACAAAGCAGGCAGAAGGGACATACTAGGGCTGGATGGGGCGTTTATCAAAGGACATCACACTGGTCAAGTCTTAACTGCTGTTGGTGTCGATAGCAATAATGGCCTCTATCCAGTTGCTTATGCAGTGGTTGAAACTGAGTCCAAGAGTTCATGGTTATGGTTCCTTAGCAATCTTGGAGATGACCTTGATTTGCAACCAAATTCAAACTTCACCTTTATATCCGACAGACAAAAGGTATAAACATTGTGTAAATTCAGTTACTTGATTTCCAATCCAATTCAATCCTCATTACCATAGTAAGTTTTGTACCAATCTACAGGGAATATTACCAGCCATTGCAGAACTGTTTCCTGCTGCTGAACATCGCTTCTGTGTGCGACACATATATGACAACATGAAGCAGTTATTTAAGGGGGAGAGTATCAAGGAGCTTGTTTGGAGGTGTGCCAGAGCATCAACAATCCCTGAGTTTAATAGAGGAATGGAAGAGCTAAAATCAATCGACTCTAAAGCTTATGACTGGTTAAGGAAGATACCAGCATCATCATGGTCAAGGTCACATTTTTCAGGTACACTATACACATATTATGACTTTCATCTGTATTATTAATAATATTGAAAATGATTTTGATATTATGACTGTCATCTGTAATGTTAATAAGATTAAAAGTGATGTTGATATTATGACTGTCATCTGTAATATTAATAAGATTAAAAGTGATGTTGAAATTGATATATTGGTTACAGGGAGAGCTAAATGTGACATCCTTCTTAACAACTTATGTGAATCGTTCAATAGCAAGTTAGTGGGCGGCAGAGATCAACCAATCATTGGTTGTTTGGAATACATCAGGCAGTATCTTGTGAAGAGAAGTGTTAGTGTGCAGCATGTAATAGACAGATGTGAAGGTCTCTTAACCCCAACAGCAACTAAAATTTTAGAAACCATCAAGGAGGAAGCAAATGATTATAAGGTTTTATGGAGTGGGGGGGATACATACCAGTGTGCGGGAGGTTGGGGTGACCAATGTGTTGTGAATATGCCGAAAATGGAATGCACATGTAGGAGATGGGAACTCACTGGTATTCCATGTAAGCATGTTGTTGCAGCTATCAACGACATGGCTAAACACAGCAAGGAATCAAGTGACAACATGGTTGTGATCCCAGAGGATTATGTGCACCAATGCTATTGGTTAACCACATGGAGGGCGATGTATCAACACAAGATTGAAGGAATTGCTGGTCGACACTTTTGGCCCAATTGCCCTATCCCTAGTGAACTAAAGCCACCTCACTACTATGTTCCAATTGGGAGACCACGGAAGAAGAGAAGAGTGTCAAGGGATGAGATTGCTGAACAGGTTATGAAAAAATCAATGGTCAAGAATGGGAAGCTGTCAAAAAGGGGCAAGACTGTCAAATGTGGTACAAGAAAGATCAAGTCAGCCAGTGGGATCTTCTGCAACAGAGGTGGGAGCAGGGCCAAGCCAGCCAGTTGGAACACAAGCAAGTGAGGTAGCAGGAGGGCCAAGTCATCAAGTTGGAACACAAGCAAGTCATGTATCACAATCTACTGGGAATGGTGGAGGTCAAAGGAAGAGTAGGATTAAGAGAAAAGCCAAAATCGCCAAGTGAGTCAACACAATTGTGATGGTGCAATAACCTTTGGTTGGTTATTTGTTTATGTGTTTTAACACAATGACTGTATGGATTGTGTAACTGAGTTTCTGTCTTCTAGACAATAATTTGTACGTGATTTGTTTTTTAGACTTGATTAATCAGGAATGGTATTTGTTTTCATTTTGGTTTACCATCATTATTTGCTGCATAATGCTGTGCACAATTTGTTGATTTGCCATCAGCATATACTTATTTGTTGTATCATGTTGTGCACAATTTGTGGTTTGCCATCATCATATACTTACGTATATTGAATGACCCAACATGCCCACTACATAAGTATACCGAATGACCCAAAGTTGTTTTGACTTTTTGTAAGTCAAAGTTGATAAGGAACCAAGTTTACTGCATATAATAACAAGGACAGCCAAAACAACGATGATCCCACTATACTGCTAAAATAAAACACTTTTTATTAACATGAAGGTCAATACACACCAGGGATGACCTTATACCCTGTGATGATACAACCCAGAAAGATGTCAACACACCTAAAGCAACTTAATGGCAATGAAAAAAAAGAGCCAACTAAAAATAAGAAACTTGTTGAGCTTCTTAATCCGCTGATCCTTCTCCCTCATCAACCTTACCTGCTCCTCCAACTCTTCTTCAAGCTCGTTCCTCGCCCTCAACAGGCCAGGAATCACAGCAACTGCTCGGCAACACATTGGAGGATCCATCCATCCAATAAACCCACATGAAGGACAACAGTAGAATCGTCGTCCTGGGTTCCTGTTTGTCCAGCTTGTTTTGATTGTTGCTTGTTTCCCACAGTCACAGATCACGACCATATTTTTTGCCGGATTTCGAAAAGTGTGAAAGTTTGATGTGCTGCAACGTTCATATTTAACTGGGAGTAGATATTGTACCGTTTGTAAAAAAGGCAAACAATCGCTTGCAAATTTAGTCCCTCAAGCTACAGTGTCACTAGCTTAGTACCAGATGAACCGTGAAATGACGATACTACCCTCAAATACGTGGCACTTAACGGGAAAATTAACGGAAAAGGGCTCTCAGTGGCGATTTTGCGAAAATGTGGAACGTGGGTGGCTTTTTTGCGCTACTTTTTGTCTCGGTCCCGTTTTTGCAATTTTGTGGAACGTTAGGGACCATTTTTGCACTTTACCCTATTATTTATTAGTATTATGCAAAGATACATACATACTCATCCACAACCACATGGAAATAGACTTTTATTATTTACAAAACACATCCTAAACATATTAATGTAATATCACCACCACCTACCTCACTCCTTTCGATATTGACTACTGACTACCAGTACGGCAGTACACCACTACTCGATCACTGTGCATTTGTTCTTTCAGATCTCGTGAGAAGTACTAGCTCCTTCGCATCATCTTGCAACCCAAAACTAGCCCTCTTTTACTTCACTTTTTGTTTTTGATAAAGATAGAAACATGATCTTCTCAACAATGTTTTAAAACCCGGTTTTTTAGTTGACCCGGTTTAATCATTGGTTCAACCGGTTGAACCGCGTAGTTGAACCGGTTCTACACTTATATATACTTTTTGTATATTCAGTATGTAGTGTTGAATGATCACTTAATTTATCCGACTTTATTCCCAACTTTGATTAAATACAAGAAATAAATTAATACTCTACCGATAAGGCTTTGTTTTTAAGTTATATATTTATAATAATCTAGCAAAAATTTGCAACAATAATCAATTTATAATTTGAAGTTATAGCGATGTACATTAAAACTATAATAGGTTGTGTTTTATTAAATTTTAACAAACACTTAAATCAACTTGTCAATTAAACTTGTATAGGTTGATGGAGAAAAAAATATTTTGTTACCCGGCCGGGTTTAGCAAACCGGGTCAACCCGGGTCAATAAAAAACCGGCGGTTCAATCCGGTTCTCAAATAAACAAAAACCTGGTCACATCCGGCTCTGTCTCCGAGCCGGTTCACGGTTCAATCGGTTCAACCGACCGGGTCAACCTGGGTTTTAAAACATTGGCTTTCACGACTTTGCTCACCTCAAAATTTCCCTTCAATAAATAGTATCCGCCACCAACAAGAAGCACATTCTAATATTTTTTATTAAAGAATTCGTTAAATATTTACTAGATATTTGATGAATAATAGTATTTGACATATAAAAAAATATGTAATTAATAAAAAGTTTAGAATAGTTTTTGTTACTCGTCACATCGTTTGAAGGTGGGTTTTGCACTTTTTTATTTTTCCACCAAACCATGTCGTGTGGTGGGTGTCTGTTTATTCTTTGTTTGGCTCACTGAATTGTCCTTTCGGCTATTATTTTTAAAACAGAAAATTGACACCCGTAATCCACGGTGAATGATATATATTAAATTAAATATTAGTAATAGAATTGAATAATGCAAAAAGACATATGCATAGTCATTAGCCACATAGAATATAAAACGCACCCTAAACACATTAATTTATAACACCACCAGCTACTTCACGCCTTTCGATATTGACTATTTGACTACCAGTCCACCACTACTCGATCTCTGTGCATTTGTTCTTTCAGATCTCGTAAGAAGTAGTAGCTAGCTCCTTCGCATCATTTTGTAACTCAAAACTCGACCTCTTTTACTTCACTTTTATGTTGAAATAGGTTCGGCAAGATTAGAATTATCTGAAATGTCCCCCGAACGAATTAAGATTGTATTTAAGGAGATGGATGAAGAAAGTAGAAAAGTTGCTAATGATGCTATCCAATTGTCTTGTAGACGTATTTTATGTATGCATATCTTTTGTTGTTTACGAGATTGTTCATATGCATTTATGTAAAAGAATATTGTACTTTTTATTTTCTCATTCATCATTCATTTTTATTTTGTATATAAACAAAGAATACTATAAGCATCTTTCATAAAATTTTGTCAAGATAGATGTTGATATTTGTTATTAGTGATGTTTTATTTTCATAGAAATACATATGCAAGTTCTAAAACATTTCTTTTTACCATGGAGCCTAGTATAACAAATAAAGGAAGTTTCCTAAACATTACAGAAGTCAAGAGTCTTTTATTATTTATTAGAATTATGCAAAGATATATACATAATCATCCACACAACCACAAGGAAGTTTCCTTTACACTGCATACGTCAATAGTCTTTGTGTATTATTTTCATTAGAATCATTCAAAGACATATATATATATATATATATATATATATATATATATATATATATATATATATATATATATATATATATATATATATATATATATATATATATGGGAGGTGATTTGCACACTCTTAAAAGTTATTGGGACATTCTTTTTAATGCTTCAGTTAGTTGTGCAAAACTTACACTGTGCTTTATCTACTTGTATTGTGAGTGTCTCAATCAATAATTTGAATGTAGTAATGACTTCCCTGTATACATGCTCATCCACAACCACGAGGAAGTTTCCTATAAAGTCAGTAGTCGCTTAATTATTTATTAGAATTATGCAAAAGATATATCCATACACATCCACAACCACATATCTACGAAACACAGCCTAAACACATTAATATCTCCACCAGCTACCTCACTCCCTTTCATTATTGACCATTGACTACCGGCCGTCCACCACTAGCTACTCGATCTCTGTGTATTTGTTCCTTCAGATCTCGTGAGAAGTAGTAGCTAGCTCCTTCGCAGCATTTTGCAACCCAAACCTCGCCCTCTTTTACTTCACTTTTTGATAAAAATAGAAACATGATGTTTTCACCTGACGACTTTGCCCACCTCAAAACGCCCTTTGAAGATATAAGATCCGCCACCAACAACTTTGATGAAAAAAATGTCATTGGAAAGGCTGATCATGGAATTGCTTACAGGGGACAGCTCTTGTGGTCCGGTGAGCTGATTGAAATCGATGCTCGGAGGTTTAATAAAGATGAATGGAATGATGAAATAGAACATTGGTTTTGGATGGAGATTTCAATGCTTTCTAGTCTCAAGCATAAAAATCTGGTTTCTCTTGTTGGGTTTTGTGATGAGAATGATGAGAAGATCATCATTACCAGGCGTGAGACCAGGGGAAGTCTCAGCAACGATCTAAGTGACCCGATGTTGTTGACATGGGTGCGAAGATTGGAGATATGCGTCGGTGTTGCAAATGCATTGAGCTACATTCATTATGACGAGCCACGTGATTTTAGCGTTATACATCGACATATCGACAGTGCGACAATTCTATTAAATGATAATTTGGAACCCAAGTTATCTGAATTTAGACTTTCCATGAAGATCAAAGCATCTGAAAGGCACAATTGTTTCAATACTGATAAAGTTTGGAATATCAAGGGGTATACAGACCCAACATATGAAAAGACTAAAAGTGCACACCACAAGTCAGATATGTACTCTTTTGGGATAGTAATGTTTGAACTACTGTGTGGTAGGGAAGCAGTAATCGATGATGGCCAAGATAACAAGTACTTGGCTTCGGTGGCCGTTGCCCATTATAGGGAGAAAAAACTCAATGAAATAATTGATCGGGATATATGGAGTCAAATGGACTCTCAATCATTTAACAGCTTTGCGGAAATAGCATATGACTGCTTGAATGAAGATCGATCGGAACGCCCTAATATAGGTGAGATTGTCACCAGACTTGAGAAAGCGTTAGAACTCGCACGTGAAAACAGGCCTGTAAGACTTCTTTTCTCTTATTCATCTTTCTATACTCTATATTTGTTTCGGTGTATACACCTTCACTCCATTTGATTCGGTATGTACAACTTATTTTTTCTGTTTTCATCTTTCTAACACAATAATTAATATCCCTTTGATATTATGTCTTCCGTTGCTGGACCTCACTGAATATTACTACCCCGAATATGAAATGCTAACATAACTCAAGTTAAGATATGACCAAAGATACCATATTTGCTCTGTTATGCTAAGAAGAATGTGGCAGGCGATTTGGCCTATCGAATTAGCAATTTGGTGTAGAAACAAGAATATTTTGATATCAAGTTTCGGCTGTGATAAAGTTGTAATAAAAGTGCGTGTATCACTTGAGACTATTTTACTTTAAAAAAAACATCAGAAGTTTTTTGGCACCAAAATGTAAATAGGATATGATGTTGACAATAATATCTTCAGGGCCAAAAGGTAATGTAACATCCTCAAAATCAAACAGCAAAAGAACTTTATTGTAAAGAAATATTACTGGTAAATGTTACTATGTAGTTGCCTTCATGAAAAAAGTCAACCTATTTCATTTTAACGATAATTCCAAAAATGACCAAGTTGCCCAATTGATGGAGATTTTTGACCTTGGATTTGAAAGTTCTTAAACTAGCCATACGCACGGTTGCCCAAAAACATGTCGCCGGGACGCCAAGTGTCCCAAGTTGCCCAAAAAAAGGAAGCGTTGCCCAAAATTTCGACACATGGCGTCCCCTGGTTGACTAGGTTTTGGGCAACTGGTCAGTTTAAGAATTTTCAAATCAAGGTAAAAAATCCCATTGTGCAACTTGGTCATTTTTAAAATTATCCCTTCATTTTATCAATTCGTTTATTTTTGGAATTATCCCTTCATTTTATCAATTCGTGAAGTTGAATTTTGCAATGCTAACACTCTGTTTTCTAGATTCATAAAATAAAAGGAGATTAAGAAAAGTCAAATATAATATTCTTTGATTAATTACAATTTGATTGCAAATAAACGTTAGTAAAATAACTTATGTAAATAAATAAATAAATAAATAAAAAATAAAAAAACTTTAGTGTTTATTTCTTTTATCAATGGGTTTTATATATTAAAAAAGAGGATTAAAAGAAGGGGCATTCCATGGAGGTCACATCCTTTTGTAACCTGAACTCTGTTTTTGTGATAGATACACTCTTCACCCAACCACCTTGCTCACCTAAGAATTCCCCTTGAAGATATAGAATCCGCCACCAACTACTTTGCTGAAAAGAATGTCATCGGAGAAGGTGGATTTGGAAAGAGATACAAGGGACAGCTCTTGTGGTTGGGTGAGTCGATAGATATAACGGCTCGGAGGCTAATTAATAAAGAATGGGATGAAACAGAACAACAGTTTTGGACAGAGATTTCGATGCTATCTAGTCTCAAGCACAAGAATCTTGTTTCTATTGTTGGGTTTTGTAATGAAGTTGGTGCAGAGACCATCATTTACAAAAACGAGTCCAGGGGAAATGATTGGAGGCTAGACGACTATCTAAGTTACCCGATGTGGTTGACATGGGTGAAAAGATTGGAGATATCTGTGGGTGTTGCGCATGCATTGAGTTACATTCATTATGACGAGCCACGCGATTTTAGCATTATACACCAGAACATCAGCAGTGAAACAGTTCGACTGAATAATGACTGGGAACCCAAGTTATCTGAATTTCAGCATTCCATGAAGATTAAAGCATCTGAAAGGAACCATTCTTTCCATATTGATTCAGCATGGTCTAAGAAAGGGTATACAGACCCAACATGTCTAGAGACAAAAAGAGTGAGCCACAAGTTAGATATCTACTCCTTCGGGATATTATTGTTTGAACTATTGTGTGGTAGGAAATCAGTTATTGACGACCATGATAATAAGTATTTGGCTCCAGCGGCCATTTTCCATTATAGAAAGAAAATACTCAGTGAGATGATTGACCCGGATCTATGGAAACAAATAGATCCGCAATCATTCAATGTTTTCGCAAAAACTGCATATGGCTGCTTGAATGAAGAACAATTGCAACGCCCAAATATAGGTGAGATTGTCGCAAGACTTGAGAAAGCATTGGAACTCCAAATGGCAGGCGAAAATAGGCCTGTAAGTTGTTTTTTTTCCTCTTTCAAACCTGTATACCATAATAACTATTCTATTCAGAATAACTTATTATTTATGATTAATAATGATAGTCTACTTATTACTGTATTTATG
Source organism: Artemisia argyi (assembly GCA_030686995.1). Lineage (NCBI taxonomy): Eukaryota > Viridiplantae > Streptophyta > Magnoliopsida > Asterales > Asteraceae > Artemisia > Artemisia argyi. Next base: position 1,077,668 of record CM060695.1, on the reverse strand, counting down.
ATGCTAAAGGAACACTCAGCAGTTGCAGCCGAAGTTGAAGGTACATCATCCAGTCAAGAGAAGGTAATTTTTTTTTATAACTCTTTTTTGTAAGTCACCCACCAAAATTTTAAAATAGAATTGAGATTCTCCTTATGTTGAAGGCTTGAGGCCAATGATATGCGACATTGCGCCTAAAGTTGGGGAAAATCACATTTGCCAACTATTGTTCTAACATCTATTTGCTATTCTCGAGTATAATACACAAGACCCTCTTTTTTAAGTATCTCCCAACATTTTTTCTCTTTGATAAAGTTTTATAATGGAGTAATTTAACCCAGTTTATTGTTTCAACCTATGAATCTGCCCACTTTGTAATTGCGTCTTGCTCGATACATATAGGGATCAGTGAGCTCCGTCTTTACAGGCGTTGAGTCCCATGTCAGCAAAAAGACAATGTCGCCCCTCAAAGATCTTTCTCCGTCAAAGTTCAGCTCTCAAGATATAAAATTCGCAACCAACGGATTTGCTCATGAAAATCTCATTAAAGAATTTGGGTTTGGAATGATTCACAAAGGCCGTCTCTTGCATTCCAAACAGTTCGTCGATATTATTGCAAAGGGGTTCTTTTCTAAATTTGTAAAGGATAAGAGAAAAGAATTTTGGACAGAGATTTCAATGCTTTCAAGTCTCAAACATAAGAATCTAGTGTCTCTTATTGGCTTCTCTGATGATACGCCTGGCATGTTTATCATATACAAGAAGGAGGCTTACGAAAGTTTAGACAAATATCTAAATGACCAGACCCTCACATGGATGCAAAGGTTGAAGATATGTCTTGGTGTCGCAAATGCATTGAGTTACATCCACTATGACGCTGGACGCGATTTTAGTGTCATACATTGCAACATCAAGAGCTCAAATATTTTACTAGATGACAAATGGGAACCTAAGCTATCTGGTTTTGAACTTTCATTGAAAAATACTGTAGCTCGGAGGCACCGTCTTCTTCTTACTCGTGATATCATTGAAAATGTATACATGGACCCAAAATATAAAAAGACCGGTGGTGTGACCCACAAGTCAGATGTGTATTCATTCGGTGTTGTACTACTTGAAGTCTTGTGCGGAAGGAGCGCAGTAGATGAAGACGAGTTGGGAGAGGGGTTATTAAGTAAACTGGCCAAATCTAGTTTGGATGATTTGATCAATCCGCATTTACAAAAACAGATGGATCCAGAAGCATTCAAAATCTTCTCACAGACGGTATTTTACTGCTTACAAGAGGAACGGGCAAAGCGTCCGCATATAGATCAGGTTGTCAATAAACTTGAGAAAGCTTTGCATCTCCAGCGGAAACATGAAAATCCAGTTGACAGTACATCATCCAATCGGTTGAAGGTAATTAATTTCCTTAAACTTTTGATTTAAGGCCGTTTGAAGGTTAAAAAACTTTTGATTACTAGTTGTTATATTGTCTGGTTTAACAAACACAGTATTAAAACTGTGATGTTTCAATATATGACTCTAATTTCACACACTTGGCCCACTTTATTTATTTATTTATTTTTTTATAGTTTTGTTATTCAGGCAACCACAAATCAAATGTAATATTCTTTTTTGACTTTTATCTAGAAACGGTTAATATCTTTACAAAAGTCATCAAAGAAGGGAAACCGATAACAGCATCATATACAAACCTCCAACCTATGCACAATAACAAACTAATGTGCTTCAACTTGGGCCTAATTCATTCATTATATGAAAGATGGCATATGTCTTGATCTTTTGTAGATTTATCTTTAGGTTTAGTTTTAGGGATGGCAATCGTTTTCCTAATAGTTTCTTAAAACAAATCAACTGTTTCTTTGGACGTTCTCATTTTTTATAAATGTTAGTCAATTGTAATCTTTTCTTTAATTTCACTATGATCCTTACTAAATTTAATGTGGTGTTGCATACCTCCATAAAGTTGCAGGAGAAGAATTTGGAACACTTGAAGATCGGACTAGATGTTATAAATGAGGCTACCAAGAATTTTGACGACGCATATTGCATCGGGTCAGGCGGATTCGGTAAAGTATACAAAGCAGATCTTGAACATTTCGATAGCAGTAATTCCTCGTCGATAGATGGTGTGAATAAGTGCGATTTACCCAGAAAACAAAGCACGGTAGCCATAAAGCGCATTCACAATCAAGAAGGAGAACAAGGGTTCATTTCAGAAATTGAAACTCTAACTACTTGTAAGCATGATAACATAATCTCTCTTCTTGGCTTTTGCTCAGAAGGTAACGGTGCAATGATCCTGGTTTATGAGTATGCTTCTAAAGGAAGTCTTGAAGACTATTTGGGAAGTAGTGAAAAAATGACTAATCTTACTTGGGTGCAACGTATAAAGATATGTCTTGATGTTGCACATGGCTTGAATTACATTCACACCAACACAGATCAGAACAAACAGAAGATAATACACCGTGACATTAAAAGTGCGAATATTCTGTTGGAAGATAATTGGAAGGCGAAGATTGCAGATTTCGGGCTCTCCAAATTTCACCCAGCAGATCAAGATGCCAGTACTTTCAATGCCAGTACGATTGCAGGTACACCTATGTACTTCGATCCAGAATATGAGAAGTCTGGCAAGCTAAATAAGAAATCTGACATTTACTCTTTTGGAGTGGTGTTAATTGAGATCTTGACCGGGAGGTTGGCCTATGATTTTGATAAGGGGATTGCACCCATTGCACGACATCATTTTGAGAAGGGAACACTAATGGAAATTGTTGATGACAAGATAAAGGAAGAAACTGATGACAGTATCTTTTCTTTAAGTAAAGGACCCAATAAAGAGTCCTTGGACATATTTTCAAAAATCGCTTTTCAATGTATAGCAGAAACTCAAGTCAAACGTCCATCAATAGATGTTGTCATCAACGAACTCAAAAAAGCGTTAAAACTTCAGGTTAGAAATCGTTTTAAAATATAACTTTATAATCTCCTCATATTCTTCGTCATAGTATGTGACATTTCATATATTTTACTTTGTGTAAATACTATTTTAATCCACAGACTACTACTCGAATTTCCATTTAAGTTTTTTTAGACCTTTACTTTTGTGACTTATTATTTTAACATGAACTTGCAGACTGAGAAACTCAAATTGAAAATAAACATCTGAACGCATTTTAGATGGCAAGTAGGTCATTCTGTTTTTTAACTTAACAAATCGACTGACTCTCAATGATTCACAGGAGAACCACAAGGACAGCCTCAAACTGTCACTATAGATATGAGGAGTAGATTAGGTTAGGAGTAGTAAAATTTAGCTTATTGTAATCCTGCTTAAAAATTGTACTCTCAATTTTCAGTTTTAATAAAATTCTATTTTTCATTAAATTTCCTTGCAATTTAGTTTCTAATTCTCATCTACTTTTAATTCTGTTTTAAGTTTTAAGTCATTTAGTTCAGTTTAATTATTAATATATAAGTGTTTGTGGTGGTTTGGTATCTATTTGAATATTGGTTCAGTCAAATTCAACTTCAGCTTATTGGAATAAGCTATAGCTTATTGAGGAGTAAGGCAGCCAAAAGGTGCGTTTGGCCTGTCTAAAAGACAGGCTGTGAGGGAGCTCTCCTCTGTTCATGCTGAGGAGAGAGTTTGTAAGTTTCCATTTATGGTTTCATCTCTTGTTTTTTTAGATTCTGCTAGTTTAATTTTATCTGTTTTACTTTTGATTAATGTCTATTTGTTTGTTCGTGTCTGCTTAGTTATAATCTGTGGTGGTTATTTGCTTAGTATAGATTATAGTTTGTGTTTGGAAATCTACTTTTTGATTAGTTGTCTAGTATTGATTCTATTGTTTGCTTTGATTTGTGAGAGTTTTTTTTATTCTAAGCTTGTCATTTGAGATTGGTGTTCCTGATTTGATTTGAGACTAGTTATTCATCTATAGGTCTGCGTTCTGTTAGGGAGTTTGTGTTTTAAAATTGTTTTCTGACGTCATACAAGCATTTTAAGTTATAATGGATAACTAGGATTGTTGATTGGTATTGGATTTGCTGTTCACATCAGGACTTAGTAGAATTTGCGTTATCAGGAGTATTTGGATCAGATGCCATTTGTCTGTTTTGGTTGCCCTGGTTGATTAATTAACTGCTCACAGTAAGGAGTGTTTGGAGTTGGAAATTTCTCTTTGGACTTGTTTTCTTATCTATTTGTTATTTCAGCTTTAGTAGGCCACTTTAGATATATAGCAGTTAGTAATAAAATAAATATAATAGGTATATTAGCAGTAGTAAGAAATCAGTTCATGACTCTCATCTGTGTTCAAACAGCGTGAGTTGTAAACATTCAGGTTTATCATTAGTTTAGTCTCTTGAGTTCCTAATCTGCTCACTATTAGGAGTGTTTGGTATATTTAACTATTGGTAGTGAAACTGAGTATTGGTCATTAGTAGTAGTAGATTTAGCCGTAAGTTTTCATAGTTAGTTATTTTAAAGTATTAGCAATCAGTATCCAGTAGTATATTAGAGTTTGTATCAGTTGGATTTATTCAAGGTTCTTAGACAGCTTAAGTAGGTTATTTGAGAGCATCATAATTTTAAGACATATTAGTTGCATAAACATACTCAATTTGAAGCTCAAAATTAAGTTTAGAATCTGGATGTGGGTTTTATTTGGTCAAATCTCATTTTCAACCACCTTTCGCAATCAGCAGACTGCAGTTTCAACAGGTGCTGAACCAGGGGAGTTTTAAGGTTCCATTTAGGTTTCAAATTTGGGTTTGATTGGTTTTCTGGATTCTCAGTAATATAGGTTAAGATTTGTCCCAAGTAAATCTTTAGTTCAGCTTATTAGGTGCCCGATAATTAAGCTGCTAAGTGCGTTGTTGAAACATAGTACATGAATTCAAGTTTGAGCCTACTATTGTGTTTGGTCATTCATAAGTTGATATTCAGTGTTAATTTGTGTTCCTTTATGCCTTTAGTCTATTAATTCTGAGCTTGAACTTTTTGCTTATTCTTATTGGCTTAATTTCTTATTTCACGTTGTGCTTATTGGACTGATTTTGCATGCTCATCTGTGTTTCTGAGTATGATTTGGTCTCAATACTGTTCCTCTAAGCTCATTTTAGTCTCATAAACACTTGGTTAAAGTTTTGGTCAATTTAGTCAAGGAGTGCTTATAAATAAGCACTCCAAATAAGCAGTTTTTAGCTTTTTAGCATTTTTTACAGCTTATTTTGCTTTCAAATTTTTTTCTCAAGTTCAATTTAATATTTTAGATTTACTGTAATTTTTTTAGATTTTTCCGAGTCCGTTTACTATTTTTTCTATTTTATTTTCATTTTTAATCATTTTTAAATACTTTTTAATTACCAAAAATTCCAAAAAAATCAGAAAAAGTCCAGAAAAATCAAAAAAATATTAGAAAATTATTTTTAGTTATTTTAGATTTTTAGAAATTTATTTTGTATTTTTTCTCATTTAATTTGAATTTCTTTTGAATTTTTAATAATTTTTAATTAGATTAAATAGTTTTTAACTTCTAAAAATTACATAAAAAGCCAAAAAAAAAAAATATTTTTTAATTTTAAAATTTCTTTTTAGTTATTTTATAATTTTCCAAATTTAATTTTCATTTTTCTCCCTTTATTTTCAATTTCTTAACCGCCACCCACGTTGAGTTTAATAAAATATTAAAAATGACCCCCTTAAGTTTGGTTTAATTAGTGTGTGAAAGATAACGAGAGAGTATATTAATTATTACTTTTATAATCGGATCATTTTCTTTTACTCCGTACATTTTGACTTTCTTTGACTAAAGAAACCACTAATTTAATGACTAGTACTCTAATTAAGAGTAAAGAAACATAAACAAGATAACAACATTGTTAAAAAATTAAACTAGTGACAGAGCTGGAAATCCTTATGGAGTATAAACATGTAAATGTCATTGGTCTTATAGGATACTGTGATGAAGAGAATGAGAAACTTATTGTTTACGAGTACGCGTCCAGGGGAAGTCTTGATAAGTACCTAACCGATGATAGTCTCACGTGGGTGATGCGGCTTAGAATATGCATCGATATTGCGACCGGGTTGGAGTTCCTTCATGGAAATGTTTCAAGTCCAGAAATGGTGATACATAGGGACATCAACAGCAGCAATATTCTACTGTTTGATGATTGGAAAGCAAAAATTACTGATTTTGGGCTTTCCTTAGTATGTCCAACAAGTCAGAGTGTAGACTATGTCATCGACAACGTTACAGGCACAATCGGCTATCATGACCCACTATACTCAAAAACAGGCTTCTTAACCAAAGAATCTGATATATTCTCGCTTGGTGCAGTTTTATTTGACATATTGTGTGGGAAACTAGCATCCGAAAAACTAGATGATGAGTATTCTTATTTACCCTTTTTGGCTAAACGACACTATCATGAAGGAAAACTTGAAGATTTAGTGTTTGAGGGTATAAAAGAACAAATTGTGCCACAGTCATTTGTAACTTTTACAATGATTGCCCTTCAATGCTTACATCACAGGAGAGAAAGACGACCAACAGCTAAAGAAGTGATCATACAACTTAAGAAAGCATTGGAATTCCAGGTAAGTTTCTATATTTTGAAAATGTTGGCCTTTAACTATATATCCATTTAAACTCTTATAAAGTAATTGTTTGAAACATGAGTTTACTGATTGATTAATGTATATCCAGGAGGATTATGACATATGGGAGAGCAAATTGCCTAATGACTATAAAGAAATAATCCAGATTTCAAAGTGCCCTGAAGATTATTCTATCATCAAGAAAGAGGATCTTTACAACATATTTTCTAAAGGACTCCTCCTTCAACAGGACAAAGTGGTAATTGATTCGTTTATATAACTCAATTGTTTTGTGTTTCCAGTGTTTTATGCATCTTTTACTTTTTGAGAGACAGTTAAAAATCATACATGCATTTATACATAATATAAATCATTTCTGAATTGATTTATGTGGTATAACAGCTGCTGTCATTCGATGGTAAACGGGAAAGAAATGAAATGGTATCAGCAACAACGTTTTCATATAAAAACAGTTGTCCACTAAAGTGGCAATCTCTTCCGGAATCAAGGTTCTTCTCTCTTTCTCTCTACCCTGGTTATAAACTTAGTATAATATATCTATCTTCTTTATTGTTAAATAGTTACAAGCTATTATATGTGTATATCTTATTTTGACACTTTTGTAAGCATTTCGATGAAAACTTAAATGCATATTTTCTAATAGTTTAATTAACTACGGGGCGGTTCGGTTTTTTTGTTTTATGAAACAAAAAGCCGAAGCAAAAATTGTGGTTTTTAAAAACTCAATACCGGACCAACGGATTTTGAAGTGGATCACCTTTTTGGGGCGTTTTTTTTCGGTTTTTGGGTTTTGGTTCAGTTCTTGGGTTTTCTTGCTCACCCATAGTGTTGAAAGCGTCAACTTGTGTTTTGGGCGGAGAAATGCGGATGCACATAGTCGGGTTAGGCGCAACATTAAAAGAAGATGAAGATTTAAATTTTGATTTCTCGGGTACCTTATCTATATATCAAATCATAAAAAGAAAGTAGATTTGAAAGATACCAAAGAAATGTTATAGGCTTGTCTACATCACAACTAATAGAGAAAACGACTACTAGATTAGACTAGACTAGACTACTAGTCTTCGGCAGGACGTTTTAATGCACAAAAACGTCGGGACTCAGGCTCTTTGAATAAAAAATTCTTAAAACAGTTTTTTATATGAATAAAAGATCATTGACATTTTCCAGACATTTATATGTTACAGATACAATAAATTTATAATATGAAGTAAAATTATTCTTCTGAAAAAGTGTATCTATTATTATTAACTAGAAGATTACTCAAGCAAAGCGATGATTTAGTATAGTTTCCAACAAAATCTAGTTGCGGCAATTTGCTTGTGCATATATATTTATTCCTTTTGTGTATCCTTTTCGGTTTATTTATTTCTTTTGTGTATGTTTATGGGTGTGGTTTAAAGGTAGCAATCGTTTGTGTGTGCATACGTGAATTTTTCTAATATTTTTTAAATAAATATTATGACAACAATCAAGTAGATTTTTAGTAGTTTTGGTTTGGTTTGTCGGTTAGGTGTGTTTGTTATGTGTGTTTGAATCACTTTTGTGGCTCATTTACTTGAATAATACTTATTTCACTTTTCAATTGTAGCCTATGTAACTCTAGGTCGGGTCTACCTAAATTTGTTACATTCACTGTATTTCATGCCATGTATACTTTATAAGTGTTTATAGATAATAGTTTTATTTTATTTATTTATTTATTTATTTTTGAACAGCGAGTTAGTATTTAGTGATTCGAGCCCACAATGACATCCAATTGGGCAGTATGCAAGTAGTTAGTAGTTAGTAGTTAGTGTTTATAGATAATAGTTTTATTACCTGCGCAAAGCAGTGACAACAAACCAACCACTTGTCGTATTTCTTTTTTTTTCCTGATTTTTATCATAGAATGATTTCCCGTGATGGTGATGTAAAAGAAGGGAAGAAGTGGAGTAAAGGAGAGTGGAGAAAGTTTGTGAATTAAATTGTAATAAATAATGGAATATATTGCCTTTTATAAGTAAGAGTATTTTAGTAAATCCACTTATGTCATTTTGTAAGTTTTAAGTAAAATAGTTGAATAGTTTTTGCTATAGATTTTGTCAAAAATAATTTTTAAATTTAAAAGTTGAAGTGTATATTTGGGGGAGTAAAAGCTATAACTGATGAAGACATGGATATTTATTGATAATACGTGCAGGTTCGATACAGTAGTGGAGATGTTTGATACTTCTAACCTGATGATCGAAATCAATACAAGAGCTCAATTTTTATCTCCAAATGTTGTTTATGGGGTCTATTTAGTCTTCAAGTTTTATGACTCAAGAAACTTGTCAAGTAAACCTCTGTATGTTAACCTAAAGTATAAAAATGAGTGCGAAAGTCTACATGCATATTTTGCAACAAGGAGAGACAAGGAATGGATGATGATTGAGTTGAATCGATTTTTGAATGAGAAAGAAGTTGTTTATAAGGTTCTGCTTGAGGGTTTTTCATCGGACTATTGTGGAGATGGTACAATTTATGTCGAAGGCATTGAATTTCGAGCCATTAACAATGTAAGTTTGAAAATACTCCTTGGTTCCTAATTTATATTCCTTGTTATATATTGTATAAAGTGATGGATATATGGAGAGAAATAAAAATCATGTTCTAAGTTACATGCATATACCATGATTCTTATACAGGTGAAACATGAAGAAATCGAAGAGTTTAGGGAAGTCCAACAAGTCCTGAAATCAAACTTCTTTTCGGATCAGGTGCAACAATTACAGGCTAAGTTTGAAAAAAGATTTAAGAAATGCGGTAACCGTGACGAATTGTTCGAATTGTTCTGGTTTGGTGAAGTAAATGGAATTAAACTTCTTATGCTTTCGGCCAAGGCAGCTTTGTACAAATTTTCTAATGTGGATCTTTTTATTTCAAAACCATCACGCCAGTCCAGGTTTGCTTTATAACAAACTTTTCGTAACTGTACTTTCACTATGAGCTCATCTATGGTTATCCAAATATTTAAAAAATCTCTATCAAATACTAGATTCCATAATTTTAGATCTTAACCTTCATTTTGGTCTGATAAAATATTGATGATTCATGAATAGATGGTTGGCAAAAGTTTCATTTCTTAGATTTGGTTTTTTTTGTGCCTTCAAATTGTACATTATTTTATAATCATATAATATACTTTTAATGCAGATTTCGGAAGGTGGTTGAGTTTTTACCACAAAAAGTATTTCGTATCAATTGCACAATTGAAAGTCAAATGTTATCCCCTGATACTGACTACACGTGTTACCTTGTGTTCAAGATTTCAAAAAAATGTCAGGGCTTGCATTGTCCGGTGAAAGTACGAGATCTACTCCACCAAGAAAACAATGAGGCTGAATATTTCTATTTTATTACCCCGAGCCGATTGAATACAAATGATATTACTCGGGTACCAAAACAAAGGGAAGATGGATGGATGGAGATTCAGCTTTGGAACTTTAACTCAACTCGTGAACTTGAGAATGATTTTCTTTCGATTAATATAAAGTTTACAAGTCTTGAAGGACCTATGTCTGGTCTCATTGTTTGTGGCCTTGAATTTCGGCCATTGTAAAACAATATTTAGTATTATGTTTTACTCAGTGTGGAAAAGGCTTTTGGTGTTGCACCCGGATAATTATTGAAAGAGTAAATTTCAAACACCATCTTGTGGGTTTGTTCAAATTGCAGATTGAGTCTTTATCTTTTGATAGTGAGGCACTCCTGTGACACTATTTTTTGGGTAAAAGGTGTTTATAGCACCCAATAAATTTTATTATTCCAAAAAACATTTAAATACAAAGGATTATAGAATGTAAGTGAATATCACATCTCAGCCCGTTTTATAGACCGGAAAACAAATGCACCATTTTTGCTTCAAACCAAATTATCATGTCTAAACACTTTGCGTGCATGAGACTTATAACTAGTGTGCTACTAGACACATAATGTTTAGAGTATGATATCAGTAGTTAAATTTAAACAAGACTCAAGGGCAGAGCTACTAAGGGACCGGGAAGGGTCCTGGCCCCCTCTAAGTCTAAGCCTGTTAGTGTATTTTTTCGTAATTTCATGTGTTAATTTTTTTTCCATACTCCCATCTAACGTTCTTCCGGAAAAAAGTTTTGGCCCTCCTAAATTTTTTTTCTAGCTCCGCCACTGAAGACCAACCACCATGTCAGTTAAATAAAGTCACATTCTTCGTGCAACCAAAAACTATGCAAAATATTAATCAATATTAACACATAATGAAAAAAATATGTAAAATCTCATGCGTGCACGGGTATTATAACTATATAAGTATTAAAAATTATATATAATTTAATAATTTTACAAAAAAATCTTATACATTACAAACTATGGATTTATGAATTTCATAATATTTAACTTTAAAACAAAGTTATTGAAATATTATTACTCGTTATACTATCTACCCAAATCCCGTGTGTTTACATGTTCTAAAACTAGTTATAATCCATATATATTATATAATAAAATCGGCTCGGTTTGGTTTTTACGGTTCGGTTTTTGGACAAAAACCAAAATCGAACCTAAGTTTTCAGTTTTTTAAGAAAGTAGAAACCCGGTTGTTAGTTTCGATCAGTTATTTCGGTTCCTTTTTTTGTTGGTTTTTGATTTGGTTTCAGCTTTTTCGGTTTTCTGCTCACCCCTACCAAATGGGAGGTTTATGGACCAAGTGGGTTTGGGTCAGATTTGATAGAAAAAATTTATATTGGATGCTATTGGGTTGGGTTGGGTTCTGTTGACTCGTAAACATGCTTTACTTTTTATTACTTTATTATGTTACAATTGATTTTGGACCTTTATATACTTGGATCACTTTCGACCCGTTCCAGTTTAAACCAAGTTGTTAGAGTTCCATGTTCACCCTTTTCTATGAAATTTTGCAACACAAATTTGGGCAATTGATATTCAAAGTAAGTAAATGTATAGTCTTAAAAAAGTTGTTTGTAAGATTGTGCAAATTGCTAATCTTTTTTCCTAATAAAACAAAACATCTAGTGTGAATTCTTCATTTCATAAAAATCAATTCATTTTTTATTTAGTAATAATCAAATTATTATTGTTTTTATTTAAAAGATTTTGAATTAAAAAAAATCTTAAACTTTCCCCGATTTGGCAAAAAAAAAAAAGAATATAAATTCGTTTTTAAGTGAATAGTGGGTACAAACTTTATGTGTCAAAAATATGAAAAAAGAAAACTTAAAAAAGGTGGGGTTAATCTACAATAATATAGGGGTCAAAACCAAACTTTTAAATTTTAGACAGCAACAACTTTTAGACCGACTCCTATTCCATTCATCACTAACAAATTTTTTCCCCAAAGAGAAAACAAAAAAACTACGATCCCACACCTAAATCTTACCGATCCTAATGTGATAAATCTCTGAATATCAGTTCTTGCTTAATTACATCTTGATTCTATTGAATTGACATGGGTTTATTTGAGTTGTAAAATTTTTACATGGTTTAGGGATCCAAGTTGTGGAAGGTCATGTTCCCTTATTACATGAGGTTAGTTTCATAGTTACCCTACATTATTTCTTGGATATAATTGGTGGTTTTAGTTGTTATATTCCATACAAGTACAGGTTTAAGGATGCAAGTGAATGTGACATTGCTACTTATATAGAGTATTTGAATGGTTGTTGCAATAGTAAGAGAAGCTGAAACTGCAAATATTTGATAGTTAAGGTTATTGATTGCGTTCCCTATGAGTTTGAATGTGTTATCTATGTTTTTCTATCTGTGAAATATCATATGGCAATGCTTATTTTGAGTTATTATGAATTTATGACTTTGTCGGCCAAAAGGTCGATAACTATGGTTACCCGAAAAAAAGTTTTAGGTTTTAATCCAATTATACAATCACTTATATAGAGCACAAAACACAATAAGGAAAGCTTTGTAAAAACACAAATTTCTTATATGTTGTCATGTTTAAAACAAATCACAAGTCCACAAGCAATGAGCACTAGGTGCAGTTTGTGATAGGGGTATTATACAATATGTGCAAAATGTATATAATGAGGCCGTTATAGGTAGTGCGCCATGCCCTCTTATGTCTTGACATATAATAATATTATACTACGTATACATATAATACATGATAACCCATGTACATATGCATATATGTTCGTTATGCAGATGGAACTTCTTCTGGGTACTTAGTCCCTTTATTTGCTTCAAACCAAGCTAACATGTAATTTTATTCACATATTGTACTAATTCTTTTCTTTTTGTTTGATTACATTCACTGTTGTAGGATTTCTCAAATGGGTTTAGTGTTTTAGCCTCCAAGAGCAAACATGGTATGCACGCCTAACCTTCTAAACAAAACAACCCTTAATGCATCCATTAAAAATAAATACTCCGTAGTAAGTTAATCTTTTCATGTTTTTCGTTTTGAATTAATTGTGTTATCCATCATGGTTAGTTAGTGGTTTTTGGTATAGATTTTATTAACTTAATAGCTATTTGTCTTAGGTGCCATAAGATGAGCGACAACAGATGGAAGGTGCTATTTGTCTTGGTATAGATTTTATTAACTTAATAGCTATTTATTCATCATGGAAAGATGCATGGAAAGATGCATGGTTATATGTGGTAAGTAGCAATTATTTCATGGTTCAGTAGACAGTAGGTGATTTGGATGGCCTTTTTTTGAAAAGTTTCAATATTGTACTGTAAAACTCTTTGGTATAATTATTTTTATGAATTGGGTTACAAGAGATGGATTTTCCATACATTATGAGTAAGTTTAGTCCCTAATTGGTATGACATGATAACATAATGCATTGGGCGAAAAAGATCCTCGAATGGACGAGTAGCCCACAAGAAGCTGTAGAAATAGCCATCTATTTGAATGGCAAGGTACTTAGTAAATAATGCTCTATGTTTAAAGGTCTTTGTTGAAATTGAAAGGGAACAATTTTGGCGTATTTAATTATGAATGGGTCTATTCAGGTTATGTTTTATGTGGTAGTAAAATATAAAAAGTCAAAGAAAAATGGGTCGAACGGGTCAAAAGTTTCCAAAGTGTATTATTTTAAGCATACATCTCCGGAATGCTAGAAGCTGTTGCTCAAACAAAAAGAAAGAGGGAACTTAAGAGGAAACCAGCACGCTATGTTCTACAGAAGGTATAATTGTGCATACATATAGATTTTAATTAAGGGATAATTAGTTCACAACGCATCTAACTTATCACAAAATTCTTAGAACATGTATCAATTCTAATTTTTTCCTTACTAACTACAAAATTCTTAGAACATCTAACTTATTCTTCTTATCGTTTGTTCTAAATGACCTGATTAGGTACAAAGATTATTGTAGTACCTACCTTGGTGCCAATTTCAGAATTGTAATCATAATTTTTGCATGGCAGCATGGAAATCATCAAGAGGCACTTTATTACATCATGAAGTTGGTAACTTTTATACATTTTGAATGACTTGATTAAGATACAACTATAGCCTGAATTGAACATAGATGAAGTCAAGCTTTTTAATCGGTGCCTCTCATATGGATCATGGTTTATGATATTTAACGCCTATAATGTTTCATTGATTTTCAGATGGTAAAGATGGTTAATATAATATAATTGACAACACTCGGATTCTGGAAGATCTTGAAAGCAACTGCACTTATAAGACTCCGACAAGTAATTTCCTTCACGGAGTTTTGGAGTCTTTATTAGATGGTCATCTCTCTCATTGTTTCAACTTTAACGGAACAACTCAATCATAGGTGAAGCTTAATTGTGCGTAGTTCTTATATTATTTTTCGTATTTGTATAATCGCTATTGATTGTATATTCGTTTCGTTATAATGTTTCTCTTTTGTGTTTATATGTTGATTTACAAGGGTGAAGATGCTAAGCTACATGCATTAAACATAGAAGTTAATGCATTTTAATTGTAATTAAGTTGTGAAGTACTTATAGAGAGTAGTTCGCGATATAAGAAATTTTCATTTACCCTTTTTAGGTATCTTACGATAACAATAGGGAAAATTGTCTGGAAATACATCAAACTTGCCACCTTTTGCTTTTGTATACCATGAACTTTTTTTTTTCCTATTGTAACTATGAACTTTGTTAATATTGCTTTTATATCCTGAAATGCCCAATTAGCTGACGTGGCATGGATTACTCATCCTAATTACCCTCACTTATTCAACTTTCACGTTTTTTATAATTTGGGTGTGTTTTGAACAAAAACGAAACTTTGGGGGGATAATTTTTAACTTATAAACGTTTAACCCCCACCCAATTTTCCCCCAAATCCACAATCGCGTAATAATTCATACATAAACCCTAAATTTCCAGAATCAAATATTTAATCAGATTGTACAATTGATGTGTGTTGTCATATTTCAGGTATGTATTAGTGACAATATTTTGTGTTATTATTAATTTCTTCACAAACCCTAAATCGTTATTGTTGTCATTTTTGAAACAGGATGATACCTGGTACGAATTTGCATCAATTTGATGTGTGGAATGATGGATACTTTGCTCATCTACCTTTAAGGTACAAAGATGGTGTTATTCTTAATGTGGCTGCTGTGAGAATGCCTTATGAAAGGTTTGCAGAAATTTTGGAAAAACAAGCTGGTAATTACTTTCAAGGTTTGTATTACAGAGTTCCTAATGTTGAATTGGAGAAAGGTTTAGTTAGAGTAAGTAATGATAAGGAAATAGCTTACATGTTTGATGTTGCTGAGTTGTATGGTAGGCTAGAACTTTATCTTGATCACTATCACATGAATCTGTCAGAGTATTTAGAAAAAGCAGAAACCTCTGTGATGGATGAATCTGTTTACAAAGCAAAACTCCCCACCAAACATAGGTATTGCAATGAGTTCTCAGAACAGGAGTTGGTTGATTGGGCTGAGATGGAGTATGAGGGTTCATCTTGTCACCAACCTAGAAACATAGATGCTGATGTGTGTGGGAGTAGTGCAGCTGGTGATGTGGGTAGGAGTAGTGTACCAGATGGTCAGAATGGTATTAGTAGTGTTGATGGGGAGCATATTGGGGACAACAATGAAGAGGAGACTGATTATGATTCTGAGGTGGATAGTGAATATGATTCTGATAAATCAATTGACTATCTCAGCCCTGGTGAAGAGGAGTTGATAGAACTTAGGAAGAGGATTAAAGCTAGAAGAGAGAAGGAACATGAGTCTTTGCCAGATATGGTGGATAGTGAAAATGATAATGTACCCACTGAAAACATTGGGAATCATAGAAGTGAGACTTTCAGAGAGCATGATGTGTACATGACTAATTTGATGAAAACTCTTCAATCATCAGATGAGAATGGAAATCATGATGATCCATTTGTATGTGTCGAAAAACAAGCTGATAGGTATCCAGTGTATGATGAAAGTACTCATTGGAGATTGAGGCATCCAAAGGTATGTTTCCATTTATTTGTTATTCTTATAATGTATACAAATGTTGTTTATAAACTGAACATGTTATTTTTTAAATGTAGGTTGGTGAAAAGTATCCGACTATTGACAAGTTTAAAGAGGGTCTAACATACTATGCACTGTCAAATGGATTTTCAATTTGGTATGAGAGGAGTGGAAGCAAGTATGTTACTGCAAGATGTGGTCAGAGGAAACCAAGGCTGACTGATCCCGACAAAGGTAAACAGAGGAAGAATAAAAGGTATCCTTGTGTTAATGAATCTATGTTACCTTCATGTCCTTGGAGATGTTATGCTAGGTGGATGACTAAAGAGAAAACTTTTCAAATTCAGACACTAAATGCTGAACATACATGTGTTAGGAATTTTGAATTTGGGTCTTTAGTGAACTATAAGTGGATAGGAACAGTCTTTGGTGATAAGATTAGGGCTCACCCTGAGATTAGGTTGTCTGCCATAGCTGACCTAGTAATGAAAAAATACAAGTGTAAGGTAACAGCACATCAGTGTACCAATGCCAAGAGGTTTGCATTGACAGAGTATGAAAAATCAGTTGATGAACATTATGCCTTGCTTAGGTCTTACGGAAGAGCAATCTTAGATTCTAATCCTGGGTCCACTGTGAAATTAGGGGTCACTAACAATCCTGATGGGAAAACATACTTTGATAGGTTTTATGTATGTTTTGCTGGTCTAGCAGAAGGTTGGAAAAGTGGGTGTAGGAAAGTAATTGCCTTAGATGGATGTTTTTTGAAGAGGCCTAACCAAGGTGAAATTCTGACCGCTATTGGGAGAGATGGAAATAACCACATTTACCCAGTGGCTTGGGCAGTGGTCAATGTTGAAAACAAAGATAACTGGAGCTGGTTTTTGGAGATGCTTGAAGGAGACTTAGATTGCACAAAAGGGAAGGGGTTAACTCTTATGTCAGACCAACATAAGGTATGCTTTAATTCATAAATTATTTCTGGTTTCTTATTGTTGTATATATTATAACATTGTTTTTTACACTTGATTTATGAAGGGTCTTATTGAAGCAGTGAAGAATGTTATGCCATATGCCGAACACAGGCAATGTGCAAGACATATTTATGAAGGATTTAGGAAACAGTTCACTGGGTTGGAGTTCAGGGAAATGTTTTGGGCAGCATCTAAAGCCTCTTATCCACCACTGTTTAACAAAATAATGGACAAAATTAAAAAGGCTAATCCAAAGGCGCATAAGTATCTTATGGATAAGGATCCAAAAACTTGGTCAAGAGCTTATTTTGAAGTGGGTAGAGGATGTGAAGCAGTTGAGAATGGTTTCAGTGAGTGCTTTAACAGTGTAATTTTAAGTGTAAGGGACAAGCCATTACTAACTATGCTAGAATCTATGAGAGTCATAGTGCTGGAAAGGATGCACAGAATGAGGGAAATCAGCAAGAAATGGAACTCTGGCATCTGTCCCAACATCCAGAAGAGATTGGAGTGGTTAAAAGACCAACAAAGGTATGTGTGATGTACAATTTAATGTTACTGAATTGAATATGTCAGATTGCATTAACACTATTAAATGTCTTGTAGGTTCTGGCATGTTATCCCTGCTGGTGGGAATGTATTTGAGGTGAGATCAGGGAGTCAATCATTCACAGTGCAGGAACCAAAAACCACTTGCACATGTAGAATGTGGCAGTTATCAGGTATTCCTTGTGTACATGCAACAAAGGTTATATTATATATAAACAAGACCCCTGAGAGCTATGTTCCAGACTGGTTTAAAACAGACATGTATATAAACAAGACCCCTGAGAGTTATATTGTATAGGAAAAGCTTAAAAAGATCATGTACATCAGCTTTTGCAAAATGGTTGGGTGAGCCTGAACTGGTTCATAATGAAGATGCTATGGACCAACAAGTTGAAGAAAGTCAATTTCAAGATGTTCAAGATGAAGTGCAGGTAGAAGAGGAACATGAACTGGTTCATAATCAAGATCAGATAGAGATTGAGTTGACAGGTACACAAGTTGAAGAAAGTCAAACTCAAGATGTTCAAGATGAAGATCACATATAGCCAGTGGTTGAAGATGTTCAACATGAAGTTCAAATACAAGAACCAGTGCTACAAGTAAGAGTTAGGAGGCAACCAGTGCTACAAGTAAGAGTTAGGAGGCCTAGTGAAAGGATCATCAAGAACAAATTGTCAAAAAACCACCATGGCCAGGGCAGCACTCCTGATTCTGCACTGGATGTAGATGTTGCTTGAAGCAACATTATTTTGTGTGCCCATTTTGTATATCTTTTGAGGGCAATCATGTAAAGTCTTATAACTAATGTTGCTTGTGTCTATAATGTAACTATAACCCATAACTAGAAACACTAATGATTAACAGCAACAACTATGATTGTTTATGAGATGACCATCACACAATAGCCCATTTTGTAAATCATACAGGGCACTTTTGATGGTCATTCATAAACAAGTTTATGAAATGCAATATGCAGTTTCACTTTCACTTTGTGCATTGAATGGGTCAAATAATCTAGGAAAAAGAAGTATGCTGTTTCATATTTACAATGTCAATTGAATGGGTCAAACAAGTTTAGGAAACTGAAATATGCAGTTTCATATGTCCATTGAATGCACTATTATTTTCAACCCTGCAACTGCAAAAGCACCTCTATATTAGCAAGAATCTTGACCATTAAACTTGTGACTCTATACAAACCTATTGTCCTTAGCAAGTAGTTGCACTATATAATCAACCAAGGTCTATATCTTTGTGCATACCATCACCAACTGAACAACTCATATCCAAATGGATCCCAACAAAAAGAAAGGTATTACCAACTGTTTTAACATGTATGTATGTCTATTTTGATTATAGTTTTGATTAGTTGTTGTTTTCTTAACACTTTTTTTGTAGAAATAATTTGTATTTCAAGTGACAGTTCTCAGGCCAAATCATGTACTCCACCTTCATATGCCATTGAAGAAACCTCTAGTGAGAGTTCTGGATGGACGAATTACTTTCCAAAAATTGAAAGTCCAAAACCATTCAAAGTGTCTTCAGATAGGGCTGATAGCAGTTCAAAAGTGACAAAAGAATATGAAGATAAATTGGCTTTTGTTACTAGGAAGAAGGTATTGGGTCTGCCAGCTCCAACAAAATGGGGAGACTTTGGTATCAAAGTATGGGAACCAAAACTTCCCAATGATCCAAAAGGGAAGGGGAAGAAAAGGATGGGTTAAATTGATGACTCTCATGAAGCTATGCTATTTGGTTACAAGACTTGTATGTATTGACCATGGTTTAGGTGTACTGATAATCACCATGCCCTAAAATAAAACACTTGTAGCCCCTACTTTGAATCAATGAAATGTTTTTCTAAATCTTATAAAAATAACTCATATAGGAAGCAAGACAGATTAAGGATTTCATTTCCAACTAACTTAGCATCCAAAGTTACAAAACACTACATTATAGGGATCATGGCTTCCTTATCATCTACCTATTACATCTAGCATTCACATAATCAACATACCATGCCCACACCTGTTCTTGCTTACACTACTTGGATAGTGACAAACCTATCCCAACACAGATTATGCACAAACATCCTAACATTACCATAAACAACCTATCATACAATTCTAACTTTGCCTTCCCAGTCATCAACTCATGCTCCAAGGTTGACTTTGTAGCCTTCAACTCTTCCTCCAACCTTGATTTCTCCAAACCAATTGCCTCGATCATTGGTCCATTATCCCTGCCTCTTTGCCTTTGATAAAACCCAAATACGAGGTCTTTGTAGTATTGGCTAGGAAGGTCATCATCTAGAAACTCATACACTCGACAAATATCACATTTCACATACCTCTTACCTGGATTTGCACGTGAGGTTGATGTTTGAACCCTTAATTGACGATTGCAGTTGCAAAAAAATTCAATGTTGCCTCCAATTAACCGAGATTGGGCAGAACTGGAAGTGCTCATTTTTTAGGGTTCTTGGGATTTTTTTGTGGACCGTTTAGTATTGGGGGGGAGGAGGGAAAAGGGGATTAAGTGTTGGTGTTAGGTTACAAACCATCAAATTGTTTGTTCTTGTCCCCCAAAGTTTCGTTTATGTTCAAAACACACCCAAAGTATAAAAAACGTGTAATGTGATTAAGTGAGGGTAATTAGGATGAGTAATCCATGCCACGTCAGCTAATTGGGCATTTCAGGATACAAAAGCAATATTAACAAAGTTCATAGTTACAATAGGAAAAAAAAAAGTTCATGGTATACAAAAGCAAAAGGTGGTAAGTTTGATGTATTTCTGGACAATTTTCCCATAACAATATCTTGAACTGTTGTTTTAGAAAACCAAATACATTTACCAAAATAAACTAAATTCATGTCTTTTTTTGGGTAAAAAATAAACATAAATTAATGTCTAAACCCAACTGCAGTGCAAAAAATTCATGGTATTGTGAAGAAAAGTTTGTTTGCCTAGATGAGGGTGTACTTGCTAAGCAGTCAAAGGTGAACACTTGCGTAATGTATGAAGTTATGAACTAAATATGATATAATATCAACAACAGAATAATGCAAGAACAAAAGAATTATGGGATGATTTACAAAATATGATTAAACAAGATAAATATATAAACATCTATAAAACAAATGTTCACAACATAAAATTAAATAAATAAATATAAAACATATATACATAAAATTTCTTATTTTTTAATCAAGCAAGTAAAACTATTTATGACACACTAAGTTGTTTTCCTTTTATACATACTGTAATAATATATAAATAAAAAATTTTGTGTGTGCACGGGTATTATAATTAATAATACATAACTAAAAATTTTAGAAAAAAAACCCGTGCGTGCACGGGCATTATAACTAGTGGTTTAAAAAAAACGGATTCAATATTATTGTTTTCATTTTTTTTCAACTTATGAAACGAAATGTATATTCCGACTTCTTTTTTTTATATATATTTATAAAGGGATAGTTTGAAACATGATTACAATAAAAAGATTTCTGCAGTTAAACTATCTATACATGAAAGTTGTGCTTTTACATTTAAACAAATGAATACATATGATCGACATTTATTTTTTCGATAAAAAGACAAATTATTACACCTAATTACGTATAATCACTATTTTACAAATATTTTAAGCCAGACTTGAATCTACAAATTTTAAGTTGATGGACGACTCACGTACCATCGTTGTGAGCAACATGTTTGCTATAGATTGTTGTTTTCTTGTGTTCTTTTGTTATGTAAATAGAAAATGACTCGATATTATTAAACGCTAAATATAATTTACGCCCGATTGTAGGTAATATGGCTCAAGCTCAAAATCAGGATTGAGTCAGACTTTCAAAACTATGAAGTGTACATAATTTTGAAAATCTGAGTACACTTTATATAGTTTATACAAGCAATCAAAACAGTTAAATTTTGTCATTTTTTTTTCTTTTCTGTAAAAAAGTGTCACTAAAATATAAGCAAATTAACAATCACGTATTGCCAAAAATAATGGAGTAATCTAATTACAAAATTGTGGAGTTGTTATGTCTTCTTCTCTTCATCCTTATAGTCAACTAAACAAGATTATCTCTACAACTCATTTTATAATGTAATTCCAAACAATTAGCAAAAAAACAAATGTTTAAAGATAACATTCCAAACCATTAACTAGATTATCATAATGTGGTTGAACTTTTAATTAGTATTACTTAACTAGTAGTATATTACATATAGAGGCTGCGACTACGAGGTTTTAAACAATGTTAATGGCGAGGTTAGTTATTGATAATGATCACGTTGACATCGTTGGCTATTAACTAATCAAACTTGGTATGTTGAAATTTCTTTGAAAAATGATTTGTAATCTCGCTACGCGTCACCAACAACGGTCACTATACCATAACCAAACGTCTAAATATGAAATACAATGGTGATGACATATTGATGTAACTTGCATCTTGATAGTCTAGCTTTATCATCATAGGCTTGTTAGTACTATACCTTAAGGATGTCATTCGTTGTCTAGCTTAGTATGTTCTAAGGTTAAATCTTATTTCAATTGATAAACATTTTCCATAAATACGCATAACCTAAAATCTCACATTCTTTCTATAAACTTCACACTTTTTGGTATTGTGTATACTTATAAGTTATAACCATGTATAAACAAGTGACGTCGCTCGAGAGCTATTCGGGATCGACTCGGTGAAAGGTCAAAATGAGCCAGCCTAAACGAGCTTGAGTCCAAGTTCAAGCATAGTTTGGAACTTGGTTAATAAAAGAGAGCTTCATACTCATAGTTCAATTAGGCTAAATAGACTTATTTGCAATATTCAATTATATATTGTGTATAGGTAAAACAATATAAACGAGCTCAAATTAAATAAACGAGCTGAAGTGTGCTTAACATAACAAGATTTAGTCAAGCTATGTATTGTTTAAGTTAATCCTATAAGATAAGTTGAGCCCGATTGAGATGAGATTCTACATTTTTGAACCACAAAAAACTCTGTTTCCAATTCTGGAGCTTGTGAAATTTGGCACAAGGGTGATCGAGTCCGAGCTAAAAAGTTTAAGGCTTGCAAGCGAGCTCCGGGAAAACTCAAACTAAGCTCAACACGTTTCTGACCATATGGTGCATAATTAGGAGATGCTTATAGTAGAATAACTATGGGCTAAGAGCATAAACAATGAGCTGCAAACGTTTTGACAAATGGCAAACATTATTTTACGAATACTTTTGCTTTTTCTACACCTAATCCTCGTGGTTTTGGACCACAAAATTTAATTTCTATCTTCAATAATTTTAAATTCATACTAATACATATTTAATTAAAGGATAATATGGTTAAAATAACCCCAAAAAGCGCACTCAATGGTATTTTAAGTCACGTTTAGTGGACATCATGATGAAAATGATAGGTGGGTACAACTTAGTTTTCATTTAAGGGTGCGTTTGGTTTCCACCTATGGGAATCAAACTATCACTATGAAAGTGATAGTTTGTGTTTGTTTAGAATGCTGGGCCCACAACTATGACTATGAAAGTCTAATATATTCCATACTCCATATACAACTCTTGTGGGAGGAATGGATCTTTCATAGTTGAGGGACCCACCACTACTATCAAACTCATACCCATTGTCATTCCTCACAACATACCAAACGCACCCTAAGTCATCTTAGCTCATTACTATGTTGTATTTGTAATACACACTTATTTTTTTCAATTCTATTTCTCATACACATGTACATTTATGTAAAAGCTAGTGATTTCATTGAAACTAAAAAGATTTTGTAACATAAAATTTTGAACGAGGCGCATTTCACCAAAATTGATGTGGTTTACGGTCACCCAAAAACTCTACTTTGTTCAACTCCTGAGTGTATTAGTGAACAAAGTACAAGAATTATTGTCATATACATTTTTTCTTTAAAAGAAATTGTTATACTTATACAATATACAAGATGAATAATCATGTCAATAAAGATGGTATGGGATGAGTTAGGTTTAAAAAGGAAAAACAAGAGGATCGACCGCAAGGAAAACTATTACTATACATGGAATTCTGTCTCAAAACGATCTATTGCCGGAAGAATTGCAAATGAATTTGGTCGAGCTAAATCTGTAAAGGCGTAGAAACGAAGTTTCTCTTTAACATATGAACCTCTTCCTTTATCACGTCTTTTCCTTATTTATCGGCTCTAACACCCTATAATAACATTGCTAGGTGTAATAAGCACGTCTAATATTGCTTTGAATTAAACATATACGCTTACACAAAAGAGAAAAGAGATAAAAGATTTAAGTATTTAACCCTCCAATACCACCAAAGCTTGATTCTACAATTCTTGGAGCCACATATTTGTATTACATAAACTAAATAAACTTTACCTTTTCAATTAACAAAAGTTTTGGTCATCATTAAATGTACCGTTCGTTTCCATTTTTTATATTTTTTTTCCAAAGATTGTGACTTCACTTGTTATCATATTGTATAAAAAATCTTTGTAATTTTAGTATTATCAATTATTTTAGATGATTGTGTTTTACTTGAGACCAACGACCTTAAATGAATTTAGCTCAAGACGAGTTAGAAGATACGAAATGCACATTCGTTATAGTTAACTTGATACTGTATTGGAATTTTAAGCAAATATAATTTCTCTATGTTTCCTCCATAGATAATGACGGAATTTGGCTCACAATCCGGAGATCTAATCTAGGGGTGAGCATCGGGCCGGAACCGACCCGTCCCGACCCGAGCCCGACTCATCCCGATCCCGATTACCTGCAAAATCATAACCGAGTCCCGACCCGATTGCCAGTCGGTGTGTGTCGGTCGGTTCGGTCGGTGTCGGGATTCGGTCGGGATGTCGGTATCGCTTTGTTCTTTCTTCGGTTGTGGCCCGTCCCGACCCGACCCGACTACCGACTAAGCTGAAAATCTAAACCGACTACCGACCCGATTATGATCGGTTCGGTGTCGGGACGATCGGTCGGTGTCGGGATTCGGTCGGAAATCGGGTTTCGGTCGGTAATGCTCACCCTTAATCTAATCTAACTATCTTATAAAGCATTTAGGCATATTAGATATATAAATACTTAAAATTAAGCATTACATATTTTAATGCTAAAAGTACAAGTAATATCAACACAATTAGACATTTAATACATTAAAATCAATACAATTAGACATTTACAAGTTTTGTAACTACATGTACACGCCACTTTTGGTCATTAATAGCCTAAAAATTTATGCAAACTTTAAAATTCAACATTACACCTTTTAATGCTAAATGTACAAGTAATATCAATACAATTATACATTTAATGCCTTAAAATTCAGCATTACAACATTAAATTAAAACATAATTAATATTCCTATTAAAACACCAATTACTTAAAATTACAATGAGTTATTTACATTGTACAATTAGTTAAAAACATAGCTATCAAATTAAATACAAGCAATTAAAACACGCTCTTACTAAAAAGTACAATAAAAATTTCACAATGTACAATCTAAACAAGCTACAACATAATCTAAAATATAAAATAATTAAATACATTAATTAATATTATTTTTAAAACACACCTAAAATGAAAAGTACATGTTATTATACATATTGTACAAACTAATAAAACACACAAAAGTTTATACAATCTAACAAGTTGATGATACATATAGTTTTGAAAACCAGACCGGATCACGGGTTCAACCGGGAACCGGTGTCGCCACTGGTTCGGTCAGCCAGTAAAAGCCATCCGAAAATGAACCAAAGAGGACCCATTGAAACCGATACAAACTTGTGAACCATGCATCATCGAGATCTATTTCTATGGTTAATTGTCACAGAGGCACCCGCCGCTGCAACGCGCGGGTACCCTGCTAGTCATATATGATATACAATATACATAGCAAATGACATACACTACCTGTTTTCATCATGGTGCTTATTTATTTATTAACTACATTAGACAACATAAATAATAAATAAATAAGGGGTTTTTTTTTTTTTTTTTTTTTTTTTTTTTTTTTTTTTTTACCAAAAGTAAAAAAAGTGTCACTAAAAGTTAAAACGTGTCACCAAATGTGTAAAAGAAGTGTCACTAAAAGATTTTTTTTCTTCGAGTAAATTGCATAAATCGTCCCTAAACTTTGGTCAGATTGCATGTTCCGTCCCAACCATTTCAGAAGTGCAGAAATCGTCCCTGTGAAAAACCTTTGAGTAAATTTTCGTCTCTAATTGGGACGAAATATGCAATTTCACACTTTTAAATTATGCAATTTTCGTCCCAACCAGGGACGAAAATTTGCTTAAAGGTTTCCTGCAGGGACGATTTCTGCACTTTCGCAATGGTTGGAACGAAACATGCAATCTGGCCAAAGTTCAGGGAAGAAACATGCAATTTACTCTTTTTCTTCTCTCACACTTAGAAAAGTGTATGTAGAAGTTCAGTAGCTAAAAATGTACTTGTGGCGACACAAAAAAGTATGCTTACATAATTTTCGCCTTTTGTGACATATTTTGTCTACAAATAGTGTCATTACAAAAAATTTAAGTTTTGCCGACATTGTTTTTAAAAGTGTCACTAAAAGGTTAAATTTTATGACATTTTTTTTATATCATTAGAACCTCTGTTACTAAATATACATCTTCTTCTAGTGAGATGTTAATATTTGCTATTAGTGATGTTTTGTTTTCAAAGTAGTAGTGGGCTTGTGGTCCAATGGGCAATGCTTATTCAGTTAAGCGTGCCCGGGTGAGAGTAGTACCGGTTTAGGTGATCAACCGGGAAGTCCTAATTTGGGGACCACAAGCTCTAATGATACTAGACAACGAAGAGGAGAGCCTGTGAGCCAATAGTTGCGCAGGTTCGAATCCAAGCCGGCTCCGGTTTTCATCCGACCGTTACTCCAACGAGTAATCTCGTGTGGAGGCGGTACAGTTTCCGGGCGGAAGCCGCTTAATCCCCACTGCGCCAGCGTGGGCCCGGTTGCCCGGTTCAGATAACATAGTCTGGGTATGTAATGAATGAAGGTCTGCCATCTTAGCAGATGCGACTCTAAACCAAAAATTGAAAGTAAAGTTAAAAAAAAAACATTTCTTTTTACCATTTGCACACAATACCAAATAAAGAAAGTTTCCTATGCACTTGTCTTTTACGGTATTATTTAGTAGTATTATGCAAAGACACATACATACTCATCCATAACCACATGGAAATAGACTTTTATTATTTACAAAACACACCCTAAACATATTAATGTAATATATCACCACCACCTACCTCACTCCTTTCGATATTGACTAGTGACTACCAGTACGGCAGTACACCAATACTCGATCACTATGCATTTGTTCTTTCAGATCTCGTGAGAAGTACTAGCTCCTTCACATCATGTTGCAACCCAAAACTAGCCCTCTTTTACTTCACTTTTTGATAAAGATAGAAACATGATGTTTTCACAAATGTTTTAAAACCCGGTTTTTTAGTTGACACGGTTTAGTCACTGGTTCAACCGGTTGAACCGCGTGGTCGAACTGGTTCTACACTTATATATACTTTTTGTATATTTATTATGTAGTGTTGAATGATTACTTAATTTATCCGACTTTATTACCCACTTTTGAGTAAATACAAGGAAAAAAATTAATACTCTACCGATAAGGCTTTGTTTTTAAGTTATATGTTTATAATAATCTAGCAAAAATTTGCAACAATAATCAATTTATAATTTTAAGTTATAGCGATGTATATTACAACTATAATAGGTTGCGTTTTATAAAATTTTGACAAACACTTAAATCAACTTGTCAATTAAACTTGTAAAGGTTGATGGAGAAAAAAATATTTTGTTAGATTATTTTTAAAAAAGTCATGACCTGGCTGGGTTTAGCAAACCGGGTCAACAAAAAACCGACGGTTCAATCCGGTTCTCAAATAAGCAAAAACCCGATCACATCCGGCCCGATCTCCGAGCCGGTTCACGGTTCAACCGGCCGGGTCAACCCGGGTTTTAAAACATTCACAACTTTGCTCACCTCAAAATCTCCCTTCAATATATAGTATCAGCCACCAACAAGAAGCAGATGATAATATTTTTTGAAGGTGGGTTTTGCATTTTTTTCAATTTTTCCACCAAACGATGGTCTAGTGGTGGGTGTCGTTTTATTCTTTGTTTGTCCCACTAAATTGTCCTTTCGGCTATTATTTTTAAAACAGAAAATTGACACCCGTAATCCACGGTGAATGATATATATTAAATTAAATATTAGTAATAGAATTGAATAATGCAAAAGACATATGCATAGTCATTAGCCACATAGAATATAAAACGCACCCTAAACACATTAATTTATAACACCACCAGCTACTTCACGCCTTTTGATATTGACTATTTGACTACCTGTCCACCACTACTCGATCTCTGTGCATTTGTTCTTTCAGATCTCGTGAGAAGTAGTAGCTAGCTCCTTCGCATCATTTTGTAACTCAAAACTCGACCTCTTTTACTTCACTTTTATGTTGAAATAGGTACGACAAGATTAGAATTATCTGAAATGTCCTCGAACGAATTAAGATTGTATTTAAGGAGATGGATGAAGAAAGTAGAAAAGTTGCTAATGATGCTATCCAATTGTCTTGTAGACGTATTTTATGTATGCATATCTTTTGTTGTTTACGAGATTGTTCATATTCATTTATCTAAAAGAATACTGTACTTTTTTTTTTTCTCATTCATCATTCATTTTTATTTTGTATATAAACAAAGAATACTATAAGCATCTTTCATAAAATTTTGTCAAGATAGATGTTGATATTTGTTATTAGTGATGTTTTATTTTCATAGAAATACATATGCAAGTTCTAAAACATTTCTTTTTACCATGGAGTAACTAGTATAACAAATAAAGGAAGTTTCCTAAACATTGCAGAAGTCAAGAGTCTTTTATTATTTATTAGAATTATGCAAAGATATATACATAATCATCCACACAACCACAAGGAAGTTTCCTTTACACTGCATACGTCAATAGTCTTTGTATTATTTTTATTAGAATCATTCAAAGATATATACATAGCCAAAAGTCACCGCTCCCTCCTCCTTTCTGACATAGTTTCTGTTTTTGTTGACTTTTTTGTTTTTAAAGATTTCCTAGCCACAAATTATTTGCACTTATTTTTTTTTTTAGCTTTTATAAAATATAAAAACAATATATTAACCCAATCAAATCAAACAATATTAACTTTATAATATATTTTCTCTTTCTAAATCCAAATACTAATTCACAACTTTACATTCAAATCCAAATCCTAATATAAACCCATCTACGAACCAAACGGCCCCTTAACATTCAACCCCCACTGGAAAATTAAAAAATCATAACGCTAAAAAGTTTGCCACTCTTTTATTAAGAGCCGTTGATTACTTTTTTGACAATATGATGGATGAGAATACTTTTTATACTTTTTAGATATCAATCACTTTTTATTTCCTAATAAGTACCGTACCTCTTACACTTCTAAAAAAAACAAATAAAAAACAAATCTCTTATTGTCCATGCAAACATTGCTTTTGGCAAAGGTAAGTCCCATCTTCTCTTATAGTCAAGATGAATTAGGACCAATTTTTTTGGCAAAACAATGTGAAATAAAATAACTACATAAAATTATGTATTCAAAAGTAAAAATAAGGACATACTTGGGCTGATTTTCTGAGCCAGAAATAGCCAGATTGAGCTTTTGGCTGAGGAAAGGGTTGAATATAATGCCAATTTTACCATTTAATGTATAATTTATAACATTAATCAATAAATCAATTACCTAAATAATCTATATACATAGTACTTTTACCAATCTAAACCTTGTTTTCAAGTTTTACTAAAATGAACAATAAATGTCACCATCATTGCTTTCATTACTTTTTCAGTCGCACGTTTTGAGTAGACCGAATATTAAGGAAAAAACGCGACCCATTTATTTGTGTCTTTTTGTTCGGCTACAAGAAAGCAGAAAGAGAAATTGTGTCTGTTTTGGTCACATTTATTGATAAAATATTAGGTATTTAGACTAGGTAGCCAATGTTAAAATACCCTATTCACCCCAATAGTACAAAGTACTTACCCCTAGTACCCCACAATTTTTTTTTTCTTCAAATACCCCAGAGGCTAAGGTCGCTTAAAATACCCTATTCACCCCAATATATTATAATGTGACACTTGTCCCTAGTGGTGTCCCCACCATGTACCTTCATGGTACATGGTATCATATGTTATTTTTGGGCGAATAGACCCACAAAACTTGGGCGACTTGCATTTTTTTGTCTTTTTGTAAAAAAATTATTAAATACATTTTTGGGTCTTATTGTTTGCTTCATATTTCATTTTTGTCCAAACTTTTTAAAATCACATAAAAATAAAATAAACACTAACAATTTTTTTATTTTTCTCATTTCTCTCTCTCATAAAAAAACACACACACACCTCTCCTTTCTCTCTCTACACCGCCGACAACTCCCCCTCCGGTCGTCTTCTCTGGCGAGATTCCGGCCACTGGAATAATTTTCCCGCCAAAAATATTTTTCTTACACCAAATTGACATCACCTTAAAATCATGAAATAAAATATTGAAGAAAGTTTCTACAAAGATAAGGTTTTTATTTTATTTTGCTAAAGTGTAGCTTTATTACCAAGTTGGTTGCCATAGTGCCATTGCAGGCATACATAATGCCACAGACAACCATTACTGAATCTTTTTAGTCAAAGATCTTATATTATCAAAGTTGTCCGCAGACATCATTTTAAATATTATCAAAGTTGTGCGCAGAAAAAACAAAAAATGGTAGATAAAGCCAAGTTTGGAATTGAAGAAGTTCGAAATGTGTTACGTTTAGTAGTTAGGAGTTGGGAAGAAATCAGTTGATGGCCCATCAATCCTTTAATTAATTAAACAGCAAAAATTACAATGTTGGTTCAAAAGTATACTTCAATTACACGTTTTAACTGCTTTGGTGGTTAACGTATAACAATCTTATCATCTTACATTATAACTGGTGGTGGCTCTCGGTGGTGGTGGCAGGGGGCGGTGTTGGCGTGTGGTGGTGATGGGTGGCGTGTGGTAGCGAGTGGGTGGTACAAGGGAACTCGGGATAACCCGATCTACGTTTTGGTGTAACCCGATCTACGTTTTGGCCGGAAAATTATTCTGGTGGCCGGAATCTCGTCGGAGAAGAGGACCGGAGGGAGAAAGGAGAGGTGTGTGTGTGTGTTTATGAGAGAGAGAGATGAGAGAAATGTGTTAGGGCCCGTTTGGTTTGATCATTTTTTACAAAAGGTTTGGACTAAAAGTGAAATTAATTGTTTGGTTGCAATAGTCAGGGTTCAAAAATGGGACTGAACCCCATAAATAGAGGGATAGACAAATCCAGGGGTAAGTGCCTCCTTTTGCCTGACACCCCACTAATCCATTTCTTTTTCCTATTTTATTTTGTTTCTCTTGTTCTCATTGGCTATTTCCACTAACTTATGGCCCACTTTATTATATTTTATTATTTATTAATAACTTATATATTTTATAATATATTTTCTCTCTCTTACTTCAAATCCAAATCCAATTTTAATCCAAATTCAAATCCAAAACCAAATCCAAATCCTAAACCCATCTACAAACCAAACGGGCCCTTAGTGTATTTATGTTTATGTAATTTTTAAAAGTTGGACAAAAATGAAATACCAAGCAAACAACAAGGACCAAAAATGTATTACATACCTAACCAGTCGCCCAAAACTAAAGTAAAGGGGA
The DNA here is from genome assembly GCA_030686995.1 of Artemisia argyi. Lineage (NCBI taxonomy): Eukaryota > Viridiplantae > Streptophyta > Magnoliopsida > Asterales > Asteraceae > Artemisia > Artemisia argyi. Next base: position 1,046,253 of record CM060695.1, on the reverse strand, counting down.
CCCATTCGCCCAAAATATATGTACTATAAAACAATAAAAAAATACCATACTTTTTTATAAAAAGACAAAATAGAGCATATGGTACCATGTACCATGAAGGTACATGGTGGGGACACCACTAGGGACAAGTGTCACATGTTCATGTATTCCGCCCAAGTTGAAACGAGCGACCTCCGCCTCTGGGGCATTTGAAGAAAAAAAAAAATTTGTGGGGTACTAGGGGTAATTGAGTCTCTTTTTCTTCGAATGGATAGCCAAGTACGGAGTATTTTATTTTCTAACTGTTTCAAAATACACCACAATACTCTTTACATTGGAAAGTGATAGGGGAAAGTTTGTGTCGCGTTTCATTTAAACAGGTCGCTATTTTTTTTATTTGTAGGTCGCTATTTATTTTTCGTCGCGATTCTTTACTAAACAAATAAGCAGGTCGCTAATGGTGTGTCGCGATTTGTGTCAAATTTTGTTAAATAGGTCGCGATTTTGAGTTGGTCGCATTTTGTTTTTGTAAATGGGTCGCGTTTAAGCAAATAAATCCAAAATTCTGTCGCATTCAACGTTGCGAAAAACACACGTGTAGGGTGCAAAATTTTTCATTAGATGATTCTAACGGACATCATTGAAAAGTCCATTTTCGTAAAAAATTTTTGCTACATCTTGTTTAGGGCATCCACTATAATAGGTTCATCAAAAGGTATTTATGTACTTATTTCAAGTGTACTTATTTGATCCTAACTCATATTATCATTATGTGAATGTGTTCAAAAGATCGTTTGTTTCATAAAACATTAAAATGATTATACATTAAAATTAGGGAAGTGATACTTACACCACATTTTTTTATGTATTATGCATATATCATGTTGTAACTTGTGCATTAATGATGTGATATTGTTGTGAAAGAATAAAAAAATGTGGTGTAAGTATCACCTCCCTTAAAATTAACTCCATTAATCAATGGTTTCTTCATCGTAATTTTTTGCTTTTTCGAAAAAAAAAATTCACAAAAGAAAACAACCACAAAAACCGCAAAAAATCGAGACTAATATAACCCAGTCAATACCAATTTAAAAAGAGCAACACGTTGAATTGTATGATGTAACTTTTTTTACATATACAATTAATATATTAAAAAAAATTCAAATTAAAAAAAGTGTTAAATTTAATAAATAATATACGAAATTACTAATTTACTTTTAATTAAACTTTCATATGTTGTCAACTTATTACTTTTTAGGCATCTTACAAATTACAATCTTTTTATCGGATCTTAAACTCCATATTTAAATAAAATGCATACCGGAAGCTAGAAAATTATAAAACTAGCTATAACAATCATAAATAAGAATTTCATGACGGCATGAACATGCTATTCCAAAACACTCTGTCGCAACGCACATAACTTTTAAATTAACTCGCGTATTTTTTATTGATAAACAGATCATGTCTTCGCGCATCAACGACCTTGCTCACTTAAAAATCTCCCTTGATAGTATACTATCAGCCACCAAAAACTTTGATGAAAAAAATGTTGTCGCCAGAGGTGGAATTGTAAAGACATACACGGGAGAGCTCTTGTGGTCCGATGAGTTGATAATTATTGATGCTCGGAGGTTTAGTAAAGATAGAGATGAAATGTTTTGGACTGAGGTTTCGATGATTTCAAGTCTCAAGCACCAAAATCTGGTTTCATTACTTGCCTTTTGTGATGAAAATGGTGAAAAGATCATCATAACCCGGGGTGAGATAAAGGGAAGTCTCGACATCTATCTAAGTGATGCTACATTGTTGACATGGGTGCAAAGATTGAAGATATCCGTCGGTCTTGCGCATGCGTTGAGCTACATTCATTATGACGAGCCACGCGATTTTAGCGTAATTCATCGAGACATCAACAGTGCCACAGTTTTATTAAATGATAACTTCGATCCCATGTTATCTAGCTTTGAAAAGTCAATGAAAATTGAAACATCTCAAAGGCACCATTCTTTCCATACTAGTCAAGTATGGAATATGAATGGGCATACAGACCCAACTTATGAAAAGACTAAAAGTGTGAACCACAAGACCGACATGTACTGCTTTGGGATAGTATTGTTTGAACTACTTTGTGGTAGGAAAGCAGTAATCGCCAATGACACTGACAAGTATTTGGCTCCAGCGGCCATGCTCCATTACAAAGAGAAAAAACTTGATAAAATAATTGATTGGGATTTACGGAAACAGATGGATCCGCAATCATTCACCGTTTTCGCCGAGACAGCGTATGAATGCTTGAATGAAGAACAATCTCAACGCCCAAGTATAGATGAGTTTGTCACAAGACTTGAAAAAGCATTAGAACTGGCACGTGAAAACAGGCCTGTAAGACTTCTTTTCTCTCTTTCATCTTTCTATACTCTAATTGTTTCGGTATATACAACTTCTTTTTTCTGCTTCATCTTTCTAAAACAATAATTAATAGCCCTTTGATATTATGTCTTCCGTTGCTGGACCTCACTGAATATTAATAACAAAACTCAAGTTAAGATATGACCAAAGAGACCATATTTGCTCTGTTATTTTAAGAAGAATGTGGAGGCGTTTGGCCTATCGAATTAACAATTTGGTGTAGAAACAAGAATATTTTGATTTCAAGTTTCGGTTGTGATTAAGTTGTCTTAAAAGTGAGCAAAAGAACAACGTCAGAAGTTTTTTGACACCAAAAGAAATGTAACATCCCCATAATCAAACAGCAAAAGAACTTTATTGTAAAAAAAATATTACTGGTATAAATGTTATATAGTTGGCTTCATGAAAAAAGTCAACCTATTTCATTTTAGACTGATAAATATATCAATTCGTGAAGTTGAATTTTGCAATGCTAACACTCTGTTTTCTAGATTCATAAAATAAAAGTAGATTAAAAAAAACAGTGAAGGACTCAAATACAAAGGGGAACTTTATAGTTGGTTGCTAAGAAAAATCAAATACGATATTATTTGACTTAATTACAATTTGATTACAAATAAACGTCAGTAAAATAACTAATGTAGACAAACAACTTTAGTGTTTATTTCTGTTATCAATGATAATGATGATGCATCGGAGGTCGCTTATATACATAATAATGATAATGATGATGCATCTCACATCCTTTTGTAACCTAAACTCTGTTTTTGTGATAGATACACTCTTCGCCCGACCACCTTGCTCACCTAAGAATTCCCCTTGAAGATATATTATCTGCTACCAACAACTTTGCTGACAAAAATTTCATGGGAGAAGGTGGATTTGGAAAGTGTTACATGGGACAGCTTTTGTGGTCCGGTGAGTTGATGGATATAACTCCTTGGAGGTTAATAAATAATGAATGGGATAGAAAAGAACAACAGTTTTGGACGGAGATTGCAATGCTATCTAGTCTCAAGCACAATAATCTTGTTTCTATTGTTGGATTTTGTAATGAAGTTGGTGCAGAGACCATCATTTACAAGCGCGAGTTTAGGGGAAGGCTCGACAACGATCTAAGTAACCCGATGTTGTTGACATGGGTGAAAAGATTGGAGATATCTGTGGGTGTTGCACATGCATTGAGTTACATTCATTATGACGAGCCACGCGATTTTAGCGTAATACACCAGAACATCAGCAGTGAAACAGTTCGACTGAATAATAACTGGGAACCCAAGTTATCTGAATTTCAGCATTCCATGAAGATTAAAGCATCTGAAAGGAACCGTTCTTTCCATATTGATTCAGCATGGTCTAAGAAAGGGTATACAGACCCAACATGTCTAGAGACAAAAAGAGTGAGCCACAAGTCAGATATCTACTCCTTCGGGATATTATTGCTTGAACTATTGTGTGGTAGGCAATCAGTTATTGACGACCATGATAATAAGTATTTGGCTCCAGTGGCCATTTTCCATTATAGAAAGAAAATACTCAGTGAGATGATTGACCCGGATCTTTGGAAACAAATGGATCCGCAATCATTCAACGTTTTCGCAAAAACTGCATATGGCTGCTTGAATGAAGAACAATTGCAACGCCTAAATATAGGTGAGATTGTCGCAAGACTTGAGAAAGCATTGGAACTCCAAATGGCAGGCGAAAATAGGCCTGTAAGTTGTTTTTTTTCCTCTTTCAAACCTGTATACCATAATAACTATTCTATTCAGAATAACTTATTATTTATGATTAATAATGATAGTCTACTTATTACTGTATTTATGATGCTAAAGGAACACTCAGCAGTTGCAGCCGAAGTTGAAGGTACATCATCCGATCAAGAGAAGGTAATTTTTTCTTATAACTCTTTTTTGTAAGTCACCCACCAAAATTTTAAAATAGAATTGAGATTCTCCTTATGTTGAAGGCTTGAAGCCAATGATAGGCCACATTGTGTCTAAAGTTGGGGAAAATCACATTTGCCAACTATTGCTCTAACATCTAGCTATTCTCGAGTGTAATACACAAGGCCTGCTTTTTTAAGTATCTCCCAACATTTTTTCTCTTTGATAAAGTTTTATAATGGAGTTATTTACCTCAGTTTAGTGTTTCACACTTTGTAACGGCGTCTTGTTCGATACATATAGGGATCAGTGACCTCCGTCTTTACAGGCGTTGAATCCCATGTCAGCAAAAAGACAATGTCGTCCCCCAAAGATCTTTCTCAGTTAAAGCTCAGCTTTGAGGATATAAAATCCGCAACCAATGGATTTGCTCATGAAAATGTCATTAAAAAACTTGGGTTTGGAAAGATTTACAAAGGCCGTCTCTTGCATTCCAAACAGTTCATCGATATTATTGCAAAGTGGTTCTCTTCTAAATTTGTAAATGATAAAAGAAAAGAATTTTGGACGGAGATTTCAATGCTTTCAAGTCTCAAACATAAGAATCTAGTGTCTCTTATTGGCTTCCATGATGATACGCCTAACAAGTTTATCATATACAAGAAGGAGGCCAAAGAAAGTCTAGACAAATATCTAAATGACATGACCCTCACATGGATGCAGAGGTTGAAGATATGTCTTGGTGTCGCAAATGCATTGACTTACATCCACTATGACGCTGGACGCGATTTTAGTGTCATACATTGCAACATAAGGAGCTCAAAAATTTTACTAGATGACAAATGGGAACCCAAGCTATCTGGTTTTGAACTTTCATTGAGAAATACAGTAGCTCGGAGGCACCGTCTTCTTCTTACTCGTGATATCATTGAAAATGTCTACATGGACCCAAAATATAAAAAGACCGGTGGTGTGACCCACAAGTCAGATGTATATTCATTAGGTGTTGTGCTATTTGAAGTCTTGTGCGGAAGGAGTGCAGTAGATGATGAGTTGGGAGAGGGGTTATTAAGTAAACTGGCCAAATCTAGTTTGGATGATTTGATCAATCCGCGTTTACAAAAACAGGTGGATCCAGAAGCATTCAAAATCTTCTCAGAGACGGTATTTTACTGCTTACAAGAGGAACGGGCAAAGCGTCCGCATATAGATCAGGTTGTCAATAGACTTGAGAAAGCTTTGCAACTCCAGCGGAAACATGAAAATCCAGTTGACAGTACATCATCCAATCGTTTGAAGGTAATTAATTTCCTTAAGCTTTTGATTTGAGGCCGATTATCCTAATCAATAAAAAAGCTAGAGTTACTCTATATTACTAGTTGTTATTGTCTGGTTTAACTAACACACTATTAAATTTGTGATCTTGCAATATATGAGTATATGACACTAATTTCACACTATGGCCCACTTTATTTTTTCTTTCTTTTTTATAGTTTCATTATTCAGGCAACCACAAATCAAATGTAAATTCTTTTTTGACTTTCATTTAGAAACGGCTAATATCTTTACAAAAGTCATCCAAGATGGGAAACCGATAACAGCATCATATACAAACCTCCAACCTATACACAATGACAAACTAATATGCTTAAACTTGTGCCTAATTCATTCATTATATGAAAGATGGCATATGTATTTTTATCTCTTTGGGTCTTCAAATTTTAATCTTGTCACATGTCTTGATCTTTTGTTAGATGTATCTTTAGGTTTAGTTTTAGGGATGAAAATCATTTTCCTAATAGTTTCTTAAAACAAATCAACTGTTTCTTTGGACGTCATTTTTTATAAATGTTAGTCAATTATAATTTTTTCTTTAATTTCACTACGATCCTTACTGACATTAGTGTGGTGCTGCATACCTCCATAAAGTTGCAGGAGAAGAATTTGGAACACTTGAAGATTGGACTAGATGTTATAAACGAGGCTACCAAGAATTTTGACGACGCATATTGCATCGGGTCAGGAGGATTCGGTAAAGTGTACAAAGCAGATCTTGAACATTTCGATATCAGTAATTCCTCGTTGATAGATGGTGTGAATAAGTGCAATTTACCCAGAAAACGAAGCACAGTAGCCATAAAGCGCATTCACAATCAAGAAGGAGAACAAGGGTTCATTTCAGAAATTGAAACTCTAACTACTTGTAAGCATGATAACATAATCTCTCTTCTTGGCTTTTGCTCAGAAGGTAACGGTGCAATGATCCTGGTTTATGAGTATGCTTCTAAAGGAAGTCTTGAAGACTATTTGGGAAGTAGTGAAAAAATGACTAATCTTACTTGGGTGCAACGTATAAAGATATGTCTTGATGTTGCACATGGCTTGAATTACATTCACACCAACACGGATCAGAACAAACAGAAGATAATACACCGTGACATAAAAAGTGCGAATATTCTGTTGGAAGATAATTGGAAGGCGAAGATTGCAGATTTCGGGCTCTCCAAATTTCACCCAGCAGATCAAGATGCCAGTACTTTCAATGCCAGTACGATTGCAGGTACACCTATGTACTTCGATCCAGAATATGAGAAGTTTGGCAAGCTAAATAAGAAATCTGACATTTACTCTTTTGGAGTGGTGTTAGTTGAGATCTTGACCGGGAGGTTAGCCTATGATTTTGATAAGGGGATTGCAACCATTGCACGACATCATTTTGAGAAAGGGACGCTAATGGAAATTGTTGATCCCAAGATAAAGGAAGAAACTGATGAACATATGTTTTCTTTAAGTAAAGGACCCAATAAAGAGTCTTTGGACATATTTTCAAATATCGCTTTTCGATGTATTGAAGAAACTCAAGCCAAACGCCCACCAATAGATGTTGTCATCAACGAACTCAAAAAAGCGTTAAAACTTCAGGTAAGAAATGGATTTAAAGTATAACTTAATAATCTCCTCATATTCTTCATCATAGTATGTTACATTTCATATATTTTACTATGTGTAAATTAATACTATTTTAACCATCAGACTACTACTCGATTTTCCAATTAAGTTTTTTTAGACTTTTACTTTCGTGACTTATTATTTTAACATGAACTTGCAGACTGAGAAACTAAAATTGAAAATAAACATCTGAACGCATTTTAGATGGCAAGTAGGTCATTCCGTTTTTAACTTACCAAATCGACTGACTCTCCAATGATTCACAGGAGAACCACAAGGACAGCCTCAAACTGTCACTTGAAGACATAAAGTTGGCAACGCAAGACTTCAGTCAAGACAATATCATTGGACGTGGAGGTTTTGGTAATGTGTACAAAGGAGCTACACACGCTGATGGACATAATATCATTGCTGCAAAGCGGTTAGATAGGAAGTCTGCTGAAGGAGAAGCTGAATTTATGGCAGAGCTGGAAATCCTTATGGAGTATAAACATGTAATTGTCATTGGTCTCGTAGGATACTGTGACGAAGAGAATGAGAAACTTATTGTTTATGAGTACGCATCCAGGGGAAGTCTTGATAAGTACCTAACCGATGATAGTCTCACGTGGGTGATGCGGCTTAGAATATGCATTGATATTGCGGCCGGGTTGGAGTTCCTTCATGGAAATGTTTCAAGTCCAGAAATGGTGATACATAGGGACATCAACAGCAGCAATATTCTACTGTTTGATGATTGGAAAGCAAAAATTACTGATTTTGGGCTTTCCTTAGTATGTCCAACAGGTCAGGACGTAGACTATGTCATCGACAATGTTACAGGCACAATCGGCTATCGTGACCCACTATACTCAAAAACAGGCTTCTTAACCAAAGAATCTGATATATTCTCGCTTGGTGCAGTTTTATTTGACATATTGTGTGGGAAACTATCTTCCAAAAAACTAGATGATGAGTATTCTTATTTACCCTTTTTGGCTAAACAACACTATCATGAAGGAAAACTTGAAGATTTAGTGTTTGAGGGTATAAAAGAACAAATTGTGCCACAGTCATTTGTAACTTTTACAATGATTGCCCATCAATGCTTACATCACAGGAGAGAAAGACGACCAACAGCTAAAGAAGTGGTCATACAACTTAAGAAAGCATTGGAATTCCAAGTAAGTTTCTATATTTTGAAAAAGTTGGCCTTTAACTATATATCCTTTTAAACTCTTATAAAGTAATTGTATGAAACATGAGTTTACTGATTGATTAATGTATATCCAGGAAGATTATGACATATGGGAGAGCAAATTACCTAAAGACTATAAAGAAATAATCCAGATGTCGAAGTGCCCCGAAGATTATTCTACCATCAAAAAAGAGGATCTTTACAACATATTTTCTAAAGGAATCCTCCTTCAACAGAACAAAGTGGTAATTAATTCGTTTATATATCTCGACTATTTTGTGTTTCCAGTGTTTTATGCATCTTTTACTTTTTGAGGGACAGTTAAAAATCTAACATGCATTTATACATAATAAAAATCGAGTCTGAATTGATTTATGTCGTATAACAGCTGCTGTCATTCGATGGTAAACGAGAAAGAAATGAAATGGTATCAGCAACAACGTTTTCATATAAACACAGTTGTCCACTTAAGTGGCAATCTCTTCCGGAATCAAGGTTTTTCTCTCTACCCTCGTTATAAACTTATAATATATCTATCTTCTTTATTGTTAAATGCAGTTACAAGCTAATACGGTAGCATAATAATTTGTTTATATATGTTAGTTTTTACTTTTTTTTGTACTAATAAGTTTTAGTTTTAGGGTAAAAAAAAAAAAAGAAAAAAAAAAAGCAAAATATAAATCTTTTCGTTTGAAATTGGATATGCAGACTGAGAGAAAACTAGTGGACACCCACATGCATTAACAAATTTGGTATTTTTATGTCACCTAATATACCCCATGTTTGGTGTATAGATGATATGTTTCATAATTTCTACTCTTTGGAATCCGTAGTTTTTTTTTTTTTTTTTTTTTTTTTTTTTTTTTTTTTATAGATAGGTTGTTGTGGTATGCCCCTGTTTTGGGTCCTCTGTTTTCACGACCATGAATGTTAAATTTGGCAGCATCTTGCTAGTCGATTTTATAAAGTCACAGTGCAGAATGAAGGCGACGACCTTGAATCCTTGATGTTGTGTTGGGATGAACATCGGGCAGTTTGGGGCTATTTTTGGTTAAAACCGAACCTCAAACCGAAAGTTTGTTTTTTACATTTTTCAAAACCAAACCCTGAACCGAAGTTGGTTTGGTTTTTCCAGTCTTTTTTTTTTTTTTTTTTTTTTTTTTTTTTTTTTTTTTTTTTTTTCAGTTCGGTTATTGGAATTTTTTTTTTTTGTTTTTCCATTTATGGTCAAGCTTTCCTAATGGTATAAACTTAGTTTCACAATTATTAGCCGATAACAAACTTAAATGTATTTGAGTTCATTTTTGCATCGAAAAACAAAATAGAGGTAACATATAACAAGAGTAACACTATTTTGGGACAATTGATATGCGATAAAGAAAAATAGACCTTACTATTTTTTATAATTTTAGATAAAGAGATGTATTGCGAATATTATATGTGTATATTTTTGACACTTTTGTAAGCATTTCGATAGAAACTGTAACAATTCGCAATTTCAGGTTAATTACCATTCCCGGGAAATTTCACTATTCACTTTTACTATTCATTTTTCCCGAAACTTTCCCGAAAGTTGATTTTTATCTGATATTCTTGAGTGATAAATCATTTCCATGGCAAATTAAATGTTTGACATTCGTCAGATCATTTTCGTGAAAGTTATTAAGGAATTACACGTTTTAGGGTAAAACGTCATTCAGAAATTCTACGTACAACGAAACTCGACCGCGTTAAGTGACCCCGCATCAGAAAAATGTTTGACACACTCATGATTTATTTGAGAATTAATCGTGACTGAGAAAAACATGACCAAAGACTTCCCAGCAGGTCACCCATGTCGGTACTACTCTCACATGAGCACGCTTAACCGAATGGGCGATTAACCGTTAGACCACGAAACGAGTTTCTAAGACATTTTGAGTTTTCAAAATTATTAGAATAAGTCAACATATTTTTCCCTCCTCCATTGACCAAAAATCATCACTTGATGTTACAAGTCATTTCGTGATTTTTAGGCTTACGGTTTGATGTCTAAAAGACATTTAACACCAACCGACACTAGACTGAGCCCAGTCTAGACATTATAAGTCATTTTAAATCATTTATAACATATTAGAAAAGTAACATTTTACTTTTCTCAGTTTTACGCAAAATTCGTACATTTTACGTATTACGCGTTTTAGACCCGTGTTTCCAGTTTTTAGCAGGGTTTACCACCCAAACGGAACCTACCACTCATTTTATATTTTATTATGGGACATATGGACATGTCTAACAATACTTTGAAGTTTCATAATTTTACGACACCCGGTTTCACGTTTTAAGGCCTAATCATTTACGACTGGCATTTCCCGGAGTCAAGTTTCATCCAAATAACCAAGGATAATACCAAGCCAAGCCACCTCCCCCTCTTATCCATGTTGAACCGCCATAGGGGGGGGGGAGTCACCCCTTGTGTGGCTTAATCTCCTAACTTGTGCTCTAGGATCATTACATGTGTTCACCTTGGTCTCCAAGGTGTTGACTAGTCATGTTTTGTAACCTCCTCAAGACCCTATAAAAGCCCTTTCCCCCCTTCCTTGGCCGGCCATCACAACCCACCACAACACTTCACACTTAGCTTTATTTCTTCCTAGTTATAGCAAGGATCAAGTGCAAGTTCAAGATAGAAACCCTAGTTAGCTTATTATTCACTAAAACTCTTCCAAACCCTAACATACTTGGTGATTTCTCTTGAGTTTAAATCCACTCATTTCACCTCAATCTTCATCATCCATCTTTCAAGAATACCAAGGGTAGAAAGGTTGCTTGAAGTGAAAAAGGGTTGAAGCAAGTCTATCAAAGTCCATTTCCTTACTTGTTACTCCTTTCTTTAGTTAGAAAGCCAAAAGTTGTAAGCCTAAACCTAACATGTTTCTTGTTAAAATTTCATGTTCATATCATTTACATGTTATCTTTGCTATATTATGTGTTGTAATTATGTCCATGATGTATCATGATGAGTAAAAGATGTTGTTGTAATGAATTATTTAAACAAGTTACTAAAACAAGCAAACTAATGAATTTCTTGGTAAGACCTGATCAAAATGGTAAAAATATGATATTTGATTATTACATATTACAGTAGAGGACTTAACAAGGAAACCATAGCAATTTGAACCACCCAAAACGAGTATACGAGTCAAAAGTTATGGCGATTTGAAATTACCAAAGATTTCCGGCAAAACTGCCAAATAGCTTCCTGATCAAATTTAAGTTTTGAAAGTCCCACTTCTGGTCCGATTCATCAAAAAGTTAAAACACGAAAGTTGTCCGAAACGATGTTTTCGTTCAGGAACAAAGAAGCTCGAGACCTAAAAATGCTTTCCGAGTGATAAAATTCTTCAAATTCTAAACAGCCCATTTTTAGGCGAAAGTCACTAGATTATGGTTATACTTTGAAAGGAACAAGAGGTCTTATGACCTATAATCAAGACCACAACCATGGCTAGAGCCAAGGTTGTGTCTCATGACCTTGAAACAAGGACTAAAGGTCATGGCTAGGCCATGACGAAATGACCATACCAATTTACATCGGCGTAAACATGAAACAATGAATTAGGCGATAACATGAACAAGCAATTTGGATCTACTTCACTAAAAGGAAACCATGAGATATTACCAAGAGAAAATGGTCATTCAAGACTTATGAAACTACCCCTAATAACAATCTTCCTGTACTAATAAACTTTCCTAAGTTTATTCAAATATCGGACATGTAACTTTTCGGATCAAAACTTATATCTATATATTTCATCAACTACTACAATAGTAGGGAGCCTCATGTGAGGAGTTCATTATGTAAGCCGTCGAGTTGAGTTGTGGATTTACGAGTTAAAGTGTCCTGGCTCCTCGAACGCTTACTAACATGACTTCTGAATTATGTCGGCCCGAACGGTAGTGAACGATATACCAAAACATACATGTTTCATGAATCTTTCTTTCAAAGACTTACAATATACATCATACCACATCATGGACTAATGCAAGATATATATATAGGCACTACTTCATATTCTCTACTCCGATCCTAAGTCGCAACATTCTATTATAGGTTGCTCGTAGAAACCTTCGCGATTCGACCATCACATTCACTACTCACTACATAACTTAAGGTGAGTTCGTAGCCCCACTTTCTACTGTTTAACTACTTTACAAACCCATGGGGGGAATACATGCTATTATTTTTCTACTCGAACACGATGCTTTCTAATGTATGCTTCACGACGATGTTTTATTATCACTAAGTAACGATTGCCATGTTCGAAGTCCCTATATCATGAACCATTAGTCACTACCTTTAGTGAGCGCGAATATTGTGAATAGATCTATTGGGATTGACGAATCCCATTTGTGTTGAACAACGATGAGTTCACACAAATGCACTATATTTGAGATTTAGCGGTATAACGGCAAAAGTACCTTGATAGGGCTTCTATAATGCCAATTTTGTTGGTTCGATGTTAACGCTTTGGTTGTATGAGCTTAGTGAAATAAATAACGATTTTGTTTTCTAACTATGAATGTGTGATTAATTACCTCACATTACGATTATTGTGTTCAAACGATTTAACTAAACTCTACGAATTCCACTCAACCTTTGTGTTGACCTCTCAAGCATGTATTTCAGGTTCATGACGATCAAGGATGGCACGGAAGGACACAGATACTCAAGAGGGCTATAAATTTTATTATCATTCAAAACTCATTTATTATACATTGTAAACATGGAACCAATTGGGACCTCATTTTGTAACCTCTGATATTTATATAATTTGAATGATAAATCTTTTAAAACGACTCAATTGGAGTTCGTTTTCTATTATTGTGACTATTGTGCCGTCAAGTAACACCCAGTTCGAATTCCGCTGCGACCATGAATTGGGGGTGTTACAGATTGGTACCAGAGCCACGGTTATAGAGAAACGGGTCTAATTGAGACCTAAACTATAACCACACTACAAGCAAAAACATTTTATAGCCTTCCGATCTTCGTGTCTTCCATCCTCCAGACGATTATGGACTTATTAAGCATTTTATGCTACATGAACATATATGTATATTCATATATACACACTAGGCATTTTACACTACACGAACAAATACTAGTATATTTATATATACATTCGAGTTATTTTCAATCATTTTATCTAAACATATCTACACATACCTATTCTATGGTATTTCGACACAACCACATTCTCCCAACCATGTTCCTACTCCAACATTTTATATCAAGACATTGTAACTAATTACAAATGGTCTTTTCTATTTCCCGGACATTGTATGACACAATGGTCTTAATCATTTCTCAAATGTTTTGAGTCACACAATGGTCTAATCTACTTCCGAGACATTGTGATTTGTGCAATGGTCTCTGGAATTATTCCACCACCTCATCAACATCATTTCATATGATATCAAAAACCCATCGCAATCTATCGATTTCCAAACAAGAAATATGAGATTTCTAAAGGATAACGAATACGAATATGTACTAGAGCCATTAACGAATACGAATATGTACTAGAGCCATTACCACCACCACTATCACTTCCCTTTGATATCCCTACATGTGATGAATTGGATCACTCACTATGGATTGCACCTCGACCACCATTGATCCAACAAGAAAACATGAAAACTACAGCTTCTCAAACTTCATCGACTCGTACCTCTATGACACACTAAACCAAGAAGTTGCCGATCAATCAGAACTGCTCGGACCTTCTAATCCACAATAAACTAGTGTGATGATACTAGTTAACTTTTGTACTACTAAACTGAAAGTATCAGTTAGTAAGTTTTGATGAAGCTTGTAATAGGTTTCGATTTTGTAAATCAACCAACGTTGTACGAATAAAACTCTTGTTTTATACTATCATGTGTTATGCCTTTAAATCTTCAACATTATTATTCTATCATTTCCTATCAAAAATCATGCTTATCTCACAACTCTCTAATTACGATGTATCTTTTGAACAATAGAATCATGGCGCCAAAGAAAAAGACACCACCAACGATGACGCAAGCTGCCATCCGCAAACTGGTAAAGGACAGTGTCAATGCAGCACTTGTCACGGAACGAGCAGCCGTAGCTGCAGCAGCTGCCGAAGCCGCCACAGCTGTTGGTGCTGCTGATGCTGCAGCAGCCGCTGATGCTGCAGCAGCCGCGGAAGCCGCCATTGCTGCGGAAGCTGCTATAGCTGCAGAGACTGCCAGAATTGCCAGTCTTAACCTTGGAGGACCTACCCCTCCGGTGACCAATGTTACTACAGTACCAAAGGGTTGCTCGTTCATTTCCTACCTGAAATGTGAACCCATCAAATTCAAGGGTACTGAAGGGGCTGTAGGTTTGACCCGTTGGTTCGAAAAGGCGGAGTCGGTGTTCTTGGTTAGTAAATGTACCGAGGAGGATAAAGTCCAGTATGCCACGAGTACTCTGTTGAATGAGGCATTGTCCTGGTGGAACTCAATTGCTCAACCCATGGGCATTGAGAATGCCTACAAAATTACTTGGGCTAATTTGAAACAAATGATGATCAGGGAATACTGTCCTCGCAGTGAAATACAGAAGTTGGAGGTTGAATTCTGGGATCATACGGTTAAGGGAAATGATATCATAACCTACAATCGTCGATTTCAAGAATTAAGGATACTTTGTCCAACAATGGTTTCCCCAAAGGAAAAATTGTTGGAAAGATATATCTGGGGACTTCCATCCAGCATACAAGGACATGTAACTTCGGCAAATCCAAAGGAACTTGATGAAGCTATGCGGATGTCCCGCAGCCTCATGGACCAAGTGGTACGAATGACAGAAACCCGAAAGCAAACCAACCTCAACACCAACAACAACACCAACAACGCCAGCAATACCAATAACCTCAACAATTCCAATTACAGTAACAACAATAACAATAGGAACAACAACAACAAGCGACCATGAGATGGTAACCATGGAAGTAACAACAATAACAACAACAACCAAAACAACAACCAGCAAAACAAAAGACAAGAGACCGCAAAGGCTTATATGGCTGCACCAACTAGAGGCTCAGGATATACCGGGAATGCTCCACTATGCAATAAGTGTAACTTCCACCACTCAGGTCCTTGCCCGGCTAAGTGTCGCAACTGTCAGAACACTGGACACCTTGCCAGAGATTGTAGAGTCAAGGATGTAGCTACCGGTAGCAACACACAGCCGATAGTTATATGCTTCGGTTGTGGAGAAAGTGGACATTACAAGAACCGATGTCCCCAAAACCAAGGTCAACAAGTTGAAGACAACCAAGGGTGAGCATATATGATAAGAGGAGAAGGAGCTTATCAGAATCTCAACAACACTGCAGAACGATGAAGTTTAGAAATTAGTAGTCATGTTTATTTACGCACTATGTCGTACTACGTGTATCCCTAGTAATGGGAGTTTTTATGACTTAAGAATACTTAATGTTCAATAAACGACTCTTTGTGATAATTCTCATCTATTGTACTTTCTATATCCAAACCAAATTGATTGTTTAGCAGACTATTACCATTCTTTGTGACTTACTCAGTTATCTTATAAACCATTCAACAAATTTTACTTCAAGCTAATTTGTTATCACTTTATTGTTTCACATCATTTTTACTCCAAGATATTCTACCACCGTCCTAGAAAAATCACTTCGTTGATACCACCCTATAAATCAATATCATGCCTTCATTTCCAACTTTCATCACAAACCACTAAATCTCAACATACCAAAATGAAGAACACAAACCTTCTTAACCTTATCACCAGCATCATCTTCACAACCCTTAATTCCACAAGCTCACTTTCTGATCTTGATGCACTTTTAAAGCTCAAATCATCCTTAGTTACACCACAAGCAAACTCATCAGCCTTACAAGATTGAATACTACGTGACTAAACCGAACATCACATTATCGGTCCTAAATTATACATAGCCTGATCACCTATGTCTAATTCAGGAGGGATCATGTTATGCTGGGAGCAGTCACCTGTATGTTTTATTAGGAACAAACTTCTCATAAGTAAACTCATTCTACGCCACACACTGAAACGACAAATCAAACTACATCACTCTAATCCTCATAAGTAACCACACATCTTTATCGACACCACTCCAACATATAACGCACACAGAACTTCGGGACGAAGTTCCCCGTAAGGGGTGGAGACTGTAACAATTCGCAATTTCAGGTTAATTACCATTCTCGGAAAATTTCACTATTCACTTTTACTATTCATTTTTCCCGAAACTTTCCCGAAAGTTGATTTTTATCTGATATTCTTGAGTGATAAATCATTTCCATGGCAAATTAAATGTTTGACATTCGTCAGATCATTTTCGTGAAAGTTATTAAGGAATTACACGTTTTAGGGTAAAACGTCATTCAGAAATTCTACGTACAACGAAACTCGACCGCGTTAAGTGACCCCGCATCAGAAAAATGTTTGACACACTCATGATTTATTTGAGAATTAATCGTGACTGAGAAAAACATGACCAAAGACTTCCCAGCAGGTCACCCATGTCAGTACTACTCTCACATGAGCACGCTTAACCGAATGGGCGATTAACCGTTAGACCACGAAACGAGTTTCTAAGACATTTTGAGTTTTCAAAATTATTAGAATAAGTCAACATATTTTTCCCTCCTCCATTGACCAAAAATCATCACTTGATGTTACAAGTCATTTCGTGATTTTTAGGCTTACGGTTTGATGTCTAAAAGACATTTAACACCAACCGACACTAGACTGAGCCCAGTCTAGACATTATAAGTCATTTTAAATCATTTATAACATATTAGAAAAGTAACATTTTACTTTTCTCAGTTTTACGCAAAATTCGTACATTTTACGTATTACGCGTTTTAGACCCGTGTTTCCAGTTTTTAGCAGGGTTTACCACCCAAACGGAACCTACCACTCATTTTATATTTTATTATGGGACATATGGACATGTCTAACAATACTTTGAAGTTTCATAATTTTACGACACCCGGTTTCACGTTTTAAGGCCTAATCATTTACGACTGGCATTTCCCGGAGTCAAGTTTCATCCAAATAACCAAGGATAATACCAAGCCAAGCCACCTCCCCCTCTTATCCATGTTGAACCGCCATAGGGGGGGGGAGTCACCCCTTGTGTGGCTTAATCTCCTAACTTGTGCTCTAGGATCATTACATGTGTTCACCTTGGTCTCCAAGGTGTTGACTAGTCATGTTTTGTAACCTCCTCAAGACCCTATAAAAGCCCTTTCCCCCCTTCCTTGGCCGGCCATCACAACCCACCACAACACTTCACACTTAGCTTTATTTCTTCCTAGTTATAGCAAGGATCAAGTGCAAGTTCAAGATAGAAACCCTAGTTAGCTTATTATTCACTAAAACTCTTCCAAACCCTAACATACTTGGTGATTTCTCTTGAGTTTAAATCCACTCATTTCACCTCAATCTTCATCATCCATCTTTCAAGAATACCAAGGGTAGAAAGGTTGCTTGAAGTGAAAAAGGGTTGAAGCAAGTCTATCAAAGTCCATTTCCTTACTTGTTACTCCTTTCTTTAGTTAGAAAGCCAAAAGTTGTAAGCCTAAACCTAACATGTTTCTTGTTAAAATTTCATGTTCATATCATTTACATGTTATCTTTGCTATATTATGTGTTGTAATTATGTCCATGATGTATCATGATGAGTAAAAGATGTTGTTGTAATGAATTATTTAAACAAGTTACTAAAACAAGCAAACTAATGAATTTCTTGGTAAGACCTGATCAAAATGGTAAAAATATGATATTTGATTATTACATATTACATTAGAGGACTTAACAAGGAAACCATAGCAATTTGAACCACCCAAAACGAGTATACGAGTCAAAAGTTATGGCGATTTGAAATTACCAAAGATTTCCGGCAAAACTGCCAAATAGCTTCCTGATCAAATTTAAGTTTTGAAAGTCCCACTTCTGGTCCGATTCATCAAAAAGTTAAAACACGAAAGTTGTCCGAAACGACGTTTTCGTTCAGGAACAAAGAAGCTCGAGACCTAAAAATGCTTTCCGAGTGATAAAATTCTTCAAATTCTAAACAGCCCATTTTTAGGCGAAAGTCACTAGATTATGGTTATACTTTGAAAGGAACAAGAGGTCTTATGACCTATAATCAAGACCACAACCATGGCTAGAGCCAAGGTTGTGTCTCATGACCTTGGAACAAGGACTAAAGGTCATGGCTAGGCCATGACGAAATGACCATACCAATTTACATAGGTGTAAACATGAAACAATGAATTAGGCGATAACATGAACAAGCAATTTGGATCTACTTCACTAAAAGGAAACCATGAGATATTACCAAGAGAAAATGGTCATTCAAGACTTATGAAACTACCCCTAATAACAATCTTCCTGTACTAATAAACTTTCCTAAGTTTATTCAAATATCGGACATGTAACTTTTCGGATCAAAACTTATATCTATATATTTCATCAACTACTACAATAGTAGGGAGCCTCATGTGAGGAGTTCATTATGTAAGCCGTCGAGTTGAGTTGTGGATTTACGAGTTAAAGTGTCCTGGCTCCTCGAACGCTTACTAACATGACTTCTGAATTATGTCGGCCCGAACGGTAGTGAACGATATACCAAAACATACATGTTTCATGAATCTTTCTTTCAAAGACTTACAATATACATCATACCACATCATGGACTAATGCAAGATATATATATAGGCACTACTTCATATTCTCTACTCCGATCCTAAGTCGCAACATTCTATTATAGGTTGCTCGTAGAAACCTTCGCGATTCGACCATCACATTCACTACTCACTACATAACTTAAGGTGAGTTCGTAGCCCCACTTTCTACTGTTTAACTACTTTACAAACCCATGGGGGGAATACATGCTATTATTTTTCTACTCGAACACGATGCTTTCTAATGTATGCTTCACGACGATGTTTTATTATCACTAAGTAACGATTGCCATGTTCGAAGTCCCTATATCATGAACCATTAGTCACTACCTTTAGTGAGCGCGAATATTGTGAATAGATCTATTGGGATTGACGAATCCCATTTGTGTTGAACAACGATGAGTTCACACAAATGCACTATATTTGAGATTTAGCGGTATAACGGCAAAAGTACCTTGATAGGGCTTCTATAATGCCAATTTTGTTGGTTCGATGTTAACGCTTTGGTTGTATGAGCTTAGTGAAATAAATAACGATTTTGTTTTCTAACTATGAATGTGTGATTAATTACCTCACATTACGATTATTGTGTTCAAATGATTTAACTAAACTCTACGAATTCCACTCAACCTTTGTGTTGACCTCTCAAGCATGTATTTCAGGTTCATGACGATCAAGGATGGCACGGAAGGACACAGATACTCAAGAGGGCTATAAATTTTATTATCATTCAAAACTCATTTATTATACATTGTAAACATGGAACCAATTGGGACCTCATTTTGTAACCTCTGATATTTATATAATTTGAATGATAAATCTTTTAAAACGACTCAATTGGAGTTCGTTTTCTATTATTGTGACTATTGTGCCGTCAAGTAACACCCAGTTCGAATTCCGCTGCGACCATGAATTGGGGGTGTTACAGAAACTTAAATGTATATTTTCTAATAGTTAAATTAACATTAGTACGGGGCGGTTCGGTTTTTCAGTTTTATAAAACCAAAAGCCGAAGCAAAAATTGTGGTTTTTAAAAACTCAATACCGGACCATCAGTTTTTGAAGTGGATCACCTTTTTTGGGGCTATTTTTTTTTTTTTTTTTTTTTTTTTTTTTTTGGGGGGGGGGGGGGGGGGGGGGGTGTTCTTGCTCACCCTTAGTGTTGAAAATGCCATCTTCTTGCATTTGGGTGGACAAATGCGGATGCACATAGTTGGGTTAGGCGCAACATTAAAAGAAGATGAAGATTTAAATCAAGATTTTTCGGGTACCTTATCCATATATCAAATCATAAAAAGAAAGTAGATTTGAAAGATACCAAAGAAATATTAAAGGCTTGCCTACATCGCAACTAATAGAGAAAACGACTACTAGACTAGACTACTAGTCCTCGGCGGGACCTTTTAATGCACAAAAAAGTCGGAACGCAGGCTCCTTGAATATAAAAAAAATTGAAAATCTTAAAAGAATCATTGACATTTTCTAGTCATTTATATGTTACCGATACAATAAATTTTAAATATGAATTAACATTATTCTTCCAAAAAAGTAAATCTAATTATTAACTAGAAGATTACCCAAGCATAGCGATATTTTAGTATAGTTTTTAACAAAATCTAGTTGCATCAATTTGCTTGTGCATATTTATTTATTCCTTTAGTGTATCTTTAGGGGTTTATTTGTTTCTTTTGTGTATCTCTATGGGTGTGGTTTAAAGGTAGCAAGCGTTTGTGTGTGCGTGCGCGAATTTTTCTAATATTTTTTAAATAAACTATTATGACGACAGTAAAGCAGATTTTTAGTAGTTTTGGTTTGGTTTGTCGTTGATTCAGCTTAGATGTGTTTATTATGTGTGTGTGTGAATCACTTTTGTGGCTCATTTACTTAAATAATTGTTATTTCATGTTTCAATTGTAGCTTGAGATAATTTTAAAAATATATTAATGATCATTTTTCTAAATCATTTTCCAAAATATTGTATGTAATCTAATGTGTTAACTCTAGTTCGGTTCCACCTAAATTTGGTACATTCACTATATTTCATGCTATGTATACTTTATAAGTGTTTATTACCTGCACAAAGCAATGACAACAAACCGTTTGCCGTATTTTTTTTTCTTCTTATTTTTGTCATAGAACGATTTCCTGTGATGGTGATGTAAAAGAAGGGAAAATGGTGGAGTAAAGGAGAGTGGAGAAAGTTTGTGAATTAAATTGTAATAAATAAAGGAATATATTTCATTTTATAAGTAAGACTATTTTAGTTAATCCACTTTTCTCATTTTGTAAGTTTTAAGTAAAATAGTTTTTGCTATAGATTTTGTTGAAAATAATTATTAAAAGTAAAAGCGTATTTTTGGGAGAATTAAAGCTATGACTGACGAAGACATGGATATTTATTGATAATACGTGCAGGTTCGATACAGTAGTGGAGATGTTTGATACTTCTAACCTGATGATCGAAATCAAGACAAGTGCTCAATTTTTATCTCCAAATGTTGTTTATGGGGTCTATTTAGTCTTCAAGTTTCATGACTCAAGAAACTTATCAAGCAAACCTGTGTATGTTAACCTAAAGTATAAAAATGGGCGCGAAAGTCTACATGCATATTTTGCAACATGGAGAGACAATGAATGGATGATGATTGAGTTGTACCGATTTTTGAATGAGAAAAAAGATGTTTATAAGTTTCTCCTTGAGGGTTTCTCATCGTACTATTATGGAGATGGTACAGTTTATGTCGAAGGCATTGAATTTCGAGCCATTAACAATGTAAGTTTGAAAATACTCCTTGGTTCCTAATTTATATTCCTTTTTATATATCAGATAAAGGGATGGATATATGGAGAGAAATAAAATCATGTTCTAAGTTACATGCATATACCATGATTCTTATACAGGTGAAACATGAGGAAATCGGAAAGTTTAAGGAAGTCCAACAAGTCCTTAAATCAAACTTCAATGCGGATCAGGTGCAACAATTACCAGCTAAGTTTGAAGAAATATTTAAGAAATACGGTAACCGTGACGAATTGTTTTGGTTTGGAGAAGTAAATGGAATGAAACTTCTTATGCTGTCGGCCAAGGCAGCTTTATACAAATATTCTAATGTGGATCTTTTTACTTCAAAACCATCACCCCAAGCCGGGTTTGCTTTTTAACAAACTTTTCCTAACTATACATTCACTATGAGCTCATCTCTGGTTACCTAAATATTTAAAAAATTTCTCATCAAATACTAGATTCCATAAATCTAGATCTTAACCTTCTTTTTGTTCTAATAAAATATTGATGAATCATGAATAGATTTGGTTTTTTGTGTCTTCAAATTTTACATTGTTTTGTAATCATATAATATACCGTTAATGCAGATTTCGGAAGGTGGTCGAGTTTTTACCACAAAAAGTATTTCGTATCAACTGCACAATTGAAAGTCAAATGTTATCCCCTGATACAGACTACAAGTGTTACCTTGTGTTCAAGATTTCAGAAAAATGTCAGGGCTTGCATTGTCCGGTGAAAGTACGAGATCTACTCCACCAAGAAAACAATGAGGCTGAATATTTCTATTTTATTACCCCAAGCCGATTGAATACAAATGATATTACTCGGGTACCAAAACAAAGGGAAGATGGATGGATGGAGATTCAGCTTTGGAACTTTAACTCAACTCGTGAACTTGAGAATGATTCTCTTTCGATTAATATAAAGTTTACAAGTCTTGAAGGACCTATGTCTGGTCTCATTGTTTGTGGCCTTGAGTTTCGGCCATTGTAAAACAATATTTAGTATTATTTGTTTTTACTCAGTGTGGAAAAGGCTTTTGGTGTTGCACCCGGATAATTATAGAAAGAGTAAATTTCAAACATATTGAGTCTTTATCTTTTGATAGTGCAAAGGCAGTCCATGTGACACTTATTTTTGTGGTAAAAGGTGTTTTTAACATCCAATAAATTTTATTATTCCAAAAAATATTTAAGTACATAGGATGTAACCGTCCCGTGAATTTTTAAGGCCCTGTGCGATAATTTTGAAGTGTGCCTTTGATATCAAAAATTTAAATATACATACAAATGACTTATTATAGATGACCTTATAATAGATGTTAGATATAGTGTTAATATGTATTAGATCATTTAACTTTGATTTTTATTATTTTTAGTAAAAACTATATCAAATTAATATAACCTCATAATATAATGATTACAAGTCAATTATATAAAAATATAATCCAAAGGCTTTGTAGTAATTTTTTTAAATATACTTAAAAGGTAAACATTTTATGTATAAAAGATAGTAGGCACATGTATAAAGTTTTTTTTTTTTTTTGTAAGAAATTATCATATGTTTTGGTCTTTCAATTCAAACAAAGACGACAATTATTTGACCTCCGTTGAACTAAAAAACTAAAGTTAAAGGGCTAAAATAGAACTTTGAATAATTATAAAGGTGTAGAAGAAATAACTAACAGATTTTGGGGCCCATAAGACAACAATAACAACAAAAATTTCAGTCTGGTTTTCTTCCCCACCCTATCCCAAACGTTGTTCTCGCCATTAAAACATGAAGCTTCGTTTTTTTCTTATTTTGGCTTTAACATTAATTTGTATACGGATAAAAAGACATTAAAGAGGCTTAAATCAACTTGAACTTTGTTTATATTAATTTGCACATTTTAGAATCAGAGGCCCCTAAAAAACGGAGGCCATGTGCGGTCGCCCACCCCGCACAAGTGAATATCACATCTCAACCTGTTACATGGACGGGAAAACAAATGCACCATTTTTGCTTCAAACCAAACTTATCATGTCTAAACACTTTGTGCGCATGAGACTTATAACTAGTGTGCTACTAAACACATAATGTTTAGAGCATGATATCAGTAGTTAAATTTAAACAAGACCAACCACCACGTCAGTTAAAGAAAGTCAAATTCTTCGTGCAACCAAAAACTATGCAAAATATTAATCGATATTAACCCATAATGAAAAAAATATGTAAAATCTCGTGCGTGCACAGGTATTATAACTATATGTCTATATAACTCTTAAAAATTATATATAATTTATTAATTTTATAGAAAAATCTTATACATTACAAACTATGACTTCAAAGCAAAGTTATTGAAATATTATTACTCGTTATACTATCTATCCAAATCCCGTGTGTGTACGGGTTCTAAAACTAGTTATAACCCATATATATTATAAAATAAAATCGGCTCGGTTTGGTTTTTACCTTTTGAATTTTGAACAAAAAACAAAATCGAACCTAAGTTTTCGGTTTTTATGAAAGTAGAAACCCGGTTGTTAGTTTCGGTTGGTTATTTTGGTTTGTTTTTTGTTGGTTTTTGATTTGGTTTCAGCTTTTTCGGTTTTCTGCTCACCCCTATCAAATGGGAGGTTTATGGGCCAAGTGGGTTTGGGTCAAATTTGATAGAAAAAATTTATATTGGATGCTATTGGGTTGGGTTGGGTTGGGTTCGGTTGACTCCTAAACATGCTCTGCTTTTTGTCAATCTTTTTATTACTTTATTCTGTTACAACTGATTTTGGACCTTTAAATACTTAGATCACTTTCGACCAGTTCCAGTTTAAACCAAGTTGTTAGAGTTCCATGTTCACCCTCTTCTATGAACTCTTGTTACACAAATTTGGCCAAAGATAGGTTTGATATTCAATGTAAGTACATGTTAGTTTTATCAAACTTGTTTTTAAGATTGCGCAAATTGCTAATGGCTTAAAAAAATGGATTCAATATTATTGTTTTCATTTTTTCAACTTATGAAACGAAATGTATATTCCGACTTCTTTTTTTATATATATATTTATAAAGGGAGCTAGTTTGAAACATGAATACAATCAAAAGATTTCTGCAGTACCTATACATGTAAGTTGTGCTTTTACATTTAAACAAATGAATACATGATGATGATCGACATTTATTTTTTCTATAAAAAGACAAATTATTACACCTAATTATACGTATAATCACTATTTTACAAATATTTTAAGCCAGGCTTGGACCTACAAATTTTAAGTTGATGGACTACTCACGTACCATCGTAGTTTGTGAGCAACATGTTTGCCTATAGATTGTTGTTTTCTTGTGTTCTTTTGTTATGTAAATAGAAAAAGATTCGATATTATTAAACGATAAATATGATTTACGTCCGATTGTAGGTAATATGGTTCAAAGCTCACAATGGCCTGAGTCAGATTTTCAAAACTATGAAGTGTACATAATTTTGAAAATCTGAGTACACTTTATATAGTGTATACAAGCAATCAAAACAGTTAAATGTTGTCATTTTTTTTTTTTTTCCTTGTAAAAAATTGTCACTAAAATATAAGCAAATTAACAATCACGTATTGCCAAAAATAATGGAGTAATCTAATTACAAAATTGTGGAGTTGTTATGTCTTCTTCTCTTCATCCTTATAGTCAACTAAACAAGATTATCTCTAGAACTCATTTTATAATGTAATTCCAAACAATTAGAAAAAAAACAAATGTTTAAAGATAACATTCCAAACCATTAACTAGATTATCATAATGTGGTTGAACTTTTAATTAGTATTACTTAACTAGTAGTATATTACATATAGAGGCTGCGACTACGAGGTTTTAAACAATGTTAATGGCGAGGTTAGTTATTGATAATGATCACGCTGACATCGTTGGTTATTAACTAATCAAACTTGGTATGTTGAAATTTCTTTGAAAAACGATTTGTGATCTCGTTACGCGTCACCAACAACGGTCACTATACCATTACCAAACGTCTAAATATGAAATACGATGGTGATGACATTGATGTAACTTGCATCTTGATAGTCTAGCTTTATCATCATAGGCTTGTTAGTACCTTAAGGATGTCATTCGTTGTCTAGCTTAGTATGTTCTACGGTTAAATCTTATTTCAGTTGATAAACATTTTCCATAAATACGCATAACCTAAAATCTCACATTCTTTCTATAAACTTTACACTTCAATGGTATTGTGTATACTTATAACTATGAATAAACAAGTCACATCGCTCGTGAGCTATTGTAGATCAACTCGGTAAAAGCTCAAAACTAGCCAACCTGAATGAGCTTGAGTCCAAGTTCGAGCCTAGTTTGGAGCTTGGTTAATAAAAGAGCTTGAGCCGGAGCTTCATACTCAAAGTTGATTAGGTTCACGAGACTTTGAAATATTCAAGTATATATATTACGCAAACATAGAACAATATATAAATGAGTTCAAACTAAATAAACGAATTGAAGCTTAGTGTGCTTAACAAGTCGAGCTTGAGTCAAGAAGCTTTTCTTTATCGCATAAGCTCATCATAAAAGATAAGCCGAGCTCAAGCTCAGACAGTATAAGGCTTGCAAACGAGCTCCATGAAAACTCGAACTAAGCTCAACACGTTTCCCACCAAATATTTAATCTATAAATTTCATGTCACTCATATGTTATCATGAATATGGTTATAAATAGTGTGAGGCGTAGCCTCATGACCAAGCCTCACGTCTTAGCGGCCAAGGTGAAGCTTTTCTAAGACGTGACATAAGGTGTCACAACATATAAAAATATGCATATATTTATATCATATTTTATATATATTAAGTTTACAGAAAGACGTAGTATAAAGCGGCATAAGGTGTGACGTGACGACATAACCAAGCCTCATACATTTGCAAAGCTTTTGTGGGGCCTTTGCGTGATTTTTAGAACTATTATCATGAACCATGTTTATAAACAATGAGCTGCCAACGTTTTGACAAATGGCAAAGGTGGGCTCTCATATATTTTACGAATACTTTTGCTTTTTGTACACCCAATCCTCGTGGTTTTGGACGACAAAATTTAATTTCTATCTTCAATAATTTAAAATTCATAATACATATTTAATTAGAGGATAATGTGGTTAAAATAACCCAAAAAGCGCACTCAATGGTATTTTAAGGCACTTTTAGTGGACATCATGATGAAAATGATGGGTGGGTACAACTTAGTTTTCATTTAAGTCATCTTAGCTCATAGCTATGTTGTATAATTAATTCATACTTATTTTTTTCAACATGTACGTTTATGTAAAAGCTAGTGATTTATCTAGGTGTCTTGAATGACAGATCCGTAACAAATAATTATCCGGTTCATTCATTGAAAATAAAAAGATTTTGTAACACAAAATTTTGAACGAGGCGTATTTCACCAAAATTGGTGTGGTTTACAGTCACCTAAGGGTGTAATCGAGTCAAACTGAGCTCGAACTTGACAGTGCTTGAGCTTAACTTGATAGCTTGACGAGCTTTAATTATCCAGGCTTGAGCTCGGCTCGAAAAGCTTGAATTCATATATAAACATTAAATTTGATAGTCAAACTCTTAAATAAATTCAAGAAAATACGCGATGAACTCGAGAGCAAAGAATTTATACAAAACATTTGGGAGAATTAAAATTTAAATAATCCTCCTACAAATATTTAATTATTATACCAATATTCATGTTAGTTTTAAGTTGTTTATATAAATATTTATACTAAAAATATACTCCTATATGTTTTTGAAAGCTTGAAAAGCTCGATAAAAGCTCGAACTTGAGCTATTAAAAGCATGAGCTTGGCTCGTTATGTGTCTCGAGCTTGTTTATTAGGTTCAGGCTTGGGCTTGAGCTCGATAAAAGCTCGACTCGATCGAGTCAAGCTTAAACTCGAGCTCGAGTTACTTGATAAAAGCTTGGCTTGTTTGCACAACCCTCGAAAACCCTCCTTTGGTCGACCCCTCAGTGTATTAGTGAACAAAGTACAATAATTATTTTGTCATATACACTTAAAAAAAAATGTTATACGTATACAATATAGACTTAACTGCTTTTTTGGTCCTTGTGGTTTGCAGCGGATTCCACTTTTGGTCCAATTTTTAAAAAAAAAATTGATTTTAGTCCAAAAGCGATAGAGTTATACTAGTACAATATACACGATGAATAGTCATGTCAATAAAGATGGTATGGGATGAGTTAGGTTTAAAAAGGAAAAACAAGAGGATCGACCGCAAGGAAAACTATTACTATACATGGAATTATGTGTCAAAACGGTCTATTGCCGGAAGAATTGCAAATGAATTTGGTCGAGCTAAATGTGTAAAGGCGTAGAATTGAAGTTTCTCTGTAACATTTGAACCTCTTCCTTTATCACGTCTTTTCCTTATTTATCGGCTCTACGACCCTATAATAACATTGCTAGACGTAATAAGCACGACTAATAGTGCTTTGAATTAAACATATACACTTACACAAAAGCGTTAAGAGAAAAAAAGATTTAACCCTTACATATCAAAGCTGGATTCTACAATTCTTGGAGCCACATATTTGTATATTACTTAAACTAATAAGCTTTTCTTTTTCAATTAACAAAAGTTTGGTCATCATTAAATGTCCCATTCGTTTCCAATTTTTTTATATCTTTTTCCAAAGATTGTGACTTCACTTGTTATCATAGATTGTGTTTTACTTGACACCAACTGCCTTATATAAATTTAGCTCAAGACCAAGGCGCAGAGTTAAGGGCTGACTTAAGGGGATTCACCCATTGTTGGGTCCCTTGGGTCCCTTGCAACAGAGCCGACGGGATCAAGGGGAAGCCTCCCCTCGCAGGGTTTTGGGCAACGCCCCCAAACTTAAACGATTTTTATTAATCGTTGTTAACAAATTTTCCTGTCAAAACCTAACAGATGCGTCTTTTACTAACCAACACAATGGTTAGTAAATAACCGAAAATAACTATACTTCGATTGGTGGTTATAACCACATTTCTGGTTTCATTTACAGAATATAACAAAAAATAATTGTTTAATGTTTCTGATTAATTTTCCGTGCCTTAGATTTCAATTGGCAATCTGTCTTATCCGATTAAAATTTTGTGAACCCAAGATATATAAGGTCGAAATACATTAATGTGAAAGTGATTACACAATTGAGATTGATATCCCGATTATAAACCATTCACACACCAGTAAAACATGTTTTATTATAATGCAACTTTTTGTCAACATAAAACATGTAAAACTAAAATTATCTGAAATTGTTGACAGTGGGGGCGTTTGTGGATGTCAACAACCTTCCCTAAACATGTCAATCAACACAAAAAGTTGCCCCCACACTCATCTCAAAAGCCATTTAAGCCAATAGGCTAATTGATAATGACACCCATATATAGTAGTTATAAACTTATAGTAAGAATACTATTAATACAAATCTTTATATTAAGTAAGTTTTGATTGAGAGGATTATTGTTTGATTTACAAGTGTAAAACTTAACATATACGTTTTTCAAGTTGTCTAAACTCGATAGTCATAGAAATAGTGGAATTTCTAATGACGAAATATGGCTAACAATCCGGATATCGTATATGATACAACAACAACATACTCGATCCTGTTGCGGCGGGGTATGGGGGAGGTAAAATGTAGACAGATCTTATCACTACTTCAGTTCAGGAGAAACCCGAAAGGAGGGAGACTACTTCTAAGAAAACCTTCAGCAAGTGAATGTGTGTGGGTAGCGGATATCGTATATGATATACATAGCAAATGATATATACTATGGTAGTGGTTTTATCATGGTGCTTACTTATTTATTGATTAACTACATTAGTTTAGAGTTCATTGCAACATAAATAAAATGTTATAATTAGTCGAATTTACCGACCTTAAGTTTTTTAAGCATGAGTTATTGAAGTCACCATCATAATTAGCATATAAAATGCTAACCCTATGAAAAGGGAAAAAGCAACCTTAAAATATGTGTTAAAGAATATTAAAGAAAACTATATAAACTCAAATAAACAAAACTATATAGTAAACTCAAAACTTATAGACTGAAAAATAAATCAAGAAAATGTTTACATATGAGTATATGACAATTTTTTGTTTGCTTGATGATTCTTGTAAGTTTTATGGCTAGAAACTTAACATGAGATAAAAATATATATACATGATGTCATAAGACATAAACAATTGATACCTTTAAGTGTTAGTTAAGTGATACGTATTTATCAACATTAACTAATCAGAATCTTTTAGCTAATATTGTTTGTTTGTTTACTTTTAGTAATCATTCAACCTTATATGTAAACCTTAAAATCCTCACATTTTTGCACATTTGAACCTTCCTCCCATCTCTTTCAAATTCTAATGGAGAATCATGAGCTTCACCCTACATTTTCTTCGTATTTTCAGCAACCAACAAAAGAGTCTCAAACTTATTCCATTTTCGACGTTCCAAAGGCTGTAGACGGACCCACCGATGGAAGTTCAAGACAATCTATGGGCTCGTTCACTAACACGTCAAGTTTGTTTCCAAACTTAAGCATGTTTGTAAACGAACCCAAACTTGTAGCCAATCTGCAACAAGTTACAGAGTGGCTCAAGTTCCAGCAAACCGCACCAAGCAACATTGGTGAACATCATTGGTTGAGCACTCAAGCTCAGCCAATGAAATATACAGGGAGACAAGCCGTGACTACAACATTCGTGAGGAACCAGATTTGTTCTCCAAGGAAGATATTTAGAGGAGTGAGACAAAGGCATTGGGGAAAATGGGTAGCCGAAATCAGGTTACCAAAAAACAGGACACGGGTATGGCTTGGGACATTTCACACAGGCGAAGAAGCTGCTTTTGCATATGATACAGCTGCATATATGCTAAGAGGCGATAATGCGCACTTGAACTTCCCACATATGAAGAACAAACTAAAATCTAACTCGAAAAAAGGGAACATTGTAGCTTTGCTTGAAGCAAAGATGCAAACAGTCTCTAAAGAAGTGGCAAACGCCAAGGCTAAGGATTTAGTACCACCATTGGTGGATGTTGAGTTGTCGGAAACCAAAACTATTGGAGGTGGGCTTGAGGTGAACGCGGTGATAGGGCCGGATATTGGAGAGGGAGTTCAGCTTAGTAGAATGCCATCTTTGGACATGGATTTAATATGGGATGCACTTCTTGTTTCTGATGCATAGTTACATCTAATATGATGTTTTTTGATATTCATAGCTCAAAATGTTGCATAAAAATTTGAATGAGTGAATATATTTAATAAGTTAAGATGTACGAGTATTTGTTTTGTTTGGGCTTATGGGCCCAATTCAAACACAGGTTAAGTGGTCAATATTGACTCTTTAGCTTTTTCATTTAGGTAAAGAACATTTTACTTTCATCATGAAATATCAAATGAAACATAAAGAAGTTTGGATGATGATAAAGATTGATTTAGAATGATCACACTTCTAAGAAACAACAAATAAGGAACACTAAGAATTTTCTCTTCTCATTTTTTCACAGCAAATTACAAACTTAAGCGCGTTCCGAAACTGATGTGTGGACTAATACAAGTCTAATGTGCAAGAAAGATGATTGAAAGTGCATGAGAATCAAATGGAGATAGTCGACTAGTCTTCCTAAAGACTTAGTCTTTTATTCATTAAGTCTTCATAACAAAGTCAATTCGGGTCATCCACATGGGTCGAGTTGGTTTAGTATTCATGGAGCTTGTATTACTAGACAAGTGAGTAAATTGAATGAAGAAAAAGTTAGATAGTTGAAACGTCTTCTTGTACATTATCGATATTAATCTACTTCTTATTGCTTTTCGGTTTTGTGGAAATTTAATTTGGGTTTTGCTAACAACAACCTAAGGGTTGTCGTTAAGATGTTTTGTTTTACTACAATTTCTTGTAACAATATAATTCATCCAATCATAATCAATCATTAATTGTATATGTAATATTTCCGGGATTTTCTCCACTTTTTTTAGAATTATTATTCAAAAGAGATATTGTCATGAAAAATATTTGCTTAACGACAACCCTTAGGGTAGATACATTAATTAAGAACACAAATGATCGAATGGCAATCGAACTATTTCATTTTTTTTATTTTTTTTTAAGTAGCATAAGTTATTAAATTGGAAAGATATGTGAAACTATCATGTTATCTACTACTACGTATGAGGTAGATAAGTTGACTAAATGGCTATTATTGTCATGTAACAAGTTGTTGTAAAATAGTAAAAGGGTAGTATTTTTTCGTCTCATATCTCGTATTTTGTTGATTTATATCGTATTCTATATTTCTATTTATATGTGATCGATTTATTGAAAGAAAACATGATTCTTTTTACTCGTAATAAAGAGAAGTCAAAAAATAAAAATAAATCAAAATTAATATTAATTATTAATTAAAGAACATCAAATACTCCCGCGAAAAGAATGTTCAAAAAGAATTTATAATATGTGTAATAAATGGAGATAAAAGTCAATGAAATGTCATTTTAACCCATGTAATTAATGCAATTAATTAAATATAGATTTTATTATATAAAATGTATTTAAGGGTAAAATAGATAAAGTGATGAATTATCACTTTTATTTGTTGCAAGTGGACGGTTTTTTGGGACAAACTAAAATAGCAAGATGGACACTTAAAGAAACACGGGAGGAGTAATACGTTTGTTGGTATAATTTGTTTGATAAAAAGTTTTATAATTCTTTTAATTAATATATATACTGTATGGCCTTTCTAAAAATTTAAAAATAAAAATTAATATCTGTATGGCCTTTCTAAAAAATTAAAAATAAAAATTAATATACTGTATGTGATAAAGAAATGGTGGTATAATTAAGGGCATTATAGACAAATTACGTTATTGATTAAGGGCATTATAGACAAATTACGTTATTGATGAACAAATTGAGCAATATAACATTTTTTTATAGACACTTTAAAATAAAAATGTCATCTTGATCACCACTCACCACCATCGATAGTTTACTACCCACCATTACATAGAGTAATAACTCTGTGATAGTTTGAAATCTTTACTGGCAATTTACACCTATAGTTTTTGTATAATTGGAACCCCACTTGATGTAGAAATTAAACCATATTTTCCCCCTAGAAGAACTTGCATTTGCGCGTAACATAATTCTTAAACCAAAATGGCAAACCGAGTTGTGAGATTTTGTCAAAGAGAATTGATATATCTATTTATATCTAAACTTTATAATGTCTTTATTCATTGCTATTTGCTTGTAACTTGGTATCATTCTCTAAGGTTTTTACTACATATTTTAGGTCGTTGCTTGTCAATAACCATTTTAGGCAGACATGTCGGTCTGTATAGAAAATACTAGTATAAACTTGTTTCCTAATTGTAAGTGTGTTTGTAATCCTTGTCCAGTTAAAGCTGAACCCCAGACTGGATCATCATGCTGGCCGAGTAAAAAACAAAGGTTTGCATGCACGCATGTCTGTTCTTTAATACGAGGTTTGTTCTCCTTGTATATGTCGATATCTAATAAATTTGTTGTCTTGCTTGAACAGTTGCAAGGATAGCGGAAGGAGTTCTGCTAAGGACAGTGGGTCGTCATGCTGACCGAGTAAAAAACAAAGGTTTGCAATCATGTCTTATTCTTTAATACGATTGAGGTTTATGTTTTGTTCTAAATGTATATGTCGATATCTAATAAATTGGTTATCTGGCATGAACAGTGGCAAGCATACTGGAAAGGGTCCTGCTAAGGACAGTGGGTCGTCATGCTGGCCGAGTAAAAAAAGGTTAGCATGTCTTAATCTTTAATCTGAGGTTTACATGTTGATATATTTGTGGATCCTTTAAATATAATGGCATCTTCTTGTATTATTTTTGCTATGGCGTTAACTCACAGTTAATATGCATTTGTGGTGATCACTCAAGGCAAAAGAAAAAAGGCTGGAGTCAGTGGTTATGCTGGAGGTCGGGCACCAAGAAATGAGAGAGGCTTTATTTTCTATGGATGACTCGGGAACATAGCTAACCTCAATTACTTGTGACTATCGGAAGATTTATGCAGATATCTTACTTTGGCTTGTTATTTAAATTTGGTCAACTAACGAAAATTTGGTTCTTGTATGATGCACTTGCTTTGGTGTTAACTTTTGTGGATACTATCTCTTATTGTATTTTAGGACACTTTTTTTGTTGTAACCCGTGGTTGATGAGTTTCATGTATTACTCATTCAACATAATGATACATATATAATGTACATGGATTATTGTAGATGATGGGCTTTAGCCCAATACAAAATAGATACTAACACTCTCCCGCAATTAGAACGGGAGGACAGCGGACGCTCAAACTGAAACAAAACTCCTCAACAAGGCGGAAGGTAATCTCTTGGTAAAAATATCCGCAAACTGATAGCGAGATGGAACATGTAGAACTCGAACTTGACCAGCAGCAACTAAATCACAAACAAAACGTATATCGATCTCAATATGCTTCGTGTACTGACGTTGAACTGGATTAGTAGATAAATACACAACACTTACATTATCACACTAAACAAGCGTAGCGGAAGCCAAATGAGTATGCAACTCTCGAAGAAAATTGTGCAACCAACAAGTCTTAGCAACAACATTGGCAACAACACGATATTCTGCCTCAGCACTGGACCGGCTAAGCTTCTGTTGACTTTTAGACGACCAAGAAAGTAGGTTGTTGCCAAGAAACATACAATAACCAAAAGTAGACCGTCTAGTAGTTGGGCAACCAGCCCAATCTGCATCCGAATATGCAACCAAAGATGTAATAGACGAAGAAAACAACTGGAATCCATGATCAATGGTGCCACAAACATATCCCAATTGAGAGCCGAAAAATGTTGTTCCTGAGGATCAGGCATATTTAAACAAACCTGCTGCACAACATTAGAAATATCGGTTCGAGTGTAAGTGAGATTAACTACATTAGTTTAGAGTTCATTGCCACATAAATAAAATGTTATAACTAGTTTACCGACCTTATGTTTTTTAAGCATGGTTTATTGAAGTCACTATCATAATAGCATATAAAATGCTATCCCTATGAATAGGGAAAAAGCAACCTTAAAATATGTGTTAAAGAATATTAAAGACTGAAAATACTATTAAGAAAATGTTTACATATGACAATTTTGTGTTTGTTTGATGATTCTTGTAAGTTTTATGGCTAGAAATTTAACATGAGATAAAAATATATATACATGATGTCATAAGACATAAACAATTGATACCTTTAAGTGTTAGTTAAGTGATAAGTATTTATCAGTATTAACTAATCAGAATCTTTTAGCTAATCTTGTTTGCTTGTTTACTTTTAGTAATCATTCAACCTTATATGTAAACCTTAAAATCCTCACATTTTTGCACATTTGAACCTTCCTCCCATCTCTTTCAAATTCTAATGGAGAATCATGAGCTTCACCCTACATTTTCTTCTTATTTTCAGCAACCAACAAAAGAGTCTCAAACTTATTCCATTTTCGACGTTCCAAAGGCTGTAGCCGGACCCACCGATGGAAGTTCAAGACAATCTATGGGCTCGTTCACTAACACGTCAAGTTTGTTTCCAAACTTAAGTATGTTTGTAAACGAACCCAAACTTGTAGCCAATCTGCAACAAGTTACAGAGTGGCTCAAGTTCCAGCAAACCGCACCAAGCAACATTGGTGAACATCATTGGTTGAGCACTCGAGCTCAGCCAATGAAACATACAGGGAGACAAGCCGTGAATACAACATTTGTGAGGAACCAGATTTGTTCTCCAAGGAAGATATTTAGAGGAGTGAGACAAAGGCATTGGGGAAAATGGGTAGCCGAAATCAGGTTACCAAAAAACAGGACACGGGTATGGCTTGGGACATTTCATACATCCGAAGAAGCTGCTTTTGCATATGATACAGCCGCGTATATGCTAAGAGGCGATAATGCACACTTAAACTTCCCACATATGAAGAACAAACTAAAAGCTAACTCGAAAAAAGGGAACATTGTAGCTTTGCTTGAAGCAAAGATGCAAACAGTCTCTAAAGAAGTGGCAAAAACCAAGGCTAGTGATTTAGTACCACCAATGGTAGATGTTCAATTGTCGGAAACCAAAACTATTGGAGGTGGGCTTGAGGTGAATGCGGTGATAGGGCCGGATATTGGAGAGGGTGTTCAGCTTAGTAGAATGCCATCTTCGGACATGGATTTAATATGGGATGCACTTCTTGTTTCTGATGCATAGTTACATCTAATATGATGTTTGATATTCATAGCTCAAAATGTTGCATAAAAGTTTGAATGAGTGAATATATTTGATAAGTTAAGATGTACGAGTATTTGTTTAGTTTGGGCTTATGGGCCAATAGAGTTGGGTAATAAGTTAAATAGACCCAATTCATACACAGGTTAAGTAGTCAATATTGATTCTTTAGCTTTTTCATTTAGGCAAAGAACATTTTACTTTCATCACGAGCATTTAGATAATTTCACCTTTGCACTTAAAAAATAAATAAATAAATAAATAAAATCATGAGCGTTTAGCATCAAATGAAACATAAAGAAGTTTGGCTGATAAAAATCGATTTACAATGATCACACTGCTGAGAAACAACAAATAAGGAACACTAAGAATTTTCTCTTCTCGTTTCTTCGCAGCAAATTACAAATTTAATTAATAAATGGAAACTACAAGTGGATCGATGTGTAAACTTAACGACCAAACAATGAACATGAGTACTTTACCAAAAAAAAACAATGAACATGAGTAGAAGTTATGAACCGGTAGACCACGCGGTCCTAAACTGCCGTGTGGACTAATTCAAGTCTAATGTGCATGAAAGATGACTGAAAGTGAAGTCTAATGTGCATGAAAGATGATTGAAATGCATGAGAATCAAATGGAGATAGTCGACTAGTCTTCATAACAAAGTCAATTCGGGTCATCTACATGGGTCGAGTCGGTTTAGTATAATAGTATTCATGGAGCTTGTATGCTTTTCGTATATTTTGGCAATTAAGTTCTTATGGCTACAACGCTTATAAGGTTAGATACATTAAGAATGCTAATAAATGACGATAGAGCTATTTCACATGGTTTACTTATTTATTTATTTATTTATTTTAAGTAGCAAAGTTAATTATTAGATTGGAAAGATACGTGAAACTACCGTACGAGGTAGATAAATTGACAAAAGTTGACTTTGACTTCAATGGTCCGTTAGTGTCACGGTTGAATTCATTGAACAAGCTATTGTTGTAAAATGAATACGGAGTAATAAATAAATAAATAAATAAAATATTGATAACTTCAGACCTTACAAACTGTATTATCTAGAACCCTGAACTTTTAAATGTGCAAAATAATACCCCGAACTTGGCTCTAATACCTTATACTAAATTAACTCAATAATAGATTATTTATTTTCTTAAAAATCAACCTAGTGAAGCCTATTGCAATATAAACGGTTTGTAGTTAAATTTAGGGAAATTAAACATATTTTGATATAAAAGTTAGTTACTTTTAGTTTTTTAATTAATATATTAAATTTATCCATTGGAAATAATACTTTATAGTAAATGAATTTACCACACAAGTTTTACTATATACATGTTAATATTATACAATAAGATGTTTGTTTTAAAATAATTTTGAGACCTTAATTATTTAGGAATTTATATATATATATATATATATATATATATATATATATATATATATATATATATATATATATATATATATAT
Organism: Artemisia argyi; assembly: GCA_030686995.1. Lineage (NCBI taxonomy): Eukaryota > Viridiplantae > Streptophyta > Magnoliopsida > Asterales > Asteraceae > Artemisia > Artemisia argyi. The sequence goes on along the minus strand of CM060695.1, from coordinate 1,008,521 downwards.
ATATATATATATATAGAGAGAGAGAGAGAGAGAGAGAGAGAGAGAGAGAGAGAGAGAGAGGTGGGTTCATGAAAAAAGTCCACTTTGGTAGAAAAGTGAGAAAAGTGTACAAATCAGCCCCTTCTTCCCCTCTTTTTTTTCACACCAAACTACAGGGACCTAATTGTATTTTCTTCATTCTTTAAGGAGGTTTTGTAAATTCGCACCCTACCCCCCCCCCCCAACCCCCCGAAAAAAAATTCCCGCCAAAAAAAATTTTTTTTTAGGCAAAATATATATATATATATATATATATATATATATATATATATATATATATATATATATATATATATTGGGCCAAAAATTTATAACCCTGGTGCACTTTTTTTTTAGTGCATATCAGTTATAAAAATTGGTGCATCTCAGTTATAACTATGATGCACCAATTTTTATAACTGAGATGCACTAAAAAAAAGGTGCATCAGGGTTATAAATTTTTTGCAGGAAAATTTTTGGCCAAAAAAATTTTTTTTTTCTTGCCTAAAAAAAAAATTTTTTTTGGCGGAGAATTTTTTTTTTTTTTTTGGGGGGGGGGGGGGGGGGGTGTTGTGGGGTGGGGTGGGGGTATGTTTCAAAACATACCCATGAAATTTGAGATGTTTCAAATTAAACCCTATAATTTTTTTTCTCACTTTTCTACCAAAGTGGACTTTTCTCTAGAACTTTATATATATATATATATATATATATATATATATATATTTATGTATATATATAATTTAACTGTAAATCATTTATGTTACAATTGAGTTTACTAATTTGATTTTTAAGCACAATAAAAGTAATTAGTGATCGAGTTAATTTTGTACAGGGAAGCAGAAATTTAATGTTGCTAAGTTCGAGGTTCTATGTTGCACCCTTAGAAGGGTGGCAGTGGCAAGCGGTATCACCATCGGCAAGGGGATGTCGGCGGTGAATACCGCCGCCACCTAGCCAGCAAGGCCATCGGCATGGTGTGAACGGCAAATATTGCCTTCGAGGCATCCTTGTTTCAAACCTAAAAAGTGACCGTTGCATTAATTGTTTGTGAGCGTTGGAGGAGCGTGTGGGCCAAAAAAACCAAAAACTTTTTTGTCTTGTGTGTGTGCAAGTAGAGAAGAAGGCATGGTTGTATAATTTATGTAGTTGACTGTTTTTAGTTTGTAGTTGACTGTTTTTTAGTTTGCCTTGTCTTCATTTTGTAGTTGACTTTTTTTTAGTTTGTATTTTTTTTTAAATCGTTTATACGTGTATCATATTTTACAATATGATTTTAAAAGACGATGGGATGGCAATATCACCGGTTCATATAATGGATCCGCCAGTCGCGCCAGTTTATGACGATAGTGTATTACCAGAGTTAATCGATGAACAAATGCATTACCGACTCCTATATGATCTTATGGACCACGTAGATGCTCAAAACTTAACATATCTCGATGATTAGTTATTTCATTTTTTTTTAAGAATAATGTAATTTTCTTTTAATTTTTTTTTTTTTTTTTTTTTTTTTTTTTTTTTTTTTTTTTAAGTATTATGTGATTTTCTTTTAGTTATTAATGAAATATATATGTTTTAATTAAATTGTTTAATTTAATTTAAAAAAAAAAAAAAAAAAGTTTGGAGGTATGAAAAAGGCATGGTTGCCACTAAAATGGGGTTGGGAGGTATGGAAAAAGTATGAATGAGGTGAAATGAGGTGGAATGATATTATTGGTGGATTTCGGAGGTATGGACGATTTCGGAATCATGACTGCCAGTGTCCTTAAAAGTCTATAATACTATAATTTAGTTTGCCAAATTCAAGATACTAACATGTGATTTAGCCTTATAAACTAGTAAAATGAATATTAATTTATTTCGTCTCGTATATCGTGTTTTTTTATTCATATTTTGTATTCTATTTATATATCATCATTTTATACAAAGAAAATACATTTTTTTTTAAAGAAGTCAATAAAGTAAATCATAATTAATATAAAATTATAGAACATCAAATACTGCATCTGTCGCGAAAAAGTGTCCACAAACAAACGTTATTAGTTAAAAGTATATTCAATTCAAGATGGATACTTAAAAGTAAAATGAGATATGAAAAAAAGTAGATTGTATTAAATGAAATGTCATTTTAAGCCATGTAATTAATGCAATTAGTTAAAAGTAGATTTCGTGATATGAAAAGTATTTAAAGGGAAAATATGTAAAGTGTTGAGTTTTTTACTAACTAATTGCATTTTAAAAAAATAATGACCAATGTATGGTATGTTTAAAAATATTATCTATTGTATGACATAACTTATCATATCAAATAATATATCTTATATTTTGATATTCTTTATTAATTATTAATTAAAGAAATTGCAAATTGCTATACAAATAAAGCAAAAGCCCTACGTAGCTCTACTCAGCCGTTCGCTCGTCTATTCATTCGTTCATGGTGAGTGAAAAGAATCTTTTACTGTTTCATATGGGTATTGCTTATTATTTTTTTTTTTTGGAACGGTTCTTTCGGAGAAATCCTTGACCAATGAAACCCGATGGGGGGAAAACCTTCAACTTAAACCGCCCGAAGGCACGACACTTAATTTGAAGTAAACCCTGCCTTCTCCAGATTCGAACCCTAGTGGGTTGAAACCTTCATTGAAGGACTTTGAAAGTCTAGTATCAACAAACCCTGTGGTCAAAGAGGACTTCCCGGATGGTCACCCATCCGGTACTACTCTCTCTGTGGCTCGCTTAACAAGTTAAGCACTCACCACTAGACCACATGGTAGTTGATATGGGTATTGCTTATACATAGGTAATCTTTAATATATTTCTTGATGCATATTTATTTAATTGATATTGTAGAGTTTTGTGTTTATCTAAATTATGATTGTGCCATGCTTATATGAATGGTGGCCATACATCTAATGTTTGAAACCCGCTGAAGACTAGTTGTGTTTTCTAGAATTCATTTGTATAATTAATTAGTCCCTCGTTTAGCTCTTGCTCCATGTTGATTTCATCTTTTTTAAAAAAATAATAAAATGATTATTTAAAGTGGCCATGTATGTTATTGATGTTTGGTCTATTTTTTCCTTAGTCGATAATAACTTTCATGCTTGTTTATGACTTCAAATGTGATAATAGTTGTTTATTAGTTGACGTTTATGCTTATTTATTGGTTTACTAGAGAAAAACATGAGCTATATGGATTCCATTTTGGATATGATTCGCAATGAGGACTCCGACACATTGTCAAGAATTGCTGTTGTGAACAATGAAATGAATAACGGATTTCTTGATGTCGATGAAGTTCAAGAAGATGGAATCGGAGATGAAACTGACACATTAAATGAGGACGGAGATGAAATTGTTAATGAATTTCAAGTACCTTCCAATTTTACTAATATTGAGGGAATAGATAAGACTACCGTTGATAATTGGAGCGTGTCACATTCAGTAAGCAAAAATGGTTTCACTCGCCAGTTAGGAAAAGATTCTTTCAAAGACAAGGAAGAAGTGATTAGAGCTATCAAGCTCCACGCTATCAGGACTCATAAATATTTTGAGGTGGTAGAGACGTGTCCGACTATTTGGAAGATAAGATGCAAGCTACATTCACAATCTGGTTGCAAATGGCAAGTTCGTGCTTCTAAACTCAAGCGTAATGGATATTTTGAAATCACAAAATATACTGGACCACATACTTGTTTACACTATAAAATTACTCAAGACCATCCGAATCTAGATGCACGCTTAATTGCTCAAGAAACCGAACACCTAATTAAGGAGCAACCTTCTATCAGTATTCCTGCTTTGAGAGCTGAAATAATTAATAAATTAGGCTATACACCATCATACAAAAAGGTGTGGGTGGGAAAGGAGAAGGCTATTGAACATGTCTTTGGGAACTGGGACGAATCTTATAGTGCTTTACCTAAATTTCTATATGCACTTCAGCACTTTAATCGAGATAGTGTAGTTGAGTGGTTCATTACAAGACTTGATAATAATCAAGCGGAGTTCATACGTGTTTTTTGGGCTTTTGCTCCTTCTATAAAGGGATTTGAGCACTGCAGGCCTGTTATTAGTATTGATGCCACTCATTTGTACGGTAAATACAATGGCAAAATGATGATTGCAATGGGAGTCGATGCTAACAATCAAATATTGCCACTTGCGTTTGCTATTGCAGAAAATGAATCTTACAATAGTTGGTATTGGTTTTTATCACACGTTAAAAAACACGTGGTGAAAGAACGTGAAGGCATTTGTCTAATATCAGATCGTCATCCTGGAATTCTAAAGGTAGTTAATGATGAAGGATCTCCATGGTTAGAGCCACGTGGTTTTCACAGGTATTGTTTATGATGACATATCATTAAGAATAATCATTATAACTTTTTTTTTCACTCATATTTGATAGTTTCTTACAGGTATTGTTTACGACACTTCATCAACAACTTTAATGATAAATTTCGCAACCTACAACTGAAAACATTAGCTTATCGTGCGGGGAGTCAGAATCAAGTTCGCAAGTTCAACTCTATCATGGATGAAATTGGGCAAATAAATCCAGAAGCTCGTTAGTGGCTACAGAGACACGCATTTGATAGATGGACACTTGCACACGACGGTGGAAAGCGATATGGGTTACTCACTACAAATTTATCAGAAATTTTTAATGGTGTTCTAAAAGGTGCTCGTTTTCTTCCAATTACTAGATGCGTCCAACTTACATTCTATAGATTGGTGCACTACTTTGATGTAAGGCGTCCGCAAGGTATTCGTGCTCAAACTAGTGGAGAACGATATGCCCCCCATGTTGTTGCAAAACAAGAAGCCTTAAAGTTGAAAGCTAGTGCACATGCCGTGAGATCATTTAATCGGGAGAGAGGAATATTTGAGGTGATAACTCAAAAAGGAAGAAATGTGCAAGTAGTTAATTTGGAAAAAGAAACTTGTACATGTGGCAAGTGGGAGGTATATAAGTATCCGTGTTCTCACGTGTTGAGCGCATGTGCCAATCTTTCTTTGAATAGTTGGCAATATGTTCATAAGTGTTACTCAATTCATGAGTATTGTGCTACTTGGGCGTCCGAATTTTTCCCACTCCCTCATGAAGCATATTGGCCACAATCATCATTTTTTGGAGAACTACTTCCAAATTCAAATCTAAAACGGGTGAAATCGGGTCGTCCTCGTTCAACAAGAATTCATAATGGGATGGACATTAAGGAAGGGAAAAAAAACAACCTTTGTGGAATTTGCAAAAAAAGTGGTCATAATAGAAAAACATGTCCTTCTAGACCTAGAAGAATGGATGTTGCTCACTAAACAACTTACAATCAAGGTATTTGATTAGTTTTTTACTTTTTTTTTTCTTAAAATAAGTAAATACTTACATATTTATATATATGTTTTTTTACCTTTTGTTTGGCCCTTAAGTTACTTTTCACGTGGTTCTTTGCAGATCAACATGTTGGAAGTGACTAAATGATATTAGGAGCATAAATTGATGAAGAACTAGTGCTACAAACAATTTGCAATATTTTTTATTTGGCATGAACTATTGGTTGAATCTATTCTGTTATTGTGTTTTTGGATCAATTACCTTTTGGATTTTGTTTTGATAAAGACTCATTGTAATCTGTTACATTCTTGTTGCTGTCACTGCAATGTGAGCGTGTAATCTTGCATGCTACTTCTCGGATACAAGAAACTCCAAGGACCAAACGTGTTAGTTATAAAGTAAATAACCGAATAGCGGTTAAGTTAGTTAAAGTTAGTTATTTACAGTTTTTAGTTAGAACCGAAAAGGTGTGATGTTTGGCTTGTGACTGTTCGAATGAAGCAGCAACAAACACAACCTTTTATGAACAGATGCGATGGTTCGAAACACAACCATTCGCTTAGTATAAGTACTTGACATTCTGCAACTTTACAATAGTTGGAAAGATTTACAAAGTTATCATTATATTGCAATTTCATTTAACAAATCTCTCTCACCATACACAACTTTGGGACCAACATTTGGCATCAAGAGCCAACGTTTGTCTTTCACAAACCGAATTACAAACCAGTTGAAACAAACCGAGAACCAAAGAAAAACAAGTTACTGGAAACATCTCGTTTTCAGGAAAACTAAAACAAAACCGTAGCGTATAGACCTTATATACGTGATACTAGATAACTTTAGACGCGAGGAAAGTAGTGCACGACCGTACTTGTGTAGAAATTGCATTCGAATAAGCACCAAACGAAGTGGTGACTTGATTGTTGGATTGATTTTTGGACGCAACAGATTTTTATACAAAGAGAACTTTGTATACTTTCTGTTGGCCTTCAAGTTTTCATACAACATACGACTCTTTGTCGCGGACAAAGGAGAAAAAAAAAAGAGAAGACGTACGCCTGGAAAAGAAAGAAAGAAGAGACGTTTGCTTGGAGAGAAAAAGGGTATACCGTGAGAAAATAAAAGCAGAAAACAATTGAAGATTGTTTTGACTTTGACGCTAGCGATACAGAAAAGGTGTGGAACATATTGAGAATACAAGCAACGAAGAAGCAAACAAGGACGATACTTGTTGGCAGAATACAGTCGAGAAGGACAACAAAGACAAGCAGTCCGCTTGGTCTTTTGGAACAGAATACCGAAGAGTATTTTGGAGGGCTCGAGAGTCCGCAACGTTTTGGAACAAAGAAGACAAGGACAGCACTTGTTTATCTTGGACAAGACACGACTTTGAAAAGAAACCGAGACAAGAAAACATTGTTTAGGACATCTTTACAAGTCGAATTACAACGTGGTACGAAGAAGAGTGGTAAATTGTGAAGAATTCAAGTCGAGTAACAAGTATACACGGATTGAATTTGGAAAAACGAGGGAAAAGTTAGTTGGTTCATTCACATATCAACATCAAAGGAAACGCGTGTGTTAAACACACAAGGTCAAAAATTCGAAACACCTCTTTTGGATTTCATTTCATATTTTAGTATAGATACATAGTTTATACTATTAGAAATCCATAGTGCCTATTAAGTTTTCCCGAAAACTATATCTTGTTCCCGTAGTTTTAAGCGTTACCACAAGTTAGAAATTCCCACACATAGAAGTGAAGATTATAAACTCTAGAAAAATGTCCGGAGAAGACACTAGCACATCATTACCAAAACCCGTAACACCTTTTGCACAATACATATGCCCAAAACTTAAAACCACAAACTACACAGTTTGGACTATACAAATAAGGGTTATACTAGAAGCACAAGGCTTATGGGATACAATAGAAACTAAGGAAGGTACACAACTAGATGATAAGAAGGATAAATCAACATTAGCTTTCTTATATCAAGCCTTGACCGAAGATGTAATATTACAAGTGGCTAGTTGTAAAACGGCGAAAGAATTATGGGAATCGTTAAAAAGGAGACACGTTGGAGAAGAAAAAGTGCAACAAGCACGATTACAATCATTGATGATTGGATTTCAGACTCTTCAAATGAAGGAGGATGACACGGTGGATGCATTTACAGCCAAATTAAATGGTTATGCCACGAAGGCAAAAGAATTAGGAAAGACTTTGGATGAATCACTTTTAGTACGAAAACTATTAGACTCCACACCAGATAGGTTCATTCAAGTAGTAGCATCCATAGAACAGACAAATGATCTCGATAACACTACGTTAGATGAGATTGTTGGTAGACTTAAGGCATTCGAGGAAAGGATTAAACTCCGAAAGGGAGGACAAGTAGAAAGCCAGGATAATTTACTATTCACACAAGGTGAACACTTTAAGAAAGGAAAACGTTTTTTCAAACGCGGTGGTAGATCAAACTACTCACGAGGAAACTGGCAGAATAAGGGAAATAAAAATGACTCGAATGGCGGAAACTCATCCCATAGAGATAGAAACAATAAACCAAGGTGGGATAAGAGTAAAGTTACATGTTACAACTGCGGAAAATTAGGACATGTAAAGAATGAATGTAGAAAACCATCAACAAATCAAGAGCAATCAAACCTTATCTTAGAAGACGATGAACCATCACTATTAATGGCTAAACACGAAACTCACGAAGTTCTATTAAACGAAGGTCAGATACAACCCCAAAAGTATGCTACAACAGATGCTAGCATATGGTATTTAGATAATGGTGCAAGTAACCATATGACCGGAACCAAGAGTCATTTTAAAGATATTGACGAAAGCATCACGGGACGCGTTCGTTTTGGAGATGGATCGTATGTAGAGATAAAGGGTAGAGGTTCAATATTATTAGGATGTAGAAACCAAGAACAAAAGATAGTATCGGACGTTTACTATATTCCAAACCTCAAGAGTAACATACTTAGTCTAGGACAACTTACCGAAATAGGTTGCAAAATCATCATGGATGAAAATATACTGACTTTGTATGATAAGAACAAGAAGTTGTTGATGAAAGTAGAACGATCTAAGAATCGACTTTACAGTATTAGACTACATATTGAAACACCTATATGCCTCTTAGCAAGTATAGACAGCCAAGCATGGTTATGGCATGCTAGATTAGGTCATCTTAACTTTGATGTTATAAACAAGATGACGAGAAAGGGTTTAGTAGATGGAGTACCCCGAATAAGTCATGCAGGACAAGTTTGTGATGCATGTTTATTAGGAAAACACATTAGAACACCATTTCCGAATCAAGCTAAATTCAGATCAAAGAATCCGTTAGACTTAGTTTATGGAGATCTTTGTGGTCCTATAAGTCCAGCCACACACTCTGGAAAGAAGATCATCTTCTTATTAGTAGATGATTGTACACGATTCATGTGGGCTTATTTTCTTACATCGAAGGATCAGACATTTGATATATTTAAGGAATTTAGACTAAAGGTTGAAATGGAGTTGAAATTGAAATTAAAGATGCTAAGAACGGATAGAGGAGGTGAATTTACATCTAATGAATTCACCAAGTACTGTAAGGAGAATGGTATAGCTAGACAGCTAACAGCACCATACTCACCACAACAAAATGGTGTAGTAGAAAGAAGGAATAGGACAGTTTTATCGACAACTAGGAGTATGATGAAAGCAATGAAGTTACCCTTAACTTTTTGGGCGGAAGCAGTACGACACGCCATTTATATACTCAACAGGGTACCTACAAAGGCCCTGATAGATAAAACACCATATGAAGCACTCTACAACAGAAAACCGAATCTGGAATACCTAAGAATATTCGGATGCACAGCTTATGCTAAAATAACGATACCTCACTTGAAGAAGTTAGATGATAGAAGCATACCGATGGTTTATTTAGGAGTAGAGGAAGGATCGAAAGCATGTAGGCTATATGATCCAGTAAGAAAGAAGAAACATGTTAGTAGGGACGTAAAGTTTATGGAAACGAAACCGTGGAATTGGGATAATAATGAAGATGATACAAGTACACAAGACACCTTTTGGACTAGTTTTGTAGTAGACGAAGTTGACACTGAAACTCCTACACCAATCAACATTGAAAATGTTGATGACACGTATCATGTAGAGGATGCAATACCAGATGCAATACCAGATCCCGCATCACCAGTTACACCACCAACATACACTTACGAACCCAACTCAGAAAGTGAAAGAGACGCTACTATTAGTTCACTTAGAAGCTCGTTAGGAAGCTCAGGAAGATATGATCATACACCGGTTAGAGGTTTAAAGGACTTAAGAGCAATTTATGAAACAGCAAGCATAGTAGAAACACCTAGTTTACTCTTCACAGAAGAAGAACCTCGTAACTACAAGGAAGCATCATCAGACAAGAAATGGATTGAGGCCATGGAATTAGAATTAGATTCGATCAACAAGAATAACACATGGACTCTTACTACATTGCCTGAAGACCAGAAAGCAATCGGACTTAAATGGGTTTACAAAACCAAAAGAGATGCACACGGTAAGATCATTAAGTACAAGGCAAGATTAGTGGCGAAAGGATATGTACAAGAACAAGGAATAGACTTCGATGAAGTATTCGCACCAGTTGCTAGGATAGAAACAGTTCGATTAATATTAGCACTAGCAGCATATAATGGTTGGCCAGTACACCACTTAGATGTAAAATCAGCATTTTTACATGGAGAATTGAAGGAAGAAGTCTATGTCAAACAACCAGAAGGGTTTATTCAGCAAGGAAACACCGATAAAGTCTACAAGCTAACTAAAGCTTTGTACGGCTTAAGACAAGCACCTAGAGCTTGGAACATGAAGCTTGATCAAATATTGAAGTCATTAGATTTCAAGAAATGTAATCTCGAACAAGCCATTTACACGAAGAGAAGCAAGACTTCTACGCTTATTGTTGGAGTATATGTAGACGATTTGATAATCACCGGCACTCCAAAGAAAGAATTAGACTTGTTCAAATCCCAGATGGAAGATAAATTCGAAATGAGCGACTTAGGGTTGCTAGCTTACTACCTTGGGATAGAAGTTACACAGACAGGAGGAGAAATTACAATCAAGCAGACAGGATATATTAACAAGATCTTGAAGGAAACAACTATGACGGACAGTAATGATACAAAGATACCTATGGATCCCGGCACTAAGTTGGTCAAGGCGGAAGATAGTGGAAACCCAGTTGACGCAACTTACTACCGTAGCTTAATTGGAAGTCTTAGGTACTTACTGCACACAAGACCAGATCTTAGTTACTCAGTCGGACTACTCAGCAGATTCATGCAAGACCCGAAGGAAATTCACCTAAAGGCAGTTAAACAAGTAATCCGATATATCAAAGGAACAAAGGAACATGGAATAATATACAAGAAAGAAGGCGGTTGCAAAATTACAGGTTACAGCGACAGTAGTTATGGAATCAACACCGATCAAGGAAAAGGAACTACTGGCATAGTATTTTACTTTGGAGAGTCACCTATTACTTGGTGTACTCAGAAACAACCGACAGTGGCACTATCATCATGTGAATCAGAATTCATGGCAGCTACTGCAGCAGCATGTCAAGCTTTATGGTTAAAACGCTTACTTAGTGAATTGACTGGATCAGAAGAAAAAAGGATAACACTTAGAGTTGACAACATATCAGCTATACAACTCGTGAAGAACCCAGTATTTCATGGAAGAAGCAAGCACATTGACATTCGCTATCATTTCATCAGGGAATGTGTAGAGAATGGTCATATCAAAGTTGAACACGTAAATGGAGAACTACAACGAGCAGATATTTTAACAAAAGCCTTAGCAAGACTCAAGTTTGCAACTATGCGACAAATGCTCGGAGTTCAAGACTTAGGACGAAGCAACATTCAAGATTAAGGAGGAGAATGTGAGCGTGTAATCTTGCATGCTACTTCTCGGATACAAGAAACTCCAAGGACCAAACGTGTTAGTTATAAAGTAAATAACCGAATAGCGGTTAAGTTAGTTAAAGTTAGTTATTTACAGTTTTTAGTTAGAACCGAAAAGGTGTGATGTTTGGCTTGTGACTGTTCGAATGAAGCAGCAACAAACACAACCTTTTATGAACAGATGCGATGGTTCGAAACACAACCATTCGCTTAGTATAAGTACTTGACATTCTGCAACTTTACAATAGTTGGAAAGATTTACAAAGTTATCATTATATTGCAATTTCATTTAACAAATCTCTCTCACCATACACAACTTTGGGACCAACATGCAACTTCAGTTTATACTACAACTAAGAGACTTGGTACTTATTTTATGTTTGTGCACTATGATTGGTCTTGGTTCATGGGAGGTTTTATTCTTTGTGTGGCTCGCCATTTATATGTGTTGTTTGTTTGCATTAGTTAGTTCATGTGCTAACTCTAGTTCAAAAAATAATAAAGTTTATGTGCTACTCTCTAACAGGTGACATGTTGCATTCTTGTTGTTAGTGTATGAATATATATATATATATATATATATATATATATATATATATATATGTGTGTGTGTGTGTGTGTGTGTGTGTGTGTGTGTGTGTGTGTGTGTGTGTGTGTGTGACATGTTGAAACGAACATGTGAAATAATAGTCAGTTTCACATACTTTGGTCGACCATATGAGTTTGTTTCAAATAAATACATTAAAATTTAAATTGAAAAGAATAACAAAGAGAAACACCATATAATGGTCAATATTATTCAACATGCCATACATTGATCATTATTTTTTGAAAAAGCAATTAGTTAGTAAAAAACTCGATAAATTATTACTTTTTATTTATTGTAAGTGGACAGTTTTTTAGATAAACTAAAATAGCAAGATGGATACTTAAAAGTAAAATGAGAGGAGTAATACATTTATTGGTATAATTTGTTTGATTAAAAGCTTTATGATTTTTTTAATATATGTTTTTTTTTGAACGGCATATTATTAGAAAAAAACCAAAGAAGACTAGCAAGGAGCTAGAAAATACATAGGAGATTTTAACCAATCAGTCCAACTACTAATCTTACGACCTCTAAACTTAAGCCATGAGAAAGAATACAAACGAATATTATCGAAGATGTCACATTTCCTCAAAGAATGAGAGCTAAATATGACACAGTTGCGATACCTCCAAATCAACCATAGCGTAGACACAATAATGATAAACATACGATGCTTCTTCTCTTTACAAACGGGCCACGAATTCAACCAATCTTTCCAATGAGAGTTAGAAGTGAACAAAGGCATGGAAGAGTCGCACCATACTCGAACAAGCCTCCAAATACTCAAAGCAACCTCACACTCGAAAAAGATATGTTGACAAGACTCCACGTTGTAATTGCATGAAGGGCATGAAATCGTGTGAATTTCAAACCCTTTAGCAGAAAGATTCAACCTGTGCGAGAGCCTATCCAACCTTAAACACCATAAGAAGATGTTGACTTTACGAGGGAGAACTTTATCCCAAATGGTTTCGAGGTCCAAAGAAGGCAAAAGAAGATTATCAATATGGCGACGAGTATCGCCAACCGAGAAAACACCGTCGTTGGAAAGAGACCAAACACAAGCATCTTCATCCGCATCAATAACAGTGTGACCAATCTCAATCAACAAGTCGTTAAGATAGGCCGAGTTGCGAACCCCTAAGTCTGCCCTAGACCAATTCCAACACCATTGACCGTTGCAAATACGGTCTCTAATCAAGCAATCCTTGTCTTGTTCCAAACGAAAAAGCCTATTATATCGAAGATAAAGAGGGGAGTCACCAAGCCAAGTATCCTTCCAAAAACGAACTAGAGAGCCACAACCCACTTTGAATCGTAAAGAATCCAAAGTGATAAAACCTCTCGAGTGCAAGTAGTTGGAGGATCCAACAATCTTTGCCCATAAACCATTAGATTTGCACCCATGATGATCAAAACCGCCTTCTTGCCCATGAATTGCCTTAATGATTTTAACCCAAAGAACCTTCGGGTTTGAGCACATTCTCCAACGCCATTTTTGGAGTAAGGCAAAGTTAAAAGATTTCAAACTACCAATGTCCAAACCACCTTTATCAAGAGAAGCAAGAGCGTTAGACCACTTGATCCAGGCAATTTTTCTCGAGTCTTGAGAACCTCCCCAGAAAAATGAAGCACGAATACTCTCCAAGATCTTCAAAACTGTATCAGGAGCTTTAAAGATGGAGAGATAATAAATTCCAAGACTTCCAAGGACGGCTTTTGTTAATGTGAGACGACCACCGATGGAAAGAAGATTAGCCTTCCAAGTTGAAAGCTTAGCACGAAACCTGTTAATGATGGAGGTCCAATTTGTTGAAAGATTCATATTAGAACCAAAGGGGAGCCCAAGGTATACGAATGGGAAAAAACCTGCTGCACAACCTGTGATGTTAGCCATAAAATGCACTTCCTCAGAAGAGACTCCAATGCCATAGACATTAGACTTATGGATATTTATTTTGAGGCCCGATGCTAAATGAAAAACATGCAAGACGCGAATAATGTTATCCATATCTTGAGAGCTCCAATCCGTTGTAATCACAACATCGTCTGCGTAGAATAAATGAGATAACGTAACATCAGAATTACCAAGATTAATACCACGGATGAGACCAGAACGAACCGCATCAGATAAGGCTAAATGAAGGCCTTCCATCACAAGAATAAACAAGAAAGGCGAAAGCGGATCGCCTTGCCTTAACCCGCGTTTAGGAGAAAACTGAGAGGTAGGGCTGCCATTGACTAAGATAGAAGTTCTGGATGATTCCAAACATGCTTTAATCCATGACCTCCACTTTAATCCAAAACCAAGAGTGTTTAACATGATAAATGGTGGTATAATTTATATGATAAAAAAAGTACGCATTTAATGACATTACAGATTTATCACACTTAGAATTAAGGGGATTATAGACAAATTACGTTATTGAGGAACAAATTGAGCAATATAACATCTTTTATAGACATTTCAAAAATAAAATGTCATCTTTAGATATAAAAGTGCAAATTTTCATTTTTGTTTTATTTTGTATTTGTTCTTGTAGTTTCACATATATTTTACCATCTAAGACTAGAGTTATTTGTCATCAAACTTGATATATCGTCTCATAACCATTCAGCACACCACTAAATAAGTGTGATGTTGATTACTGAACTAAACACATAAAAATAGTTTCACTTTATAAAAACATAATTCATAATATATCTTACAAGAAAGTTGCAAACCGTTCGCTAGTCTGCACCACATGGTTGTGGTCCTCATCGTTGGTTTACCTACCACCATTTTACACGTAGACTAATAACTTTGCTATAGCTTAAAATAAGAGAAAATTTCAAAAATAAACCTAAAATTGAATTTGTGTCCATAATGTAGTCAAAAATATTGCAAATTATAATTTTGGTCATGTGCGACCGTGCTACTGCGCGATCTCATTCAAAATTTAACACTTGTCACATTTTGAACGGGTCGCACAGTCGCACAGCCGCCGGTCGAGCAAGGCAAATGTGTGACCCCATTCAAAATGTGACAAGTGTCAAATTTTGAATGGGGTCGCGCAGTGGCACTGTTACACATAGCTAAAATGAGAATTTTTGATATTTTTGACTCCGTTGTGAACCTAAATTCAATTTTAGGTGTATTCGTGGAATTTTCTCTTAAAATAATTCCTGGCAATTTACATTTATAGTCTTTGTATTAATTGGAACCCCACTTAACGGCCATATTCATCTAGAAAACCATATTTTTCCCCTAGAAGAAATTGCATTGCATGCGTCTTGACATATTTATCATAATTCTTAGACCAAAATGCATGGCAAACCGAGTTGTGAGATTTTGTCAAAGAGAATTGATATTTCTATTTATATCCAAACTTTATTCATAGCTATTTGTTTGTAACTTAGTACTGAGTGAACCGTTGCATCTTGATTATACATTATATCTTCATTGCTATTTGTTTCTAGCTCGTTGCTCGTTGATAACCATTTTAGGCAGACATGGCGCTGATAGATAATGCTACTATAAACGTTTTTCCTAATTGTATTTGCAAGTGTTTTTGTAATCCTTGTCCAGTAAAAGCTGAATCCCCTGAATCATCATGCTGGCAGCGTAAAAAAAAACAAAGGTTTGCATGCATGCATGTCTTGTTCTTTAATACGAGGTTTAATTTATGTTTTGTTCTCCTTGTATATGTCCATATCTAATAAATTGGTTATCTTGCATGAACAGTTGCAAGGATAGCGGAAGGAGTTCTGCTAAGGACAGTGGGTCGTCATGCTGGTCGAGTAAAAAACAAAGGTTTGCAATCATGTCTTATTCTTTAATACGAGGTTTCTGTTTTGTTCTCCTTGTATATGTCGATATCTAATAAATTGGTTATCCTGCATGATCAGTGGCAAGCATAGCGGAAGGAATTCTGCTAAGGAGAGTGGTTCGTCATGCTGGTCGAGTAAAGAAAAAAGGTTAGCAATAGCATGCATGCATATCTTATTCTTTAATACGAGGTTTATGTTTTGTTCTCCTTGTATATGTCGATATCTAATAAATTGGTTATCTTGCATGATCAGTGGCAAGCATAGCGGAAGGAATTCTGAGGACAGTGGGTCGTCATGCTGGCCGAGTAAAGAAAAAAGGTTAGCGTATACTTTACTTTAAATATAGTGCTGTCTTCTTGTATTATTTTTGCTATGGCGTTAACTCAAAATTAATATGCATTTGTGGTGATCACTCAAGGCAAAAGAAACAACGCCAGGGTCAGTGGTTATGCTGGAGGCCGGGCACCAAGAAATGAGAGAGGCTTTATTTTCTATGGATGATTCGGGAAAATAGCTAACCTCAAGTACTTGTGACTATCGGAAGATTTATGCAGACATCTCACTTTGGCTTGTTATTTGAATTTGTTCAACAAACTAAATAGTAATTCTTGTATGATGTTATGTGAGAAGCTCCGCAACCAAATGGTTGCGGGTTCAAGTACTACTTAGGACATGTGAAATAGATTGGTGGTGTAAATGTTGTGAGATTATTTAAAATTGTCTTTCTAAACAAAAAAAAAAAAAAAAAAAAAAAAAAAAAAAAAAAAAAAAAAATCTTGTATGATGTACATGTGTTCATATTAAGTTTATTTTTTCAATACCATCTCTTATTATTTGGTTGGTTGAGTTCTTAAGTATTTGAAAGGTTTCGAGTTGATGTGATACTTTTACCCTCTTAGGAGTATGCCAATTCCATGAGTGAAATATTTGAACTCATATAAAAAATACAATTACTGAAAATCGTTACATGGAAAATATATAAATACAGTAGCAGAAATTTCCCAAATTGCCACAAAGATACGAGTTCTTCAAAATATATCACCTCAATCTTACTTGTTGGCCAGTGCTGTATGCCATGATCAAAACGCCGTTTCAGGTACTTCATCAGTGGATTCGAACCCGACCCAGTTAATCAAAGAGAACAAGAACTCCCTGAAGCTCACCTTACCATCCTTGTTCCAATCCATTTCCTCTACATTTTCCAAAAAGAAAAATGTAAATTTTTTGTTATCGTAATCCACAAAAGTACTTAGTAGTTAAATCGAGTAAATTACTGAATCGGGTCTTGGTGACATGTGTAGGTGATTTCTCCATTGGGAAGTCTTCATCCATTGCCTTCATCATGTCCTTCTTGTTCAGTTTTCCATCACCGTTTTTATCAAGAAACAAGAAAGCTTCGATGATGGTATCAAATGTTGCTTTGAGCTCGGGTGACCCCACTGTTGATGTCTGAAACAATATTCTCTTTTAGTCTGATTTTATTGACAATTATATCAAAACGGGTAATATTTGGACGGGTTGGGTTGACCCAAAACACTATGTTGTCGAAAACTTAATTTTTTATAAATACACTATCTAGTCCTAATATGCATATAAAAAGAAGTTGAACTTACGACACATTTGACCCATTTATAGATAACACATGACAAAAATCGACCCACTCATAAGTCAGTGGGTTGAAATTGTCACCTTTAGTTATCAAGACACCAAATATTACTATAAACGAGAAGATGGTCATTTACCACATGAGATGATGAGGAAGGACCGTCTAAGAGATAAATGAGACACAGAAGAACAATAAATTCGTTAAATTGTATCCCATTGCTCCCATCCACATCACACGACTCAAAAAGATCTCTAATCTCCTGCTCGGTACAATGAAATTCCAGCTTCTGTAAGCATCTCTTTAGCTCCTCGTTATCAATGGTCCCATTTGAATCTTCATCTGCAGAAAAGCAAGCAGCTTTAAACCACACGGAAGAAGGCAAGAATAAAGATAAAAATATTAATCTGTTTAAACTAGTTAGACTTACCGTATAGTTCAAAAACACCTTGAATCTCCTTTAATCCTTCTTTGAAGCGTGGGAACCTTAAGATAATGCTATCAATAGATCTGAAACTGGTTTGACCATGTATGCTGTTCTGTTTGACCTCCATCATTTTTCTTTCGAGCTTATTGTCTAATCTCTCGTATCGGTTTTGTGAATTGCAACAACATAACATAACTCCAACTTTGTTGGATAAAGACTTGAAAGAAGGGCTTGTGTGAGATGTACCTTCAAGAAACCGATTCATAAACCACCATGCATCATACAAGATCATATAAATATGCAAAATCTCGTATACAATGCCCTTTAACTTTAGCACTAGAGTAACATATCCATTTCGGATTTTATTTGAATAAAAGCTAACAAAGTAGCATGTTTAAGAAAAGATTTTTGAACCCAAATCCGCTAGAACAACAGTTACAGCCTACAGTTATGAAAAATATGAGAATAAACAAGAAAGTTATAAAACTGAATAGATAAGTTTCTCAGGGGGTGTTTGGATTAGCTTATTTTTGGGGCTTATGGGCTTATTTGAATTTGGAAAAGCTCTTAAGCACGTTATTTTCGGGCTTATGAGATTATAGTTGAGCTTATGGACATAAATAAGTTCATAAGGTTAAGGTGATAAGCTGATAACCCGAAAAAATGAGCTTATGAGCTTTTTCATATTCAAATAAGCTCATAAATCCAACAAAAAAAAAAAAAAAAAAAAGAAGCTAATCCAAACATCCCCTCAGGCTTTCATTACAACTTAAATAGGATATGATATATGATATATGAGATTGAGAGCTTTAAGCCTAATCAAGAATAATAAAGAATAACTGAATAAATTTTTGGAAATAATAAGAATCTTACCCATTGAAGGTTTTATGATTTCAAGATGAGATAAGAATTGATAAATTTTAGTATTATGGTAAGAAATGCAAACTTAAATAGAAAAGATTAATGGAATTTGGTTTTTAAAAAGTGAAATGACAATGGTAGTACTTGATTTCTTGTGGCTTTAGGATTTAAAAATTGTTCCACTTATGCTCATAATCTTGAAGGTGGATGGGTCAATGATGGGCAGATGTAACAAAGGCCCCCCACCAATAACATTTCCATCATTTAACCACAACAACAATGATACCGAATCCCGCGTGAGCAAGGTATAGGTGAGGTATAATGTAGACAGATCAAATACCCTTACCCTTGACTGCTTTCTGGAAGACCTCCGGATTTCCATCATTTAACCAAAGAAAATAATCTTTAGAAGTAAAATTTTATGTACCCATACACCTGTAAGAGCAAGTGAAATAGACTACGAAAAGTAAAACATCTTGAATTGATTAAAGATAGTATTTGCAAGGTTACAGATGGTTAAGAACTATCGATTCAATAGAACAAAACCAGACCCGCAAAACGAATTCAAAGAAGAATACATTTCTGAGATAGAAAGATGCATCAAACTATCCGGACATCATCCATTCTGCTTGCGGCAATGATTCTCCGCCGTTGCTGAACATAGCTCGGTGTCTTTTCTTCATGCCCATGGGTGAAACAGGGTTGCTGTTTGATGTCAAGCAGCTGTCAATGCTAGGTGCGATTCCGTTTTCAAGATAAGCTGTGACGTCAGGAAGTGACGGGATTGGGATAGCAGATGGCGGACAGTCATTTGCTACCTTGATTGCAAGTTCCGAGAGCTCCTCTCTAGCTGCATCTAGACCAGCGGTTGCAACTGCTTGATCGTTTAGAGCTTTGCATGCTTTTTCCAAGATTGATTGAAGGTACTTTCCTTGTGCTTCTATTCGAAGCTGGAGCCGACGTTGAACCTGAAAATAGTTGTTATGTTTAAAGACAGAATTTGGATCAAACATTTGAAACTATACAGCAAAAAAAAAAAAAAAAAAAAAAAAATGGTATTCTTTTGCTAAAAGTTTTCAAATGGAGTAGAAAAATCTCAAGTTAGGATAGAGGGAAAAAAAAGAATGTAATGATTATTTTGTTTTCGAGATTGAAAAAAGGAAAATAAGAAAGTGCTGTGTTTTATTTATTGTACGTGTCACTGATATGTACAGTGAAAAAAGGGAGCTATCATATTTACAAATACAACCCTCCTGTGAAAGGGTAATTGTGTCATTTAGCATACCAGTCAATAAACTACAAAAATGTTGATCTGAAAAAAGAGGTATAGGAGTCAAAACAGATAATTTTGTACTGATCGAGTTGACCCGAAACATTCTCTATCAATTTATATAAGCAATTTGTGCGTTAAATATTATTACAAAAATTATATTCTACAAAAAGAATATAGTTTTTTTTAATAAAGCGATTTAGACCTATTCATTAGTTCTCTGAATTTAAATATAGAATTTCGGCCACTTTCAACCTGCCTGACCCGTTCAGCCCAGTTAGACCCATTCATAAGTAAACAGGTCATAGTCACCACCTTATTAAAAATTATGAAAATAAATAAATAAATAATTAACTGCAAGAAACATGCAATGTCAATGAAGTAACCTCTAGCTGCTCATGCAATCTTCGTTGGACTTCCATCTGCACTCTCAAAGCTTCTGTAACCTGGAAGCCACTGTTGGAAGAAGCAATCAACAGGGTAGCAAAGCAATAATACAATCACATATGTATATGTCAATTGTAAATTACTTCAAAGAGAACATACTCGTTTGAATCTTGTGGCATCATTCTTGTTGATGATGTTGTGGATGAACCCGTGTCCTGGCTCTCAGCAATGCAAGATGCTACAAGTCCAACAATTAATTAGTAGTGATTGAAGATCGTAACTGAATGAGCTAATATCGGTAAAGTAAAACTACTAAATAAGCTTTTTTCGAGCAATGGTTCAAGTCCCTTAACTTTATATTTGGGGTATGCAATTCGTGAACCTTTTTTTCTACTCACAGAAAATATATGAAAAAAGTTAAAGGGTTATACCGACAATAAGTTGAAAGTTTTGCAATTTAACCATATTATCCGTGGCTAAAAATACTAACTTTATACATCTTCAAAGATAGTAGTAACTTTTTTGCTGCTATTTGGTAATCACGTTTTACACTATAATTGCCAAACTAGCCAGTTTCAAAAACTTTACTAGGAAAAAAAAGCGTAGTTATCTGCTTCTGGTTCTCTAAGTTACAATAATCGCATCCGGACCCCCCCCCCCCCCCCCCAAACTCACCACCTCCTCTGTTATTGTTTGAATCAAAAACTACTTTTGGTTTTATAAATTCATTATGATTTTCACGTCACACGAATCTCATTGAAAAAGGTTACTATTTATTCGAAAAAACCAAACTTGGTGTGTGGGAGAGCTAATAAATGCTAAACATCAGAATTGGTGAGGTCATTACCATCTTTGGAATTTTCCGTGAACTCTTTGCAAGATTGTTTTCCTAGCCGATATTTCTACAAGAATATACACAACATGAGAAAAAAAATCGAGAGATATTCATGAAAACAGACTTTAATGCATGTACCTACGGATGTTTGGATGTGCCTTTTAAAAGTAATGATTTGAAAAGTGAGAACTGCACACCACATTTATTATAGTTACAGATTTTGTGGTTCTGATAATGTATCCACATGACCACTTTCAAGTGCACGCCCAAACATGTCTACGGTGATTGGAAGATGGTGAAATTAACTAACCTGAAGATGTGACTTCAAATGATAAAGGGTAAGGCCTTTTACGCCCATAGTCATAATTGTCTTAGGAGTTGCTTCTGCAAAAGTGTAAGATATATGATATTTTGAATTATTGATTGCGTTGACTACGTAAAATTTACATGTGTATCTGATATACTACAAAAGCTACAAAAATTCTTTATACTGCCATACCCAATAGAGAACAAATTATTAACGCAAGATACTAGAGAATTCCTGTTGATAATTTCCTTAGGGCCAAGTTCTATCAATATATGTAACATAACGGCATCATTAAAAGAAAAGTTGAAATTCTTTCATGTAATCAAATCTAAGCAAGTATGGCCAGTTACTATAAAACCGCGGGGTACTCCTTCAGCATCTACCATACCAAACATGTACCTAGCAATCAGGGAAAAGGATCAAGTGATCAACTAAAGAATGAAACAGTCAGAACTTACGATTTAACTATATTCATCCCTAACCTGTTTACCACATTTTGAGCACTGATTGTTTTAAAATGCAGACACGGGAACTTTCATAATAGAAAAAAGCATGTTTCTTTTACAGTAATGCTGCTTGAAAATGTTACATAAACACATCGGAAAATCTTATTCTGTTTATGTTTTTGGTGGAAGATCAATAAAAGTTTTGATAATTTTTAATAGAAACATGTTTTCAATTTCTTCTGGAAGAACTTGTTTCTTCATTTCTACACTCTGTTTAAGATGTGATAAAGAGTAAAGGATGAAATTTAGTTAGTCTTTTCTCAGTTTCTTGGTTTCATTATTTAGCTTTATCACACACTAAACTTAGGGGGCGTTTGATATGTATATGGGAATGACTATGGATATGGGTATGGAATGGGTTTGTAAACCCACCATCAGAGATGGGTATAGGAAATGCCCATTTTCTTGGGTTTCATACCCATTTTCAAAAACCAAACAACTATGTTGGGAATGAAAGCATTCCTTCATTCTCATACCTTCAAACCAAACGGCCCCTACTGATGTCTATGTACACATAATAGCTAAACACACATATAAGATTACCTTAGTTAACAGAGTGATGCACAAGTAGCTTCCTTGAACATGAACATAGCACATGCTCTTACCGGAAATAGCTTCATTCCTTGAACGATAGGCTAAAAAAGCTGACTCCACAAGAGCTTAGTGATTCTGAAAAACGTAACTTCTATATATTTTTTAGCAGCACATTGCCATACAACCTTATTCAACAATCATTCATCTGATAAATATAAGAGACTGTTTCCATTTCACCAGCATTCCTTAAATACTCGACTACACTCTTTACATATGGAGCTTTTAGCCGGATACTTTTCTGAGCCATTAACTTAGCAAGCTTTGAAGCTTCCAACAAATGGCTTTTGGTACAAAGACCATCCAACATAATAGGAAAAATATCTGAATCAATAGTAGTTGCAAACTCCAACTTATCAATTTCATTATACAGCAGAAAAGCATCTAGTACTCGTTTTTCCTTCAAACACAACCTTTTTAACAACTCGCTACACGCCACCCCATCTGGCTTCAAACCACCAACCAACATCCTCCTAAACACTTTCTCAGCCTCTTCAAATTTTCCAACTCTCAGTAAAGTCACCACAAGAGAGCTATAACACTCACTTTTAGAAACACTCCATGTACCAACGCATCTATCAATCAACTTATAAGCTTCATCCACTTTATCTTCCCTATAAAGGCCATTCACAAAGGTACTAACTGTAACCCTATTTGGTGCACAACCACACGCTTCCATCCTATCCATAATGGTCAACGCCTCCATTGACCTACCACTTTCACAAAAACTATGAATTAGAGACGTATACGTAACAACAGTTGGAGCACAAACTCCACCTTCGTTTTCCATTTCCTCTAATAATTCCAAACCTTTTTCCAACTTCCCATCCCTACAAATACCATCAAGAAGAGCCGTATACGCAACAGCATTTAGCGAACACCCTTTTCTATTGATAACCTTAAACAACTTACTCGCATCTTCAATCCTACCCAAATCACAAAAACCTTTAACCAAAGCAACAAATGTCACCATATCCGGATAAACACCTTCCAACCCCATCTCCTCCATCAACCTTAACCCCTCATCCACCCGACCCTTTTCGCAAAACATCCTAATAACACTATTAAAAACAATCGTATCCGGCCTACAACCAAACTCTCACCCATCTTCCTCAACACCCATAAACCCTCATCAACAAGCTTACCCTCTCTACATAACCCCAAAACAACCTTAAAACTCTTAACGCCAACAACACATTTCTCAACCTTATACGCCTCGATAACATCCTTAATCAAGTTAGGATTTTTATTAATCTTAAACATCTTACAAGCAACATTATACATGTAAGTACTATGCCTATAATCTTTTTGAATCCCAGCCCATATAAAGAACCTTAAACCCATAAAAACAGAATCTTGGTTTCTTGAAAAATGACATCTTTTTATAATTTCTTGTACGGATGATGAATCTAAGCTTGACCCAACATTTGTTAAGATTTGTTCTATGTTTTTTGGGTTGCTTTTTTGTAAGTGAGTCCAGTATTTTTCAACTAGGGGTGTTTGGGTTAGTGTTGTATATAGGTGTTTGGATATGAGTGTAGATGTTATTAATCGAGAGATAAAATTAAATGACATTGAGTTTGGGGTTTTGATTTACCTTTGTATGATGGTGGGTGGTGGTGGTCAACGACGGTGTACCGGCGGCCGGAGATTAGGTCCGGCGAGAATAAGGAGGATGATGGGTTTTCCGTATGTGTTGTGTTTTGAATATAGAGTAAATTACACCGTTGGTCCCTAAACTTATGCCGGATTTCATACGACATCCAAAAACGCTAATCGTTGCTTTTTTTATCCACGATCGAGATAATATTACGCCGTGAGTCCAAAAATCTAACGCTCTTTAGTTTTGCCAGCTATCTCTGTCCTCACGTGCGGGTCACATGAGGGCAGTTTGGTCAGATCACTTTTTGGTACTTATTTGACACACCACCTCTTTTTGTTAGCTTAATGTTCACTATCTCCTTGTCCACACATGTACATGCTTTTACATATTCGATACATCTTGTACACATCTTGATTGCATGCAAGCATATTCCACAATCTTTTATTTTCTCTCAAATATTTCCATCACTCCCTCTCTCTACTCCTACTCAACTTTACTTATTTTTGCCCCAAAAGCTTAAGAAAAAAAATGATACAGTGTTGGTGTAGACAAACTGTTGTAATTCGCACATCATGGACCAATCGAAATCCAGGACATAGGTTCTATGGTTGTTGCTACTTTATTGACTGGTACGATCCGCCAATGTGTGCAAGATCACTTACAATCATCCCCGGTCTATTAAGGTCAAGGAATGTCATCCAAGCTACACTACAAGACGTGAAGCTGCTAAAATGAAGAAATACTTTATACTAAGCTCTTTTTTTTTCTTTTTATTTTTTTCTTTTTACCTTTCAAGTGAAGCAGTATAAGTTAGCAGTGGGGAAGGCATTAGGTGATGGGTTATTATTATTATTATTATTATTATTATTATTATTATTATTATTATTTTATTTATTTATTTATTTATTTATTTATTTATTTATTTATTTTTATTTTTTTGTTAATCTGATGTATTTGGATCATCAGTGTAACTGTTTGCTGGTAATGAAATATTAGTTCAATGGTATATATTTAGCACGTTGACTTTACTTTGGTTAAAGTGACTGTGGGTATACGTTTCTAGAATTTCAAATTCTATGTGTCCAAAAGATTTATGGCATTGGGTTTCTAATGACCAGTAACTTAATCGGTTAGTAACAAAACATGTGTTTGTATACGTGTTCTTCTCTGCCTGTTTCATAAGAAAACAATGCGCTTCTTACAACACACACCCATCTCTATGGGTTTTCCGGTGCAATAGATCATTACAACTAAAAAAAAAACCACATGAGCTGTATACGGAATCCGTGAGTTTACTAGATTTCGACTGAATCTAATTATAGCTTTCTTGAGTTTCTAAGAACTATTCAAGATCTTCATATATTAAGGTGATTGATTTATACATAACATTTATTTGTTTATTGTTTTATATTAGGTTTATTATGCTTTGTGATTGCATATATATGGTTTAATTTTGTGGGTTGTGTTTAACTTTACAAGAATTTCTTTATTTTTATTATACTAAATGTTTTTCCCAGGGTCTGTGCTTAATGTTGTGGGTTTTTGAAATTAGGGGTTTTTGCATGTGCTTTGAGCTCTTTGGTGGTGAGAAAATGGTTAGTTGGTTTTACATTTTTACAAATGAGGTTCAAGAAACAGTAAAACTACTTATTTGTTTTCGAAGTTAGTAGATAGGCGCAGTTTTTACGGGTGTGGAGAAAGAAAGATGGGGATAAAGATGAAGATGCGAAGAACGATGAGATTGATTTTAAGAGGTTAATGGTCAGGTTTATAAATGCTTTTTTTTTTTTTGGTTATTTTTTTAGTGAGATTATGAGAATGAGAGACGGGGATGAGGATGAAGCTGGAAATGTTTTTTTATATTAAGTTTTGGGTCATGGGTTTCGGTTTTTGGGTCATGGGTACCCAATGTGATGTCATGCATGATGTAATGGACAATTTTACTTAAATATATATTTAAAACAAATGTATAACTAATTAGAAGATAATGTCTAGTTTAGTAAAAATAATTATGATGATTAAAAAAATGTGATCTTAGATTTATACTTGAGATAATTTTACGATTGTTATCGACAAAACATATAGAGATCGAGATATATAAATAAATGTTTTTGCGGCTTATATTTAATAACATCTCCAACTGGTCAAATGGACGCATTTCATTTGAGGTCGTACGGGTGGGCAAGGCACCTATTTGGGGTGAATATATGTAAACTAACTGTCAAGGCTTCGGTGTCATGAGCTTAGTGCAACAGTAACTCTTTTCATGAACATATTTGGAATATAATTGTTGTAGAAATCTTGTAGTCCACACTGCTTTTATATACTTAAACCTATGAACTCACCAACATTGTTGTTGACCTTTTAGCAAGTAATTCTCAGGTTTACGATAGTTGATTGGCATACCATGGAGCATGAGCATCCAAGTCGCATCTTTTGAAGACATACGCATTTAATTATCGTTCGATAACTTTTTTAAAAACCTATTTACTCATTATTGTAGATCTTCGATTGTAATGGTTCTAACCCTTGTTTAAACTTGATGAGGTGAAAAGTGTACCGCTTTTAAGGGGTCATTTAAGCCCGAATTCGAGATTATTTGATCAAGTATTGCCCTAAATTGTTCATTTTATCATTTTAGGTACTTTTGGAGAGAAATCTGGAAAAGTAAGCATTTTGGACGTTTTTGGAGCATAAAAGTGAAGAAAACGGCTAAGTCTCAAAATTCATTGCTGGAACAGTACATGACGGCGTCAAGGTTCTACAAGTGACGGCGTCAAGAGTGGCAAAAGAGGTGGAAGTGGAAAATACACGTGACGATCCATAATGTTTTTAGGCATATTGGCCTGACGGCGTCACCTAGGCCGTCAGGGTCCAATTACACGTGATGGCCCAGAGCTCTTTCCTACATGACGGCGTCACATTTGGATCTAGGCAATATGAATTTTATCATGGCGACGAGTTGATGGTGTCACAAGCTATAACGTGACGCCGTCAAGGTGTAAAATCTATATATAGTTTTCTAATTTTCATTCATTAGTGTGCAACTTTGAGGGAATAAAACCCTAGACGAATTTTCCAGCTATTTTTCAAGGGTTTCAACCCCTTGATTCTTTCATGTTCAATTGAAGATAAGTACTTACTCAAATCATTCAATATGTCTATGTGTTGTGTGATTATATCTTACGTTTGTCTTCTCTTTAACATGCTAGGCTAGGTTTTTATTGTGTTTGCTTAGATGTAGTGAAACCTAGATGTTGATTATGGGTTGATTGTTTGTTTATAATTGTTACGGATGATTGTATTCGATGTTAGGCTTAAGAAAACTGGCAGACTTCCATTGGTAACTTGCTTGAACGTCTTAAGAAACATGATCGGAGGTGTACTACGATTTTTGGTTGTATTTAATGCGTAAGAGAATTCTAATGATCCCATGTTAGGAGCTTCTAACGGCTCGACATAGGAGTGAAGTAGGATCTTATAGAGTTAGGGAATATTGTACACGGCCCTACGACTAGTATTAAGGAATATAACCCGTCATCCTTGCAATTGTAACAAGCTAATAAACCTGTAAAAGATATTTAGGGAGTAATGAAATCTAAGTAAACACAACTTTTCTCATTATTGTTTCCACCACATTAGTATAATAGTTTTATTTTCATTTCTTTTATTTTATTTTGATTGCATCTTTAGTTTATTGGGTTAGTTGGCTAGCAACTAATTCCGCCCACTCCTTCAAAACCCGAGATTTTACTTGCTTTCCATAAAATATAAAAATACAAAAAGAATCATCCCTCACCTCTAGACCTAGTTTAGTAGGCTTTCTAATCCTAGCGACACTATTCCTGAGTTGAACGATCAATCCCCCGGTACTTGTCATTATACTATACTACAATGATCAGGTACACTGCCTGGAGGGGGTTGTAAGCTTCTCAAGATCCCTTGAGAGGTAAAACCTGTTGCGAGGGCGCAATTCCCATGTATCAAGTTTTTGGCGCCGCAGCCCGGGGAATAGTTATTGTCTAGGTTAGAATTTTTTTTATTAGGTCTACTTGCTAGATTCATTTCTAGTAAGATTTTTATTTTATTTTTTAGGTTTCTTTAGTCTATCTTTTTCTTTGTGTCTTTGTTCGTAAAAAACCTTTCCATTGACTCTTCCGTTCACCATTATGGAGAACGCGAATCCACCATACTACCAACCACAAAATTCACCCACTCCAATTGACATCTTGATGTTTAAACAACATGAAGATGAACTTATCTATGATGCATGGACTCATTTTACATATTTACTCCGAAAAGTCCCTCATCATAATTTCGATATGTGGTCCCAAATTGAAATATTTTACCAGCGTGTCGACCACTATACCAAAATGGACATTGACCATGCCACAGATGGGGACCTTTGGGGATTAAGTGCAGATAAAGCACAGGAAACCATAGAGAAGTGTCTCATACTTGCCAAAAAAAATGGACAACCCAACAAATGTTGTTACGGATCAATTGATAACAAGTTTGAGGGAACAAGCAAGAAGTTTGTTTAGGGATAATAAACCTATAGATGAGATACCTAGGTGCACGGAGTGGTTTGATTTCACCATAATACAAGATGAGCACATTGGTAACCTTGATGTGATGGAGGATTTAGCCGAACATGATCACATTGATAAAAAAGACCTAGGTTTTATGATCAATGATGATGAATCTTAAGAAACACATGATGAATCTTTTGGGCAATTTGAATATAGCAGTCAGAATATTGAGGATGATCCTTATGATTCGGATATAGAAGTTGAGATGCCTAGAGAAGCACTTGAGATACTTGGGAAAATGTTAGGGTTGGATTATAATGAAACACATGTGTGAGGATATAGGTGATCTTGACACAAGGAATGATGAAGTAAATAACATAAGCTCGCTAAGTACCCCACAAGTCCTACAATCATTTGAGGCACACACACCGCCCGTGACTTACCCGGAAGAAGTAGAAGAGAATATAGGAACCCCAATTAAGGTAGAACCCTTAAACCAAGCACAACTAGAGAATATAGGTTTTAACACTTATAGTGATGACCTTTCTTTTAGTTCTAAGAAAGTTCCTAGTTTTGATGAACCGGAGCCTCAACCAAAACCATTACCTAATCTTCCATCGTTAGATGTGAATTTAGGAATTGAAATAGGTTCCGATCCACCCATCAAACCATATAGTCCTGGTAGTTTTAGGATAAAGGTAGTGGACTCTAAGCCTTGTAGAGAGGAAGCCAATATAGGAGTGGAAAATGACCTTACATGCTTACATCACCCATTTATGATTAATCACAAGAAACATTATGGGTTTAAACAGGGTTTATTAGGTCAAGATGGATCCCCAACTAGTAGTCTCTTGAAGTTGATAGAAAATGATCCCTTTCTAGGAGAAAATCTTAATCCACCCATTAACCCGATTGAATTTGGTAAGGTTATGATGATAGGAGCACACCCCTTTGAGCATATAATTCATCCACCACACTTTTCTCACGAGGCATATTTCCACCCTAAGGGTGTGTATCATTACTTCCACCCGCACTTAATCCTAAGTGTAGGGAAAACTTCCCCTATTTCCGTTAAATAAGGGTAGAGTCAGGCTCGTGACTCGAACAAAAACAAGCGCTTCTTGGGAGGCAACCCAAGCCCGTTTTATTTGTTTTATTTGTTTGATTTTATGTGTTTCCATATGCGTGTTTTATTTTTATTGTTTGTGGATCATGGTTAAAAGTTAATTGTGAAAATGCTTTATTTTGTTTTTAACTTCGTCTTAATTACATATAAAGGTATTTTGCAAAAGCTAAGTGTAAGGGGAGACCCAAATTTGTTTCTAAGAACAAAAATGATCTTGATTCGTCACAATATTAAATGAACATGTATATTAGTAATTGTTAGAGTCAAATGCTTGTATCGAGTCATAATGATGTTTTGAAGGATTTTCCAGGAAATATGACATAAGTTTTTCCAGAAATTTTCCGGAAACTTAACATAAAGATTTCTGCAGGTCATTTTTTACGGCGTCAGAGTTTAACACCTGACGACGTCACGTGTAAAATTCTGGAAATTTTGCGAGTTTTGTTTTTCTAACGGAGTCTTAAAAGTTTTTATTGATTCTTTAGTTTTATAAACTCCAGGAAATCTGCAAACATTCATTCCACAAGCATTATATCTTAAATCGCTTTCTAAGATTTGTTAGTATATATAGATTGCCGCTGATTTTACGCGAGGTTGCCTTGATTGTTTTCTCAGGTTTAACAGGTTATATATGACAAGAAGATGATTTATATTTCTGGAAGGGAAGCTTTGAATGTTCATTTTCTTGGAGGAAGATCTAACCTTGTTAACACACTATCCACACCGAACGAATCAGGGGAGTATTTGTTTTCATTCTTTTACCTGTTTTACTTTTACATTCTTTAATTGAACATTGGGGATAATGTTCATCCTAAGTGTAAGGGGAGGGTAAATGATGATACCTTATAGGATACAATTGCACTTGAGTTTGTTTGTTCAATGGTAGGTGTGTAATAAAACTAAGAGAAATACTTGTTAGTGTAATTTTAGCGCCAAATTTAAAATTTTTTACAATATTTAGGAGTTAAACTTTAACCTTAACAAGCGTCTCATGGATAGGAGTTGTATGACTAGCACAAAAAACCGTACCACTTAAAAATTTTATCAAAAAAGGTAGTGACCATCCGAGTATTAGATTAATTGGCTAACGCGCCAGCGCTAATGTATGACTTGGTGACCATCCGTTATGCAAGTAACGCGCCAGCGATCCAAGAAGTGCATTAGTTAGCATCCGTTAGTTGAGGCGTCAAAGACTCGTACCGTCCTTCTACTAAGTGAGGTTCGCCCCTAGACTTGTTAGGAGAAGCCTTAGAGCTCATGAGTGTACCGGTAGCATTTAGATTCTAGAACTTGCGTTAGTGATGCATCCCGAAACCGCTAGTGAGACTACATTTGTGTAGTATGATTTACTACACGATAAGAGGCATTAGGATCACCCTTGTGTTTAAACCCGTGTCATAATTACTTGACCATTTAAGTCATCTTACTTGACTAGTAAAGTCAATTAGTTTTCCCACACCTTAGCGTTGTACTCATTTTTAGTACACGAAACCCCTAATACACCCCTCCGAGCCTATCTTTTCATTTCTAACTTTAAGCATCTTACTTAAAGGAAGAATTTGTTACAACCCACCCAAATGTGCAACCAAATCGCCTTAGCCTTCCGTGTATGCACTCATCTTTAGTGCATTATTGTTACATGTTTAAACCCTTAGTTAATTATCTAATTGATTACATGGTTGCTAAGTCAAGTCATATCTTGTACATATTCTTTTAAGACGATTGGGACTCATGGGTAAAGTACTAGTAATATGGAGTAATGGGGAAGACATCAATTTATTACCCCCATATGTGCATTAATCTTAAAAAGTACTCCAAGTGTTTTGATTATCTTGATTCGAGTCATTAGATTAGTTTATTAAAGTATGTAAAAATTCAAGTGTATGGGGAATGTACATTCTCTATGATGTATTATTTTGGATGGTAGGGGTAAAAGTGTATGCAAAAAAATAAAAAATAAAAAAAAAAATAAGAAAAAGAAAAAATATATATAAAGAAAAAAAAGAAAAGAAAAAAAAACATACGGACTACCATCCCGTTTCATTCTATGTTTGTTTTATGTTTTTGTTATTTTTGATTTATTAGCTTAAGTAGAGTCGAGTCTTGACTTAGCAACGCCAGTTTGTACATGTAATTAACCAAGATGATTAACTCGTCACCAGTAAAAATTGCCTTTATCCAACAAAACCGTGTTTTTCATATCCCTACACCTAACGTTATAACCCTTTAAAAGACCTCTTTAATAGTTTATCCTAGGTGCTTACGCCAAGTGGTGGAGGTTTGATCCTTTCCCAAACATATGGTAATCTATTTGCTATGACAGATAGTGAGAGATGTTTTCCATTTCCAAATTGTGATATATATACTTTATTACACCCGAGAGATATGAGTATCTAAACACTATTTGTGAGGTGCTAGTGTATAACCTCCGTGCTTGTTTTTGGTTTTTAGTGGAACGATTATTTGTTGTAATTACTTTTATATTAGTGTTAAATGACCCATAACTTGTATTTTGATTAGAATAAAAGCGCAATTGCTTGAGGACAAGCAAATCTCAAGTGTAAGGGTATTTGATGTGGCGAAAAGTGTACCGCTTTTAAGGGGTCATTTAAGCCCGAATTCGAGATTATTTGATCAAATATTGCCCTAAATCGTTCCTTTTGTCATTTTAGGTACTTTTGGAGAGAAATCTGGAAAAGGAAGTATTTTGGACGTTTTTGGAGCATAAAAGTGAAGAAAACGGCTAAGTCTCAAAATTCATTGCTGGAGCAGTACTTGATGGCGTCAAGGTTCTACAAGTGATGACGTCAAGAGTGGCAAAAGAGGAGAAAGTGGAAAATACACGTGACAATCCATAATGTTTTTAGGCATATTGGCCTGACGACGTCACCTAGACCGTCAGGGTCCAATTACACGTGATGGCCCAGAGCTCTTTCCTAAATGACGGCGTCACAATTGGATCTAGACAATACGAATTTCATCATGGCGGCGAGTTGACGGTGTCACAAGCTATAACGTGACTCCGTCAAGGTGTAAAATCTACATATAGTTTTCTAATTTTCATTCATTAGTATGCAACTTTGAGGGAATAAAACCCTAGAAGAATTTTCCTGCTATTTTTCAAGTGTTTCAACCCCTTGACTCTTCTATGTTCAATTGAAGATAAGTACTTACTCAAATCATTCAATATGTCTATGTGTTGTGTGATTATATCTTACGCTTGTCTTCTCTTTAACATGCTAGGCTAGGTTTTTATTGTGTTTGCTTAGATGTAGTGAAACCTAGATGTTGATTATGGGTTGATTGTTTGTTTATAATTGTTACGGATGATTGTATTCAATGTTAGGCTTAAGAAAACTGGCAGACTTCCATTGGTAACTTGCTTGAACGTCTTAAGAAACATGATCGGAGGTGTACTACGATTTTTGGTTGTATTTAATGCGTAAGAGAATTCTAATGATCCCATGTTAGGAGCTTCTAACGGCTCGACATAGGAGTGAAGTAGGATCTTATAGAGTTAGGGAATATTGTACACGGCCCTACGACTAGTATTAAGGAATATAACCCGTCATCCTTGCAATTGTAACAATCTAATCAACCTGTAAAAGATATTTAGGGAGTAATGAAATCTAAGTAAACACAACTTTTCTCATTATTGTTTCCACCACATTAGTATAATAGTTTTATTTTCATTTCTTTTATTTTATTTTGATTGCATCTTTAGTTTATTGGGTTAGTTGGCTAGCAACTAATTCCGCCCACTCCTTCAAAACCCGATATTTTACTTGCTTTTCATAAAATATAAAAATACAAAAAGAATCATCCCTCACCTCTAGACCTAGTTTAGTAGGCTTTCTAATCCTAGCGACACTATTCCTGAGTTGAACGATCAATCCCCCGGTACTTGTCACTATACTATACTACAACGATCAGATACACTGCCTGGTGGGGGTTGTAAGCTTCTCAAGATCCCTTGTGAGGTAAGACCTGTTGCGAGGGCGCAATTCCCACGTATCAAAACATTATCGAACGTGTGTTTAAAAACAGCTCATATAGAGGTCGTTCTTTATATACTTGGTGACTTTGTATTATGAAGTCACCCCCCCCCCCCCCACCGACTACCTTTCCGCTGCGACATTTTGAGTGTGTGACAATAGAAATATGTGAAAATTACTGTAGAGGACCAAATGAGAGATGGTTGTCTTGCAGAGGACCCTTTTTTTCCGTGTCACCAAAATGGACCATGATACGTGGGAATCGCACCAGGCTTTACCTCTCAAGGGATCCTGAGAAGCTTACAACCCCCACCAGGCAGTGTACCTTATCGTTGTAGTATAGTATAGTGACAAGTACCGGGGGATTGATCGTTCAGCTAGGAATAGTGTCGCTAGGATTAGAAAACCTAAATACTAGTTCTAAAGATGAAAGATGTTTATTTTTGTATTTTTATATTTTTTAGAAAGCTAGTTAAAATCTCGGATTTGAAAGATTTGGGCGGAATTAGTTGCTATTCAACTAACACAATACTAAAGATGCAATCAAAATAAAATACAAGAAATGAAAATAAACTAATTTATACTAAGGTTGTGAGCAATAAGTGGAGAAAATGTGTTTACTTAGATTTCACTACTCCCTAGACATCTTTTACACGTTAATTACTTGTTATAATTGCATGGATGACGGATCGTATTCCTTAATACCATTCATGGGGTGGCACACTTAGCTCCCCAATTCTAGGAGCTCTTATCTCCTCCTACACCATGCCCAGCACAACTATAGGGATTGTAAACAGTGGCTCATGCATTAAATACAACCAATAAAGACCTAGTGTGCGTCGGTTCATGTTTCTTAAGACGTTCAAGCATGTTACCAATTGGAGATCTGCCAGTTTTCTTAAGCCTAACATATAAATCATTCATCCAAGACAAGAATAAACAAGTAATCAACACATAATTAACATCTAGGTTTCATTAGATCCAAGCAAACACAAGATAGATCTAGCCTAGCATGATGGAATTAAGACAAGAACAAGATATAGACAACCAACACATAGACATATTGATTGAATTAAAAGAACACTTATCTCAATTACACATGAAATGTATCAAGGGCTTGGAACCCTTGAAAAACCTGTAAAATTCGCACCAAGTTCGTACTTAGGGTTTCTCCAAAACTTCTCTCTTTTTTTAATGTGAAAATTAGAAAACTATATATAGGAAAAGGGGTCTGACGGCGTCAAGACCATCCTTGTGACGCCGTCACCTCGCCGCCAAAACTCTTCTCGGACTGCCTTGATCTACATTTGACGCCGTCAAGTGATAATCATTTCCAGGCCATCATGACTTTTACTCTTGACGCCCTACTTCGTGACGCCTTCAAATCTGTACTGGATCGTCATGGAATTTTGCTCTTGACGCCGTCAGGGAGTTACTCTTGACGCCGTCACCTACTGTTCCCAGCATGGAAAATTAAGACTTTGGCGTTTTCTTCACTTTTATGCTCCAAAAATGTCCGAATTGCTTCCTTTTCCAGATTTCACTCCCAAACTACCTAAAATCACAAAAGGAACGATTTAGGGCAATATTTGATCAAATAAATTCGAATTCCGGCTTAAATGACCCCCTAAAAGTGGTTCATTTTTCGCCTCATCATATACCCTTACACTTGAGATTTGCTTGTCCTCAAGCAAATGCGCTTTTATTCTACTCAAAATACAAGTTAGGGGTCATTTAACACTAACATAAAAGTAATTACAACAAATAATCGTTCCACTAAAGACCAATAGACAAGCACGGAGGTCATACACAAGCACCTCACAAATAGTGTTTAGATACTCACATCTCTCGGGTGTAATAAAGTATAAATTACAATATGGAAACGGAAGATATCTCTCACTACCTGTCATAGCAAAATAGATTACCATAGGCTTGGGAAAGAATCAAACCTCCACCACATGGCGTAAGCACCTAGGATAAACTATCAAAGAGGTCTTTTAAAGGGTTGTAACGTTAGGTGTAGGGATATGAAATACACTGTTTTGTTGGATAAAGGAAGTTTTACTGGTGGCGAGTTAAAAATCTTGGTCAATTACATGTACAATATGACGTTGCTAAGCCAAGACTAGACTCGACTTAAGCTAATAAATGAAAAATAACAAAAACATAAAATGAACATAGAATAAAAAGGGATGGTAGTCAGTATGTTTTTCTCTTTCTTTCTTTTTCTATTTTTTTCTTTTTCTTTCCTTGATTTTTCGATTTTTTTTTTCATACACTCTTACACTACCATCCAAAATAATACATCATAGGGAATGCGAATTCCCCTTACACTTGAATCTTTACATACTTTACATTAAACTATTCTAATGACTCGAATTAAGAAAATCAAAACACTTGGAGCACTTTTAAGATTAACGTACGTATGGGGGTAATAAATGATGTTCTTCCCCATTACTCCATAAAATAAGTACTTACCCATGAGTCCCAATCGTCCCAAAACAAGATGTACAAGGATATGACTCGACTTAGCAACCATGTAATCAATTAGAAAGTTAACTTAGGGTTTAACAAATAACAATAATGCACTAAAAATGAGCGCATACACGGAAGGCTAAGGCGATTTGGTTGTACATTTAAGTGGGTGTAACAAATTCTTCCTTTAAGTAAAATGCTTAAAGTTAGAAACGAAAAGATAGGCTCGGAGGGGTGTACTAGGGGTATCGTGTACTAAAAATGAGTACAACGCTAAGGGTGTGGGAAAATTAGTTGACTTAACTAGCCAAGTAATATGACATAAATGGTCAAGTAATTATAATACGGGTTTAACACAAGGGTGATCCTAATGCCTCTTATCATGTAGTAAATCCTACTACACGAATGTAGTCTCACTAGCGGTCTCGGGATGCATCACTAACGCAAGTTCTAGAATCTAAATGCTACCGGTACACTCATAAGCACTAATAATAAATGCTTTTCCTATCAAATCTAAAGGCGAACCTCACATATTTGGGTGGAAAATTTTTCTGAATATACGGTTATGTGCTAGTCATAAAATCTCCTATCCATGAGACGCTTGTTATGGCTAAAGTTTCACTCCTAAATGTTGTAAAAAAATTTAAATTTGGCGCAAAAATTACACTAACAAGTATTTCTCATAGTTTTATTACACATCCACCATTAAACAAAACAAACTCAAGCGAAAGTGCATATGTAAGGTATCATCTTTTTACCCTCCCCTTACACTTAAGATGAACATTGTCACCAATGTTCAAGTAAAGATTGTAAAAGTAAAAAAAGTAAAGAGAATGAAATCAAATACTCCCCTGATTCGCTCGGTATGGATATTAAGGTGGCCAGGTTAAATCTTCCTCTAAGAAAATGAACAATCAAAGCTTCCCTTCCAGAATATAAATCATCTTCTTGTCATACACAACCTGTAAAACCTGATAAAATAGACAAGACAACCTCGCGTAAAATCGGCGGCATCCTATATAAGTTACTAAATCCTAGAAAACAAGATAAGATATAATGCTTGTGGAATGAAGTTTGCAGATTTTCTGGAGATTATAAAACGTAATAATTCACAAAAACCATAAGGCTCCGTTAGAAAAACAAAACCGGTAAAATTTCCAGATTTTAACACTTGACGCCGTCAAGAGTTAACTCGTGACGCCGTCAGGATTGACCTGCAGAAATTCTTATGTTAAGTTTCCGGAAAATTTCTGGAAAAACTTGGTCCTACTTCCTAGAAAATCCTACAAAACTTCATTATGACTCAATACAAGCATTTGACTCTAACAAATACGAATATACATGTTCATTTAATATTGTGGAGAATCATGATCGGTTTATTTCTTAAAAACATATTTGGGGTTTCCCCTTACACTTATCTTTTGCAAAAATACTTTTAGGTGGAGTTAAGACTAGGCCAAAACAACAAAGTAAAGTATTTCCACTTTTTAATTGAGAAACATGATCAACCAACAATAAAAACTAAGCATGCATACGGAAGCAAATATCAAACAAACAAAATAAACAATCAAACAAACAAACAAAATGAATAACGTCACCATGAGAACCACTAATTATTTCAAATAAACGTAAACATGAAAATAAATTGTTCAAGGCCAACAGAGGCCGCATCCTAAGCTATTACAATACCAAATGTTTCAAATTACACAACCATCAATAAATTGTTTAGAAACAATAGGAATCAAGAGGAATCACTGGGGAGAAGGACCAAAGCGGTAGTCATAGCCAGGAGGGAGGTGTCCGGTGTACCCGTAGGGAGGGTAGTCAGTCTCGCGGCCGGGGAAGGGATCAATCTGCAGGTGAGGCTCAAGCTGATCTCGGGTGGAGAGGTGCTGCCTCTGGCGGATGGTGTGATCATGTAACACCCTAGGCAAATCCCACATCGGCTATGGCCTGGAGGGATGCTGGGTTCATAAGATAACATTCGCCTTACAATGACACAACGCGTTTTGTGGTCTACTGCGAGTGGGGTTCTTAGGAACTGGCAGTTAAGCGTGCTCATGTGAGAGTAGTACTGGCTTGGGTGACCTGCCGGGAAGTCTTCAAATGAGGCCACAAAAACAAAGCCGTGAGCCTGCGGGCAAAGCGGACAATATTGTGGGCTGAGTAAGGCGGGGTGTTACAAGTGGTATCAGAGCCACTCCAGAGTCGTTCGGGATGGTGGGGCAAACCTCATCGAGGACGATGAGTCCCTAAGGGGGGGGGGGGGTGATTGTAACACCCTAGGCAAATCCCACATCGGCTGTGGCCTGGAGGGATGATGGGTTCATAAGATAACATTCACCTTACAATGACACAACGTATTTTGTGGTCTACTGCGAGTGGGGTTCTTAAGAACTGGCAGTTAAGCGTGCTCATGTGAGAGTAGTACTGGCTTGGGTGACCTGCCGGGAAGTCTTCAAATGAGGCCACAAAAACAAAGTCGTGAGCCTGCGGGCAAAGCGGACAATATTGTGGGCTGAGTAAGGCAGGGTGTTACAGATCATACATCCAATCAAAGCGCTAGTCAGTGGTGGTCTGCCATGCGTCCATCTGACCCATCCAGGCACCCTGGTGTGCCTGCCAGTCTCCCCGACTCATGTGTCGGTAGTAGTCAGCTGTCCCCTTCTCATAACCCTGGAACTGATGCTGCTGGGGATCTACCTCATCATCAGCATCCTCCTCAACATCAGGCCCCCCTGCCTCATACCAGTTATAGGTCCCATTCCTCTCTAGCATCACAATGCTCATCTGCCTGAGGGATTTAGCCCTCACTACCCTACATGCCCCACAGTCGCTCAAGTACCCCATGATCGGAGGAGTAAGAAGATCATAGGAACGAGCCAACCGGGTCACGAACATCCCCCCATACACCTTGTCGATATCCCTCTCACCCACACTGGTCCTCAAATAACTGGCTACCCAAAATGGGATGTTGCAGTAGACATCCGCTGAAAAGATGGTGTTCAAGTAGAAAAGATCTGAAGCAGTGACACGGTGAGTGGTGCCATGACGTCCTGACAGGCTGTATGTGATGCACCTGTGGACCAACCTAGCTATGGGGTCCCTGATGGATGTTGCCCCAGTAGTCGAGGTGTAGACCCCGTTCCCTATGGTCGGCCAAAAAGTGATACACCTCATCTCACTCCTCTGAGTCTCCCCATGTAACAACCTCTGCATAAAAGTCCCATCAACCTCCTCTCTAGTATACAACCCAATCCTCCAACCAAACTCAGCGACTGAACATGACCGCAACTCTCCCCCTAGCCTAAAATATATAGTGGTGCCCCCCACATCCATCCTAGCCTCAGCCTGATCAAAATGGAAGGTCGCAAAGAACTCCCTCACCAACTCACTATACACTGTCTCTCTAATCCTAAACAACCTCTCCCACTGAGGACCCGCAAATCCATCAGTGTGGATCCTCTCCAAAAACGCAACCTCCAACCCTTGGGCCCTAAGAAACTCCCAGTCAACCACAGCCCCAGCATCAATATGGTGGTTACAAAGCTCCGCATACTTGGTGTTGGCACCAACAGTGTCAAACTCGCTCCAACTATGGACCAATTCTCCATAATTAACTCTTTGAGACCTAGAGGAACTGCCCCGATGTTGACGAGATCTCTTGCTCATTTTCCTGGAAAAAGGTAGAGCGAACGGAAACGATTAGAACGAGAATTTTAATAGTTTTCTTGCTGTCAGACACATCTGACGCCGTCAGACTGATCAGAATCCGAATCATGCAAATGCGAGGGAAAAATCAATTTTCAAACTCTTAACCCATTACCCAAACGCCCCTTTAATCAGAAAACATGGGTGGGGGGGTCAAAGAATCCGTGGCATGAGTGGCTTTCCCTAAACTAATGCATGATTCGAGTGGGATAACATAATCAACGGGTAACCCCATGTACACAAATCACCAAATAGATGGCATTACGATTTGTTAATAATGGGTCAAGAATGGGGTTTCGGGCGAAAGGGGTTTTCCAAATTGATGGATCACCACCAAGTGAAGAAAAATCACTTACCAAGTGAAGATTGGATGCGGAAGACGTCGAATTGAAGGGTGGAGATTCGGAGTAGTAGCAGCACTTTGGGTGAGATTTGTGGGGTATGGGTTGAAAGTGACTGGTTTTGGGTTAATATTGCTGATCCATCGAGCTGACGGCGTTAAAAGTAATTGGCTGACGCCGTCAGATGCCCGTGTGAGGTGATAAATGGAGTAATTCCACATTTAGTCCCTGCACTTTGCATGAATAGCTAAACATTAGTAAAACCATGAGTAGCTATTCCGTTAACGAGGTCCACCAGGGTCGAACGTTTCATTACTGTCACGGAAAAAGGTGAGGTCGTAGAAGGGATTGGGTGACGTTTTGGCTGAGTTGTAGCCTTCGCACGGGTCACCGGTGTGTACAAAGAGATGTTGTTCCATAGAGGGTTTCAAATCAGTGGTGTTTTTGAGGTACAACCTCTTCACACCGGGTTTAAAACCAAAAGAACGTTTCTTGGATAGGTTTGGGAGTGTGGTTCGCAAGCATCCAACGAAAATGTTATGGAAT
The DNA here is from genome assembly GCA_030686995.1 of Artemisia argyi. Lineage (NCBI taxonomy): Eukaryota > Viridiplantae > Streptophyta > Magnoliopsida > Asterales > Asteraceae > Artemisia > Artemisia argyi. Next base: position 967,644 of record CM060695.1, on the reverse strand, counting down.
TGCGAATTCTTCTCTTTATGAGGATGCTCACAAAAGTGGGGGGTGATTGATGGTGAAGCACTGGGAGAAAACTTCTCGCTATCCTCTTGGTCAAACGCCAAAGGATTTGAAACCTCGAAAACTTTTTCGATTTTTCTAGGTACGGAATTTTCTTTGATCTTTTCTTTGACCCTTGATATGAATTGGTCTGCAAAATTCATAAAAGCTTTGTGAGTGCTTTCCATGCGTGCTTCTAGGTGCTGGATTTGTTTTTCCTAATTATCCATGAAGGTTACCATTATCCCTTCGAATTCCTCTTGTCGTGAACGTTCAGGAAAATTGTGGTCGATAACCGCATTCCTACGTAAATTAGGATTCCTCATGGTTACAGCAGCAGGTTTCTCAATACTCATTAATTCTTTTACCTGCTTCTCGATGCTTCCTAATAACTGTTCTTGGGTGGCGTGTGCGTAGTCAAGTTTTCCCTTGCTTGGAAACATTGAGTCCTCCCATCCTTCTTCTTCATATTGTGTCAACCCCTCAAGAACTTTCCAGCACACGTCAATGCCAAGTCTATTTAGCCTGCCCTTGGCTGCGTAATCAATGGCTCTCCTTGTTTGATAGTCAACTTTATCGTAAAAGATTTGAATCTGGAGCCATGGTTCGATGCCATGATGAGGGACTTTTCGGAGCAGGTCTTTATATCGAGTCCATGCTTCATAAAAGGATTCATTTTGACATTGTTGGAACATCAAGATGTCATTTCTAAGCTTAGTAGTTCTCCCCGGTGGGAAAAATTGAGCAAGGAAACGAGTGGTGAGATCATCCCATGTGGTGATGGATCCCGCGGGTAAACGCTCAAGCCATTGACTAGCTTGATCCCGTAGAGAGAATTGGAATAGGCGTAAACGGGTAGTCTCTCTAGTTTCAACACCTAGGTCTATGGAATCTACGATTTTGAGAAAGTCCTTAAGATGTTGGTTTGGATCTTCGGAACGAAGTCCATGGAATGCTGACTCCTCCCAAACCAACCAGTCAGCCTTGTGAAGCTGTTAGGCCCACCTGGGAGAAAGTGCAAGTTAATATTGACCGTGGAAATATAGGGAAATCCCCGGATCGTTAAATCCCAACGAGATTGAAATTGTATTTGTAAACGGATAGGAAAGTGAGTGGTACTGAGGACAGTAACAAATATGATTTGAGGGTTTGATTACACTACTGATTGCTTGATATTTGGAAAATATGAAATTATAACAGAAATACAGAAATAAACACAAAATCAGATAATCATATAACAGACAGAGAAAAGTGGTATTTAACAAGTTACAAACTACAGGGACTAAAAGTGAAACTTTTGAAAACTTAATATTAAAGAAAATAGAAAATGAAATTGAAATTATGAAAATGATTATTATAATATTTAATTACTATTTAACTAATAAAACTAATTAAAATCTAATTTAAAACTTAATTTAAATTAACTAAAAATTACAACTATTACAAATAAACCTAAAAATTTATAAAAATATTTTCTAAACTTAAATAAGAACTTGAAGAAAGTATAAAAAAATTAAAATAAATATTTTTGTCTTTTTATAAGTATTTTATTAATTAATAACTATTTAACTTAATTAAACTATTTTAACTATTTTAAATTACTATTAATACTAAATTACCTTAGAAAATTATGATAAAATTTATAAAACTATTTAAACACTACAGGAATACTACAAAATTATAAAAACTTGCTAAAAATTATATTTAAGCTAATTGACTAATTAATTATTTATTAATTATTTTTAAGCTAATTTAATTAATTTAAATAAGAAAATTATAAAATGAACAGTGGAAATTATGAAACTATTTTTTAAAAATCTTAACTACTTTATAAAACTTAGGAAAAATATAAAATTCTACTTTAGTTAATTAAAATTAAATAAATCTATTTAATTACTAATATTACCTATTTAATTAATTAAACTAGTTTTAAATCTAATTAATAGTAAACTGCTTAGGAAAATTCTAAGAAAATTATTTTAACTACTTTAAGATACTAATTAATTTATAAAATTATAAAATTGGACAAATGCTTATTAATAAGCTAAAATGAAAATTAAATAGATAATTTCTATTAAATAGAAGCTATCACTATTTTTATGTTTGCTTTTTCTGGTTTTTCTTTTATAAAACTACTTAAATACTTAAATAATGAAACTTTAATAAAGACAACTGCTTTGGAAATCAAGAATAAGCACTGAGAGTGCTTATTAGCTTAAACAGTTGACTAAGGTTGACCAAATGAAGAAATAAGCTAAACTGAGGTTATGTGGGGTCCACTATGGTGAAATCTAGTTTATCTAAGTTACTTGAACTATATTAAACTAAACTTAATGAGATAAGCTCCTAAAATAAGCTGAGAAGCTCAAATAAGCACTTGCTTATTTGAGTTCTGACTCAGAAATGGGACAGATATTGGTGGCAATTTAAGGTGGGGTCCACTGGTCTATAGGTCAGACTAATGGTCAATATTTGAACCTGGGTAGGAGGGGGGTTGTAATAAGCTAGGTTTGAGGTGTGGGTCCTAATGGTGTGGGCTGCAGCCACCACTTAAGTTGGTGGTGTGGTGGTGTGCAGGGCAAGGCTTTGCCTTGCAGTCCACTTTCAATGAGTGTAGGGTCCACAAAAATAAAAGAGGGTTCAAAATAAACCTAGGGGTTCAAATATGGGTTGATAAGCTACAGATTAAACTAATAAGCTACCTTATTGGTTCACTAATAAGCTCAGTGTGAGCCTTTGGATTGGTGATCAAATACTGAGTGCTCAGTATTGCTTGTTTTACAAAGGTTCAAGTTTGATCCTAAAAGCTATTCTACAATAAGCTAAAGTCTAAATTAAACCTAGATATGAAAAGCTGGTATATTAAGCTACAATTAAGCTGAAACCTAAGGTGTGGGGTCCACTGAGGAGCACACAATGGGTCTTGGAGTTTAACTTAAAACCTGTACACAGGGCAAGGTTTTGCCCTGCAGGGTACTTTTAGCTTTTGCACAAGCTTGAATAAAAATCTTAAAAATCAAACAAACCTAGATTTCTATTGTTTAGGTGGTAGATAATAAGCACAAGAATTTTCAAGCTTTCAATTAGCTTCCTAAATTCTAGAAAAATCACCCAAGTTTTGAGAAAATCTGAGATGTGCACTTTGACTATTTTTGAAATTAACTACTAGTTTGACTTTGTTGAATTTCTAACTTATCTTACTGATTGATTATATCATATTAAGCTATACTAAGATTGAAATAAGCTATATTACTAACTTGTGAGTAGATTTGAGGAGTTATGGACTCAAATTCCACCACAGTTAACTGTGGTGAAGAGATGAATTAGATTTTGACTTTTTGTGGTTTAAACCTCAACTTTTATGCCTTAATTAACCTATATTATACTACTGCAGTCTATTGAAACACAATTTAACATCAAATAGCAACAAGAACTCAGCTCACTGGCTTATTCCAAACACCCTCTAATCTAGACTGTTTTGAGATTTAATTAGCTAAGGGGTATAAAAGCTTATTCTAATGAACCAACATGACTTATTATGATATATCAGATGTAATTAAGCACTTAGAAATAGATAATGACCACAAATACACAAGAACACAAGATATACTATATTCACTGATTGATTTTTATTTTTTTTAGTAATTATTGATTCCAACAAACAAAGTACTAATCTGAGGTTATATTATCAATATATAAAACTGAATAAACATTAAACAACTAAGAAAGACAAGCAATAAACTAAGCTACAATTCAAAAATAGTTATAAGATTTTTAGATCTTACAAACTTGCTTTCCTGCTCAAACCATGAACCAAGATCATAGAAACTTTTCCTAATATCCACCACTGGATTCTAACCCAAGACCATCCACAATTTGCCTTGCTCCAAGTGCTTATCACCAAGAACTCATCAGTTTGACTTTTGTTGACTTTTGGTATTTTTGATTTTTTTATTTTACTAAACTGCTTTGAGTTATTACTAATAGCTTAGATAAGCTATCTAGGAACTTAAGTGAGCTTATCAGTCCAGTATGTTACACTTTAACAACAATTTAGCATTTGATATTTAGAAACTTGAAACTAAAATTGCATAACATGAAATGGTTAAAGAAACTTGATATATATTACTTGAAAAGAGTTACAATACACTTGAAAATACTTATAACACTGCTTAGAAGCTTAGGTTCACACTAGAATTTGGAAATTAGATTAAACGACATACAAATATTGAAAATAAACTAGGTATCTTTCTTCTCTGCTTCTCTTGGCCTTTAAAGGCTTCAATTAGGTTTAGAAACCTCTTCTGATCCTTTCCCACTTCATCTGAGCCATCCATTTAGCTCAATTGATCATAACCGTTCAAACTAACTTTTGGCGCCAAAGTCCTCCACGTTAACGTGGAAGCAAAGGTTTGCAATTAAAGAACTTTGGGAGCTTGTGGAGGTGTCAGGGGGCAAGGGGAATGTTTGGAGGCCAAGTTGGGACTTATTGGAAGAAAACAGAGGTGTGGATGTGGTTTGGGAGTGAAAAGTTGTGGAGAAGGCATTAAATGAGGAGTGGGTTACTGTGTGAGGTGGAGGTGAGTTGGTGATGAGTTGTATTGGTGAGGTGGAGGTGCAAGGTGGCACAAAACCACCTGGTATGGTGGTTTCAGGTGGTGGTGAGGGCGATGAACAGTGGAGGGGGTGGTTTGGCGGGTTTGGGGTGTTTGACTGGGGTCAACGCCTGGTATTTATTAAAAGGGGTGGTGGACTGGGCTTATTCTTTGGGCTTAGGGGATAGGTGGGTTGGGTAAATGGTGTGGGTTGGATTTGGTTTTGGTTTAGTTAAATAAATAGGGTCCGGTTTGGTTTTTAAGTGAACAAGGACCAAAATTGTAAATTTGGCAAAGTTGAGGGGCTGAACATGTTATTTTCCCAAAGTATTTTTAAGGACTTAACTTTCCAAATTTAATAAACCAAGGACTTATTTATTTATTTTTTTCATTTAAAAACACCCAGGGACCTTTTCTGAAATTTTTCAAACTCCAGGGACCTTTTCTGTAAATTTGGATTTTTAAGGGATTAAACTTGTAATTTCTCAAAATGTTATCAAAATTGTTCCATTTTGTCATTCATGCATAGTACAAGGGTATTATTTGTAAATATTTCAGTTTTGAATACCCAGGGACTATTTTGCCAATTTTGTAACTTGAGGGGTAAAAATTGCCAGTTTGTGTAAACTTTTATCCAGGGATGTTTTGTGAACATTTTTGAGTTTCCAAGGACTTTAGTTGACTTTTTATTCATTTAAAACCTTCAGGGACTAGTTTTGACAATATTTGAAACTTGAGGGACTGAAACTGCCAATTATGCAAACTTTGTACGTTTTTCATTTGTTTTTGCATATTTTGTATTTGAAACATATAAAACACTCTTCTGAGATATTTTAAGTATTATGATGCATTTTTGAGTGTTTTTGTACGTTTTGGCAGTTCAGATTAGTACAAAATGATGAGTATTTAGACACTCATCAATCCCCCACACTAAACTATTGCTAGTCCCTAGCAATCTTTTTGAGAAAAAATTAATGGATTTTATCTCTTTACCAAAAGCCATCACTTCTGGAGTAGCCAGGTGTAAGAACTGTGGCACACCTGATAACCGTGTGATTTTTAGCAAACCACCAGCTGTTAACGGATTTGATTTGTCTTTACCAAAAGCCGTTTGCTTCTGGACTAGCCAACTCTTGATGGAATAGTCAACATCTTGGTGAGCTGATTACCAATTATGGTTTTTCCACGGCCTTTACCACAAGCCATAATCTTGCGGGCTAGCCAACTCATTTGTTTTTGGGGAGTTGAGGAACCGTACAATTTTTGGCAAATTGCCAGCCATCAACGGTTTTGAGATGTCTTTACCAAGAGCCGTTTGCTCCTGAACTAGCCAATCCTGTTGTGGGTTAGACATGGAGGATTGATGCCATTATTTGCATTTCTAAGTGTGAAAAAACTGGTAATTTTGATCAAATGGGGGTTCTTGATGGAACATGTGTTGTAATTTGCATTCGTGAGAACGCTCCCCCACACTTAGAACTGAATATTGCCCTCAATATTCATAGTACTTGGTGTCCCACCAAGACTTAGAACGTAAGAAGGTAATACTATTAACCGTTTATTTTACTCTATTTACATACAAACTCACTTTTTTCTTTTTATATGTCTTATACCATTTTTTTTTTTTTTTTTTTTTTTTTTTTTTTTTTTTGGTTTTGAAAAAAAATATTTACATATGTACAACATGTGGTTCGTCTCCCCCACACTAGGGTGGTAGAAAGGGATGAGAAGACAGAAATATGGGTGAAAACCCATACTGCTACTGTTTTTGATTACCGAGTCGCTAGCTTGACTCGACCTCGAATTTTATTTATCCTTTAGGTAGCTTGTTTTTGATTCCCGAGTCACTAGCTTGACTCGACCCCGAATTAAAATTGTCCTTGGGGAAATGGAGTGGAATTGCCACTCAAAGATTGGGTGAGAAATAGGAGTGGGATTGCCACTCACAGAATTATGAAATGATAAGATAAAGGAGATTATTATTTTTTTGTTTTTATCTTTTATAAATGTTTTTGTATTTTTAGATTTGTATATATATGTACAAAAGAAAGAAAATTCCTAACAACCGCCCCTTGAAAGGGAATCTGGGTTTGACAGAGCTCAGTAACTGAAAACAGCCAACAACCAAATGTTGTAACTGAGGGGCTAATCAAACTGGGCAAGTTGTGTGCATAGGAAAAATGTTTTTGTATTTTATATTGTTTATGAAATAATAATATATGTAATCACTACCTCCCAGGCTTGTGTCAGGTTTACCACGCAAGCTAATCACTTGTGAATGATTAACTGTAATAAATTTGTCCTGACAGCCCGGAAGTTAAATGATAAAGTATAATATACATACAAGGATAGAAATTTGAACAAAATACAAAATTCATTATTTATTATTGTTATTATGTACATGATACTAGTGTTTTTGTTTTCCGAGTCACTAGCTTGACTCGACCCCGAATTTATTGGTCCATGGGGTAAGTTTGGAGATCCGGGACAACCATTGGTTGTATGTCCCCTCCAAAATAGTGTTTTAAACGATGACCATTTACTTTAAAATTGGGACCGTCGGGTTGCAATAACTCAACAGTTCCAAATGGGTATACTTTGGTTATAGTAAATGGACCAGACCAACGGGTTTTTAGTTTACCCGAGAAAATTTTCAACCTTGAATTGAAAAGAAGAACTCTGTCACCAACGTTGAAATCGCGGTTCTTTATTTTAGAGTCATGTATCTTCTTAGTCTTTTCTTTATAGATTAAAGAATTTTCATAAGCTTGATCACCTAATTCATTTAGTTCGTTTAGTTGAACTTTACGGTGATCACCCGCTGTCTGAAGGTCGAAATTTGCATGTTTTAAGGCCCAATAGGCCTTATGTTCTAATTCAATTGGAAGATGACATGCTTTCCCGTACACTAGCTTATAAGGAGTACATCCAATGGGTGTTTTGTAAGCAGTGCGGAAAGCCCATAATGCATCGTCCAGCTTATCCGACCAAGAGGCACGGTTTTCACCAACCGTCCTCTCGAGAATTCTCTTAATACCCCGATTTGAAACCTCCACCTGCCCACTTGTTTGGGGGTGGTATGCTGTAGAAAGACGGTGAGTTACACCATATTTTAGCATTACTCTTGCAAATTGTTCATTGCAAAAATGAGTACCACGATCACTAATAATAGCACGAGGAGTCCCGAATCTGGCAAAGAGAGATTTTAAAAATTTACATACTACTCGGGCATCATTGGTGGGTAAGGCTTTTGCCTCAACCCATTTTGACAGATAGTCGACAGCGACGAGTATATACTTATTCCCTCGTGAAGACGGGAATGGCCCCATAAAATCAATGCCCCACATATCAAATATTTCACAGACTTGGATGGCGTTTTGCGGCATCTCATTCTTTTTGGAAATATTCCCGTGACGCTGGCAAGCCTCACAGGTTTTGATAAGTTCATGGGCGTCTTTATATATCGTGGGCCAAAAGAATCCTGAATCAAACACCTTTTTGGCGGTGTAGTTTGGGTTATGATGTCCCCCCGTGGGTCCATCATGACAAGATTTAAGAATTTCCATGGCTTCTTGGCCATGGACACACCGTCGGATGACTTGATCCGCACATATTTTGAACAAGTAGGGGTCGTCCCAGAAGTAATGTTTTACATCTTTAAAGAATTTTCTTTTCTGTTGGGACGACATCCCTTTCACAACGAAATTTCCCGCACGGTAATTTGCAAAGTCGGTAAACCATGGGGTGGTGGTGTTATCCCGGGTAGAGATTAGATTTAGAGTTTCCATAGGAAAAGTTTCATTTATCTCTTTTCTCTCGAGAATATCCTGATGAGGATTTTCTAACCGGGACAAGTGATCAGCAGCAAGGTTTTCTGCTCCTTTTTTATCTCTTATGAGAATATCGAATTCCTGAAGGAGCAAGACCCAACGGAGTAGTCTTGGCTTTGCATCCTGTTTAGTGAACAGGTATTTCAAAGCCGAATGGTCTGTATACACCACGCTTTTGTTTAAGATTAAATAAGACCGAAATTTTTCGAAGGCATATACCACAGCTAATAATTCTTTTTCCGTGGTGGTATAGTGTGTTTGAGCCTCATTCATGGTCTTACTTGCGTAGTGTATTGGTTGAAAATGTTTGGTTTTGCGTTGCCCCAGAACTGCACCAATAGCATAATCGCTAGCATCGCACATAAGCTCAAAAGGTAAGTCCCAGTCGGGGGCAACAAGGATTGGTGCCTCAGTAAGCCTTTTCTTTAAAATAGAAAAAGCCTCGATGCACTCGAGTGAAAAGATAAAAGGAGCATCCTTTTCAAGAAGATGAGTCATAGGCCGGGCTATTTTCGAGAAATCCTGTATGAATCTCCGATAGAACCCAGCATGTCCGAGAAAACTCCTTATTCCTTTAACAGTGGTGGGATGAGGTAATTTTGCAATAACATCAATTTTGGCCTTATCGACCTCAATCCCACTTTTTGAAATTTTATGGCCAAGGACAATGCCCTCTTTAACCATAAAATGACTCTTCTCCCAGTTTAGACAAAGATTAGTGTTTTCACAACGTTGAAGCATTTTTTCTAAGTGGGAGAGGCATGAGTTGAAAGAATTCCCGATGACTGAGAAGTCATCCATAAATACCTCCATGGTTTTTCCAATCATATCATGGAAAATAGCCATCATGCACCTTTGGAAAGTGCCTGGAGCATTGCATAACCCAAAAGGCATGCGACGATAGGCAAATGTCCCGTAAGGGCATGTGAAGGTAGTTTTATCTTGATCCTGTGGATCAATGGGAATTTGGAAGTAACCCGAGAAGCCGTCAAGAAAACAATAATACTCATTTCCCGCTAGTCTTTCGAGCATTTGATCCATGAAGGGCAGAGGAAAATGGTCTTTGCGGGTGGCTTCGTTAAGTTTTCTATAATCAATACATACTCGCCGCCCTGTGACCAAACGAGTTGGTATTAACTCGTTGTCCTCATTTGTAATAACTGTAATGCCGCCCATCTTTGGAACACAATGAATTGGGCTAACCCAAGGACTATCTGATATAGGGTAAATCAATCCCGCATCAAGAAGTTTGATAACTTCAGCTTTTATAACTTCGTGTATTTTTGGATTTACCCTTCTTTGATGCTGCACAGTAGGTTTAAAGTCCTCTTCCATTAGGATTTTGTGTGTACAAAAATCTGGGTTAATACCCTTTATGTCTGAGAGTTTCCAAGCAATTGCTTGTTTGTGGGACTTTAAAACCTTAAGCAGCGCGGTTTTCTCCTCATCCTTTAAATCTTTTGCAATAATGACCGGTAACTTATCGTTACCTTCCAAGAATGCGTATTCTAGATGAGGAGGCAGGTCCTTAAGTTCAACCTCGGGGAAGTCATCATTTTTCTCAACATATTTGACTTCCACCTTATGAAGTTGTGGAGGTAGAACAGGAATGGGAGAAGGATCTTTGTTCAATAACTCCTCAAGGAGAAGTATATCCCCCTCCGGGTCAATCTCTTGGTAATCAATTCCTTCGGGAACTGAATCACTTTTGAGAAAGGCCTCTAATTCCTCAAGGACGAAATCACTTCTCCTAAACGGAGTGAAGGAAGGAGAAGAATTAGCAATTACGGGACCAGAAGAAGTAGTGGGATTGCCACTTGAAACATTATCAGCGAATCCAAGGATTTCCTGAGCATACTCCTCGGATGCAATGTCAATGACATCAATTCGGTTGACCGATTCAGCATCATAATTCGAGGAGTATCTCGAGGTTTGATTAAGGTTGAACGTTATAGCTTCATTTCCAACACGTAACGTGATTTCCTCATCGAAAACATCGATTAATGCACGCCCCGTTCTCAAGAATCCCCTCCCAAGAATGAGAGGAACTCTTGAATCAGCATCGAAATCAACAACAACAAAGTCCGCCGGGAAGTGGAACTTTCCCACTCTCACAAATACGTCCTCGGCAATACCGAGGGGACGTGAAATTGAACGGTCTGCAAGCTCGAGAGTCATGCATGTGGGACTAAGTGCCTGAAGAGAGAGCTTTTTCCAAACTGAGTAAGGCATTAAATTGATGCTTGCACCAAGATCGGCCAAGGCAAAGCATTCAATCATACCCGGGAAAGTACATGGTATTAGAAATCTCCCAGGGTCTCCTAGCTTTTCAGGAAGCTGTTTTAACAGAACCGCAGAGCAGTTCTCATTAAGTAGAGTTCGTGCCATTTCAAACATTTTTTCTTTATTGCTCAACAGGTTTTTGATTGTCGATGCGAATTTGGGCATTAAAAGAAGAGCGTCCGCGAAACTAATATCGAAGTGTAGTTCTTGGAAAATTTGAAAGAATTTTTCCATCTGATGATTGGCTTTTTCGCGGAGCTTTTGGTCTTGCAATCGTGAGGGATATGGAATTGTTGTTTTTGGGTTGGATTTTGGATTTTCAACAGGACCTTCGGTAGTTTCAAACCTGACTTTTTTAAATGGAGTTGGGACCGGGATAACTGGAGGAGGGATGTCATTAGTACCTCCGTTGTTTTTAGGAAGTACTGTATCCGTAGTATCCTCAGTTTCACATTCCTCTACAGGGATAGGAGATGAGGTAGAGGGAGCTGTAGGTCCTTGGTAAGAAACTCCACTTCTTGTGGTGATCGCCTTTACATCGCCCCTCGGATTAGCGATCGTGTTGCTAGGTAAAGTTGTACCTGAGCCCGAGGGTCGATCATTTAAAGACTTCTGTAAGTTGGACATTTGATTAACCAGCATTTTGTTCAGTTTTTCTTGGGATTTCATAAACTGTTTTAATAACTCATCATGTGATGGTCCAGTTGGAACAATGGCTTGATTTTGGTTTGGAAAATTTTGAGCCCGATTGTTCTGGAAATTCCCATGTTGCTGGTTGTTATTACCCTGGAAGTGGTTTTGTTGTTGAGAATTACCCTGTGGGTAATTGTTCTGACCTTGATTTCTGTTATAATTTCCTTGGTTTTGATTTTGAGGAACCTGGTTTTGACTAGAGTTGAAATTCCCTTGGTTGTTATAACCTTGGTTCATTCGGTTCTGGTTCTGATTCTGGTTAAAGTTCTGGTTCCTATTCTGAGGTTGATTAAACCCTGGTGGTCCAATGTAGTTATTAGAACGGTAGCTCAAAAGGTTTCGGTCCCCTTGCGGTTGGTAAGAATTACCTCCCGTATTATAGGAACCTTGAGCTGCGGATATGTTTTCACGAGCAAAGCCACCGGAGGCTGGGCACTCTATGTAGGAATGTGGACCACTGCAAGTTTCACAACTCGGGTTAACAGTTTTGACCTGATTAGGATTATTCTGATGGATACGCAAAACTGCTGTAGACAAATCATCCAGCTTTTTAGCTAGGATTGATATTTCATTGCTTGCCGGAGTGTCTGACTTAAATGAATCGTTCCTCTCAGCAGAGGAGTCCCAAAAATTATGATGGGCAGTCATGTTCTCGATTAAGTCATAGCACTCTTCAGGGGTTCTTTTCATAAAGGTGCCCCCAGCAGCAGCATTGATGGTGTCACGATGACGGAGTGTCAAACCATTATAAAAGGTATCAATAATGGTGACAAGAAGCATGTTATGATTAGGACACCGATCAATGGCAAGTTTGTAGCGTTCCCATGCCTCAAATAAGGACTCTTCGGGAAGCTGTCTGAAGTTGCTGATATCATTCCTCAGCTTTGTGACCATAGATGGTGGAAAATATTTGGCCAGGAATTTAGTGATCATCTCATCAAAAGTGTGGATCGAATTCTTAGGAAGTCGATCGAACCATGAAGTTGCATGATGAGTGAGAGAATAGGGGAACAAGTATAAACGTAGGCCGTCTTCGGTGACGCCATTTTGTTTCATGCTTTGGGTGACAGTTAAAAATTTGTCGAGATGCCTGTTGGCATCGTCACCCGGCAATCCGTGGAACTGGCACGTATTCTGGATCTGTTGTATCATGTGGTGTTTTAATCCAAAATCCGTGGCTCCAATAGTGAGTGGTGCAATTGGTCCACCCCTCCCTTGCATGGTAGGTTGACACAGTTCCTCCATAGTTCGGGTGTCAGGAACTGGCTCATCCTTGGGAAGGAATGGGGGCTCGTCGTTCATTTTTAGTGTGTGTTCTTCTTCAACAATACGTAACTCGGGTACGTTTTTCTTCTTTTTATTCTTTGATTGTGAACGAGTGCGCATGCACGAAAACTAGTTTTCAACACAAGATCGAGGCAAAACTACCGTGAACTTAAACCCAATAATCACAAATGAACAGCTCCTTTAAAAAAGGTACACTATCCACAAGGATACAATGGTAAGTTTTGAATCTTAGGTTTGGGAACTTATTATGTTCACACCCCCAGTTGGTAGGTGTTCTGCCTTGGTTTGCGGTGGTAAACTTTTATGTAATTATATTCACAGTAAAATGTTTTTGGCTTTTCGTGTATGGGTGAAAAACTTGGACAATATTTTTGAAACTGATTCGTTAACCGAAATCGTTCCTTTAAGATTACTCGCAGGCTAGCGGGAGGAAATAAATGTATTCCTCTTCAGTTCGCAATTTAATGTCAGAACTTACCTTATACCAGCTGTTTCAGGTTGTAATCGTAAAGATACGAAGTAATTTAACTTCACAGTTTGTTTTGTTGTTTATGATTTGTTTGGTGTTGTTAACACTTCAGGAGAAATGTTAATGAACGTTTTCAGATATGATTTTGCTTTTCTTGAAAATTTACAAAGTGGTGATATTTGTACAGGAGGGTTTTTGAAAACCACTAGACTTTTACCGTTTTAAAATACGCAACAACCTCCCCGGCAGCGGCGCCAAATTTTGACTCCTCCCAAACCAACCAGTCAGCCTTGTGAAGCTGTTAGGCCCACCTGGGAGAAAGTGCAAGTTAATATTGACCGTGGAAATATAGGGAAATCCCCGGATCGTTAAATCCCAACGAGATTGAAATTGTATTTGTAAACGGATAGGAAAGTGAGTGGTACTGAGGACAGTAACAAATATGATTTGAGGGTTTGATTACACTACTGATTGCTTGATATTTGGAAAATATGAAATTATAACAGAAATACAGAAATAAACACAAAATCAGATAATCATATAACAGACAGAGAAAAGTGGTATTTAACAAGTTACAAACTACAGGGACTAAAAGTGAAACTTTTGAAAACTTAATATTAAAGAAAATAGAAAATGAAATTGAAATTATGAAAATGATTATTATAATATTTAATTACTATTTAACTAATAAAACTAATTAAAATCTAATTTAAAACTTAATTTAAATTAACTAAAAATTACAACTATTACAAATAAACCTAAAAATTTATAAAAATATTTTCTAAACTTAAATAAGAACTTGAAGAAAGTATAAAAAAATTAAAATAAATATTTTTGTCTTTTTATAAGTATTTTATTAATTAATAACTATTTAACTTAATTAAACTATTTTAACTATTTTAAATTACTATTAATACTAAATTAACTTAGAAAATTATGATAAAATTTATAAAACTATTTAAACACTACAGGAATACTACAAAATTATAAAAACTTGCTAAAAATTATATTTAAGCTAATTGACTAATTAATTATTTATTAATTATTTTTAAGCTAATTTAATTAATTTAAATAAGAAAATTATAAAATGAACAGTGGAAATTATGAAACTATTTTTTAAAAATCTTAACTACTTTATAAAACTTAGGAAAAATATAAAATTCTACTTTAGTTAATTAAAATTAAATAAATCTATTTAATTACTAATATTACCTATTTAATTAATTAAACTAGTTTTAAATCTAATTAATAGTAAACTGCTTAGGAAAATTCTAAGAAAATTATTTTAACTACTTTAAGATACTAATTAATTTATAAAATTATAAAATTGGACAAATGCTTATTAATAAGCTAAAATGAAAATTAAATAGATAATTTCTATTAAATAGAAGCTATCACTATTTTTATGTTTGCTTTTTCTGGTTTTTCTTTTATAAAACTACTTAAATACTTAAATAATGAAACTTTAATAAAGACAACTACTTTGGAAATCAAGAATAAGCACTGAGAGTGCTTATTAGCTTAAACAGTTGACTAAGGTTGACCAAATGAAGAAATAAGCTAAACTGAGGTTATGTGGGGTCCACTATGGTGAAATCTAGTTTATCTAAGTTACTTGAACTATATTAAACTAAACTTAATGAGATAAGCTCCTAAAATAAGCTGAGAAGCTCAAATAAGCACTTGCTTATTTGAGTTCTGACTCAGAAATGGGACAGATATTGGTGGCAATTTAAGGTGGGGTCCACTGGTCTATAGGTCAGACTAATGGTCAATATTTGAACCTGGGTAGGAGGGGGGTTGTAATAAGCTAGGTTTGAGGTGTGGGTCCTAATGGTGTGGGCTGCAGCCACCACTTAAGTTGGTGGTGTGGTGGTGTGCAGGGCAAGGCTTTGCCTTGCAGTCCACTTTCAATGAGTGTAGGGTCCACAAAAATAAAAGAGGGTTCAAAATAAACCTAGGGGTTCAAATATGGGTTGATAAGCTACAGATTAAACTAATAAGCTACCTTATTGGTTCACTAATAAGCTCAGTGTGAGCCTTTGGATTGGTGATCAAATACTGAGTGCTCAGTATTGCTTGTTTTACAAAGGTTCAAGTTTGATCCTAAAAGCTATTCTACAATAAGCTAAAGTCTAAATTAAACCTAGATATGAAAAGCTGGTATATTAAGCTACAATTAAGCTGAAACCTAAGGCGTGGGGTCCACTGAGGAGCACACAATGGGTCTTGGAGTTTTACATAAAACCTGTGCACAGGGCAAGGTTTTGCCCTGCAGGGTACTTTTAGCTTTTGCACAAGCTTGAATAAAAATCTTAAAAATCAAACAAACCTAGATTTCTATAGTTTAGGTGGTAGATAATAAGCACAAGAATTTTCAAGCTTTCAATTAGCTTCCTAAATTCTAGAAAAATCACCCAAGTTTTGAGAAAATCTGAGATGTGCATTTTGACTATTTTTGAAATTAACTACTAGTTTGACTTTGTTGAATTTCTAACTTATCTTACTGATTGATTATATCATATTAAGCTATACTAAGATTGAAATAAGCTATATTACTAACTTGTGAGTAGATTTGAGGAGTTATGGACTCAAATTCCACCACAGTTAACTGTGGTGAAGAGATGAATTAGATTTTGACTTTTTGTGGTTTAAACCTCAACTTTTATGCCTTAATTAACCTATATTATACTACTGCAGTCTATTGAAACACAATTTAACATCAAATAGCAACAAGAACTCAGCTCACTGGCTTATTCCAAACACCCTCTAATCTAGACTATTTTGAGATTTAATTAGCTAAGGGGTATAAAAGCTTATTCTAATGAACCAACATGACTTATTATGATATATCAGATGTAATTAAGCACTTAGAAATAGATAATGACCACAAATACACAAGAACACAAGATATACTATATTCACTGATTGATTTTTATTTTTTTAGTAATTATTGATTCCAACAAACAAAGTACTAATCTGAGGTTATATTATCAATATATAAAACTGAATAAACATTAAACAACTAAGAAAGACAAGCAATAAACTAAGCTACAATTCAAAAATAGTTATAAGATTTTTAGAACTTACAAACTTGCTTTCCTGCTCAAACCATGAACCAAGATCATAGAAACTTTTCCTAATATCCACCACTGGATTCTAACCCAAGACCATCCACAATTTGCCTTGCTCCAAGTGCTTATCACCAAGAACTCATCAGTTTGACTTTTGTTGACTTTTGGTATTTTTGATTTTTTTATTTTACTAAACTGCTTTGAGTTATTACTAATAGCTTAGATAAGCTATCTAGGAACTTAAGTGAGCTTATCAGTCCAGTATATTACACTTTAACAACAATTTAGCATTTGATATTTAGAAACTTGAAACTAAAATTGCATAACATGAAATGGTTAAAGAAACTTGATATATATTACTTGAAAAGAGTTACAATACACTTGAAAATACTTATAACACTGCTTAGAAGCTTAGGTTCACACTAGAATTTGGAAATTAGATTAAACGACATGCAAATATTGAAAATAAACTAGGTATCTTTCTTCTCTGCTTCTCTTGGCCTTTAAAGGCTTCAATTAGGTTTAGAAACCTCTTCTGATCCTTTCCCACTTCATCTGAGCCATCCATTTAGCTCAATTGATCATAACCGTTCAAACTAACTTTTGGCGCCAAAGTCCTCCACGTTAACGTGGAGGCAAAGGTTTGCAATTAAAGAACTTTGGGAGCTTGTGGAGGTGTCAGGGGGCAAGGGGAATGTTTGGAGGCCAAGTTGGGACTTATTGGAAGAAAACAGAGGTGTGGATGTGGTTTGGGAGTGAAAAGTTGTGGAGAAGGCATTAAATGAGGAGTGGGTTACTGTGTGAGGTGGAGGTGAGTTGGTGATGAGTTGTATTGGTGAGGTGGAGGTGCAAGGTGGCACAAAACCACCTGGTATGGTGGTTTCAGGTGGTGGTGAGGGCGATGAACAGTGGAGGGGGTGGTTTGGCGGGTTTGGGGTGTTTGACTGGGGTCAACGCCTGGTATTTATTAAAAGGGGTGGTGGACTGGGCTTATTCTTTGGGCTTAGGGGATAGGTGGGTTGGGTAAATGGTGTGGGTTGGATTTGGTTTTGGTTTAGTTAAATAAATAGGGTCCGGTTTGGTTTTTAAGTGAACAAGGACCAAAATTGTAAATTTGGCAAAGTTGAGGGGCTGAACATGTTATTTTCCCAAAGTATTTTTAAGGACTTAACTTGCCAAATTTAATAAACCAAGGACTTATTTATTTATTTTTTTCATTTAAAAACACCCAGGGAGCTTTTCTGAAATTTTTCAAACTCCAGGGACCTTTTCTGTAAATTTGGATTTTTAAGGGATTAAACTTGTAATTTCTCAAAATGTTATCAAAATTGTTCCATTTTGTCATTCATGCATAGTACAAGGGTATTATTTGTAAATATTTCAGTTTTGAATACCTAGGGACTATTTTGCCAATTTTGTAACTTGAGGGGTAAAAATTGCCAGTTTGTGTAAACTTTTATCCAGGGATGTTTTGTGAACATTTTTGAGTTCCCAAGGACTTTAGTTGACTTTTTATTCATTTAAAACCTTCAGGGACTAGTTTTGACAATATTTGAAACTTGAGGGACTGAAACTGCCAATTATGCAAACTTTGTACGTTTTTCATTTGTTTTTGCATATTTTGTATTTGAAACATATAAAACACTCTTCTGAGATATTTTAAGTATTATGATGCATTTTTGAGTGTTTTTGTACGTTTTGGCAGTTCAGATTAGTACAAAATGATGAGTATTTAGACACTCATCAAATGCACATCCGCTTTGCACCAACCGGATGGTGTCGGATCGCAGGGGGGTCACATTGGCTCCGGTGAGCTCAATGGTGTTTCGGTAGCCTTGGTGGCTAGGTCGGGAATACTCTCCTAAGGTTCGGGGCCTAAGGGGTTCTAATGGTGGGTTTTGTTGTGGTGGGATGACGGGTTCAAAGATGTTTGATGCGTGGGAATCGCAACAGGCTTTACCTCTCGAGGGATCTCGAGAAGCTTACAACCCCCACCAGGCAGTGTACCTGATCGTTGTAGTATAGTATAGTGACAAGTACCGGGGGATTGATCGTTCAGCTTAGGAATAGTGTCGCTAGGATTAGAAAGCCTAAATACTAGTTCTAAAGGTGAGGGATGATTATTTTTGTGTTTTTATATTTTTTTTTTTGAAAACAAGTAAAATCTCGGGTTTTGGAAGAGTGGGCGGAAATAGTTGCTATTCAACTAACCCAAAACTAAGATGCAATCAAAATAAAATACTAAAAATGAAATTAAACTAATTTATACTAAGGTTGTGAGCAGTAATTGGAGAAAATGTGTTTACTTAGATTTCACTACTCCCTAGATATCTTTTACACGTTAATTACTTGTTATAATTGCATGGATGACGGATCGTATTCCTTAATACCATTCATGGGGTGGCATACATAATTCCCCAATTCTATGAGCTCTTATCTCCTCCTACACCATGCCCATCACAACTATAGGGATTGTAAACAGTGGCTCATGCATTAAATACAACCAATAAAGACCTAGTACGCCTCGGCTCATGTTTCTTAAGACGTTCAAGCATGTTACCATTTGGAGATCTGCCAGTTTTCTTAAGCCTAACATATAAATCATTCATCCAAGACAAGAATAAACAAGTAATCAACACATAATCAATATCTAGGTTTCATTAGATCTAAGCAAACACAAAAGAGATCTAGCCTAGCATAATGGAATTGAGACAAGAACAAGATATAGACAACCAACACATAGACATATTGATTGAATTAGAAGAACACTTATCTCAATTACAATTCAAGGTATCAAGGGTTTGGAACCCTTGAAAAACCTGTAAAAGTTGCACCAAAATTGTCTTTAGGGTTTCTCCAAAACTTCTCTCCCTTAAATGTGAAAAACTAGAAAACTATATATACGAAAATAGGGATGACGGCGTCAAGAACAAAGGTGTGACGCCGTCATCTCGCCGCCAAATACTTCCTCGGAAGGCCTTGATCTACTTCTGACGCCGTCAAGGCCTAGGCCGTCACACAAATTACTCTTGACGCCCTGTATGTGACGCCGGTCATGGGTTACTACGTGATTTCATCATTGGTTCCACTCTCTAGGTCGTCTTCTAAACCAGTTTTGTATTCCGGACCTAGTTGTAAGCATTCTTTATAGAAACCAAGCATCCTATTTCTAACATACTCTACTCCTCTATGTCTATCCTCCTCATTCCTATAATAAGCCGCTTGCTTATGTTCCTTTTCGAAATTAGAGAGAAGGCGGTATTGTTCGATCTTGTAGGGCATTTGATAAGCAACCTCATCATTCTCTTTCTTGAACCTAACTATCCCTAAAGTCGGATCATAACTCATCCTAGTGGCTTCAACAAATGGTTTTCCGAATACTATTTGGCTTAAGCAAGCATCTATCACCGGACGAATGTCTTCCACTATCATAAAATCGATTTCATAGGTGAGATTCCCTATAATCACATGTAATCCCTTAACTCTCCCTACAAAATTACTTATCAGATTCTTACCGGGCATCATCCTAAAATTGAGTTGCTTCTTCATCACCCAATTGTAATAAGTCCTAGTCATGATGTTCACGGGGGATCTAAGGTCGATGTAAGCTTTCCATATATGCATGTGCCCGATATTACATGGGATGTTAATGTTAGAGGGGTCTCCCATTTTGATAAGGGGGTCGCCAAAGATATATGTTCTCTCGGGACTATCGAATAAATCCTTATGGTATTCCCGTTCTTCCTTGGTTGGCAACTTATCAAAGTATTCTTCTATAGGTTCTACCTCCTCTAATTCCTCATCCTTATTAACCTCAACTTCCCTACTCTCATCCTTACCATCGGCTTCTACTCTAACTTCATCCTTGTCACTCTCCTCTATCTCCTTATCTATTGGCTTAATGGTGACAACATTGACAAAGTGGACATGTTTGGATGATGAGGGGCCCTTAATTTGGATTCCACTATTGGTGTCCCTAGTGTCCTTCCTAGGTGTGATTAATGCTTGGTTGTTTAGGGCTTTCAACAAGTTGTCAATCTTGTTGGTCATCTCCGTTTGTTGTTGGTTGAATTCGGTTTCAAACCTAGCTATGCGAGCTTCTTGAGATGCCATGAACTTTGACATCAATCCTTCAAGATTGTTGGTACTACCATAGTTGTTAGAAGGATTGTTGTTGAAAGTACGGTTGGATGGTGGACCGTTTGGTTGGTAGCGATTAGGCGGATTGGAGGAATTGGGTTGATTTTGTTTCCACCTAAGGTTTGGGTGATTTTTCCAAGAGGGGTTGTATGAATCACCGTAAGTGTTTGGCTCGGGCTTGAAAGTGTACCACCTATCTCCCGCTTCGTCGGTACGCGTGGATGCGTAGTCCGCAAAAGCTGTTCCGGGGAGTTCCACACAATCACAAGTGTCATGGGGACCACTACATAATTCGCATGAAGAAGTGATTTTGTTCACTTGGCTTGAAGGCTTCGTAAGATTTCATGAGAAACTTAACTTGGTCCTCAAGTTCCATGATCCTACGGTCGGGAGTGCTAGAATTGTTCGAAGGCAAAGATATTGCCTTGACCGTTTTGTTCAAATCACGGGGATCATTCCAACTTTCGTTGTCATAGAGAGCAAGATCTTCTACGAGTTCCCATGATTGTTCCGCACTAAGATCACGTAGCTTACCACCGGCCGATTGGTCAATGGTTCGCCTCGTGGGGATGTCGATATGGTCATAAAAAATTTGGACTTGGAGCCAAAGATCTATGCCATGATGAGGGACTTTTTGGAGTAAGTCCTTGAAACGAGTCCATGCTTCATAAAGAGATTCATTTTGATGTTGTTGGAACATCAAGATGTCATTTCTAAGCTTAGTAGTTCTCCCCGGTGGGAAAAATTGAGCAAGGAAACGAGTGGTGAGATCATCCCATGTGGTGATGGATCCCGCGGGTAAACGCTCAAGCCATTGACTAGCTTGATCCCGTAGAGAGAATTGGAATAGGCGTAAACGGGTAGTCTCTCTAGTTTCAACACCTAGGTCTATGGAGTCTACGATTTTGAGAAAGTCCTTAAGATGTTGGTTTGGATCTTCGGAACGAAGTCCATGGAATGCACATCCGCTTTGCACCAACCGGATGGTGTCGGATCGCAAGGGGGTCACATCGGCTCCAGTGAGCTCAATGGTGTTTCGGTAGCCTTGGTGGCTAGGTCGGGAATACTCTCCTAAGGTTCGGGGCCTAGGGGGTTCTAGTGGTGGGTTTTGTTGTGGTGGGATGACGGGTTCAAAGATGATACCACCTTTCATGATGTCGGATGGTAAAGAGTTACGAACAAAAGCACGAAGAAATAAGATAGACTAAAGAAAACCTAAAAATAAAAATAAAATCTTACTAGAAAGGAATCTAGCAAGTAGACCTAATAAAAAGAAATTCTAACCTAGACAATAACTATTCCCCGGGCTGCGGCGCCAAAAACTTGATGCGTGGGAATCGCAACAGGCTTTACCTCTCGAGGGATCTCAAGAAGCTTACAACCCCCACCAGGCAGTGTACCTGATCGTTGTAGTATAGTATAGTGACAAGTACCGGGGGATTGATCGTTCAGCTTAGGAATAGTGTCGCTAGGATTAGAAAGCCTAAATACTAGTTCTAAAGGTGAGGGATGATTATTTTTGTGTTTTTATAATTTTTTTAGAAAACAAGTAAAATCTCGGGTTTTGGAAGAGTGGGCGGAATTAGTTGCTATTCAACTAACCCAAAACTAAGATGCAATCAAAATAAAATACTAAAAATGAAATTAAACTAATTTATACTAAGGTTGTGAGCAGTAATTGGAGAAAATGTGTTTACTTAGATTTCACTACTCCCTAGATATCTTTTACACGTTAATTACTTGTTATAATTGCATGGATGACGGATCGTATTCCTTAATACCATTCATGGGGTGGCATACATAACTCCCCAATTCTATGAGCTCTTATCTCCTCCTACACCATGCCCAGCACAACTATAGGGATTGTAAACAGTGGCTCATGCATTAAATACAACCAATAAAGACCTAGTACGCCTCGGTTCATTTTTCTTAAGACGTTCAAGCATGTTACCATTTGGAGATCTGCCAGTTTTCTTAAGCCTAACATATAAATCATTCATCCAAGACAAGAATAAACAAGTAATCAACACATAATCAATATCTAGGTTTCATTAGATCTAAGCAAACACAAAAGAGATCTAGCCTAGCATAATGGAATTGAAACAAGAACAAGATATAGACAACCAACACATAGATATATTGATTGAATTAGAAGAACACTTATCTCAATTACAATGCAAGGTATCAAGGGTTTGGAACCCTTGAAAAACCTGTAAAAGTTGCACCAAAATCGTCTTTAGGGTTTCTCCAAAACTTCTCTCCCTTAAATGTGAAAAACTAGAAAACTATATATAGGAAAATAGGGATGACGGCGTCAAGAACAAAGGTGTGACGCCGTCATCTCGCCGCCAAATACTTCCTCGAACGGCCTTGATCTACTTCTGACGCCGTCAAGGCCTAGGCCGTCACACAAATTACTCTTGACGCCCTGTG
The DNA here is from genome assembly GCA_030686995.1 of Artemisia argyi. NCBI lineage: Eukaryota > Viridiplantae > Streptophyta > Magnoliopsida > Asterales > Asteraceae > Artemisia > Artemisia argyi. The sequence goes on along the minus strand of CM060695.1, from coordinate 944,804 downwards.
TGTGACGCCGTCATCAACTACGGATTTTTATTATTGAGGTTTGACGTCGTCAGGAAGAACTCTTGACGCCTTCATGTACTGTTCCCAGCATGAAAAATTGAGACTTTGCCGTTTTCTTCACTTTTATGCTCCAAAAACGTCCAAAATGGCTTCTTTTCCAGAATTCACTCTCCAAGTACCTAAAATCACAAAAGGAACGATTTAGGGCAATATTTGATCAAATAAATTCGGATTCGGGCTTAAATGACCCCCTAAAAACGGATCATTTTTCGCCTCATCAATGTTCCCGTTGTCCATGATGTCGGGTGGTTACGAACAAAGGCACAAAGAAATAAGATAGACTAAAGAGAACCTAAAAATAAAAATAAAATCTTACTAGAAAGGAATCTAGCAAGTAGACCTAATAAAAAGAAATTCTAACCTAGACAATAACTACTCCCCGGGCTGTGGCGCCAAAAACTTGATACGTGAGAATCGCACCAGGCTTTACCTCTCAAGGGATCCTGAGAAGCTTACAACCCCCACCAGGCAGTGTACCTGATCGTTGTAGTATAGTATAGTGACAAGTACCGGGGGATTGATCGTTCAGCTAGGAATAGTGTCGCTAGGATTAGAAAACCTAAATACTAGTTCTAAAGATGAAAGATGATTATTTTTGTATTTATATATTTTTTAGAAAGCAAGTTAAAATCTCGGGTTTGAAGGATTTGGGCGGAATTAGTTGCTATTCAACTAACCCAATACTAAAGATGCAATCAAAATAAAATACAAGAAATGAAAATAAACTAATTTATACTAAGGTTGTGAGCAATAAGTGGAGAAAATGTGTTTACTTAGATTTCACTACTCCCTAGACATCTTTTACACGTTAATTACTTGTTATAATTGCATGGATGACGGATCGTATTCCTTAATACCATTCATGGGGTGGCACACTTAACTCCCCAATTCTATAAGCTCTTATCTCCTCCTACACCATGCCCAACACAACTATAGGGATTGTAAACAGTGGCTCATGCATTAAATACAACAAATAAAGACCTAGTGCGCGTCGGTTCATGTTTCTTAAGACGTTCAAGCATGTTACCAATTGGAGATCTGCCAGTTTTCTTAAGCCTAACATATAAATCATTCATCCAAGACAAGAATAAACAAGTAATCAACACATAATTAACATCTAGGTTTCATTAGATCCAAGCAAACACAAGATAGATCTAGCCTAGCATGATGGAATTAAGACAAGAACAAGATATAGACAACCAACACATAGACATATTGATTGAATTAAAAGAACACTTATCTCAATTACACATGAAAGGTATCAAGGGATTGGAACCCTTGAAAAACCTGTAAAATTCGCACCAAGTTCGTACTTAGGGTTTCTCCAAAACTTCTCTCTTTTTTTAATGTGAAAATTAGAAAACTATATATAGGAAAAGGGGTCTGACGGCGTCAAGACCATCCCTGTGACGTCGTCACCTCGCCGCCAAAACTCTTCTCGGACTGCCTTGATCTACATTTGACGCCGTCAAGTGATAATCATTTCCAGGCCGTCATGACTTTTACTCTTGACGCCCTACTTCGTGGCGCCTTCAAATCTGTACTGGATCGTCATGGAATTTTGCTCTTGACGCCGTCAGGGAGTTACTCTTGACGCCATCACCTACTGTTCCCAGCATGGAAAATTAAGACTTTGGCGTTTTCTTCACTTTTATGCTCCAAAAACGTCCGAATTGCTTCCTTTTCCAGATTTCACTCTCAAAGTACCTAAAATCACAAAAGGAACGATTTAGGGCAATATTTGATCAAATAAATTCGAATTTCGGCTTAAATGACCCCCTAAAAGTGGTTCATTTTTTGCCTCATCAGACCACTTGTTCGCGTAAAAACTTAAGTGACATACCCGATGTACACGTGTCGGACTGAGAAGCTAGTGAAGAAAAAAAGTGCCACGTCACTGTTCGCATAAAATCTTATACGGCATGCGTATATATTAATAAAATAAGGATAGTGGCTTCGGAAAACGTGCATGTTTTAATTAATTGTATGATTTTTGTAGGTTGTTGTGTGTAAAAACTTGCTATGAAAATGATTATTCGCATACTTTGGAACCTATTTAATATATGTGTATTTTGTATACATTTTGTTGGTTAGGTGATTTGTGTTCTCCTTGATAAGGGCTTCTCAAAGAACTAAAGTGTGTTTAAAAAAGAGTAAACATGAATTTGATATTGATGCAGGATTTATCGACCAGGTTTTAATATTTATAAGTTGCTCGTATACCTAAGGTCTACCTAATGCACTATCGGCAATGTACCCGGTCGTGTGGTATAGCTAACGGTAAAGCCAAGGTCGTCCCAAAAGCTATGCGTGCGGATATTATCTAATGTTAGTGCAAATATTACGATATTTAATCTATACAGTCTCGTTTGTTTTGAGTGATGACAAACGTATAACTTGATACATAACGTAAAATGTACAAGTTATTTGTAATCATATTTTGTCTCAACAAACATTCAACACCTCTCAACGTCTCGAGTCATCGTATGCTACAACACAGGTTCGTACATGTTTGTTATGTAGCATTATGATCAAACCCCTTGACCAACCATTTTGAATGACTAAAATACTTTAGGAGTCTTTAAGTATTTTAGGTGTCAAAGTATACTTTAGGTGTTAAATAGAATAAGTGTCACATTAGGAGTCTAGATAATATTAGTAAGTTTACAATATATAAAAATGTGTCTTATATCAACATAAGTATATAAAACATTTTTAGTAACTTACTGAATATTATATAGCTAACTAATATATTTTTCATATACAAGTAGCTTACCTTTTTAAGTTAGTATATACATTTGTCTAAATATATTTTCTATAAAATGGAAAACTATATTTAGAAATATATATATATAGACATCACATCATGCATTCATGGTAAGTTAGTGTGCTTGACTTCCATAAGCTCTTACACACTTTTGGAAGTATTCATTGATTCATTGTGTGTTTGACTAGCCATGATTCTTGTTGTGCAAGTGTGTAATAAGTTGATATGACATGGTTAGGTTTAGAAAGTTATTGAGTCAATGCATGAAATAACTTGATGAGACATTGTTAGGTATAGAAAGTTATTGTAAAAAGTAATATGTCCAGTTCTGGCGGAACCTTCGGACATAAAGGGCGGAACCTTCGGGTATAGGGGGCGGAACCCTCAAAAGGGTTCCGCCAGATCTGTGGGTCTGCTGAAGGTTTTGGCTATAAATAGCACCCCATGGTCTTCTCATTAGGTTGATGAATTTTTAACACACATCCTCTCTATCATAAAACACATATCTACATCAGTAGCTAACCATGTAGATACACACATGAATCACCCTTTCAATAATGATCATAATGCTTCTAACATTCATCTTTGTTGTAAGCATATCATACTTCATGATCCACCAAGAAGGTCACAAGATCTTGAAGTCATCATTCATTGAAGCATTCCAACATATGAAGATTCAAGGGCACTTGACATCCTCAATGGTTGAAGACTTCTTATTCAAGAAGTTCATGTAGATTAGGCATGCATATCCATTAGACTTTTATGTCATGGATCATCTTTGTATTATAACAATATAGATTAGATGGTTTATGTGTTTGTGCCATAAAACACAAGGTTTTTATGTTGGGCCACAAAACATAGCGGGAGTAGTTGTACCCTTGGTAAAGAACTCGACATCTAGCTTAGTGTCGGTAAAAGTGTAAGCGACGAACGGGAGTGGTTGTACCCTTGTAAAAGAACTCGACATCTAGCTTAGTGTCGGTAAAAGTGTAAGCGACGATTGTAAGGTTTTTCTCCGCCGAAAAGGGAGGTTGTTGATCTAGTGAAGTAACTCTCGAGTTGGGTACTCGAGGAGTGGAGTAGGGCGGAGAGGAGATCCGTGACCGAACCACTATAAATCCTCGTGTTTGGTTTGCACTTTCCTTTTACTTATTGTCTTACTTTAATGTTTGCATTGTGTGATTGTTTGTGTTGTGACTTGTTGATTGTACTTGTGTGATAACATGTTTTAAGTTATGTTAGTCATAAACTACAAGTAACATCTTTTATATTAGAACAAGCTAAAAATGGACATTTGATACAACAAGTTTAAAGATTTTAAACGGTAAACTATTCAACCCCCCATTCTAGTTTTCCACAATTGGTATCAGAGCTTCGTAGCTCTTATTTTCAAAACAAATGGTTTTTAAAAATGGAGCACGATCCATGTATCAAATTACCATTGAAGCGGAATATAATATGAAAAATGTTTCATTAAGTATACTTAGAAATTTTGTGGTTAAATATTACTTTGTATACAAGCTTGAAGATGTCCTTGAAAAATAAAAGAAAACATTTCTTAAAAAGTTGTAAGTGTCAAATTATGTGGTTAGAGATAATGTACGTAAAATACGGTTTTAAAAAGAGTGTTTGGGTTAACTACAAATTTAGTTGAAAAATCATCTCTGTAAATGTTTTGATAAGTCACATAAGTAGAAATGTTGTTAAATAGGTGTATTATATGTTTACTAACAAATCTAGTATGTCCTACACATTTTCGCTATGCGAAATACACGTTTTTAGCATTTTGTGAAACTTTGTTACAGCAGACCCCGCGGATCCCCGCGGAACCCTCAGAAGGGTTCCTTGCCCTTTGGACGAAGGTTCCTTGGGCTGCACAGTATACAGTTTTTGTCAAACTTTAAAAATTCATAACTAATTAACCGTAAGTCCGTAGGAGTCGCGCCACCTATCATTTTGAAGGGAATTGAGTCTACTTTAATTTAAAAATACCCTCATGACCTAAATCTAATCTGAAGTAAGTAGAACAAACCAAATACTTCAATGTGTTCAAAATATCAAGTTTCACTTTGACGTAGAAACTCAAACTTTTGAGTTAGGCAATATAAGTTAGTATCCTTTGAACATTGACATTATTTTCTTTAAAACTAAAGAATTTTGTGATATTCATATATACAAAGGAAACTAATCAAGCTTGGCATACATCGTCATATTTAAACGCAAAGTGACGAAAAGTATATATATATTTTTTTTTGTTATGCTAAATGACTACTTGTTTTAGTTGTTTGCATATATGGTATTTGCTTATTGAAAGTTGTGATTGCATTTGTTTATTTGTGATTCTTGAGTGTCTATCTTGTCATGATATTCATTTGCTTGTTTGTCGAATTCATGTTTATACACAATAGGATATTTGCTAGATTGTGTGTACTAAGTTGAAAATTTGTGTTTGTATTGCTTATTGATTTAGATATTCTTCCTTGCATATGTTATGTGATTATGTTGCATAATTCACTTAGGAATGAGAATTAAGTAATACTAATTAAATATCTTGGAATATGGTCACACATCTAAATGAGTCACTACATTGTTAAACATGTAGTATTCTTGTAAAATGGTGTTTGGTATACATGCTTCTACAATGATGTTTAATGAATGTGTTTTGCTATAAGATAGAAACTCATCTTAGATTGATCATGCAAACTAACCATATCATGTTTGGACGATAACACTTTGTTGTTATCAATTTTCAATGCTTAGCTTAATTTCTATTTTTGATAAGCTCATAATCCTCGGCTTGATCTATATGCTAACACGTGTTAGAATATGTGTTTTTAGTTTTAACCTATCACATCTAATTAGGTGCATATGTTCCAAGTATTATTAGGATACTTGAACGGGTTTCGGGAGTCAATATATGCCCATTGTTAAGGAGTGTTTGGCACTACTTGAAATTTGAACAATTTGGTAATTAAACAATGTGTTTCATGGATATATGTACTTCTAGGATCTTTTGTTATCTTTGTACATTGTCTTGTACTAACGGATATGCAGGTAGACAACATTTGAGATGTTGTCAAATTTTCAAGTTTATGGATATTTCACTAAGTATAGTGAAATTCGCTAGCCCCCGGTCAAAGTCTAACGGTTAGAGTTTTTCTATATCCAACTTTTGCATTTCCTAATTAGTACTATATTTAAGTTTTGGTTTTAGGACTTTTCGAAATTTTTGAAAATCGTCTCGCGGGTCAAAAACGTGGACTGCCACTATTTTCAGCTCTGGCGGATCTGGCGGCACCCAAAATTGGGTTCCGCCAGTGCATTTTCTGGGAAACCCAGATTTAGCCCAACGGACCAGGCGGTACCCTAAATTGGGTTCCGCCTGTGTATTCTGAGGGTTCCGCCAGTACCTGCAGAATTTTTGTTTTTGTTTTCAACATTTCAAGATCCAAATACCAAAATCCAATCCCTTTAGATAGAAATTCATTTCCTGCAATGTGTTTAGCACAATAGGGTAATTCTCATTCCTCATAACTCAACCAAAACCATTTCCCGCCAAATTTCAAAAAATAGCCATAACAACCCCAAGGACCTTTCTCCTTAAAGGAAGGAATCCGGAAACTTGTTCCTTGCAATCCTCGAACCATTGAGTATTTGTGATCTCTACACACACTCACTGCATTCTTTTGTCCTTTACTCATTCATTAGCTTGATTTGTAAATTGACAACTTCCTATCCAATCCGAACTCGTTATTAGCAAAGATTACATACAATATCGAAATCACAAGTCCAACTTATGACTATAGACATTGTCTTGTATCTACATATGTTACCTCACTTGGTTAACATGATAATAATGTGTCATCCTTCAAGACGATAAGGATTTACATCGAGTCATAACTTACTCTTAAGTTATAGATGTATTATCGAGTCTTGCTATCCTTTTATGCTATCCAATCTCAACTAAGTAGGATTGACAACTTAAGTATTTCGTTCGAAATATTCAAGTAAACTTGACTTACTACCGTAGTCATTAAATGTCATATCCGAAAATCAACACCCAAGTATTTTAACAATGTTTGTTAAAACACTCATCACAACTTGAACACTCATCATAGTACTCTCCCAATCAATAGGAACAAAAACAAGTGTCAATAGGTTTTCATCCTTAAACATTTAGCACTTAAGTTCACTTGTTCTTTCACCATCATCTCATCACATTCACCTTGTGATATATCTCAGCCCATAAGCTTCACAAACGCTTTAGCTTCATATCTTCATTTAGTAAAACATGATGTCTTGAAAGACATTATGCCTAAGAAATCATGCGTCAAGTTTTCATCATTAAAAGGATATTGTATATCTTATGCATCATTCTCTCATTGAACATGAACGGTTGTGTTACATGAGATTTCATTATACCCCATTGGGTTAATGATCTTAAATCAACATGTGCAAGTTCTAGGATCTAGAGCCTCCTCATCATCTCGTCATTCTTGTTTTTGTAAGCATGATGACTTTATTCCACGTGATAGTCTTACTTATTGAAAGACACCATATGTGTCTATTTTTCTTTTAAGCGTTCATCATAACCAAATCACTCTCATAACCTTTCATCACTCAAACCTTAAACCACCAATGTGACCTGAAAAACCGAGTTATCCTTTGTTCTACCAATATCGAGTCATCCACCATTTCCATCCCCTCAAAGAAACCAAGAGTCAATATCATACACCTAGTCATCTTCACAAGAAGATTCCACCATGTAACCAAACAAGTGTGTCATCCCCACTACAACCTAACCCATTAAGGGTAAACCATCTTTCATGATACATAAACTTATATTCAACCTTGTGTCGCTCTTTGAAACAAAGAGCAAATGTTATATCCATACACTCATTGTTATAGTTGTCTATATAGTCGAAAGTCAAGTGAATTTCATTATGAAATGCGTCTTTTCCACTTCCTAGCAAGTGAAGAACACAAAGAAGATATCCAAGCTTCAAGTGTTGTCAAGTCATCATCACCTCATTTCACACATTCACCTTTAGTCGTCAACCAACAAAACACCTCAAAATTCCATGATTCCCAATCATCCATTAATGATTACCCACATTCACAAAGAGTCTCCTAACCTCAATCCTCAAGATCACTCATAGTCACCTCCATACCAATATTCTAAACCTTTCCACCTCCTTTAAGAAAACCACATGCCTCGTCATACGATCATCTCGCATTGATAGAGAAGAGCTACATGACTTTAAGGATAAAGTTCTTTGTATGCTAACCAACATCCGCTAAAACATTACCAAGCTCATCGTTTTCATTAACCTACAACCTCCTAAACACTTCATCATCATTCTTTATACAATGCACTAGACAATATGTTGGATGTCCACCTATTGAGGAGGAGAGAAATTCATTCACATATTTGTATTGTGTCAAATTGTATTTAAAGAACATCTACTCATGTATCTTACACCCTAAAATACCAACACATAGGTACACTCCATTTAGTTAAAGTCGGTTCACAAGACCACAAGTGCTTCAAGCCTTTGACCTTTTCTCTTTTTAATAGTTCAAGCCTCTTTCACCCCTAATATCTCATCAAGTGAAAAACACATCATGTTTTTGACAAAGCTCTTCACTTCCACAACCAAAAACTAAACCAAATGGAGTCTAGGATTCTTCTCTCAAAATTAGGACTTCAAAACCTCATTTTCAAGAACACCATCTTAGGATCTCATCCTTTTCTTCCGCGTCACATATCATGCACGTCATTGTCAGCGCAAACGATATATTAATCAAAGCCATCATTCCCAACACTTTCTCAACACGTTGGTCTAACCAACACTCTCGCATCATATGATGTCATTCCCATCCTCATATAGGTATTTGGCAATTTTTTTTCTCTTTTCATATGGTATTCTTGTTCCTAGGTGCCTATTGTCTTCACTTCTTTTTGAACCCATTCAAGCATATATTGTGGCATGATACATCATCTTTGGTAGATGATAATGTCATTAAAGGTCATGTAGGACTAAACCATGTTAGCACTCTTTCATCCATTGTCATTCGATATAGGTCACTACTTCTAAACGTATTTCGTTTTCATTAGCGTCAATCCTAATCGATCAAATCATAACCCATAGCCGTCATTGAATATCAATGCCCATTCACTTTTTCCTTTATCCCTTTAAGTTGTGAATCTTAGATTGCATAAGTCCATATGCTCATTCGTCATAGCATTCGCTATACATACGAGTTTCTAAATTCATGCATTACAACCACCACCTTCATCAACTCTCTCACTAATCATCACCACCATGGATTAGTGTAAAACCTATTCCTATTAATCTTGTGATGTTGTCAAATTTTCTATACTTTTAATAAAGTATAATGAAAATCGTTAGCCCTCATTCAAACTCTATCGATACGCGTGTTTTTACTTGCCTCTTTGTCATTTCCCAATCAGATTTAATAGTGTGTTTCTGTTTTAGGAAAAATTTCGAAATTAGAAAATCGTTTCGACCTTCGAAAACTTGGTCTGTTAAGAATTTGCAGTCTGGCGGATATGGCGGAACCAAATTTTGGGTTCCGCCCGTGTAATTTCTGGGTAGTCCCAGTTTTGGCCCAGCGGACCAGGCGGAACCAAAACCAGGGTTCCGCCCGTGTATTCGTTTGGTGCCGCCAGACCTGCAGAAATTTCTATATTTTTCTCATATTCGCATTCTCTCTAACACCATTAGCACCATCCTCTTTAAGCATTTCAACCTCATGTCTTCCTTCTGGGCTTTGCTTAGTAGGTTCCTATCATATTATATTCACGTTTTTCTTATGATTGCATTTCTTTTTAGAAGCATACACCTCATAAGATTTTTTGGTTTCATGGTTCTCTACTTTGAGTCGCTTATATCATTTATATATTTTCATCTTACTTTTCTTTGAGATGAAATATATTGCACTAACTCTTTCATTGTAGGTTCACCATTATATACGCTAGATCGTATATAGCATTATCATCTAAGGATGATGTTTGCATCGAATAGTTTCCTTCTTTCATTTTAGGTGCTTCTTGACGTAGGAGAAATTTCCATCAAGCACTCATATTGCATCGTCTATACACGTTGTTGTAGAGGACATGCTTGTCTAAAGACAAAACTTTCACTATACTAACTTTCTTTTTGTAGGTTCATATTGACGCCCTTTAACAAGGGGAGCTTCCGTCAAGCATAGGAAAATTATTGTCTTATACTAACCTTTATTTTGTAGGGTTCTTCATCCTTGCATCACATACGTTGGTACCCTAGCAACGGGGAGTATTGATCAAGGGAAAGTCAATCATACACTAACCTTTGTGTCTTTTGTAGCTTTCTTATCCTTGTATCATATACGTTGGTACCCTAGCAACGGGGAGTATTGATCAAGGGGGAGTCAATCATACACTAACCTTTATGTCTTTTGTAGCTTTCTTATCCCTGTATCATATACGTTGGGACCCTAGCAAAGGGGAGTATTGATCAAGGGGGAGCTAATCATGCACTAACCTTTGTTTTTGTAGCTTTCTTATTTCTTGTGTCATATACGTTGGGACCCTAGCAAAGGGGAGTATTGATCAAGGAGGAGCTAAAATCTAGGGGAAGCATGCACGCATTTTTCTTTATTCTCATTCTTCGACGCACCTTTGTGTTTCGACAAAAAGAAGGAGATAAGTCAACATAGTCCAAAATGATTTTTATTCATCATGCATTTTTCGTATATTTTTTTTTGTTGCACAACACTAACCTTGGTGTAGGTCAAGGAACTTAATTTGATCCATGGATCCGCTAACAACCTTAGGAAATTGGAGTTGAAGAATTCACTTCACTAGGGATGATACAAGCTCGCCATTTCAGGGAGAAATTAAGTTAACTCCAAGGACACACCCTTTTTGTTTCGACAAAGGGGGAGAAGAGTGTAAACGGAGAAGGAAATGTAGAAGGTGTTGCGGATACAAGTAAGTTTTACGGACACAAGTAACTTCTTACATTTTGCGTTCTATCATGTTTACATATTTTGTCATCATCAAAAAGGGGGAGATTGTTAGTGCAAATATTACGATATTTAATCTATACAGTCTCGTTTGTTTTGAGTGATGACAAACGTATAACTTGATACATAACGTAAAATGTACAAGTTATTTGTAATCATACTTTGTCTCAACAAACATTCAACACCTCTCAACGTCTCGAGTCATCGTATGCTACAACACAGGTTCGTACATGTTTGTTATGTAGCATTATGATCAAACCCCTTGACCAACCATTTTGAATGACTAAAATACTTTAGGAGTCTTTAAGTATTTTAGGTGTCAAAGTATACTTTAGGTGTTAAATAGAATAAGTGTCACATTAGGAGTCTAGATAATATTAGTAAGTTTACAATATATAAAAATGTGTCTTATATCAACATAAGTATATAAAACATTTTTAGTAACTTACTGAATATTATATAGCTAACTAATATATTTTTCATATACAAGTAGCTTACCTTTTTAAGTTAGTATATACATTTGTCTAAATATATTTTCTATAAAATGGAAAACTATATTTAGAAATATATATATATAGACATCACATCATGCATTCATGGTAAGTTAGTGTGCTTGACTTCCATAAGCTCTTACACACTTTTGGAAGTATTCATTGATTCATTGTGTGTTTGACTAGCCATGATTCTTGTTGTGCAAGTGTGTAATAAGTTGATATGACATGGTTAGGTTTAGAAAGTTATTGAGTCAATGCATGAAATAACTTGATGAGACATTGTTAGGTATAGAAAGTTATTGTAAAAAGTAATATGTCCAGTTCTGGCGGAACCTTCGGACATAAAGGGCGGAACCTTCGGGTATAGGGGGCGGAACCCTCAAAAGGGTTCCGCCAGATCTGTGGGTCTGCTGAAGGTTTTGGCTATAAATAGCACCCCATGGTCTTCTCATTAGGTTGATGAATTTTTAACACACATCCTCTCTATCATAAAACACATATCTACATCAGTAGCTAACCATGTAGATACACACATGAATCACCCTTTCAATAATGATCATAATGCTTCTAACATTCATCTTTGTTGTAAGCATATCATACTTCATGATCCACCAAGAAGGTCACAAGATCTTGAAGTCATCATTCATTGAAGCATTCCAACATATGAAGATTCAAGGGCACTTGACATCCTCAATGGTTGAAGACTTCTTATTCAAGAAGTTCATGTAGATTAGGCATGTATATCCATTAGACTTTTATGTCATGGATCATCTTTGTATTATAACAATATAGATTAGATGGTTTATGTGTTTGTGCCATAAAACACAAGGTTTTTATGTTGGGCCACAAAACATAGCGGGAGTAGTTGTACCCTTGGTAAAGAACTCGACATCTAGCTTAGTGTCGGTAAAAGTGTAAGCGACGAACGGGAGTGGTTGTACCCTTGTAAAAGAACTCGACATCTAGCTTAGTGTCGGTAAAAGTGTAAGCGACGATTGTAAGGTTTTTCTCCGCCGAAAAGGGAGGTTGTTGATCTAGTGAAGTAACTCTCGAGTTGGGTACTCGAGGAGTGGAGTAGGGCGGAGAGGAGATCCGTGACCGAACCACTATAAATCCTCGTGTTTGGTTTGCACTTTCCTTTTACTTATTGTCTTACTTTAATGTTTGCATTGTGTGATTGTTTGTGTTGTGACTTGTTGATTGTACTTGTGTGATAACATGTTTTAAGTTATGTTAGTCATAAACTACAAGTAACATCTTTTATATTAGAACAAGCTAAAAATGGACATTTGATATAACAAGTTTAAAGATTTTAAACGGTAAACTATTCAACCCCCCCTTCTAGTTTTCCACATCTAAGTTTAGTGTCACTGTTTTAAAAGGAGGTTTTATAATTAGTTGATTAAACTAATGAAATAAAACAAAACAATTAACAATAAAATAAACGAAATAAAATCAGATGGGGAGAAATAGTGTTAACCTAATTACTACTCTTGTTATTATCGTGACAAGTTTTCTAATAGTGCATCCTATCGTTTCATCTGGGGATTCAAGACGATAGACTCAGATGGTCAAATCGTCTAATCGTGTCTTACACCTTGCCCTATTCCTATAACCTTCATTATAAGAGTTCGCTGGTTGGCCTTTGCCTACAAGATGCAAGAGCCGTTAAGCGTCTCTACTACTTAGAATAGTCTAACGGGATGCGGCCGGTTGGAACTTACACCCCCCCTAACTCCTTAAGCAAATCTGTTTGGTAGGTGGTCGTTCGTTGAAATTTTCACACGAATGGTGATATTTCTATCACCAAAACACACCCTTATCCACTATGGGTCCTATGGTCAATTCTCCTAGCCTAAATGGAACTACCAAACATCATTACTACCGAAACTAGAGTGTCCTAAGACATGCTAAGAAAGTATTCAAATAAAACGATAGTAAATGCGAGAAAACTAAATCATGGCAATAACAATTTCATAATGAGGCTAACACCAAAGGTGTTTAGCCACTCATACTCATAAATGCATAAAATTCTATGTTCAACATGAATAATGAAAACATAAATTCAATACAAAAGTTATGTATGATAAAACTTATGATTTAAGCGTGAATTCTCCCTTGAAAATGACTTGTATGCTGGTGGAACTTCGTTCTCCTTGCTCCTCAATTCCCTCTGGATTTCTGTGTGGTGAAAGTGATATTGAAAACTAAGAATTAGGGCTTGTATTTATAGTGCCCGACTATGCTACGACGTAGTTCTAGGTTCAACTACGTTGTTGCCCTTGTATTTTGTCACTAAACCGCAGCTTGATTATTGGCTACGGGCGTAGATCTCTCGTTAACACATCTACGGTGTAGTTATTTTAGGAACTACACCGTAACTTCTTCAAGCATCACGGGAATTCTTTTAAGTATGGAATGAAGATCTACGGCCTAGCTTGATATTAGCTACGCCCGTAGAAGTCATAACTACCCCGTAGTACAATGTTTGACTACGTCGTAGGTCTTGGTCTTCGTGTGACTTCTGTCTTCAGTGAGTGCTACGACGTAGGTAGAAAGTACCTCTACGCCGTAGTTGGTGCTAGTTCCGCATACTTCAAATATTTTCATTAAGAACCTTCCAATTCCGCGTCTTTTCGTTCCTATGCTCATCTTTGTCTTTGTCCTGAAAACATAATATAAACAAATAAGAGTATATATCCTAATAAATTAATACAAAAGACGAGCATAATATGGGGAAATTAACACTAAAATATCAGAACTATTTGATGTTATCAGATATTGTGTTTCAAAGTTTGTCAAATAAATCACAAAATTAGTTACAAAAATGATTAACTCATTATGTTTTTGTAACTAATTTTGTGATTCATTTGACACACTTTGAGTCACAATATCAAATTCATATTAACTTTATTTTAAACACGCTTTAGTTCTTTGTGAAGCCCTTATCAAGGAGAACGCAAATCACCCAACCAATAAAAATATATAAAACATATACATATATTAAATTCGGTCAAAAGTTTGCAAATAATCATTTTTTAGCAAGTTTTTAGGTAAAACAACCTATAAAAATCAAACAATTAAATCATGCACGTTTTCCGAAGCTACTATCGTTATTTTATTAATATATACACATGTCGTGTAAGATTTTAGGCGAACAATGGTGTGACACTTTTTTTTTTTCTAGCTTCTCAGTCCGACACGTGTACATAAGGTATGTCACGTAAGTTTTCACGCGAGCAAGTGGTTCATTTTGGAAACACGAAAAAAAAGGGTCCTCTGCAAGACAACCACCTCATGTGTAACTAAAGTAATACTTTTCCCATTACCATTACCCAATTTAAACTAAGCATGCCCAATTTTAGTTAATGAAAAACCTTTGTAGAAATAAACAAAATCTTACTCGAATTAGTAACTACAGTAATACTTTTGGAAATTCAATTCTGGCGGCTGATATTTCCATTCTATTGGTCCAAGCGCGTCTCCCAGCCATGCAATATATACAACTTATATAAAGTCACTCTTTTGTTAAATATATACATTTTGGTACCTCTGAGATTTTTTTGATAAAAAATGGTCTTCTTGTTACCAGCAAAGTTGACTATAAAATTACCTCATATTACGTGTGTTTGTTTCAATCGTGGTGCTGTAAAAGATGACGGGAAATCTAAGAAAGCTACGGACAAGAAGGAAAGCCGTGACGACCCAAAAAAAAAAAGGTACATGGGGTTTCCTTATTTTCAACTAGGTGTTGCTCATTTAGGATCTCGAGTTAATTTGTTAGTAATCGCTAATGAGCCTAACGTGTCTAACATATAAGGTTACGTAGGTTAGCCCATGAAGCTTACATAGAAGCATTTATTTCTTTTTCCCATGTTTGGGTTTGCAGCCAACAAAGTTTGGTTGTTTGTTTTGATGGTAGGATCGATAGAGGTTATAAACTCTGATGATTACTTGAGGTCATGTCCTTCTAGCTTAGTATGGGCGGGCGGGACTAGTGGATCAAGAGAAATAATAGATTAGCAGCTACCCGTAGGATTAGATCGGGTAGGTAGAATCAGTGGCGAAGCTTGAAAATTTTCAGTGGGGTCGGGATCTAATTTTTTTTTTTTCTAACGCTATTTTTCGGGTAATATGTTCGGGTTGGTGATTCGATTCGGATCGGGTCAAAAATTAAATACTATTATTATATAAAAAAAAGTTTCAATCACTAAAAAACTAAACATATGTCCAAGACAACTAAACATTAAAAAGGAGACAAATGGTTGGTACCTGGTTCGATTCATTGAAAGAAAGCCTTTCGACCTTTAAGACCCTTGAATTCTTCAATTATGGACTCCGAATCAAACCTAATATGTGCGGACTGCGGGGACTGCGGAGGCTGGTCGCCGGTCGGCGGTGGTCGGAGGTGGGCGCCGGCGGGACTGCAGGACAGCGGAGGAGCCAGAAGGACAGAAGGTTGGGAGGGTTTGGGATGATTATTTGGTTTGTTACTTTGTTAATTGTTATTGTTTGTGTTGGTAATGATTCAATGTTCCAGTTCTATTTTCTTTTTTCTTTTAGTGGGCCGGTTTTATTTTTTTTCCTTTTAGTGGGTTATATAAAAATTATGTAATTGTATTTTAGTTTGGGTTATTGGGTAGATGGGCTTATGTAAAATGTAATGGATCAATTTTATTGCTTAATATATAAAAAAAAAAATTCACAATTAAAATGGGGGGTCGAAACCGAATATACCAAAATTTTTTTACACGAAAACTATATACCCCCTACATCGAAAAAAAAATTTCGGGGGGTCGCCCCCCCCCCCCCCCCCCCCCCCTTGCCCCTTAAAAGCTGTGCCCCTAGGTAGAATGTAGAAACTTTGAATCGAAAGTTCTTCGAGGTGTTTCATTCCTAGAAATGGCAATGAGCAAGAAACAACTCATAACTCACGGGTACCGCATGTGAATGGGTGGGTAACCTAATTAGTTTTCACCACGAACTGGGGGTTGGGGGGTGGCAGATGCGGAGATGCGGAGGGGGCACGTGCCCACAAAACTTTCTGGCGTAGTGTATTTTTAAGGAGATTCTCGTGATTGTCGTCATTTTGCCCCCTACAAGTAATGTCGTTGTCGATAACTCCAATTCCGGTGATTTGGAGAAAAAGATTTAGGATAAAAAAAAAAAAAAAAAAAAAAAAAAAAAAAAAACATAAAATTGTAAGATGATGCATTATTGGAGAGACAGTAGAAATAAAAAAACATCATATTTGTTCACATGGGTGAGAGAGTATTTGTTTAGGTGGGTAAGAGGGGAAGGTTCAATTCGTTGTTTGGTGTTCGCCGTTCATACGTGGCATCTTTTTTGCCTCGCCGAGCCTTATCGCCACACCGCCCTCCCCCCCCCCCCCCCCCCCCCGCCCCCCCCCTCGCCGAGCCTCGCCGTTTGGCAGCTTTCGTCTGCACAGCGAGGTTAAATCCTGACATCTTCAACTGTTGGAGTGGGGCCCAAGTGAATATACACGGTTATATTTTGTTAAAATATAGCTGTTTGATGTGTTTTTTTATCAAAGTAGTAGCAGCAAAATAGTATAACAAATACTCTAAGAAAGAATAAGGAAAGAGGTAAATAAAAAGATGATACATGCACATGGCGGCTGAAAAAGATGAAATGAATAGGGTTTAGTTTATGGGCCAATTTACTTAAGGCCCATTTAGGAATTGTGGGCTAAGTTTAATCCAAACTAAAAAGATAGCTAGGGGTGTCTGTGCTTTGTGGTAAGTTTATAAATTGGGTTTTTTTTTTTTTTTTTTTTTTTTTTTTTTTTTGTATGTTTTTAATATGTTGTAATGTATTTTAATTTTTAATGAAACGAATTTAGTTTATTTAGAAATTTGAATTAAAAAAGTAAAGTTGTAAGTGGTGGGCCTCAAATGAGTAAGTTGAGGTTAGTTGTTGGTGAGGAGGGATTAGTTGTGAAAAGGATGTAAGGTAGGCACCCATGAGGCCCAAATGAAGAGCTCAACCTCTTGATTGCACCTTCCCCTCTAAGAGTGTAGTTATATCAATGTGAAATCTGTCGGTAATTACTTCCGGATTTCCTTACATAATGTCATTTTACTGTTTGTTAGTATTATGTTTATACATTCACACATGACACGTAACTATACTTGTACTTTTTTTTTGAACTTATATATATGTACTTTTATATATATATATATATATATATATATATATATATATATATATATATATATACATTCACACATGACACGTAACTATACTTGTACTTTTTTTTTGAACTTATATATATGTACTTTTATATATATATATATATATATATATATATATATATATATATATATATATATATATATATATATATAGAGAGAGAGAGAGAGAGAGAGAGAGGTGGGATCATGAGAAAAGTTGATCTCGATAGAAAAGTGAGAAAATAACTGTGATGTACCGGGTTTTTTAACTGTGATGCAGCCGAATAAAAAGTGTGGTGCATCACAGTTTTAAAAAACCCGGTGCATCACAGTTATTATTCTACTGCATCACAGTTATTTTCTCACTTTTCTACCGAAATGCACTTTTCTCTAGAACCTTACCTTATATATATATATATATATATATATATATATATATATATATATATATATATACGCTCATCAACTTACATTTGCATAAGTGTCTATCATTGGACGTAAACAAGTATGAATTTAGAAGTCTACAGCAACATACACGTTTAATTTGTTCTTGTCCAAAACTTTTCAAACAACTTACTGATGAAAATAATATGTCGGGAATAGTATACGCCTTCAAAAATTCTATATATAGGATTTTTTTCCCCTATAAGGCTTTTTCTGGCACTCCGAATGCAAAACCCTAATAGTGGTACCAGATGGGGACGGATACTAACTATGGTACTTGTTGGGATTAGGGACTAATGGACAATGTAGCACATGTGTACTAGTAGAGAGAAGAGACCTTTAATGCATGTGGTGAGCGTGTGCACCTTAACTCGAACTGGCACATACTTACACATGCTCGTTCGACCAATGAGTTACTTCAGTCTTCATATCATTTTCTTTGGTGTTAAGAGTTTTACGGTCATAAATATATAATTTAAGAGTAGTGGGTGGGAGGTCTAAAAAATATGCATAAATTCATGCCTAAGCTTGCGTGGTATCATCCTGATGGTTGCAGTTAAGGGACCCACTTTTTCACAAATCAAACTCATGTCACACATGTTTAGGCATATAATTTAGGTTTCCCAATTATTTTTCATAATTTAATTAGCTGAGCTAATCTAGAGGTCACTTCTTTGTTTGTGTGCCTGTATATTTGTTTTATTATTGTTAATATACGTGCTTAGTCGCTAATTATGAATGTAACCATTTAATATGACAAACATATTGGAAGTAGTATTTTGAAGTTGATGAGTCGATTATCGGTCAAACGCTTATTTCAATCATCTATATTTTTTTCATTAGGATTTTACAATTATAAAACTTTCAGCTAGCTAAGGTTCCTTTGTTTGTTTGTGTCATTGCTTAATCTTAAATTCGTTTTTATGATCAGGTTTAGCTTTTTAACTGTTATCCTTCATGTAGGAATGAGCAAGCGGCAAAAAATGACCCCAAAGACGAAAAACACAATCGCAATAAGCCCGCAGAGAGAGGGACAAAAAATGACCCCAAAGACGAAAAACACAATCGCAATAAGCCCGCAGAGAGAGGGGCAAAAAATGGCCCCAAAGACGGAAAACGAAATCGCAATAAGCCCGCAGAGAGGGGCAAAAAATGACCCCAAAGACGAAAAACGCAATCGCAATAAGCCCGCAGAGAGGGGCAAAAAATGACCCCAAAGACGAAAAACACAATCGCAACAAGCCGCAAGAGAAGAATAGACAATCGCAAGAAGTCCCCCTAGAAGAATAGTCGGGAAGCTAAAAAACATAAGGTGCGTCTAGTTGTAGATTTTTTTATTTTATTTTATTTTTTTTTTTAATTTTCAGTTTCGATTTTTAAGGAAAGGGGGCCGTTAATGCGTAGTTTAGATGATATTTTTTAGAAAATTAAAAAGTGCAAGAGAGTGTAGAAAATGGAAAAAAATATAGGAAAGAGTAAAAAAAACTCTTTTCAAAGTTCTAGTTAAATTTTGAGAAATGATATTTTCATTTTTTAGAAAAACATTTCAAAAATTTGTTATTAAACGGATTCTCAGTTTTTAGTTTTTTTAATGAAAAATGGGGTATTTTTCACTAACTACACACACCATAAAGGTTTGAATTTCGTTGATCTAGAATGTGTTTGGAATTGTTTATTTTCTAAAAAATTGCTTACGCATAGGCTTTTTTAATTGTCAAATAAGCACTGTTATTACCTTACGCTTGAATCCGCTTAAAAATAAGCACATGAACACGCCTATAAATGTAAACCTTTTGTACAAATATATATAAGTTCATGGAACTTGACATATCTATACCTTGATGTACTAGTTTCATACAAAAATAATAAGATATTTTCAGAAAATTGGAAGTGAAATTAATTTTTTAGTAAACTGCAAAATATATCTTCATGGTTTGCAAATTTTCATAATTTACATCGGTGTCAGAAATGTTGGGCTGTCTACATCTCTTTGTTAGTTATAGCCAAACAATTTACATCTCTTCATTAGTAAAAGTCAAACAATTTACATCGTAAGGACTGAATATGCAAAAAAAATTTCCCGTTATCTACTAACGTAGGTTTAACATGTGGGGTATTTTCTTCATTTTGTTAGTCCAAGCTACTTCCATCCCTTTTTACTTGTTTACTCCACATATTGACTTCATTAATAACCTCTTAAAATCCGCTAATAGAACAAATTTTGGATTGAACATAGTTACGGTTTGTTTAATTGGGGGATTTTTGGAGGTTAATAATGAAGTGAGAAAGTTGAGTAGATAAGTTTTTTAATATGAATTACGGAATTAAGAAATAACTTTTAGGTTTACATAGAGATGGAAGGAAAACGTGCAACAAGCTGCGCCGCTATCCCTTTTTGGATAGCAAAACTTATTCTTTTGAAAACTACATCTGTGGATCTAAGTGTCATAACATTACTATGCATAACACGTTTGACTATGTTGAGGAACTCCACCGCCTCAGGTGCAAGGAAACAAAAAGTATCAAACGCGAAAGGAATAAAAACGTGTTGATTTTTAGTGCACGCTTTCTCGTGTTTTGCCACTTTGTACGAGGCGGCTTTCAAAGCAGTCTGTCTTACTGTAAAACCCCGGTTACTCAAACCCATGAAAGGAAAAACCCCGGTTAGATCCACACACGCATGTTTCCCTCCAACCCATTCAAACACCTAAACGCCTGTGAGTTTGAGTGTGGATCTTCCATCCAAAGGGCCAGTCAAAAAGTTCACATGTGCTTCTTTCTTGATGGAGATCCCAACACGCTTACAAATGTCAAAAAGGACATCCCTAACCATATCGTTCTGTACTTGAAGTTCGGGAGCTCTTTGCAGTGAACCGCATGTAAAGGAATTCAAACATGCCTTGCAACAAACTGGACATATCTCATCAACCCGAAATAAAGGAATCATAAGGCGATACTTAAGAATAGTACGATATTCCACCGGTGACATATGTTGACCTAGCCCGTATATGGGGATAGCTAGTAGAAAATCCTGGGCATGTGGAGCCCGTAGACACTCAAAAACTGCTTTCTGTCTCACAGTCATGTCAAAGTAAACTTCCATATCCTTGACCAATTCATTAAAAAGTGCACTCGCCAATGTTTGTTGAGGTTTTGAGGTGGCGGTGTCCTTATTAGTAAAACCATTAAAATCAAAGCTTGGAATCGTATCAAGAAGATAAGCCAAAGCACAAACATAGTCATCATCCATGCCACATATGCCACTGTCCCATAATGTAGCACCCAAGATTGAGCCCGCGAGGCCACAAAAGCATAAAGGGGATGGTGGTAGCTTGGATACTCAAAAATTACTTGTCATGTGTTTTGCAGTTTATTAAGTTGAAATTTTCTAAAGTCAGATTATACATCCTTTGAATTCGATGTAGCATATGCCTTACACATCCTTCTTTGATAAACTGTGAAAATCAAAATGTAGGTTTTAGAATGTTCTTGTGAAATAGAAATGCTTAGAAAATTGGAAATGGAAATATAACATTTCTTAAGTTGAAATTATCTGCAGTAAAGTTATACGCCCTTTTGAAATTATTCAGTATATGCATTACACATACTTTTTGGACGACAGATTGTAAGAATATAAATGTATGTTTTGTCATCAAGAGTTCATCTTGTAAATTGTGATATTCCCATAATTTCAGGGTGAATGATTTGTTGGCGATTAGTCGAGGCCTGCCTAGAAACCAGGCAGCAATGTTTGTGGTCATGTTGGGGTTAAGCGCTTAAGCACCGTATATAAGAGAAGCTTTCAGTTATATGTGGTTATCGAAAAATTTATGTGGATATTATAATTTGGCTTGTTTCTTTTGCTTTGGTCACAAACTAAATTTTAAATCTTGTATCATGCTCATGCTTTTGTGTTAACCGTGTGGATACTATCTTATCATACATGCTTGGTTGAGTTCTCAAGTGTTTATTAGATTCGGAGTTGATGTGATAACTTTTTGCCACGAGTGAAAAGATTTTTTCTCCAATCTGATTCGGGCAATGAAGTATCATAATAAGGATGTTTGTTTGTTTGTTTGTTTGTTGTTTACGGTGGTGACCAACTAGATACTAATGCAAGGTTAATAAAGGTTCAAAAGATCATATGAAGAGGGAACATAGGTTGAGAATGGGGTTGATTGATGACAAGGTTTAAGTACATCGACAGGTTGAAATGATCTTTCGTGTGAGCAGGTAATAGGTTAAGATTGGGTTGTTTGCTTCGGAGTTGATGAGTTGACAGTTTTCACTGGATCACTAATGATGGTCTAATCTTCAGGTATGCCCCATTTTAAAGGTTATTCTCGTCATTTGTTTTCCTGGCGGCTTTAGCATGTCCCTCATATCACACTCAGATTTACAGTTACTGGTTTGGCCATTTTGAATTCATAGAGTTGGTTACGGTTTAAATGATTTTGATTTGACCACAGTTTAAATGAGTTTGTTTGATTTATTTATTTATTTATTTTTTTGTTCGAACACCATGGTTACTGTTTAGTTTTTACAAACATATCATTACAATAACTTATTCCAGTATAGTCTTAAACGAAACAATTCAAGACTGACTTCCATGAAGAAAAAAATAATTTGAATTAACTCAATTTTACATAAATGGGCTGAAGTTCAGTCGTAATTTTTTCAACAATCTCAACTCGTCTGACATCAACCAAGGTCGTGTGGTCATGCTCATTAACATTGTAGTAGCGCTGAAAACCACAACAAGCGACGTATTATCAGGTGATGTTCACTAGATACATGTCAAAACTCTAAAGTTTCAGATTGATATTTCCTTACAAGAGCAAATATACACAAAGGCACACATATATTGAAAAAACGACAACGTAGAAAATATATAAAAATTATTAGATACATAACAGAATTTTCCAAATAGCTACAAAGATACGAGTTCAAAACTAATAACATAACAAAGCTAAAACTTCACATATATCACATAGCGAAATCAATCTTGGTCGTCACCACTACTAGTATATCATTAAATCGCCATTAAAGGGACTTCATCGGTGGATTCTAACCCGACCCAGTTTATCAAAGAGAACAAGAACTCCCTAAAGCTGACCTTACCATCCTTGTTCCAATCCATTTCTTCTGCATTCACATACACACAAAAAATCAACATACAAGATGGTAACTTTTTGTTACTTAGATTCGCGAAAACAATTTGTAGTGAGGCTAAGTAGATTTACTAAAACGTGTCTTGGTGATATGTGTCGGTGATTTCTCCATTGGGAAGTCTTCATTCATTGCCTTCATCATGTCCTTCTTGTTCAGCTTTCCATCACCATTTTTATCAAGAAACAAGAAAGCTTCTATGATGGTATCAAATGTTGCTTTGAGCTTGGGTGACCCCACTGTCGAAGTCTGAAACAATATTCTCTTTTAGTCTGATTTTATAGACAATTATATCAAACCGGGTAATATTTGGACGGGTACTATGTTGTCGAAAACTTAATTTTTTTTATAAATACACTATCTAGTCGGCTAGTCCCAGAGGCGCAGCTTCTAAGGGGCCGGGGGGGGGGGGGGGGGGGGGGGGGGGGGCGGCCGACCCCCCGAAATTTTTTTTGCGATATAGGGGTATATAGTTTTCGTGTAGAAAAATTTCGGTATTTTCGGTTTCGCCCCCCCAATTTAATTCGGTTTCGACCCCCCATAGTGTTAGGAAAAAAAAATTTTAGATCCCGACCCCCCACTCGAAATTTCCAAGCTTCGCCACTGGCTAGTCCTAATATGCATATAAAAAAATTTGAACAACTTTCGACACGTTTGACCCATTGTAGATAACACATGACAAAAATCGACTCACTCATAAGTAAATGGGTTGAAATCGTCACCTTTAGTTATCATGAAACCAAATATTACTATAAACGAGAAGATGGTCATTTACCACATGAGATGATGAGGAAGGACCGTCTAAGAGATAAATGAGACACAAAAGAACAATAAACTCGTTAAATTGTATCCCATTGCTCCCATCCACATCACAAGACTCGAAAAGATCTCTAAGCTCCTGCTCCGTACAATGAAATTCCAGCTTCTGTAAGCATCTCTTTAGCTCCTCGTTACCAATGGTTCCATTTGAATCTTCATCTGCAGAATAGCAAGCAGCTTTAAACCACACGGAAGAAGGCAAAAATAAAGATAAAAGTACTAATCTTTTTTAACTAGTAAGACTTACCGTATAGTTCAAAAACACCTCGAATCTCCTTTAGTCCTTCTTTGAACCGCGGGAACCTTAAGATAATGCTATCAATAGATCTGAAACTGGTTTGACCATGTATGCTGTTCTGTTTGACCTCCATCATTTTTCTTTCGAGCTTATTGTCTAATCTCTCGTATCGGTTTTGTGAATTGCAACAACATAACATAACTCCAACTTTGTTTGATAACGACTTGAAAGAAGGGCTTGTGTGAGATGTACCTTCAAGATACCGATTCATAAACCACCATACATCATACATGATCATATAAATATGAAAAATCTCTTATACAATGCCCTTTAACTTTAGCACTAGAGTAACATATAAACCGTTTTCAGTTTTTCCATTTTCTTATGAAATGCTTCCTGAAAAAATGGGATGTTTAACTAAACGCTACCTAAGTTTTTCAGGCTCTCTTTACAAATTAACTAGGATATCATATATGAGAACTTTAAGCCTAATCAAGATTAATAAAGTAAGAATAAGTGAATAAATTTTGGAAATAATAAGAATCTTACCCATTGAAGCTTTTATGATTTCAAGATGAGATAAGAAATTATAAATTTTGGTATTATGGTAAGAAATGCAAACTTAAATAGAAAAGAATGATGGAATTTGGTTTTTAAAAAGTAAAATGACAATGGTAGTACTTGAGTTCTTGTGGCTTTAAAATATAAAAATTGTTCCACTTATGCTCATAATCTTGAAGGTGGATGGGTCAATGATGGGCCGATGTAACAAAGGCCCCCACCAATAACATTTCCATCATTTAACCACAACAACAAAGATACCAAATCCCGCAAGAGCTGGGTATGGGTGAGGTATAATGTAGACATATCATACCCTTACCCTTGGGTAAACCCGAGAGTTAGGAGACTGCTTTCTGGAAGACCTCCGGATTTCCATCATTTAACCAAAGAAAATAATCTTTAGAAGTAAAATTTTATGTATCCATTTCATTTCATACACCTGTAAGAGCAAGTGAAATAGACTACGAAAAGTAAAACATCTTGAATTGATTAAAGATAGTATTTGCAAGGTTACAGATGGTTAAGAACTATCGATTCAATAGAACAAAACCAGACCCGCAAAACGAATTCAAAGAAGAATACATTTCTGAGATAGAAAGATGCATCAAACTATCCGGACATCATCCATTCTGCTTGTGGCAGTGAGTCTCCGCCGTTGCTGAACATAGCTCGGTGTCTTTTCTTCATGCCCATGGGTGAAACAGGGTTGCTGTTCGATGTCAAGCAGCTGTCAATGCTGGGTGCGATTCCGTTTTCAAGATAAGCTGCGACGTCAGGAAGTGACGGGATTGGGATAACAGATGGCGGACAGTCATTTGCTACCTTGATTGCAAGTTCCGAGAGCTCCTCTCTAGCTGCATCTAGACCAGCGGTTGCAACTGCTTGATCGTTTAGAGCTTTGCATGCTTTTTCCAAGATTGATTGAAGGTACTTTCCTTGTGCTTCTATTCGAAGCTGGAGACGACGTTGAACCTGAAAATAGTTGGTAGGTTTAAAGACAGAATTTTGATCAAACATGTGAAAACTTTACAGCAAAAAAAGAAAAGAAAATGGAATTCTTTTGCTAAAACTTTTCAAATTGAGTAGAGCCATCTCAAGTTAGGATAGAGAAAAAAAAGAATGTAATGATTATTTTGTTTTCGAGTTTGAAAAAAGGAAAAAAAATAAAGTGATGTGTTTTATTTATTGTTCGTGTCACTGATGTACAAAAAAAAAGGGAGCTATCATGTTTACAAATACACCCATCCTGTGAAAGGGTAATTGTGTCATTTAGCATACCGTACAAAAATGTTAAATCTGAAAAAAGAGGTATAGGAGTCAAAACAGATAACTTTGTACTGATCGGGTTGACCCGAAACATTCTTTATCAATTTATATAAGCAATTTGTGCGTTAAATATTATTACAAAAATTATATTCTACAAAAAGAATCTATAGTTTTTTTTAATAAAGCGATTTAGACCTATTCATTAGTTCTCTGAATTTAAATATAGAATTTCGGCCACTTTCAACCTGCCTGACCCATTCAGCCCAGTTAGACCCATTCATAAGTAAACAGGTCATAGTCACCACCTAATTAAAAATTATGAAAAAAATAATAATAATAATAATAATTAACTGCAAGAAACATGCAATGTCAATGAAGTAACCTCTAGCTGCTCATGCAATCTTCGTTGGACTTCCATCTGCACTCTCAAAGCTTCTGTAACCTGGAAGCCACTGTTGGAAGAAGCAATCAACAGGGTTAGCAACGCAATAATACAACACATATGTATATGTCAATTGTAAATTACTTCAAAGAGAACATACTCGTTTGAATCTTGTGGCATCATTCTTGTTGATGATGTTGTGGATGAACCCGTGTCCTGGCTCTCAGCAATGCAAGATGCTACAAGTCCAACCATTAATTAGTAGTGATTGAAGATCGTAACTGAATGAGCTAATATTGGTAAAGTAAAACTACTAAATAAGCTTTTTTCGAGCAATGGTTTCTTCCCTTAGCATCTTTATGCTAAGATTTAACCAACCAACTTTCATTATTTTATCAATTAAATCCGTTAACTTTACATTCGGGGTATGCAATCCGTGAACCTTTTTTTCTACTCACAGAAAAAATATGAACAAAGTTAAAGGATTATACCGCCAATAAGTTCAAAGCTTTGCAGTTTGACCATATTATCCGCAGCAAAAATTACTAACTTTATACATCTTCAAAGATAGTAGTAAGTTTTTTTGCTACTATTTGCCTATTTGGTAATCACGTTTTACACTATAATTGCCAAACTAGCCAGTTTCAAAAACTTTACGTGACGTAAAGAAGTATAGTTATCAAATTGGACCTTTTTAAAAAGCATGCACCTATTTTATGGAAAATCCCCAAAAATATCGAAAAACCCAAACTTGGTGTGTTGGAGAGCTAATAAATGCTAAACATCGGAATTGGTGAGGTCATTACCATCTTTGGAATTTTCTGTGAACTCTTTGCAAGATTGCTTTCCTAGCCGATATTTCTACAAGAATATACACAACATGAGAAAAAATCGAGAGTTATTCATGAAAACAGACTCTAATGCATGTACCTACGGATGTTTGGATGTGCCTTTTAAAAGTAATGATTTGAAAAGTGACAACTGCACACCACATTTATAGCAGATTCTGTGGTTCTGATCATTTATTAACATGACCACTTTCAAGTGCACGCCCAAACATGTCTACGGTGATTGGAAGATCATGAAATTAACTAACCTGAAGATGTGACTTCAAATGATAAAGGGTAAGGCCTTTTACGCCCATAGTCCTCATAATTGTCTTCGGAGTTGCTTCTGCAAAAGTGTAAGATATATGATATTTTGAATTATTCGTTGCGTTGACGTAAAATTTACATGTGTATTTGATATACTACAAAAGCTACAAATTTTCTTTATGCCACCATACCCAACAGCAGGGACGGAACTTGAGCGTTGTTGGTGGAGGGGCCAATATAAAAATTATTTATTTTAGGGGGCTAATATAAACTACAATGAAATTTTTTGTATTGAAAATGACAAACCATATATAAAAGGGTATAAAATGTACATAGGATTAAAATTTTGGGGGGGCTGCTTCTAAGTTCCCTCCCTGCCCAACAGAGAAAAAATTATAAACGCAAGATCCTAGAGAATTCCTGATGATAATTTCCTTACAGCCAGGTTCTACCAATATATGTAACATATCGGCATCTTTACAAGAAAAGTAACAAAACCACCACACACGGAAAATATACACTAAGATTCCGACAAAAATAGCATTAAAGAAATAGTATGTGGTGAAGGGCGTAGAGATATAATCACTTGTTATCGTTTATAAACAACCGACGGCCTTAATGGGGTATAATATGTTGTTTAACACAATTAATACATATCTTAACACAATATTATAATATTCGAACAAAGAAGGAATCTTCTCTTCATGTAGTGACAAACAAAAAATCATTCTTAAATTTGTCACCGCTCAGTCGCTCACCGTTGACCAAATAAGAACGGCACCAAGTGGTTCCAAATTTGTACTTCTGATTATAATCGTGTAACGACAATTAAATAGCTATAAGAAAATAACCTGTCAATAACGGACGTATTAGATGTCCTATTCGACTGATTATAATCTCTCTGAATTTCTGATTAATAGAAAGTGTTTGGGATTTGCTCATAAGGACTACTTATGCTTGTCCAAATTACCAGATAAAGATTGAAACTTCACCTTTACATATTCAAGTTTGAAAAACGGGTACAATGTACGCAGTTGCTCTAGGTAAACTTATAATTATCATAAATGTACATTTTCTTACTAACCGTCTAACCCTGAGTCCCCGACTTGAACTACCTAATTTACCCATTATCTTATTTTAAACCTTCTTCTTCTGGTTACAATAATAACTACGAAAACACATATATGAACACCCTTAAGACCTAAAATAACTACCATGTCCCCCTCCATACCTTGACTTCTAAAGTCAACCCTAATGCTTTACAAACCAAAACCTAAATTAAGATTTTATACTTTTCACCAACTTATCTTCAACTTTTCTATAAATGCATGATGTTTGGATTAGCTTATGTTCCAGGCATATGGGCTTATTTAAAATTGAAAAAGCTCATAAGCTCACTTTTTTTAACTTATGAGCTTATCGACTTGAGCTTATGACTTGTTTAAGTTCATAAGCTCAACTTCCTAACATCATAACTCATAATCCAGAAAAATCGGGCTTGCTCATATGACTGAAAAATAAGCTAATCAAAATGCCTCCAACACTATCTACCTCCACAAATTTACGCCTTATAGACTACTTAAACCTTAAAAATAAGCACAATTTATATATACTAAAGTAATAATGATAAAGTTGATATTTTGAGATAAAGAACTAACTGTCAGGGCCACCAAGCTGAGTAACAGCATCAACAAATCTTTCATGGAGTTCCGCAGTCCAACGGAGCCTGGGTTTCGGGTCAGTAGTCAAAACCAAACATGGATCACCAACAAAACCCGACCCATCTATTTGACCCGGATACTCACCATGCCCTAAATTACTTCCATCCAATGATATAGAATGCATCCCTGAATACATTTCTCACTTCAATACACAAAACCCAAATAAAAAGATTTAATCTTTTATAAAAAAACAAAATACCCAGATAAAATTAAGCCTTCATTTTAAAAAATAACAAATACCCAGATGAAAAGACTTAATTTTTATGAAAAGTAAAAAATACCCAGATGGAATTAGAGCTTATTTTTGAAAAATAACAAAAACCCAGATGAAATTAGAGCTTATTTTTGAAAAATAGCAAATACCCAGATGGAATTAGAGCTTAAATTTGAAAAATAACACATACCCAGATGGAAATAGAGCTTATTTTTTAAAAATGACAAATACCCAGATGAAAATAGAGCTTATTTTTGAAAATTGACAAATACCCAGATGAAAGAAATGCTTATTTTTGAAAAACAGCAAAAACCCAGATGAAAAGATTTGATTTTTAGAAAAAATAACAAATACCCAGATGAAATTAGGGCTTGATTTTGAAAAATAAGAAAAACCCAGATGAAATTAGGACTTGATTTGAAATGGGTTTTGGAAAAAATGTGAGAAAAATGTGCAAAAAGTAAAGATTTTAACACACACAAA
Source organism: Artemisia argyi (assembly GCA_030686995.1). Classification (NCBI taxonomy): domain Eukaryota; kingdom Viridiplantae; phylum Streptophyta; class Magnoliopsida; order Asterales; family Asteraceae; genus Artemisia; species Artemisia argyi. The sequence goes on along the minus strand of CM060695.1, from coordinate 914,867 downwards.
CAGAGTGAGAGAGAAATGGAGACAGCGATGTCGTCTTCTTGACTTGTCCTAGTCTGTCACCTTTTGTCTATGTTTTTTAGCAATGTTTTTTTATTTGTAAGTTTTTTTGTTGTAGTGAACATGGTATGAGTAGTCCTATCACTCTCCCTAGTCCCTACCTACATAAAATATGAAAATAAAAAATTAAAATATATATATATTGGTTTTTTATTTTAATAATGTTTGAAGACTTTTTGTCCTTAAAAAAACATTTTGAATTTCAGAATGATCGGTCGAGTTTTCATTCGACTAACCTGGCTAATGTGTCGGCGTCATTACACCCTCACATAAAATGCGGTTTAGACCAAGAAAAGAGATGAATTGGTCGAGGTTCGACCAACCTTAAAAACATTTTGAAGTTAAGAATGGTCGGTCGAGTTTTCAGTCGACCAACCTGGCTGACGTGTCGGTGTCATTACACCCCTCACATAGGACGTGTTTTAGACCAAGAAAAGAGATGAATCGGTCGAGTTTTTGATCGAGTTGTGTGAGGATATGTGTGTGTGGTGTTTTTATTAAATAATCGAGTGGGTTTGTTTTTTGTGTTGTTATCGATCTCTTTGTTACACTAAGTTGGTCATTAAGTTGTTGCGAATAAAGAGAGTTGATGTGGCAGTTGTGTCTTCGGTTATGTAACAATCACCATTACACTTAGGGCTTGTTTCTTTTTTCTTTTTTTTTTTTTCAGATTAAGTGGGTGGGCCCTTTTCTGTTAATAAATATTAATGGGGAGGAGTATCATTTGCTTCCTCTCCTCATATAGATCATTTAACAGAAAAATAAACATATTATATGTGTGGCCCCACCACTATCTCCCCATTAAGACTTATTAACACAAAAAAGAAACATCCCATTAGTCTTAAATAGGGGTGATCATCGGTCGGAAACCGGACCGGACCGGCCAAGACCGGACCGGACCGAAGACCGAGAACCGGAAAACCATAGACCGAGACCGGACCGAATATGGTCGGTCCGGTCTCGGTCCGGTCTCGGTCCGGTCGGTCTTCGGTCGGTCCGGTCCAATTAGGCAAGTTTTTTCGGGTTTTTGGTCGGTCCGGACCGGACCGGACCGGACCGACAGGACCGAGACCGAATTTGGCAAAAAGCTTAGACCGAGGACCGGACCGAATGTGGTCGGTCCGGTCCGGTCGGTCTCGGTCCGGTCGGTTTTGTCGGTCGGTCCGGTCCGGCCGGTCCGTTTGCTCAGCCCTAGTCTTAAACGCGAACCTTTAACATAGAATGTAGTTTCAAATAAAACTCCAAAATCCAATGTTTAAGAAATTAGATTTTTTTTATCGAATTGGTTGAATTGTTGGTTTATCAGGTTGACGATTCAATCATGATTATTTTTTTTCTTGTCCAGACAATATATAATGGCTATAAAAGAACAACATACAAACTTGTATAATCGTGTGTCCTAAAAGAATGTTTATGTTGTAAGGCGGAGAAGTAGAGACTCAGAGTTGTGAGAAACTAGTTAGTTTTATGATAATGGGTTGGATTTATTGAATTGGTTGACTACGAGGGATTAATTTTCTCCTTTTGAATATCCTGGTGTCATTGCGAGTGAACTTCTGTGAATACCAGGGATTAATTTTCTCCACATGAATCAAACCACGGACCTCTAAGTTACTTTTGTCTTAGAGACCGAGCTTTTACCTGCATTCAACTTTACCATGTTAAGACATAAGAACTACAAATCACATAAAGTAATTGCTTATATAATGTGGCAACGACAACAATTTACATATACGAAATATCTGATTGGGAAATGATTATTAATGAGCGTCCAAGTCTCGTATAGAAGAAAATATTATGTGAATATTCACTTATTCAAAAATAGAAGTTGGTATGTTTCAACCAAAAACAGATGCCATCAGCTCTGATTCCGTATTGATGTCAGTTTTTGATGTAGTTGCTCGTATGTTCATTGGATTTTGGTCGATATGTTAGGCATAAGCTTAATAAACTCAAATTAGAAGTTACATGATCTTTATTAGTCATAAGTTGTTATACAGTTAATATTTTGTTCTGTTTTTAAACAAATATGAGTATAACTATACTTGTATTTGTTTAGATTCAAAACAAAAAAAATATATATATATTAAAAGAATCTTATAATTGAAAGAAAAAAAAATGCCATTTTTGTTAATTGTCTAAACGTCCATCTCAAGCGGTGGGTAGACTTCGATGATTGAAGACTTGAATTCCATATAAATTAACACGATTTGCATACAAATTAATCCAAGTGGAGAAAAAAATGTTTCTTTATAGGTGTGATAATGAAATATTTGACTCCTTGGAATTCATATGTTTCAGTGATCAATGTTATATAACCATATATATGAATGTTTTACTATATGAAAATGTGAAAATAAAGTAACAAGAACTGATGGTTTACGATCAACTATGATGACCAACTCACCATCTTTACATCAATGTCACATTATCATTTAACATACTACCTAATTTATCATTGAACAGGTGTAAGGCTAGTAGCAATGGATTAGAAAACATTGGTCATATAACTTGGTCGACCGATTTTCACATCGGTCATCCCCATTGTGGAGCTTTGGTCAAATATCGGTTGTAGAGGAGGAGGGAAAAAAAAAAAAAAAAAAAAAAAATCGGTCGAATTTATGACCGATTATTTGCACACAAAAATCGATTGTGCCAACTTGGTCATGTCTAGTCACCGGAGAGAGAAAGCTGATATGCCAGAGGATGACCCGGGTCACCTGTCATCACAAAACCAAACGTATAAAAATAATTCACTTTATACAAACATATCACACAATATACTAAAAAAAAATAACAGTTTGATGGTTTGCACCACTAAACTCATGCACAAAATAATCGGCGTGCATGATTTGGTTACATGTGCTATGGGGATAGCGCGTGGGTGGCACGACTAGGTGGTCACCACCTTAACACTTAGTCTAAGAGTTTAGCTTTGATCCATAATATATTTATCTTGATCTAAACATGCTATCAATTTTGGTGATTATCAAATACAGTAATTAATCTAGTCTAACAGGCCCTAATGCCTGACTAAAACTTAAAATAACAAGATATATGTATGTCATTGATAATTACAAAATATGGCGGCTGTTATACTTATTTTTTATTTTTACAAAATTAAATGTAATATCTTTTAAGTATGACAATACCAAAAAAGAAAAAAGAAAAAAACTAGTTGGTTTACATTTAAGAAAATATCATACTAACTACCCCATGTGATTACTCTAAAGTATTGTTGTTATTGATACAATCATTGGATGATTTTGAAAAAAAAAATGAAAGGAAAGAGTTGTTGTTTTTTAATTTATACATAATCTTTACATGAACAACTTGCAACTAAAAAAATCATACATAATACAGTTTGACAATAGCAATGATGGCATGAGCTTAATTGAAAAGCCTAAGCTTCTTTACATATAAAAATAGCTTACTAGCTTATGATTGTTGTAAAACTTCCCAACTTATATTAGGGAGAAGAACAAAGAGGGAATATAAGAATATACTGTACTTACAAATAAGCATGAAACTTGCCAATAGCTAAAAAAAAACCAGTCGAGAAGAGCATCAAAAAACAAATTATATATGGAAGTGTTCGTGTTAGCTTATCCACGCAGCTTATTAGCTTATGCCATCTAACTTTCTTTTAGACGTAATGTTATTTAACTTTACACCTATAAATACATCATGTTAATTCTTTTATAAACATTGTTTGAATGAATTTAGATCTTCGTAGTCCTTTTAGTATTTTACTAGTTTCAATAATCTAAACATAACTCAAAATATAATTCGTATGTTAATTTCTACCTACGTATTTAGAACAAGTTGTAAAATGTCACTGTAGCGTATCTGTTTGGACTATATCGAGTACGAAAAAGGATAATCAAGAAACCGAATACTTAATTGGTCAAGATTTCATCAGTATTCTAAGTTGGTTTCGGTCCCGAGGTCGAAACCGAAAGGCTGAAACCTAGTTTCAGTGAACCCAAGACCGGACTGAATGGTCCTAATTCAGTCGGTTTTCTCGAGTTTGGACCAATTTTAAACAAGTTGTGAGATGTCAGTGAACCCAAGACCGGCTTGGACTAACCAAGATCGAGAAAAAAAATACGAGACCGAAGACTGAACCGGTCCTACTTCAGCCAGTCCGGTTCAGTCGTTTTCGGTCCACGGTTCGGGCCACCTTCAATGACACGCTCACTAGCTAAACCTTTTCAACTAACCAAATCCAAACACCCCCAAAAACCCTCCTTCAACCCTAAAACATCTCCGACCAACACCCACCTGCCGGAAAACACCATAAATGGCCCACAAACTGACACGTCATCTTCTTCTTCACAAACCCATTTCAGGTAACTCCTTCATTTCCAATTTTCCATCATTTCATTCCCAAATCTTAGTCTTTCATCTAAAATCTTGATTTTTTTTTTTTTTTTTTTTTTTTTTTTTTTTTTTTTTTTTTTTTTGCAGCAAGTCAAATTGGGTTTCGGGCTTACTTTTCTACACAGTTTGTTGGAGACAATCCTGTTCTTGTATGTGTTTTTTGTTCTTGTTATTATATACCCATTGATCTGATCAAGTTTAGATAAAGTGTAGCATAAAGTTAGGATATTTTTAGCCTAGTTAGCCGTAGCGAAAGAAGTAGTTGCAAGATAACGGTAGCTTTCGTTTTATAGAAGCGTTTGGTAACGTAGATGTAGCTGTAAAAATGGCGTAAAAGCTAAACATTTTAGATAGGAGGGTTTAGGGGGTGTTTGTTTCGGCTTATGGCTTATTTGGTTTTGGGCTTATGTTTCATAAGCTCACCTTTTGTGGCTTATTTTGAAACTTTGCGGCTTGTATAAGTTTAATATGTCATAATAAGCTTATATAAACCGAAAAGTTTCAAAATAAGCCACAAAAAGTGAGCTCATAAGCTCACCTTTTGTGGCTTATTTTGAAACTTTTCAGCTTGTATAAGTTTAATATGTCATAATAAGCTTATATAAGCCGGAAAGTTTCAAAATAAGCCACAAAAAGTGAGCTTATGAAACATAAGGCCCGAAACCAAATTAGCCGTAAGCTGGCTATATAAGCCGAAACAAACACCCCCTTAAACAAAATCCAAAAGCCTGCTGCCAAACCAGCATTATATTCTAAACGATAGTAAATGCTCCTAAAAGCTCGTCTATAAACGTAGTTTAAGTTGCATTTGTTGGGTTTTAGTTAATGTAAACTTTCGTTTTTATCTAAAAGTTAACATTTTTATGTAAAATTTATCGTTTTCGAAAGCCCTTTAGTTTTGTTACAAAATGACCCAAAACAAGACACAAGCTCATGACTTAGATGCAAAAAGGCAATGCGATGTTAAAATGGGACAAATGAGAAAGTACTTTTGTATTTATGCAAAAGAAATGTTTGGATCTTATTGATAATAATATGGAAATGAAAATTATGATGATGGTTTTGACTTAATTTGATATTTTGATTTGAACAGGTTAGGGACTTTATACATTCAGCATTATATGATCCTGATCATGGTTACTTTTCACAAAGTCCAAGATCCGTTGGTGTTCTTGATAGAAGCATTCCCTTTCATAAGCTTCAAGGTATCACTAATTTTTATTTGAATTTGCAAATTTGAAAAAGTTATTGGCGCCGAAACTATGCTTGTATTGTGAAGCGTTTAGACATTGAATGTGTGTTTGAACTGATCATCACGACTCTTAATAGCTAGTTTAGAGTGTTTGACAGATAATAGGCTAGTCTGTGATTGCTTTTTATCCAGCATATACGAAGTTTTGAGTGACTAGACAGAAGCAAACTGCTTTTGAGGCTTATCTGATGGTGAAACAGTTTTGAATTGGTAGTCTGGGAGTTGCTTATCGTTACAGTAGTAGAAAATCCAAGACTATCTCTTGCTTCTGCTTATTTCAGAAGGCATTAGCAGTTTAAGACACCCCTTATGACCGTATACTATTTAGGCTCAGAAAACTTTAGTTGGATAGTAAGCTTAGAAGTTGCTGCAAGAAAACCAATTGTTGAAGTCTAAATGTAAACTTACTTAGCAACCTCTAAGTATTTGATTCTTCAAGCTGCAATATTCACTATGAAAACGCATATCCAAACACCCCGTGAACTAGATAGTGTTTGGTGGTAAGATAATTTATTTATTTTGGTTTAGGTAGTTTATTCGTCTGATTGGTAGATCACTTTTAGTAACCTTACCGTAGCAGCACTGCACAATGTTTACCCCCATATTTACTATGTTAGACTCTCTTATAGTATGGCCATGTTGAGTTTATACTTAAAACCTGAACGGGTGGACTATTTCAGGAAGGAAGGCTTACATGTCGCATTTGGATAAAGTATACAAGCAAAATGATGTTTCTTGGTTTACTCCAGTTGAGCTTTTCAAGGTATATACCACATACACCAGAGCGTTTTTGGTAGCAGTGTTATTCTTTTCTACCCTTTAAATGCATATTTTTATCAATTGGCATCCATATAATATTTTTGACCTTATTTGTTGTAGCCTTGGTATGCCCACGGGATTGCTGAAGCAATTTTGCGAACAACTAATCTTTCTTTTCCACTAAAGGTAAAAAGATAAGAAAGGAAATCAAGTTTCCATCCTTGTTTGTGTTTTTGTTTCAACTCTTGATTCAAATGTGGTGCATTCAGATATATGAAATTGGAGGTGGATCAGGAACTTGTGCGAAGGGCATAATGGATTACATAATGTTGAATGCTCCAACAAGAGTTTACGAGAACATGTCATACACGTATGTGAACTGTTATTCCTCCAATTTGCTAAAATGTTATCGCATCTTCATTTAGCATCTAGCCTTGTAAAGAAGTATTATGTTGTTTGCAGTTCGGTAGAAATTAGCTCTTCATTAGCCAAGAAACAGTTGGAGACTGTTGGTGAAGTTGGCAGTCATTTATCAAAGTTCAAAGTAGAGCGTCGTGATGCTGCTGATCGTAGTGGATGGGGTATTATACTATTGTCACTGCCACTATTACTAGCAGTTCTTGTTGATTAAACCATTCTGAACTAAAAAAATATTGCTAAAAAAATTTCTTAATAAAATTTTGTTTTATGATTGTAGTTATGGACATTCTCTTGTCTGAGCATCCATGAACAAGTTCGGAAATTAATAGTTTGATTCTTAAAACAGGGGATGCGGAGAAACAACCATGTTGGGTTATAATGCTTGAGGTAGGTCTTATCTACATTTCCTCATCTAATTCCGTGACGTGATATTCTATGCATAATATAACGTACGCCAGTTCTATACTTCTGTGTTATGCTTTTGTTTTTTTTTGCCATGCTAGGTTCTTGATAACCTTCCACACGATCTTATCTACTCCGAAAACCAAGTTGCACCATGGCAGGAAGTTTGGGTAGAAAAGCAACAAGACGGGTGAGAAATATTAAACTCGGGATATTGTCCTCGGTATTTATGTGTCCCAGTTAGTATGCTCTTCTAATGATTATGTCACTCTGCCTATGCAGGTCTAAATTATGTGAACTGTATAAACCGATGCAAGATCCCCTGATTAAAAATTGTTTGGATATTTTAAATGTGGGCAAAGATTATAAACCCCAAGAAATTCGAGAGGCTTCACTTCCAAGCAACATTTGGGCTAAAATCTTTCCTAAGCCTAGACGATGTTGGCTACCTACTGGTTCTTTGGTAAGAAACATTTTCGTTTATACATTTAATCAAAGAAGTGTTTGATGTATCCATTTAATCGTAGTGACGGAAGTTTGTATGATATTCAGAAACTTCTAGATGCATTACATGGAGCCCTGCCAAAGATGTCGCTAATTGCTTCTGATTTCAACTACCTTCCTGATGTTAAAGTACCTGGTGAAAGAGCCCCGTTGGTTTCAACAAAGGTATATTCTTCAATTATTTTGTCAATTTACATAATGTTGAAAACGTTCACAATTAACCAATTGTTGTTATACATATCATGATTCTGACTTGATCATCAACTATCTTGACTTGTATCTGTGCAGAGAGATGGAAGGAGTTTAGATTATAGTTCATATCTCGATGCCAAGGTATTGCTTCTTAAGTTCTTATCCATGTTTGTCAACTACTTTTTGCCCCGATTAATTTCACATGTGCAACTTGCAATTATTTACACACAGAAATTTCTTATCTTTCTTGCAGGGTGATGCAGATATATTTTTCCCAACAGATTTTTGGCTTTTGGAACGTATTGATCATTACAGCTCTGGGTGGTTAAAATCACGTATTGAGAATTTTGACAGGTCATCTAAACAAGGAAAGAAAAGGCGCACTATAACGGTAATTTTCAACTTAATCAAATGCATTTAAGGTTATATACTGTTCTGCGTGAGTTTTGTTTCCAATATCTGCAATAATTGACGCGGGACTTGTGATTTCTATGTCTAGCTTGATACATCTGTGTTCATGGAAGAATTTGGTCTGCCAACAAAGACAAAGACGAAAGATGGATACAACCCTCTTCTTGACGATTTCATAAATACTAAATTCTACCTTAGTGTTCCTACGCATAACACCAAATAAACAGCCTCAGAAACTCAAAACGGTCAATACATCAAACATGAGGACAAATGACTGTGTACTGAATTAGTGACATCTAAAGACTTGAAACAATTTGAGCCATTGATTGACATTTCACCGAACTGTTTTTTTCAGTTAGTTCCGTTAGCAATAACTGTTGTATCTTTGAGATCACAGGCATCCGTTATGTAATCCATATTCCATAATTACATATTTTTTCTAACACAATCTAGTATACATAATACGAGACATTTCTTATGTTGTTGCTCCAAACTTATTCTGTGTTAGGTTATATACCTGTGTTGAAGTCGCTCCAAGCATATTCGTCTTAGGTTATCAGCAACAATAGAACTTGCCGCAAATCTATATGTTAGTTTTAGTGTATGAATTAATTTTTTCTCAAGATTAAACCCCTAACAAAGTATCCTGATCATCAACTTTAAACATTCGCAAATAAGTTCAGGTTTGACCTGCGACGAACTATACGTTTACCATTTATACACCGAATCAGTGTCACGAGACAATACAAGATTTGATAATCCATTCAAACTTACAATACAAGATTTGATAATCCGTTCAAACTTACAAAACAAAACTACAAATCTTAAGAATTTCCATAACATTTTAAATCAAAAGAAACAAACAAAAAGAAAGATTCAAATAGAACCAGTACTACACAAGTGTGAGCTCAAGAAGACAACATATTAAAAGCTTGCTTTTTCATCCAACCTTCTTCATCGATATAAGACATGCTTGTTAGCCTCCGAACCTCATCTTTGCTCATCTTCTTTTCCCAATATGCTCTTCCTGATGTATTTGCTCCCTGGCCTCGACATCCATCCTCAGCAAACACCAAATCGTCCCTGTGGAGACAAAAAATTTATTTATTAAAAAAAACTCGTGAAGATGGCCAAGAACGTCAAAGAGTATGAGTTCATACATTGTGGATTTAAGAAAGTGTCCTTCTAGCCATCCTTTAGGAACAACAACATTTGTTAATGTCGAGTTGTAGAAAAGAACACGAGCAAAGCCTCTCCATGGTCTTCCTAAATACGCTGTCCCATTTCCAACAACATTACAATCTTTGAACACAAAGCCACCGGGGTGATTAGCATTGTCTCGTGATTGGGCCGTGATAAACCCCGGTTGGGGAGCTAAGAATCCCGCAATTACTGACACAGTACACCTCTGCAAAAGACCATAAAACTATTTTAGATCGACTCAGAGATAAAGAATGTTATCAAGAGTATATAATATATATTTTCTAAGTCATTACATATTGCTTTGTGGTCATGTTAGTTACTCGTTTAAACGGATTTCAGATGTTTTTCTTTAAGATGAAAAACTTAGTGCAGAAAAATGTCTGATCTCAGCTTACAAAATAATCCGGGACAAAATCTTTCAATCACCCATATCAAAACGAGACAAATATAAAAGTACTAGAATTATTTACCTCATATATAGATTGACCGGACCCCATGATGAAATCAACCGCACCCCTTATCGAGCAAAACTTAAAGTAATGTCTTCCCCTTGAATCCCATAACGTATCTTGAACACCCATGAAACCAACTCGGTAAAACGCTGACCTGTCACCTGTTATCTTTGCCGCCACGGCAGACTCGATTTTGTTGTTGTTGTTTGACAAAGGGTAGTTGTAAGAATTCTGATTACACAAGGTTCATAATTAGATGATAATCAAACAAACACGTCTAAATGTATATTCCTAAGAAATGTTAGCGAAATGTGTACTTACGATAAAGGTCATGCTCTTAACTACAATCTCATCAGCTTCACAACTAAACGTAGCATCGCGTTCAATGATTTTATGTGAATCCCAAACAACGTTAGTTGTTCTTTTACCGGCTCCTTTTAGATAAATCATGGGTTTGTCCATAGGGATCTTAACTTGTTCACTAACATAAAACACATAAAAATAAGGTTAGTCATATGAGTCTATTGTAATTAAGAGTTTAGACAATGGTTTTCTTGATTTCATATTTCAAATCACAGTGTACTTTCTTGTGAAAATACTTGAAAGTAAATTTACTGTGTTTGATCTATGTGAGTGATTTTTTTACTACAAGTTCTCAAGTAAAATAATGGGCTTCTTTTTTTTTTTTAATTATTATTATATATATTTTTTTTAGAGAAAACACAAGTATAAACTAAAACTTTGTAAAATGGTTAGAAAAACATTTCCCTATCAATGTGCCTTTTTTTTTTTATACTTTTTGAGAAAACAATGATTGATTACTAATTACTTTTTTTTTACTAAAACCCTAAAAAAATGGTTTCTCTTTAAATAATAATAATAATAATAATAATAATAATAATAAGGTTAAAAAAACTGTACTTGTAGGTGCCCTCCTTGACATAAACACAAATCCATTGCATGTTATTAGTAGGAATAGCATCAATAGCTGCTTGAATAGTAGTATAGTTTCCGTTGCCCGATTGATCAACAACGATCGTTTGATACTTTGTCATTGCTGCCCCTCCACCTCTCCATAACGCCGAATGCAGTCTTCTTGCACTACCATAACTTTGTGACATCCCAAATCCCATAAACAACACAAGAAAAACTACAAACCTATGAAGAAGTTCCATTTTCATGGGATGTAACATCTTCATGAACATTTGTTTTTTTTTTTGGTATATATAAGAATATAAATGAGATGATAAACCCTACCAAGAGTTAGTGAATGAGAAGGAAACTCAAAAGGTTTATCAGCTTTTTATGAATGTTAAGTGAATAATAAGATTGTGTTAAGTGAATGATAAGGAAACTCAAAAGGTTTATCAGGTTTTTATGAATGTTAAGTGAATAATAAGATTGTGTTAATTGTAAAATGCTTTTATGAAGATAATTTGCTTTTATTGTGAGCAAATGAAAAGATTTTAATTCCTTATAAATAAAAAATCATTTATTTTTTATGGGAAGTGATACTTACACAACTTTTTTTGATGCCCACACCACAATTATGCATATAACATGTTGTAACATGTGCATTAATGATGTAACATTGTGGTGTGTGCATAAAAAAAGTGGTGTAAATATCACTTCCCATTTTTTATGCAATCATTATCATCAAAATTTTAGAAATTTTTTAAAATAAACTCAATCCATGTTACGTATAATTTTTATATAATATTATTTTCAACTCCAAAAGGACTGATATGATATTTTTGTTGAACTGTATATAAATATGGAAATTTACAATATGATTATTTTTCCTTTTTAAGTTACACGTAAAGAATATTACCAAATATGATTTACAATATGATTATCTTCCTTTTTAAGTTACACGTAAAGAATATTACCAAATATGGTATAACATTCACTAATTTTAATGGCGTTTACTTTGTCTTTTTAGTAGACAGGAAAAAAAAACCAAGAAAACAGAAAAAGATGATGCATTTAAAAAAGATCCATTTTAGCAATTATTAAATTAATTGCATACCAGATATATTGGAATAAATTTTACACCAAGAAATCGATACAATTGAAAAAAAGAAACATAATTTAGATAAACATCAAACTAGTAATTATAAGGTATTTTAATTTTAATGTAAATCAAACACAAACACTATCTATAGTATCTACAATGGCTTTGCATATTTTGACAAAATATTTATTTGGACACCGATTATATATCTTCGAAGTCATGGTAAAAACCAGAGGCGGACTTTTTCGAGGATGCCCTTTAACCACATGAATTCTCTTGCGCAATGTTAAATTATATTAGCATGTTGATGTCTTTCGAAATGCACTTAATCTCAAGTATTTGTGTTACGATTTTTTTTTTTTTCGGTTTATTAAATTTACCCCATAACTTTTAGTTCTGAGCACATCGTTGATTAAAAAAAATGTAAAAGGACATGGCTCAATGTTTTATTCTTATTTTCATTTTAACGTATGTGCTTTTTTAACGTTTGTCTAGGTTAAAATTTAATACACCAAAGGCCTCTTGACACAATCGTATGTCAGTGGTCCATCAATTCAAGTCTCGTTGGAGACAAGTGAGATAAATATTACTAGTTATAATACCCGCGCACGTGCGGGGTTTTTTTTTTTTTTTTTTTTTTTTTTTTTTTTTTTTTTTAATTTTTTGAAATAATTATTTAAAAATTTTAATCATATTATTAATTGCATCTTATCTATATTTTTTGTATTTATCTTTTACTTGTGTTGTGGATAAATATAAAATAAATAATATTTTTTTTAAATATCTTATCTATATTTTTTGTATTTATTTTCTCCTTGTGTTATGGATAAATATAAAATATTATCTAATAAGAAAATAATCTTTTTTTTAATAAAATTATTACTAAATCAGGTATTAATTGATTTTTTTGAAATACAAAATTACTAATAGGGGTTTTATTTTATTATATAAAAGATGAGATAAGTGGTACAGATAATAATAATAATAATAATAATAATAATAATAATAATAATAATATTATTATTATTATTATTATTATTATTATTATTATTATTATTATTATTATTATTATTATTGGGCTCGTAAGGAGGTGGATATTGGGCTTTATGGTGATAGAGATAGATCTTTGCGCCCAGCTGATATATTACTTTACTCTTGGGATGGTGGGCTTGATGTTTGTGTTGATCTTACGGGGTCGTCGCCTTTGACGCAATCTGGTATGATTGATTTTAGGCCAGGTCGTGCGGTTATTGACGCTGCACAACGTAAACGTATCAAGTATGAGGCCAAATGTGTGGATATCGGATATGGGTTCCTCCCCTTCTCTTTCTCCTCTTTTGGAGAACTTGAGAAAGATGCGGTAACTCTTCTAAAACGTATTCGACGTTTCTCTACGACTCAAGACATTGGAGCGCGGGCTGCCGTTCATATTTTTAATAGGATTGGTTTCGCTATTGCTAGAGGTGTGGGGGCCCAGTTGGTTTCTCGGCTCCCCACCAATTTCTTGTAAAATCCTATTTATTGTTAATAAAAGTGATGGTTTATAATAAAAAATAATAATAATAATACACAGTTACATAATTTACGTTTTTGATGTGTAGTCTTATCGTGGCTCTTCAGGCATTGTTATTTGCAACAAAATATTTACATGGTAAACAAAATCTAAGATATCCTATAAATGGGGTGTTTTGTTTTTTTAATTGAAAGGGATAATATTGCTAGAAAATATACGTTTGACCTTAACGACACTTTTGAAAATAAATACCATGGCCTAGAATTCATGCACATTCTATAGCTATGTTTGGCACACAAGATTGTGAAGAGATTATACTTATTTTTTCAAAAAATAAGCTACTTAAAAAATAATCTTTGTTTGGCAGACATAATTTATAAGAGATTCTAAAAAAAATAATAATCTATAATCTCTTAAAACCAAAGGTTACTTCATGTAGCTTATTAAAATAATCTCTTTTTATAATCTCCAGCACCAGCACCATCTACAGTTCTAGCAACAGTTACTTTCGCCAAACATACCCTATATCATAAAAACTAATATCCCTTCAAGTAGTAGACTTCCGTAAAGAAAAAAAAAACAGTTATTTTGAAGATTAACTATAGAAAAACATATTTGATATACAAATAAGAAAGCTCGATTTTAAAATTGAGCTTACTTATTAACTAATAAAAGTCAAAAGGGTGTAAGCAACGGAAGGTTCTCACCTTGTCCTCGACATTGTTCTTCGGCGATGTCTCCTGGGCGAAAGGGGACACCATTCTCTTTCTTTCTTCAATCGTTCCGATTAGTACAAGTGGGTTGGTTCGTTTCTTCCTCCTATCTACGCAATTCTCTGTCTTCGTTCGTGATCATGTTGGGCGAAAGCTAGTTGTATAGGAGCGGTTGTGAAAAAAATGCTCCGACGATGTCCCCTGGGCATTGTTCTTCGACGATGTCCCCTAGGCGAAAGGGGACACCATTCTCTTTCTTTCTTCAATCGTTTTGATTAGTACAAGTAGGTTGGTTCGTTTCGTCCTCCTATCTACGCAATTCTCTGTCTTCGTTCGTGATCATGTTTGGCGAAAGCTAGTTGTATAGGAGTGGTTGTGAAAAAAATGCTCCGACGATGTCCCCTGGGCATTGTTCTCCGACGATGTCCCTTGGGCGAAAGGGGACACCATTCTCTTTCTTTCTTCAATCGTTCCGATTAGTACAAGTGGATTGGTTCATTTCGTCCTCCTATCTACGCAATTCTCTGTCTTCGTTGTGATCATGTTGGGCGAAAGGTAGTTGTATAGGAGCGGTTGTGAAAAAAATGCTCTTCTCAAAATGCTTCTAAAAGTTAATGTGGCAGGTTTTATTAAAAATAATAATAAATAAATAAAGCAATCTTAAACCACTCCCACAAACCATCATATAAGGGCACTCTCATTCATAACCTGAGTTAAGTTTTAACACGGTGCCATGTCAGCGTCACATCAACTTTAACACTTTCACCTTAACTCACAAAAAAACACCCACAATCATAACTCAGCTTTAACTCAACTATTTTCAAATTCAGCCCCTAAACTAAAACTAATATTTCATTTAATAAACCACATAACATTAAATCTTAAACATTACAATACAAAATACACACACACACACACACACACACACACACACACACACACACACATATATATATATATATATATATATATATATATATATATATATATATATATATATATATATATATATATATATATATATATATATATATATATATATATACTAGACTTCAAAGCCCGCCCGATTGGCGGGCATGACTTATAAATATCGTTGACATATTTTTCTATAGCGAAAGAAGGGTGGTAAATGGCTTATATATAAAAATCGTTGCGGCGGGTTTTTTCTTCATTATTGCGCAGGAAAAAAAAGCTTAACACCTGAAAGTTATTATTCTCAAGAACTAATATATTCTATAATTTATAAATGAAACTACCATGTTAAAAATCTGGTTTCTATAATAAAAACTAACAAAAGATGCATACAGTTCAAATTATGTCCAAAACAAAGCACTTTTCATGCGTGATAAGAAACAAAATTTGTTTTTTTCCATTTGGGATGACATATGCATCATGTGACTCTTGGTAGAAATATCAGTTGCATAGTCTTTTTTTCTCCGGGAGCTGCCAGCCCATGAACCAACATTTTCGAATACCTAAACAAACACAATTAATATTAAAAGTTGCATTAACTAAAAATCTACCCAACCTACCTTTAGTTTTAAAATACCTTCAGCGAGGTATGAAGGTGCAACTACGTTTAATTATTTTGAGTATAACTTGACGCGATAAACAGGTTCATGTCAGCATGCATGTATAAACTCCACTACTCTATGATAATGAGCTTTGTGAATCCAAAGTTGGAATGTTGGGTGGTGGCAATAAGTAAAAATTAAGACCCATAGTCTCTATAACTTTATAGTAGAAGGATCACAAATAGATAGAATCCTAGAACCATTAAATTTACTCTTTTAGCCCACTTACTTGTTAATGAGATGCATATCTTTTTGTAGATGCATCTGAAATGTGCGGCTTTGCTCAGTTAACTTCTGCCAGTTTTAGTTTTAATATTACTATGATCTAAGTAGGAAACAATATAGTTGGTTTATAATTAACATTTTTAACCCACTTACATGTAAATGAGTTTTGTAAGTCTCTGTATGTGAAGCTTTGTTGTAGTTTTAAGAGCGTTAAAGACTATATTTACCTCTTCTCCCCAAATAATTATGATCACACGATGCATAGTTGATTCGTAAAGACCATTTGTTAGAATCTGCAATTAATCGATGTTTCAGTGGATAAAAAGTTGAGTACTATAAGAAAGTGGGGGTTGGTATCTTGCGATGTTGTATGCACCTTTAGCATTTCACAGATATTGCAGAAAATGTTCCAGGAATTGGAAGTGCTGATATCCATTTACCTAAAAGGTTTCTTACCTTCATAAAATCCAGTGAAGTGACTAAAAGTTAGCATATCAAAACCATAATAGCATAATTAAATCACACATCTAATCATCAATCAATATCAAAATTGCCAAAAATTATGGGACTACAAAATGCGAAGATCATGTGTTTATGTCTATGGTATACATCGTGTTAAATATCTATTGGACAAACGGATCATGCATGTGCATGGTGTTTTTGAATAGTGCCACGTTCTAAGAATGTTTTTAGTGTAACTTTAGAATGTAACAAACCGACCTGAAAGGGTGGTAAAAAAATGGTTGAAAAGTGTACATGCTGAAAGAAAGGGTTGTACCCATATTGCTATCAAATTAATGAGAACACCAGAAAGGAAGGGAATTATCTATGCACTTAGATCTATTTTAGTGAGTCTATCTTGACCACATATAATATGGAATGACTCTGACTTCAATGTATGAACCATCTTTTAACCGTTGAAGACTTGAAGCTTATACTTTAAAAAATGCATATGAACTTGTCATTTTAAGTATGTTAAGCACACAGGTTATAAGGTTTGGGTGAATGTTGGGCTTAAATTAGACCCACTAAATAATTGGCAAAACATGTAATCTTCACAAACAAATTGTTTAACTCTCAAAATAACTTAAGGAAGCCACCAAACTAACTGAAGGTAGTCTGAATCAGATACAAAGCACCTTATATTTCAAAATCATATTAGGCATTAAACACCACAAGAGTAATCATTCTACTGCCATTAACAAAAACTTTAAATTTTCCTTTCTTTCTAACAATGTATACAATCAATCTACTTTATACTGAATAAAAAAGATTCCAAATTTCTTCAAATATATAATCACAGCTCCATAATTTCACCACAATAACCGATATTCTAAATAAATTATCATAAATCTTCAAATGATTTCAAATCACACTACTCACATGCTTCAGAAAAATTGGTAAATGTTACCTTGAAAATTAAAGTATCAAAATGTAAGCCATAAAAGCTTAAAGAATATTACGTACTCGCCTTAACTCGTAAATCAGATGTCCACTATGAATACACGATGAACATAAAGCTTGATGTTGTTGGGCTTCTTGTTGTTGTCAGAAAGTTCAAAGGGTGCCCTCTTGGGAACAAAAAGGATAGCCTTGAACTCGAGCTTACCCTCAACTGAGAAATGTTTCAGGTTCAAGTGCTCCTCCCAATCGTTGGTGAGACTCTTGTAGAAAGCAGCAAACTCTTCCTTTGTAATTTCCTCGGGCTTCCTCATCGAGATTGGCTTTTGCTTATTATCTAAATCAACAGTCTTGTTGGTATCTAGATCAACAGTCTCGTCAGTATCAGTATCAACAGTTTTATTGGTATCTAAATTGGCAAACTTGTCAGTACCTTTATCAGTAACTTTAATGGTGCCATTCAAATCAGATCTGTCAGGTTGACGCTAAAACTTTTGGTTTCACTTTATATATATTTTTAAGAAACTAATGTATTTGACATGATTTAGGACATTGTAATTATTCGAATACACTCCAGGAGACAAATGAGATCTTTAATCCATATGAAGTGTTTCCATTTGTAAAGATTTTTTAGAACTGGGTCTAGTAACTTGTGGCTCAGACGCCTCTATACTTTTAGCTACTTAAAAGATTTGGTAAGTAGCCATTTGATAGTGTGTGACTGTTTTAGAATGTATGGTCAACTTGAGATAGTAGTGTGCTACTTATGAAACCATAGGAGAAACAAACAACCAGCTTTGAATTTACCTGTACGAGAGGGCATTGTTGTTGTGGATGGTGTAGACGGTCTTCCAACTGCTGACATATGTGAAATTCCAGTTCCCTGTGCAGCAACTGTTGGTCTAGTTCCAACATCGGATACTGAATTTCCTGTAGTCATAGCATCATACGATGGTTAATGAAAAAGTGTCCAACAATGGATAAACAAAGGAATAAATTTTTTTTAAACAACCTGCAGACATCGTTGCTGGTACTCCTGCTAGTGTAGGACGGGTTTGCGCAACTGATGTTTGCGGTTGGCTGATTGTGTATGCAAAATCAGTTGTTGGACATCCAGTACGTGGATCGACAATGCCTATAATGAAAATAATATAAGAAGTTTAATGATAAGGTATTTGATGGTGGCTAAACGTGTAAATGTTGAGCTACTTGTATACTCCCTATTTGAACTACCAATACGTGAACTAAACTAATTAAAGTTACTTGAGAAAGGATGGCACTAACGTTGTCGCACACTCTTAGGCGTGGCTGATATTGCCGCACCTATTGTTGATATACTCATATACTCACCCAGACACTCTTTAGTACATCGCTCTTCATTTTTATGTAAAGACTTGTGTCCTAAAAAAAAAAAAAAAAAAAGTTTGACGAACGATAGCTTTTTAAAGAATAATGTGATAAGTTTACATACCACGGAACTTGCAAACTATTTAGATAATTAAAAATTGGTTCCCAACAAAGCAGTTACAGGGAACAGTAACACACCTTGCAGTAAATGGCATGACTGAAGACATTTGACTGATTTCGCTAAAAATGGAAGTGGTTGCTTTCAATTTCAAGTGATATATCTTGTCAACAAATCTTTTATAGATGGTAGTCTGTCTCTCGTGCCACATATTTGGCTGCAAACTATTCTTCATGATATCAAAATTCATTTGCATTACTGTTACAAATAATATACCTTGCCATCTCTAGTGCTTCTAAATATATCAATTGCATAGACCTCATTCTATTTCAAGTATTTACCCACCAGTTTCAAAATATGGAATCTTTCCCACCATGTTGTAAATCTTACCTTTATAAGATTTAAGATGTATCATCGATTGTTATAGTGACTGAAAAGATTCATCTAGAAAATCAGTGACCAAACTATTAAATCAACAACAGGGGTGACCAGTTTATGTGAACCATTAGATTTTGCCATGAGACTCAATTTTTTTGAGACTTTTATAAAGTTTATTCAGATTGTTTGTTTTGTATTTCTGTACAAACAGCCCCTATAGTAAATCTTTCGAAACAATTCCTGAATAAATTATGACTAAGCAGCCCCTAAAAGAGTTTTTCATTTGTCCGAACAACCCATGAAACAGGTTCCGTCCAAACAGCCTCTTAAAACTTTTTCTGTCCAAACAGCCCTTGAAACACATGTCTTAGAACATATTAACTACTAATGATCATCAAAATGCTACATATTAAGCCACATATCTGAACTGTTGTGGATTCTCCTTGTCCCATTCCAAGTACTCACGTGTGATCAGATATTTGATCCTCTTCTTGATTACCTTTAAATCAGGCTGCAGTCAAATACAACGACCTTTAGTAACACATATCTGCAAAGGGAGGAGTAGCACAAAAAAGGAGCCGTAATATTTCACCAATTTAATGGGACGCTAGTGTTGATAAATTATCGGTACAAATTTTAACACCACTGATCTCGGTTAACAAAAGAAAGTTAGATATTACTGAAACTTATATATACTTTATATAGGAAGCCACATGATAGAAATTGCAGGACCAGTTTGACACGTGACCTCACCCACCCGCAACCAGCTTGCTCCATCAATCACAGAGCAAACACAATGAAATGGTAAATGCATGAGAAAGTAATGGCAAACCTTGAACATGCGACCAAGCTGCTCCATACACTCTGAGACAAGTTATTGATGATTAAGGACTTTCCTAGACTTCATTATACAAACAATTGAAGCATCGATAGCATATCGTCTGTCCTTGTCAACATCTTCCACAACCTTCTTTCTCTCGTCCACAGGTGGTAAAGGAATCTGATAGGCGTATAAAATATAGTCACACAATACATAGAAAAAATAGAAGGGAGAAATGAGAAGATAGATAGATATTCATACCCTGATCCTCCTCATCATATCAGTAAACTTTGATTTGAACTGGAAAACATCCAATGTTTACTATTGGTTCATCGAGTAGGCGATACTTTTGAGTATTAGTAGTTGTACCCTTAATTTCAAGGAGCAGATCTTGAAGTTTGGTATCAACTTCGTTAAGAGATTTGTCTGTCTCGGCTTTCTTTTGTCGTGGTTTTCGTGGTTTTGGCTTCTTTTCAGCTAATCTTTCTTCAAACTCCACTATCTTTTCTGGGCATGCACTGTTTTGGAAACAATGAAAGTAAGTTATAAAGAACGATACAGTTGACTTAATGACTTTAACTCCTTTGACAAGGTTTGCATAAATTTAGAGGATGTGGCAAAATGAATGACTTGGTCGTGTTGGGCCAGCACACCAACACTTTCATCCGTTCAATTTTCAATTTACGATTTGAAGTACGGTTATAAAAACTCTATAGTTAAATCATAATCTGATTTTTTTATTAAGGGATTAGAGGGGTATAAAACATCTTTAAACACTTTGAGGGACTTTTGACTCATTTAACCCAGTCGACCCATTTGACTCTGTCGTCGCCTTTGACTCTTTTCTTTTTTAGCCATGTTTAAAACCTTTACCCATCGGACAACTAAGTTTTTTAAGATACAACCCAAATAGACCTGGTCTTGGTAAGTGAGTCAAAATTGCCACCCCTGAAATTAGTTAAATATTAACTGTGCAAAAATAAATTGTTCTCATTGAGTTGACCATTAACATAATCATCAAAGACAATAATAAATACACAAAGAGGCAATATAAAACTATTTAGTTGCTATTGTCAAGATTGCAGCTTGTTGATGATATTCTTTTAGCTCCAAAATGCTTCCTTGTTTTTTAAAATTATTAAGTTATTGTCATGACTGCAACATAAAGCACACATCTATAAACACAAAATATTAAGCTTTTGGGGATCCACCATAAACATTATATAAATTGAAGTATACCTACGGGAGGAGAAAATTGTAAATTTGCTGATGCTATAACACATCCCATTACAAAGTCCATGTGCGGTCCTGTTGGATTCAGTTTATTAAAAGGATTATCAATGCCATTCCAACTGACTTTGATTCAAGGAAACTTTGAACTATGATTAACTCATCATCTGTCGCAGGTCCCAGTAGAAGCTGGTATGAAGAAACTTCTCGACTCAAATCACCTACATAACCGAGGGACTATAAACTTATTTGCCGATTAATCCATCAAAAATGATGCATGGTGGTCAATACAGTGGTCAAGATGTTGCGTTTCAGTCTGAACAAAGGCTGGCTCATTCATAAATTCTTCCTAAAGGCCTGATCCTGAACCGCCATTATCGTAAGGGTTACCTGATTCCTATATGGATAGATATATTCAGGGGTAAAAAACAGATTGAATACATATTAAGCCATAAGAGGCTTTTAAGAGCCATAAGCTCAAATGGATAGATATACACAGAATACATATTAAGCCATAAGCTCAAATGGGTAAGCCAAAAAAATAGACTTATTCGCATTCCCAAATCTCAAAAAGTTGTCCAGCACATAAAATAAGCTTAATCCAAACGCCACTAACAGAATGAATGTAGTTGGAAGCAACATCATTTAAAAGTTACCTTTAGTACTTTGCAGTATGTTGATCCCATACTCGAGACTAAAATCCACAAGCAAGCAAGCTGCAAAGGCAGTTGCAGCAAGGAGTTTTTTCGAAAAGGGAGCAAGCAAACATAAAAATGAGCTTACTTCTTTCGGATCAGCCAACATCTTTCAAGAAATAATTCAATAGGAAAATTATCACCTCAAAGATTTCATATTTTCCACCTACAATAAAAGCACAATTCAAATATGAGATAATGATAATAACTTAAAATTGATTGACACAAATAAACATTACAACTATGGCGAACTGGTTTTTGCATACATTACATAGAAAATTGAAATTAACATTAAGGAAAAAATGCGTACATCGAGTTGAAGTGAGGATATTGCAGATTCCATACTGGCAGCAATATTTTATTATCACAATATGAAGTCCAATCCTTTGATCTTGTCCATGAGAGACATTTAAGTCCTAATAAGCTCATAAGTCAAAAATTAAACTCATGAAATATAGACCAAGTAAAAGAAAAATAAAAAATTACCATTTTTTAAATAACATAAACAATTTAAATAAGCAATACCAAACATCGTTGATATGATGAGTTACCTACTTCATTGTAATCGTGACATATCATTCTTTTATAGCTCCATATTCCCAGTTGCAGCCATCTCATATACATCTTAACGTCCAACATGCAACATCAATTATTGTTTATAAATTACTATTGTATCTTGTGTTAAGTTTCAATATAAACTCACAACAGGGATACGCACCCTCTAATTCAGATAGAAGGGATGAAGTCCTAAGAAGAAAGCGAACAATAAATCTATCTCCTCAAAAGTAATCTAAATAAACTGATCCTGTGGTTTCTTTTCAATCTTGAGGCTAAGAAGGTTGGTCCTGTGAAGACGGATGTTGGCAAGAAAGCATATGTAAATGGCTCAACATGACTACTCTACTAATGAAATTACATTAGTGACTAATCTAATTTTATCTTCATTTTTTCCCTGTTTGATTGTTGTTGATTGTCCTAGAACAACATCAGACGTCACTTTTTATTATACTACTAAAGAATGTAACGGGAATCCTAGTCAGCGCCTACTTTTTTCATGATTATCAGTTATATACATCATTAAACTTGATTACGATTTATGAACCTAACCTTGTTTGCAAGTGGATCGAATGCCGCATCAAAGTTCAAAATCCTGTATGATCTAGCATAAAAAAACTGAAGAATCACCCTAGAAAGGTATTAACATTAGGAACAATTTGACCTCGGCCAGTTTGAAGTGTGACTCAATTTACATGACCCATCCATTTTGCAGCCATATCATTAAGCATATAAGTGATTTCAAAGTTACCTCAAACTTGGATTTCTCCTTTCGCAGCCCAGCAATTTCCAAATCTTTGGCGCCATCGTTTGTTTTTTTAAAGCTTTAGGCATGGTTTGTTCCTTTTGGTATTATGCGGTATACAAATATCCTATTTTAATCGGAAAACTCGTCTTCAGATTAAAGTAGATTAAATAATTGTTATTTTAATGAACTACATGGAAGTTCTCAGGTAGACCTATATATTTTGTCAAAAACTGCCTATGATCCCTTTAAAACATAAAAAGTTAACCATCTTCGTGCTGACATCGCATAGCATAAAGAAACACACTTTC
This sequence comes from Artemisia argyi, assembly GCA_030686995.1. Lineage (NCBI taxonomy): Eukaryota > Viridiplantae > Streptophyta > Magnoliopsida > Asterales > Asteraceae > Artemisia > Artemisia argyi. The sequence continues at coordinate 891,193 of CM060695.1, read as the reverse complement.
AGAAAAAGGACATTAGAAGAATAAGAATTTGAGAACCTTTATGTCGTTCCCAGCAGAATAATAATCCTATAATTCTTGCATAAACTTTTCAACCTTATTTTATGCATATTCACTCGATTATTCCCAAGTAACACATAGAACATTCAAAAACCTCTGACCAGCAGCCTGCACAGAAAAACATCAGGAAAAAACCTAAAACACAAATTCGATTTGATTGATTTTTTAAAGTTGAGAGTGGCACATACTAAAACCTTAATGATTGACATACATGCTTATCTCAAAATCTTTGCCTATATACATATAGTTAGAAATCAATCAAAACCTGTAAATCATAAAAATAAAAATTGAAACTGAACTTATAATCACATACCTTCCTATCACATTAATTTTTGATGAATTGATGATACAAAACGTTTATGGTGTTCCTGTTTTGTTTTACTTAGGCATTAGGGTTAATTTTTGGTGGCTAGAGATGATGGGAATGTATGTCGTGGGAATGATAAAACTGTTAATAATAATGGAGGATATTTTTCTGGTTGTCTCACTTATCAAATCGAATTTAGGGTTACGGTTTTGTGATTGATACGTCAAGTGGTGTTTAGATTTGAAGTTGCAATATGTAATCAAAAGAATGTGGTGGTTCAATGGTTAACATATCACATAATATCTGCATGGTCTTGAGTTCGAAACCATGCAAATGTTTTTTTCCGAAATTATTATGCAAAAAAAAATTCGGATTTATTTAATGATGATATGGAAAATGCAAATAAAATAAATTTAAAAAATTGCTTACATAGTTTACATGTGATGACATGGCAGATGACATGGCTGAAATTGAATTACTGGGCATTGACTGGACAATGACTGAGCATATCTTTCAAATGCCTCCTGTTATATATAATGTAGAGATATATATATATATAGGATCCGGTTCCATTGAGAAGGTTTTTATTTTGAGAAGATTGAGAAATCTTCGTTTGAACTAACTGATTCATGTTTTTGATTTGATTCACAAGTAAACATCATTTTATGGTGAATCGAATCTATAAATCACAAATTTGATTCACAAATCATTGTTAAAATCAAGTTATGATGATGATTCATTAAATTTGTATGGATGATTTAGTATTCTACATATATCGCAAAATCGAGAGATTTTTAACATTGATTCAAATTTTTTTTACACATTTTGAATTTTAATCACATTAAAATGAGTTTTATGTTTGAAAAACATGAATCAAAGTTAAAAATCTATCGGTTTTGAAAACCTTCTCAATCTTCTCAAAATAAAAACCTTCTCAATCGATCCAGATTTTATATATATATATATATATATATATATATATATATATATATATATATATATATATATATATATATATATATATATATATATATATATATATATATATATATATACTAGACATCAAAGCCCGCCCAAGGGGCGGGCATGACTTATAATGATAATTTGTATGGTTTTAGTTATTGTGAAATTATTGTTAAGTATGATGTCGCATATATAAATTTTTACTTTATGAATGTGAGTTAGGTGTGATGAATGTTAACCATGATCCATGTAACCATAGCAATCTTCCTCTCATTATGAAAGCATAATAATCGTATGAATTACTTTCATTTCATTCATATTGTTGAGAGGAAACATTTAAATGTTAATTGATTAATGGATGAATGTTAACCATGACTCATGTTTGAGGTGATCGAACCAACCTCCCATTCATTATCAAATCTTAGTACCTATATGAATGACATACATTTCAATGGCATTGTTGAGAGGGGACATACGAATGCTTAGTTGATGAATGTTAATTAATGAATATTATCTATACTTGATGAATGTAAAGTATACGTGATGAATGTTAATTGATGAATGTTAACAACACATGATGAATGTTATCGTATAGCTTCATTCAACCCCTCTTGAAGTATTGTTATTGTAAACTCTTCAAGAAAAGGCTCCATAATTGTTGATTTAAAAGTCTCTATTAACACTTAGTAATCAAAATTTTAAAAATAATAATTAAATAAACTTGTGTTGTTGAGTGGTCGTGTTTGTTATTTGTACACGATCAATGAGAACATGTTCCTGCTTGTGTACGGATGGATATGCGTTTAGTCATGTGAAGTTATTCAAAGAATTACCTGAATTTCATTTAACTCCATAGGCCTTTGATTGTGAAAGTGATTTTTAAACCACAATGCTGATATACTACACACAGCAATTATATAGATTGAAAATAAGTGTAATGCATAATAGCATAGTATAAAGAAGTTTAATGCATTTGGCATACTAAAAATTCATATGTTCAGTGCAATAATAGTTGTGATTTGCTGATGCATTGGTTTTGTATGATGAGAAATTTCAAATATATACATAACATATTGGTGATTAATTAATTTGAAAGTGATAATTCAGAATCCTGCATATTTAAGTTGATTGACAACCATAAAAAAGATTGTAATTCTAACAAACATGAAATATTGGTATTGTCTTGTTGTCTGCATCTTCATTATGGACTTCGTAATGACACAGTTTGATGCACATCATTTTTCCTTCTTGAAATCCACATTCTAGTCCAAATTGATTCCAATTGCCTTCCATCACTAACGACTTGATCTTTAATGTGTTTCTTGTGTCAGCAATTACCTTCAACTTTATTGAATAGGTCAAATCCATGTGAACAATCTTTCCTTTTTTGTAAGTTCCCATGTGTAAGTTATCCCATATATCTGATTCGATTATCTGTTTGTGTAATGCATAATTTATTAAGTACGACATGGTAATTATAATATTTTGTTGGTTATTTTGGGCCAATTAGTTTAGATGACTTACCAATGGATAGTGATTCCCAGCGTCTACTTTGAATTTTGTGTAGACTACGCTATCGTCATTGACATGAGCTGAGTGGTGGTACCATCTGCATATATGATGCATTCTTGGATCTGCAATACGAATTAAGTATAGTTAACGATATTATGACACAAATTATAGGTTATAAATTGTTGTTGTAGTTACCATTGATATCACGATTAAGTATTGGTCTGGGTGGCTTTTTGAGGAATGTTGTTCATATATCTTCTTTGCTGAGACCAAGACCATCGTAGCCACTTATAACTACAACCGACAATGTATAATTTGGCAGATTTGTAAACACAAGTTGTTGGCCCCATTGTATTCCTGCTGTTACAGCAAAATCGTCCCATCCATAACCGGTCAGTCCATTCATTCTTACTATCTTATCTTCCCATGGTTTAACCCTTTTATGACGAACGGGAAACATCATTCCCGCGTAAATGACTGTGAATGTATTCTGCCATATATCTTGTAAGAAATCTCCCGGTAACAACTGCATGCATAAATATATAGAGTGAAAATAGGGAAACTAATATAATGTCTATTTAATCAGCAATAATGTATTTGTATTATACTTTTTACATACCGTTATTCCTGGAGTATAAGTTGCCAAACACCTTATCATTCTTGGACCTATCGTCTTTCTATCATATCCAGCACATTCTGAGCCAGTATTGTCGTATAATGTGACATTGTAGTCGTCTGTTCCTATCTTTATAAAGTGGATTGTTGTGGCACTTGGTGGTATATTTGACTCAAGAAAGGCTTTCCACTCACTGTCACTTAAGACCCATTTGCCGTTTATGTTTTTTAATTTTGTTTTGTAACGGTACCTATCGGTGCCATTGAGATAAAGCATGTCGCTCTGTTCTTTGAAATACTCGGTAAAAACATCAGGTAACATCTGTTATTGAAATTGTAATGTATATGTAAGGTTTATGTATTCATTATAAGTATGCTATTATCTTACTAAATTTTGTTTTTACTACTTGTAGCGAAAATTCTATTAGTACCTGATGAGTTTGTTCTGTTTGATGGACATATTGGAATAGAAATTGTTGTGACATCCTGATACTAAATAATTAACATCAAGAATATCATTAACCAAAACAAATGTAATTGGTGCTTACAACTAAATAAGCTACTAAATAAGTAACATCTACCAAGTTGTATGTTGCATGGTAGTTTATTTAATAAGTAACATCCTGATGATACACCTTTTATGTTCAGTTTGTAGAGTGTTTTATGAATCATATTTTTCGTTCGGCCGCATTTTTTGTCCGTCCTGCTTATAAAATACATAAGTATGCTTATAATGGTAATAATTTTTGACATAACATCAAACAATTGGTGTCTCTAACATAGGGTACTAAAGAATGTTTATAATTCTATACTTAACATAAAAGTAACTTTTGCCTAATTTTAAGGAAGATAAACTATCTTTTTGCAAATACAGGGGAATGGTATTGTGTGGGTATTCGATTTGTTCCATATAAGAGTTAAACATGCTTATAATTGTATTGCCAAGGTAAATATAAGTTTTGCCTAATTAGAAGTTGTTACAGCTGAGAATCGGTAAGACAATGCAATGTTATCATCCGATTTCTTCCATAATTCACATAAGTATATAATGAAAACACATTAAATTATTACTTTAAATTAATGATTTTGTGTGATTGTTTGTTGATTCTTGAGTTACTGCAAGGTGATTGGTTTGAGGAGGGTTTTTGTGTTGATGAATTTGTAAAGAGGTTAAACTATGTTTGTATAACTTATATTGTAACCAAACCGCACTTTCATTGACTTTTTTTTTTTTTTTTGTTATTATTTTAAAAAATATATATTTTTTGTTTATAGTTTCAAATAACATGTTTTTTTTTATAATTTGTTATTATGGAATATGACTTACTATTGTTTATTATGAATGCGGGGTAATGGAGGAACTAATGAAAAGCTAGTGTAATTTCTTTTAACGTAAAAATAAATTAATATATATGAATACATCTAATAGTTTATTGAAATTAGCACTTTAGTAAATTTTTTATTCTATTTTATATTATGTTTTGCTGATATATATTGAAACATCAAAGTAATAAACCATTAACTTAAAAGGTTATTTGTAAGTGATTATATAGGATATTTGTTACTTTGCGATTTCAATAATTTAAGTAAAAAAGTTTTTTAGAATTTTGGTTTGGGGGAGAATGCATAGTTTAATCTTTCAACGGTTTTTAAATGCAACCAAAACGACCTTCAACAATCATACTATCCGTTATGATATTTGTTGCCATATTTTTGAGATGATGTTACGTAAACTCCTTAAGATTATTAGGTACCTGAAATTATGATGTTATATATCAATATTGGAATGAAGGTTCTTTACTTAAGTGTGTAAATTAAATAAGTAAGAATTTATAAGCATTGGTATAATTCTTTGTTTTTTTTTTATTGTATATTAATTAGAAACATTTTTCCATGCAGTATAATCATTACATGATTTAAAGTAGCCTCACACCTACAATAACTACTATCTAAATATATTAAATTTGTGTTTATAATATATATATATATATATATATATATATATATATATATATATATATATATATATATATATATATATATGAATCTCATTTATTCATATCATTGGTAATTACAAACATCTCTTTTTTCAGCCAATTCAACTTGTGTGTCGCCTAATCGGAACAGTAAGTATCTTTTGTTTCTTTACATTTGATTATTAGTTATCTTGATTTTGTACAATCCATTTACATTATAACATTTGATTATTAAGTAAATGTTATCTAGTGTATTCGATTATTAGTTTTGTTTACCTTTTAATAATTTCATTGTAATCTGCCCATGCATGTTTTTCTTTACTATTAATTTAATTGTAGTTTTTGTTGATCATTATTGAGTAATATTGTTTGTAAATATGTGATGCATGTATGTTATTATATGAACTGTAAGATGTGATTTTTGTTTTAAGAGTACGGGTAGTGTATGATGATTTCATACATGTAACTTGTTATATAAAGCCTAAGATGTGATATTGGTTTTATGATTACGGGTAGTGTATGATTTTAGTCTTTTTAAAAGATATAACAAATAATATATTTGAAAGTGGTTATGTTGGGTTTGGTTAGATTTGATGGGTTATTTTTAACGGATGTTAATTATGAAAAAATAGTTATTCTATTCTGGTTGTGGTTGAATAATTGCATATTCACTCGGCTCATTTGGATTGTTATCAATTAGGACAAGTAGTAAGTAAGTTAAACACTTTGGCGGCAAGGAGTAAAGCACAATCTCCCCTGTTTTTTGATTAATAGTCAAGTAGTTTATGAGTTGTTTTTTGGATAGTTTATGATTGATTCGATTCTAAAATAAATTACAAACTTAACGGCTAATTTTGTGTTAATGTTGGCAATGAGCAAACGACATTGTCCCCTGTTATTTGATTAAGAGTCAAGTAGTTTATTAATTTTTTTTTATGGTTTGGTATGTATTAATATTAAGTGTGAAAATGAATCTTCATAATATAAAACAGGTTATTTTTTTATTAAATTTTAGTATATGGTATTAATTGAGAGGAAGAATGATGTTGTTATATATAATTTGTTGTAAGGTAATTGGTTAGGATTTAATGATGTTATTAAATGTATAAAATATATGTGTACTGTTTTATACAATATATTAGTCAAAAAATGAATGTGAATGTTGGTATTTAATAAAGGTACATTATAATATATATTTTGATTAAAAAGTTTTTTAATATTTTATTTTTTTGTTTTTTGTATAAAGATGCCGATTGAATTTGTTGTGCAACTCATTTACCATAATGAATATCCTTAAGAGCTTCAACTTCCTGAAGTATTTGAAGAGGAAGCATACACTGGAAACAGCTGTTTGTACTTGTCAGGTGTAGCAAGAAACCGTAAAAAAGTTGATGTATTCAGACCAAGATTTGGGGTTTTTGAGTTAAGAGGCAAGAGATGGAATGAGTTTGTTCTTGAGAATCTGAATGGGAATGTGAATGTGCTGCACTTTATAGAGGAAGGTGATGACTCGTTTTACGTGACAGGATTTGACAATGATGGGAAAGAAATTGGAGGTTATGGAGAAGGAAATCAACGGTTTTATCGGTTTCAGTCACGTGTAACGCCTTATGAAGAATTAGGAATACATCAGGTAAGAATTTTATGTTTTGAATAAAATATTTTATAAAGTGAATATATTGTATGTAATTGTGGTTGTGGTTGTCGCATGTTTTAGTGAGGAACAAAACGTTTTTTTCATTTGAGCAGAGTATTGTTTGCTGTGTTTGAGTTTTGACAAATGTGTTTAAACGGTTTTTTTTTTCAGACTATTCCTGCTGATTTTTTAGCTGGTATGATGAATGTTGGTGTGATAATGTTTAGATGTGAAGGTGATGAATTTAATATTCATGTTAGTCGTGTGAATCCAAATGGTGGTGGTGTTCTTAACGAATACGTGTTGAACTCACATAACTGGGCTGCTTTGTGTGAGGAAAAGGATTTGGAGTTTGGTGATGTTGTAGTGTTCACAAAAATAAGTAACAATGTGATTAATGTAATGTGTTTCAACGTTGATGGGAGCAGTAACACAGATGTTCAATTTCTTGGTGTTTCTCGCCTGAATGCAGTACAACCACCTGTAGCATATGTTGATCAGAGTAAGTTTATAGTATAAATTTAGATTCATTTATGTTTAGTTGTTTCAATGAATTTTATGGACGGTTGATATGTTTGTGTAATTGTAGTTAAGAGTTTTGTGTATTGGTTGTTATTTTGTTTTGCAGAGGATGATCGAATGTACCATATATGCATGTGGCCTTATCATCGTGAACATTTTCTTGAAAGAACCAATGTGTTTTATAAGAGGTTTTCTGAAATTCTTGCATTTAATCGTCTTGTAAGTTTTATTCTAAATCCAGTGTGTTTTAATATTTTGTAATTGATATTATGAGTTTCTGTGAGTTATTTTGTTTTTTTTGTATTATTGTAGGCTATACCGGCTAAAATCCAGCGAGATCATCCAATGCACATCTACAGGAAGTCTTTGCTAAAACACAATGATGTTGAGGTTGAATTCATTGTTAGAATGGATCATCACCATGAGAATCCTTCGAGGACCAATCATGTGAACATGTATGGTGAATGGGCTTGGTTTGGTGAACAATGTGGTTTTGGATATACGAAGATGTTAAGGTTTAGATTAATGTACTCTGTTAATGATTTGGAAGGTGACGAAGAAGCACGTTATCCAGTTTTTCATGTGTGTTGAATGCACATTATGTTATGTGGTTTGTGTCTTCCTATTTTGATGGTTCTGTAGTAACCAAAAAACTGTTTAGAATTGTGTTTAACTTAGGTTATGTTATGTCTAATTAGTATTATGGATGGTTTGTATTAGTATTATTAGAATATGACTGTGTACTGATGTGTACTTGAATTATTAAGTTGGTTAAAGTGAATTATGGTTGTTTCTTTTAAATTACTTGCAGATGGTAATTTTTTTTTGTAGTGTACTGTGTATGTTTCTTTAAAATGGGTCACACAAGTATAGTTGACTAATGAAGTTATTTGTCAAACTTATCTGAATCCATTGTTGTTTTGACTTAAATCTTTTGCATTTTCACTGTAAATTGAATGTGGCATTTGTTTTAGATTGGAGTTGTAGAAAATTTTGGTCAAAAGGGTATGTATGGGTTGAGTAAGGTGAGCATCATCAATGTTATTAACTTATGTTTTTGAATAATGATCCGTTGGCATATGTGACCGACCTTTGTTTGTCGTGACACTTTTGGGAACAACATGGATCAGTATGACATGTTTTGTATGTGTTGAATGATTTTAAAAATCAAAGGTAAGTAAATGTTATCTGAATGACAACATTTGATAGATATAAAGTTATATTGAAATTGGTTGTACCTGATGGATCTTATCTGATGCAGTGTTGAAGTTATATTGAAAGTGGTTGTACCTGATGGATCTTATCTGATGCAGTGTTGATATATACAGATGCTACTAACGGCCATCGCTTGATCGTATGTTTTCAGGTAATATAACATATTTTATTTTTGTGTTGCAATAGTGAAGGCTTAGCCTCGAGTTACAACAACATATGCAGTGAAAATATGAATGAATTGCTTGAAAGGTAACTTTTAAATGTCCATATTTTCTATGTAATACTAAATTGTTTATTAAATTCTGAATAAAGCTTCTTTATACACTACGTTTTTTGTTGATCCCATCATCATCACAGCATAAAATCTTCAATCCTTTCTTGCTCTTGACTCTTGATACCGCTACATATAGTTGGCCATGTGAAAAAACGGGTCTTTGTAAAAACAAACCCACATTTGTTAATGTCTGTCCCTGACTCTTGTTGATGGTCATAGCAAAACATAGTGCCAAAGGAAATTGTCTGCGATGAAATTTGAATGGCATCTTGTTATCAGATGGACTTAACACCATTCTTGGTATTGCACAAAGATTTCCGAAATTTCCACCTGCTATAATCTTAGCTTCTATTACATTTACTCCCATCATTTGAACTTGTAACCTTGTTCCGTTGCATAACCCTGCTCTTTGGTCAATGTTTCTCATGCACATAACTGGAGCACCGATTCTTAATCTTAAGTTATGGTTTGGAAGGCCTGGTATTTTAATACTATTTAAGAAATCTGGAGTGTAAAGTGCCTCGTTGAAATTTGAATCCATATCTATCACTCCAACAGAATCTGAACTTGCATAAGTTTTTTCTTCCCCTTTAGTAGATCAAGCATTTTATTGTTGACCATATCCACAAGCTCATGTGTGGGTGCCAGAATTGCTCTTTCTTGGAAATATGAGGAGGTGTAAAGGTTTTTTTCCAATTCTGGATATGTTTGTTGAATGATTGATCGTATATGATCATCTGAATCTGGAATTAACATGTCATCTTCAAAATGCACTGTTGATTCTCCGTCATTTTTCCCTCCGATTATACCGTTGCCAATGTCTAAAATCCAATCTGCAAAATCTTGTATTTCTTTCTTTTCGCAATCATTTGTGCCACTTTCCAATCTCAAGTTAACAGTCAACTTCATGACTTTGCAATGTTGCCATAAGTATGAGGAGTTAATAGATGAGTGTACTACATCATGCCTTGATCCATTTGTAATGACTGGTAGTATTTGTCTAAAATCTCCTCCAAACAAAACAACATTTCCTCCAAAAACATGGTCTGAAGGTTCGTAGGGTGTTGGTCTACATATATCTCGTAATGTTCTATCGAATGCTTCATAGCAATGTCTGTGTGTCATCGGAGCCTCATCCCAAATAATAAGGCTGCACATACGTATCAATTCAGCGAGGTCACTATCTCCGGGTATATGACACATGGAATCATCAACAACATTTATTGGTATTGCAAACCTAGAGTGTGCTGTTCTTCCCCCTTCCAACAAAAGTGTTGCTATACCACTCGATGCAACATTTAACACTATTTGACCTTCAGATCTTAATCTAGCAGATAGAGTTTTGTATAGATACGTCTTACCTGTGCCTCCGTATCCATAAACAAAAAACATTCCACCGCTGTCTTCAACAACTGCTTCCATTATAGAACCGTATATATCTCTTTGTTCACTTGTTAGCGTAGTATACAATTGTTCATGTTGGTGTCGTAATTCATCTCGATTGTATTTTCGCTCATCATAAACTAATCTGTTGAAATTATCCATTGTCAACATCTCATTAGGATATGGCATATTTGGTATTTGTCTCAAACTTTTATTGTTACAAAGCAGCATGTGTTCAATATATGTGAGACATATATTCTTCCTTTCATCGTCCGTTAGTTCCAAATCTGCAAGATTATTATAGCAACCTTATGTTTTTGATAAATAAAATATAAGTAAATTAGTTTTATGAACATATCATAGTCTTTTATGAATTTGTATTTTTAGGAGTATACCTGGGTCATTTCGTTTTCGTCGTTCAATTCGCAATACATCATCTGCCATTACTTGCCATGTTTTCTCATAAACAACCTCCGGTCTTGACATGCTGTCGGTCACAATAAGCATTACGAAAAAAGATCGTAAATAATGTCCCATACCCCACAGGCTGGCTTCCAATAAACCGTCTATATATTCCTTGTCATCTTCTAATAGACCTCTTGCCTGGCATGCTTCTTTATACGTTGCGTAAGTGACGTTTTCGAATTTCTTAAAATCAACCCAATCTTTAGGACCCCTGACTTTGTTTATCAACACTCTTAAATAGAACAATTCTCCAAAAGCAATGGACACATGGTGGACACGACCAAGACATGTACCTTTTTGTCTTTCAACCCATTTTCTGTCTTCTTGTCTCCATACGTAATGCTGGGGTATTTCATGATAAAGAAGTTTTTGCGCTTTTGTATCTGTTTGGTTAAGTTGCATCCATGAAATAAATTTTGAATCACTTACAGATGCCTTATCCAAAGTGACATCGATACTTTGGCTTGCATCAAATATAACGGATTGTTCACCTTCTAAGTGGAATGGCAATCTCTCAACAGGTGGAAACCTGTAATGGATGTCGAATCCAAATATTCTCCACGATGCCTCACATGCAGATAGATATCGGCAATCGTAGTATTCTTTTATCTCATCCACATCTTCATCTTCTAAACCAACAGTTGCCCTATCTGGTCCCTTGTTAATGTATTTGAATAAGTATTTTATAGAACCAATTTGGTTGCACCATTCGACGTTAATATGTGATTGAAATCGCCGAAGTAATCCAGGGTTATATGGAACAACATATCCATTGTGCAAATCAATTCCACTTTTGTTTATAGTTGAACCATCGTTTCTTCTTCTATAAAGTGCATACCCACTTTCGTCAATGACCGTTTTATCGTTGAACTGTTTTGGGAACTTTTTTGTGCATTTGTTCTTGACTGTGCAAGGACAACTTGGCCTTTCAGGACCACAAGGTCCATGCATCATGTGCTCTGTAACAATTTTATAAAGTTCTGTATCTTCGTTTTTATCTGGAATTTCTGATGAAATAAACCAGTCAATGTGGTCTGTTGTTTTGATCTTATCATCATCTTCAAGAAACAGCAAAATATGTGCATGCGGGAGTCCTCTTTTCTGAAATTCAACTGTTTAAACAGCTGTGGCAAGATTATAATGTTATGTATATTATACAATGCATTTTAAAATTATGTATAATGTACTTAGAAATCATATTTAATAATATAAATACTTGCTTTAAGATGACCAAAGTAATTTTTATCTTTGAATTCTTTCATTATAGTATCCATTTTTTGCTTGAATACACGAGTGATAACATCGGGTCTGTCTTCAGAATTTAGCCCCTTTTCTTCCATAAACCGTTCAATTTCTGGCCAATTTGGGTTGCAAGTGAAGGTAATGAACAAATCTGGGTAACCGTACACCTTGAAAATTGTCATTGCATCTAAGTAGTTTTGCATCATATACCTTGGACTACCTGTGAATGATGATGGCAAAATAACCTTTTTACCTCGTAACTTCACTCCTGAGTCTTCCTGTTCGGCTAACTTTACTAATTTGTTATAAGTTTCGCTTCGTAAATCTGGTTGGTTTTTTTCAACATATGACATACGTTCAGACTCTATCATAGTGTATGCATCAACAATAAACTGTTGACATAAGCGCCTTGAATTGAGTATCATTGACAAAGTGTTCTCTCTATCTTGCAAGGTGTATGCAAAATATTCCTTCATTGAGACTCTTGTTTTTTTGTTTGTTGGTGTATAGTCAGTTATAACAAAATGGTATATGTCAGTATCATAACCATCTTCACCGTACGGAAATAAAAGTGGATACTGGAGTGCAAGATATGACGGGTGTAGTTCACTATTTCGTTTGATGCCACCTTCTTGCATGTGTAGTACTATGTCCCTTTTATTTGTTGCCGAATCAAAATCTCCTACAATTAGTCCTGCAACTTCCTCGGCTGTTGGTAGATTGTATTCTCTTCTATCTCGTTCTCTTGTACCAATTAGGCGTAGCTTTAATTTATTTTTTTCATTTGAACGCACAAATTGTTCGCCAGCCATTCTAAATTGCGCAACTAATGGGTTGATTGTATCAAGCATGTCACGTAAATCGACTGTTAATTGATGGTCCAAAGGATGCTCATCTGTTGCTGTTGATGTATCATACGTGACTCCATTTATCCGATTCTTTATTTCATTTGGTCGGTCGTAAATATATAGCTGCGCAAACATAGGTGGTTTGTTTCCTTCTGGTAGCAATGTACCAATTTGATGGTAATTTTGACCCTGTATTCTGTAACAGTATGGACCACGGCCATTTGTAACAGACATGTCTTGTCTTGCGCCTAGTGAAGTGAATGAAAACATAGAATTATAACGCCTTATATTCTCAATGAATGCTTTGCTTTTAGGATGGTTTCCAGTAATAAGATTCATCAACAATTCTGGAGGTTCATTTGCTTCATTACCTAGTTTTATCTTCCCTCTTCCACAACACATTGAATATTCATTTGTTGTTTTATGTGTGTGACCTACCATAGTCTCTGCATGCCATAGTAACGCGCCACATGCTTCACACGGAAATATTGGGTCTCCATGATCAATGTACTCTGGTAAAAAAACATATTGTAGTCATTAACGTTAGAATTGCATCGTTTCTTAGTTATACAGATTCGTATTGAGCCACTATTTAAATATTGTATAAAGTGTTTATACCATTTGAGATTCCTAAGAATGAATCTTTTTTTCGTGAATTGATTGTCTTCCGTCTTCCTTGTAATAATTTACCTTTAAGCCTGTCAGATTTTCTCTTTCTACATTTGCTTCCAAATGGATTGTACTCAATATCACCAGGTCTTAATGTTGTGGTTTGAACAGCATTATCTTCATTTGTTTGTTTTTTTGGCTGTCGTCCTCTCTGTCTAATTGTTAAATCTATTTGTGATTCTGGTTCTATGACACCTGCTTTATCTGTTTAGATTAAATAATATCAAACATATCGATTATATGATAAACACCTTTTTCATCTGTTTAGATTAAATAATATCAAACATATCGATTATATGATAAATGTGTATGTATAAGTTATTATAGAAACTGTACGAAAGGGAGTTATACTATTGTTTGTATTTGTATATATTATTTGATACTTACTTGATACATCTTCATAAACTCTTGGTAGTCCACGTGATCTGGATGTTTTTACATCTTTGTGTTGGTTATGTCTTCCAGGACGTTGGCGTGAAAAGTCAGTATCAACATTCTTTGAAACATTAGCAATTGGTTTTTGTGGTCCTCTTCGTCTAATTGTTAAATCTATTTGTGATTCTGGTGATGTTTTTAGCTCTTTGTGTTGCTTATGTCTTCCAGGACGTCGACGTGAAAAGTCAGTATCAACATTGTGTGAAATATTAGCAATTGGATTTTGTGTTGCTGTATTTGACATGATAATGTATGCAAATTATTAAAAATTTCAATCAAAATAATTGTTGGTATAATGTGAATTTTTTCTTGATTTCATTATTTTTTATACTTGAATCTGTATTTTTTTTTTGGATATGATTTGATAGTATATATCATTAATTAAAATGTGATAATCTGTAAATGTATTTGGATATGATTTGATAGTATATATCATTAGTTAAAATGTGATTTCAAAATGTGTAAAGATATATATGTTAATATTTTACACTTATCTTGTTTATATAATAAGAATTTAATTAGAGTAAAAGTTTCATAAAAGCAAAAAGAGTCAAAATAGTTTCAAATAAGTATTTAGTCGAAAGTTTGCGAAAGACTGTAGAATTCATTGCTTATTGGAAATTGTTTTGGCTAACATTTTTGATTAGTTTGGTAGTAAGTAAATCAATTGCAAAAACAAAATTAATATTTAAAGTTAATTTGTTTATTGAAAAAACATTTGCAAATTACCTGTTTCATCTGTGTACTCCCCTCATCAATAGGAACATAGATATGTCACAAGTTTTTATGACTGTCATTATTAGTAATTCGTTGGAACATCAGTTTAGTTGGTCATTTGAGCTTTACAATACCTGTAGTCATTATTTCTACTTACCTCCTGGGTAATTGCTTGTATGATTAATTTTTACTTATTTCATTTAGCTAATTTCCAACTATTTGTACACACATCTGAAATTCTGAATATCATTTAAAATGGTGGCGGATGTAAAGCTTGTTCAAAGAGTAGTTACATATGCACTGAATGTAATGGAGCCAAAATAATTAATAATACTATTTTTCAATGAAAATCAAAACAATCATATGAGGGTAACATCTTTAAAATGCAAATAAATGATAATGTTTAAAACTTATTATTGAAAATCTTGAATGAAATTAGAATGTTGCATCAAAATTCTTCATCACTATCATCACCATCTGTTGTTTCATAATCTGTTGTGTTATCATTAATGAAATCCGATATATCATCGCCAGAGCTCACTGATCTTATGCTATATGCATCCGAATCAACTTCCCAACTCTCGTCTTCAATATAATTAGTGCAATTTTTTTTCCCATTTACTTTTCCATCAATATCAACCATCTCATCAAACATGTCTTCCTCAATTAGGTTATGTTTGTCCAACTCTTCTCGATCATGTTCTTCATCAACCACAGTATATTTGTAATCACCTTGTATTTTTAAAATATGTATTAGTACATTTATTAATTTATAACTATTGAATAAGTAATTATACAAAAAAATTATCATACATTAACAAATAATTTAATTAAAAAAAAAAACCTGTTGAAGAGTCTTCAATAATGTCATCATATGGAATAATATATTTGGGCTTATACTCCTTTAGATCATAAAAAGGTTCATCAAGATCATTCACATTTACCCAAACCCCATCTTTAGGACTTGCATTTTTTCTAAATTCCTCATCATCTGTATCCTCGTCAAAGAGCATATATTCTTGTTTATTTGATGAAACACATTCGTCTGTTCTTTTGCCACGTTTAAAAGATATTGGTGCATCTTCATCAGATATCTTCCATGCAAAAGTTTATAAAAATAAATACATCTCATCAAAACATAATTTATGTTATTTAATGAATGTAAAACAACTGTAAATCTTACCAATAGTTTGTTTTGTTCATTATGACTCAAATCTTTTATGTTTTTTTTTTGTTGTTGGTGTCCTCATCATCTGATGAAGTTAGATCAATGATTTGTTTCTTCTTCATGGCTGGGGATTTCTTTTCATCAACCATCTCATCAAACATGTCTTCCTCAATTAGGTTATGTTTGTCCAACTCTTCTCGATCATGTTCTTCATCAACCACAGTATATTTGTAATCACCTTGTATTTTTAAAATATGTATGAGTACATTTATTAATTTATAACTATTGAATAAGTAATCATACAAAAAAATTATCATACATTAACAAATAATTTAATTAAAAAAAAACATGTTGAAGAGTCTTCAATAATGTCATCATCTGGAATAATATATTTGGGCTTATACTCCTTTAGATCATAAAAAGGTTCATCAAGATCATTCACATTTACCCAAACCCCATCTTTAGGACTTGCATTTTTTTCTAAATTCCTCGTCATCTGTATCCTCGTCAAAGAGCATATATTCTTGTTTATTTGATGAAACACATTCGTCTGTTCTTTTGCTACGTTTAAAAGATATTGGTGCATCTTCATCAGATATCTTTCATGCAAAAGTTTATAAAAATAAATACATAGCATCAAAACATAGTTTATGTTATTTAATGAATGTAAAACAACTTTAAATCTTACCAATAGTTTGTTTTGTTCATTATGACTCAAATCTTTTATGTTTTTTTTTTGTTGTTGGTGTCCTCATCATCTGATGAAGTTAGATCAATGATTTGTTTCTTCTTCATGGCTGGGGATTTCTTTTCATCATCTGATGATATAACCTGGATAGTATTTGAGTTGCAAATTTCCTTGTTTTTACAAAGTCTTCGACGTTTATTTTCAAAGTTATTACGCGGTACATATCACAATCTTTTAAACATGTTATATGACAAACATATTATATAAACTTGGTAGATAGTGAATGAATAAAAAGTTTATAACAATACAATAATTAATAAAATGATTGAATATTACTAAAACAATTAATACCAATAAATTGAATAAAAGTTGACAAAAGTATTAATTATGTACTTAAGATTGTTAAAATCCAAAGAACACTAATGGTTCTCATGTGTTTGTTAAACATACAACTCTATCCAAAGGTCATGGGTTCGACCTTTGTTGATTTTTTTCCTACTTTTATTTTTGTTTTTTTAAAATTCCCATTATTTTTTGTAACTTAAATTTTCATTATAAAAGTATGTTTTACAAATTTATATTATAAAGACATACAAATACACTTAATCATCTACAAAATCAAATAATAATACAACTACTTTATTTACCAAATAAACAACTAAAAATAAGATGAAAAATAGTAAAATCAAGTACGTTTTCATTATCGGAAATTACAATGGTTTCTTCTATTGAAGTCAAGTGGGTTTCAATGGAAGACTTGGTATCAACTGGTTGTTTTCTCGATTTCTAGCAAAAAAAAAAAAAACGAATACAATAATTGTAATAATATGTATCACAACATTTACAACGTACATTAACATAAGCATATATTATAGTATGAATATTCAAAAGTAATAATGTAATTAAAAATAAAAACAATACCTTCATGGAGTTTCGTTTTGTCATTATGGTGATAATGTGATGAGTACTAACCAAATTGATTAATGAATAACTGAGATTATAAACCTATATTTATAGATGTTTAACAGCTATATTAATTAGGAAAATATATATCTAGATTCATATTACAAATTAAGATTTGTTCTACACTTATGAATTAGATATATTAAAGGAATGGATATACCTTATATCGAATTTAAATATCTTATCATAATAATAATTTTAAAATATAAATTTGTAAAACATAATATTTTTAATATTTGTGTTTACTAATTGGTTTTAATTATTTCTCTTTATGTTATAATATATTTTTTTATAATGTATCAAGATAAGTATCAAATATCGAATTAATGTTAATATAAATTATGCAATTCAACTAATTACTTGAAAAATAAATATAAAGTAAACAAAGTACTGCAAAAACATAATTAAAACATCTTAATATTACTTAAATTAAAATAAAATACATAAAAACTTAAATTAAAACAAATCTACAAATTCTCAGAGTTAAATGATAAATGAAGTTGGTCATAATCATATGTTTCAAGCACTTCATCTTCAACTTCATTAGCATCCAAATCATCTTCAGTCAATGTCTTCATTTTTTTGGATCTCCTATGATCCTTAACTTCTTTCATAAGCTGTTTGTGTTTCTTCCTCTCCTTTTTTTTTTTTGTTTTTTTTTCTTCTCTTTTTTTTCCTCTTTATCTTCCCATTTGCGTTTTTTTTATGCTTGTTTTTGAGCCTGTAGCCAATCATACACTGCAGCAATTGAGTCTTCAACACCCTGGGCATGATTATCTTGAACTACATCTGCATGCATTTTAAATAATTATTTTAATAACATTTAAATAGTTTAGGTTAAATAACAAATACATTTAAAACATTGATTTTTACTTACCTAATACCTCTGCAACTTGAACAATATCTTGATTGGCAGCCATTTTTTTTTTATGTGAAAATGTATGTATGTGTAATCGAAGTGATAATGTTTATGGGGAGATTGAATGTAATGAGTATTTATCTCAGAATATGGAAGACAAAAGGGTTAGCATTAATTAGGATTTTAATCTAGAAATTACGTGTTTAGTTTATAGGAAAGTGTGTGTACAAAATTAAAATCACTCAATGTATTTAAATATGTATTAGATACGATTTACAAATTAAAAAGTTTTGAAAATATATGATAAGAATTTTAAACATAGTTATTTTAGGCTGAATATATGGAGTATAAATATATGATTTATAATTGTGGATTAACATGCTAAATTGATTTAGATAATAACAGTTAAATTTATAAAATATTCTACATACGTTTTACATATTTCATTATATCAATTACTTGTATTAGGTAGTCAATATTTAACTTAATCAACATAATCAAGTATGTCTTTATATATATATTAGACACGCTTTATTAATTTAAAGGTTTATAAAATATATGATAAGAATACTAATCGTATCAATTTGTTTGGTTTTACTTATTGTGAAATTATGTTTAATTACCACCATACATCCATGTACCCATAGCAATCTTTGTCTCATTAAGAAAGCCTACTAAGCATATCAATTAGTTTCATTTCATTTATATTATTGAGAGTAAACATTTAAATGTTAATTGATGAATGGATGAATGTTAACCATGATTCATGTTCGAGTTCATCGAACCAACCTCCATTTCATTATCAAATCTTAGTACCTATAGCAATAACATACATTTCAATGAAATTGTTGATAGGACACATACGAATGTTAACTTGATGAATGTTAATTAATGAATATTAACTATACTTGATGAATGTTAAGTATACGTGATGAATGTTAACTATACGTGATGAATGTTATTGTATAGATTCATCCAACCCCTCTTGAAGTATTGTTATTCTAAACCATCAACAAAAGGCTCCATAATTGTTGATTTCAAAGTCTCTATTAACACTTAGTAAGTAAAATATTCAAAATAATAAGTAAATAAACTTGTGTTGTTGACTGGTCATGTTTGTTATTTGTACACCATCAATCAGAAATTGTTCCTGCTTGTGTACGAATGGATTTGCGTTTAGTCCTTTGAATTTCATTTAACTCCATAGGCCTTTGATTGTGAAAGTGGTTTTGAAACCATAATGTTGATATACTACACACATCAAGTATATAGATTGAAAATAAGTCTAATGCATACTACAATGAGCATAGTATAATAACACATAAAATTCAAATATTGTATGGGCTTCTATTATTGGGCTTTAAATAAAAACACTAAATAAAATCATTATACTGGGCTTTAAATAAAAACACTAAATAAAACCATAATATAAATATTAATCCTACAAAAGACAAATTATTTATTAAACGTGCAAAAGTTTATTTAAATATGAAATAAAATTCAACTTAATATGCTCAAACAAAATTAAATCCATGAAAAGCAGAAATCAAACATCCTTGTCGACATTTGTTGACACCATCTTCTTATGTGAATGTTTTGTATTCTCTTGATCTTCTTCTTCATGAGATGAATCATCAAACAAACTACGATCTCTTTTCCTACAATGAGTCTCTTCAGTTGTTGTGTCTTCTACCCCATTGCCATTGGCATTGGTAGATGACAAAGGACAATCATGACCAACAATTTCCTTCATAACATTTGAATCACTTTCCTGCGTAGTTTAATATAAGTTACTTAAATACATTATTTTTTAAAAAATATTGGCATATAACTAAACAAATATGATACACGTTTTTAAGTTACCTTGTCATCATATGGAATAATATATTTGGGCTTATACTCCTTTAGATCATAAAAAGGTTCATCAAGATCATTCACATTTACCCAAACCCCATCTTTAGGACTTGCATTTTTTCTAAATTCCTCATCATCTGTATCCTCGTCAAAGAGCATATATTCTTGTTTATTTGATGAAACACATTCGTCTGTTCTTTTGCCACGTTTAAAAGATATTGGTGCATCTTCATCAGATATCTTCCATGCAAAAGTTTATAAAAATAAATACATCTCATCAAAACATAATTTATGTTATTTAATGAATGTAAAACAACTGTAAATCTTACCAATAGTTTGTTTTGTTCATTATGACTCAAATCTTTTATGTTTTTTTTTTTGTTGTTGGTGTCCTCATCATCTGATGAAGTTAGATCAATGATTTGTTTCTTCTTCATGGCTGGGGATTTCTTTTCATCAACCATCTCATCAAACATGTCTTCCTCAATTAGGTTATGTTTGTCCAACTCTTCTCGATCATGTTCTTCATCAACCACAGTATATTTGTAATCACCTTGTATTTTTAAAATATGTATGAGTACATTTATTAATTTATAACTATTGAATAAGTAATTATACAAAAAAATTATCATACATTAACAAATAATTTAATTAAAAAAAAAACATGTTGAAGAGTCTTCAATAATGTCATCATCTGGAATAATATATTTGGGCTTATACTCCTTTAGATCATAAAAAGGTTCATCAAGATCATTCACATTTACCCAAACCCCATCTTTAGGACTTGCATTTTTTCTAAATTCCTCGTCATCTGTATCCTCGTCAAAGAGCATATATTCTTGTTTATTTGATGAAACACATTCGTCTGTTCTTTTGCCACGTTTAAAAGATATTGGTGCATCTTCATCAGATATCTTTCATGCAAAAGTTTATAAAAATAAATACATAGCATCAAAACATAGTTTATGTTATTTAATGAATGTAAAACAACTTTAAATCTTACCAATAGTTTGTTTTGTTCATTATGACTCAAATCTTTTATGTTTTTTTTTTGTTGTTGGTGTCCTCATCATCTGATGAAGTTAGATCAATGATTTGTTTCTTCTTCATGGCTGGGGATTTCTTTTCATCATCTGATGATATAACCTGGATAGTATTTGAGTTGCAAATTTCCTTGTTTTTACAAAGTCTTCGACGTTTATTTTCAAAGTTATTACGCGGTACATATCACAATCTTTTAAACATGTTATATGACAAACATATTATATAAACTTGGTAGATAGTGAATGAATAAAAAGTTTATAACAATACAATAATTAATAAAATGATTGAATATTACTAAAACAATTAATACCAATAAATTGAATAAAAGTTGACAAAAGTATTAATTATGTACTTAAGATTGTTAAAATCCAAAGAACACTAATGGTTCTCATGTGTTTGTTAAACATACAACTCTATCCAAAGGTCATGGGTTCGACCTTTGTTGATTTTTTTCCTACTTTTATTTTTGTTTTTTTAAAATTCCCATTATTTTTTGTAACTTAAATTTTCATTATAAAAGTATGTTTTACAAATTTATATTATAAAGACATACAAATACACTTAATCATCTACAAAATCAAATAATAATACAACTACTTTATTTACCAAATAAACAACTAAAAATAAGATGAAAAATAGTAAAATCAAGTACGTTTTCATTATCGGAAATTACAATGGTTTCTTCTATTGAAGTCAAGTGGGTTTCAATGGAAGACTTGGTATCAACTGGTTGTTTTCTCGATTTCTAGCAAAAAAAAAAAAAAAAACGAATACAATAATTGTAATAATATGTATCACAACATTTACAACGTACATTAACATAAGCATATATTATAGTATGAATATTCAAAAGTAATAATGTAATTAAAAATAAAAACAATACCTTCATGGAGTTTCGTTTTGTCATTATGGTGATAATGTGATGAGTACTAACCAAATTGATTAATGAATAACCGAGATTATAAACCTATATTTATAGATGTTTAACAGCTATATTAATTAGGAAAATATATATCTAGATTCATATTACAAATTAAGATTTGTTCTACACTTATGAATTAGATATATTAAAGGAATGGATATACCTTATATCGAATTTAAATATCTTATCATAATAATAATTTTAAAATATAAATTTGTAAAACATAATATTTTTAATATTTGTGTTTACTAATTGGTTTTAATTATTTCTCTTTATGTTATAATATATTTTTTTTATAATGTATCAAGATAAGTATCAAATATCGAATTAATGTTAATATAAATTATGCAATTCAACTAATTACTTGAAAGATAAATATAAAGTAAACAAAGTACTGCAAAAACATAATTAAAACATCTTAATATTACTTAAATTAAAATAAAATACATAAAAACTTAAATTAAAACAAATCTACAAATTCTCAGAGTTAAATGATAAATGAAGTTGGTCATAATCATATGTTTCAAGCACTTCATCTTCAACTTCATTAGCATCCAAATCATCTTCAGTCAATGTCTTCATTTTTTTGGATCTCCTATGATCCTTAACTTCTTTCATAAGCTGTTTGTGTTTCTTCCTCTCCTTTTTTTTTTGTTTTTTTTTTCTTCTCTTTTTTTTCCTCTTTATCTTCCCATTTGCGTTTTTTTGATGCTTGTTTTTGAGCCTGTAGCCAATCATACACTGCAGCAATTGAGTCTTCAACACCCTGGGCATGATTATCTTGAACTACATCTGCATGCATTTTAAATAATTATTTTAATAATATTTAAATAGTTTAGGTTAAATAACAAATACATTTAAAACATTGATTTTTACTTACCTAATACCTCTGCAACTTGAACAATATCTTGATTGGCAGCCATTTTTTTTTATGTGAAAATGTATGTATGTGTAATCGAAGTGATAATGTTTATGGGGAGATTGAATGTAATGAGTATTTATCTCAGAATATGGAAGACAAAAGGGTTAGCATTAATTAGGATTTTAATCTAGAAATTACGTGTTTAGTTTATAGGAAAGTGTGTGTACAAAATTAAAATCACTCAATGTATTTAAATATGTATTAGATACGATTTACAAATTAAAAAGTTTTGAAAATATATGATAAGAATTTTAAACATAGTTATTTTAGGCTGAATATATGGAGTATAAATATATGATTTATAATTGTGGATTAACATGGTAAATTGATTTAGATAATAACAGTTAAATTTATAAAATATTCTACATACGTTTTACATATTTCATTATATCAATTACTTGTATTAGGTAGTCAATATTTAACTTAATCAACATAATCAAGTATGTCTTTATATATATATTAGACACGCTTTATTAATTTAAAGGTTTATAAAATATATGATAAGAATACTAATCGTATCAATTTGTTTGGTTTTACTTATTGTGAAATTATGTTTAATTACCACCATACATCCATGTACCCATAGCAATCTTTGTCTCATTAAGAAAGCCTACTAAGCATATCAATTAGTTTCATTTCATTTATATTATTGAGAGTAAACATTTAAATGTTAATTGATGAATGGATGAATGTTAACCATGATTCATGTTCGAGTTCATCGAACCAACCTCCATTTCATTATCAAATCTTAGTACCTATAGCAATAACATACATTTCAATGAAATTGTTGATAGGGCACATACGAATGTTAACTTGATGAATGTTAATTAATGAATATTAACTATACTTGATGAATGTTAAGTATACGTGATGAATGTTAATTGATGAATGTTAACTATACGTGATGAATGTTATTGTATAGATTCATCCAACCCCTCTTGAAGTATTGTTATTCTAAACCATCAACAAAAGGCTCCATAATTGTTGATTTCAAAGTCTCTATTAACACTTAGTAAGTAAAATATTCAAAATAATAAGTAAATAAACTTGTGTTGTTGACTAGTCATGTTTGTTATTTGTACACCATCTATCAGAAATTGTTCCTGCTTGTGTACGAATGGATTTGCGTTTAGTCCTTTGAATTTCATTTAACTCCATAGGCCTTTGATTGTGAAAGTGGTTTTGAAACCATAATGTTGATATACTACACACATCAAGTATATAGATTGAAAATAAGTCTAATGCATACTACAATGAGCATAGTATAATAACACATAAAATTCAAATATTGTATGGGCTTCTATTATTGGGCTTTAAATAAAAACACTAAATAAAATCATTATACTGGGCTTTAAATAAAAACACTAAATAAAACCATAATATAAATATTAATCCTACAAAAGACAAATTATTTATTAAACGCGCAAAAGTTTATTTAAATATGAAATAAAATTCAACTTAATATGCTCAAACAAAATTAAATCCATGAAAAGCAGAAATCAAACATCCTTGTCAACATTTGTTGACACCATCTTCTTATGTGAATGTTTTGTATTCTCTTGATCTTCTTCTTCATGAGATGAATCATCAAACAAACTACGATCTCTTTTCCTACAATGAGTCTCTTCAGTTGTTGTGTCTTCTACCCCATTGCCATTGGCATTGGCAGATGACAAAGGACAATCATGACCAACAATTTCCTTCATAACATTTGAATCACTTTCCTGCGTAGTTTAATATAAGTTACTTAAATACATTATTTTTTAAAAAATATTGGCATATAACTAAACAAATATGATACACGTTTTTAAGTTACCTTGTCATCATGAATTGAAGAACTCTTTAAAACATTGCCATCTTCATCTGTATTAAAACCTTCTTCAGAGACTAATGAATCATTTTCATCATCTTCTAATTCATATTCATCATCTTCTAAATTATCATCATCAATCTACATTAATTTAAAATAAAAATTAACCACATTATAAAATTGTATGTTGTATACTTATTTACATAAATAAATTAAAAAAAAAAATTATAAAGCATTATCAAAATCAAACCTCATTATCCAAAAACCCCATCTTGAAGTAGTTTATTGTATCAACATCTTCTGTCACCTTTTCTGCACGGTATATGTGGCTATTATTGTTGTGGTTAAACTCATAATAGAATATCTTGAAAAGATATTGTTTCCCAATAATTTGATTAAGTTCATCAGGGAAATATTGGTCTGTATCCATTCCATGTTCTTCCATAATTTCCCATGCAGTCAAGTCAGTCATTTTATGAGCATTCTTGTCGAAAATTACAACTTGTGCAGTTCCGCTATCATCAACTATACGAACAATTATTTTAAACCTGCATATGAATTTGAAAGTTTTAAAACGCTACAACCGTTTTATTTAATTTAATGTTTAAACATATAAATGAAAATCTTAAATTTTTATACCTAGAAGCAACTGCGTATGTTTCTTCATGTTTTTTGCAGTACCACAATTGTTTCTTGTTTCGTGAACTTGTTCCTGTATTGGATGAAATAGCTGTGACTCTAGAATTGCATGCCTTGCAAGCTGTATAAGCCCACCCACTTTCATATTGTATGCTATGTATTTTAGCATAAACAACACAATATGTTTTCTGCAGTATTTAATAATACATTTGTTAATAATAAAATAAATAACTTATTACAATTAGTTTATATACATAAAAACATAACAATTTAAAATATATTTAAGCTATTACTTTCTTACCGGTTCTATACTACAAATCATGCCAACCATCTTCTTTAAGCAACCTTGCATAAATTCAGAAGGTGTAACAACATGCATATCTTGCGTGTAAGATTGAATACGAAATTCATTTGCTTCATAACCTTCTTGTGCTTCATACCTGAAATATGTAAAAACATCACTTTTATATTTACATAAAATAACATATAAAATTATAAAATTAAAAATAAAGTGTTAAAAAAAATTACCTCTTTCGGAAAGAAATTAAGTGAGGTATTTTCCTGTTCACATATATCTTTGAACCAAATAGAGCATTATGTATTGATGGTTTATCTGAAATATTCAAAAGTTCAACAATTATATAATTTCATAAACTACATACATTGTAATTCCAAAAATTAAACATAAATAGTAAATTAAAAAACTTACTATCCCAATATTTAACTTTTCCAAACATGAAAAGAATGTCTAAATGGCCAAGATCATCTACTTTCCGTTCGTATTCATCCCACATGTGTGCCCAATTATCCCAAAATGTACAATCAAGCCTGTAAGATCTGCATAAAATCAAACAATATAATTATGTGTATGTAAACTTACAAAACTATGTAAATGTATATTACTCACTCTGCATCTTCAATAACAACAGTTCTCCGAACTTTTGGTCCTCCGGCACTGTTTACAGTAACAATATTACCAATTCCGACTACTGTACCAATTACATCTGTAAAAAACTCATAAAATTATCAAATCAATATAAACATGCTTTCAAATAATTTTATGAACACTTTAACAGATATAAACATACCAACACAATCATGTTCATGATACTCATTGTTGGTGTCTAAAATGCTTGTAAATGGTTCATTTATGAAACCAACAATATTGTCGTCAATTTGGTCTGTTCTTGTTGCTTGAGTACCTTTATAAAAGGAAATTTTCCATTTGTTTGGCAACAAAGGTAACCTTCAACTGTTTTCTGCCACACCAAAATCAGATATGATATAGCATTGACCCTCTTGGATAAGTGGTTCAAACTTGAACATCAATTCTTTCTTTACATAAATCTGTATACGATTTCCCTGAATTACAAAAAAATTACAAATAAATCATGTTATCAAAGAAGGAAAAATATAATATGAGGTTCATTGTAAAAGAATACTTACATCTACATCCTGGAAAACAAAATCCAAACTGTAAGGATCATGTTCTTCATGGAGTTTGTGAGAATGCCACAGAGATATGCATCTTCCTTTAACAACCATGCTATTGCACATTGGATTCAGATTTTTAATGGCAGTAATACTTCGATTCTTTATGACAGATCCTGATTCAAAACTTCCAGATAAAGAAGACTGCTTTGATGATTGCCTGTCTACATTATAAAATCCACCTCTGTTGTTTCTTTTTGGTGCTTCATAACTTTTACCTGTTCATAAAACAACAACATATAAGAAGTATATATTGCATATATAAAACACTATACATACTTTTATTTTTACTCAACCATACCTCTGAATGTATCACCAGATTTAAAAGAAGATGATTGATATCCAAAATTCTCTTTAATTTTGGTATTCCCTATTAATAAACATTATACATAAACAATTAAACATAAACATATTTACTAATATAAACCAACAAAACAAATAGCTATTAATAAACATCATACATAAACAATTAAACATAAACAGATTAAGTAATATAAACCAATAAAACAAATAGTATACATACCATTCCTTGGATCTTTTCTCTTGTTTTCAATGTAAGACATTCTTTCTGATTCTATAATTAACATTAATTGACCATAATAAAATATATCAATATGCTAATAAAAAAACTATTAAAGAGTAAATAAAATATATGTTATAACACAAACATAAAATAAAGTAATTTTACCTTCATGTATCCAACCTACATTCATAGAATGAGACGTAGAATTTGCTAAAGGAGTATCACTTTCAACTATCAATGCATCTGACAAATCAAATATATAATGAAATTATATTTGACAAAACATTATAAAAATAAATAAAAACAATAAATAAACATTTGATAAATTACCTTTAGAACTTTCTTTATTGGCCGGTTTAAACATCTTCTTTGTTGAACAATCTGTCTTATTGTTAAAACCTCTTCTTGGTGTATAACATTCTATCATTAAATCCTTTGTAGATGTACTTTTACTAACACTGCTTACATCTACATGTTGGTTATCTGAATAATTTTTTTTAAAACACATAAAACATATAATACATGTTATACATGCAGTTTCAATAATTGTAAATTATTTTGTTAAATAAACAAAAAATACAAAACAAAAAAGATAACCTGTAGAATTTGATAAAACCTCATTGTTTGAGTGATCATCTGCTTTTGCAAAAAAAAGTAATAGTATATTATTAATACATCATAATATATGATTAACAAATACTATAAAACTAACCTGCAGAATCGATATTAGTATTCTTCATAATATGCTCACTGATTCTAGAAGATTTTTGACTTTTACTTTTCCTTGTTGCTATAAAATCATCAAAAATTAAAATACACATAATGTTATTACAAACAATAACTAAACATAGCTAATATAAACTTGTCGATAATATATAAACCTGGTTTTTGCAATGTAACATCTGTTTCAACACTTTCAGAATTTTTCCTACTATTGGATCTTGAAATCCTAAGCGAATGTCTTTGTGGTTGTGGCTGCATACTGGAAAGTGATAGAATGAATGAATATTAGTTTATAAATATATGTGGTACGTATAATACGATATATATACCAAAAAATTAGGGTTAATAAATAAAGATTTATATCATATTTACAAAAGATATATCATAATAATTACCATACTTATCATATAACTTAATATATATAAACATATTTTACGTTTAAAATCATGCATGCATATCCAGTGAGATAATAAATAAGTAACTCAATAAACACAGACTTTAAAATAGACAAATCTAACAAATATTACATATATTATACGACTAAACAAATGATAACAATAAAAATATGTTGGTGCAGTGGTTAACATTCTATATAACATATAAAAGGTCTTTAGTTCGAATCATGTAATGTCTTTTTTAAAAAAAAAAATTATACATGGACGAAAAATAGAAACTAAACATGATGACTGGGCATTGACCATGAATATGTGACAAAAAATAGTCAAACGCCTCCAGTTATATATATATATATATATATATATATATATATATATATATATATATATATATATATATATATATATATATATATATATATATATATATATATATATATATATATATATATATATATATAACGATAACAACGATTAAAAAAAACTGAAACATAGTAAATTTAAAGCATACGAATTACAACTACTTATTCATCTTCTTATGAATCTTGTTCTTCATGTTGCTGCTGGCGTTGAAGACGTTTCTGCCAAACATGGTCCATAAGGTATCGTTGAAGTTGAGTATGCATTTCTGAGTCGCGCATTTCCCTTGCCTTGCGACGCTGGGTATTGCATTTGTCCACCCACCTTTCTTGCCTCAAATGTGGTGTCGGATCCACTCACATATTGCCATACTCACGTAGTCTAAACTTTTGATCTTTCAAAATCATGTTATGCAAAATTATGCAGGTATACATGATTCGTTGTATCTTGACAATTTCCAGTGCATGGGCCGGTTGTTGTAGTATACCCCAACGTCCTTGGAGCACACCAAAAGCACGTTCGATATCCTTGCGTGCACTTTCTTGCCTCTTTTTAAAATAACTATGTTTCTCGTCAGTCGTTGCCGAGAAAGATTTGACGAAAGTTGCCCATTGTGGGTAAATTCCGTCAGCTAAGTAATACCCATGTTCATACCTTCTTCCATTTACCATAGGGGGTGCCATTGGGGATTCGTTAGCAAGAAGGTCATCGAACAAATTAGAGTTATCTAAAACATTAATATCATTATTTGCCCCTGCCATACCAAAAAATGTATGCCAAATCCACAATTCTTGTGAAGCAACAGCTTCAAGCATTATTGTTGGGTATCTTTTATCATCCTACCAAATTGCCCCTGCCAAGCCACCAGACAATTTTTCTACGCCCAATGCATGCAATCAATGCTTCCAAGCATTCCGGGAAAACTATGTTCACGCTCATGCTTTTTGTAAATATTTTGAATGTCGGACCATGTTGGTTTTCTTAAAAACTCAGGCATAAACAAACCATAACACACATGCTAAAATTATCAAGACATAGTCGTGAAGTACTCTCACCCAGTTGCAAATACTCGTCAAATGCATCGGGTGAGCTGCCGTATGCCAATTAGCGTATGGCAGTTGTACACTTCATAAGAACACTAATACTCATCTGACCCGTAGGGTCGGGTCCTACAGTAAGTATTTAAAATGATCTGGAAGAGGATCGGATTCGTAAGATTCAATACCTTTGACAATATCTAGAAATAGTTTCCGGCTCATACGAAACCTTCTACGAAACTTCCGGTTGTTATACTTACAGCCATCAATGAAATAGTCGTTAAGCAAACGTTCTTCGGCAAGCTCACGTTCACGGAATATGTGTGCACGAGCCACCTTAGGACGAGCTGCTTCTTCTTCTAAGCGTTGCTGATACTCGTACGCGGCAATCACAAACTCGATATCTTCTTCGTCATCAATGTCTGACAAGTTCCGAGCTAATTCGTCACTTTGATTTGGATCCATTGCCAATGAAGAAGTTATTTTTATTTATTTTTTTTAGAGGAAGTATAAAGAATAGAGAATTAGATGTGGATGTGTGAAAAAAAATTATGTGTTTAGTTGGTATTTATAGTGGTGGGTAAATGATTTTGATTTTTTTTTTTTGTTAATTTGAAATATAGCCGTTTGTGTTAACTCTAGGGGCTGAAAATGAAATTTTTGTTTTAAAAATAACGGCTATATTTCAAGCCGTTTGAGGAGTGAAAGTGATTTTTTTTTTTCTTTTTTATAATACCAAGTCACTTTAACTTGGCGTTACCAAGTTAACACACGGCTTTAACGCCCCTTTAACGCACAAACATGCATCGGTTCACTTGTGTTTAACGCGCGTTAATTGGCATTTAATGCACCTCCCGCGTTACGAATGCGAATGCTCTAAGTAGGAATTAGTTTTGTGGTTTTAAAACCTCTTTTACTTTTACTGTTTTTTTTTTTTTTTTTTTTTTTTTTTTTTTTTTTTTTTTTTGGTCATCCTTTATTCGAATGTAATGTAACTTTTCAAAAATTCAAGACGAAATATATTTATGTGCTCCACATATTGTGCTCCTGATTAAATCTCTTTTGCCAGCAGCTAACCAAGGTCACAACTTGGCAAGCACCAAAATTTATTTCTGCCTAAACTAATTTGCTCTCATATGATTCAACATATATACTCACTTTTGGTTATCACCTCCATCAATGTGGGACATTTTGCTTTTTTAAAATTAGTGCGTAGTTTTAGTTTTTGTTTTTGTGTAAAATGAAGGATCAATTATTTGCTAGCTTCTTTTATATTATTCTCACTTGCAAAAATGTTGTAAAGTTATTACGCTTATAAGAGCATTAGGTGTAGGGCTCGCCGTCCCCTTCGCCGTCTGACCTGGCTCAATCAATGGCGAGCCGTAGCTCGCCGCTACACCAAATCCCCCTCGCCGTTCCTCGTTGTTGGTCACCTCCCCGTGACCACGGCGAACTAAAAAACTGACAAAGTGGCAGGTTAACGTTGGAGAAAGAAGTGGAAAGTGGAAAACATTACCGTTTTTTTTTTTTTTTTTTTTTTTTTTTTCTATCCTCTTTTACATAAACACTACAAATACTAACCTCCTTTTCACTTCCCTTCACTACATTCAACAATCTAAACTAAAAATTTCTATACCTCTTCTCCTAATCAAAACAAAAATGCCTCAAAACCCGAACGAAGGAGGCTATTTCACGAACCTCCTAACGTCAAACCAACGTCAACACAGGGGAGCCTCAAACTCTTCTAGTCCCTCGTCTCAAAGTCCAAACCCTTCACCGCCATACGGTTCGCAACCATTAAATCCGAATGACATTTACCGTAACCAACAATATGCGTTTCAACAAGGATTCGCAAGTCAACAACAATTCAATTCGTCGCCACAATTTTATAACCCGAATCAACCATCCACTTTTCCTCCATCACAACCACCACAACCGTCACAACCATCTCAAGGTACGTTTAAAATACCTAAGGCACGATCACCGCCCAAAGGCCGAGGAAAAAAAACCAAAGCCCAAAGAGGAAAAAACATCGTAAATTTGGACGCGGACGATGACGATGACTTGGAAGAAGCTGCTCATACGCGTGCGCGAAAGTTGTGGTCCAAACAAGAAGAAACGATTCTTGCGGAAGCGTGGATAGAAGTTTCCCAAGACGAAGATCTGGGAAATGACAAAGAGAATGAATTCTTTTGGAACGAAATTCATGCACTTTTCAACGAGCGGACTACTGAAGCCCCACGAACCAAAAACATGCTATCCGGTAAATGGTCAAGGATCAATGCCGACTGCCAAAAATTCAACGCTATTTATAAACATTTAGAGTGTCGCAGTGGTGAAAATGATCATGATCATGTCGAGAATGCCAAAATGAACTTCTCACGACGTTTTGGACAGAGGGGTTTCACTTTGGTTCACGTTTGGGAGATCATCCTGAAACGCTACCCGAAATGGGATGCTGAAGAACCTCTAGACATTACATGTCTTGAGGATATATTAGCGCCGGACAAACGACCTCGTCCCGAAAGAAACAACAGGCGACCCGGAAAGAAACAAAAGTCGACGGAAACGTCGAGTGCGGCGAGTTTCGGTGGGAGTCAAACGAGTACTTTTTCGGGACAATTATCCGAAAAGTAAAATCAAGCAAAAGACACTCAAACGGCTTGTTACGAGGCGCGGAGGAAGAGGGAGGAAAAGGCGTTCGAGAAAGAAGCTGCGGCGTTGGAGTGGCAGGATATGCAGATGCTAATGCTCGATCCAAACACGGTTACTGACCCGGTTAGAGCCGAAGTAATTCGCAAGAGACAAGCAAGAATAACTCAAAAATACCAAAGTCTCGACCGCGAAGATGACGCATAAAATGTTTAATTTTCATATTAGTATCGTATGTTTTTTTTTTCGTATCGTATTTTCTTTTCCATATTCTATGCGTGTTTTTTTTTTCTCGTATCGTATTTTTTTTCCGTATTGTAACTTTTTTATTTGATGAAATAAAATTAGTATGTTTTGTTATTTTTTAGTATTTGTGAAATGAATTTAATTTTTTTAATGAAATGAATAAATAAATAAATGTGTAAAAGGTGGGGCCCTAATGGGGAAGTTGAGGTTTGTTGTTTGGTGAGGGGGTTTGTTGTGGATAGTTGAAGTTGAGGTGTTTAGTGATGTGGCAGGAGTGGGACCCGAATGAGGAGGCAAGCCTCCCCATCTACACCTAATGCTCTAAGACTAGGATTACAACACTTATATACTATGGTGCCAAAGTTAACATGCATGCTTTAATTTCACTGGTAAATAATAGACTAAAATGGTTCAGGTCTTGTTAATCATGTGAAATGCATTAAAATGTTTTGCTGCAAAGTTAACCATGAAGTGTCTTTGTACTTCATCACCCGTTTTTACATTTCCAAATACTTCGAAAAAGGTATATCTTGCAATATTCTTTTAAGATCCGGAATTTATGGGTACATGTACAGAAATTGACTCCAATCCAACACATCACTTCTGTATAACTAGAACATATCCCACATCTATTTATTTGGATATGAAGTTGCAAGTGCTAGGGCTACATAAGTGATGTATGTACGATGTGTTCGGGTTATCATCAAGAGTCGCTATATATATTAGCTAGTTGAATATGAACACATAAAACCACACATAGTAAACAAAAACCACACCAAGCACCACCTAAATTTTTAGGTTCATTTGGTTCCAGAAAAAAAAGACGGAAAGTATTTTAGTATTCATGAGTAAACCATTTAACAAATGCTTCCTTAATTGTGATGTAATATGAAACATTTTACAAAAGATAAAGAAGAAAGCATTTTAGTACTCACGGCTAAACCCATTTAACAAACGCTTCCTTAATCTCTACTACTTATAAAGAGCGTTCTTGAAACTTAGGGTATGTTTAAAAAAACTAGTTGTAAGCTGTATGCTGTAAACTGGAAATTGTAAGATGTAAACTGCAAAGCTGTATCATTTTTTAAATAAAAGTGTTTGATAAATTAGCTATTAAATGTAATTATAAAATATAAAATGACATAAAAGGACATATCTATAATTGTAAACATGTTTGCAGGGTATATGATTTAAGGTTTTAACAGCTTCAAGATTTTGAAAAGCTTCATGAATCAACTTTTTATTTAGGGGTTATTTGTTTGAAATAAAATCTTAAAGTTAAGGTATCAAAACGGAGCTACTTATTTTAGAGGAGATTATTTTTGTAACAAAAAAGCTAACAGCTTCAAAAAAAAACTCCTACCAAACAAGCCCTTAAAATGACTAAAATTAAGTAATGTTAGTGGACTATTATACCTAACAACATCTACAACTAAATTACTAGTAATATTTTAAGTATTGTTTAATCCTTAAAGTTTTATCATGTTTTGTCATAAACCCCTAAACTTTATTCTCGCCATAACTACAAATTGAACCTGTAAATTTTGCATCAAGGGTCAAAGAATCACGACTTCACACATACAATTATTTGCCGCTATATGCCGTCGCAAAGATTCGTTTAATTGTTATGTAAGACTCCCTCCGTCCCAATTTTATTGTCTACGTTTTCTTTTTGAGATGTCCCAATTTAATTGTCCACTATTAAAAATAGATAGGGAAGTTTAACTAAGTTTACTATATTACCCTTCTTTAAAATTATTATTAAATACATTAAAGAAGACTTTAATTAATTGCCTAAGGGCAAAATTGTCATTCTGTCAAAATGTAAGAAAGAGAAAGCTGTAATAAATGTACTTTTCTTAAACTGTGTATTTTTTATCGGGGGACAATAATTTTGGGACGGAGAGAGTATAAAACTTTTGTTAAAAAAAAAATCACGACTTCGCATGTATAATTATTTGTCCTATAC
Organism: Artemisia argyi; assembly: GCA_030686995.1. NCBI lineage: Eukaryota > Viridiplantae > Streptophyta > Magnoliopsida > Asterales > Asteraceae > Artemisia > Artemisia argyi. The sequence goes on along the minus strand of CM060695.1, from coordinate 856,092 downwards.
GCTATCACTTTGAGCGAGTATTTTTAATCGTCTAATTGTAATGAAATATAAAACTTTTGTCAAAAAAATATAGACAGGGGTGTATTTTAGCGATCACCAAAGTGACACATTTGTTTAAAGCTCTTTTGCTAGAGCTAACTAATGTGACAGCTTTGCAAGCACTAATGTTCATTTTCATCTATACTATTCTCATTTCATATGATTCTTCTATATATATATACACCCACTTTTGGTTACAACTTCTATCAATGTAGGACATTTTGCTCTTTCGTAAAATTAAAGTACTTTGTTTTTGTTTTTGGGTATACAACAAATGTGTTGTTTGCTAGCTTCCTTTATAATGTTCAGTCAAGCAAACATGTTGTACAAAGCAAATGTATGTAGGATGTGTTCCGGTTATTATCAAGACTCACTAAATATATTAGCTGGTTGAATGCGAACACATAAAACCACACATAGTAAACAAAAACCACACTAGATAACAATGTAGATAGGAGTAATGATACAGACTAGATAGAGACATGAAACATCCTGTCAGTTTCCACCACAGTAGATCTTCTAACACGACGTTGTTGGTCAAAAGTTCCCTGGCAGTGTCCCGGTCGTATTCCAGTCACGTGGCACATTGCCAATCCCCTTATGATAGTTAGCAATCCCTTGAATGCTACGCTCATGTAGTTGCAATTCTAGACGTGCCTACCATTGGTTGATCTTGTTCTCCTCCAGACTTCGTCAGATTAACTGCTTCCTCAAGGTAATCATATAAATAGGGTGAAATTGCAACCTCGCGTCCCTTATTGCTTCCAGCTACGCTGTATCTCACATCCGAGGATGAGACAATATTTGAGGTTCTCTTTTTTGGCTTTGCTGATACCAAACTATCCTTATTAACCTCATGTAAGACTTGCAAATTTCCTTTTTGGATGGTGAACGACACATGTTCGAAAACTTTACCTGTCGATACTAAGATCAGATGTTTATATCCTTATTATTTTTAACATATGAAGGAACGTGAGCCACAACACTCTTATATTTGAAACCCTCTAATAGAAATTGATGTTTACATATGTGACCGCAGTCCGCAGGTTAAGTCGGTATTTATTTATCTTTAGACAAGCTTTTATCTTTAAAAGTAATAGCCGCATTCAAGATCGAGCTTTTCTGATGTTAAACGAGCCGAGCATTGTCAAATGAAATTTAGGATCGGCTCGTTTACAACCTAGCTTATTTAAATAATACGACACAACTTAGTGAAAATGTGACCATATGTCAAGTTCAAATTAAAAAGCAGGAGTGAATGAGCTATCATTCATACATTCACCACAATAACAGTCCAAAAAACTTCCTTGTATAGTTCTTCAAAATTGTTCGTTACCTTGCCTTGATAAATTTCAGAAAGAGAGACAAACAAAGAAACATAAGCAAGACACGAGCATCTTTTCGTGTCGAAGCTCGAACGTTCATTGAGAATCAAGATAGTTAAGTTGGAATTTGAACGAGTTCACAAAGTAAAGTATTCCAAACTAGATTTTATCAAAATGCTTCTAAACCACTCCCCAAAACCATCATATAAGTAGGAATTAGTTTTGTGGTTTTAAAACTTTTTTTTTCCTCTTCTGGTTTTACTCATGTCATCCATTATTCAATTGTAAAATAACTTTTCAAAAATTCAAGACGAAATATATTTATGTGCTCTCCTGCTGTGCTCCTGATTAAATCTTTTTTGCTGGCAGCTAACCAAGGTCACAACTTGGCAAGCACCAAAATTTATTTCTTCCTAAACTAATTTCTATTCGTATGATTCAACATATATACTCACTTTTGGATACAACCTCCACCTATGTGGGACAATTTGCTCTTCCTAAAAATTAAAGTACTTAGCTTTTGTTTTTTTGCATTATTCACACTTGCAGATATATGTAAAATTATTCCTCTTATAAGACTAGGATTATCATATACTTACATACTATGGTGCCAAAACGTGCATGCTTTAATTTCACTTGTAAATAATAGACTAAAATGGTTCAGGTCTTCTTAGTAGAATCATGTGAAATGCATTAAAATATTCTGCTGGAAAGTTAACCATCAAGTGTCTTTATACTTCCATCACCCGGTTTTACGTTTCCAAATACTTCGGAAAAGGTATATCTTGCAATATTCTTTTAAGATCTGGAATTTATCTATGGGTACTTGTACAGAAAATTGACTCAATCCAACACATCACTTCTGTATAACTAGAACATATCCCACATATATTTATTTGGATATGAAGTTGCGAGTGCTAGGGCTACAGAAGCGATGTATGTACGATGTGTTCGGGTTATCATCCAGAGTCGCTATATATATTAGCTAGTTGAATATGAACACATAAAACCACACATAGTAAACAAAAACCACACCAAACATCACCTAAATTTTTAGGTTTCATTTGGTTCCAGAAAATAAAGACGGAAAGTATTTTAGTGGGCTAAACCCATTTAACAAAAACTTCCTTAATCTCTACTATCTATAAAGAGCCTTCTCGAAACTTTTTTTTGAACAGCAGAAAGCGTTCTTGAAACTTAATACGAATAAAATTGAGTAATGTTAGATTATACCCTTGGTAATAGCGTCTACCACTAAATTAATATTTTAAATATTGTTTAATCATTAAACTTTTATCATAATTAAATTTGTTTATAACCCATAAACGTTTTCTAGCAATGAATACAAATGAACCTGTAAATTTTGCATCAATAGTCAAGCTAGAATCACGACTTCTCATGTATAATTATTTGCTACTATACGTCGTCACTTTACGCGACTATTCATCTAATTGTAATGTAATATAAAACTTTTGTCAAAAAAAAAATTAGAATCACGTATATATAATTATTTGTCGTTATACGCAGACACTTTGCATGGATATTTGTAATGTAATATAAAACTTTTGTCAAAAATATAGACGGGATGTATTTTAGTGCTCTGAACAGTATCACATTTGTTTAAAGCTTTTTTGCAAGCACTAACTAATGTGACAACTTCGCAAGCACCAAAATTCATTTTCATCTAAACTATCCCTTTTTCTTATGATTCTATATATATACCTGCTTTTGGTTACAACCTCGATCAATGTGGGACATTTTGCGCTTCCGTAAAATTAAAGTTTTGTTTTTGTGTATACAAAAATGTGTTATTTGCTAGCATCATTTATACTGTTACTCTTGCAAACATATTGTAAAATTATTACGCTTATAATAATACTAGGGATTATTACATTAGTTATGTATAACCAGAACACATCCCACACAGATTTATTTGGATATGAAGTTGCGAGTGCTAAGGCTACAGAAGCGATGTATGTAGGATGTGTTCCGGTTATTATCAAGAGTCGCTATATATATTAGCTTGTTGAACACGAACGCATAAAACCACACATAGAAAAACCACACTAGATAACAATGTAGATAGGAGTAATGATACAGACTAGATAGAGACATGAAACATCCTGTCCATTTCCACCAATGTGATTTTACATATATACTCAACCTCCATCAATGTGGGACATATTGTTCATCCATAAGATTAAAGTAGCTAGTTTTTGTTTTTTGTAAAGTGAGGGATCACTACAACAAATGTGTTACGGAGTATTTGCTAGCTTCCAATTTATATTGTTCACACTTACAAACATGTTGTATAGTTATTACACTTATAAGACTATGATTATCACACTTATAAGACTATGTTAATATTGTACAAGTATTTTTTATTTTATTTTATTTTCCTTCTCGCAAAAGATTAGCTCTCTCAAGCAGTGGCGCAGCTTTTAAGGGGGGGGCGCCCGACCCCCCGAAATTTTTTTTGCGATGTAGGGGGTATATAGTTTTCGTGTAGAAAAATTTCGATATATTCGGTTTCGACCCTCCGAAAATTTCGGTATACCTGAAATATAGCCTTAGGAAAAAAAAAATTTAGATCCCGACCCCCCACTTAAAAATTCCAAGCTTCGCCACTGCTCTCAAGTCTCAATCTCCTAAATTTAAACACATGCACATCATTTTTGTTTCTCGAAATCTCATTGACACAATTTTGTGTACTTCATAATCTCATATATATTTACTTTCACATATTTTGTTAGTTTATGGACATTATTTTAGTAGTCGTATGTTAGGATCGAACTCGAGATCACGGGATTGCACACTTTACGTATGAGACTCGATGTTTAAATAATTAATGTAAAATGTTATATTTAATTATTTAATTCACAATAAACGACTAAAGAGCGTTAGGTAATAATGAAATTGACTAACGGTCGGTAAATGTCAACGGGATACGAAGAAAGTAAAACAAGACAAGAGAAGGTTCTAGAAATCCTCTCTTGAGCTTGTTTTGGCCGAAACTATGGAATCCCACATCGGAAACCATAGCAAACTTGATATCTATCATAAGGGTATAAATACATCCCCATGTATTCATCCTTTGGTACACTTGATTTCAATAGAAGGCCAAACTTCTTCTTTTCCTCTCTTGTTCATAGGACAACGAGCGAAACCCCAAGAAAAGGGATTTGCGAGTAACCTTGAACATTACAAAGTGTTTGGTAAATTTATTGTGATCAAGAACTAGCATTCAAATCGAATCGCTAATAGTACGTGTGTACAAGAACGTGATACAATCACACTATTAATTGATTCTTGGATTGAATTACAAAAGAGGTAAGGGGTAATTCTTATAATCCACATAAACCCTAATTAGGGTTCTTGATTTGAAAATTGCAATTGATTCTTGTTCGGGCTAGAATCACAAAGGTATGTTTACTTTTATATTTGATTAATTAATTACATGTTATATGATCTTGTTATAATTGCTTCCGCTATGCTCACTTGATGTGTTTGGTTTATTTTATATGAATGTCATGATATCATAATTCCAACAGTGGCATCTAGAGCCGTTACAATGTGTAATTAATTATTGAAACGCATAAAAATTGGATCTTGATTCGTTTAGTTACATGTTTTTAGGGTTTTTAGATTCCTAACCCTAATTTTTTTATGGGTCGATTTAGACCTTAAAGGGTTTTAGGGTTTTGGTTTTGAGTTTTTTAATATGATTAGAAACCCTAGGATGTCATGTAATTTGTTATGCGTTTTAGTAAACGATCTTGGTGCAATATGTTAATTGTTAAACTAAATCCATGAAAAAATGCATATTTGCATGGATTTTATATTGTGTGATAATTTAAATGGTTTAAATTGTATATATGAATTAATGGTTAAGTTATATCGAAACATGTAAATTTATTAATAGATGTCGAATTAGATGTGAATGTGTGAAAAAAAAATTATGTGTTTAGTTGGTATTTATAGTGGTGAGTAAATGATTTTGATTTTTTTTAGTTAATTTGAAATATAGCCGTTTGTGTTAACTCTAGGGGCTGAAAATGAAATTTTTGTTTTTAAAATAACGGCTATATTTCAAGCCGTCTGAGGGCTGAAAGTGATTTTTTTTTTCTTTTTTATAATACCAAGTCACTTTAACTTGGCGTTACCAAGTTAAGAAACGAGCCCGTTTAACGCACAAACATGCATCGGTTCACTTGTGTTTAACGCGCATTAATTGGCATTTAATGCACCTCCTGCATTACGAATGCGAATGCTCTAAGTAGGAATTAGTTTTGTGCTTTTAAAAACCTTTTTTTTTTTTTTTTTTTTTTTTTTTTTTTTTTTTTTTTTTTTATGTCATCCTTTATTCGAATGTAATGTAACTTTTAAAAAATTCAAGACGAAATATATTTATGTGCTCGCCTCGTGTGCTCCTGATTAAATCATTTTTGCCAGCGGCTAACCAAGGTCACAACTTGGCAAGCACCAAAATTTATTTCTGCCTAAACTAATTTGTTCTCATATGATTCAACATATATACTCACTTTTGGTTACAACCTCCATCAATGTGGGACATTTTGCTTTTTTAAAATTAGTGCATAGTTTTAGTTTTTGTTTTTGTGTAAAATGAAGGATCAATACAACTAATGTGTTACCTTGCCAGCTTCTTTTATATAGTTCACACTTACATACTATGGTGCCAAAGCATGCATCCTTTAATTTCACTGGTAAATAATAGACTAAAATGGTTCAGATATTCTTAGTAGAATCATGTGAAATGCATTAAAATATTTTGCGGGAAATTAACCATGAAATGTCTTTGTACTTCCATCGCCGGTTTTTGCATTTCCAAATACTTCGAAAAAGGTATATCTTGCAATATTCTTTTAAGATCCGGAATTTATCTATGGGTACTTGTACATAAATTGACTCCAATCCAACACATCACTTCTGTATAACCAGAACATATCCCACATATATTTATTTGGATATGAAGTTGCGAGTGCTAGGGCTACAGAAGCGATGTATGTACGATGTGTTCGGGTTATCATCCAGAGTCGCTATATATATTAGCTAGTTGAATATGAACACATAAAACCACACATAGTAAACAAAAACCACACCAAACAACACCTAATTTTTTAGGTCTCTTTTGGTTCCAAAAAATAAAGACGGAAAGTATTTTAGTATTCACGAGTAAACCTTTTAACGAATGCTTCCTTAATTGTGATGTAATATGGTAGTACATTTTCCAAAAGATAAAGACGAAAGTATTTTAGTGGGCTAAACCCATTTAACAAACACTTCCTTAATCTCTACTATCTATAAAGAGCAACTTTTATCATATTTAAATTTGTTTATAACCCATAAACTTTTTTCTAGCAATGAATACAAATTGAACCTTTAAATTTTGCATCAATAATCAAACTAAAATCACGACTTCTCATGTATAATTATTTGTTGCTATACGTCGTCACTTTGCGCGACTATTCGTCTAATTGTAATGTAATATAAAACTTTTGTCAAAAAAAAACTAGAATCACGACTTCGTATATATAATTATTTGCCGTTATACGCAATCACTTTACATGATTATTCATTTAATTGTAATGTAATATAGAACTTTTGTCAAAAGAATTATAGACGGGATGTATTTTAGTGATAAAGAGTATTCACATTTGTTTAAAGCTTTTTTGCAAGCACTAACTAATGTGACAACTTCGCAAGCACCAAAATTTATTTTCATCTAAACTATCCCTTTTTCTTATGATTCTATATATACCTGCTTTTGGTCACAACCTCGATCAATGTGGGACATTTTGCTCTTCCCTAAAATTAAAGTACTTGGTTTTTGTTTTTGGGTATACAACAAATTTGTTATTTGCTAGTTTCCTTTATATTGTTCGCTCTTGAAAACATATTGTAAAATTATTATGCTTATAATACTAGGGTTATCACATTAGTTCTGCATAACCGGAACACATCCCACATAGATTTATTTGGTTATGAAGTTGCGAGTGCTAGGGCTACAAAACAATGTATGTAGGATGTGTTCTCGCTTTTATCAAGAGTCGCTATCTATATTAGCCAGTTGAATAAGAACACATAAAACCACACATAGTAAACAAAAACCACACTAGATAACAATGTAGATAGAACTAGTGATACATACTAGATAGAGACATGAAACATCCTATCCGTTTCCACCATAGTAGATCATCCAATCACGACATTGTTGACCAAAAGGTCTCTGGCAGTGTCCCGGTCGTATTCTAGTCATGTGGCAGATTACCAATCTCCTTATCGTAGTTAGCAATCCTTTGAATATGCCATGTTCATGTCATTGCAATTCTAGACGTGCCCACCATTGGTTGGTCTCGTTATCCTCCATAGACTTCATCAAATTAGCTGCTCCCTAAAGGTAATCATATAAACAGGGTGAAATTGCAACCGCGTGTCCCTTATTGGTTCCAGCTACGCTGTTTCTCACATCCGAGGATGAGACAATATTTGAGGTCCTCTATTAACCTCATGTAAGACTTGCAAATCTCCTTTTTGGATAGCGAACGACACATGTTTGAAAACTTTACCGGTTGATACTAAGATCAGATGTTTGTATCCTTATTTAACATATGAAGGAACGTGAGCCACAACACTCTAATATCTGAAACCCTCTAACAAAATTTAATGTTTACAAGGTTTTATGTGCCATTGCATTGCATCGGTATTAAATTAATAACCACATTCGAGATTCGAATTCGAGCTTTTCTGATTAAACAAGGTTTTATCTTTTAAAGTATTAGCCACATTCGAGTTCGAGCTTTTCTAATGTTAAACGAGCCGACCATTGTCAAATTTAGGACTGGCTCCTTTACAACCCTATCTATAATAGGACACAACTAAGTGAAAATGTGACTATATGTCAAGTTCAAAAAGGAGTGAATGAGCTATCATGCATATGCATTCACCACAACAACAATCCAAAAAACTTCCTTTTATAGTTTTTCAAAATTGTTCGTTACATTGCCTTGATAAATTTCAGAATGAGAGACAAAAAAAGCAACAAAAGCAAGACACGAGCATCTTTTCGTGTCAAAACTTGAACGGAGGGCCATCACTGGCTGTGGGCAGTGCAGGCGACGGCCCAGGGCATCAAAAAGAAATAGGAACTAAAATATTGAAGTCCAACATATTCCTATGTAAACAACAGGCCTATTGTTAGACCCGTTTCCCGGGTACTTGGACCCCACCCTAGATGTAATGGACTAAGAGCCTTACGTGGTTGGTTAGTCAACAAATGTCGTGATGTGGTCAAACCTGATAGTCATAGTATTTCGTAATGTGGTTTTAGAAGTATTATGTGTCATAAGTAAGAGGGATAAGAACTTGAGGGACCTAAGTTGACAGAATCTCAAACTGGTACTAGAACCAACTTATTCTAGTCTGCAGGGACTATTCTTGCCAAAACCTCAAACTAGCACTAGAACCAACTTGTTCTAGTACTAAGGATGAATGGTTACATGACCTAAGGGACTAATAATGTCATTAGGCCAAAGTTGTGGTGGCTTATATGTGAAGGAATACATTCTAAAATGTTCCAGGAAAGTGTGGTGTGTTCTTGTGTGTCGACATAGAGCAAGAGAGAAGAGAGGGAAGGCTTAACATATGATCTTTTGATGAAAGAACAAGACTCCCAATTCAAGAGATAAAGCCCTAGTAATGATTCTATGCAAGTAAGTAATCACTATCTTGAGTTAATTTATGAATATTGAATTAGGGTTCATATGGAGTAATTGGGGATTTCATCATATGATCAAGATATGATCATATGATGATATAGAAAGGATGATGAGTAAGTTATGGTGGGTTTTGTATAAACCTTTGTTTATGATTATTGATTGTTATGCTACTAGGTTTGATAATGATGAAGGATGATGATGATGATGATGAATAGTGATGTTGTTGATGGTGATTTGGTATATTGATAGCTAGCTTGGAATGAAGGTAAGTAACTTGTACTAAAACATATGTTATATGTATGTTATCCATATGTGTATTATGATTGTGATAGTGTAGCATATGGATTGAGTAATGAATGAAGACTATGTGGTATAGTGAATGTTATGGATTGAAGTAAGTGATCATGATGCTTATGTGCTAATATGTGTATGATATATGTTTTATGTCGGGTTACTTACTAAGCGAAAGCTTATGGTTTAGTTGTCTAACCATGTTTTGTAGGTTCATATATCATGGAGATTTTACGGTTTGGAGTATGAGTTAAGACTTGCTTATATGCGAAGTGTAGAAGGATTTGGTAAGATAGTAGGAGCTAGGTAGTATACCGAGCTCAAGTGTCAAGTTTGTACCCCCGTTAGTCTTTTATGGGTTGTTAAAGGGCAGCCGTATGGCAAAGTGTATGTCAAGAGTTGTATGACAATTTGGTAGTCATTTGATAAGTCAAAGTATGGTTTATGTGTTTTTGAGTAAAGTTAAAGGGGCGTTTGGTTTAAGTGTAAACATACCCATTTTGAGTAGTAAACGGGTCAAGTGTTATTGGAACATGTTTGATATGTTAAATGATTGATTTCTGGAAAGTTTGGTGTAAAACGAAAGTGATATAAGTGGTTTGTTGCGAAATGGGTCAAAACGGGTTATTTGCATAACCCGTCGTAAAGTACCCCTTCGGGGTATCGTAAGATAAATGTTTTTGCATAAAAATGAGTCCATTCATATACCATATAAATCTGGAAAGTTTGGTTGAGTATCGATTTCGGGAGGTCGGGTTTCCGGCCGGGGATTTTGAAAGTGATTTCGGGACAACAAGCTGTCCAGATTTTCCGGGCAGACTGTGCAGATTTTTGACAGTTTTCAAAAATTCATGTCTTTTAATCCATAAGTCGTCACGGGTCGTGCCACCTATCGTTTCGAAGGTGATTGAGTCTATTTTCATCTAAAAATAGCCCCAAGGTCTGATTGTGTACTGATTTTTGTCAGTTTATGAAAGAGTAACAGCAGGTCAGTTTTAGTTCAAGCGTTTACGCGTAAAAAGTCAAAGTTTTCAAAGTAAGCGGGCACGGGGCGTTTCACCTATTACAGCCCAATATTACAACTTTAGATTCAGAATTGAAGGCCCGTTTGTAGCCTAAGGTGTTGTTTGTTTATTCATAGGCCCTGAATCTTAACCGCACATCTGAATCGAAAATCTTGTTAAAGTAAGGTGCTATGTCATTTGCTTGCTCGTACTTTTTTTTTTTTTTTTTTTTTTTTTTTTTTTTTTTTTTTTTTTATGTCAACAAGAGTCATTAAGACACCCCTCTCAGGTATGGACCATTAAGATGTAACTGCCTCTGACCGCGTCTGAACGGGGGAAAAAAAAACAAATTGTCTGAACGCCCAAAACATATGACCGATTAAGGGGTTTGACTCGTTAAGAGGCATTAAAAGGTTGTTAAGACATAAAAATAAAATTAAAAAAAAAACAAAAAAACAAAAAAAAAAACAAACTTTTGGTTCAATCTGAATGTACGAAAGTATTGAAGCATGAACTAAGTAACCAACTAACCATTCAATTACGCGGTGCTTTGTATTATTTTTCTTGAAACTTAGAGTTGTTAAACTTAGCTGAACTAATCAGTTTAGAAATTGATTGCAAGTCTTTATCTGAGTTGATTTGTATGTTATCGTGTTTTTAGAAATATCTCAAGTCGAACGTTCATTGAGAATCATGATAGTTAAGTTTGAATTTGAACGAGTTCACAAAGTTAAGTTTTGCAAACTAGATTAATCAAGCTCACAATTATTTGTATGGTGTAATTTTTGATAAACAAAATCTAAATATTTACATGAAAAACAAAATCTAAGAGTCAAATTGGTGTTTTCTTTTGTTTCGTTTGAATATATGATTGACACTTAACGAGATTTTGAAAGTAAATAACATAACCTCAGGTTCAACAAAAAAAAAACGTAATAATAAGGGGATGATTTACATACTCTAAAATATTATTTGCACAATATGATGTACAAACAGTTGAAGCAATTTTAATATTGTACAAGTATTTGTAAAAAAAAAAAAAAAAAAAAAAAAAAAAAAAAAAAAAAAAAAACCAATTACGAGCCATTTGTGGAATCAATGTGTCAGGTTATTATTATATTAAAAATGGAATTGATTTGCACAATCACATTTTTTTTTTTAGGACATTCTAGTGTGTGCACTACATACTTATACAATATTCATAGTGTGCTTTAAATTTTTATATAATTAAGTATCTCAATCAAAATTATGAGTATCCTAATCAACTCCCTATTAAAAATGAATAAGCAATCTTAAACAACTCCCAAAAACCATCGTAGAAGTAGGAATTAGTTTTAACTTTTTTCCCAAAAACCTTATGAGTGTAATCACCTCCCTATTAAAAAAGAATAAGCGATCTTAAACAACTCCCAAAAACCATCGTAGAAGTAGGAATTAGTTTTAACTTTTTTCCCAAAAACCATCGTAAATGTAATGTATTTAGGTTACTCGCCAAAGTGTGACACGGTTTAAAGCTTTTACGCTGGCACCATAAAGGAACCAAGTGACAAGTTGGCAAGTACCAAAATTCATTTTCATTATTATCTTAACTAATCAATTTTCATATGATTTTACATATATATTCACTTTTGGTTACAACCTCCACCAATGTGGGACATATTGTTCATCCATAAGATTAAAGTAGTTAGTTTTTCTTTTTGTGTAAAGTGAGGGATCACTACGACAAATGTGTTAGTATTTGCTAGCTTCCAATTTATATTGTTCACACTTACAAACATGCCTTCTCACAAAAGATTAGCTCTCTCAAGTCTCAATCTCCTAAATTTAAACACACGCACATCATTTTTGTTTCTCGAAATCTCATTGACACAAATTTTGTGTACTTCATAATCTCATATATATTTCCTTTCACATATTTAAATTTTGTCTTTATACCATCGTAAACACCCTCAGCTCCATGAACTACTGTCGAGGACAGTAAACAACCGGCTGAGAGTCCCAATATTTACTTTTTCATCTTATTCTTAGATTTATGGTTCTAAAATATAAGCTAAAGATCTTAATTTTGGCTTCTTCCATCTTCAAAGCTGTCACTTTTTCCGCAAACTATACACATGAAATTGTTATACGATATATGACTTTCTTACTTTAAAATATGTGTAGTTAGTTTATAAAATAGTATGTTATATAGTTAATACTTAATAATATATTTTAATATGTATTTTATAGAAATTTCTTGGGTAAATTGCAAAAATGGTCCTTCACGTTCCACGAAATTGCAAAAACGGGACCGAGACAAAAAGTAGCGCAAAAAAGACACCAACGTTCCACATTTTCGCAAAATCGCCACTGAGAGCCATTTTCCGTTAATTTCATCGTTAAGTGCCACGTATTTGAGGGTAGTATCGTCATTTCACAATTTATACTTATTAAATTTGCCGCCATAATCACCTCTGTGCTCGGTATCAATGTGATTAGACCTCAATGGCTAAATTTGCAAAGTAAAATCAAACATCTACCCCCATAAACCCCCCTACAACCCATATCTTCTCCACCACGACTCGAGTTGACCATAGCATAATTACAACAAGAATGCAATCAACTCAAATGTCAGAAAACACAACCATGATAACCACCACGACCACCAACACACACCAACAAACTTCAACGTTTGTGACCACAACAACTCTGACACATCCCCCACAACAACGCCAATGTCCACGTTGTCATTCAGAAGACACAAAGTTCTGCTACTACAACAGCTACAACACATCGCAGCCACGTCACTTTTGCCGTAGCTGCCGCAGACACTGGACCCATGGCGGCGTGCTCCGGGACATCCCTGTTGGAGGTGGAAGCCGGAAAAACAGAAAAAGGAAAAACCCCATGAACCCCACCATCACCTCGGCTTATGTTACCACGTTTGATCAGCCGGAGTACCAGGACTACCAGAGTGTGATGCCGCCTCCCCAGAGCCTGCTGCCGCCTACCCAGGGCCTGCCGCCGCCTCTACATGTGGATGATGCCGGTGATGAGAATGGGTTTGTGTCGTCGTTGTTGGAGGATGTTTGTTTTGAGGAAGGTGTCTGGCCATTTTGTGGCAATTAGTGTAGTTTGTTTGTTGATGTGTTAGTTTTAGTGGTGTATGTACCCCGATCTTTTGATGAATGGTAAATGGTATGATTGTAAATGGTAAATGAATGGTAATTCGTAGTAGTTATATTTACATAGGACCCAGACTTGCCCATTTTGAAAATCATGTTTGACTTTTGCATATGATTGTACATGCACCAAAAGACCCAGAATTGCGCAAAAATGAATCTAAAAAGAAGGCACAAAAATACCCAAAATTACCCAATTTGACAATCAATTTTGACTTTTGCAGCTAACATTATGGTTGACTTTTGCAAAAATACCCAATGGTTGACAAGCAAAACATAATAAATCAACACAACAAACCATAGATGACAGAAACATAACAAAATCATAATATATCATTAAAGTTCAAACATAACATTCATAAAAAGGATGGAAACATAAAAGGAACAATCAAAACAAAGATGACCATGAAAGAAACTCTAAAGTCCCTTGACAAATGCGTGCTTGTTGAAGAGCTTGAGCCTCGCTTCTGCCATCTTCTTCTTCAAATCCAAAAGCTCCATAACATCGGACTTTTGAAGCTTCTTCAAGAACTCCAAACATTTGAACATCTGCACCGAGGGACGCACCAGTTCCATTTCAGAGATCATCTTGTTCCTTTGAACGACAATATCAAGCAACTCTTGATATGCTACAAACAGCTCTTTGGCATACTTGATATCACGCTCTGTCTCCCTAGCAGAAAACACCGTCATCTGGTATGGTAACTCGGTTGAGTTAGCAGCAGCAGCGAGTTCCTCAAGAAGGACAAATTGAGACAGCCTTTTGCTATATCCTTGACAAAGTAGTTTTACTGTGTTTGTTTCTGGGTATAGGCTTTAAATAGGCGTGGTAAGTATATGTGAAACTGTGTTTTAGGCGTGTTTGGGTAATAAATGAAAAACGTTTGGGTTACCAAGTTTTTGGCATCCCAAAATTATGCACAGGCACAAAAATACCCAAAATTACCCAATTTGACAATCAATTTTGACTTTTGCAACTAACATTATGGTTCAAACATAACATTCATAATATATCATTAAAGTTCATGTGGAACATTCATAAAAAGGATGGAAACATAAAAGGAACAATCAAAACAAAGATGACCATGAAAGAAACTCTAAAGTCCATCAAAACAAAGAGCTTGAGCTTCGCTTCTGTCATCTTCTTCTTCAGATGCAAAAGCTCCATAACATCGGACTTTTGAAGCTTCTTCAAGAACTCTGCGATCACTCCTTGGGTTTCTTGTCAGCAGCAACATTGGGTTTTTTGTCAGCCATCAGTCTTCGCCTCTTGATTGATCTTCCTTGGTCTTCAAACTTGTCCTCTGTGATCACTCCATCTTGCCCAACTCCATTTTTTCCATCTGGTATCACAGCCACATCACAAACTCTTTGTTCACCATCTCTAACTACTTCATCACGCTGCTCATCTAGAATCACATCCTCATCACGAACTCTTTGTTCACCATCAACACCATCAACATCCACAAGTGGAAGCAAACTGAAACTAATTGGTTCAGCATAAAGAGCATACACCTCTATTCCTTCTCCAGCTGCAACAACGTCATCAAGTTCATCCAATGCTTGATCTATTTCAGCAAACATGTCACTAATCTCTCGAGGCTCTTCAATCGCATGCAACTCTTCAGGTTCAGGTACATCAACTAAATGGTATGGATCACCATGCCATTCTTGATCAACCTCTTCATCACTTGCGTCAGCATAATACGCATCATCAAAATCGAGATCATAAAAATCGAGCAAACCTGTAGACTCCTCACTTGAATCCTCCACAGTCAAGTCTTGGTCAATCTCTCCCAATAACCTTCTGAATTGAAACTCATCACTCATCCTTTTTGTATGATCTGCAATCATTTTTTGGGCACAAAATGTTGGTGGGAAGTCACTGTCAGAATCAGTATCAAAAACAGGTCCAGCCTTCTCAGGTTGTCTTGTCTTATGCCACTCTTTATGCCACTCTAACAATAGTAATTTCCCACTGTTTCCAGTCTCACCATCAACACCCTTTCCAGCAGCTTCATTCATATCATCATCCACTATTTCTTCTATCACCACACCCTTGCCCTTAGTCATCATTCGATCCATCATCTCACACTCAACAATTGAAACATCGGTTTCAATATACAAATCCAATTGTGTAAATATAGGAACATACTCCAGAAGTGTCTTCACATCTTCGTCAGACTTTGGTGGTAGCAAACCATCATCCAGTGACTCCCCAGGTATCCTAAAGTGAGTAAACATAAGGGTACTATCCGAGTAACCTAAATCCTCTAACATTTCGCCCAATAATTCCATGGAGAAAACGTCAGAGTGAATTCCGTCAAACTAATCTGTATCTCCAAAGAGATATCTTCTTCCTGGTTTTGAGGTGAATTCACCATTGTGATGGATTTGCAAAGAAAATACCTTTTCATTCAAATCTGTTGAACACATAAAACATCAATTACTTCCGACAACAATAACAAGTTTAAATGGAAAACATTAAAATGGAACAGAGTATTCTTACTATAAAGGATTCCTAAATCAGGTATCGGGGTACTGCGTGCACGATTTTGCCAAAGCTTAACCATTCTCAAGATCTTTACCTGTGAAATTAATGTTCTCCTTGGAAGAAATTGATACCCGTATATAAAGTATTGCTCTAAAGGACTAAATTTGTAAAACAAAACACTGGCAACTTAAGTTATTGGCGGGAAAGGGTTAACATGACGATACTACCCTCAAATACGTGGCACTTAATGATGAAATTAACGGAAAAGGGCTCTCAGTGGCGATTTTGCGAAAATGTGGAACGTTAGTGTCTTTTTTGCGCTACTTTTTGTCTCGGTCCCATTTTTGCAATTTCGTGAAACGTGAAGGACCATTTTTGCAGTTTACCCAAATTTCTTTGATGTTTTATAATTTTGTTACTGGTCATTCAAGTTGATAGATCATAAATGGGAGATAGTAAAAGTTCATAAATTATAAATATGAGATAGTAATATGAAACTTTTCTCAAAAAATAAAGACATGAACGTATTTTAGGGGGTGGCAACCATGCCTAAGGATACCTAGAAAATTAATGTAATTAGTCAATCATCTTCAACCAACTCATTTCATGCCTTTGGATGCCTAATTCCATATGTTTAGTGGCAATGTTATAACGATTTGAAAAAAAATACTAGAACGATTTGAAAAAAAATATATAACGATTTAAAAAAATATATATCACGATTTAAAAAATTTATACACAACGATTTAAAAAAAAACTATCTATAACGAATTTAAAAAAAATATATATAACGAATTAAAAAAAATATATATAACGAATTTAAAAAATATATATATAACGATTTAAATAATTTGTAAATAACGATTTAAAAAAAATATACCGATTGGATTTGGGAATTGGCTTTTGGGAATAACTTCATCTTCATCATCGTATAACGGTAATTCTCTTTCGACACTTTGTTCACGTCTTCGTAGACCGTCTCGAAAGTCATTAAAAGGGTTGAACTCGCTTGTCATTGCTATATTATAGTGACTTGGATTCAATGGTGGAGGTGCCGGATAGTAGACTTGTGGTGGAGGTTGAGGATAGTAAGGTTGTGGTGGAGGTTGGGGATAGTATGCTTCTTGACCATGTGGTGGAGGCCGGACGGGATGTTGTCGAGAACCTCGACCACGACCACGACTTCGACCTTTTGATGTTGAACCTTGTTGGGATTTACAAGGATCCATGTTCTTGATTTTTAAAGTGAATTGGTGATTGTGAATATGTGATTTGAAGAAAAGATGGTAAAATGTGATTGTGAATAAGTGAATTGTGATTTTTAAAGGGGGTAATTTTATTTTATTTATTTTTATTTTTTATTATTTTTTTTTGAAAATGTAACAAAAATTGAAACGGTAACTCCCTATTCATTTGCAACGGTACAAAAATTAAATGCTCATATTCTTCCCCGAATCGGTAATGTATACCGATTGGTATGCCGATTAGCTCATGCCGACCTTGTGGTTT
Source organism: Artemisia argyi (assembly GCA_030686995.1). NCBI lineage: Eukaryota > Viridiplantae > Streptophyta > Magnoliopsida > Asterales > Asteraceae > Artemisia > Artemisia argyi. Next base: position 838,533 of record CM060695.1, on the reverse strand, counting down.
TGTTTTGCCGATCCACGCCGAAAAATGCCGAGCCCCATACAGACTACGTTGCCACCCCCTTAGTAGTCATGAAGCGGTTAAATTGGTTTAAAAGCTTTTTAGCTAGCAGTTAAAGTAACCAATGTGACAGCTTCACAGCTACCAAAATTAATTTTTATCTAAACTAACCCTTTTTCATATGATTTTACATATATAATCAATTTTGGTTACAACATATGCCAATGTGGGACAGTACGTTCTTCTGTAAAATTAAAATACTTAGGTTACGTTTAGTAATGGAAAAGTTTTCTTAGTTTTCATTTTTCAGTTTTCTTGAGAATGGGAGAGATATTTTTTCTCTAGAGAACACTTGACAACGTGTTTAGATTAGGGAGTTATGAAAAACTCATAAAAGGAGTTTTCTAAATATTAGGTATAAACTATGAAAATAGTGTTTCTATCTTTCTAAGAAGACTTTTGGGAAGAAAAAAAAACCCACTTTAAACATTTTTTATTTTCTTAGGTTTTCAAGAAAATTTTTTCTAAAAAACAACCAATTTTTCCATTACTAAACAACGTCTTAGTTTTTGTTTTTGTATAAAGTGAGCGATCACTGGTATTCACTACAACAAATGTGTAATTTGCTAGCTTGCTTTATATTGTTCACACTTGCAAACGTGTTGTAAAATTATTACGCTTATAAGACTATGGGCCTGTTTGGCAAGAGCTTTTTGAGTAGCTGTTAGCTTTTTGTTACAAAAATAATCTCTTCTAAAATAAGTAGCTCCGTTTGGATATATCAACTTCAAGCTTTTATTTTAAACAAATAGCTCATAAATAAAAAGCTGATTTATGAAGCTTTTTAAAAATATTTGAGCTGTTAAAACTTTAAATTACTGATATACCCTCTAAATATTTATTTACAATTATAAATATGTCCTTTTATGTCATTTTACATCTTATAATTACATTTAACATCTAACTTACCAAACACTTTTATTGAAAAAAAGATACAGTTTATAGCTCATGTTAACAGCTTTGCAGTTTACAGCTTACAGCTTACGGTATACAGCTTACAGCTAGTTTTGACAAACATGCCCTATAATTATCCAAATAACATACTAGTGCCAAAGCATACTTCGCTTTAATTTCACTAGTACATGATAGACTAAAATAGTACTACAAGTCTTCTTAGTAGTATCATGTGAAATGCATTAAACTGTTTTGTTGGAAAGTATTTGCACTTCCATCACTCGTTTTTACATTTCCAAATATTTTGAAAAAGGTATATATCTTGCAATGTTCTTTTAAGATCCAGAATGCATCTGTGGGTATTATTTGTACAAAAAATTGACTCCAATCCAATACATCACTTCTGTCATAGGTAGGACTCCATTCTATCATTGTTCTCATTACTTCTCGTGAGAAAAGGATCCCACGAGGAAAAGAATTCTACAATACGAAATAACATAAAAACATATTCATTATCATTAATCCTTCTATTCAAAAATAAAAAAAAAAATGCATTATTAAAATAGTTCTTTTTTACATTCCAGGAATTAATAAGAACTAAGAAATAAATATGGGAACCGGATTCCATTCCTACTGGAATAGTCCACCAACAAAAGAAATTATTCTTATTTGATTGAAGTTATAGGTTAGAATAACCTAAAATTATGAAAGAAGAAAAAGGATTGAATAATCATTCTATGATGAAAATAGAACAACCGCCTATTTTTTCTTATTCTCATCATATTACACCCCTATTTTTTCTCTGGATCAAACTACCACATACATCATTAGATTCCAAATGTTATACCACTTGATAAATTGAAGCATACAAATTCTGGAAATCTATATGTTACATAATCAAAAAAGTTATGAAAATCTATATGTTACACAAACATTATCCAAATCGATTCAACAACAAATACTTATTACCCATTACAATCGTTATCCAAATTCCTGTAGGTTGAAATTGTTTTTGGTTCAGGTATGTTTACTTCTACTTAATTCTAATATGTCGGTATGTATAGTATTTATTTTTTTAATTTCAATTTTTATAAACCCTAATCAAGTTGGGGTTTTGCCTAAGACGCTTGATATGGCTGATTTTGTTTTGATTATTAACTGTCATTGAAATAGGTATTAATTTGTTCATAATTTACATCAGTTATTCAGCATATACTTTGATTACAAAACTTGTAAATGTCTAATTGTGTTGATATTACTTATATTTTTAACATTAAAATATGTAATGTTTAATTTTAAATATTTTCTATATTTAGCAAGCCTAAATACTTTATAAGATAGTTAGATGATATAAATCAAACAAAAAATATAAAATTAAAAGTTTTAAAAGCCACCATCTATTATTAATTGTAATGTAACATGAAACTTTAATATAAAACTTTTTTCAAAATGATAAGATGTTGTGCGTTTTAGTAGTACTCAATTACTCACAGACAAGTCACGTTTGTTTTATACTTGTTCCCATGCACTTAAAAGGAACCATTGTGACAAGTTGGCAATTACCAAAACACACTTTCATCTTCACTTATCCTTTTCAATGTTATTCTACAAATATACCCACTTTGGTTACAACCTCCACCAATGTGGGACAGTTTACTCTTCCGTAAAATTAAAGTACCTAGTTTTTGTTACAACAAATGTGTTATTTGCTAGCTTCCTTTATATTGTTCACACTTGGAAACATGTTGTAAAATTATTACACATATATAAGACTAGGATTATCACATCACTTTGTATAACTGAAACACATCCCACAGAGATTTTTTTTGGATATAAAGTTGCGAGTGCTAAGGCCTACATAAGCAATCTATGTAGGATGTGTTCCAGTTATTATCAAGAGACACTATCTATATTAGATGGTTGAATACGAACACATAAAACCGCTCAGAGTAAACAAAAACGACAATAGATAACAATGTAGATAGAACTAGTGATATAAACTAGATAGACATGAAACATCCAGTCAGTTTCCAACATAGTAGATTTTTCAATCACGATGCTGTTGGCCAAAAGTTCGCTGGCAGTGTCCTGGTCTTATTTCCATGTGGCAGATTGCCGGTTCACTTATGGTAGTTAGCAATCCCTTGAATGCCACGCTCATGTTGTTGCAATTCTAGACGTGCCCACCAATTGGTTGGTCGTGTTAAAAGACTATCTTGCTTTCATAACTTTCAGAAAGAGACATAAAAACAAAAGCAGGACATGAGCAACTTTTTGTGAGGTTAGCCGAAGCTCGAGAAATTCATTGAGAATCAAAATAGCTAAGTTGGAATTTGGACGAGTACACAAAACAAAGTGCTGCAACTTGCAAACTAGAGGTCGTTGCGCGAATGACAGACCCACACAAAACAAAGTGCTGCAACTTGCAAACTAGAGGTCGTTGCACGAATGACAAAGACCCATCATAGTATACGCAAGCTAAATTCACAGGTGACTTCTTAAGACGCTCCAAAGAAATAAACAGTCATGATTAACTAAACAAACAAATGTATAGAATCTAATCCATATCTGACCTCAACACGAGGTCTTCAAACTTACATCAACAGAACAGATACAGCTATCCTTGAATCAAATTCCAATATTTTAAGCCTTAAGATGTAGCCAAAGACACTCGAATAATGCAAGCGTGTGGAACCCAATTAGTTCAGATAAGACTATGCATAAATCACACAAGACTTGCAGGAAGAAGTCGAAACACAATAAAGAAAACCGACTTGACTTCATCATGTGCTGTATTCAAATGGCTGAGGTGGTTGAGGCTCATCATCGACAGCCATGGCTGCAGCAGACCCAGTTTGTGCAGGTGCAGCTGCACCAGCAGCGGCTGATGTTGTCGACGAGGGTGCATCGGTTAGAGCCAGCACTTCTGGTTCAGTAGGGCGAAGGTCTTTCAAGAGAACGAAACCAGATGCAGCTGCCTTCACTGGAGCATATCTACTGTCTTCCAGGAATTTGATGTACTTTTCTTGAGCAGGGACTACTCTTGCGGGGTTGGTCAAGATCTCGAATGTTGGTTCAGGTTCAGCCTTCTTCTCTTTCTCGCCAGCAGGACCATCAACCTGTCATATAAAAAAAAAACAGAGTTTTAGGGTCCCTGAGCAAACACGGCTACGGAAATTTCGACCCATTTACTTGTGAGTCGGTTGATTCAAACAGTACCTGCATCGAATCACCCGTTTCACCAGAACCTTTTCCTTTACCACCGGATCCTGAAGCAGCAGCTGAGTCACCACCAGATATCTTTTCCGCGTTAGCTTTCTCTGCTTCCTTCTTGCTAGCTCTTGCCTTAGCTCTAGCTGATGTGGACAAAACCGCTGTTGGGAGTTTCACAGCTGATGTGGCGGTTGGTACGGTAGTTGGTTTGGGGTATTCAAACAATGAAGGTTTTGCATGTGAAAGGAATTCAAATTGAGGCACCTTCAAGTCATAGTTAAGTCCAACCAAGGCGGTGGGAGAGAATGCCAAGCTGATGAAATAGATCAAGGGATACCAGTACCAGAACTGGCTGAAAACTGCTAGTCCCACAACTGCGGTCATCTTATCATGTTTCGTTTTAGACAACAGTCTGATCGTCACGTTTCTACCTCCAGCATCGAGGATACCAGAAGCCAGAATAGCTCCCATTTTACTCATTGTATCCTCGTGTTTGTCCAAGATAATTTTTTCCAACTGACGCCTGTTAAAACGTTAGGAAACGTGAGAAAAAGATCAATGTCAGAAAGGCAAAATTTTAATAAAAATACAGTTGGCAAATTCAGCCAGTTCCCTTCAAATGAGAGCCTTGACAGGTTGAACGTCAAATTCAAATGATATGCTAAACGGGTGAGTCAAAAGGCGCCTAATCTTTAATTTATAAAATCAAGGCCCCTCCTAAACCATTTTAATAAAAGCTAAAATATATATATTTGACATAAGATTATTCTTGAACCAACGCAAAGCATACGTAAGATTACCCAACTTAAATCGTCAATTGACAGACCCGTTTCACCAACTTTAAAAAATAATAACGCAGACTTGAACATAAAGATAAATACCTAAAAGCACCAACACGCGAATCACTTGCTTCACTAATTTGGATCATCACCATGGCCATTGCAATCAGGGCACCTTGACGCACAAAATCGGTTACATCTGATGTCAGAGGCTCTAACAACGATATGGCCTCACTTAGGCCAGTACCAGCACAAGAAATTCCTACAGCCATGGCTGCCCCATATCTCACATGCGGATTGTAGGATTCAGACAGTAGGGACACAATACGTGGCGTCTGCGAGAAACCAGAAAGAAGGGTTAACAGACGGTTAAAATACATTCTGATCCTTTAAAATATACCTGTATGTATTTGTTGACCATATTTAAAACACTAGTATTTAAAAGAAGTAAAAGCTTAAGTATTTTGAAATATCAACATTGCCAACCACATACGAACAATCAAATCAACGAGTATACGACCGAATTGTCAGTTTGTCACTAAATGAGGTTTAAGGAAATAGTACCAACCTGTTCTGGTTCAGAATACAGGACGAATCCAAGGGCCAAAACAGCAGTCCTTCTGACATCATCACTCACATCAGATACAGCAAAGTGAAGTAGTTGGCGGATTGCCTTGTTATTTGCTGTTCCAGCATATGCCAATGCCAAAGCATACATTCCCCCATAACGTAGAATAGGATCTTGATCACGGGTCATCTGTTCAATTAGGGTGTCAGCTTCTTCTTCTCTTCCATAAACTGTGAGCGCAATTCCCAAAGCTAAACCCCTGCACAGCATGAGTTTATAATGTTAACAAATATTCAGGAATACCATAATCCTTAGAGATGGCAAAATGAGTGAGTCTAGATAACAGGTTAAAGCGGAGATGATTGCAAATAGCCACATTTAATGACGATATGACATTACAAGAATCGATTTAGAAATGTTAATTCACCTTATGATCTTTTCATGTTGTGTCTCATGAGCATACACTAACATCTCCGATGCCTTCTCACTTGCAGTCCCAACCATCAATAAACCCATGCTAATACCAGAAGCTTCACCTGCAACAGCACTGTCGGTGTAGAGTACACTTTTTATCTCATCATATATATCTTCATCAGCAGTCCCTAGAGCTGCCAAGCCCAGACCCAAGCAAGCACCGTGCTGAACAACCTGCGCAAACCAACAGGTGGTGTAAATATAGGCATCAAGAAATTAATGATTTTATTATGTTAGCAGACAAGCACCTCGACATTAGTACTACGTAGGCTATCCCTTAGGAATTGTTTGATGCCTTCTCCGTGGTTTGCATGAATTAAACCCAAAGCATAGAGTGCACCACCTTCTGAGTAGGGACTACCACCACCACCGGACCCACTTTGAGGTAGATAAGGAGCCATCAGTGATCTTCCTTGTTGCAAGTGGCCACGGTGTATAACACCAAGACCAGCTGTTGCTGAGAATTTAGCCCAATTTGTGGCTCTGCTCAACCAATCCTGAAATCAAATTCAAGCAACAAATTTAGAACTGTTAATAAAATGTATATACATAAAAAAATATCACAATAGCAAATTCGTAGAATATCTACCAGATTCTCCCTTAGAAATGTATCCACCGTAGTTCCAGCATGCATGAGTGCATTTGCGTATATTGTTGCACTGTGGCAAACACTGTTCCTCATCTCGATCGATTGCTTGATAGTCTTAAGAATAAGAAGATCCGACCTATTTGAAGAATCAGAAGTTTATAAAAACCTTTTATACAAAAAAGGGTAGCAAGTGCATTTATATAATACTGCCTATGTCCCAAAACAAGTGTGTAAAAGAAGGTACTCACTTGTTGTGACTGTATAGAAACTGAAGAGTCAGCTGAATTGAAGTTTCTCCGGACAAAATTCCTTTCATTTTGGTCAACCTCTCAGCATAGGTCACCTCAGCTGGATCAGATTCAGGCACAACAGCCACAGGTGCTTCGGTTTCTTCAGTCATTTGGGTGTCCTCTGACACGGATGCGTTTCCACTTTGAGCAGTATCTGTCTCAGTGGCTTTTGGCTGTTCAGGTTTCAACTTTGGGCTTGATAACCGATCTCTTACACTCAATAGAAAAGCTTGATGTTCATTCTCAATAAGATCAAAAGCAATTTGGAATGCCATCATTGCATCATCCTTGTTTTCAGATCTTAGAAGTTTCTCGAGTATTTTTGCAACACCCTCGGGTTGATCGAGAAACATAAGGCATTGGCAAATGTTTAAGTAATCTGGGGAATCCAGATCCTGATATACTTTCACAAGAAGAAGAAGTACCTAAAATAAAATAATAATATAATGTAAGAAGGTAGATGGTAGACTGTTGGTATAATAATATCAGCTGCACATCGAAAAATAAAATATAGTGACATGAAGTCAATACTTCCTACAGATAGCATTCGATGTTTTAAATATATATTTCAGAACATGCGTTAAGTATACAATATTTTTTAGGTATTACCTCACTGCGATATTCTCGCCTGTTGACAAAGGCATGAGATATACTCATGCAATATGCAAGAGTCGCATGTACATTATCACTGCTTAAGATGGCCTCCTTAAGCTTATCCAACCTTCGGCATTCAATTGAGATTCCCATAGCTTGTTGATACTTGCCATCGGTAATACACCTGAAACATTTAACAAAAGAGAGAAAAAAGACATTTAAGACTTGGAACCTGTGAAATTAGAAGGTATAAGAAAGTAAAGCATGCATACTTATTAAGCATTCTCTCGACGATTGCTTCCAGCCTGGGGTCTACATCAGCAGATTCCTTTGATTCAGCAGCCTTGGTTCTCAGAGATGCATACTCGTCAATTGCTTTGGCTGAGAAAAGAAAGCACATGTTATGAGTACACTCGACCAAGTTCTTATATGCTATTTTTGGTAACTGACACTGATATCAAGGCTTACCAAGAAGAGTATGAACGTAATCTGAATCCTCAGAAACATCAAATAAACTGCCAGCTCCAAGGGCATATGATAACGAGTCATTATGCTCTCCCAAGAAATAGAAACACTGCACGAAATAAGGCATTAGTTGTTTCAACATAATACAAAAATACATAAAACACACATCCTGCATATCTAATTCTACAAGGAACTTCACAGAAGTAAAAGAAAGGAGGAAACCAAAACAAGTACCTTTGAAACAACTAAAGCAGCCAACTGTCTCTGTTTCTGATCAAACCCTTCATCTTCGTATAAACTCTCTCTGGATAAACAAAAGCCAAAACGTCAGTAAATCCACTGAAACGACTTCCTTACCGTATATTCTCATCAGAGATATTAATACGTGTTTTTATAAGATCACAGAAGGTTAAAAATAAAGTAGATCAGCTGAACATGAAATGTACATCACATGAACAGACAAAACGGAATAAAAATTCTAAACGAAAGTGCACTTTGGTAATTTTACATATTACCAATACAGCAATACTACAATCCTTTCTATTTTCATTAATTCAACTGAAGGTGTTAACTAATGTTCGATACTAAGAAATATTTCTGAGCTATGTTCAAGCTATTAAGCAAACTAAACTCAAACTTCAGATTTTAAGCTCTGTTGCAAAATAACTGTCAAGGTAATCTCAAATCAAAGCAATTCAGTTTCAAAACACGAAGTCCGCAGCGAAGTTAATGATGACTTTAGAAAGTGTAAATTATAAAGAAAGCCTATAAATATCTCACAGGTCACAGCATACACATAGTTCCTTTTCAACACCATCATCTTTTCTACGTAGTATAACTTCTTAAAATATGTTAAGCAAGCATTCAGATATATAAGATATTTTCAATGATTCATGATTGCATATACTTCTATCGTAGGAATTTCAAAAACTTTACGGCTTGCCAAGAGCTTAAAGCAACATACCAAGTACAACTCCAAGATTGCGCAAACTCAAAAACATGTTTGAGACAGTGACTAATGTGAATGCTCCTAGCGAGTTCTTAACAAAATCCATCCTTCGCTACATACTATCTATTCCTATTACTTCCTTCAGTACTTAATTCTACCTAGCTATTGACAGCATCAGTTATTTAGCTTCACCCTGAACTTCAGCAAAGCATATGCACTCCATGGATTCGATAAAAATTTATAGACGGTGGTGTTTGTTTTAAATTATTTTCAAGCTAACAACCATATAACAAACCACATAAAAATTGACAGGATGCTGAATATAAACTAAACACCCCTTTGCTCGCTGTACATATTAAATGATACACCTTTAAGAAAGGTCTTTGTCACTATACAGTATACATCCAACTCACAGGGGTGTCTGGATGAGCGTTTTCAACCAGGATTCTTGGCTTCCTGAAAACTTCTAAACTTAAATAAGCTCATGTTTAAACAACTTAAGAGGTATCAGAAAAAGCATAAGCTTAAACTGATAACCTCATAAACCATCAATAAATCAAGCTTATTGAATTTTCCAAAATATTGAATAAGCCAATAATCCTACTGAATACACTCATCCAAACATCCCATTAACGTATTTGTAAGCCGTATGACGTAGCACCGGTTCTTATACTAAAATCTGAAAGAAACTTGTCACGTATACATCTAACTTCTATCAAGGAGGTATTTGAATGAGCCTATTCAATAAGCGTATCGGCCAATTGAATATTTGGAAAATTCAATAAGCTCGTATTTAAACACCTTATAACCATATCAAGTTAGGCTTATGGCGCGCAAGCGCCATAAGCTTAATTTAATAAGCTAATAAACCATAAAAACATCGAGCTTATGGAATTTTCAAAATATTCAATCGGCTGATACGCGTATTGAACAGGCTCATCCAAACACCTCCTTAATAGAAAGTTAGATGTGTACGGGACAAGTTTCTTTCAGATATTGTGAATAGGCCGGGGGTTTTAGTTTATATTCAACATATAAATTATTGCCTAACAGACTAGTGTATTCCTATTATCAATCAATGAGACCTAACTATTATAATATATTAAAAAATAAAAAATAAATAAATAAATAAATAAATGATTACATAATAGGGACACTGGTAGAGATCTCAGGCCAGAAGAGATCAACGTGAGCGTTGAGGTTGGACAAGGCGTGAAACTTGAGAGAAGGATGAGGTTCGTTAAGCATCGCCAGTAAGCCTCCGGCAGAGCTCACCATCGTTGCAGCCATTGTCAATTACGAGTGTACTCGATCGGGTTGGATCGGATTGAGTAAAGGTTAAGGTTAGGGTTTCGAAAGGAATTGGGGATTATGAGATGAACGGAATGTATTTGTATTTGTAGTGAGTTTCAGAGATTTCTTTGGGAAGGGGCAAGCTTAGTGGAGTGTATTTTTGGTTTTGCCGAGTTTGGTCCTTGTTGTTTTGGTATTTTGTTTTCGGGTGTTTTTTTTAAGAGTAAATTACATGGTTGGTCCCTGTGGTTTATACAAAGTAACAAGTTTCGTCCCTCTCTTTTAAAAGTTGCATGGTTAGTCCCTAAGTACGTAAACAAATAACACCACAGGTCCCTTGGTTTAACTGGTGTTAACTAAGGTTAGTTAAAATTTACAAGTTAGCCCCCTTTGGTTAAATAGCGCTGCATCGTTAATCCTTTGGTTAAATAGCGTTGCATCGTTAATCCTTTGGTTAAATAACGCTGCATCGTTAATCCTTTTAACGTTTTCGCACGTTTTTGTCCGTTTTTTTTTACGTTTTCGCCCGTTTTTGTCCGTTTTTTTTTTGTTTTCGCCCGTTTTTGACCGTTTTTTTTACGTTTTCGCCCATTTTTTTTTGTTTTCGCCCGTTTTTGACCGTTTTTTTTACGTTTTCGCCCGTTTTTGTCTGTTTTTTTTTGTTTTCGCCCGTTTTTGTCCGTTTTTTTTACGTTTTCACACGTTTTTGTCCGTTTTTTTGTTTTCGCCCGCTTTTGTCCGTTTTTTTTTTTGTTTTCGCCCGTTTTTGTCCGTTTTTTTTTTGTTTTCGCCCGTTTTTGACCCTTTTTTTACGTTTTCGCCCGTTTTTGTCCGTTTTTTTTGTTTTCGCCCGTTTTTGTACGTTTTCACACGTTTTTGTCCATTTTTTTTGTTTTCGCCCGCTTTTGTCCGTTTTTTTTGTTTTCGCCCGTTTTTGACCCTTTTTTTTACGTTTTCGCCCGTTTTTGTCTGTTTTTTTTGTTTTTGACCGTTTTTTTACGTTTTCGCCCGTTTTTGTCCATTTTTTTTGTTTTCGTTCGTTTTTGTCCATTTTTTTTACGTTTTCGCCCATTTTCTTTCATTTTCATACGTTTTTGTCCGTTTTTTTACGTTTTCGCCCATTTTTGTCCGTTTTTTTTACGTTTTCGCCTGTTTTTTTCCGTTTTTTTACGTTTTCATCCGTTTTTGTCCATTTGTTCACGTTTTCGCCCGTTTTTGTCCATTTTTTTTACATTTTCGTCCGTCTTTTGTCTAAATATAATTTTGAATTTTTTTTTAAATAATCATCGAAAAAAATATTTTCGATAAAAAAATTGGGGTAAAAAAAAATTTCTAAAATATATTTTTCGAAAAATATATTTTAGAAAAAATATTTTAGAAAAAAAATTTTTTTTTACCCAATTTTTTTTTTCGAAAAATATATTTTAGAAACTTTTTTTTACCCAATTTTTTTTTCGAAAAATATATTTTAGAAACTTTTTTTAACCCAATTTTTTTTTTCGAAAAATATATGGGCGAAAACGTAAAAAAATGGACAAAAACGGGCGAAAACAAAAAAATGGACAAAAACGGGCGAAAACGTAAAAAAAACGGACAAAAACGGGCGAAAATAAAAAAAAGGACAAAAACGGGCGAAAACGTAAAAAAAACGGACAAAAATGGGCGAAAACAAAAAAAAACGGACAAAAACGGGCGAAAACAAAAAAAAAGGCACAAAAACGGGCGAACACGTAAAAAAAAACGGACAAAAACGGGCGAAAACGTAAAAAAAAACGGACAAAAACGGGCGAAAACAAAAAAAAACGGACAAAAACGGGCGAAAACAAAAAAAAACGGGCGAACACGTAAAAAAAACGGACAAAAACGGGCGAAAATAAAAAAAAAGGACAAAAACGGGCGAAAACGTAAAAAAACGGACAAAAAAAAAACGGACAAAAACGGGCGAAAACAAAAAAAAACGGACAAAAACGGGGCGAACACGTAAAAAAACGGACAAAAACGGGCGAAAATAAAAAAAAATGACAAAAACGGGCGAAAACGTAAAAAAAATGACAAAAACGGGCGAAAACAAAAAAAAACAGACAAAAACGGGCGAAAACAAAAAAAAACGGACAAAAACGGGCGAAAACGTAAAAAAACCGGACAAAAACGGGCGAAAACAAAAAAAAACGGACAAAAACGGGCGAAAACGTAAAAAAAAACGGGTGAAAACAAAAAAAAACGGACAAAAACGGGCGAAAACGTAAAAAAAAACGGACAAAAACGGGCGAAAACGTTAAAAGGATTAACGATGCAGCGCTATTTAGCCAAAGGATTAACGATGCAGCGCTATTTAACCAAAGGATTAACGATGCAGCGCTATTTAACCAAAGGGGGCTAACTTGTAAATTTTAACTAACCTAGTTAACACCAGTTAAACCAAGGGACCTGTGGTGTTATTTGTTTACGCACTTAGGGACTAACCATGCAACTTTTAAAAGAGAGGGACGAAACTTGTTACTTTGTATAAACCACAGGGACCAACCATGTAATTTACTCTTTTTTTAACTTAAGATGTTGATAACTGACAATATTGACCAGTTTTACATGTTTTGTCTAATATGTTATTTTGTTGATGAAAGCAAGACTGTTAAGATTGAGATCCTACTATGGATCATTTTTTTCTTTGCAAGATCAGAATAGTAAGATCGGATCGAGATCAGAAGATCTTACTTAAATGTCTAAAAATCTAATTTTCTAGTAATTCATATTCAAAGATGATTGTATAACAAATTAAAGAAGAAAAAGAGTTCTGAAAGTTATAGTAATATGAGAATGCGACGTGTAATGCTCTAAAATACAAAAATATCTAATCGGTAATTAACGACGCCGAATCTTTTAATCAAAACATCTATATATCTTGCTCTTATTAAACATTTATAGTAATCAGCGCTTGCTATATTGTTTTAATTTAACAAAATTCATTCATTTATAGTTTATTAGTTAGTTAAATTAAGGGAAGTAGGATCGAATCGGATCTAGATCTTACGATCCTATGGTAAGATCGAGATCATACTTAAGATCCTATGCTTTTTAAGATCCTACGAAGGATTGACTCATTTTTTCTTGACAGGATCGTAAGATAGGAATATCTTAAGAGCTAGATCGAGATCTTAACAGCTATGGATGAAAGTATACCAATATATTGGAATCATTTTTAGTTGGGGAAAACACCTTTATTTTCTACAAAATGTTTTGTGGAAACAGATATCGCGTTGAAATTAATGTTTTTCAACAAAATATTTTGCAAAATAAAAAATCACCTATTTCCTAACTTAACAAGCAAAACTACTAAACAAATTTTAGTTATTTTCCTTTGTAACTTACAACCCTCCTTCCCCTTATTCAAAATAGAAAACACAACCATCAACTAAACGCGTTTTCTATATTTTCAAGTGTTTTGTTGAGATAAATTTCCCATCAAAATTTTTACAAAAGTAGAGATAGAAAATTAAATAATTTTTTATCCAACTAAACACACCCTTAGCATTTTGGTATTTGTTTTCTGTGTCATTACTTTTTATCTGTTAAGATGTTGACAACTGCAAATGCTGACTGATTTACAATTTCGTTTAATGTGCTATTTTGTTGGCGAGAGTATAAAAATATATCAGGAATCATGAGTAATTTTGTTTGCAAAGTTTCAACTATGTGTTTCATAGTCGGGTTCAGATTTGTATTTATCTAGAAAGTTTTAAGGTTCATCGCTAACTCAAGTTGGGTTATGTTTACCCTTATTCTAATATGCATCTCATGGAGTTTTGGTCGGGGAAGAAATTTCTGACATGACGTGATAATAGACGAGTTGGTTTTAGGTTCGAATTCATATTTTTAAATACTTTGCTTTGTTTAAAAATATCAAGTAAATAAACTATTAGAATATATAATTAATATATTGATCTTTACTTTTTAAAATTCTCAACTATTATACGGTTAATTATATTTCATCAGATAGAAAAACATCAAAACCACAAGGATGAAACTCGTCGGTAAAAGCTAAATATTGATCAACCAATAAACCCAATAACACATAACTAGTATTTTTTTTATACCTGATAAAATATTGATAACTGGTAATGTTGATTGAAATTAGTCACAAAGTGGCTAATTATTTGGCTACAGGGGAGCATGAATGTTCAATTGGCATATGTATATATTACAAACCACTTGAACTACATGTACAAGAGTTGTGCGGAAAGTAAAATGCCGTTATTGAAAAATCTCAAGTCTTATCGCTGAAGTCACGCTGAGTTATGCTTGCTCGTATTCTGATATGCATTTCACTGGATTTTAGTTGGGGTTGAAATTTCTAACAGGATATGATAATAGATGAGTTGGTTTTAGGTTAAAAGTCACATTTTTAAATACTTTTACAGTGTTTAAAGATATCAAGTAAATAAACTATTAGAATATTTAAGTTACATATATTAATCTTGCTTTTTAAAATTCTCAATTATTATAAGGTTTAGGGGAAATGATCCCTACTGTAAACAGTAGGGAACATCGTTGCAGTAGGGGCCATTTTTTTGCCCATCAGAGACCATTTATGCACATGTAGCATGTTATCAGGGACTATTTGTGTTTGATCAGGGACAATTTTTTGCACTTACAGCAGTTATACTTCCTACTGTTTACAGTAAGGATCATTTCCCCTAAGGTTTATTATATTGTTTATCATTTCCCCTAAGGTTTATCATTTCACCTTAGGTTCAAAGTCACATTTTTAAATACTTTTACGGTGTTTAAAGATATCAAGTAAATAAACTATTAGAATATTTAAGTGCATGTATTAATATTGATTTTTAAAATTCTCAACTATTATAAGGTTTAGGGGAAATGATCCCTACTGTAAACATTAAGGAATATCGCTGCAATAGGGGGCATTTTTTTGCTCATCAGGGACCATTTATGCACATGTAGCATGTTATCAGGGACTATTTGTGTTTGATCAGGGACCATTTTTTGCACTTACAGCAGCTATACTCCCTACTGTTTACAGTAGGGATCATTTCCCCTAAGGTTTATTATATTGTTGTTAAGTTTCTATCACGTATTTTTTTGTGCAACTCCAATGTATTTGTAAAATTATAGACTTTTGTATCTAAGATGAAGGGGCTATTTCTTTTTTGCTTAATGTCCTGTTTGGTAACAATTTCTTATCCAGAAGATGTAAAATTACGTTTTTCTTTAATGCTTAATTGAAAAAGAGATCCTAAATGCAAAAGGGTACAAAAAACCCACCCATTCACAAACAGAACACCCCACCTCAAGTATAAAGTCCATTTTACCCTATTTCTTTTATTCTATTTCACTTCTTCTTCCCTAATATTTCATAGTTCCATTTCACCATCACTCCCACACAAATCTGCCACCACCTTCACACCGCCGCTCCAGCAGTTCCACATCGTTGGTCTATCACTACCTTCATGTCACTGGTACTTACCGTCCTTCACCACCTCCATTCATTTGTATCTAAAAAAACCTAGATTCAAACACTCTTTTGAAACAATGTTTAATTGGGGTTGTATTCCAAATTTGGAGTTGAATTTGTCTATTGAATAATGAATTTGAAGATGAAATAAAATATATTGATTATTGGTTATGATATTCGAGCCAAGGAAGAATTGGGGTTAAAAATTGCGACTGATAAAATGGGTAATCCATACTATACCTACTTCTATCATGTTTTTTTGTGTAAAGAAGAGGGTTTGTCGTTCATTATTTTGGAATTAAAGGGATTTGATTCATTTGAAGTTTGGTGTTGGAGAGAATAAAAGTAAATGTTGACATTCACTGGAAATTAAAGAAATTAAAGATGTAGGGGTAAAGTAGTCCTTTAGTTGTATTGTAATGCTTTATTAAATATAAAAAAAGAAACTATATTTGTTCAAAGACCCCACTATTACCAACAAGTAACACGTTTGCAAAAAGACACCATTTCCAAAAAAAAAAAAAAAAAAAAAAAAAAAAAAAAACCGAAGCCATGTGTGATAAGTATTATAACATAACTTTTTAACATATATCTCTTTATCTTGAACATGTAGTTATCTAATATGTTTATCAAACAAAATCTGATATGAATACAACCATATTTGATTGTTTAAGATATCGATAATGAGATTTGAAATTTCAATCGTTCAAACCATATCATTATTCTGAAAATGCATATGAAAACACCAAATATTATGGGCCTCCAATTTCTCTGTTATATATTCAGTCCAGTATGAAGCCCAACTAGCTAAGTCATATACTGGATCAAATGGTCTCTCTTTAAAATAGCAAAATGTTATAAGTAAGCCCAGCTATCTTTTAAAATTTTGTCGTTTTTATACACATATCAACATTTCACACTATTTTACACATTGGGGTCTCGGAGAGGTATGTAATATGTGTTGTCGCACAGGACCTCCACTTAAAAGGGGACGCATTTTTATTAGTATTACATATAATACGTATAATATTAAACATATATAAGTCATATAATTCAAGTTGACATGCAATTTCTCTTTAGTTTAATTACTAGTGTAATAGGGTCTATTATTGTTATTGCCTAGAGCCACCGAAAACCACAAGACAGCCATGATTTTACACATGCTTGAAATAAGACTTCAACTTACGATCTCTTAAATGATTAGTCATTTACATAATTACATGTACTAGGGGGCGTACCAGTGTATAGCGATGAGATTTTAAAATGGCTATAGTTAGAGTTAAAATATCGTTGTTAACTGTTTTGTGTAACGTTTGACAATTGACGTTGGCAAATCTTCATCAGCATCCGAGATGAAAACATCATACCGGAATCGGTTTAAAAAAATGGGATTGAAAGATCAGGATTGAGAGCAAATCTATAAAAAAAAAAAATATAATAATAAATTTATAAAAAAAAAAAAAAAAAAAAAAAAAAAAAAAAAAAAAGCTGAAGATTGGGTAGTTTTAGAATCATCATTTTGGGATAACATTTGACGCAAAACATAAGGAAATGGAAATTGATTGGGATGCCTAATTCACACGACTAATTGTATGCCTACTCTATTTATTGTTGGACACATGGATTCCACTATTTCTTTCTTCTTACGTATACCATTGATTTTGCAACATGTATCAAGATCCTTGTTAGGCACAAAATTAGACATACCAATTAGGTATGTCAATCACTACTCGAAGGACATAGTAATTTAACATTTTTCATTTTGAGAGTTTTTAATTAAAAACATTTTCTCTTTATATATAGTAGTAGGAGATGATTTACGGTAAAAGTCAAAAAATGTAACAAACTTGTTATTTTTTATTTTGTTGTGTAGCTATATTTATTTTTTCTCATTGTATACGTCATAGTTTTAAATTTTGTCTATTGTGTGTTAGTAACAGTTAATATGGATGTTGATAAATAAAATGGTAAAATTGTCACAAAGTAAACATAATAGATGACATTTAAAAGTATAATGTATAGAATAAAAATTTAAAAATAATTACACAATAAACTAAAAAGTGACAAATTAGTTACATTTATATGCTCCTAATGATTTAAGAGGCGTTTGTCTTAGCTTATTTAGCGGGCTTATGGTTCTATAAGCCCACCGATCAACTTGATATGCTCGTAAGCTGTAAAAAGTATTACTTGTAAGCCCTACTAGAATTTCCTTTGATATTAAATCACCTATCTTTTTTATAACCCAAACAAAATACACAATCAATATGCAACTTAAATGCGTATATCAAGTCTATTATATTACTATCTATAGTACGGAGAATATGTTTTGGTTAGATGTCCATTTACAAATTACAATCATGTATAGAATCAAAACTTAATCAATAGTTCATGCATGTATTGACAAAAAGATCACTAATAAAATGCAACCCAATGCATTTAACTAGTTCAAGTAATTCATTTCTATGTTATTTGTCTACATATCTTCACCCCATCACACCATAAGAAGCAGATTATGAAGTCGAAGAACAAGGTTTTCAGTTTATCCGACGTCTCTCTACACAATAATAGCAAAGATTGTTGGGTCGTTATTAACGCAAGGGTAAGAAATTATCAAACTTGACTCAATACCTTTGATCACATAGTTTTAATGTTTATTTAAGTGATCACGTACTTGATATGATCGCGTGGACTAATAAAATGTAGGTGTACGATGTTACAAACTTTTTGAACGATCATCCTAGTGGAGATACCGTGTTATTGGATTTAGCAGGTACTATCAAATAAACTAGTCAAACAAACACGTTGCGTATTGGATTAACTTATTCACATTAAACATGTAATCTTGTTGTCTTAGGGAAGGATGCAAGTGAAGAGTTTGAGGAAGTAGGACATGGAAGTGCTACGAGGCTCATGTTGGACGAATATTATGTTAGGGAGGTCGATCATATTTCCACAACCACTGGTGAGTGCTTATTCACTCACTTTTATAAGTCCAAAACCGGACTCAAAAGACCAAAAACTAACCAATTATGCCAAAAATACGTTGTTTTTGTGTTTTTGAATGTGCAGGTACGGATATGAAAGAAATGGACAAAAATCATGGAAAAACAAACAAACACGAGCACGGGAATGGAAAGAGTGTACGGAAGCCGAGGCCGGGAAAGAAATTTCCACCATTGGATCATATTTGAGCACGGATTTACATAATCAACCTTGAAGAATCAGAAAATTGCAAGAAATACCTTTGGATTAAGTTTACTCAATTGGAAAATTTGGTCCTCGGAGTTTATTCAGAATTACATGCTTAATCCTTGTTTTATATTTCTTTCAAAATCTGAAATCCAATAACAAATTCCAAGTCCAAGTGTTAAAACCCCAAAAGCCAAATTTCAAATCCAAAAGCCCATCCACCACAAATTAATACCCGACCCAATATCCCTCGGTCAACCCCAAATTAATACGGGTCAAACACCAAATAAAATAATTTTTCCTTTTACCCGCCCCCAAATTCCCCCACTCAACCCAGAATCTACTATTCACGCTACAGTAAACTAGAACCCTAATTACCCCATTCCTAATAATTACTGCAATTAAGGGTGTTATGGTCAAATCAAAGTGTTTCTAGAAGCTGTGGATGATGTCAGAAGGTGTCAGTGAATCAAAGAAGCAGATGAATGGGACATGTGGCAGTCAATCATTGGATGGGACACATCATAACATTCAATCCAAGGGCTTATATTCGATGAGCAATGATTGGAATGATCAGATGGTGTGGAATTGCTCCAAAGAAGCACAACCTCACACAGATTGCCAACATGGCAATCCGTGAGCTCCCACTCCTCACCTCCTATAAATAGATGTATTGTTAGCTTAGTTGAGGGTGGAGTTTTCGATTAGCGAAGCTCTGCCGGTTTGATTTCGTGTATTTAGATTAGACTCTTGTATTAATTCTCATTTAGTTTTAATGAAATTTTCAGCTTGTTCTTAAATTTCTACCAATTGATTGTTATTTACATTGAGTTTACAGTTTTTACTTTTCATTATTTAGCTTAATTCAGTTTTAAATTCAGCTTAATCACAATCATTTTCTTATTCAGCTTATTTCATTTAGAGAAAAAACTATAAAAATTCAGAAAATTAATAAAAAAAAATATAAAAATATGTTTTCATCTTGATGAATAAGGTTTTAAAATTAGTTGTATTAGTTTTATAAAAGTAGTTAAAGCTTTTTAGAACTGTATGAAATATGTTTCACTTTAAAACTTTTAGTTTCCAATTTTAGTCAATTAAAGTCAACTGCTCAATGATCATGAGTTGCTGAGGTCATTTTGGATAAGCTTGGACAGACCTGGAAGGTCCAGCCTATCCTAGAGATAGGCTACTGTGGAACCTCTCTATTTTGAGCTGAGAGGAGATTGTTGTAAGTCCCATTTTCATTTGATAATCATACTTGTGTAACTGAGTTAGTTGTTGATTTCATTTTGAATTTGAATTTTATCATTGCTTTTAGTAGTGTAGTATTTGGAGTTGGGATCATTAGAATAGAGTAGTTAGATTACTTGTTTACTTGTTGCATTAATCTGTGTTGATTTTTAGTTGTTTAGTTACTGTTATAGTTGTGGATTTCATTCATGCTTTTTCTGTTTGATCTCTTTGATATTTGTTGCTATATATCTGTTTTATTAATGATTTTAGACTGTTATTGGTAGTTGTTTTGGTAGTTTGTAGTCATATTCAGTTAGTGGTAATGATAAACTGTAGATAAGGGGGTGTTTGGAACTGATTAATACTTAGTAGTTGTGTAGATTGAATGCTGGTTCTTCTGTCTTCAGTAAGTTCTCTTAGTGGTTGTTTCTTTTTTTCCTTAGCTAAGGATTCATATGGGTCCTACTTTCATATAAGCATCTTAATGGGGAGGAGAGGATAAATTAACCCTTGTGGATATAGACCATTTAAGGGGTTTTTGTGGGTCCCATCTAAAAAATAATAATATTAAATAGCATCCCTTAGTTAAGGAGAAAAAAGAAACACCCCCTTAGGTTAATATAACATAGATTAAGCATAAAAAAGGTAGTTATTATATAAAAAGTCAAAATGAAATAGTTCACTAGATTATTGATTGGCTCCAAACGGTCAACCTAATTGACCAGGTGGTGGTCAACCAAGTCAAACTGCTTAGAACCAATTCTCCGCGGAAGTATAGTGGTTTCCCCGGGTCGTTATGCCCCGACGAGGTGTGGATGGTATCAAAACGGGTTTGTGATCGGGTGAATTGAATGGGAAGTAACCAGATAAAGATTTAGATTTGTTTACACTACTGGAATGACTAGGAATAACAGTATTAACAATCACGGAAAACAGAAACGAATAAACGTAAACCAAATTAAAAGCAGACACGATTGCGTGCTGGGAAAAAGGTGAGTTTTAAGGAAAATAAACTACAAGGGGTGAAAATGAAACTTTTACAAACTTAAAATTAAAAGAAAAGTTAAAATGAAAATGAAATTATTAAAATGATTATTTTAATATTTAAATACTATTTAATTAATTAAAACTATTTAAAAAACAAATTAAACCTAATTTAAATAAAACTAAAAATGATAAACACTACAAATTAAACTAAAAACTTGCAAAAATAATTTTTAAAACTTAAAATGAACTTGAAGAAAGTATAAAAATTAAAAATAAATATTTTTGTCTTTTTATGGATTTTCTATTAATTAAAAACTAATTATTTTAATAAAACTATTTAAACTAAATTAAATTACTAATAATACCTAAATGACTTAGAAAATTATGGAAAAATTCCTAAAATTATTTTATAACATTTAAAATCTAGGAAAAATATAAAAACTAGGTGTTGCTTTATAAAAATTAATTATGCTATTTAAAACTTAAATATTAATTAATTATTAATAAAACTAATATTAATTCTAATTAATACTAAATGACAAAATAAAAATCTGAGAAAATTACTAAAATTACTTTAATATAAAAGGTAATTAATAAAAATATAAAATTGCTAAGTACTTAATAAAAATATAAAAATGAAAATTAAAATTAAATTACATTAAATAGAAACTATCACTTAAAATTAAATTGATTTTTCTTGATTTTTCTTTTTGAAAACTAATTTACACCTAAAAACAACAAACTTTTGTAAAAACAACTTTTTTATAGATTGAAAATAAGCAATGTGGAAAGCAAAAAGCCAAACAGTTGACTTTTGTTGACCACCACAAGAAATAAGCTCAAATGAGCTTAAGTGGGACCCACTATGGTTGATTCTGAACTAAATAAGTTATTGAAACTTGATTAAGCAAGAAAAAGCAACTTGGGACCACAAAATAAGCAAATGGATCAAATTAAGCACTTTGGTTTACTTGTTTCCAAACTAAAAGTGGGACAGACTTGGGTGATGATTTAAGGTGGGGTCCACAAGTCTTTAGGTCAAACACTTGGTCAATCCTTCAAGCCTACCAGGGGGGGTTGAAAGGAACAAGGTTTAGCCAATGGGACCTACAAGGGTGGCCAGAAACCACCACCAAAGTGGTGGTGGTGGCTGTGGTGACTTGCTGATGTAGGGGGTAGGACTGCCCTGCAGCCTACTTTGGCCTAAGGTGGGGCCCACTAAAAAATTCACAAAAATAATAGAACAATGGGATCTCAAAGATGAGCTGGTAGGCTGCAAAACCTCAAAAGCTCAAGGCTTGAATCCCTTCCTAAAATTCTAGAAAATTATTACTATTTTGGAAAAAAACTGAGCAAGTGCACAATTGACTTTTTGCTTGAACTAGTTATTTTGACTTTTATGAGCTTTTGATGATCCTAATTGGCTGTAAGAGTTGTATTAAGCTATAATGAGTCCAAATTAAGCTACATAAACAGCTTATGCACATATATGGGTGGGTTGTGGGTCTCAAATCCCAACAGTAAACAGATTAAGCCATATATGTGGTGATTTTGACTTTTAACCAAAAGGACTATGAATTTTAGACCATAACTAACTAATATAAACCTAATGTGACATAAATGAACCAATAATAACCACAGATAACTACTTGAATACAGGCAACAAGCTTAAACCAAACACCCCTTTATAAGACAGATTATACTATAACTTTAAATTTTAAATCTACAACTTATGATTTTAAAGTTAAAACAGAATAAATAAATGTAAATTAAGCTATTTGGTACAGAATTTGTAACAATTCACATTTTTCAGGTTAATTATTATTCCCGGAAAATTCACTATTCACTTTTACTATTCATTTTTACTATTCATTTTTCCCGAAACTTTCCCGAAAGTTGATTTTTATTTGATTTTATCGAGTGATAAATCATTTCCATGGCAAATTAAAAGTTTGACATTCATAAGCTCATTTTCGTGAAAGTTATTAAGGAATTACACGTTTTAGGGTAAAACGTCATTCAGAAATTCTACGTACAACGAAACTCGACCGCATTAAGTGACCCCGCATCAGAATAATGTTTGACACACTCATGATTTATTTGAGAATTAATCGTGACTGAGAAAAACATGACCAAAAACTTCCCGACAGGTCACCCAAGCCTGTACTACTCTCGCATGAGCACGCTTAACCGTTTGGGCGATTAACCGTTAGACCACAAAACACGTTTCTAAGACTTTTGAGTTTTCAACTTATTAGAAAAAGTCAACATATTTTTTCCCTCCTCCATTGACCAAAAATCATCCCTTGATATTATAAGTCATTTCGTGATTTTTAGGCTTACGGTTTGATGTCTAAAAGACATTTAATACCAACCGACACTAGACTGAGCCCAGTCTAGACATTATAAGTCATTTTAAATCATTTTTATCACATTAGAAAAGTAACATTTTACTTTTCTCAATTTTACGCAATATTCAGCGTTTTACGCGAATTACGCGTTTTAGACCCGTGTTTCCAGTTTTTAGCAGGGTTTTAGCACCCGATAGATCCTACCACTCATTTTATATTTTATTATGGAACTTATTGACATGTTTATCAATACTTTCAAGTTCCATAATTTTACGACACCCGGTTTTACGTTTTGAGGCTTAATCATTTACGATTGGCATTTCCCGGAGTCAAAACTAACCAAGTATCTTGGATAATACCAAGAAAAGTCCACACCCTTGCTCTCCAAGCTCATGAACAGCCTAGGAGGGGGGATTCACCACCCATGTGGCTTGATCTTATGCCTTGTGTCATGAGATGTGAACATGTGTTCAACTTGGCCTCCAAGTGTTGACTAGTCAACAATGTAACCTCCTCATTTGCATATAAATGCTTCTCCTCCCACTCCTTGACCATATGAACGACCCACACACACAACACACTTCATTTTACTAGTTTACTTCAAGTTCCATCCAAGAAATCAAGTGCAATATCCATACATAAACCCTAGTTTAGTTTTGATTCATCAAAACTACTTCAAATCTTTAGAACTTTGGTGATTTCTCTTGAGTTTGAATCCACTCAAGTCACCTCAATTTTCATCATCTCTCTTTCAAGATTACAAGAGTAGAAAGATTGCATGAAGTGAAGTGGGTTGAAGCAAGTCTATCAAAGTCCTATCCTTACATGTTAACTTCCTTTCATCTTTGAAAGCCAAAAGTTGTGAGCCAAACCCTAACTTGATTCTTGTTAAATAATCATGTTCATGTTATTTACATATTATTTGTGCTATATTATGTCTTGTATTAATGTCCATGATGTATAAAAGTGAGCAAAACAAGTTATTGTTATTGATTATTACGACAAGTTACTAAAACAAGTAAACTAGTGACTTTCTTGGTAAGACCTGATTAAAATGGTAAAAATATGATGTTGGATCATTACATATTACAGTAGAGGACTTAACAAGGAAACCATAGCAATTTGAACCACCTAAAACGAGTAAACGAGTCAAAAGTTATGGCGATTTGAAGTTACCAAAGATTTCCGGCAAAACTGCCAAATACCATTCTGATCAAATTTGGGTTTTGAAAGTCATACTTCTGGTCCGATTCATCAAAAAGTTAAAACACGAAAGTTGTCCGGAACGACGTTTTCGTTCAGGAACAAAGAAGCTCGAGCCCTGAAAACGCTTTCCGAGTGATAAATTTCTTCAAATTCTAAACAGCCCATTTTTAGACAAAGTCATTACATATAGGTTATGGTTTATGAAGACCAAAGGGGTCTTATGACCTATAATCAAGACCACCACCATGGATAGAGCCAAGGTTGTGTCTCATGACCTTGAAACAAGGACTAAGGGTCATGGCAAGGCCATGACGAAATGACCATAACAACTTACATAGGCGTAAACATGAAACAATGAATTAGGCGATAACATGAACAAGCAATTTGGATCTACTTCACTTAAAAGGAAACCATGAGATATTACCAAGAGAAAATGATCATTCAAGACTTATGAAACTATCCCTAATAACAATCTTCATGTACAAATAAACTTTCCTAAGTTTATTCAAGTATCGGACATGTAACTTTTCGGATCAAAACTTATATCTATATATTTCATCAACTACTACAATAGTAGGGAGCCTCATGTGAGGAGTTCATTATGTAAGCCGTCGAGTTGAGTTGTGGATTTACGAGTTAAAGTGTCCTGGCTCCTCGAACGCTTACTAACATGACTTCTGAATTATGTCGGCCCGAACGGTAGTAAACGATATACAAAACATACATGTTTCATGAATCTTTTCTTTCAAAGACTTACATTATACATCATACCACATCATGGACTAAATGCAAGATATATATATAGGCACTACTTCATATTCTTTACTCCGATCCTAAGTCGCGACATTCTATTATAGGTTGCTCATAGAACCTTCATGATTCAACCGTTACATTCATTACTTGCTATCTTACTTAAGGTGAGTTCATAGCCCCACTTTCGATTACTTAATTGTTTTACAAACCCATGGGGGGAATACATGCTATTATTTTCTACTCGAACACAATGCTTTCTAATGTATGCTTTACGACGATGTTTTATTATCACTAAGTACCAGCCTTGCTAAACCGAGATCCCTTATTATGAACCATTTAATCACTAGAAATAGTGAGCGCGAATATTAATAATAGGCCTATTGGGATTGACGAATCCCATTTGTTTTGACTAAGTTCAAACAAATGCATTAATATTTGAGACATTAGGTATGACGGCAAAGTACCTACCGGGATAAATCTGCCGATCGATATTGGTACACGTTAACGTTATGGTGTCATAAGCTTAGTGTATAATACATGTTCCGGGCGTATAATAACGTAGCCTACCTGTTTTGTTTTCCAAACATTGGTGTGAGCCTATAACTCACACTACCAACATATTGTGTTCAATCGATTTAACAAACTCTATGAATATCACTCAACCTTTGTGTTGACCTCTCAAGCATGTATTTCAGGTTCATGACGATCAAGGATGGCACGGAAGGACACGGATACTCAAGAGGGCTATAAATTTTATTATCATTCAAAACTCATTTATTATACATTGTAAACATGGAACCAATTGGGACCTCATTTTATAATCTCTGATATTTATATATTTTGAATGATTCATCTTTTAAAACGACTCAATTGGAGTTCGTTTTCTATTATTGTGACTATTGTGCCGTCGAGTAACACCCAGTTCGAATTCCGCTGCATCCATGAATTGGGGGTGTTACAGATTGGTACCAGAGCCATGGTTATAGAGAAACGGGTCTAATTGAGACCTAAACTATAACTACACATACAAGCAAAAACATTTTTATAGCCTTCCACTCTCCGTGTCTTCCATCCTCCAGACGATTATGGACTTAGTAAGCATGTTATGATACACAAACATATTAGTATATTCATATATACCCATTTTGAGCATTTCCCCGAAGACATTTTTATGCTACACAAACATAATTGCATATTGATATATGTACCCTAAACATAATTGAGCATTTCCCCGTAAGCATTTTATGCTACATGAACACATATAAGTATATTGATATATACACACTAGGCATTTTATGCTACATGAACACATATAAGTATATTGATATATACACACTAGGCATTTTATGCTACATGAACACATATAAGTATATCGATATATACACACTAGGCATTTTATGCTACATGAACATATTAGTATATTGATATATAAACTCGGTTTATTTTCAATCATTTATCTAAACAATGGACTAAACATATCTGTGTATGCCTATTCTAAGGCATTTCGGCACAGCCACACTCTCCCAATCATGTTCCTACTCCAACATTATATGTCCAAGACATTGTAACTGATTGCAATGGTCTCATTCACTTTTCAAGACATTGTGAGATACAATGGTCTCATTCATTTTCCAAGACATTGTGAGATACAATGGTCTCATTCATTATTCAAGACATTGTGAGATACAATGGCCTCATTCATTTTCCAAGACATTGTGAGATACAATGGTCTCATTCATTTTCCAAGACATTGTATGATACAATGGTCTTAATCATTTCTCAAATGTTTTGAGTCACACAATGACCTAACCTACTTCCCAGACATTGTGAATTGCACAATGGTCTAACCTACTTCCGAGACATTGTGTTTTGTGCAAATGGTCTCTAGAATTATTCCATCACATCATCAATATCATTTCTTATGATATCAAAAACCCGTCACAATCTATCGATTTCAAAACAAGAAATATGAGATTTCTAAAAGACAAACTAATTCATCATCGACAAAAGCTGAACTTTCTCTACATTCATCAAAGTTTTCTTATGAAACCTTCATTATTAAAAGTTCGTGATCCTGGCCAAGTATGTTCTATTTTAGAAATACTTAAAACTTCCTTTCCATACGTATCTACCCTTACTATCTTCTATGCTATAGAATATGAAAACATAGGTTACAAGTCTTGTATGGGCGGGACTTGCAACTGAATTGTTTGACATCGCCTTTGTTTAGTGGACAGTTTCCCGAAAGCAACGGACATATCAAAAGTATACCTAGTTTAGGTATTTGAAAATTTTATCGAACCTTGGCTAAATATAGACTAGTCACCTATATTTAACCTAGGGACAGTGGAATATAGTCTGACTAACTATATTCGACTTAGAATTTTCAAATACTGAGAGTAGTTGTACTAGGGTTATGTTTAGATTGATTTCCTACATGAACACGATAAACCACCAGAATACATTAAAACAATCTAGAGACACGATAGTGCCTTACCACTCAGCGAAATCTTAACACTTTATTTGTACTACCTAACTTTATTCTTGAAAGTTTTCATTTATGAAATAATCCGAACTACTATCTTGGGATAGTTATCAATTATTCTCTTCATCCTGTAGAAGTACTATTCTGTTTAGGTCCTAAGGATACCATTCCATCATAAACTTTTAAAATCTCTTAAGATTTTTAAAGCAAACTCAACATCTATACCTAACAGTATTAATGTTAAGCATACATTACACACTTTTGTTCATCAACATATCACAACATTATCGTCACAACCGTTACAAACACAAGCTCATTAACAGATCTTGATGCACTTTTAAAGCTCAAATCATCCTTAGTTACACCACAAGTACCCTCATCAGCTTTACAAGATTGATTATTCATCTTGTACTTTTGGAACACCAGT
The DNA here is from genome assembly GCA_030686995.1 of Artemisia argyi. NCBI lineage: Eukaryota > Viridiplantae > Streptophyta > Magnoliopsida > Asterales > Asteraceae > Artemisia > Artemisia argyi. The sequence continues at coordinate 810,261 of CM060695.1, read as the reverse complement.
ATCATCTCGTAATACACTACCTTGTAACTCACCGGCTAAGTATGAATGTTGTGTCGGGAATTCTTGAGTAGGATGATTTATAATGTCCCTATTTGAATGGATTGGGATGCCTTTTCATTCAAATAAAGAAATTATAAATCATCGAACCATACGTTTATATTCCTTTAGTTACATTGTTTGGGATGCCTCTCTATGTAAATAAAGAATTATAAACAAGTGGGCTTATTTATATCCGAAATAACATAAGTATGAAGTCAATAAACATAGATACAATAACAGATTACCTACTAGGCTATGATGGCAACGACTATCCCAATTTCCATTAGTACGAGGTTTACACTTTGGTTTTCATAATGATAGTGCAATAACAAACAAACTCGTTGCGAGGCCATGTAACCATATGCATGTGCAGTCGTACCAAACTCATTACGGGGCCATGTAGCCATATGCATGGGCAGTCATACCAAACTTATTGTGAAGCCATGTAGCCATATGCATGGGCAGCCGTACAATTCAAACAGGACTTGGTCCAACCACATGTTCAACGCTTATTCCATGATTCGATCCTTATATCAATTGCTATTGATACTTGACAACTATATCAAGTTCTATTTTGATATTCAACCACTATATCAATTCCTATTAATATTCGACTGCTATATCAATTTCCTTTGATATTCGACTATTACCATACCTTTCCTATATAAAAGTAAGCCTCATCCTACACCATACACTGAAATGACAAATCAAGTTACATCACCGGAAATTCCAGACTTTGGTCCTCATAAGTAACCACACATCTTTATCGACACCACTCCAACATATAACACACATAGAACTTCGGGACGAAGTTCCCCGTAAGGGGTAGAGACTGTAACAATTCACATTTTTCAGGTTAATTATTATTCCCGGAAAATTCACTATTCACTTTTACTATTCATTTTTACTATTCATTTTTCCCGAAACTTTCCCGAAAGTTGATTTTTATTTGATTTTATCGAGTGATAAATCATTTCCATGGCAAATTAAAAGTTTGACATTCATAAGCTCATTTTCGTGAAAGTTATTAAGGAATTACACGTTTTAGGGTAAAACGTCATTCAGAAATTCTACGTACAACGAAACTCGACCGCATTAAGTGACCCCGCATCAGAATAATGTTTGACACACTCATGATTTATTTGAGAATTAATCGTGACTGAGAAAAACATGACCAAAAACTTCCCGACAGGTCACCCAAGCCTGTACTACTCTCGCATGAGCACGCTTAACCGTTTGGGCGATTAACCGTTAGACCACAAAACACGTTTCTAAGACTTTTGAGTTTTCAACTTATTAGAAAAAGTCAACATATTTTTTCCCTCCTCCATTGACCAAAAATCATCCCTTGATATTATAAGTCATTTCGTGATTTTTAGGCTTACGGTTTGATGTCTAAAAGACATTTAATACCAACCGACACTAGACTGAGCCCAGTCTAGACATTATAAGTCATTTTAAATCATTTTTATCACATTAGAAAAGTAACATTTTACTTTTCTCAATTTTACGCAATATTCAGCGTTTTACGCGAATTACGCGTTTTAGACCCGTGTTTCCAGTTTTTAGCAGGGTTTTAGCACCCGATAGATCCTACCACTCATTTTATATTTTATTATGGAACTTATTGACATGTTTATCAATACTTTCAAGTTCCATAATTTTACGACACCCGGTTTTACGTTTTGAGGCTTAATCATTTACGATTGGCATTTCCCGGAGTCAAAACTAACCAAGTATCTTGGATAATACCAAGAAAAGTCCACACCCTTGCTCTCCAAGCTCATGAACAGCCTAGGAGGGGGGATTCACCACCCATGTGGCTTGATCTTATGCCTTGTGTCATGAGATGTGAACATGTGTTCAACTTGGCCTCCAAGTGTTGACTAGTCAACAATGTAACCTCCTCATTTGCATATAAATGCTTCTCCTCCCACTCCTTGACCATATGAACGACCCACACACACAACACACTTCATTTTACTAGTTTACTTCAAGTTCCATCCAAGAAATCAAGTGCAATATCCATACATAAACCCTAGTTTAGTTTTGATTCATCAAAACTACTTCAAATCTTTAGAACTTTGGTGATTTCTCTTGAGTTTGAATCCACTCAAGTCACCTCAATTTTCATCATCTCTCTTTCAAGATTACAAGAGTAGAAAGATTGCATGAAGTGAAGTGGGTTGAAGCAAGTCTATCAAAGTCCTATCCTTACATGTTAACTTCCTTTCATCTTTGAAAGCCAAAAGTTGTGAGCCAAACCCTAACTTGATTCTTGTTAAATAATCATGTTCATGTTATTTACATATTATTTGTGCTATATTATGTCTTGTATTAATGTCCATGATGTATAAAAGTGAGCAAAACAAGTTATTGTTATTGATTATTACGACAAGTTACTAAAACAAGTAAACTAGTGACTTTCTTGGTAAGACCTGATTAAAATGGTAAAAATATGATGTTGGATCATTACATATTACAGTAGAGGACTTAACAAGGAAACCATAGCAATTTGAACCACCTAAAACGAGTAAACGAGTCAAAAGTTATGGCGATTTGAAGTTACCAAAGATTTCCGGCAAAACTGCCAAATACCATTCTGATCAAATTTGGGTTTTGAAAGTCATACTTCTGGTCCGATTCATCAAAAAGTTAAAACACGAAAGTTGTCCAGAACGACGTTTTCGTTCAGGAACAAAGAAGCTCGAGCCCTGAAAACGCTTTCCGAGTGATAAATTTCTTCAAATTCTAAACAGCCCATTTTTAGACAAAGTCATTACATATAGGTTATGGTTTATGAAGACCAAAGGGGTCTTATGACCTATAATCAAGACCACCACCATGGATAGAGCCAAGGTTGTGTCTCATGACCTTGAAACAAGGACTAAGGGTCATGGCAAGGCCATGACGAAATGACCATAACAACTTACATAGGCGTAAACATGAAACAATGAATTAGGCGATAACATGAACAAGCAATTTGGATCTACTTCACTTAAAAGGAAACCATGAGATATTACCAAGAGAAAATGATCATTCAAGACTTATGAAACTATCCCTAATAACAATCTTCATGTACAAATAAACTTTCCTAAGTTTATTCAAGTATCGGACATGTAACTTTTCGGATCAAAACTTATATCTATATATTTCATCAACTACTACAATAGTAGGGAGCCTCATGTGAGGAGTTCATTATGTAAGCCGTCGAGTTGAGTTGTGGATTTACGAGTTAAAGTGTCCTGGCTTCTCGAACGCTTACTAACATGACTTCTGAATTATGTCGGCCCGAACGGTAGTAAACGATATACAAAACATACATGTTTCATGAATCTTTTCTTTCAAAGACTTACATTATACATCATACCACATCATGGACTAAATGCAAGATATATATATATGCACTACTTCATATTCTTTACTCCGATCCTAAGTCGCGACATTCTATTATAGGTTGCTCATAGAACCTTCATGATTCAACCGTTACATTCATTACTTGCTATCTTACTTAAGGTGAGTTCATAGCCCCACTTTCGATTACTTAATTGTTTTACAAACCCATGGGGGGAATACATGCTATTATTTTCTACTCGAACACAATGCTTTCTAATGTATGCTTTACGACGATGTTTTATTATCACTAAGTACCAGCCTTGCTAAACCGAGATCCCTTATTATGAACCATTTAATCACTAGAAATAGTGAGCGCGAATATTAATAATAGGCCTATTGGGATTGACGAATCCCATTTGTTTTGACTAAGTTCAAACAAATGCATTAATATTTGAGACATTAGGTATGACGGCAAAGTACCTACCGGGATAAATCTGCCGATCGATATTGGTACACGTTAACGTTATGGTGTCATAAGCTTAGTGTATAATACATGTTCCGGGCGTATAATAACGTAGCCTACCTGTTTTGTTTTCCAAACATTGGTGTGAGCCTATAACTCACACTACCAACATATTGTGTTCAATCGATTTAACAAACTCTATGAATATCACTCAACCTTTGTGTTGACCTCTCAAGCATGTATTTCAGGTTCATGACGATCAAGGATGGCACGGAAGGACACGGATACTCAAGAGGGCTATAAATTTTATTATCATTCAAAACTCATTTATTATACATTGTAAACATGGAACCAATTGGGACCTCATTTTATAATCTCTGATATTTATATATTTTGAATGATTCATCTTTTAAAACGACTCAATTGGAGTTCGTTTTCTATTATTGTGACTATTGTGCCGTCGAGTAACACCCAGTTCGAATTCCGCTGCATCCATGAATTGGGGGTGTTACAGAATTACACTATAAAAACATAAAAAAACTAATTAAGCTAAAAATTAGGAATTAGCTTACAATTGATGACAAGCTGAGAAACAAGAACCAATGTACCAAGGACCTTTTCTAAAGCTTCCTAACAAGCTTCTAAACCAAATCCTTCCATTATCAACCCTGCTTCAATCTTTCATCTTCTTCATGCTTGATTTTTTATTTTCTTTTTATTTTATTTTTTTTTGATTTTCTTGATTTTTTTGTATTTTTACTTTTAATGACTAAAGCTGATTTTTAAGGTATATAAAAGCTTATCTAAGCTTTGTCAGAGCTTAAGTGAGCTTAGAATCCAAAAACAACAACAATAAATAAAATTAAGCAAACTTGTCAAATTTGCTTAGAATTGCTAAAATGGAAATTAATAACTAAAACTTGAAATTAAAACTTGTATTAAGTTTAAATTACAAAATAAAGACAGATTACAACTAATAAAACTTAAAATGACATGAATTTAAAGTTTACACTACTCTTACACTACTTTTACACTACTGATGGTCCTAAACTAGTGACTACTCTTCTCTGAGTCTTCATTTCTTTTTATGGCACTCTCAGAAGCTTCTGTGATCAAAACCGGGTTAATCCCACCATTGATTTAGCTTTGAATCAATCTCATTCGTCCATTGGACTTTTTGGCGGGAAAGCTGTCAAGTGGGAATTTGGCCTCTTCTGAGCACATGGGGAGGGTTATGTGAAGGTTTCTTATTGGAGGAGGGGGGAGGTGATGGAGGATGTGTCAGGGGTGGTTTTGCAGAGCAATGTTGTGGGTGAGAGTGGTATTGCAGGCAAGTTGGGAGAGGTGGAAGAAAGGGTCAAAGTGGGTTGACTGGGTGGGAGTAATAAACAAAAACGGGGTGGTTTGTTTTTTTAGGGAGTGGGCTGGTTTGTGTAATGGGCCAAGGTTTGGTGTTTGGGCTTGGGGTTAATTGGGGTGTACATGGATTTGGTATTTGGGTAAAATAAAAATAAGGGTCCGTTTGGTTTTTATGGTTTAGTAAACACAAGGACTAAAATTGCAAATATCCGAAAGTTGAGGGGCCTGATTGGGAACTTTCCCAAAGTATTCATTAGGACCATATTTGCTAAGTATGATAAACCAAAGGACCTTAAATGTAATTTTGCATTTATTACAATTTTAAACACCCCGGGGACCATTTATGTAATTTTCTAAAGTTTAGGGGGTGAAATTGTAATTTTTCCAAAAGTTATCAAAATGTTCCAAATTAAAAGTTATGAATAGTACAAGGGTAATATTTGTTAAATTTCACTTTTTGAATACCCAGGGACTATTTTTGCCAATTTTGATACTTGAGGGGTAAAAGTTGCCAATATGTGTAAACTTTTATCCAGGGACTATTTGTGAATAAATTTGATTTCCCATGGACTAAAGTTGACTTTTTATTCATTTTAAACCTTCAGGGACTAGTTTTGCCAATTTATGAAACTTGAGGGACTGAAACTGCCAATTATGCAAACTTTGTACGTTTTTCATCTGTTTTTGATTATTTTGCATTTGAAACATATAAAACACACTTTTAAGATATTTTAAGTATTTTGATGCATATTTGAGTGTTTTTGGATGTTTTGGCAGTTCAGATTGGTATAAAATGATGAGTATTTACACACTCATCAATTACTGTTAGTATAAATGATAAACAGCTAGAGTAATTGAGTTGATAGCTTCATTTTATTACTAGTAAGCTTTACTTAGCATTAGTTCAGCTGATTATAACAAGTAAAAGTAGTTGTAATTGTTAGAAGTAAGATTTAGTCAAAGTAGATAGGTAATAGAATAGTCAACTGAATCTATAGCATCAGTCCCACAGACTGCTGATTTTAGGCTCAATTTAGGAAGTATTAAATTGTTTCTGATAGGTTATTTGGTAATTTTAGTAACCAGTAGTGTAGTGAAGCGATTGCCCTCATAATCTTGTAGATCCTAGTTTATTAGGACTGTTTCTTTTGGACTGCTTATTAGGCATTTGACATAGATTTCTGTTTGAGCTATAGAGCTGCTAGATCATTCTTGAGCTTGTGATTGTATTATTTTGGCTTTACTGTGTTTATTTGATGTTGTATGAATATTGTTATTGGTCTGATTCACATGGCTTTCCCTGATGTGCTTATTGCTTATTCATTGAGTTGCATTAACTGCTTATTGATTGAATTCCATTGTTTCTATATGATCTTTATTCACTTCTGAGTTTCTTTGAGCTTATTTTGGCATAATTCATTTGTGTTGAGAGTTTGGTCAAGTTTCTTTGGCAAGTGCTTATAAATAAGCACTTGCCATAAGCTGATTTGCTTGAAATAAGCACTTCTGCTCATCTTTTTCTTCTCAAAATTTTTATGCAAACTCATTATAATATTTTAGATTTTCTGTAAATTTTTCATAATTTTCTGAGTTGATTTGATATTTTTCTTAATATTTCTTCACTTTTAATCATTTTTAAATCATTTTTAAATAACAAAAATCCATAAAAAATCAAAAAAAGCTTTGAAAAATACAAAAATATTTTTAGAAATTCTTTTATAATATTTTAGAATTTTTAGAATTAAATTTTCAATTTTCCACTTTATTTTTCTATTTTTCTTTATTTTTAACTCATTTTTAATTCCAAAAATAGGAAATAAATTCTAGAAAATAAATAAAAACTCAAAAAAATATTTTTCTATTTCTTAAAATTCTTTTTATTAGTTTAAGATTTTTCGAAAATATTTTCAAGTTCATAGGATCATTTTTCAATAAACGTTACGTTTTAAATTTTACGGTTGCATTTCCGTTTTTCCGTTTTTCACTTTGGTGCATTGTTAGCTTGTACTCTTTGCATATTCCATAGTTGTTTGTGATTACTTGAACTTCTTGATTGCTATTTTCACTTTCTCACTTTTCAATTCACGATTTCACGAATCGATATTCTCGATTCCATTCGCCTTCGTTGGGAAATGACTCGGGTGATCCGTATTTTTCGCGGATCACTTCGATACTATACTATATATTATATAATTGGTTTTCACGACGAATCAACCACAATCACAACCCCTAAAGCAGGATCTCACCTCAAGCAAGAGACTATCATACAAGAAGTTAAACTAGGTGGATCAAGTTTTAAGATAAAGTCGTTTGGGCTCATTTTCCCCTTTGCAATCTTTGGAGTTGCTATAGGCTTTATGTTGTACAAGTGATGTAAAAATAGCGAAATACGTGCGTTTAATCATAAAGAACAATCATTGCGTGTTCTTACAAGCCATATTAACCGTGCGTGTAACTAAGTTCACAAAAAGTTTAGCTGAAAGGATAACTGTCCGGACGTCACACATGATCTATTTTGGACCTGATGCAACTACTCCCCAAAAATTGCACTTTGAATAATGTACAATTGTGTAACTAACTCAAATGATATTCAACCACTATGGGTCAAAGTTGCACACAATTTGTCTAATACTTGTCTATATGTGTTGTGACTAGCTAGTAACCGGTCTCTTACACTCAATAGAAAAGCTTGATTTTCATTCTCAATAAGATCAAAAGCAATTTGAAATGCCATCATTGCATCATCCTTGTTTTCAGATCTTAGAAGTTTCTCTAATATTTTTGCAACACCCTCGGGTTGATTGAGAAACATAAGGCACTGGCAAATGTTTAAGTAATCTGGGGAAGCCAGATCCAGATATACTTTCACAAGAAGAAGAAGTACCTAAAATAAAATAATAAATATAATGTAAGAAGGTAGATGGTAGACTGTTGATTTATGATGTATAATTATACTTTTTTATTATTAAAGATAATTATTTAAAATTTTTAATCATATTGTTAATTGTATCTTATCTATATTTTTTGTATTTATTTTCTACTTGTGTTATGGATAAATATAAAATGTTACCTAATAAGAAAATAATCTTTTTTTTAAATAAAATTATTACTAAATAAGGTATGATTTGATTTTTTAGAAATGAAAAAGTCCCCACTTGGGGTTTTGTTTTATTATATAAAAGATGTGTCAGAACATGCGGTAAGTATACAATATTTTTGTAGGTATTACCTCACTGCGATATTCTCGCCTGTTGACAAAGGCATGAGATATATTCATGCAATATGCAAGAGTCGCATGTACATTATCACTGCTTAAGATGGCATCCTTAAGCTTATCCAACCTTCGGCATTCAATTGAGATTCCAATAGCTTGTTGATACTTGCCATCGGTAATACACCTGAAATAATTAACAAAGAGAGAAAAAGACATGTAAGACTTGGAACCTGTGAAATTAGAAGGCCGGTATAAGAAAGTAAAGCATGCATACTTATTAAGCATTCTCTCGACGAGTGCTTCCAGCCTGGGGTCCACATCAGCAGATACCTTTGATTCAGCTGCCTTTGTTCTCAAAGATGCACACTCGTCAATAGCTTTGGCTGAGAAAAGAAAGCACATGTTATGAGTACACTCGACCAAGTTCTTATATGCTATTTTTGGTTAGTGACACTAATATCAAGGCTTACCAAGAAGAGTATGAACATAATTTCACAAGAAAATTTAGCAATGAAATTGATATTTTATTTGACTAAGTGTATGGAATGTAATTGGGAGGAAGTTTACAAGAAAGTAAACTAAAGCTAAAACTATGTGAAAAGATTATCATTGATGGACGTAAATTTGAGCATTTGTTTTATTTATGGCTATAAGTCTATAACTGAAAACGACATTATTAAAACTAGACGAGTACCCGTGCATAGCAACGGGATTTTATAGCGACAAATAGTTTATTGATAAAAAAAATTTATATGTTATAAACGAAAAATAATAAAAGTTTGAAGATTTGAGAATTAAACATAATGTTTTGAAACCCGGTTCGACCAGGGTGGTTCAACCGGTTGAACCATTTCGGTCGAAAAATGGGTCGATTTAAACCGGGTCAACTTGCTAGGTTTGGTCGAAAACGGGTCAAATTAAACTGGGTCAACCCGCCGGGTTTGAAGCGTCCCGGGTCAACCCGGTTTGTGTTTTAATTGGTTGTATTTAATTTGGTAGATATGTTTTAATTGGTTGTACAATGTGAATAAATCATTGTACTTTTAAGTAATGGATATTGTTTTGAAACCCGGTTCGACCCGGGTGGTTCAATCGGTTGAACCGTTCCGGTCGAAAAATGGGTCGATTTAAACCGGGTCAACTTGCTAGGTTGGGTCGAAAACGGGTCAAATTAAACTGGGTCAACCCGCCGGGTTTGAAGTGTCCCGGGTCAACCCGGTTTGTGTTTTAATTGGTTGTATTTAATTTGGTAGATATGTTTTTAATTGGTTGTACAATGTGAATAAATCATTGTACTTTTTTAAGTAATGGATAATGTTTTGAAACCCGCTTCGACCCGGTTGGTTCAACCGGTTGAACCGTTCTGGTCGAAAAATGGGTCGAGTTAAACCGGGTCAACTTATTAGGTTGAGTCGAAAATGGGTCAAATCCGATTTTTGTTTGATTAGTTGTATTTAATTTGGTAGATATGCTTTAATTTGGTTGTACAATGTGGATAAATAATTGTACTTCTAAGTATTGGGGTGTTTTAATAAGAGTATTAATTACATTTCACTTTCTCTCTCATTTGACTATTGTTGAAAACTCAACATTTCACTTTTGACCATTTTTCCATTATAGATAGTATAGATGAGACAGATCAGTAAGTAGACATGATGATAAAAAGCTAATTTGAGATAGCTAATCTCTATAAGAAATGACATATATTTACTAAATGATTAAATCGATCAATGTAGCAAACGACACAGACTTGGGTCAATTTTAATTCTCATTCCCTCCGTTAACGTAAAAGATTACAGATTTTTATCATGCCAAAAGTAATGCATGGTTACTATTCTATATATCCACTAGCACATGATATATGGATTTGCATGAAATGGTAAACGTACATGTATATGAGAAATGTCAAAGTTCTCGATGAAGACTTTGTCTTCTTTTTTCTTTTTTTATGGTTGACATTTATTATCAATATACTGAGTATAAGACTAAAGGATATACAAAGTCAAGAAAATACAAACTCATATTTAATTATACGCGTTTCTTCTTGTTTTCTTTTTCAAAATTTCATCTTTAAACATCAGGTCTCAAAAAGAATACAATGTTAGCCCTCAACTTCGTCAAAGAAAAAAAAATGAATCTCTTTTAGCCCATTATTGCACCATTCAAGCTAAATAATGTGTTAAGTTTGTTATAACTTATAAGTTATAACTGACCGTTTTGCAATTCTACTTTAATATGTTCAATGAAACGTCTGAATGTTAATTTCTAAGAACTAAAGTTGCAACTCATCTAAAATAGGAGGACTATGAGTGTATGTTTTGGAGACCTTACTCTCGCACAAGACCGGTCCTGAGATTTTTGATTCCCTGGGCGATATGGCCAAAAAATGCCCCGACTAAATGATATAAACGAGCAAGTAACAGGGTTTAGCTTTTATATAATTTCAAAATCAAAGAAAATTGAATAAGATAAGCATTTTATTGAATTCAGTAAGGATAATGTAAAATGAATCAAACTTGACACTTATTATTTTTTCCTTTATTTACATATAAACATCTAGTCTTTGTCTTATATGCAAATTTTAAACATTTTTCAGTCGATTATACATTCAATGCATAAATTTTACCAATGAAACACATAATAGATAAATTAAAAGCTTGTGTCGATAAGAAAAAAATAGTTTGATACGGATGAAACAAATAAGTATCAAATATAAATATATTTTCAAAACGTTATCACGATTACTTGCTTTGTTCAGATTTTCTTTTTCATATTTCTATTTTGGGTAGTCTCATAACAAGGTTATTCGTTATATATTTGATTGCTTGAAAGCATAGTTAATTTGAGTTTTTAAAACTCTTTGTATTTTCAAAATAACCAGTTATTTTGAAATTAAGACAATATAAATTAAAAGACTAACTTAATCAATTGGTTGAAAACCTTTTAAAGAATAGAGATTTTCTAAGATGTGCCTTCAACATACATGTTTGAATTATCTTAAATGTAAAGTCTTAATAATTTAAATGTATGAGGACACATTTTAGAAATTCTCTAAAAAGTACTAGTAATACTCCAACTCTATATGTAGCGTAAGAAAAACCAGAAAAGAAAAAGTAATAAGTAAAAAATGAGGAAAAATTTAATTGTGGTTCCCAAAAGAAAATAATTACAAACCATCAAGTTGCACCCACGTGAGTGTGGCACAAAAGTACACGACAAAAGCTAAAATCCCTTTGTTTTCTTTCTCTCTTGGTTCTTTCGTCTTCCCCAACTAAACCTGTATTGTTCTTTCTTATTGAGCTTCAAATTCGTCCTTTTATAGTTTCTCATGTATACAAATCAATAGGAAAAAAATATGCCCCATGTGTGTGTGATGCCCTGGGCCGTCGCCCTGACTGCCCATAGCCAGGGCCGGGCCTGCTCTCGCATTATTATTTAACTTGAGGTGACGGTGAGGAGAATTATCATATTACATTGTTATTTGCATTATTCATATCCACCAACTCTTTGCTTCGTAACCAATCAAAAAATTCGTAAGTCCTCGATCTTCTCTCTTTACACTTTTCATTTGTTTAATATCTTATTCTGGCATGCTTGTTAACTCATTTCTATACTAGAAAATCATATTTTGTTATAAATTTTGCTTAATACCATAAACTTAAAATAGGTTTACAGCCACATAGAATAATTGTAGTTATGGAGAGGCTTTTATTGAATTAATTTATGTTATTGAGCATTGTGATGTATTCTTGCTAACTTGTTTTACGTCTAGATGTTACATTATTTTTTAATACAATACCAGATCGAAAGTTTATTGGTTCATTTTGTTTATAAGTAAGCTCGTGATCACGAATATATTATAACTTCTGGATACTCTTTTATATGAAACATCATTATCCTTAATTCAATCTCGACCTCACCTCAAACGTCGAGCTTAACTCATAAACTAATGAGTAAATTACATGGATAGTCCTTGTTGTTATACCAAAAATTCATATTTAGTCCTTAAAGTCTTAAAAATTACATATTGACAGTCTTTGTAGTTCTCAAATCTGAACCCCTATGGCCCCTAACAACATTAACGTTATGCAAACAACAACAATATCATTTCAATTTTATCCAAACACTCTCTGAGTCAACACACAAATATCTCTCAGTTACACATAACACCCCATTCTTCAACCCCTCGTCCCCCCCCCCCCCCCCCCCCCCCCCCCACACACACACACACACCAAACAAAAAAAAAAGGGAAAAAAGACAATAAATCAAATTATAAATATAGCAATAGACCTTCGCCAGCAAATCTAAATGTACAAAATATTCTTCTTTAATAACCTTAATTTTTAAGTCAATAAAAAGTTGACTATCGACACCGAGATTATCCGAGACATGATTAAAATATACGAGATTATTCAAGGTGTTTAAAATCTGTGAAAATTTGGTGTATATTGAAAAAACTTCGGTATTATCCATTTTTAATAAACTAAGTAATTATTTTTTATAATACGCGTATTTATTATTCTAATTTAAAAAATGTAAGTAATAATGCGCATACATGATTTTTTTTTCGTCACACTGCATGTAATACAAGATGACCCACACGTCTTATGCCTTGGGGGCACCGCACGGAGACGTCGCCCCTAAAAACTTCACCCCCTTGGATGCGTTGGTCATGAGCTTTTGAGAGAACTTGGTTTTTCGGACAATTGAGTTGTCTAAAGAGTGAATTTTTTATTTATTTATTTTTTGTGAGTATATTTTGTGGTATATTTGTGTTTAAGTGTGATATGTTTTGGGTGATGTTGTTTGTGGTATTACACTATATCGGTGAAGATGTTGTTGAGCAAAAATATTACTTTACTATATGAATTAATTTATTTGACAAATGATTGCTCAATTGTATCTTATCTTAAAGTCAAGGGACTCGAAGTGAAACTAAAGTTGACTTGGAGTCAACAAATTTGCGTTTGCTATTTCTAACTCCAATAATGGAACTTTTATTTTGATCCATCCATTCATGATCGCTATATTGCTTCTTTTTTGTATTTGCGTATCTTATAACTACACTGGAACTTTCATTTTGAAATTTTGATTCCATCCATCCATTCATCATCTCTATATTTATTGTAAGTCATTTCTAATTACTTTTTACTGTTTCATTTTTGTATTTGCATATCTCATTAATATTATTATTATTTGTTCAGTAGTGGTTGGGTAATCTTAAAACAAAGCAAAAAGTATTATATATAGCCAAAGAAAACTTATGTCAAAATGTTTGGGTCGTGGTTGTGTTTTCACCCGTCTTGGTACTTTTAACTGAGTAATTGATCTTGGGTGGTTATACGTAAGTTGGATTGTTGGGCTGTCATATTTGTACTTTTTAAGGTCGTGATAGTTTTAGGCTCATCCGGTCGAAGTTATCATTTGTTATTTCCAAAAAATAAAATAAAAAGCGATATTTCAAGTCCAATATTTTATCGTTGTAGTATGAACAATCGAAAATAGTATTATCAAGCTTGAATTGCAAAATCACTCATTTTGTTTTTCAAATGCAATCTTTCAAGCTTTATATATATATATATATATATATATATATATATATATATATATATATATATATATATATATATATATATATATATATATATATATAAAATTGTCTAACACATATAAGCAACTAGCAGGCATGTCCTGTCTACACGTTACATGGTATAAAATAAAAGCACTCGCATGTTTGATGCTAGCTACTTGGTCATGGATTCTTGGTATTAATTTAATTAGTGTTTCATCTATATTTGTATTTTTACTATTTCTGGTGATCTTTTCTTGTGAACACATGCAGCTCGATCTCATTATTGATAATGGCTACTACGTTCATTCCTCATCGGTGGAAATATGATGTCTTTGTAAGTTTCAGAGGTGAGGATATCCGCAAAAACTTCGTGGATCATATGTTCAATGATTTCAAGCAAAAAGGAATTCATGCTTTTAGAGATGATACCAAATTTCCTAAAGGAGAAGAGATATCTCCTCATCTCTACACAGCCATTGAAGAATCCAGGTTTTTGATAGTTATCTTCTCCAAAAATTACGCTTCTTCATCATGGTGTCTAAGGGAACTTGTCAAAATACTTGAGTGCAAGCAAATGGGAAAGCCTAAACACGAGGTTCAAATAATCTTTTATGATGTTAAACCTGACGTAGTGAGGAAACAGACTGGGAGCTATGATGAAGCATTTGCCAAACATGATGTTTCAAATAGAACAGAGGTGGATAAATGGAGGGAAGCTCTATCCATGGCGGCTAACTTATCTGGATGGGATCTCCAGGATATGACAAATGGGTAAATTTCTTGTTTTTGTGTAATTAATCTTGTAGCTCTACTAAAGCTTAACACTATGTAGTTTCTCTTACTTATTGTGTCTTTGTGGTTAACAGGTATGAGTATAAGTTCATCGATTGCATCTCCAAAGACATACTCAAAAAATTATGTGACGGGCCCTTGCATGTTGGTGAAAACCTTGTTGGCATAGATTTCCATTTTGACAAATTAAACTTGTCATGCTTCGTTGGGTCACATAAGGTTAATATGCTTGGTATTTGTGGTATAAGTGGAATAGGAAAGACAACCCTTGCCAAAGCTATTTATAACTTAATGCATATCCACTTTGAAGGAAGTTGCTTTTGTGAAGATGTCCGAAAACAGCAAGACCTAACTCAAGTCCAAATTCAACTTATTGATAACATCATGAAAACAAGAGCTTTGAATATATCGAGTGTCAGTCAAGGGATTATGGTGATAAAGAAGATGATGTCATCAAAGCCGATCCTGCTTGTTTTGGATGATGTAGATGATCATGAGCAGTTAGAGGCACTAGTAGGTTCAGCTAGTTGGTTTTGCCCAGGAAGTTTGATTATTTTCACAAGTAAAGATAAACAGTTGCTAAGATCTCATAGAGTGGATGAAATCCATGACATGAAATTTTTAGATGAGGATCTATCTCTTGAGCTCTTCTGTTCCTATGCCTTTAAAGAAAATGATTCTTCTATAGAATTCGAAGAAGTTTCTCAGAAAGTTGTGAACTATGTGCAAGGTCACCCTCTGGCCCTCAAACATTTGGGTCTTTTTTTATATGGCAAAACTGTGGGTCAGTGGGAAAGTGAACTGGACAAGCTCAAAGTATATCCTAATGAAAAGATACAACGAGTGCTTCGTTTAAGTTACGATGGGCTAGACCTCCATCAGAAAAATATCTTACTTGATATTGCATGTTTATTCATTGGAGAAAAGAGGGATTTTGTAGCAAGTGTACTAGATGGCTGTCACTTTTTTGCTGTTACAAACATGCAAGTTCTAGTTGATAAGTCATTAATCACGATATCTAGCAATAATTCACTTCAAATGCATGACTTGATTCAAGCAATGGCAAGGGAAATTGTTCGTGAAGAGTCTATCATGCCTGGGAAACAAAGGAGATTGTGGAATTCATCTCAAGTTTACAATGTATTGAGTGAAAAGAAGGTAAGTAGTGGTATACGATTTTTTTTCTTGCATTAATACATTAAGTATTAACAAAATATCCTAATGAAGCTACATGTTCTTGCTTTTCCAGGTGCCAATAACTGAAGAAGTTGAAGTTCTAGTCCTTTCGTTAGAGAAATTTAGCCAAAAGGTTCACATAGATGCTAATGATTTTGCACCAATGAAAAAGTTACGGATTTTGAAAATCTATCAAGAGGAAGAAGTATATGAGCAGAAACTTGAATTGAAGGGACACAATGTGATCTTCTCAGGAAATTTGTATTGTTTGTCCAATGAGCTAAGCTTGTTTTATTGGCATGGATGCCCTTTCAAGTACTTACCTTCAAATTTCTATCCAGAAAACATTGTCGCCATTGACCTGTCTTACAGCAACATAAAAAACTTTTGGACGACACCAAAGGTATTTCCTGGTACACACATGTTTTCCTATTTGATACCTAATGATCCGATAACTTATCTTCTTTTTTGTTCTATCGATGTCAGTGCTTTAGAAGGTTGAAAGTAATGAAGTTAAGGTACTGTTGTAACCTAACAACCACCCCTGACTTCTCGGAGATTACAAATCTCGAAGAGCTAAATCTTGAAGGTTGTGTGAATTTGGTTAACGTACATCCCTCAATTGGAATGCTCAAGAGGCTTGTTGTGTTAAATCTAGCGGGGTGCATAAAAGTCGACCAACATCCTTCTTTTGTATCATCTCTAATAAACCTTGAATCATTGTCATTCGGTGGCCAACAGAGGATTCAACCTAGATGGTGGACTTCAATCACTGCTCCTTTTCGTTTACTAAGTAAACAACAACATCCCCAAAGATCAGTTTCATTGGCAGGTTTACATATGTTAAAGGAACTGAATTTAAGCTACTGCAATTTAGAACAAGTGCCTGAGAGCATTGGAGGCTTATCATGTCTAAAGAATCTATTCTTAATGGGGAACAATTTTACTAGCTTGCCTGGAAGTCTGAGTCAACTTTCTCATCTTTGGAAGCTTCAACTTGATGCTTGCAAGAAGCTGGAAGTGTTGCCCGAACTTCCACATAGCCTAGGTTTGCTTTATGCATCTGATTGCACCTCCTTAAGAGAAGCGTCGGAATCATCTAAAGACCCATTGAGGAATAGGACATATGTTTTCAGAAATTGTCCAAAGCTGTTTAAGAATGTTACCATTGATAGCGAGTGGTCTATATCATCGAAGACTGAGTGTCTTGACTCATCTATAACTTCACAAGGCTTTATTCACCACCTTTCTGCTTTCCTTGGGAATTTGGGTGTCCAGACTAACAGATGTGAATTCTTCAGGCAAGACACTCGCTATGATTATTTAGATATATTATATCATGGGAATGGCAATATTCCAGAGTGGTTTACAAATAGAAGTAGGGAAAATCAAGTAAAGGTTGAATTACCATCAGATTGGTGTTATGATAAGTTTTGGGGATTTGGAACTTGTGTTGTTTTCAAGTGCAAAAAACCTCACAAATTGAAAGGATACTCTGTAAAGAACTTTGATGGAGCTTCTCTGATTACAAGATCATTTCCAAATATAATTAAGGAATATTTAGAGAAAGAGGTGATAGGAATCCAAGATTCATATATGATATGGTTGCATTATACGAAGAGGGATGATAGAATAATGAAGATGTTGATGGGATGGGAATGGAATAGATGGAAGGAAGCAAAGAATTTTGTTAAATTTAGTTTCTTAGAAGAGAATAATGAAGAAGATGTTGTTGAGGTGAAGGAGTGTGGTGTAAGACTAATTTCTGATGAAGATTTAGAAGAACAAGAAGCAGATATAAGTATGCTCCAAGGCCTCCCAACTCCAACACAGCATGGTGGGGCCATTATGTTGGATGATGGACTTTTTAGACAGAGCTTGTGGTCTTGGTAGTCCAGTAACAAAAGGGTTTATATGTCAATAGTTTTGATTTTAACATCAATTAAAAGTTTGATTTATTAATCGTTAATGTTAAATTTAGTTTTTTGTTAATAAATTAAAAATAATGAAAATGATTTACCTTTGTTGTAGTAGACACCCTCTGATACGTGGGAATCGCACCAGGCTTTACCTCTCAAGGGATCTCGAGAAGATTACAACCCCCACCAGGCAGTGTACCTGATCGTTGTAGTATAGTATAGTGACAAGTACCGGGGGATTGATCGTTCAGCTAGGAATAGTGTCGCTAGGATTAGAAAACCTAAATAGTAGTTCTAAAGGTGAGGGATGATTATTTTTGTATTTTTATATTTTTTTAGAAAGCAAGTAAAAATTTCGGGTTTGAAGGATTTGGGCGGAATTAGTTGCTAATCAACTAACCCAATACTAAAGATGCAATCAAAATAAAATACTAGAAATGAAAATAAACTAAATTATACTAAAGTTGTGAGCAATAAGTGGAGAAAATGTGTTTACTTAGATTTCACTACTCCCTAGACATCTTTTACACGTTAATTACTTGTTATAGTTGCGTGGATGACGGATTGTATTCCTTAATACCATTCATGGGGTGGCGCACTTAACTCCCCAATCCTATGAGCTCTTATCTCCTCCTATGCCATGCCCAGCACAACCATAGGGATTGTAAACAGTGGCTCATGCATTAAATACAACCAATAAAACCTAGTGCACATCAGTTCATGTTTCCTAAGACGTTCAAGCATGTTACCATTTGGAGATCTGCCAGTTTTCTTAAACCTAACATCGAATTCATTCATCCAATACAATTATAAACAAGTAATCAACACATAATTAACATCTAGGTTTCATTAGATCCAAGCAAACACAAGATAGATCTAGCCTAGCATGATGGAATTAAGACAAGAATAAGATATAGACAACCAACACATAGACATATTGATTGAATTAAAAGAATACTTATCTCAATTACACATGAAAGGTATCAAGGGCTTAGAACCCTTGGAAAACCTGTAAAATTCGCACCAAGTTCGTACTTAGAGTTTCTCCAAAACTTCTCTTTTTTTTAATGTGAAAATTAGAAAACTATATATAGGAAATAGGGGCTGACGGCGTCAAGACAAATTTTGTGACACCGTCACCTCGCCGCCAAAATACTTCTCGGACTGCCTTGATCTACTTTTGACGCCGTCATGTGTTATGCATTTCCAGGCCGTCATGAATTTTACTCTTGACGCCCTACTTCGTGATGCCGTCAAATCTGTACTGGGTCGTCATGGAAATTACTCTTGACGCCGTCAAGATTTTCTTCTTGACGCCGTCACCTACTGTTCCCAGCAAGGAAAATTAAGACTTTGGCATTTTCTTCACTTTTATGCTCCAAAAACGTCCGAATTGCTTCCTTTTCCAGATTTCACTCCCAAAGTACCTAAAATCACAAAAGGAACGATTTAGGGCAATATTTGATCAAATAAATTCAATTCCGGGCTTAAATGACCCCCTAAAAGTGGTTCATTTTTCGCCTCATCATATACCTTTACACTTGAGATTTGCTTGTCCTCAAGCAAATGCGCTTTTATTCTAATCAAAATACAAGTTAGGGGTCATTTAACACTAATATAAAAGTAATTACAACAAATAATCGTTCCACTAAAGACCAATAGACAAGCACGGAGGTCATACACTAGCACCTCACAAATAGTGTTTAGATACTCACATCTCTCGGGTGTAATAAAGTATAAATTACAATATGGAAACGGAAGATATCTCTCACTACCTGTTATAGCAAAATAGATTACCATAGGCTTGGGAAAGGATCAAACCTCCACCACATGGCGTAAGCACCTAGGATAAACTATCAAAGAGGTCTTTTAAAGGGTTGTAACGTTAGGTGTAGGGATATGAAATACACGGTTTTGTTGGATAAAGGAAGTTTTACTGGTGGCGAGTTAACAATCTTGGTTAATTACATGTACAATATGGCGTTGCTAAGCCAAGACTAGACTCGACTTAAGCTAATAAATGAAAAATAACAAAAACATAAAATGAACATAGAATGAAAAGGGATGGTAGTCCGTATGTTTTTTCTCTTTTTCTTTTTCTATTTTTTTTCTTTTTCTTGTTTTTTCGATTTTTTTTTTTTTTTTTTTTTTTTTTTTTTTTTTTTTTTTTTTTTTTTGTTTTTTGTGCATACACTCTTACCCTACCATCCGAAATAATACATAGTAGGGAATGAATATTCCCCTTACACTTGAATTTTTACATACTTTACAATAAACTAATCTAATGACTTGAATTAAGAAAATCAAAACACTTGGAGTACTTTTAAGATTAACGCACATATGGGGGTAATAAAATGATGTTCTTCCCCATTACTCCATAACTAAGTACTTTACCCATGAGTCCCAATCGTCCCAAAACAATATGTACAAGGATATGACTCGACTTAGCAACCATGTAATCAATTAGATAGTTAACTTAGGGTTTAACAAATAACAATAATGCACTAAAAATGAGCGCATACACGGAAGGCTAAGGCGATTTGGGTGTACATTTAAGTGGGGTGTAACAAATTCTTCCTTTAAGTAAGATGCTTAAAGTTAGAAACGAAAAGATAGGCTCGGAGGGGTGTACTAGGGGTTTCGTGTACTAAAAATGAGTACAACACTAAGGGTGTGGGAAAAATTAGTTGACTTAACTAGCCAAATAATATTACTTAAATGGTCAAGTAATTATGATACGGGTTTAACACAAGGGTGATCCTAATGCCTCTTATCATGTAGTAAATCCTACTACACGAATGTAGTCTCACTAGCGGTCTCGGGATGCATCACTAACGCAAGTTCTAGAATCTAAATGCTACCGGTACACTCATAAGCACTAATAGTAAATGCTTTTCCTATTAAATCTAAAGGCGAACCTCACATATTTGGGTGGAAAATTTTTCTGAATATACGGTTACTAGTCATACAATCTCCTATCCAAGAGACGCTTGCTATGGCTAAAGTTTCACTCCTAAATGTTGTAAAAAATTTTAAATTTGGCGCTAAAATTGCACTAACAAGTATTTCTCATAGTTTTATTACACATCTACCATTAAACAAAACAAACTCAAGCGAAAGTGCATATGTAAGGTATTATCTTTTTACCCTCCCCTTACACTTAAGATGAACATTGTCCCCAATGTTCAAGTAAAGAATGTAAAAGTTAAAAAGTAAAAAGAATGAAATCAAATACTCCCCTGATTCGCTCGGTATGGATAATAAGGTGGCCAGGTTAAATCTTCCTCCAAGAAAATGAACAATCAAAGCTTCCCTTCCAGAATATAAATCATCTTCTTGTCATACATAACCTGTAAATCATGAGAAAATAGACAAAAACAACCTCGCGTAAAATCGGCGGCATCCTATATAAGTTACTAAATCCTAGAAAACAAGATAAGATATAATGCTTGTGGAATGAAGTTTGCAGATTTCCTGGAGATTATAAAACTTAATAATTCACAAAAACCATAAGACTCCGTTAGAAAAACAAAATTGGTAAAATTTTCAGATTTTTACACGTGACGCCGTCAAGAGTTAACTCGTGACGCCGTCAGAAGTGACCTGCAGAAATTCTTATGTTAAGTTTCCGGAAAATTTCTGGAAAAACTTGGCCCTACTTCCTGGGAAATCCTGCAAAACTTCATTATGACTCAATACAAGCATTTGACTCTAACAAATACGAATACACATGTTCACTTAATATTGTGGAGAATCATGATCGGTTTGTTTCTTAAAAACATATTTGGGGTTTCCCCTTACACTTATCTTTTGCAAAAATACTTTTAGGTGGAGTTAAGACTAGGCCAAAACAACAAAGTAAAGTATTTCCACTGTTTAGTTTAGAAACATGATCAACCAACAATAAAAATAAAGCATGCATACGGAAACAAATAACAAACAAAATAAAATAAAATCACACAAAACATGGGTTGCCTCCCAAGAAGCGCTTTTCTTTATTTACGAGTCTTGTAGCTAGACTCAAGGCCATGGGTTACTACGTGACCTCATCATTGGTTCCACTCTCTAGGTCGTCTTCTAAACCAGTATCGCTTTCATAGTGTAAGTACTTCGGGTCTTCGAACTCGAAGATATCTTTTCGATACTTAGAACCAAGCTTACTAACATCCTTAAAGAATCCACATGATAAATCAGAAGTGTTCTTACACCCTCTCCGAACATCTTCATCGCACAAAATAAGTTGGGAACTTATCTTATCAAGCCCGTCACAATCGATTTCCTTAAGGTCTCTTCTCTTGTATGGCGTTTGGTATGAAACCCTCCTAATTCCATCAGCGAAGGTCATAATTCCATTCCGGTCATCAATTATCAGATTAGTGATCTCGTAAAATAGCGCCCCAAAAACAATTTGTGATAATCTAGGGTCGACATAGTCTTCGATGTTGTCCACGATCGTAAATTCCATAGTAAATGCCATATTTCCTACAAACACCTGGATTTCATGATCCTTACCAACTACTTTCTCTCCCTTGTAAATCATTCCCCATCTGCAGATATTGTTATAATGGAATAATGACATAAAATTCTTTGGCAGGAATACGTTAATGTAGATGTTATCAAAGTACTTATGACCGATCATGCAGGGGATTTTGAGATTATTCGGATCACGCCGTCTTATCTTCCCCGACTCTCCATCCTTCGACCCATATAGATTCCCCTCAAGGGAAGGACGATACTCGTACACCTCCTCATTACCCCTACGAAAAATTACCTTCTTAACACCATTGGTGAATAATGCACTACCATCTTTCTCATCAAAGATCACTCCTGATTCATTGATAAATGGTTTCCCAAGAACAAGGTTGGTTAACGTTTGATTGGTGAGAGGGTCCACGTCATCGACCACGGTGAGGTCAGTATTGTAAACAAGCTCTCCAATCCTGATTGATAAATTTTTCATTACTCTCTCGCACGCAATGCGTTCTGGGAAGGCTTCGTGGTGTAAGGAAAGGGGGATTATGTTGACTGGGAAGCTAGGATCTATATGACTATCGGTTAAGAGCTTTTCCTTAATGGTGCAGGAGTTCTTGAAAACTTTAGGGTTACTTTCCTTAGTCCTATCGCTACTCCCACTAGTAACATCCTCCACTTTTTATTTTCACAGGGGAGGTTGGTGGACTCATGACGGTAACAGACTTAACCTCATCAATGTGAATGGGTTTATTAACAACATGCTCTTTGATAGCAGTTAACAGATTACAAATCTTGTTGTTCATATCAGCCTGCTGTTGTCTAAATTTAGCCTCGAGCGTAGAGAGCTGTAATTCTTGAGATAAAATGAATTTTTTTTAGAGCATCTTCACAGCTTTGCCTAGGAATGCCTTGTGATGGAAAATGCTCGGACCAGGTGAGTGGTGAGGAGTCATTGAAAGACACGCTCCGCGTTTGGTACCCTCTGAAATTAGGTTTACCCTTCCATGCCTCATAGGCCTCGCCAGAAGTTCGAGGACCTTGACCCACGTGTGATGACGTGAATTCGTTATAAGCACATTTTGGAAGCTCCATGCAGTTATGAGTCTCGTGAGGGCCATTACATAATTTGCATGTAGAAGCGATTATGCTAACTTGGCTTGAGGATTTTTGAGCTTCGTAAGATTTCATGAGAGACTTGACTCGACCTTCAAGTTCCATGATCCTACGGTCGGGAGTGCTAGAATTGTTCAAAGGCAAAGATATTGCCTTGACCGTTTTGTTCAAATCACGGGGATCATTCCAACTTTCGTTGTCATAGAGAGCAAGATCTTCTATAAGTTCCCATGATTGTTCCGCACTTAGATCACGTAGCTTACCACCGGCCGATTGGTCAATGGCTCGCCTTGTGGAGATATCGATATGGTCATAAAAGATTTGGACTTGAAGCCAAAGATCTATGCCATGATGAGGGATTTTTGGAGTAAGTCCTTGAAACGAGTCCATGCTTCATAAAGAGATTCATTTTGACGTTGTTGGAACATCAAGATGTCATTTTTAAGCTTAGTAGTTCTCCCTGGTGGGAAAAATTGAGCAAGGAAACGAGTGGTGAGATCATCCCATGTGGTGATGGATCCCGC
Source organism: Artemisia argyi (assembly GCA_030686995.1). NCBI lineage: Eukaryota > Viridiplantae > Streptophyta > Magnoliopsida > Asterales > Asteraceae > Artemisia > Artemisia argyi. The sequence continues at coordinate 786,280 of CM060695.1, read as the reverse complement.
GGGTAAACGCTCAAGCCATTTACTAGCTTGATCCCCGTAGAGAGAATTGGAATAGGCGTAATCGGGTTGTCTCTCTAGTTTCAACACCTAGGTCTATGGAATCTACGATTTTGAGGAAGTCCTTAAGATGTTGGTTTGGATCTTCGAAACGAAGTCCATGGAATGCACATCCGCTTTGCACCAACCGGATGGTGTCGGATCGCAAGGGGGTCACATTGGCTCCGGTGAGCTCAATGGTGTTTCGGTAGCCTTGGTGGCTAGGTCGGGAATACTCTCCTAAGGTTCGGGGCCTAAGAGGTTCTAGTGGTGGGTTTTGTTGTGGTGGGATGATGGGTTCAAGGATGTTCCCATCGTCCATGATGTCAGGTGGTGAAAAGTTACGAACAAAAGCACAAAGAAATAAGATAGACTAAAGAAAACCTAAAAATAAAAATAAAATCTCACTAGAAAGGAATCTAGCAAGTAGACCTAATAAAAATAAATTTTAACCTAGACAATAACTATTCCCCGGGCTGCGGCGCCAAAAACTTGATACGTGGGAATCGCACCAGGCTTTACCTCTCAAGGGATCTCGAGAAGCTTACAACCCCCACCAGGCAGTGTACCTGATCGTTGTAGTATAGTATAGTGACAAGTACCGGGGGATTGATCGTTCAGCTAGGAATAGTGTCGCTAGGATTAGAAAACCTAAATACTAGTTCTAAAGGTGAGGGATGATTCTTTTTGTATTTTTATATTTTTTTAGAAAGCAAGTAAAAATTTCGGGTTTGAAGGATTTGGGCGGAATTAGTTGCTAATCAACTAACCCAATACTAAAGATGCAATCAAAATAAAATACTAGAAATGAAAATAAACTAAATTATACTAAAGTTGTGAGCAATAAGTGGAGAAAATGTGTTTACTTAGATTTCACTACTCCCTAGACATCTTTTACACGTTAATTACTTGTTATAGTTGCGTGGATGACGGATTGTATTCCTTAATACCATTCATGGGGTGGCGCACTTAACTCCCCAATCCTATGAGCTCTTATCTCCTCCTATGCCATGCCCAGCACAACCATAGGGATTGTAAACAGTGGCTCATGCATTAAATACAACCAATAAAACCTAGTGCACATCAGTTCATGTTTCCTAAGACGTTCAAGCATGTTACCATTTGGAGATCTGCCAGTTTTCTTAAGCCTAACATCGAATTCATTCATCCAATACAATTATAAACAAGTAATCAACACATAATTAACATCTAGGTTTCATTAGATCCAAGCAAACACAAGATAGATCTAGCCTAGCATGATGGAATTAAGACAAGAATAAGATATAGACAACCAACACATAGACATATTGATTGAATTAAAAGAATACTTATCTCAATTACACATGAAAGGTATCAAGGGCTTAGAACCCTTGGAAAACCTATAAAATTCGCACAAAGTTCGTACTTAGGGTTTCTCCAAAACCTCTCTCTTTTTTAATGTGAAAATTAGAAAACTATATATAGGAAATAGGGGCTGACGGCGTCAAGACAAATTTTGTGACGCCGTCACCTCGCCGCCAAAATACTTCTCGGACTGCCTTGATCTACTTTTGACGCCGTCATGTGTTATGCATTTCCAGGCCGTCATGAATTTTACTCTTGACGCCCTACTTCGTGACGCTGTCAAATCTGTACTGGGTCGTCATGGAAATTACTCTTGACGCCATCAAGATTTTCATCTTGACGCCGTCACCTACTGTTCCCAGCAAGGAAAATTAAGACTTTGGCGTTTTCTTCACTTTTATGCTCCAAAAACGTCCGAATTGCTTCCTTTTCCAGATTTCACTCCCAAAGTACCTAAAATCACAAAAGGAATGATTTAGGGCAATATTTGATCAAATAAATTCAATTCCGGGCTTAAATGACCCCCTAAAAGTGGTTCATTTTTCGCCTCATCACCCTCTAGTAAGGGCAACATACACTACAAAAAAACATAACCCATTTTCTACACACACACAAAATCGATCGTGTACACGACCATAATAATAAAAAAATTAAAAATAAAATAATAATAAAAGGGGGGGGGGGATTGAGTGTGCACCTATGTTGTTATCTCGGTCAAAAATCTCGTATCGTTCAAGGTTCGATATTTGAAATAGCGGTTATCGCGGTGAGATATCGGTGAGATATTGGTTTTTATATTATCTAGAATATAAATATATATATGTTGAATTAAAGTCAAGGTACCAAAGCTGGACAAACTAAAGATTGGTTTACTTCTTGTTGCTGCCTTAAGATAATGTGCAAGGATGACTAAAGTATAAGGACTGAAGTTGTATTTTCTGACACTAACTTTACTCTCTCTCACTTCAAATTTCATTTCAAATCTCACTTCAAATCTCTTTTTTTCTTAAACATTATATTCTCCATCATTTCAAATCTCATTTGGATTACTGTAATCCAGTCTCTTTTTGTTCTTGGCACAGTTAAACATCATCTTCTCCACCATTTCAAATCTCAATCTCTTTTTTTTCTTTTTGTTCTTGTCACAGTTAAACGTCATTTGTTCTTGTTCGAACTAAAAATCAGCCTATGTTCATGGAAGACAAGAAGACAAGAAGTGGGCTGATAAAAAAAAACCCAGAAAAAGTCAAAAAGTCAATATCTCGCCGATACCAAAATATTGCGATTCCAAAATATCGTACAAATATCGGCCAATATTATCAGATCCGATATTTTGGGGCGATATTTTGATCCGATATATTTTTTAGGGGCGATACACGAGATATCGACGATATATCGCGATATTAACTACATAGGTGTGCACAATAAGGCGATCGAGTGTGAATCAATCTCCTCAATTGATCGAAACCCATTACTGGGGTAGCCTTAAGGACCACATGTCCATACATATAATAACTTTTTATTAATCCATGTCTTTTATTTAGATTAATAGCTTTTGTGTAGGTGTTTGATGAAAAGTATATGAGTAGAAATCATTTATTATTATACCGGCAATCTATTACTCTTCGGCTTGTTTTTAGATTTTTTTTGGATTTCTTATGGATTAAGAATAGATTGTGGTCTTTTGAAGTTGCGATGTGTAGAGTAAGATAATAACCTTTTGAAGTTTGCCTTTTGAAAAATCTATTTCTTCCCTTCTGAGATAAGACTACATGTAAGACGAGTAAATTACTTAAATGAACACTTTCTACTACTAGTTTACGAAAATGAACATCGCCCACAAAATTATCTAAAATGAACCTTTTCATATTATCAATTAGATCTATTACTAAATTAGTTTCTAACCGTTAGATTTAGTAAAGATGCATAAGCGCGAGGTTTATCCACACGAGATCATATGCGAGGTGAGGTCGAGAAGACTATGATGAAATCATATGCGAGGCCATACGCGAGGTCATGTGCGAGGTCATAGGTCCACGCGAGGTCATATACGAGGCCATATGCGAGTGAGGTCGAGAAGACTATGGCTAACGCGAGGTTATATGCAATGTGAGGTGCGAGGCCATATGCGAGGTCTTACGCGAGGTCCTAGGGTGATGCAGTCTTAACGCGAGGCCATACGTGAGGTCCTAGCTACGCGAGGTCCTAGCTACGCGAGGTCCTAGCACCATATGTGAGGTCCTAGCTACACGAGGCCCTAGCTACGTGAGGCCATGCAGCGCGTCTTACACGAGGTCCTGAGGTCCTATGCGAGGTCTTTAATTGTGTTATGACATGTTAGTTCGGCCTCTTGGTGAATTTGGTTATAAATACTCATAAATTGTTAGATATTTTATTAAGCAAAGTAAAGTGTTAGAGATTTTATTAAGTTTTGTTCTTGAAGAAAAGAAATGGGATAAGGAGGTAGAAGACGATGAGGTACAAGATCATGAATAGTATATAAATTAATAAATATCTCCTGTTTGCTTGACTTTAAACCAGCAGCAGTATTTGCACCCTTTCATAATAGATGTAGGGCCACAACCTTATTTAGTTTTCTATTATGATACGGAGTATATTGTTATATTGGTGTTACTAGCATTATTATTACACAAATGCATTAAATTGAAATGTTGCAATGTTGCACAGTATATTCACAAATCGTGTATTAGTTTTAATTATGTAATAGGGCTGTACTCACAAACAATGTACTACGTAGTAAACATCTACTAATTATATCTATGATTCCACAAATTATTTTATTTTAATACATTGCTCATACCAAACATAACATTGAGGGAAGAAAAAAAAGTTGATAGTGACATTGGATAAAATATTCATATGCAACTTGGGGCGAATCTTATTTAATCCGGGCGATGATGTTACGCGAATGAAAGATAAAAAAGTTGATAGTGACATATATTGGTCACTTTAGTAAAACATGTAAAAAGAGTTCATTCTTGTAAAACCACTTCATATAAAGTTCATTCTGGTAAGTTTTATCCTAGACAATCCTTTTTTTTTTATTATTTTTTTAGATATGTCTTGTTAATTTAAGGTTAGTGGTACTCGAATAATTTGTAAAACGGTTAGCATTTCCTATATATAACTTTTTTGTTCAATTGATCTTACTTCTAATAATTTGAATAATTCTACTCTCAAATCAAAATTTAAGTAACACGGGTTGGTTAACTTAAATCAACTTCAAATCCCACTTCTAATGCATGTGTTCTTACCCAAGTGATCCTTGTGATAATGTATAAACACAGGACACCCAAATACATGAAAGTAGCTGATGTCAGGAATCCTTCCTTTGAATATCTCATAAGGAGTCTTATTATGCCTTTTCACAATGATTGACCTATTTTGAGTGTAGCAGGCTGTTTTAACTGCCTCAGTCCAAAAATGTTTTGAGAGGACTGAGCCATTTAACATTGTTCTTGCTGCCTCAATGAGTGTTCTATTTCTCCTTTCAGCTACTCCATTTTGTTCAGGAGTATAGGGAGAAGTGAAATTTTGAGAAATTCCTTTCTCATCACAAAAACACTCAAGGTCTTGATTTTTGAATTCAGTGCCATTGTCAGTCCTGATCTGTTTAACTTTGACATCATTTTGATTTTCAATATTCCTGACAAATGACATGATGGTTTCAGCTGCCTGACTCTTCTTGGTCAGGAAATAAACCCAAGTATATCTTGAGTATTCATCCACAATGACCAGAGTATACTTCTCATGGTGAATGGACATTGGACTGACAAGTCCAAAAAGGTCCATATGAAGAAGATGTAGGCAGCTTTTGATGGAAAAGGTTTGTTTGGTTTTGAATGATGCCCTGTGGTGTTTTCCTTTTTCACAAGCAGAACAAGGCTTGTCTTTGGTATACACCAGGGATGGAAGGCCCAGAACTTTGTTCTGTTTGGCCAGGTTGTTGATGCTCTTGAAGTTGAGATGAGAGAGTCTCCTATGCCATAGCTAGTTGATTGTCTCACTTGCCTTTGAGAATAGACAAGTCCCATTCTGAGTCAGGGATGACATGTCAAGGACATATACATCATCCCTTCTAGGGGCAATCAACACTACTTCCTTATTGGAATTAAAGATGGTCCCTCTCTTGTCATCAAACTGAACTATGTATTTGGCATCACATAGTTGGGAAACACTTATCAGGTTGTACTTGAGACCATTAACATAAGCAATTCTTGTAAAAACTATACCATTGCAGTTTACTGAACCATAACCTTCAGTGGGAGCTGATGAGTTATCACCAAATACTACTTTGGATCCTGGTTCTTCCACATATTTGTGCAGAAAACTTTTCACACCAATCATACTTCTGGAGCATCCACTGTCTAGATGCCAAGTAGGATCCTTGATGTGTTTCTGCACAAAAAGTAAACTGGGTTAGTTTTTCTTGTTGACCCACTTTCTAGTGGGCTTAGTCCACAGGGACGTTTTGAACTCAGTTAGTGAATCATGGTCTGAAGTTGTGTGACCTGAGCTTCCACATGTTTTACATTTTGTGGAGGTTGATGCCTCAGGTGACTGAGAAGTGTTAGTCTGGTTTTTCCTTCTGGACTGAATAACTTTGTCATGTCCCCTGGTTTCATGGGAGGGATCTCCACAGATGTCACAGCAATCTTTCATCATAAAATCATCAGGAAGATGATCATTGAAACCACAGTGAGGACATGGTGAGAAAGGCTTAGCCTTTAGTCTTTTTTTGGAAGGTGTGGCATACTGATAGCCTTGGTTTTTGTATAGACCTCTTGCTTTTCAGGAAGCAGTGTGGGGGATGTGATCACAAGTTCTGTGGTCCTCTTGTTTGCATATCATACAAAACAGGACTCTGTAGCATTTATCAGTGCTGTGATTTGGATAATTGCACAGTTCACATCTCCCTGAGGGTCTGGGTGTGGTTTTTGGTTTGGAAGAACCTGAGGATAGTGAGGGCTTTGTTGATTTTGAGCCAGAGTTTTTTTCAGTAGACTCAATTTTCTCACTCAGCATCCTGACAAGTTCAGCAAGCTGATCAACCTTTGAATCAGTGCTTTCATGCTTCACTTCAGTGGGTACTGAAGGTTTTTGGTGTTCAGTGGGTGCAGGAGTAGGTCTTTTCAGAATAGTCTTTCCTAACCCTGATTTCTCTTTGGGAGAATGTGGTTGATAGACTAATGGTGCAAGGTCAGAATTGGGTTCCGCTCCCTGAAGTTGTTTCAGTGGAGGGAGTGGTGAATCAGACTTAGACTCAGTGATGGACTCAGTAGGACTAAGTTCATCAGTGACTCCTAGCAGTTCCTTGATAGCCTGACTTTCAGGCTCCAGGATTCTTCCAGTATTAGAATTTGGCATTTTACTATCAGGATTGTTTCTTTCAATCCAATCACTGGGTTTAGGAGCAAGTTCTTTGCTAGAGAGTATGTTGGTTAATAGAAAAGTTGTAGAATGGCTACTCTCCCCAGAAACTTCAGTGAGTTGATCATCACCCAGACATGCCTTATTGGGGCTGGGTGTGAGACTCAGTGTTTCAGAAAGTTTGGGGTTTTTCTGAGTCCATTTCCAAATAATTTCCTTTTCTTTCTTAAGTTCTTCCTGAAGAGCTTGATTTTGTTTTACTAGTTCAGAGTTTTGAATTTGAAGTGTAACACTTTCAAGCTTGGCTTGTTTTAAAGCAAGTAGTTCATCTCTACAATGATTAATTCAAAACTCAGTTTGTTAAATTTTGAAAACAAATTAAGTCTTTGCTCTTCAACATACTTAAGATCAACATTAATATAATCTAAGTAAGATTTCCAATCATCATTATCATCCATAGAAAGTAAAAGATTTACCTTTCTCATAGTGATGTTAACCCATTCACCATTTCTTGCATGACTCTTCCCCACAGCGCACTGATGTGAACTTCATCATCATCAGAGGACACTTCAACCTCATCCCAGTCATATGTTTCAGCAACAAGCCCTTTGTTCTTGGCTTGAGAAGACTTTGGAGCCTGAGGTGGCTGAGAGACTGTTGAGGATGATTCAAGAAGGGCAAGTTTAGCTTTTGCCTTTCTGTACTTGGCTTCAAAGTCAATTTGAGGGACTTTTTCAAATTTTTGACTAGACTGAAGCATTTTTGGTTGAAACTTGCTGGGGCCTGAAAAAGAGTTATTTCCTGAAAATTTGAAGGATGGTTCTGAGGTTGTTTTTGAAAAACAATCTTTAGCAAAATGGCCCATTTTGCCACATTTAAAGCATTCAGTGTTATCATTTGCTTTTGAAGGAAATTTGTTTTTCTTAAAAAACCTTTTTGAATTAGTAAGGAGTGCTCTTTCATGAAATTCAATTTGAAGATCATTTAGGTACTCCTCACTGGTTCTTTGGTCAACCTCATCATCAGATTCATCCTGAAAATCCTGCACAACACCTTTTGAATAGAAAGCAGTTGATATGGGTGAAATTGTCAAGGCCTTTTTGGTCTCCTGAGCTTTACCAGGGTATCTCCTGGTAATAAGATTGTCTTCATAGACAAACTTCCCATAAATGGCAGGGAGCTCAAGGTTCTGAATGTGGTTTGCATTTCTCAATCCCTGAGAGAAGTTTAACCACTTCTCAGGGAGATTGTTGACAAAACCAACATTGATCTCATGTTTTGACAGTATAACACCATCATTGGTCAGCTCATTCAGGAGGGTCTTATACCGAGTATACGTCTCAGAGAGACTTTCAGAATCCTTGGCCCTGAAGGTATTGAATTCAAGCTTCAGGTCCATGATTCTATTCTCTTTGGTATCAGAAGGCCCTTCATAGCTATGAACCAGGTCAGTCCATGTCTGCTGGGCAGTGGGACAATTGATCACTGATTCCATTGTATCATCAGGGAGGCATGATATAATGATGCTTTTCAGGCGCTGGTCTTGATTGACCACCCTCCTTTCATCTGGGGTCCACTAAGCTTCAGGTTTAATTAAACCTTGGGCAGTTGTTGGGACATATGGACCATCATTAATCAACTTAATGTAATATGGTTCCATCCCAGTTAAGTAGCAAAGCATTCGTTTTTTCCACTTATTAAATTTGCCAACTTCTAGTCGAGGGGCAGTTGCTGAATAACTTCCACCCTTTTTGTCGACAAGTTGGGGAACATCTATGTCAGTTATAGTGGGATCTTGATTTTAAAAACTTGAGCACTCTTAAGTTTTGAAAATAGGTTTAAGTTTTACAAATCAGAGGCTCTGATACCACTTGTTGGTCCCTTTTACTTGGTTAACTATAACTACAAAGCTAAAGTAACCAAGTTATATGACATTGAACAAAGATGTATAAAATGATTAACAATAAAGCAACTGATGAGTGTCTAAATACTCATCATTTTATACTAATCTGAACTGCCAAAACATACAAAAATACTCAAATATGCATCAAAATACTTAAAATATCTTAGAAGTGTGTTTTATATGTTTCAAATGCAAAATATGCAAAAACAGATGAAAAACGTACAAAGTTTGCATAATTGGCAGTTTCAGTCCCTCAAGTTTCAAAAGTTGTCAAAACTAGTCCCTGGTTATTCTAAAAACATGAAAAAGTCACCAAAGGTGCTTTTTAATCATAAAGTTACATATTTAGTCCTTTGGTGCAAAGTTTCATAAAATTACAAGTTTAGTCCCTATACTTTGCAAATTGACATAAATGGTCCCTGGGATGTAAAAACTTTGAGAAATTCAATTTTGGTCCTTGTACTAATAGTCTTTTGCAGGAATGGTCCTTGGTGTGAAGTTTGGTGAAATGACATATTTAGTCCCTGAAGTTTGGTTAATTGGCAACTTTAGTCCCCGGATATAAAATATAGGAATTTGTCATTATTGGTCCTTGGGGTATTTAATCTTGGCAAGTTTAGTCCTTATTTAAACTATGGAAATATTACACAACTTGCCCCTCAATTTTTGGAAATTACAATTTAGGTCCTTGTGATAAAACAATAAAACCAAACGGACCTAATGTTATTATCTAAACCAAATCCAAACCCAACACTTTAAAAAAAGCCCACCTTTACATCTTGGCCCATTTCCCATACCAGCCCACACCCCTAATTTAATAAAAACGGGGTCAACTCCCCGTTTGACCAATACCACTCCACCTCCTTTCCCTCCCAAAACCACCATCACCACTGAAACCAAAACCGCCCCTCCACCTTGCCTGTTTCACTTCCACCTCAACCCCCCAGCTCTCCACGCAATCCCTCCACCTCACACAAGCTACCAAAGTCCATTTAATTCCCTAAAACCCTCCCCACGCATTCTACAGTACCCCTATAACTTTGGCGCCAAGTTACCAATTTAAACGGCTAAGATGATTGAGACCAATCCAATGGTCCACAACTGGTGGGAAATGTCATTGTGGGTCCCACAAACTCAGAAAATCTCTACAAAAGGGAAAAGAAGCAGAAGAGGAGAAGTATTAGAATAGATTAGTGTAGTGTAGTGTCGAATAGTTTAATTTATCATTTCAGTGTAATCTTAAAGCTTTTAAACATTCAATTAAGTTGTTTCAGTGTATCCTTAATCTTTTTCAATCATCAATTTCCAATTCCAGTTTGATTCTCAGTTTTTGTATTTCTTAAATTCTCAAAAATCTCACAAAGCTTGTATGTTGTTATTTGTTTGTTGTTATTGAATTCATAAGCTTGTATAAGCTCTGACAAGGCTCAAATAAGCTTAAGAATACCTTAATTTGCTGTTCAGTCCATAAAAGAAAAAATTCCAAAAATAATAAATTAAATAGAGAAAAATAAAAAAATAGAGGGAAGAACAAGAAGAAGGATTGAGCAAGGTGAATTTTGGATTGTTTCTGGTTTAGTACCTTTTGGGAGGTGTTAGGATTGGTTACTTGTCCTTGGTTCATTGTTTCTCAGTCTAATACCATTTGTAAGTTTAATTTTGAATTTTTACCTTTTACTGTAGACTGCTTAATATTGCTTATTTGTATTTGCTTCATGTTTATTTGGTGTTAGTTAATCAGTATCTAGCATAATATAGGTTGCTTGTTCATTGGATTCATTTGTGCTTTAAAAAATAAAAATCTCACAGTAAAAAACCAAAACTTGACAAACTTGTGTTTTATGCCTGTGGTGTGAATAATTTAGGTTCATTTGATCTTACATAATCATAATTTAGTGTCTTGAAACAGTGTAGTGGTTTAAATATATCATTTGCTTTATAAAATCTCATTTTCATAGTCATAAGGTAGTGTTTGGATCAGTGGTTAGCACCACTGAAGAGGTTGTTTTTGTGGTTGTTTATTACTTAGATAGGTTACAATAGATTGTAATAGTCCATATAAGTCATTAAATCTGGTACTCACAAGCAAAAAGTCAAAGAACCTACTTATTAACTGTGAGGGAATTGGATTCCATAAGTCCTAATATTAGCTTGTAATTTGAACTTATAGCTTAGATTAGTTTCATAATAGCTTAATACATCTTAATTAATCAGTTAGAAGTGTTAGAATCTCAAGAAAGTCAAACCAAGTAGTTTTGTTCAAAAGTCAAAATTGTCATTCTCAGATTTTCACAAAATTTGTGGGATTTTTGTAGATTTGTGTATTAGGTTTTAGGTTCTGAAACTTCTTGGGTGTCAAGTCTCCCACCTCATCTGTGAAATCCCACTCTTGTTTCATTTTTGTGATTTTTGTAGTGGGTCCCACACCTGACCAAAGACAACTGCAGGGAGAACACCTCCCCTGCTGTAGTCATCTCAGGCCAACACCACTATTTAGTGGTGGTTTTGTGACCACCTCAGTGGGCCCCAAACCTCCAAACTTGGTCCTTTGAACCCCCATCCTACCAGGGATCCTAAATTGACCTTTTGTTTGACCTTAATACCTATGGGCTCCACCTGATTCAAGCCTTGAACTCTGTCCCATATTTTCAGTGAGTGAGTAAGAATTGGAGGGCTTATTGTGGCTTATTGGCTTATTCTATGATCCACATGTGTTTTTTCTAGCTTATACTAGTTCACATAACTTAGTTGAACTGGATTTTACCCTTGTGGACCCCACATAAGCCAGTTTTAGCTTAATTGCTTCTTTGGTCAACCATAGTCAACTGTGGAGGTAATAAGCCCCCACAGTGCTTATTATTAGCTTATATAAAAGTTGTTTTTATTAAAGTTGTCTATTTTTAGGTATAATTTAGTTTTGTAAAAGAAAAATCCAGAAAATACAATATAAAAATAAGTGATAGTTTCTATTTAATTTAATTTAATTTTAATTTTCATTTTTAGATTTTTATTAAGTAAGTTGTGTTTTTATATTTTTAATAATTTCCTTTTAGGTTAAAGTATTTTTAATAATTTTCTCAGATTTTTATTTTGTAATTTAGTATTTATTAAAATTAAAAATAGTTTTATTAGTAATTAATTAATAATTAAGTTATAAATAGCATAATTAATTTTTATAAGGTAATACCTAGCTTTTATAAGTCATAAAATAGTTTTATAAATTTTTTCATAATTTTCTAATTTAATTTAGTATTATTTGTAATTTAAAATAGTTTAATTAGTATAATTAATATAAATAGTTTTTAATTAATAAGAAATCTATAAAAAGACATAAATAATTATTTTTAATTTTTATACTTTCTTCAAGTTCATTTTAAGTTTCAAAAATTATTTTCACAAGTTTTTAGTTTAATTTGTAGTGTTTATTATTTTTAGTTTAAATTAATTTAGTTTTAATTAAATAGTGAATTAGTTTTTAATTAAATAATAAATAATAAATAATAAAATAATCTAAAAAATAATTTTCTTTTTAATTTAATTTTATTTTAAGTTTAAGTTTATAGAATTTTCATTTTTAACCCCTGTAGTTTATTTTTCTTAAAACTCACCTTTTTCTCAGTACGCAGTCGCGTCTGATTTTTAATTTAGTTTACGTTTATACGTTTTAGATATCTAGGTTTCACGTAACAGTTCCAATAGCTTATTTAAGCTATTTTATTTTATAAAACCCTAGTGTAATCACACACACACACACACTTATACCCTTTCCTGTTCACATTCACTCGATCACAGATTCGTTTTTAATAAAACATCGCACACCTCGTTGGGACATTACGACCCGGGGAAACACTGTATTCCACGGAAGCATTTGCCTTAGACGTTTGACTTTTACGGTTGACCATTCACAAGTGGTTGACTAATAATTATCTGACCATTTGAGGCGAATCAAAATTTGGCGCCGCTGCCGGGGAGGTTGTGCGCTTATTCTAAACGATTTGTTGTATTAGCGATTGTTGAATATACATCCTTTGTATATATACCATCCTTGTTCATATTTTCATCAAAAACAAAAATCCAAAAATATTTTCTTTCTTATTTTTTATAATATATTTATCTAAAACCACAAAAATATCCATCTTTTCCCTCTTACCCTTTTTGATTCTTTAGCTCTTTAACCTCTATCCATTTAATTCTAACTTCTATATTCTTATGGCATCTATCGACCCCGAATTCTTATTCGCGCTTGAAAAACTTCAAGCCTTGTCCGAGATTTCTAGAATTCGTGTTGATCATGATGATCCATCTATTCCTATTCCCTCTCCGGTGAGGGAAATGGAACGAGAAACCAGGGTGACAAAGGACCCGGTACTTTCCTCTGACAATGAAAGTGCTAAATACGTCCAATCTACGGTTGTCCAAGAATCTAAGCTCACAATTGATCCTAACCTTTCACGGTTTACGGTTAAAAGTTTGTCAAGCAAACGTACAGAGCTTAGGGCAGTGACTGAAAAGAATGATTTGCCTAATCTTCACATTTATCAAAAACAAAAACCAGAGACCATAACGGAAGTGGTGGAAATTCCTAGCTCTCAGAGCACACCACTTGTCCCACCTCCAGATTTTGCTCCTTGTGTCGGTTGTGGTGAGCCGCTTTTCGGTTTTCCATGTCGTTGGTGTACATGTGAACAATGTGGTAATGATATTCGAGACGGGAGTTGTTTGTTTTGTGGATCGAGTAATTCATTTGCTTATGATCCTAATCAAAACTCATTCAACGCCTCCTCAAATTTTTCCAACTACCCATCACATTCATACGAGCAAGAATCATATTATCCAAATCTCAATGATGCTTCGTATCAAAATACACCAAGCCAGACTCAACAGTTTTACTATTGTGAGTACTGTGGAGGTCCACACTTTAGCTCTAACTGTCAAACAAGGAATCCATTTTCTTGTAACAGTTATGACTATTCGTTTCAAGACCCACCTCCACAGTGCCAAATAATTCAAGCAACTCCTCATATCCAGCAAGACCCTTATATAGAGGTTCTTGAGAAACTTAAAGATCTTAAGGAGGAGTTGGCTAATATTTCGTTTCACAATGCACCAAGTCTTTCTTATGTACATTGTGGGGGTCCTCATGATAATTTCCTATGTCAACCGTATTATAAACCTGAACATTGTTCTAGTTCTAAGACATCCGGTTTTGACACATTCACACCCCCACAGTTTCCACTCATTCCATATTCTCGTGATAAATCTATCGCGGAATTACTTGCTGAAGCACATGATGTTAGAAACGGAGAAAGCATGGAGGAATTAATAGTCAAAGAGCATGCAGCTAAAATACGTGCCGCATTTTGCAATGCTGCTCTTTTTTATGATGATGATGACAGTGATGATGATAACGTTGTTATTATTCAAAAAGATTCATCAAGTTCAACTGTTGCAATTCCTTCCATGATTATCACACCCGAGGTTCCCACTCACTCTCTGAGCATGGGGGACGAGCATCTTGACACTATTCCTGCAAAGGAATCGGACGAATTCATAAAGTCTAGTGTTGAGAACCTTGTCTCAATCCCAAGTGAGTCACAGGGAATTCTTGATCTTATGTGTGATATCCCTCCCTCTCTTGTCTTTCCAAATGATCATATTGAGATGTTCTCTGATTCTGATGAGAACTATTCTTTATCTTGTGGAGACATAAGTTATGTGGGGGAATTACCTTCTGAGCTTGTCAACTCAGAAGAAGAGAATGATGAAGAAATAATCCAAGATGAATCTCTTCGTCTTACATTATTAAATGCTAATCTTCTCATTTCTAGAATCGAGGCTTTTAATGAAGAGCCTATTTCATCTCCTATCCCCGTCAAGGATAGTGAGGTTCTGATCAATGATTCTACTCTGGAATTGCAAACGTTCCATTTTGATCTTTCGGGAGAGAAGATAAGTGGTATCACCACTTCTCATTCTTATAATTCTCTTCCCGTTTATGAATCATTTACTATTGAGGAGTTCCCCAATGAACTCACTCAAATCAATCCCGAATACGAATCATTCACCTTTGAGGAGTTCTCCGGTGAACTCATTCATATCATATCTCCTCCGGAGTATGATAATTTCTATTTTGATCTAGACATACCCATAATATGTCTTGATCAAACGAGCTTAAAAGAGGAGATTCATGAAACAATGAATTCTCCTATTGAAGATGAGGAGTTAGTTATGATTTTCATCATGACTTTCTTTCTTTTCTTCATATATCCCGTGGCTTATCCTGTTCTTCACTCTTTCGGGAGTGAAGACATTATCTTTGACCCCGGCATTCTCATTTATAAATTTTGAGCCGGGTACTTATCTCATCGGAGTGGAACTTTCACGTGCTTCAAATGTTTGTCCAAATATCTTGAATGAAAGTCCGATGCAGATTGTCTCTTCCACATCATGCTTCTCCATGGACAAATGAATTCGGGGTCGAGTCAAGCTAGCGACTCGGTAATCAAAAACAGTAGCATGTACTTAGGGTTTTCACCCTAAGTGTGGGGGAGATACTAACCCAAATGTTGTATATATGTATATATCCTCTAAAAAAAAATGTGTGTACATATACTTAAATAAAGGCTATAGAGTATTTTCTTCTTACGTTCTAAGTGTTGGTTTAACACCCGGTACTTTGAATATTGAGGACAATATTCAGTTCTAAGTGTGGGGGGAGATTCGTTATTCTAACGAATTTAAACACATGTTCCATCAAGAACCCCCATTTTAGCCCAAATTTTAAAATTTTTTCTCACTTAGAACGCAATAAATGGTTATCAGTCCGCCATGTCTAACCTACATAAGGATTGGCTAATCCAGGAGCAAACGGTTCTTGGTAAAGATATCTCAAACCCGTTTATGGCTTGCAATTTGCCCAAAATTGTATGGTACCTCAACTCGCCATATCCCATAAAGCGAATGAGTTGGCTAGCCCGCAAGATTATGGCTTGTGGTAAAGGCCGTGGAAAAACCATAATTGGTAATCAGCTCACCAAGATGTTGACTATTCCATCAAGAGTTGGCTAGTCCAGAAGCAAACGGCTTTTGGTAAAGACTAATCAAATCCGTTGACAGCTGGTGGTTTGCTCAAAATCACACGGTTATCAGATGTACCACAGTTCTTACACCTGGCTACTCCAGAAGTGATGGCTTTTGGTAAAGAGTTTTTCAAATCCATTAAGTTTTTCTTAAAAGATTGCTAGGGACTAGCAATAGTTTAGTGTGGGGGATTGATGAGTGTCTAAATACTCATCATTTTATACTAATCTGAACTGCCAAAACATACAAAAACACTCAAATATGCATCAAAATACTTAAAATATTTTAGAAGTGTGTTTTATATGTTTCAAATGCAAAATATGCAAAAACAGATGAAAAACGTACAAAGTTTGCATAATTGGCAGTTTCAGTCCCTCAAGTTTCAAAAGTTGTCAAAACTAGTCCTTGGTTATTCTAAAAACATGAAAAAGTCACCAAAGGTACTTTTTAATCATAAAGTTACATATTTAGTCCTTTGGTGCAAAGTTTCATAAAATTACAAGTTTAGTCCTTATACTTTGCAAATTGACATAAATGGTCCCTGGGATGTAAAAACTTTGAGAAATTCAATTTTGGTCCTTGTACTAATAATCTTTTGCAGGAATGGTCCTTGGTGTGAAGTTTGGTGAAATGACATATTTAGTCCCTGAAGTTTGGTTAATTGGCAACTTTAGTCCCCGGATATAAAATATGGGAAATTGTCATTATTGGTCCTTGGGGTATTTAATCTTAGCAAGTTTAGTCCTTATTTAAACTATGGAAATATTACACAACTTGCCCCTCAATTTTTGGAAGTAACAATTTAGGTCCTTGTGATAAAACAATAAAACCAAACGGACCTAATGTTATTATCTAAACCAAATCCAAACCCAACACTTAAAAAAAAGCCCACCTTTACATCTTGGCCCATTTCCCATACCAGCCCACACCCCTAATTTAATAAAAGAGTAAATTTCACCGTTCGTCCCTGAACTTGTCAAGATTCTCGTGAATCGTCCTTAAACTATTTTTTTTTTCACTTTCGTCCCTGAAGTTGTCAAACGACGGCGCGTTTGGTCCCTGGGAGCGCGTTTTGGCAGACGGACGTTATGTCCGTCCGTTATCTGATGTGGCAAGCTTGGGTATTTTCGTCTTTTCACCTATTTCAAATTCTCACCGTTCGTCCCCAATGACTTTTCTATATTGTAGCAAACGCTTTGCATGTTTCGTCCTGATGAGGCGAAAAATGATCCGTTTTTAGGGGGTCATTTAAGCCCGAATTCCAATTTATTTGATAAAATATTGCCCTAAATCGTTCCTTTTGTGATTTTAGGTACTTTGGGAGAGAAATCTGGAAAAGGAAGCAATTCGGACGTCTTTGGAGCATAAAAGTGAAGAAAACGCCAAAGACTTAATTTTCCTTGCTGGGAACAGTAGGTGACGGCATCAAGAGCAACACTTTGACGGCGTCAAGAGTAAAAGTGGTGACGGTCCAGAGAGAATGTGAAGGCGTCACCCAAGGCCGTCACGTGTTAACTCGTCAAAACTTGCGCGCGGAGTAGCTGATATTGTTTTGGTCATAACTTTTGCATACGAACTCGGATTTAGGTGATTCAAAAGCCCACGCGAAGAGGACGAAGAGATCTGCAATTTGGTGAAAAATGGTCTTGACGGCGTCAAGAGAACGAGCTGACACCGTCAAGCCTTGCCGACAGAAAACATGCCTATAAATATAACATCATAACTTCACTTTTTAAAAGCCCTAAACCCTAAGGTCGATTCCTGGGTTTAGGTGGGTGTTTTTCCAGCAACTTAGAGGGTTTCAATCACTCCATAAACATCATGTATTGGTTTGATGATTCTATCTTAATTATGTTTTCCATTATCATTGTTGTTTGCTCTTCTGTGATGATGATTTGCTAATTCACCTTGTGTCTACTTATGATTATGTGAAACTTGTATATAATTGATTAGATCTCATTGATTTCTTGTTGATGTTATGTCTATCTCCATCAATTAAGGCGTGACAACTTTAATAGATCTAGTTGGTTTAGTTTATGATCCTTGTTTCCTATTGATTCTTGTGTTGATTGAATGATTTATATGTTAGGATTAAGAAAACTGGCAGATCTCCAAATGGTAGCATGCTTGAACGTCTTAGGAAACATGAACCTATTGCACTAAGGTCTTTATTGGTTGTATTTAATGCATGAGCCACTGTTTACAATCCCTATGGTTGTGCTGGGCATGGTATAGGAGGAGATAAGAGCTCATAGAATTGGGGAGTTATGTGCGATACCTCATGAATTGTATTAAGGAATACAACCCGTCAATTAAAACAAGGTTACAATTCAATAGGTAGGATTGGATAGCTAACAAGGAGTAACATATCATGGGTAGACATGCTTCACTTATCTTGTAGAACCCTAGTTTACTTTTCTTGTTAATTAGTTTAATTAGTAGCTTTTTGGTTAGTTGATTAGCAACTAATTCCGCCCACTCTCCCAATACCCGAGATTTTTACTTGCTTTTCATAAAATTTAAAAATACAAAAAGAATCGTCTTTCACCTTTAGACCTAGTTAGATTAATTTCAATCCTAACGACACTATTCCTAGCTGAACGATCAATCCCCCGGTACTTGTCACTATACTATACTACAACGATCAGGTACACTGCCTGGTGGGGGTTGTAAGCTTCTCAAGATCCATTGAGAGGTAAAGCCTGGTGCAATTCCCACGCATCAAGTTTTTGGCGCTGCAGCCCGGGGAAATAGTTATTGTCTAGGTTAGAATTTCTTTTTATTAGGTCTACTTGCTAGATTCCTTTCTAGTAAGATTTTATTTTTATTTTTAGGTCTTCTTTAGTCTATCTTATTTCTTCGTGCCTTTGTCCGTAACTCTTTACCATCCGACATCATGGAAGGTGGTAACATCTTTGAACCCGTCATCCCACCACAACAAAACCCACCATTAGAACCCCTTAGGCCCCGAACCTTAGGAGAGTATTCCCGACCTAGCCACCAAGGCTACCGAAACATCATTGAGCTCACCGGAGCCAATGTGACCCCCTTGCGATCCGACACCATCCGGTTGGTGCAAAGCGGATGTGCATTCCATGGACTTCGTTCCGAAGATCCAAATCAACATCTTAAGGACTTTCTCAAAATCGTAGACTCCATAGACCTAGATGTTGAAACTAGAGAGACCACCCGTTTACGCCTATTCCAATTCTCTCTACAGGATCAAGCTAGTAAATGGCTTGAGCGTTTACCCGCGGGATCCATCACCACATGGGATGATCTCACCACTCGTTTCCTTGCTCAATTTTTCCCAACGGGGAGAAGTACTAAGCTTAGAAATGACATCTTGATGTTCCAACAACGTCAAAATGAATCTCTTTATGAAGCATGGACTCGTTTCAAGGACTTACTCCAAAAAGTCCCTCATCATGGCATAGATCTTTGGCTCCAAGTCCAAATTTTTTATGACCATATTGACATCTCCACGAGGCGAGCCATTGACCAATCGGCCGGTGGTAAGCTACGTGATCTTAGTGCGGAACAATCATGGGAACTCATAGAAGATCTTGCTCTTTATGACAACGAAAGTTGGAATGATCCCCGTGATTTGAACAAAACGGTCAAGGCAATATCTTTGCCTTCGAACAATTCTAGCACTCCCGACCGTAGGATCATGGAACTTGAGGACCAAGTCAAGTTTCTCATGAAATCTTACGATGCTCCGAAGCCTTCAAGCCAAGTGAACAAAATCACTTCTTCATGCGAATTATGTAGTGGTCCCCATGACACTCGTGATTGTGTGGAACTCCCCGGAACAGCTTTTGCGGACTACGCATCCACGCGTACCGACGAAGCGGGAGATAAGTGGTACACTTTCAAGCCCGAGCCAAACACTTACGGTGATTCATACAACCCCTCTTGGAAAAATCACCCAAACCTTAGGTGGAAACAAAATCAACCCAATTCTTCCAATCCGCCTAATCGTTATCAACCAAACGGTCCACCATCCAACCGTACTTTCAACAACAAT
Organism: Artemisia argyi; assembly: GCA_030686995.1. Taxonomy (NCBI): domain Eukaryota; kingdom Viridiplantae; phylum Streptophyta; class Magnoliopsida; order Asterales; family Asteraceae; genus Artemisia; species Artemisia argyi. Next base: position 766,496 of record CM060695.1, on the reverse strand, counting down.
CCTTCTAACAACTATGGTAGTACCAACAATCTTGAAGGATTGATGTCAAAGTTCATGGCATCTCAAGAAGCTCGCATATCTAAGTTTGAAGCCGATTTCAAACAAAAGCAAAGCGAGATGACCACTAGAATTGATGCATTGTTGAAAGTTCTCAATGACCGAGAAATGGGAGCACTCCCGAGTGACACGGTCAAGAATCCGAAACTAACCATTAATTCCATATCCTCATTTTCGTCACCCACTTCGTGTCCACAATACTACTCGGTTAAATCAACGAGCACGTGTTTCAAACAAAACCAAGTTCCCCAAAAGGACCAATCAAATAAAACACCCACTATAGAGCCGGTCAAAAGCATTGTTGAAACACCTCTTACGCAAGACCTTGACGATGAATTCGAAGAAATTCACCTTGAACGCCCCGTCATTGATGTCTTAGCGCGTGCTCCCTACTATAGTGCCCTCCTAGAAAAATATGAGAAGTGTAAGCTAGGTAAAAATGGGACCGCCTTCGTTCAAAACAAGTTGCCTAAAAAGCTTGATGACCCGGGTATATTTGTTTTGCCTTGTAAGATAGGAAGATCCGAAGCTTTCGACACACTAGCCGATTTAGGGTCAAGCCTCAACTTGATTCCCTTATCCTTATTCACCGCTCTTAAGCTAGGAAAGTTAGAGGAAACGGAGGTATTGATAGGGCTAGCGGATGGGAGTATTGCACACCCGGTTGGAATGATTAAGGATGTAGTTGTTCACGTAGGAAAGTTAACTATATTAGCGGATTTTCACGTCCTAGACATGGTTAGTGACACTACATGCCCATTATTGGTAGGAAGAGGATTTTTAACAACCGCTAGTGCCATGATAGATTGCAAGGAATCCAAGATAACGGTAGGTGAAGGCGATACTTGGTCAGTGTATGATGTTAAGAAGCATAGTTATGAATGTGATGATGAACCAACATCGCATTGGGTAGAGATGAATAGGAGACCATCTAGATATGGACCTTGGATAGAAAGGAACTTTATAGGACCTCAATGCCCATTCTATCTAGAAAAAGACTTTGTTGAAAAGACACATTCGGTAGAACAACTCATAGCTAGAGATGAAGAGCTAGACCCCTTTGAGGGCCCCTTAGTCTTTAGGAAGATGGTTGAGTTATTAAGCGTAATGCCCATTAACATAGAAAGGAATAAATGGAAAAGAGAGGGAGATAAGTGTAAATGGAGGTGGGACAAGCCACCTAAAGAAGGTGACGGGTCATGGCATATTAGAATGACCTTGTATGATCCGGATGGAGAAAAGTTTGAAAGGTCATACCATACTAAGGAAACCGATAGAAAGTTGAAACCTAAGTTTGATCCCAAAGATGTCCTCAACGAGGAACTCACCCGAATCACGTAGTAACCCATGACCTTGAGTCTAGCTACAAGACTCGTAAATAAAGAAAAGCGCTTCTTGGGAGGCAACCCATGTTTTGTGTGATTTTATTTGTTTGATTGTTATTTGCTTCCGTATGCATGTTGTATTTTTATTGTTGGTAGATCATGTTTCTAAACTAAATAAGTGGAAATACTTTACTTTGTTGTTTTGGCCTAGTCTTAACTCCACCTAGAAGTATTTTTTCAAAAGATAAGTGCAAGGGGAAACCCCAAATATGTTTTTAAGAAACAAACCGATCATGATTCTCCACGATATTAAATGAGCATGTATATTCGTATTTGTTAGAGTCAAATGCTTGTATTGAGTCATAATGAAGTTTTGCAGGATTTTCCAGGAAGTAAGACCAAGTTTTTCCAGAAATTTTTCGGAAACTTAACATAAGAATTTCTGCAGGTCCATTCTGACGGCGTCAGGGATTTACTCTTGACGGCGTCAGGAGTTAAAAATCTGGAAATTTTACCGGTTTTGTTTTTCTAACGGAGTCTTATGGTTTTTGTGAATTATTAAGTTTTATAATCTCCAGGAGATCTGCAAACTTCATTCCACAAGCATTATATCTTATCTTGTTTTCTAGGATTTAGAAACTTATATAGGATGCCGCCGATTTTACGCGAGGTTGTCTTGTCTATTTTGTCAGGTTTTACAGGTTATGTATGACAAGGAGATGATTTATATTCTGGAAGGGAAGCTTTGATTGTTCATTTTCTTGGAGGAAGATTTAACCTGGCCACCCTATTATCCATACCGAGCGAATCAGGGGAGTATTTGATTTCATTCTCTTTACTTTTTCACTTTTACATTCTTTACTTGAACATTGGGGACAATGTTCATCTTAAGTGTAAGGGGAGGGTAAAAAGATGATACCTTACATATGCACTTTCGCTTGAGTTTGTTTTGTTTGATGGTAGATGTGTAATAAAACTATGAGAAATACTTGTTAGAGCAATTTTAGCGCCAAATTTAAAATTTTTTACAACATTTAGGAGTGAAACTTTAGCCATAGCAAGCGTCTCATGGATAGGAGATTGTATGACAAGCACATAACCGTATATTCAGAAAAATTTTCCACCCAAATATGTGAGGTTCGCCTTTAGATTTGATAGGAAAAGCATTTACTATTAGTGCTTATGAGTGTACCGGTAGCATTTAGATTCTAGAACTTGCGTTAGTGATGCATCCCGAGACCGCTAGTGAGACTACATTCGTGTGGTAGGATTTACTACATGATAAGAGGCATTAGGATTACCCTTGTGTTAAACCCGTATTATAATTACTTGACCATTTAAGTCATATTACTTGGCTAGTTAAGTCAACTAATTTTTCCCACACCCTTAGCGTTGTACTCATTTTTAGTACACGATACCCCTAGTACACCCCTCCGAGCCTATCTTTTCGTTTCTAACTTTAAGCATTTTACTTAAAGGAAGAATTTGTTACACCCCACTTAAATGTACAACCAAATCGCCTTAGCCTTCTGTGTATGCGCTCATTTTTAGTGCATTATTGTTATTTGTTAAACCCTAATTTAACTTTCTAATTGATTACATGGTTGCTAAGTCGAGTCATATCCTTGTACATATTGTTTTGGGACGATTGGGACTCATGGGTAAGTACTTATTTTATGGAGTAATGGGGAAGAACATCATTTATTACCCCCATATGTACGTTAATCTTAAAAGTGCTCCAAGTGTTTTGATTTTCTTAATTCGAGTCATTAGATTAGTTTAATGTAAAGTATGTAAAGATTCAGGTGTAAGGGGAATTCTCATTCCCTATGATGTATTATTTTGGATGGTAGGGTAAGAGTGTATGCAAAAAAAAAAAAAAAAAAAAAAAAAAAAAAAAAAAAAATCGAAAAAATCAAGAAAAAGAAAAAAAAAAATAGAAAAAGGAAAAAGAGAAAAAACATACGGACTACCATCCCTTTTTTATTCTATGTTCATTTTATGTTTTTTGTTATTTCTCATTTATTAGCTTAAGTCGAGTCTAGTCTTGGCTTAGCAACGCCATATTGTACATGTAATTAACCAAGATTGTTAACTCGCCACCAGAAAAACTTCTTTTATCCAATAAAACCGTGTATTTCATATCCCTACACCTAACGTTACAACCCTTTAAAAGACCTCTTTGATAGTTTATCCTAGGTACTTACGCCATGTGGTGGAGGTTTGATCCTTTCCCAAGCCTATGATAATCTATTTTGCTATGACAGGTAGTGAGAGATATCTTCCGTTTCCATATTGTAATTTACACTTTATTACACCCGAGAGATGTGAGTATCTAAACACTATTTGTGAGGTGCTTGTGTATGACCTCCGTGCTTGTCTATTGGTCTTTAGTGGAATGATTATTTGTTGTAATTACTTTTATATTAGTGTTAAATGACCCCTAACTTGTCTTTTGAGTAGAATAAAAGCGCATTTGCTTGAGGACAAGCAAATCTCAAGTGTAAGGGTATATGATGAGGCGAAAAATGATCCGTTTTTAGGGGGTCATTTAAGCCCGAATTCCAATTTATTTGATCAAATATTGCCCTAAATCGTTCCTTTTGTGATTTTAGGTACTTTGGGAGAGAAATCTGGAAAAGAAAGCAATTCGGACGTTTTTGGAGCATAAAAGTGAAGAAAACGCCAAAGACTTAATTTTCCTTGCTGGGAACAGTAGGTGACGGCGTCATGAGCAACACTTTGACGGCGTCAAGAGTAAAAGTGGTGACGGTCCAGAGAGAATGTGAAGGCGTCACCCAAGGCCGTCACGTGTTAACTTGTCAAAACTTGCGCGCGGAGTAGCTGATATTGTTTTGGTCATAACTTTTGCATACGAACTCGGATTTAGGTGATTCAAAAGCCCACGGGAAGAGGACGAAGAGATCTGCAATTTGGTGAAAAAATGGTCTTGACGGCATCAAGAGAACGAGCTGACGCCGTCAAGCCTTGCCGACAGAAAACATGCCTATAAATATAACATCATAACTTCACTTTTTAAAAGCCCTAAACCCTAAGGTCAATTCCTGGGTTTAGGTGGGTGTTTTTCCAGCAACTTATAGGGTTTCAATCACTCCATAAACATCATGTATTGGTTTGATGATTCTATCTTAATTATGTTTTCCATTATCATTGTTGTTTGCTCTTCTTTGATGATGATTTGCTAATTCACCTTGTGTCTACTTATGATTATGTGAAACTTGTATATAATTGATTAGATCTCATTGATTTCTTGTTGATGTTGTGTCTATCTCCATCAATTAAGGCGTGGCAACTTTAATAGATCTAGTTGGTTTAGTTTATGATCCTTGTTTCCTATTGATTCTTGTTTTGATTGAATGATTTATATGTTAGGCTTAAGAAAACTGGCAGATCTCCAAATGGTAACATGCTTGAACGTCTTAGGAAACATGAACCTATTGCACTAAGGTCTTTATTGGTTGTATTTAATGCATGAGCCACTGTTTACAATCCCTATGGTTGTGCTGGGCATGGTATAGGAGGAGATAAGAGCTCATAGAATTGGGGAGTTATGTGCGATACCTCATGAATTGTATTAAGGAATACAACCCGTCAATTAAAACAAGGTTACAATTCAATAGGTAGGATTGGATAGCTAACAAGGAGTAACATATCATGGGTAGACATGCTTCACTTATCTTGTAGAACCCTAGTTTACTTTTCTTGTTAATTAGTTTAATTAGTAGCTTTTTGGTTAGTTGATTAGCAACTAATTCCGCCCACTCTCCCAATACCCGAGATTTTTACTTGCTTTTCATAAAATTTAAAAATACAAAAAGAATCGTCTTTCACCTTTAGACCTAGTTAGATTAATTTCAATCCTAACGACACTATTCCTAGCTGAACGATCAATCCCCCGGTACTTGTCACTATACTATACTACAACGATCAGGTACACTGCCTGGTGGGGGTTGTAAGCTTCTCAAGATCCATTGAGAGGTAAAGCCTGGTGCAATTCCCACGCATCACGTCCCTAACATGTGATGCGTGTTGTGTAAAAATTCGACCGTTGGCAAGAAGTGAACCATGTAAATACCCGTCCATTGTGCACAAAACACACAACTTTTCAAAAGAAAAACAGAGCAACGATGGTGGTCTGCACATGTGGTAAACCCGTGTTGTCAAGACTTCTTGGACAAACAGGAATCCAGGTCGCCGTTTCTTTGGCTGTCCGACAATTGTAAGTTTGTCATTGTCTTGTTTAATTTAAAAAAAATGTGTTGCTAATTTACTGACTTTGTTGTTTCAGGGCTCAAACTGTCCTTTTCTGGGATGGTTGGATCCTCCAATGTGCCCAAGGTCAGTAGACATTATCCCTGGTTTGTTGAGGAGGATTAATGCTCTACGAGGTGTTGTTGAAGAGCTTGAAGAACAGCGGTCCAAGTACAAGAAGTATATCATCATCAGTTGGGTTTTGTGTGCATTGTATGTTTATTTAACTGCTTGATATGTGTTGTGTAGTAGTAGTTGTTATTTTGTGATGGTGGTGGGTGAAAGCTTTTAGTATTTTCAAGTAGATGATGGTAGTTGGGTGGTGAAGCTGTCGTTTGTAATGGTTGTCAATGGTCAATGAAATTTCTTGTTTGAATAATGGCTAAATCCAAATGGTTTGTGATTAAGTGAATGTGGCTTGTTATTGTCAAGTATTTTGTTTCATTGTTCAATGCATAATATGACTGAGTTAGGGAAGTTAACAAACCATAATGCTGTACTTTGAGTTAGGGAAGTGAACAAACCATTAGGCTGTAGTTTGACTTAATAAAGTCAGCTAAGTAAAGCATTTTAATGGTAACTATTTGCGCATGGTGCCATAAACCTTTTTTTGATAATATTAACTAAAATAGTACATGACAGTCAACAAATGTAGATTCATTACCAATAATAAAAGAACATAAATCTGTTCTTCATTACAAAAGAGATACTGGTTATACCATGAAAACACATTCTTATCATGAAATGGCATATGTAAATGCTATAATTCCATTTTCCTTGACTGGCTTCAAGGCTTATTTGCAGGAGTGGAGGTTGAATCTTTGTTAGCTTGAAGATTTAAATACTTGCTATAAGCAGAATCAGCAGTACCAATGACATAATGAGAGCTTGTTGGAATGGTGCCTGAACGTTTTGGACCTATAAGCTTTAAATACTCGGCATAATCAGGATCAACAGGACCAATGATATAGTCAGAGGTTGTAGGAGTGCTGGTTGAACCTTTTTGAGATTGAGTAGTTAAAAACTTGGCATAATCATCATTAACAGGACCAATGATATACTCAGACCTTGCAGGTTTGGTTTCTGCAAATAAGGAAAAAGAGAGCATCAAAAAACAAAAAAATATAGCTTCACAAATAGATAAATGTTAACAGAAAACGAACCTATATTGATCTTTTTTAATTAAATACAGCCAATTACATATCAAAAACAGAAATAGCAATACCTTTTTTGTTTGTGGCCTTCATTTTGTGTGAAGTAACGTTATAGGATACTTAGGTTTAAGAGAAATTTAGGTTACAAGATTGATTATGTGGGTTTGTGTGTGTGTTTCATCGTTTGGGTGGGTATTATATCAGATGGGATTAAATGATATGGAAATATGTGTGGTTGATCGGTTTGGTAGGTATTTAATGGCTTGGGCGGGTATTTAATGTGTTTGGTTGGTTGGCATCACAGGGCTCTATCGGCTCACCAGTACTAAGTTCCATATTTATAGCAGTATTAAAATCTTAGTACTGGTAGTACAAAATTCCTTGTAACATAATATCATTTATTTAGGGAAGTCAAAAAACCATAACAGCAAGCCTGAGAGGGCCAGTTTCCGTGGAGTTGAACTCAATGCTTTGCTTGACATGTCTACCGATGAGTTGGTCAAGATGTTCACTGCTCGTGCTCCAAGTTGGTTTCAGAGGGGTTTGTAAACATTCATCCCATTGAAGTGAGGATGCTACTTGTTTTAAAGGATTATGTTTTTAAAGGATTATGCTACTAGTTTTAAAGGTTTACACCTAGTATGTTGTCATTTCAGAAGGTTAACATGATACTTGTTTTAAAGGATTTTGCAACTTTATTTGTTTTGTGTTTTTTAAAAAAACACGTGAAAAAAGGTGTAGTTTGACTTGAAAAAGTCCCCTTTTGCACTAGCAGTATTACTTTTTTACTACTGTTTGAAATAAAAAACTTAATACTGGTGAGCTAATAGAGGCGTGTGAAGACCACCCAACACAACTCAACCCATTACATATAGTACACAGATACATTCCCAAATAAAATGGAAATATAAATGTGTTCATATTTCCAACAAATAATTGGGAACCGAAGAGTCCAATAAAAGGCTATAAAATTTAATAAAGACTCTTCGTTTTCCCCATTATGTGTCTATATATTGGTTATTGCCACATTATGCATCATACTAATCTAATACTAGCAAACATCAAACAATTTAAAGTGTAAGTAAAATGTCAGGAACCAAGAGAGCAAGAGATGTTGTTGCAACCGACAACACAGAAGAAGAAAACAAGGAAGTGATGAAACGAGTAAGGGGAGATCCAAAAGAGCCAGAGGTGCCTTCGTTGGAAAAAGGGTCTAACGATAACGATAAGAAGAAGGTGGATGAAGAAAAGGAGAAGGCTCCTCCTCCAAGCCCTGCTGAAGTTGAAAGACGCAGGCTTGCTGCAAAAAAGAGGGCCGATGAGCATTGGAAGGAGATCAATGCTGTTAGGAGATTAGAAGAAAGGGATAAAAAGAAAAACAAATATGTTAAATGTATTCAAGAAGAGGAAGAAGAATGTTTAGAAACATTCTCGTATGATGATTTGTATAAGTCATATGAGTCCGATTAATTTCATCGTGTAATGGAAACAGTTTGTTTAATAATAATTTTATTGTTGATTTTGTGAGTTTTGTTTTTTTCAATTGCATGTTTTTATTTTTTTTGTATTTATTTATTTTTTGTGCAAATTTTTTTTATGGTTATTTTCATGATGTACGTTTGACTTACAATTTATGCACCAGTATGACCTTCAGTTTATGGTTATTTTCATGTGTATATCTAATAGTGGTATTATTCACATTGTTGACCAAAAAAATATGTTGACTTTCATAGTCAACTCACTTAATTATTCAAAACACGATACTATAGTGCATATGTATTTGGGCAAATATAAATTGTAATTAGTTAATTTTACCCATGTAATGTAATGAAAGTAACAAAACAGGTTTACAAGTGAATATTCAATAATGGTTCAGTTAGTTGACTTTATTAAGTCAAACTAGAGCAGTATGTTTATTGACTTCCCTAAGTCAAACTAGAGCCTTATGGTTTGTTTTTATCTTAAAGCACAATCCTTTAAAACAAGTTGCGTCTTCACTTTCTGAAATGATAAAAGACCAACAGGGAACGAAATTAATAGTCTTTCTTTCAAACGATAAGTGGTAGTACTGAATGGTTTGGTTTGGGTGGAATTCACACGTTTGGAAGACTCAGCAGTACTAACTTCCTTATATCTAACAGTATCAAAATGTTAATACTGGTAGTACAAAAATTTGTCTAACCATATTAACTAGTTAGGCCTGGGACTGTCGTTATCTTTTCAGTAGCACATGGTTAGTCTACCATTCAACTGCTTGAATTACAAATACCCACAATAGTAGTACAAAAGGGTAACAACATGTTTATTCAGGTTACAACAATATTATTCAATCATACCACGTCCTAAATCAACTATTACATTTTCTTTTTACCCTTACCTTTTGGAAAAGGCTTGCCAATTGCTGGAGCAAATGGTTTGATTCCATTGTCTTCACAGAACTCATCACTTGGAAGGCCTAGCACCTTTTCCCTTTCAAAAAAAAGTTGTTTCTCTGTCTTTTTAGGATTCTTAAACTTCCTAGCATCAATCTTTCTTCTCACAGAACCTGAATATGTCTCTGGAAAATAGCCGTCCCAGCTGTTGGTTGCAGTTGAGTCACTCCAGTTGTTGATGGAGCTTGAAACACTGCTGTTAACGTAAATGATTTCTGCAAACAGGTTAACAAAACCATTAAAAAAAAGTATGCTAGAAATGAAAAGGAGCAGGGTGTTGCAATTAAGGGTGTCTTTCAAACAACCTTTGTTCTTGGAACTCATTATTTCAGCAGGTAGGATTGGGTGGTGGAAGACTGGTTGGTGTCTTTGGTTTTATAGAGGAATACTTATGCTTGTTTAGTGTTTACAAAATGCAAAAGTATTCACGTGACTAAACAGAAAAAAAGTAGTCTTTGGCGCCCTATGACAAGTCATGCCATGTCTTACTTTTATCATGTGTACAGACATGAGAAGAAAATAGTGTTTGCATAACCAAGGCCAAAATAGTCATTTTCAAACACAAAAATGCCACCACATTCAATTGATGTGAGCATTTAATACTCCTTAACCTACCTCACACAGGGATTCTTCAAACGGGTTTATTTCAAACTTGATAAATATGGCACAACAATCCCTGAAAAGTCAATGATCCTACCAACTTGGATACTCAAGTAAACTCTCATCTTATTCCAAAATTATCCAAACAAAAAAATATGGCACAACCTGAAACTCCCAATTTAAAGACAGAGACAAGTGGTGGTTTTATAGGTCTGGGTGTTCGAACTGGTAATGATCCACAGGTACAGGTGTTGGATGAAAGATGCTTTATCTGTTGCAAGGAAAGACTCTGTTGGAGGCATGCAAACACAGGACCAAGTGTTGTTGTAGTCACAAATGCAGCTGGTGCTGAGGCAAACAAAATGACTGGTTGTGTTATAGGTCTGGGAATTAGATCTGGGGAGAAAAAGAATAAACAAAAAAAAATGAAGAAGAATAAAAACCCAAAAAAGTTGATTACAAAACAACCACAAATTTGAATAGCTGTATTGTGGTAGACGACTGTCATGGTTTTGGGCATGTCCAATCTTTGGTTGTATGTCATATGTACGTTACCATTTTAATGTTTCGTGTGTGTATTACGGATTGATTAATGTGATGCTCATGTTTATGTTTGTGATACATATCAAAGACACTAAAAAACCTAAAACATATATGAACACATTATTCATTGAAAAACTCCATCATAAGACACATTCCATTAATTAACCATAACATGGTGATCTGAACAAAAGAAACCCATGACCAATGCCCAACACACAATAACCTCATGGATATTTCTTTCTCACAACAAATTCAATCTTCTTAAACATCTTCTCCTTGACTTGCTTGGACTTCGTCAACAGTGCCTTCGCCCGACGCTTATCAATTGTCTGTAATCTCCTAAGCTTCTTGGTGTTGCTCCTTGCAATTCTTGCACGTGGAATGTTTCGAACTTCAGCAATCAGCTCCCCCCTACGTTCGACCCTTTCAGAAATTTTTTTGGACTTGTACTCCAAATCTTGTGCTTGCTGCAAGTTTTCAAGAATCTCTGTGTGGTAAGGGCCAAGCATTACTTCAGTAATGCAGTACGTGTTACAAACAACCCTTAGATCAATATTAATTTCAGAGTTGTTCATGATTAAGGAAATAGGGAGCTGTGTATTGCAAGTTTTGAGTTGCAACAAAGGATGTAGGTGGGTAGGTAAGTATTGAGTATGAGTAGTAAATGAGACACAACTAAAGCAACCCATTTTGTCTTAAAGGCTTGTCATACCTTTGTGCCACATATAAAAATGTTATAATTAACAAAAATGTCATATATAATTAGGATTTTTAAAAAGTACATCATACATTTAAAACATTGCATAAACGTAACATAAAAATTACAGAATACTTCAGTTGTAATCCGGGTGATCCCATGTCTGAGAGTTGTTGTACACGTAACCGTCGTCGTAAGTAGCAAAGCTCGCAAACTTATCGGCTTCTAACTGAGCTTCCAACCTGCTAAGCTCCCGGTCCTTTTCTTCGTTCCAGCCCCCATCATCAGCTGCCACCACATTTTCTTCAAAGCTTGGCTTAAAGTGCTCCAAATGAGAGTGTTGCTCAACAACTCTCGGTGCAACAGATGAAGTAGATGCACCAGCATCACATGCTGCCACATTATCCACATAACTCCAACGGATCTTGTTAGAAATTTGTTCCTGTATTTGAGAAACACAACCCCACAGGGACTCAGCAATGGCACTGTCCTTGCAATATTCATCGTACAGAAACTGGTCGATGACGGCTTTCCTCTCTGCTGAGATATCTTGGCACGCTGTGTATTGTTCTCTAAGTTGGTTTTTAACTTTTTTGGCAACGTCAAACTGTTTGATCACTTCAATGATAGCATTCTGCTAAACCGTGTCGCCTTTCTCGGTCTGTTTCTTGATGTATGTTTGCAATTCTTCGACTGTATGAGGAAGTTTGCAAGCCATTTATGTTTTGAATTGTTGTTTGCAATGTGTGTGCATTGTCTTTACTGGTGGTATTTATAGGAAGTCAATTTGGTAAGTTTGCAAGCCATTATAAAAAATGATATATATTTGTTACTTTCAAATGGTAACAAACAAGTACAACCACATGTTCACTTGTTTGCATTCAATTGACTTGACTTAGTGAAACCCAACAATGATGAATCTTACCCGTTTTGTTACCCATCAAGCACATAACTAGTTTTGGTTGACATAATGTATAAGTCAAACAGGTCACAAACCATCTAAAGTAGCCACACAATTTGACTTATATAACTTTGCCTTAAAAAGGACTTTGAAAATTGCCACATATGTGGTCTTTCAATGTCTGCCTATAATAAACCATTAGATGAGTGCCACAGATGTGGACTTAGAAAATTGCCACATATGTGGACTTTCAATGTCTGCCTATACAAGGACTTAGATAAGTGCCACAGATGTGGACTTTGATGTTTGCCACCGATGTGGACTTTGATGTTTGCCACTTATGTGGACTTTCAATTACAGACGCTTCATAACACCGATTGTACTAAAATTTAAATTTGTCCTGAATTTAAAACATGGCTAAAGGATAGCCCATTCAGTGTCATTGACTTGGCTGGATTGAGTTGGAATAGGAGCAGATACTCCTTGGAAACTTGAACTAGGACCAGCTTGAGACGCACCAGATACTCCTTGCACAGTTGACCTCTGACCACCTTCAACAGCTACATCTCCATATTGGACAGCTGAACTAGGACCAGCTTGAGCAGACCCATTACCCTTAGCTTGCCGAGCTCCAGCTTTGTTGAAACCTACATAAGAAAACAGGTTATACAAAAGAACCAAATATAAAACAACCAAAAAACATAACTATCAAACTCTAATAATTACCTTTTCTAGGAGGTTGACCTTGTCCTTTGCATGTAGTCTTGTTGTGTCCAGCGTTACCGCATAGCCTGCAAGTAATAACTCTCCCTCTTTTGGTCAGCTTTCCAGAATCTACACAGGGTGCATCCTCAAACTTGGACCTTCTTCTCTTCTTCTTTGGTCTTCCAACCTGGACATGATGCTTTGGTGGCAAGAGCTCTGTAGCATGGGTGGTCTTCTCCCAGTAGTTGCTGCCTCTAAATGGTTCCACTAAATGAGAGTATACTTCCTTCCATGTAGACAACCAATAACAGCTATGTACCCAAGATTCAGGAGGTCCAACTTGAATGCCATTCAGTCCCATGTTCCAACAGGCTGCAACAGCATGCTTACAAGGTATCCCTGTCAATTCCCATTTCCTGCATGTACATACCTTATCCTGTACATTCACAACACACTGGTCACCCCATGCCCCTGTTACCTGATACTTAACTCCTCCATTCCATATCACCCGCAACGATTCAGCCTCGCTCTTATTCTTTCCCAATATTTTAGCTGCAGTTGGGGTTAGAGGGCCATCAGTTTTGTCAATCATACCTTGTACAGCTACTATCCTCTTCATGCAGTATTCTCTGATGTACTCTAAAAGTGTAGTGACTGGCTTGTCCCTTGCTGGAGCTATTTTAGCATTGAACACCTCACAAATGTTGTTGATCAATAAATCTGTAACTGGTCTACCTATAGCACAAAAATATGAAACACTTAAATGATATACATGTCTACTATTGAACCACTTTTATTGGAAACAAAAAAACACTTACCAGAAAAATGAGATCTTGCCCAATGTTCAGCTGGTATCTTGCTCAACCATTCATGTGCTTCCTTCTTGATAGCCTTCAAATGTTCCATACACTTTGCAAAACCAGACAGGGTTGTAACAGATGCACATCTCCACAAAGCTTCCTTATATTCCAAGCCACTATACTGCTGCCTCATATTTTCATGAATGTGCCTCAAGCAAAATCTGTGTTCTGCATTAGGGAAGACAGATTTTAAGGCTGGAATGAGTCCCTGCATAAACCAACAAAGTTAGCAAAATAATAATTTATATTTTGTTGGTTATTAAAGAATTCAATTAGATGAGCATGATTTACTAACCTTTTGTCTATCACTCATGAATGTGAAGTTAGATCTAGGGCCTAGATCTATGTCATCACCCAAGCACATTAAGAACCAAGACCATGAACTCTTAGTTTCAGCTTCCACCAATGCATAAGCCAATGGGTAAATCCCATTGTTAGGATCAAGTCCAACAACCACCAACACTTGCCCTGGATAAGGACCTTTCATGAAACAACCATCTAGCCCCAACAATTCTCTTTTGCAAGCCTTGAACCCTTCCTTCAACGCTCCCAAACAAACATAAATTCTTTTAAACACCCTTCTAGAGTCACTGGGATTAGCAGAATCTCTATCAATTCCAAGCTTCACAGTTGTATTAGGGTTTGTAGACAACAATTCACCAATATAGTCCCTTAGCATCATATACTGCAGGTTGTGATCACCTGAAACATCTTTTTCTGCTTTGGCTTTGGCCCTGAATGCTTTTGTCATAGATACCTGAAGATGTAATTCACGCTGGAGCTGGTCTTGAACTGCCTTTCCTGGAATCTCTGGATTAACCTTCACTAGGTCATAGATCTTGTTTGCCAGGTATTTATAAGTGCAGTGTTTGATTTCCCTAGATTGAACGCAAGTGTGTTTGTCTCTGTGTGTCTTTACTATCCAGTTTTGCCTAACTCTGTCTTTGCCTACATACAACACCCAGGGGCATCCATCACACACATCATCATCAGTTCCTACATCTTTTCTCTTTCTTTTTCTCCCTCTACCTAATGGGCCACTTGATCCACTAGGCCCAACACCTGTATCCACAGTTGGGCCTGTTGATCCACTTAAGACTGAGTCTGTAAAGACAGGAATTTGGTTATCACATACAGCTCTTATCCTAATACCATCATTCTTGAGCAACTTCAAATTTCTCCTGGTCTCAACTGCATGCATGTACACTCTTTCCTTCACCTCTTCTGGGGTTGAAAACTCTTGTCCAGTGAAAAAATAATACTTCATAACAGGATTCTCTGCCATGTCAACTCCAATTGCTCTCCTTATTTCCCTTAACTGTTTCCTAACACCACTATCTGGTTCACCATCACTACCTGATTGACTCTGGAAACCTTCAACACAAACAGGTTCTACTCCACCGACAACCTCTCCAACTAAACTGCTGTTGCCAATGCTGTCATAAGCTTTATTCCCTGTTAGTCTAAACCTATTTACTTGATCACCACTGCTGTTGCCAATACTGACAGAAGGATTATCCCTTGCTAAATGAAAACCATTTAGTTGCACAGGAGGCTCAACTCCAGTGTGTCCTTCATCATTCATAACTGCAGCCTCTCCTTCATCACCTGAACCTGCATTGTCACTTAACCCTCCTTCATAATCACTATCATTGACATTATGAATGTCATCCTCCTCATCCTTTAGTGGCCCGACACCATTACCATGCTGAACCTCACCCTCTAGTGCCTCTTGCCTGGTATCCTGTTGACCCTCACCTGAATGTGTTTGGGGATCATCTAGGCCTAAAACAGGCAACCCTACATTTAGGTCCAGGTCACCAACACCAAAAAGTTCATCAGGACTTAATCCAGAAGTGCTGTCAAAATTCATGGCATCCAAATAACTATATGACAGAGGCACATCTAACTCATTCTCTTCAAACTCCATCATCCTGACTATATCAGCAAGTTTCTTTGCCACAATCTCCTTACTAGCAGTAGCAGGTACAACAGGGGTGAAACTTAAATTCAAACTTCCAAATTGTGAATCAATCAGGGGAAGTTCATTGTTTTCATTTTGACCACATTCACTTAAAGTCAGTTGAGTAAAAGGAGTGACTTGACTTGAGTTGCCAGGAAGTGGAACACTATCAGTATTATCAGGCCATGTGAGGGACAACAGTTGAGGGAGTTTAGTTTCCTTTGATGCTCTAAGTGGACTAGAACCTAGTTCCTCTATTACTACCCTCGTTTTACCTGTTACCCTGGAACACCCGTGCTCTGTATAGACTTCAATCAACTTGTAACGACCTACCATATAACCCAAACATTTGACATCATCGTCAGATGAAAGGGGAAACAATCCGTGGTCTAAACTACTCATTGGACTAAGATAATGATAAAACAGAGGCTCTGTCTGACCTGTGTAGCCCAACTTAAGCACCATCTCGTCCAGGTCAAACACTGAGAATACATCAATATCCACCATGTCAAATATGTCTTCAGTACCACCAACGTATTCCCTGTTAGGGAAACGCATAAATGCACCACCATGATGTATTCGAATGGTGAATAAATTCCGATTAAATTCTGCAATATAAAGTCAATTACTTAGTACCTAAACATATATAAACACAACCTAACAGCAAAATAATCTCAAATCAACTGGACTTAAACTCATTACCATAGGCATTCTCACATTGCGCCTCCAACTCATCTGCAGGGACTGACACTCCTCTTGTGCGCATCTTCCACATTGGTGCGGACATTGTTCGGGACGCTTTTCAATACTTTTGTGATTCTGACGTTGATGTGATTGCGCGGGAAAGTTTTTTGCAGGTGTTTCTTGGAAAACAAAAGCTTCAGGCAAAAGTTAATAGAACCTTCTTTATATGCCACTTTTAGGGACGATTTGCGCAAATTACACATCTTGGAGCTATCTTTTAGGGACCAACGGCGACGGTTACTGTTGGAGAACTTTGGGAGTGAAAAGACGAAACTATCCATGGTATACACGTCAGCTAACGCTGCATTGCAGCGTCCGTTTCTCAAAAGGACGATCCACGCCAAAATCGACAAGTTCAGGGATGAAAATGAAAAAAAAATAGTTTATGGACGATCCACGCTAATCTTGACAACTTTAGGGACCAACGGTGAAATTTACTCTTAATAAAAACGGGGTCAACTCCCCGTTTGACCAATACCACTCCACCTCCTTTCCCTCCCAAAACCACCATCACCACTGAAACCAAAACCGCCCCTCCACCTTGCCTGTTTCACTTCCACCTCAACCCCCCAGCTCTCCACGCAATCCCTCCACCTCACACAAGCTACCAAAGTCCATTTAATTCCCTAAAACCCTCCCCACGCATTCTACAGTACCCCTATAACTTTGGCGCCAAGTTACCAATTTAAACGGCTAAGATGATTGAGACCAATCCAATGGTCCACAACTGGTGGGAAATGTCATTGTGGGTCCTACAAACTCAGAAAATCTCTACAAAAGGGAAAAGAAGCAGAAGAGGAGAAGTATTAGATTAGATTAGTGTAGTGTAGTGTCGAATAGTTTAATTTATCATTTCAGTGTAATCTTAAAGCTTTTAAACATTCAATTAAGTTGTTTCAGTGTATCCTTAATCTTTTTCAATCATCAATTTCCAATTCCAGTTTGATTCACAGTTTTTGTATTTCTTAAATTCTCAAAAATCTCACAAAGCTTGTATGTTGTTATTTGTTTGTTGTTATTGAATTCATAAGCTTGTATAAGCTCTGACAAGGCTCAAATAAGCTTAAGAATACCTTAATTTGTTGTTCAGTCCATAAAAGAAAAAATTCCAAAAATAATAAATTAAATAGAGAAAAATAAAAAAATAGAGGGAAGAACAAGAAGAAGGATTGAGCAAGGTGAATTTTGGATTGTTTCTGGTTTAGTACCTTTTGGGAGGTGTTAGGATTGGTTACTTGTCCTTGGTTCATTGTTTCTTAGTCTAATACCATTTGTAAGTTTAATTTTGAATTTTTACCTTTTACTGTAGACTGCTTAATATTGCTTATTTGTATTTGCTTCATGTTTATTTGGTGTTAGTTAATCAGTATCTAGCATAATATAGGTTGCTTGTTCATTGGATTCATTTGTGCTTTAAAAAATCAAAATCTCATAGTAAAAAACCCAAACTTGACAAACTTGTGTTTTATGCCTGTGGTGTGAATAATTTAGGTTCATTTGATCTTACATAATCATAATTTAGTGTTTTGAAACAGTGTAGTGGTTTAAATATATCATTTGCTTTATAAAATCTCATTTTCATAGTCATAAGGTAGTGTTTGGATCAGTGGTTAGCACCACTGAAGAGGTTGTTTTTGTGGTTGTTTATTACTTAGATAGGTTACAATAGATTTTAATAGTCCATATAAGTCATTAAATCTGGTACTCACTAGCAAAAAGTCAAAGAACCTACTTGATCCACCCTCACTGTTAACTGTGAGGGAATTGGATTCCATAAGTCCTAATATTAGCTTGTAATTTGAACTTATAGCTTAGATTAGTTTCATAATAGCTTAATACATCTTAATTAATCAGTTAGAAGTGTTAGAATCTCAAGAAAGTCAAACCAAGTAGTTTTGTTCAAAAGTCAAAATTGTCATTTTCAGATTTTCACAAAACTTGTGGGATTTTTGTAGATTTGTGTATTAGGTTTTAGGTTCTGAAACTTCTTGGGTGTCAAGTCTCCCACCTCATCTGTGAAATCCCACTCTTGTTTCATTTTTGTGATTTTTGTAGTGGGTCCCATACTTGACCAAAGACAACTGCAGGGAGAACACCTCCCCTGCTGCAGTCATCTCAGGCCAACACCACTATTTAGTGGTGGTTTTGTGACCACCTCAGTGGGCCCTAAACCTCCAAACTTGGTCCTTTGAACCCCCTCCTACCAGGGATCCTAAATTGACCTTTTGTTTGACCTTAAGACCCATGGGCCCCACCTGATTCAAGCCTTGAACTCTGTCCCATATTTTCAGTGAGTGAGTAAGAATTGGAGGGCTTATTGTGGCTTATTGGCTTATTCTGTGATCCACATGTGTTTTTTCTAGCTTATACTAGTTCACATAACTTAGTTGAACTGGATTTTACCCTTGTGGACCCCACATAAGTCAGTTTTAGCTTAATTGCTTCTTTGGTCAACCATAGTCAACTGTGGAGGTAATAAGCCCCCACAGTGCTTATTATTAGCTTATAAAAAAGTTGTTTTTATTAAAGTTGTCTATTTTTAGGTATAATTTAGTTTTGTAAAAGAAAAATCCAGAAAAGACAATATAAAAATAAGTGATAGTTTCTATTTAATTTAATTTAATTTTAATTTTCATTTTTAGATTTTTATTAAGTAAGTTGTGTTTTTATATTTTTAATAATTTCCTTTTAGGTTAAAGTATTTTTAATAATTTTCTCAGATTTTTATTTTGTAATTTAGTATTTATTAAAATTAAAAATAGTTTTATTAGTAATTAATCAATAATTAAATTATAAATAGCATAATTAATTTTTAAAAGGTAATACCTAGTTTTTATATTTTTCCTAGCTTTTATAAGTCATAAAATAGTTTTATAAATTTTTTCATAATTTTCTAAGTTAATTTAGTATTATTTGTAATTTAAAATAGTTTAACTAGTATAATTAATATAAATAGTTTTTAATTAATAAGAAATCCATAAAAAGACAAAAATAATTATTTTTAATATTTATACTTTCTTCAAGTTCATTTTAAGTTTTAGAAATTATTTTCACAAGTTTTTAGTTTAATTTGTAGTGTTTATTATTTTTAGTTTAAATTAATTTAGTTTTAATTAAATAGTGAATTAGTTTTTAATTAAATAATTAATAATAAATAATAAAATAATCTAAAAAATAATTTTCTTTTTAATTTAATTTTATTTTAAGTTTAAGTTTATAGAATTTTCATTTTTAACCCCTGTAGTTTATTTTTCTTAAAACTTACCTTTTTCTCAGTACGCAGTCGCGTCTGATTTTTAATTTAGTTTACGTTTATACGTTTTAGATATCTAGGTTTCACGTAACAGTTCCAATAGCTTATTTAAGCTATTTTATTTTATAAAACCCTAGTGTAATCACACACACACACACTTATACCCTTTCCTGTTCACATTCACTCGATCACAGATTCGTTTTTAATAAAACATCGCACACCTCGTTGGGACATTTCGACCCGGGGAAACACTGTATTCCACGGAAGCATTTGCCTTAGACGTTTGACTTTTACGGTTGACCATTCACAAGTGGTTGACTAATAATTATCTGACCGTTTGAGGCGAATCAGCAACGTAAACATAAGAGACAATATTTTCCAACGTTTAATTCTTTATTAGAAGTTAATCAAAAAGAATCGTACCCAAGTGTTTGCGGAATAACACTTGGGATTGAAAACGACAAGTATGGTATTGACTCCTCACTAAACTCAATCTATGTTGAGTGACAACTTTCAGGACCCACTGAGCTATCTCAGGGGTTATGTTGTTCTTTGGAGGAGTAAAAGTGGTTTGTGAATGCTTAGCATTAATTGCACAAACTTGTCAACTTTTACTCCTCTCTTATGCTACCTATTTATACACAAATGTGAACAACCCTATTATACAATGGACCTAAGTGTTCCTCAATAAGATCTTGATAGATTTTATTCTTTGGCAAGGGAAACTTCTTTGGGTTAAGTCCAAAAGGCACTTTCTGATGACAGCCTGGTTTTAACCATTTGAAGAAAGTTTGACCTTAAAGTGATAAAGCACTTTAGTGAAACAGATCAAACTTTCCCGCCAAGTCCCGCCAAAACTTCAGTCTTCTAGTCATCAGTCTTCAGTACCATGAAGTTGTTGAGGAGTCATGGGGTTCAGTGAGTTATTGTCATCCTCACTGAACCCATCACCTTCTTTTTGGCTTAGATCACACTTCACTGAGTTCCGCCTCACTGAATGGAGAACCTTTCTTCTTAGGCTCGGTCTAAGCATCCTGAAGATGACTCACTGAGTTACTGTTCACTCAGTGACTTGTTTATACTTAGGTTATTTTACGTTCAAATCCTTGTTAGAAGAAGATTGGGGAATTCAGTGACCCAACAATAAGGAACCAGAAACCAAGTTTACTTCATATTGATTCTTCTTATAATAACAAGGACAACCAAAACAATGATGATCCCACTATAGTGCTAAAATCAATCACTTTTTATTAACATGAAGGTCAATACAAACCAGGGATGACCTTAAACCCTGTGATGATACAACCCAGAAAGATGTCAACACACCTACATACCAACGACCAACCTAAAGCAACTCAATGGCAATGAAAAAGAAATAGCCAACTAAAAATAAGAAACTTGTTGAGCTTCTTAATCCCCTGATCCTTCTCCCTCATCAACCTCAACTGCTCCTCCAACTCTTCTTCAAGCTCATTCCTCGCCCTCAACAGGCCAGGAATCACAGCAACTGCTCGGCAACACATTGGAGGATCCGTCCATCCAATAAACCCACATGAAGGACAATAGTAGAATCGTCGTTCTGGGTTCCTGTTTGGCCAGCTTGTTTTGATTGTTGCTTGTTTCCCACAGTCACAAATCAAGACCATATTTTTTGCCGGATTTCGGAAAGTGTGAAACTTTAATGTGCTGCAACGTTCATATTTAACTGGGATTGGATAGTGTACCGTTTGTAAAAAAGGCAAACAATCGCTTGCAAATTTAGTCCCTTAAGCTACAGTGTCACTAGTTTAGTACCCGGGGAACCGTGAAATGACGATACTACCCTCATGGACGTGGCACTTAACGGGAAAACTAACGGAAAAGGCCTCTCGGTGGTGATTTTGCGAAAATATGGAACGTTGGTGTCTTTTTTGCGCTACTTTTTGTCTCGGTCCCATTTTTGCAATTTCATGGAACGTGAAGGACCATTTTTGCAATTTACCCTTATTTGAAAATGCATATAAAACACCAAATATTATGGGCCTTGGTAGTGTAATCTTGCCAATTTCACTGTTATATATTCGGCCCAGTAATGAAGCCCAACTTGCTAAGTCATATATTGGATCAAATGGTCTCTTTTTAAAACAAGTAAGGCGGCGACCGGCAGCGTTGCGGCCTGGCGAGGTTAGTTGTCGATGCATTTTTTTGGGGTATTTTGTGTGATTTTTTTAGCACATAAACAGTTTAATTGAGCAACCGATAAGACCAACTAAATATGCGCAATAGCAATTTAGCCACCGGTACCAATTTTGGGCAAAAAAAAAGTTTCTATCATAGAAATTTAGCATTAAAAATGGATCAATGGGTTAAAGCCTCACCAATGGGTCAAGAAAAAAATGTGTCAAAAGAAACGGCTAAATGGGTCAAAAGAAGATACCAATATATTAACCTGCGTGTAGCACCAATATACTAACGTAAATGTAATTTAGATACATAATCTGCATGGACCAACGTATAAGTGAATTTATTCCACAAAATGCAATATTCGTTTACTATAGACATATGCATAATCAGACTGCTGTTCAATAGGATATATATATACATAATATAAACTATAGACATTTGGTTGTCAGTGGTAGTTGTATATAAGATGAATGTATACAAATTATCAATATGATAATGAAACATTTCAACTCATGTTACTCTCATAATTCTAAGCTACTAACCAAGTGTTAAGTCCCTATGAAATCAGTTTTTGTTTCAACCCGTAACAAATTGACCCATTTTAACAATTAATATCAGGAAGATATAATGATAGAAACGTGCAGCACACATATAAAGACTACCGAATGAAATCTACTCGCAAAGTCTAGAAACACAAATGACAAAACTGCGTTTATATAAGTCAAAACATCGTTAGTAATATGATTTGATGATGTGAGCACAAACTCTAAATTTATAAGCTATTCATACCTTTGGGGCTCTCCTGGTTTCACAGAAACGAACATGTTCTCGCGTGCATTAACCGTCCCTCGGTAATTCATGCAATCCTAGACACCATATATGAAGGTCCTAGGCACTTTTCATTCAGAAAATCTGCAAACATAAAAAGGAATAAGCTTTAATACATGAAGTCCACCCATTTAATAACAGGAACCATTTCCTGAATTTTCTGAAAAAGTTTAGCAACCTTGAAACCATGTATATAAGTCGAAATGAATTATTAAAACCGAAGGACTAAATTAGATAAAGGTGTTTATTAAAATATACATGAAATAATTAGAATATAAGCCTAATAATCGGAAGAACATTAAACCGCAAAGCACAACGTCAAAATCAGTTAGAAAGATTAGGGTGATCAAGATTCACATGTATGCTTTTCTCTTACAAAGAATCTGGCCTTGAATTTATCATACCTTTCATTGATCTTTTTCTTATCTTGATCCAGAACTGTGCCATTTGATCTGCACTAAACACAATATATATAACAATGTTAAATTGATGTAATTTATGTTAATTATAAAAATTCCCTAAAATATTCCTATATGAACCGAATATTATGAAATAATGCTTCAAACTCTTATAAATCATAAATTTGCTGAAACAAAAAGCCTAGAATAAACACCCTGCTTATTTATTTAGGAGCTTACTGATAATTAATCACTGTTTGCTCATAGACAATTAAACATGTATAAGCCCATAAATATGAAATTTGATGCCTACCCACTATTGAAGCTGATTTTTTTTACAAAAACAGTATGGTCTAAAAGTAAGCCATAATATTAACTGTGAAATTGAGAAGAACGATTAGAGAGCTGAGAGACTTACCCTTGAACCTAAACTCCACTTTGTGATGGGCCTCTAAGCTCACTCCATTAATACGATCAATAGAACGATTTCAAGTGTAGCCTGCAATAACTCACAAAAAATTAAAATCAAAACCATATAGTAACTGGATGCTTAATTAAAATCAAAACCATATTGCCACTTTATGTCTTAGTCTTGGAAATTTTACAACTACCAACAATAGTTGCATTTGCTTAAGCTTTGAAGGCTCGTAAAACTAAACTATATGCATTTTCTTACCTGCAACATGTCCACCACTTGGAATTCATTTTCATGAATGGCGGAGATCATCATCACTTCCTGCAATAAATGCAAACAACCAACACAAAGTCATCATCATATCAATATATTTACATCCAACAGGTAAAATGGGTAGAAAGGTAGTGTATCCGGTAGACAAAAACCCATTTTGATCTGCTACCCAACAACTAAACAATACTAAGCAGTCCAAACTTACAAACAATGCGTTGTCCTTTTCGAAGACCAACAACAGGCAAAAAAAACTGAAAATGAATAGTAGAAATAAGAACAACATGCAAAGTCCAAATTTTCCTTTGTATAATTTTATCAGATAAAAAAAATATATGTAAAAGAAAGCAGAAATCACCAGTATTAGACTACGTTTGTGGTAGATGCTAAAACAATGGACCTTCACATTTGGGGCGTGCTTATGGAGGCCTGTTGTTGCTACGAATTCTTGGTCAAATTGATGAAAAGAGCATGGCAATGGGAACAAACTTGATCACAACGGCACATATATTTGTACTCCACTGGTGTGCCTGCAAACATGGAACCAAACGAATGAACAGATGAAATACTCAAGAATAATGAAACAATAATTGTATAAGGAAATGGCTGAATTATATTTAAAACAGAACCTCTACGACGCATAGGAGGTACTGAATCATTCAAAGTTGTTGCCGTGAACTTTGGACATACAGTTGAGCTACAAATACAAAATACATAGCATAAATGAATATGATTACGGTAAAATAAAATGGCAAGGACATAAGAAAAAGTAAATTGTATTGGCAATATTAGAACACATACATGTGTGACGCAGACTTGAGTGCTTGACATTCGCCGGTGGCGTTCGGAATTCTGGTGTGCGAATTCGTTCTAAATGGACAATAAACATATAATAATATAGGTTAGACGGAAGAGTATATAGGAACATCACATATTATTAGGAGTGAGTAATTGAACGATAGTATTACGTGTGCGCTTGCGGTATCGCTGAGTAGTTGTAACACAGGGTTGAGGTTGATTGTTGGCCACTATATAAGCTGCAAAAACATCCAAAAAAAAGAGTGGAAATTTAAACAATATACAATTGCATAGCAAGCATTCAAACTTAAGAAAATAGAGAAAATTAACAAAATAGATAAAAATAGTTCTATGCAGTACGTTCATGAATTTTATAACCTGAAATTGTGCTCATTTTTTAAAAAGAAAGTGTAGAGATCATAGTTACTTCGACTCGACCACTCACATTAACGAACCTTTCACCTTCATATCTTGAAATTGTGCTCACCTAATGAACCTTTCACCTTCATATCTTGAACCTACAACCCGACCACTCACATTAAGCTCAGGAACCACGCATATTACACACCAGTAATGGTTACCGACACCAACAAATATGAACGGAGATTAAGAAAAGCAAAGTAATAGGCAAAAACCTCATGTTGATACCTATCAAGAGTCCCTTTAATCCTCATAACCTCACCAAACATTAGCAATTCCACATTCGATTTCAGTAAGCAACTTCTTCACGGGATCTTCTTCATTCTCCATCTTGCAAACAATACTTTAAAAATTATACCCTAAATAAACAAATTATAAATACATCTTTCATTTAAGCATTTCATCAAACATTTGGTGTGCAACCAATTTCCTTCATAAAAACAACACCAAACGACCTGGTTATTTCTTGAATCACGACAAACATTATCAAACATGCGATTACAAAATACCAAACAACAACAACAAATTCGGTATCAAAATCAAAATAACCACCTTCTTCATAATAAAGCCCTAATCTTAACCCCACGAAAACCACAACACAATCAAGCCCTAATCTTAACAAAATTAGAAAACCACGAAAACCTACCTTGATTAATTGATATGTACTAAATTTGGAACGGCAAACATACCTTGATTAATTCCAGATAGGCACCCTGGTTTTTTATTAGAATGAGAGGTGCATGTGTGTGGGAAGAATTTGGAACCCTCACAAAAAAGTAGAAGCGTTAGGCTATGTATGTGTCGAAAATATTCGACTGCTATAAGTGAAAAACAGGCCGGAAAAGCAAAGGCTGGGATTGGGCTAGGCGAAACTGGGTTGGGAAACTTGGGCTCCAGCAGGCCACATGGTTTTGGCGGGAAACCCGCTAAGCAAAACGACGTCGGGGACCTTGTGGTTTAATATATATTATAATAGCAAAATGTCGAAAGTATTTAATCTTTTGACGTTTTCTTAAACACAGTAATATTCCAGGCCATGTCAAATACCCATATGTGTTTGAAATCAAACGAGATTTGAACTTATAACTCCTTATTTGATTAGTCATTTACATGCGTTTTGTTAACGTATGGTTCGTAAAGAGGTGGCAAAATGGACAGGTTGGGCGGGTTCGGGCCACGGGTCCAAACGTGCCCGGGCTCAAACGGGCACAGGCTTAACCAAACATAAAGCAAACGGGCTCATATTATATGAATCGCTTTAGAAATGACCAAAACGCCAAAAAAGATACTCCAAACCTAACACCTCATTTATATTTAAATAACTAAATATATATTATATTTATTATTTTTTTTTATTATTATTTTTTTTTACAATATTCTCCAATTGAGGAAAAAATATGCGTCCGTTTTAATGCCCATTTAAATTTTGAATGAGCCATGCATGCCCATTTAAAAAAAGGGGGCTGAATGCGTCTAAATTTTTTATAAATTAACCCATAGAAACCCATTTTTATGACCATCTCTAAATAAAATGATGTGAGATTAATCGTAAGTTCGGTTTCTTATAGAAAATATTTTATTTCAATTCAACTTAATCTAATTTATTATATCACTATTTATAGTACGGAGTATATGTTTGGTTACATGTCCATTTACAATCATGTATAGAATCAAAACTTAATCAATAGTCCATTAATATATTGACAAAAAGATCACTAATAAAATGCAACCCCAATGCATTTAACTAGTTCAAATAATTCATGTTTATAGGTTATTTGTCTACATATCTTCACCCCATCACACCATAATTAGAAGCAGATTATGAAGTCGAAGAACAAGGTTTTCAGTTTATCCAACGTCTCTCTACACAACAATAGCAAAGATTGTTGGGTCGCTATTAACGCAAGGGTAAGAAATTATCAAACTTGACTCAATACCTTTGATCACATAGTTTTAATGTTCATTTAAGTGATCACGTACTTGATATGATCGCGTGGACTAATAAAATGTAGGTGTACGATGTTACAAACTTCTTGAACGATCATCCTGGTGGAGATAACGTGCTATTGGATGTAGCAGGTATTATCACATAAACTAGTCAAACAAACACGTTGCCTATTGGATTCACTTATCTATACTACTTATAATGGAGGAATGACTCTCTATCCAAAAAATTTAGATGTACAAAAAATGATGCATGGTTTACAACACTTTAAAGCAAGCAATTTCATAATTACAACAACCAAAGCATTGTGTACAACAAAAACTAGCATGAATCGAAATTCATACCACTTTCCTTAGAATTCTACATTAATAGCATTAAAAACACCCCTACACCTAATATTACAATCATTTAAACATAATGTACAACCCTCATTGTACATTAATAGCATTAAAAACACTCATACACCCAATATTGCAATCATTTAAACACAATATACAACCCTCATTCTAAATTAATAGCATCAAAAACACCCTACACCCAATATTACAATCATTTAAACACAATGCACAACCCTCATTCTACATTAATAGCATTAAAAACACCCATACACCTAATATTACAATCATTTAAATACAATACACTCCATCTTAGGGCCTTGGCAACACATGCGGGGAGGCACGGCACGGTAGCCCCACCGCACGGGAACACCGCCGCCGGCGCCTCCTTACCGCACGGTGGAGGTGAAATGCGGTAAAGGTTACCAAAGCAAACTAGCCGTTTGTGCAATTAATTTTGTGAACGTTGGGGCCATTTATGGGTCAAACGGATACTTTCTTTTCTTCTATATATTCACATTTCAATTTTGAAATGAGTACAAAAAAAAAAAAAAACCATCCATTGTAAAAAAAAAAAAAAAAGCTCCGCTGCCAAAAAAAAAAAAAAAAAAAAAAAAAAAGCTCGGCCTACATAAAATGGATTCAAGAAAAAATAGAGATCCGAGAAAAAATGTTCGTGGATCAAGAAGTGGATCGAGAGGCGCAATTCGTCCTCGAGTTCAATCACAAACCGGTCACGATGGTACGTCACAACCCGGTTACCGCCCAGAAATGTACCCGCAATCTCCACCATTTTTCTACACCCAACAACCCCTCCCACAACTTCCTACAAACTTTGAGCCGTTTGATTATCAATATACACAACAACCCCCACCGCAAATGCCTACTAACTTTGACCCGTATGAGCCACGTTATAACCAACAAAAAATGCGTAAACGGGTGAGTGAACCATTACCCATTCATGAAGAAGAAGATGATGACGAATATTATGACAATGTTGATGTAACACCCCAACCCAACAAGGGTAAAAATGTCACAATAATATGGTGTTACATCAGAACAAACAGAACAGATAAAAAGCGGAAGTCTTAAATAAATAACTTACTTTAAAAGACTGTGGTCAAAATCTTCCATTCAACTCTACTCTCAAACCCAGATATCTATCCCAAAAGTTAACTTGAATACCTGCCGCGGTGAAAGAAAAATGCGGCTGAGCTTAAAAAGCCCAGTGAATAGATATATAACAAAATGAAACGAAATATAAATACTGAAGTACAAGTGAAATATTTTTGGGGAAAACACTTTTAGGTATAACAGATAGTGAGGAAATAAAAATGTGTAGATTAGGTTAGGAATTCATACAGTCACCTGTATAAACAGAGTTAGAACCATAAAATGCCATGAGCTCAGAAACATATAACTTATCATAATCATAATCATACATCTTCATAAACATATAGAGGGGAGACCTCTCAGATAATCAGACAATAATGAGGGGTGTCCTCATATGGGTGGAGTAGCTAGCTCCCAGAAATGTGAAGGACGTGTATTGCACACACAACCACATTCACCAGACAAATCATATCATATCAGAAACAGAAACAGATCTAGGATGCATCCATACGCCCCTTCCCAACACATAAACATTTGCAGCCAAACCAAGGGACGTAGCAGAACATCACTCTACTGCCCTAGAGTCATGTCAGAGGTGCATCCCTGACACGGACATGGAACCCCCATGCCTAGTGAAACTCATGTAATCAAATGGTTCATATTTAAGGGTTCAAATCATAGTTGTCATATTAGAAGGTTCAAACAGAAACGTTTATCATAGCAAAAGTTCAAATCAGAAAGTTCATATCAAAGGTTCATATCACAAAGGAAACCTTAAGAGTAAGGTCAGAATATCCGTACCTCAAAAACAAAGCTGACAGAAATGAACAGATCAAATGACGGAATAGTACTCTTCTTCATAAATCTACACACGATGTGTTACTCATTAATATCTTATTTAATCATTTACTTTTTCATATTCCATATTAGTTCCATAAATATTTAGGTTAAATATTTAATAATTAAGTGTCCTTACATTAAAGTATAGCGTTTTAATATCACAAGTCTTACATATTATCCAAGTGAGTCCCTTAAATTTCATATTTTATGAATTAATTCTTATATTTTAGTAATTTACACTTTACACCTTTTAAAGTTACAAAATTACAATTTAATCCTTATAATATTCATACTTACACATTAAGCCCTTAATTATTTGAAATTACACATATTATCCTCCAATATTATATCTATTCAAAACAGCCCTTTACTTTCATAATTTACAAGCTTAACCCCTTAATTAAAATAAATACAATTTATACCTTTTTAATTATAAAAATTACAAATAAATCCTTTTAATTACCAAATTTGCCCATTACACCTTCATACTTAATTTATACAGATTCCTCATGTAATTTAATGATTTCTAGAATTAACCTTCATGTTTAATAATTTACAAACATCACCCTTGTATTTATAAAATTCCAATCGGTATATATCAAAACTCATCAAACCCTAACCTAAAATTTACCCAATCATTACTAGCATTAAATAAAACCTTAAACATCATTAATACACCAGGTTCAATACCAAAACCCTAACCCTAGCCCCTTTTCAATTTCTTTTTCTTTTATTTTATTTTTCTTAATTAAACCGATTACAAATTAATTCCCACAAGTTAATCTAATCTATGAAAATTACAAAACATATTTTTCTGAGGTTATGTGACTTATAAAAGACCAGAATAAATTATATACAAAGCTTACAAAATTCGCATGAATGTTTACAAGTCTTTTAGTCGATTTAGGGTTTTTAAGCTTATATAAATTCGTACAATCACTCTAGCATGCATGGACCAATTATAGTATTTTATAAAGATGACATATGATATATAAAGTGATAAAAAATTACCATAACGATTTTATAATGTACGAATGAAGCAGAATAGATTTTTACCTCTCGGTTTAGTTAAATCGACCCAAACAATCTCCCATGCTCAAACGATCTAACCTCAGACCTTAGCACTATTTTTCTAGTCTTCTTAAGCTTAAAACACGTCCAGGAAAAATAGGTAGAAGTTCCAGAAATTTGTAATCGATGTGTGAAGGTTTTTGAGTCGGTTAGGGATTTTAAAGATCGATTATGGATTTATAAAATATATAAACGTTTTTTTCTATGTATATTTATAGATATAGGACTTTTATTTACTGAATAATATTGTGATAAACTCTAAATAAAAGATTAGATAAGTTTCCTAATTGTTTTAGGATTTGTTTTCCTTTTTAAATAATATTTATATATATAATTAATTAAAATTTGATTTTTATTTAATTTATAAAGAATTTTTATTTTTCTCATTTTTACAAAAATGTCATATTTTACCTTTCATATTTTATTTTGATCATATGTGGCCAAATTCCCATTTCTATGGTTTTATTTGATATTAATTATTATTATTATTACAAAATTTTAAACTCAAAGGCATTTTGGTCATTTGACATCTTTTAGAATTTGAGGTATTACAGTTGATGTGGTACCTGAGACACAACCAATTGATGAAGAAGAGGAACAAGTCCAAGAGGTGTCGCGGCCTAAAAGTAGAAAAAAAGCTAGTAAGATTTGGACGCTCGATGAGGAAGAGGCGTTAGCTAAGTCTTGGATCAAAATTTCGGTGGACAAAGTTGTTGGCGACCGCCAAACATAGATGGGATTTTGGAGGCGATTTCTAATGCATTTTCAAAGCCTTGTCCCGAGAACCGAACGCACTTATCATATGTTGAACTCGAAATGGACTCCTATGCATCAAATGATCGCTACGTTCAACGGTTACTACATACAAGCGGTATATATATATTTTTTGTTTCGAGTGTATATACATTTTTTTTGTTTCGAATATATTATTTTTGTTTCATATATACATGTTTTTTTTGTATCAAATATATTATTTTTGTTTCATATATACATGTTTTTTTTTTTTTTTTTTTTTTTTTTTTTTTTTTTTTGTTTCGAATATATAATTTTTGTTTCATATATAGATTTTTTTTTTTTTTTTTTTTTTTTTTTTTTTTTTTTTTTTTTTGTAGAACCGTTTGAGAGAAAGTGGATTGAACGATCTTCAAGTTTATGAGAGAGCCCAACTCGATTTTGAAAAACAATACAACAAAGCTTTCGCGCATACCAAAGCGTGGCACATCCTCAAAGATCAACGAAAGTGGCAAGAACAACCGGTGGTTAATCAGGCTGCGGAATCCACAAGGTCAAGCAAGAAAAGAGAGTCGTCGGAGTCAAGTAGCGCTCAAACGCCAACAAGTGAGACACCAATAACCGTAGAAGATTTCGACTGTGACTTACCGAACCTCAATGAGAACCCAACTCCATCACGTCCATCAAAAGGCAAAAAAAAGGCGATTTCTGAGGATTCAAGCCGAAGCTCGATGCGTGATACTCTTGCAAGTTACACAGCTGAAAAGAGAAGTTTAATGCAGCAACAATTGGAGGTGCAAAAGAAAAAAGACGATGAGTATTTCAAATTTCTTGATGGGGAGGTGATGAATCGTGACATGAGGTTCATTATGGATCCGCACGACAATATCCCAGACGAGGCTTTTAAGCAATTCGTCATCACCAAGAAACGTCAGATTTGCGCACAATACGGGTGGCCATGTAGTTTGTAGGAGTTTAGTTTTATAGTTTTAATAATATTATGTAACGCTTTTTAAGTTTTAATGGAATTTTAGACTTGTAATAAAAATATGTAATGTTTATTTCAATTTTAATGAATTTTAGTTTTTAATAAATTTTAATAGAATTTAAAAAAGAAAAAAGAAAAAGAAAAAAAAAGTGAGTGAAGGGTGAGTGATGTGATGCCAACAAAAAATGAGTGAGTGAAGGGAAAAGTAGGAGGGTGATGTGGCATAAGGGGATTGGTTGTTTGTGAGTGAAGGGGGATGGAGTGAGTGATGCATTGCCAACCCCCTTAACCTAGACACGAACCTGTGACCAAGACTCGACTCAATAAAACTCGACTCGATACACAAGGCTGTGAGCTCAAGCTCACGACATCTCTTGTTTTCGCGACTCAATAACAACGACAACAACAAAAGAAAGAAAATGATAACAAACAATTATTTAGCTTAATATTTATTAGTTTTAATCTTTATTTAAAAAAAAAAAAAAAAAAAAAAAAAAAAAAAAAAAAAAAACTCTTGAAAATTCATGTACTTATCCTCTACCATCGCTAGAACGATAAAAAGGGTGGTGGGTTTTCCTACCTTCGACTGTCGGTATCAACAAAACTAGAGAGGGATAGTTTTGGTGATGAACTCGAGCTGTGGTGGTGTTAATCGTGGTGTTGGGAGGTGTTTCTTGGCGCATGATGTATGTCAAAATGATGGGGAGGTTGTAAGGAGTGTGGTGGTAGTGGTGGTGAGTTTAAGTGGCCGGCGGTGGTGTTTGTTTGGTCGGAAAAACAACTGGAGAGGAAGAAGAAATAAGGTGCGGCTGGTTTGAGAGAGAAAGGGTGTCAAACCCTAAGTGATTGGGTATAATGAGGTTTATATAGGAAAATGTTGTTGATATAAATAATGTTTAAAAAGGTTATTAATATCTCTCAATAAACCTATGTTTTGATAATCACAAAACTCAAATCAAATTAAGTCAAGATTAAGACGTAAACAAGTATTTGGTAACAAATATTTACCTCTACATCTTATATCACTTAAGGTATGCATAAACTAAGCATCTTATGCATTACATGATCAAAGGAAATTTTGTCTTAAGACATAACATCTTATAAAATGATATAAACATTTTATATATATTTGTAAATCATTTTTGGTAATGCTATATTAAACCACAAAGATATGATTTCAAATTTCCAACCAAAAAGGGCAAATTTTATTCAGAAAAACTTTTCCAACGTTCAGGAGGGCGGCCCCCTTAATTTTACTAGGCGGCCCCTTTAATGATTAAGGGGACCGACCCCTAATTAAGGGGACCGGCACGCTCCAGAACAGTAAAATCTGGCCCTATAAATACTGGATCATTTCACACATTTTCCTCACCTTTTTGCACTATAAACTTTCTGATCCAACCTCCATTTCTAGATCTAAAATCCTTTGATCATATAATTCATAAGTCTTTGTTTCCAAGTGATCCAAAGCTTCATCCATTCAAGTGCAAGAAGAAGAACAGTCATCTACATCCATCAAATTGTAGTAGTGTTGTGAATAGCTAGTTTCATATTGTAGTTGTGGTAGATATTTGTAAAAGTGTTGTGTAAATTTGTTGAGTGTAGAAACTAGGTGTATTGTAAAGTAGTTTAGTAGTTGTGAATTAGTTGTGCATAGAAGAAGGTGTGAAGTTGTGAAGGTGTGAAGAAGGTGTGAAGCCTTGAAAAAGTCGTGAAGTTGTGAAGAAGGTGTGAAGCCTTGAAGAAGTCGTGAGATTGGTTCTAGCTACGATTAGAACTCGACATTTAGCTTAGTGTCGTTAACTCGTGTAAGCCAAGGTGTGTAAGGTTTCTCCACCATAAGGAGTTTGTTGACATAGTGAAGAAAACTCTCGAGTGTGGTACTCAGGGAGTGGAGTAGGGCAAGGAAGGTGTCCTTGTAGCCGAACCACTATAAATTCGCGTGTTGTGGTTTGATCTTTCTAACTCTATCTTTTCTTCATTACATTTCAATACTTTCATTACTTGATTAGAATTGCTTATATTGATTGTCATTTGAATTCACTTGAGATCGAATCGAAAGTTTTTAATAACCTACAAAATATTTTGGTAATAAACTTTTAAAAGGACGTAAAACTATTCAACCCCCCTTCTAGTTTTCCACAAATGTTTTAGACCTTGTGTGAACCCTATTGCACCCTTAGGGACTAAGATTGTAAATATATGCTATGGTGGGAAGTGTAGTTTACCAAATCTTTTATTATTTCATTCTCGTAGCAAATTTAGGTGTCGGAATGACTTCCCTTGACATTTTTATTAATTCCATCAAAAAATTTTATTTCAAAGTACCCGCCGCTGCAACGCGCGGGTACCCTGCTAGTTCACATTAAACATGTAATCTTGTTGTCTTAGGGAAGGATGCAAGCGAAGAGTTTGAGGAAGTAGGACATGGAAGTGCTGCGAGACTCATGTTAGACGAATATTATGTCGGAGAGGTCGATCATATTTCCAAAACCCCTGAAGCAGGATCTTACCACAAGCAAGAGACTATCATACAAGAAGCTAAACTAGGAGGATCAAGTTTTATGATAAAGTCGTTTGGGCTCATTTTCCCCTTAGCAATCTTTGGAGTTGCTATAGGCTTTATGTTGTACAAGTGATATAAAAATAGCCAAATACGCGCGTTTAATCATAAAGAACAATCATTGCGTGTATTTAAAAGCCATATTAACCGTGCGTGTAACTAACTTTACAAAAAGTTTAGCTGAAAGGATAACTGTCCGGACGTCTCACACATGATCTATTTTGGATCTGATGCAACTCTTCCCCAAAAATTGCACTTTGAATAATGTACAATTGTGTAACTAAAATGATATTCAACCACTATGGAAGGGTCAAAGTTGCACACAATTTGTCTAATACTTGTCTATATGTGTTGTGACTAGCTAGTAATCGGTCTCTTACACTCAATAGAAAAGCTTGATGTTCATTCTCAATAAGACCAAAAGCAATTTGAAATGCCATCATTGTATCATCCTTGTTTTTAGATCTTAGAAGTTTCTCGAGTATTTTTGCCCTCCTTGTGTTGCCCTGCTTTGTTTATGTGTTGTTCTCCTTGCCTTTTTCCCGCTTGCCTATGCGTTCTTGCTTGTGTTTGTTTGTTTTGCCTTTTCTTTCGTTGTTTCTCATGCGGTGTTTTGATCCTTTGTTTATGTTCACTCTGTCTTTTTTTCCTCTTGTTGCTTTCATGCCTTTCTATCTTTTGCCCTCTATGCTTGCTTTGCTTGTATTGCCTCTTGTTTTTTGGTTGGTGCTCTGTTTTTATATGCCCCTTCTTTGATGGTTCCCTGCGTTTCTGCTTGGTTTGCTTGGCTTTCCCCTTTTGTCTTCTATTTGCTTTTACTTGTTGCTCTTCTGTCCCTTGCACTTATTTCGGTTATGTATCACTCGCACATGTGCACGTGCCGGAGATCTCCTTGGAGGCAGTCTCTCTACTCCCAGGTTTTTCCTGTGGCAGGGGTAGGATTTGGCTACATTTCTACCTCCCCCATACATCGCTCTTACTATGTTGTTGTTGTTGTTGTGGGAAGCCAGATCCTGATATACTTTCACAAGACGAAGAAGTACCTAAAATAAAATAATAAATATAATGTAAGAAGGTAGATGGTAGACTGTTGGTTTAATAATATCAGTCGCGCATCGAAAAATAAAATAGTGACATGAAGTCTATACTTCCAATAGATAGCATTCGATGTTTTAAATATATATTTCAGAACATGCGTTAAGTATACAATATTTTTTAGGTATTACCTCACTGCGATATTCTCGGCTGTTGACAAAGGCATGAGATATATTCATGCAATATGCAAGAGTTGCATGTACATTATCACTACTTAAGATGGCCTCCTTAAGCTTATCCAACCTTCGGCATTCAATTGAGATTCCAATAGCTTGTTGATACTTGCCATCGGTAATACACCTGAAATAATTAATAAAGAGATAAAAAGACATGTAAGACTTGGAACCTGTGAAATTAGAAGGTATAAGAAAGTAAAGCATGCATACTTATTAAGCATTCTCTCGACAATTGCTTCCAGCCTGGGGTCCACATCAGCAGATTCCTTTGATTCAGCTGCCTTTGTTCTCAGAGATGCATACTCGTCAATAGCTTTGGCTGAGAAAAGAAAGCACATGTTATGAGTACACTCGACCAAGTTCTTATATGCTATTTTTTGGTAACTGACACTCATATCAAAGCTTACCAAGAAGAGTATGAACGTAATTTGAATCCTCAGAAATATCAAATAAACTGCCAGCTCCAAGGGCATATGATAACGAGTCATTATGCTCTCCCAAGAAATAAAAACACTGCATGAAAGAAGACATTATAGCTGTATTGTTTCACAGAAAGTACAATAACACAGGAACCAGAAGACCAAAACAAGTACCTTTGAAACAATTAAGGCAGCCAACTGTCTCTGTTTCTGATCAAACCCTTCATCCTCGTATAAACTCTCTCTGGATAAACAAAAGCCAAAACATCAGTAAATCCATTGAACACGACTTCCTTGCCGTATATTCTCAGCAGAGATATTACAGAAGGCTAAGAATAAAGTAGATCAGGTGAGCATGAAATGTACATCACATGAACAGACAAATCAAAATAAAAATTCTAAATGGAAGTGCACTTATGTTACTTATCTCAGCGTTGATGTAAAATTACCATACTTTGAACTCAACAATACTACAATCCTTTCTATTTTCATTAATTCCACTGAAGGTATTAACTAATGTTCGATACTAAGAACTATTTCTGAACTACGTTAAGATGTGTATTTGTGAACTACGTTCAAGCTCTTAAGCAAGCTAAACTCAACCTTCAGATTTTAGGCTCTGTTGTAAAATAACAGACAACGTAATATCAGATGAAAGCAATTTGTAAATTATAAAGAAAGCCTATAAATATCTCACACGTCACAGCATACACATAGTTCCTTTTCAAAACCATCATCTTTTATAGTACAACTTCTTAACATATGTTAAGCAAGCCTTCAGATATATAAGATAGTTTCAATGATTCATGATCCATCCCTCGCTACATGCTATCTATTCCTATTAGTCTCTTCAATTCTTAATTCTACCTACCTATCGACAATATCAGTTATTTAGCTTCACCTTAAACTATTACCAATATCACCCGTCCTATACACAACTACACATCAAACTTCTATCAAGGAGGTGTTTGGATGAGCCTATTCAATACGCGTATTGGCCAATTGAATATTTAAAAAATTCAATAAGCTCGTGTTTAAACACCTTATAACTATATCAACTTTGGCTTATGGCGCGCAAGCGCCATAAGCTTAATTTAATAACCTAATAAACCATAAAAATATCGAGCTTATGGAATTTTCAAAATATTCAATCGGCTGATACGCGTATTGAACAGGCTCATCCAAACACCTCCTTAATAGAAAGTTAGATGTATACGGGACAAGTTTCTTTCAGATTTTGGTAATAGTTTAGTATAGTTTCTTTCAGATATTGTGAATAGGGCGGGGGTTTTAGTTTATATTTAAACTATCAATTTTTGCCTAACAAACTAGTGTATTCCTATCATTAATAAATGAAACCCTAACTATTATAATATAAAAAATAAATAAAAAATAAATAAATAAAGAATGAAGGGATTACATAATAGGGACACTAGTAGAGGTCTCAGGCCAAAAGAGATCAACGTGAGCATTGAGGTTGGACAAAGCGTGAAACTTGAGAGAAGGATGAGGTTCGTTAAGCATGGCTAGTAAGCCACCGGCAGAGCTCACCATCGTCGCAACCATTGTCAATTAGATTTGATTGATTGTGTTAATTGGAGATTAGATCAGAGTTAGGGTTTTGAAAGGAATTGGGGATTTTGAAGAAGAAGGAATAATGTATTTGTATTTGTATTTGTAGTGAGTTTCAGAGATTTCTTTGGGAAGGGGCAAGCTTATGTGTGGAGTATAGTTTTTGTTTTGGCCAGTTTTCACAAGTAACTTTTATGAGTAAGGAGTAACTTTTATGAGTAGTGTTAGCATCTAACTTATAGATAAGCTGTGATCTCATTTGTACACTTAGTTTGGGGGCTTGTGAAAAATCAATGATGACGATTTTTATCCGTATGGTTACTTTTCCATGAGAAGTGTTTCTATTCGTTAACCCTAAAAATTATTGCAAAATAATGAAAGTTCAACAAACTGTCACAAGAATGAAGTATGAAAAGTCCAAAAATAGAAGTGAAAGTGGAATAAAAGAATAAATTTTGGAAAATGGAGCGTTTGCGGGAATAAATGATTTTATAACTTCTTTTGAACCTCCTTGCTACTTTACAAAGTCAGTAGGAAGAGTTATGAAATTATTTATCCCAAAAGCGTGAATTGATCACATTGCGTGAGGACACGGCAATACCTTAGTCTGGGGGATTTTGGTATGTGTTAATTCACATACCTTTTCATAGCCAAAAACCGACCCAAATAGACTAATTATGCTAATAAATGCCAAAGAATGTGTGTTTTTATGTTTGTGAACGTGCTGGTACGGATATATCGTAAAAAGACGAAAAACAACAGAAATCCGGCAAAAACGAGAACGAGAGTAGAAAGGGTCAGAAAGTCAAGCTGGAAATCAATTTGAGTTTATAAGGTCCTCAGAGTTTGATAAATGAGCTAAAGTGATCCTTGTGTGAAGTTTGAAGAAAGTGCAGAATTGGTCCCTATACTTTTCAGAATTGACAAATTTGGTCCCTCATGATAATTTTCAAGATAAATCAAAGTCAGCCCTCAAAGAATCTAAGATGGACAAAAATAGCCCTTGGATTATATTATTGAAGAAATACAGCTTTGGTCCTTGGATTTTTAGTAAGCTACAAAATTGGACCTTGAAATCTAAAAACTGAAAATATAAACAATACCTAATCCAATAATAACACTCACAGTCCAATTTCCTTTTAATAATCCAAAGACCATCACTTATGATCCTAGCCCATTCCACCCTCGGTCCAACCCCAAACATCACCACGGTCAAAAGGTCAACAAGTCAGGGTCAACCAAGGTCAAAAGTATTAATAAATTACCTTTGCCCAAATCCCGCCCCCTAAAATAACCCACACCCAGAAATTACTATTCATTCATGAACCCTAACTTACCCCGCTCCTTTAATTACTTAGATTAAGGGCAATTAAGTCAAATCCAAGGGCTTCTAGATGGTCAGGAGTGTGTCAGATGATGTCAGATGTAAAGAAGCACAAAGGAATGCCAGGTGGCAGCCTCCCATTGGCTCTACCACGTCACAATCAGTAATCCAAGGGTGAATAATCAAAGGGCAATCATGAGGAGAGGATCAAGGGCTCAAAATTAGACTCAAGAAGCACACCACACGGATTGCCAAGCTGGCAATCCATGGATACTCCTTTCTAGAATCATCTCAGTTGTAGTATAAATAGAGTGCTAGGCTGCTTGTATTAGTGTGGAGTTTAGTGTAAAGAAACTCTGCCAAAATTTCTTTTTGTAATAGTTTAGCTTATTTGAAATGTTTTACTTTCAATGAAATCTGTTTTAGCTTCCATAATCTCAGCTTATTGTTTTTTACTATTTAGTTTTCAGCTTATATTTCTTTAAATTTCAGCTTATTTCAGTTGTTAATCATTTCAATCTAGTTTACCTTCAATTCAGATTTTATTAAATTCAAAGTTTATAAAAAAATAGAAAGGTACAAAAATAGTTTTTGATTTGATTCAGCTTTCTAATAAGCAGATAAGTAGTAATTCACATCTTAATTTAGTTTCATAGTTGTTGAAAGGTTGAGGTTTGAGCTTACAATAAGTCCTTGTTCATTTCTTATAAAAAGTCAATAACAGTCAACTGAGTTGGAAATTAGTGAACTGAGGTGATTTGACAGGCCAATTCAGAAGTAGAAGGTTGAGCCTGTCTAGATACATGCAAACTTAGTGACATATCTCTATTCTAGCTGAGATATTGGTTGAAGTAAGTTCTGTTTGAATCTCTTGGTTTATCAAATGAATAATCTATGATTTGAGCTTCTATGTTACTGATTGGATTTTGTTGCTTCTGAAAGTTGTAATTGCTTCTGTTATTGTTATTTCAATTTGCTTGATCATTAGATTTGACTGTTATTGCTTATCTCATGATTTCCTAGTGTAATTACTTCATAAGGGGGTGTTTGGATGTAGTGATTACTATGTGTAGTTGAAGTTGGATTGTTGATTTTCTGATTTACACATGTTGTATTAGAGTAATAATAGGATATTAGATCACAAAAACAGTAGGTCATTAAATAAAAAAGTCAAATTAGGTTTCTATTAGCTCCACAGTTAGGATATAGAGAAATCAGTTAGTGGTATTGTTGTAGTAAGTTGTATATTGGTTCACAATAGCTTAGTTTAGCTTATTAGATGCTTATTATCACTATTAGAAATAGATTTGCTATATAGAAATCCAAATTAGTCAACTAGTGTAGGCTTTATTTAGTCAACTATTTAGAATAGTTTGTTTCTTACTGCTGCATGAACTTGGGTGATTTTAGAAGTAGTATAAAATAGTTTCTGATAAAGCTTTGAGGTTTATAGATACTCAGTAGTGTATTTAAGCATTTGCCCCCATAATATCTAGGTTTAGAGCTTATTTGGTATAGCTTATTGGTTCTGCTTATTAGTAGTTTGAGCACTATTTCTGTTCTGAATCATAGGGCTGCTTGTGCTCAATTGAGCTTGTGCTTCTGTTTTCTTGATTTTTCTGAGTTCATTAGAGTTACTTGTAGTGGTTTCTTTTGATTTTGTTCTGTTGGCTTATTCTGGAGTGCTTATTGCTGTTCATTAGTTTGCTTAAACTGCTTATTGCTAGATCCTAGTGCTTCTGTGTTTTCTCTGTGCATTTCTGAGCATAACTGAGTCTTTTGTATCATATTACATCTGTGTTTGAAGTTTGGATTAGTTTTGTGGCAAGTGCTTAAAAATAAGCACTTGCCATAAGCTGTTTTAGCTCAAATAAGCACTTCTGCTTATATTTTCTTTTCAAAATTTTTCTGCAAGCTTTTTATAATATTCTAGATTTTCTGTAAATTTTTCATATTTTTCTGAGTTGATTTACTATTTTTCTTAATTTTTCTTCATTAATAATCATTTTTAAATCCTTTTTATTATACAAAAATCAATAAAAAATCAGAAAAAGTCTTTAAAAATACAAAAATATTTTAGATAATTCTTTTATAATATTCTAGATTTTTCAGATTAGATTTTATATTTTTCCCATTATTTTTACATTTTCCTTTATTTTTAATTACTTTTTAATTCAATAAATAGAAAATAATTAATAGAAAATAAATAAAAAGTCAAAAAAATATTTTTCTTTTTCTCAAAATTCTTTTTAATAGTTTAAGATTTTTAGAAATTTGTTTCACATTTGTAGGATCATTTTTAGTATAAAAGTCACGTTTTATTTCGTACGTTACGTTTAATAAACGCGATTGCATTTCCGTTTTCTAATTTTAGACACTTGTGCATATATAGCTTGTACTTTCTGCATAATTCTCTATTTCTTTTCATAATTTGAATTTCACCATCACTTTTCACTATTCACTTTTCACTACACGATTCACAATTCGATAATTCGAAGTTCCATTCAACTTTCGTTGGGAGAACGACTCGGTAAATTCGTATTTTTCGCGGATTTCATCGATACTTATATATATATATATATATATATATATATACACACACACACACACTATAATTGAGCAATCAATTAGCTTATTTGGCTACCTTATGAGCTAATTTAGCTATTTCAAACCTGATAAGGCCACTGAGGTACATGAGTATGTGTTTATATTTTTTTGGCATCGGTTTGTGTTTATTTAGAATTTTTACTTTATGATCTTATTATGTTGCTTTTGTTGTTTGCAGCTCTTTGTGATGGTTCGTATATGGATTGAAATTCGATGTGAGAGGTTTTGAGATTCAGGGGCATGACAAGCTGGTCTATTTCTTCCATTGCTTCTTTTGCATCTAACGCACGACAAGCTGCTCTATTTCTTCGATATATGTGTATTTTATCTCTAAACGTAGCAACAGTTGCGCTTCACAGGAAAGGAATACAGAGTATATTTGTCAAAAAATCACAAGTGCGTCGTCAGGCGTTTTATGTGCAGCAATAGCATCCAAAGGTATAAGATTTTTGATTTGGGTCTTTCTTTGGAAATCTAGCCATTTGTGCGAGAATGTTATGAAATTTTATAATTGATGCAGCATTTTTGCAGTGGGTGGGTGATTGGTAATCGAGCAGACCTGCCGAAGGATATAGTTGCAGAGACTAAAACCAGAAAACGGAGAGGTGATAATTTGATGTGCTTTGCATAAACATCTTTAGATAAATCATCTATTGGTTAGCGCTCGCTATTTTCTTTGTATAATAATGCATGTGAAGTACGTTATTCGTGCGCCTAAATTTGTTGTAATTGTGCTTGCAGCGGAAGGCTATGAAGTGGTAGTTAGGGGGTTGGGTTTGCTGCTTTGCCACAACACTTGCACTTCACAAGAAAGGAATAACGAACATATTAGCCAAGAAATCACATGGTTGTCGAACCAAACAACTTACCATGACACGTTGAGTACAAGTAAGTGAAAATTTTAAAGCAGAGGCATACCTTTTTTCTACTGTATTATGTGGTGTCTTAAGTTAGTTAAATCATATATTTTTTAATGTGCTTATGTGCATATGTTGATATCGTCTCAATAATTATAAAAGTCCACCAACCAACTTGCTTTTTTCGTTGTCGAAGAACATCTCTCTATTTAATATGACGACATTTGAGGTAACACAGCTATTCTATTTAATTCATATTTATTTGTTTATACACGTAGTTAAAAATTTCGCTTTACACGCACAGTTTGACTACATTATGGCCTCCTCGACCGGCTATGACCTTTTTAGGTTTTCGGCCGCAATACAATAACATTATTGGCACAGGCAACAATTATGAGGACGTTAATTTTCAAGCAACAGTTGCTACAGGTTAAGACATTAATGCTGTAGCCTGTAAGTATTCAGCTTTTAATGAATTTCCTTCTTAAATCTATGTGAGAAAAAAGGAGTAGTTTATTAGTCGTACGAATGAAAGGTCTAATATCAACTCATTCAGTCCCGTGCGGGAGGATTCAAGTAAGGGCGTAAAAAACCAAAAAGTTTCAATGTTTTGCAATATTGCACCAACTAATAACTGATACTTATAATATGGCAATTGTATCGTGTGAACAGGCATTATGTAATAACTTATGAAAGGAAAATGAAAATGTGATTCGGAAAATAGCAACTCCAGTTGGGAATGGTTATTTGATTATTGTGGTTCGAGGTGGCAACTAATACATTTTTACTACATATAATGAATATGATTTTTACATTGAAGTTACTAATGAATGATATTTGTTTTACAGGAACCTTTAACGCCCCTTACGTACTCGATATTACTCACACCAGTTGTTAAGCAAATAGCCATCGCCCGTGTTCTAATTGACACAGAAAACAAACGTACAACAACTCTTGCTAATGGAGAAAAAATTGTGTGCACTTACAAGTACCTTTGAATACTAATATTGGCAAGGAAAGACTCGGGAATTGGGCTACATAAGAGGTAGCAGGAAAGGACATCTCATATGTACATGGGACGAATGCTATAATATATGTACTAAATTTCCTACAATTGTTTCATTTTCCATCCCGATTTTTACACATACAATCATGTGAAAAATGTTGTAAACACCCCCGCCGCAACGCGGCGGGTTCCTGCACCTTGTTTGAAACAATTGTTAGTGGTCTACCAACTCGTTCAAAAATATAAATGTAGGTTGAATATTTAAGTCATATATTTGATCTTAATTTCATAAAATTCTCAACAATTATATGATTGTTAAGTTTGTATCATGTATTATCGTGT
This sequence comes from Artemisia argyi, assembly GCA_030686995.1. Taxonomy (NCBI): domain Eukaryota; kingdom Viridiplantae; phylum Streptophyta; class Magnoliopsida; order Asterales; family Asteraceae; genus Artemisia; species Artemisia argyi. The sequence continues at coordinate 722,713 of CM060695.1, read as the reverse complement.
AACTCCAATGTATTTGTAAAATTCTAGAGTTTTGTATATAAGATGAAGCCATGTGTGATAAGTATTATAACATAACTTTTTTACATATATCTCTTTGTTCTGAACATGTAATTATCTAATATGTTTATCAAACAAAATCTGATATGAATTCGTATTTGATTGTTTATGATATAGATAATGAGATTTGAAATTTCAAATTTTCAATCGTTCAAATCATATCATTACTATATATATAATTTGAGGACAAATGACGCCAGCACATCACTTGGGCTGCTGATTTTTTTTGGCCCAACAACAAGCCCGCTTTAGCCAAGCTCGGCCCAACTTATTACTATATATATAATTTGAGGACAAATGACGCCAGCACATCTGGGCTGCTGATTTTTTTTGGCCCAACAACAAGCCCGCTTTAACCAAGCTCGGCCCAACTTAACAAGCAGAAGACTAGCAATCCTTCGTGGCCCAAACATGTTTAAAATGAAAAGATCTGGCTCAAGTCCGAATGAAGTCAGTAGCCCATTCGAGTTCATAATTTAACGTGAAGTTGGGATTCATTTTGCATGCGACTAAGAAGAAAATCAAGAGGTGTGAATGCAATTGAAACTTGCCACGTAGCCATTTGACTCCTTTTTACTCTTGCTAGACAAAAATAAAGAGAAGATTACAATATATATAATTTGAGGATAAATGACGCCAGCTGACATCACTTGGGCTGCCGAATTTTTTTTTAGTCCAACAACAAGCCCACTTTAGCCCAGGTAAAAGCGCAAAATAGTATTTACAAAACATACCTTTTACTATATAATGGGTTAAAAAATAGCGCAAAACACTATTTACGAAAATATCCCCTACTATATAATGGCGTGCGAAAACTATTTTAAACTTTTATCTAACATGTATTTAGCGAGCCCCGCCGCAAAACGCCATCAAGAACCACGCCGTTTCAATTTTTTTTCGGGACTTTTTAACCCCGCACCGAACACCTGACCCATTTTCTACTTAACAAAAAATAATAATGCGCAATAATCAACGACATGAAACAACGCCCCGCCGCAATTCGGCGGACCGTTGCCCACCTCGTTCTTTTGTAAAACGACATACACGTTTGGATTGGGTTGACGGCCCTTTATAATAACCTAGCAGGTGTTAGTGTGTTACCCCTTGTTTTGGGCTAATTGGGTCTTTGGACCGGGTCACCAAAGTTGTTTATGTAAACCAAACAATTTAATTCCACGTGGCTAATTGGTTAGAGGGTCCTTATGGAAAACGGATTTAGTGGCGGTTGATATCGAGATGTATAATAGCCAAATATGTGAGAAAATATTCCGCAGCACGCCAAATATGTGAGAATATATAGTGTAGCACGATGATTAAATATATAGCTAATTTTAGAAGTAGACTAGTCGCCCCCGGTATAACCTTTTCTAGACTAGAAAAAAGAATCCCCAATTACTAGTTTTTTTTTACAATTGTGTTAAGGGTTTGGTTCGAAAATCACTCATGAACACTTGACCATGTTCAATTTCATCTAAAACGATTTCAAAATTTGTTAATTGAATGATTGGGGTTTCGAATGAACAAGGGTAGATTTGTGAATTTTTGTTGTTTGTTTGTTAAAATTGTTACTGGGGTTTTACTCTGGATAGTACTAGGAACACTTGGTTGTGATCAATCCGTTATGATTATCTTTTGGGTGGCGGTGGTGGTGTTGGCCGGAAGTTGGTGACGGTTGGTCATGAGTGGGTTTTAATTGGTGTGATGGCTTGGTTGGTATATACGTAATAATAAATGAAGAAGATGATATATTTATCATTTATAGTAAGACACAATAAAGACTAAATGGTATTATATAGGACATATGTCACTAATCTAGTGCAGTCGCCCAATAGCCAAGTCGCCCTGGTGATGAGACGAAAAGTGTACCGCTTTTCGGGAGTCATTTAAGCCCAAAGTCGAGATTATTTGATCAAATATTGCCCTAAATCGTTCCTTTTGTCATTTTAGGTACTTTTGAGAGGAAATTTGCAAAAAGAAGCATTTTTGACGTTTTTTGAGCCAAAAAGTGAAGAAAACGACAAAGTCTCAAAATCATGCTAAAGATTGTACCTGACGGCGTCAAGGATTACTAGTGACGGCGTCACCCTTTGACAAAGAGGTGGATTAATCAAGTTACACGTGACGCGCCAGAGAGGTTTTTGAAGAATTGTACATGATGACGTCATCAAGACCGCCAAGAGTAATTTGTATGTGACGGCCAAGATGAAGACGTTAGAAGTGGATCTAGGCAATACGAGTATTATTTTGGCGGCGAGTTGACAGCGTCAGACCCTACTTTTGACGTCGTCAGAGTGTAAAATCTATATATACTTTTCTAGTTTTCATTCATTGTGTGCAACTTTTAAGGGAGAAAACCCTAGACGAATTTTACTGCATTTTTGAGGGTTTCAAACCCTTGTTTCATCCATGCTTAATTGAAGATAAGTTTTCCAACAATCATTTAATATGTCTATGTGTTGTTTGATTATATCTTATGCTTATCTTCTCTTTAACATGCTAGGCTAGGTTTTCTTTGTGTTTGCTTAGATGTAATGAAACTTAGATATTGATTATGGATTGGTTGTTTGTTTATAATTGTTATGGATGAATGATTTCGATGTTAGGCTTAAGAAAACTGGCAGACTTTCAATTGGTAACTTGCTTGAACGTCTTAAGAAACATGATCGGAGGTGTACTACGATATATTGGTTATATTTAATGCATAAGTAACTACTAATGAGGCCATGTTAGGAGCTAGTAGTCGGCTCGACATAGGAAGAGGTATAAACTTATAGAGTTAGGGAAGATCGTACACGGCCCTGCGAATGGTATTAAGGAATATAACCTGTCATCCATGCAATTGTAACAAACTAATCAACCGATAAAAGATAGCTAGGGAGTAGTGAAATCTAAGTAAACATATTTTCTCTTATTATTGTTTTCACCACATTTACTTTAAGTTCATTTTATTTTATTTTGATTGCATCTGTAGTTATTTGGGTTAGTTGATTAACAACTAATTCCGTTCACTCCTTAAAAACCCGAGATTTTTATTTGCTTTTCTTAAAATATAAAAATACAAAAAGAATCATCCCTCATCTCTAGATCTAGTTTAATTGAGTTTTAACCCTAGCGAACACTATTCTTTGAGTTGAACGATCAATTCTTTCCACCGGGAAGGACTACCAAGCTTAGAAATGACATCTTGATGTTCCAACAAAATCATGGTGAAACTCTCTATAAAGCATGGACTCGTTATTTTGAAAATGCATATGAAAACACCAAAATATTATAGGCCTTGATAGTGTAATTGTGCCAATTTCACTGTTAAATATTCAGCTCAGTATAAAGCCCAACTAGCTAAGTCATATATTGGATCAAATGGTCTCTTTTTAAAATAGCAAAATGTCGAAAGTAAACTCGACTATCTTTAATCCTTTGACGTTTTCTTAAGGGATATTGGCAAAAAAAGGCATCATACTTGCCACATTTTGTCATTGTATGTATCATACTTTTTTTTTTATTATAGCACTAACCTTTTTAAATCGTGTCATTGTGTGTACTTTATGACCATTTTACCCCTATTTTTTTCAAATTTTGAAAGGTAAAATGGTCATTTCACATGGCCAAAGTACACACAATGACACGATTTAAAAAGGTTAGTGCTATAATCAAAAAAAAAAAAAAAAAAAAAAAAAGTATGATACATACAATGACAAAAGGTGGCAAGTATGATGCCTTTTTTTGCCAATTTCCCTTTTCTTAAACATAGTAATATTTCAGGCCATGTCAAATACAGGGCCGGCTTTGAGGGTGTGTAAGGTGAGCGACCGCACAAGGCCCCAAAATTTGTAAGGGCCTCAAAATTTGTCCTGTTAATAATTATATGCATGTGTACGCATATTTTTCACAAAGAAAAAAGTATATACATTTGAAAGTATCTTTAATAAGTAATATTTTATAACGTTTAGCTAACTAATTATATACTCCCTCCGTCCCAAAATTATAGTCCCGTTTTGACTTTTTCGGTCTTTATTTTTCAACTTTGACCTTAAATATTTTTGTTTATATTACATAATACTTGATGTAAAATATATGAATGGATTGAGTTTTAAATGTATTTTTCATTGGTATAATTTTCATCAACTATTGTATAACACAAACAAAAATAGTTAAAGTCAAAGTTGAGAAAGAAAGACCGAAAAAGTCAAAAGGGGACTATAATTTTGGGACGGAGGTAGTAATATCTTATAAATAGTGACACTTTATATATAACATTCCTTATCGAAATGCCTCATTATTTAATTTCGTCCAGGGCCCTCAAAATTTTTATAAATTAATGAGACCGCCCTAGTCAAATACTCATATGTGTTTGAACGAGATTTGAACTTACAACTCCTTATTAATTTGATTAATCATTTACATGCGTTTTGTTTACGTATGGCTCGTAAAGAGGTGGCAATACGGACGGGTTGGGTGGGCTCGGGTTTAAACGGACACAAAGCAAACACGCTCGTTTATATAAATCTCTTTAGAAATTACCAAATTGACAAAAAAAAAATTCCCGAACGTAACACCTAATTTATATTTAAATAACTAAATATATTATATTTATTAATTTTTTTTAAACAATTGCAATTTTCTTCAATTGAGAAAAAATATGTCCTTTAATGCCTATTTAATTTTTTAATGAGCCATACATGTCTATTTAAAAAAAAATGACAAAATGCGCTCAAATCTTTTACAAATTAACACAGAAACCCATTTTTTATGATTTTAATCATAAATTGTCACATCTAAGTAAAATGATGTGTGATTAATCGTAAGTTCGGTTTCTTATAAAAAATATTTATTTATATTCAACTCAATCTAGTTTATTAGTATATCACTGTCTATAGTACGGAGTACAAGTTTGGTTAGATGTCCATTTACAATCATGTATAGAATCAAAACTTAATCAATAGTCCATTAATGTATTGACAAAAAGATCACTAATAAAATGCAACCCAATGCATTTAACTAGTTCAAATAATTCATGACTATGTTATTTGTCTACATATCTTCACCCCATCACACCATAAGAAGCAGATTATGAAGTCGAAAAACAAGGTTTTAAGTTTATCCGACGTCTCTCTACACAATAATAGCAAAGATTGTTGGGTCGTTATTAACGCAAGGGTAAGAAATTATCAAACTTGACTCAATATCTTTGATCACATAGTTTTAATGTTCATTTAAGTGATCACGTACTTGTTATGATCGCATGGACTAATAAAATGTAGGTGTACGATGTTACAAACTTCTTGAACGATCATCCTGGTGGAGATAACGTGTTATTGGATGTAGCGGGTACTATTACATAAACTAGCCAAACATACACGTTGCGTATTTGATTCACTTATTCACATTAAACATGTCATCTTGTTGTCTTAGGTAAGGATGCAAGCGAAGAGTTTGAGGAAGTAGGACATGGAAGTGCTGCGAGACTCATGTTGGACGAATATTATGTTGGAGAGGTCGATCATATTTCCAAAACCCCTAAAGCAGGATCTTACCACAAGCAAGAGACTATCATACAAGAAGTTAAACTAGGAGGATCAAGTTTTAAGATAAAGTCGTTTGGGCTCATTTTCCCCTTAGCAATCTTTGGAGTTGCTATAGGCTTTATGTTGTACAAGTGATGTAAAAATAGTGAAATACGCGCTTTTAATCATAAAGAACAATCATTGCGCGTGTACTTAGAAGCCAAATTAACCGTGCGTGTAACTAACTTCAAAAACGTTTAGCTGAAAGGATAACCATCCGGGCGGGCATCACACAGGATCTATTTTGGACCCGATGCGACTTTTCCCCAAAAATCGCACTTTGAATAATTAAGGTTCAACTGTGTAACTAACTAAAATGATATTCAACCACTATGGAAGGGTCAAAGTTGCACACAAATTGTCTCATACATGTATATATGTGTTGTGACTAGCTAGTAACTTGAAGAAAATAGCAAGAGCACTACATTGTGTTAATCAATATATAACCTTAATTATTATGTAAATGATATGGTGAGTTGATAGGAATAATGTCAAAACTAAACCACTAGTGGGAGGCAAAAGATCATGGTTTAGTCTTTCCACTAGTGTCTAAAATTGAGTGAAGTGCACAATCAATTTATTCTAGTCTAAAGGGTTTTCAAACTCAAAAGGAAAATGACTATCAAATGTTGTGCTTCTAAAATTAATCTTTTTGTGGCATATATAAGCTTTCTTTCGCAGGACCTCGAATAACAATTGATTCCAAGACATGAATTAATAATTTGCTGGTACCGTTCGTACTAGCATACATGTTTATATACGTCCATTATCACTTTGTCATAAAAGATGCATACAAACATGCACAAAAATACCAAAAAGATACTGCACACGACGACATTCACCCCAAACCGCGAAAGACAAAGGATTCCTAGACAAAATTAACATCTTTACACATAGTTTCTTTGTATCTATTATCTCTATCATTCAACTTTTTGCATCATATTATTGCTTAAAAAGAACAAAAGAATGCATAGAGGGAAAGATGCAAGTAATAAGCAAACAAACATGCAAGTGCAACTGGTGGATAAGCTTCAGAAGATAAAATGAAATAAATTTAAAAGTACAATGCTGACACAATAATAGAGAAGACAAGATTCTTCTTCCCAACTCTATTCCACCAAGAAAATTAACCCCACCACCAAACTATCACCAACCATTTTTTTCACAAACTGCTAAAAACACTTGGTAGGTCACATATAACATTATAACCACATGCATTGTAGAAATTGACACCATTAATGTATTTTCATGCAATACATTTTTGAGTTTGGATTCTCTAATGTTCAAAATGAACATGACTTATCATAAAGTTATTGCGAGAGGAAAACAACAAATAGTTTATTATTGTGAGAACTTTGTTTTATTTTAAATAAAATCGTCACTCACAACAACTTCAACATGATGAGTCATGTTCATTTTGAACATTAAAGAACCTTAACTCTATATTTTTAATGAAAACTGACTTAAATCGAGACAATCATGTTTTTCTCTAATCGGGAGGAAAAATAATACGACAAGGTAACATTATCGTGCATGACATGATTTAAGTCAATGTCGCGCGCGCTTAAGTCTAGAAATGCATGAATCCATACTTGAAACATAAAGATTCCATATGTTTTGTAAGGACATAGTAATAAAGTGAGAAGAAAGAAAAGGGTCACATAAAACACTGTTGGAATTGGCTCCATCAACCATCCTATCCATTTTTGAAACATCAAGATTCATTGTGTTTTGTATGCACATGATTTCAAGGATAAGCATAAGTGTTGAATAAGTTAAATTATGTCTTCTTAAAAGAATAAGTACAAGGTAAACAAGTAAACAATCCTAAAACACCCTTAAGGGGGACCAAAGATTCAAATGCACCACAACAAGATAAAAGATAGAAAAAAGGATCAATTTATATCAGGGAAAGGGATCTTTAAAGTTACCATAAGACTATGTTTATTGGTCACTTTTGGTGTGGGTTGTGGGTTGGGGTCACGACCGATTCTCCTTTTTCAACCAATCACAAATTGACATGTGGCAATCGGTTGTGCCTTTAGGTCACCAAGTGACCACAAGTTGGCAATCTCTTGTGACCGGTTGTGACTTTAGCTCACCAATAAACATAGTCTAAGTACAAAATATAGACAATTTGTACCACTGGGACTAAAAAATTTACCTAAAGTCATTGGATCCCCTTTAAAAAAAGACTACCATCATTATCATCATCATTTCTCCTTCTTACTTAGTAGATGATCTGTCAATGTTAGAAGCTCCTTTTTTTCTTAAGCTACAGATCTTCTAGTCTACATTCTGCACTCGGGTTTACGATGGGTCCTGCTTCATTCTTTACAAGAGAAACAAGAATGACGGGAGTTCAAGAAATACTCTACCATCACCCACAAGATAGAACTAAAATAAATCTATTCCTACCCATATCTTCAACTATGCTAAATATCGAGTCTAGAAACCGAAAAACAAAATAAAAACAAAGCAAGACCTGATCCACTGTTAATTAATTATTTTCGGTAGCATCCAGTTTCACCCATTCATAACGCCCAGGAAGGGGCTTATCGTTTACCGGATCAAAGTTGTACCTACAAAGCAATGATAAATAAAATTAATAAACAATTATTGATATTATATAATCTTTGTGTGAGGTAGACATATACTTTTCCATAAATAGTCGTTGTTGCTCCTTTTCTGGCCCGGTGAAGAATTCTTCCATTTCACTAGCTAACGGGACGATTCTTGGTAATGTATTATTCTGTACGCTGTACACATGAGCAGTTGATCTCTTTGGCTTTGTAGACGAGCCTGGAGTCCTGAGGACATCTGGATTCCTAATCAAACTGCACGGTGTGGTCTCTCGAGTAGTCCTGTCACAAGAAATATGCAACCATGACCCATGAGCAGTCTTTATTAATTAGGACAGATAAAACCGGCACCCACATGCACAAAAATTTAGATTTTAGTAAATTTAAGGCCAGCATGACAAGATGTGACGATTTCATCGATCAGAAACCACATTGCGTGAAAAACTATAAAAAATTGAACTAATCCAAACAAGACCCTCAGAGCATTTAAAGACAAAAATTGGATTTAACTTGTAATGATAAGCTCATACAAAACAAGAATAGCTCATGCACGTAATAGCAAAACCGGAGCAACACAACTAGTTGGTGAAATGTAATTTTCTTTGAAGACAAACAAGTATCACAAGAAAGGAATATAATTCTCAAACATTACAATTTCCAAAGAGATTTTTGTAAACATTACAAAATCCATTGTAATGAATTCACTACAAGACCAACATGACCTTCTGTAAAGTACCATCATCTATCCCCGGTGGATCCGGGAGAGGTCTAATGATTTGAGCACTTAAACTAAAAACAATAAAGAACCAAAAAGCATACTATTTTCATTATTTTAGTAATCAAAAAGAGCCTTATGAACGTATATAATATTGCCAACAACCGATGATTCCATTGATGTTAAACTTATTTTATGGAAAAAGACACCAAAGAATAGAACAAACGAGTAGAACAAACACCTTGATGAACTAAAACTAATTATATAATGGGGTTAGAACATTCACATAAGTTCTTAAAGTAAGCCAAATAGTAACTTTCATATACTCCAAACAAACTCGGAAAATAAACTAAATAGACAAATTAGAATGTTCACGGTTTATATACACAAATCAAGATCAACTTTTAATTATTCATTCAATCTTAACACCATATAGAATAAAAAAATATTATTAAACGGCCTATAAAAAGCTTAAACATAAGGCCTATAACGATATAACTAGCAAATAAGTAAGCAAGATTCAAGCAAACATATTACTTGGCACTAACTAAAATGATCATGAAAGATGTCGAGATAACAAGAAAAAACACATATATACTTAAAACTGATTATCCGCGATATGAAAACGCGATAATCGATAATGAGTAAGTAAAAGCATTCCCAAATGAGAAACTATTGAAACTTGTACCAACAACCAACATGAACCCTAGATTCTAGATTTCTAGGTGAGTATGTGTTCTGTATCCTAAATAATGAAACAATGATGAACTCAGAAAACAGAGTTGATGTACCAAAAAACACACTTTTTTCCAAACATGGTGAAAAATAATAAAGAAAAAATTATTATTTTTGATAACTTCACTTTCTTTTCCTTAAACAGAATCTGTAAGTAACAGAGAGAATGACAGGAAACTGAAAAAGTAAATCACTTTTCATAGTTCTATCATTTTACTAAATAGACATAAGTTACAAATCCCCCCATCATGTATTTAGTTCAAATTTCATGATTTAAACACATTTTTTTTAATCAAATTAAGCTAAAAATGTCAACTTTTTAGCTTTTTAACCAAAGTTAGCATGATTAAGAAAAAAAAATTAACCCAGAACCATAATTCATTTAGAATTTTAAACTTGATTAAGAAAAAAACTTAAGTTTAAATCATGGATAATGAATTTAATCAGAAAATAACAAGTTGAATTTACAAAATTCCCACCTAAAGTTATCATCATTTTTTACCAAGATAAGCTCAAAGTTTTAAATTTATTCTGTTTTTTTTCCTTTAAAAAGATCATACTTTTAAGCTAAAGATGGCATAATTAAGAAATGGTAAGTTCATAAGAAATTAAAAATCAAAGCATTTTATCATGAAAACAAAAAACCTTTTCAAAAAGAAGCCTAATTCCATTTTCAAGTTTAAAAATCAAGTGAATAAAAATCAAAACTTTTGCACAAAAATGTACTTAAAAATAAAAAGATCATAGCTTTTGATCAAGGAAAAAAAAATCCCTTTACACAAAGAACCCTAATTCATGAAAATGTTATATTATATCAAGTAAATAAAAATCAAAACTTAAAAAAAAAATGACCCACTTCCTGAATTTCAATTGTTTTTTAGAAAAATAGACCTGCATTTATTGATTTTCTTGTAAAAAAAAAAAAAAAAAAAAAAAAAAACTTTTATTATTCAAATTAAACAAACTTAAATTCCAATCATTTTAATAAAAAAACAAAAAACAAAATAAAATATACCAACCTTCCTGTTGCTTCAGTTTCAACTTCATTCTCCCCAGTTGACCCTCCATCATCTTTTTTAGCGACCAATTTCACATCTTTATTGTCATCATTAGCAACCACTTTCTTCTTAACAAGCCTCCTACTCCTCAGCTGCAAAAACCCACCACCACCGTCACCAGAAACATCCGCACCGTTTTTCAAAGCTAGGGTTTTAGCACGGGTTAAAACACCGTTTAGCGACGGTATAACTTCAATTAGCGACACTTCTGCTGTCGCTGTTTTTGTTTTGCGACGACGCATGTATTTGCCCATTTTTTAAAATAATTTTTTTGTTTGGTGAAAAGTTGGTGTCAAATAGGAGAGCCGTTTGGTGTGTGTGTTTTTAAAGGGTTTAAGTTATTTATGGGGGAGATATTTAAATATCTTTTTTATTGATAAGTTTTACTTATTTTGAGAAATTTTAAATATTTTGTAATTTTCAAAATTCTAAATGTCATAAATGATGCTTAGGAAGATATATTTGTTTCTTTTAAACATTCTTTTATTTATCGTTTGACACATGTCAATCATTTACTGGTCCATAGTTACATAAGACCACTCTTAGCGGCTCGTCGCTTTGGCCAACCGAAAAATGTCACTTAAGTGACATCAATGATATGGGCGTGTCACTTAAGTGTCGGTTGGAGTTGCTCTTGTTTGACAACGAGCAAGGTATGAAGTGGTGTGGCCCCATTTGTTTTTTGTGTGAGTGTTTCATGTGCGTGTGTGTATTTTGTGAGGTATATTTGTGTAGTGATACAGAAAAAGGTGGTGGTGAGGTGTGTGTCAATACCAAGGTTATAAATAGCGTGAGGCGTGGCGTGGCGTGGCGGCATGGTCAAGCCTCAAGCCTTAGCGTGAGGCGTGGCGGCATGGTGTTTTTAAGGCGTGAATTAAGGCGGCAAAAAGTATTTATAAATTTATAGATTTATATTATATTTCATTAGTATATCATATTTCATATACATCGAGTTTACAAAAAGTGTTATACACAAACAATAAACTCAAGAAACTATCTTTATATTTGTAATCTTCTTCAAATACTAGTAAAATATTTGTAACCTTTTAGAACACTGGTCAATACTATGCGTTGGTTTGAAAAGTGATGATTTAGCGCTGAGGTGATACAACTGACACACTAACTGACGCGTCGCGGTTAAAAATGATCTAAGATATTGGAAGATAAGTAAAATGATATTTAGCGAGATATACCCATTCAAATATCTTGTTTTATTGATATGGTTGGTTTCGATATAATTTTAAATTTCTTTGAGATTTTTGTTTTTTGGATGAGTAGTATTAATCTAAGAAATGAATTTGATTCATTTATTTGGAACATATTTATTTATTTTTTTGCTAATATTTTAGTTTGATTTTGTTTGTTTGGATGAATCTTTTTGACTTATCTTGAAAGGCGTTTGAAAAATGTTATGTAAGCATAATTAATGTACTTAATAAATTTTATTCAAAGCCTTATCTTTAAGTGTTTAATAAATTTGTCCATTAAGTATTGTGACTTGAAATGAATGAAATTGATGGTTTTGATACTTTTAAGTTTTAACATTATATTTAATGGCATTTGATGCATTTAATCATTTATCATACTTGACTAGCAGGTTACCCGCGCGTTACGGTGACGGGTACTCTGAAATAAAATTTTCTGGTGAGATATGTTTTTTAAATTATTACATTTTCTTGTGACAATCACTTTACGAATGTTAAGAATTTCATGTCGCATTTTTGAAGTCTTTAGCTATTAACAATGTTTTCCAATATAAAATTGTGATAATAAATATTCTGATGAGAAACGTTTTTCCTTTGTTCAAAATGACTACTTGATTTACATAAAGTTAAGCGTTATGGATAGGGGTGTTCAATTTATATTTGTGAATACAGCAAACCGAGCCGACTTGTTGGGTCCCTGTGTAACCAAATTTTTAGGCAAACAAATGGATTTCGATTATACGTTATTCATGATGATAACCTTATCGACGGTGTTATGTGTTTGTGATGATAACCTTATCGATATTTCATCTATGTATCTTTTTACTAAAGCAAAAGGTTCTAAATTAATAGTAATAAAGTAAATTGATAGCGGTTTCATTTTTACATGAATGTTAGTTTCACCAACATATATTTTTCATGATGTGAACTCCCCATTTAATTTTACTAAATATGATATCTTGACCCATAACATTCGTATGTCAGGCCCACACTAAAATTATATTTATAAAAAGAAAAAAATGATACCCGGTCCACTTATCCAAAATACTTAACCAAAATCAAAATCTCAATCTCACCCACCCTAATATTTCCCAACTAAAAACCCTAATCACTCTCTTTGCACATACATACATCCACAAACTCTCTTAAACAAAAAAATTTGTCCATTTTTTATTGGATCTTAACCGAATACCAAACAAATGAATACTAAACATCCTTTAGTTGCTTTCTTAAAAAGTAACCAAAGCACAAACAATACCTTTGAATCTTTCTGTTAACTTTGCGGCTTCAAGATCTTGTAACAAAGGTCTCGGGTAGGTACTTGTTGTATTTGTTTTTCTTTTAACCAAAATAAAGTAAGAATGAAACTGATTTGTTTTTAATTTTCGGATATTAAAAAAAAGGAGTAAAGCTTCTTAAAGTTTTTTTTTTTTTTTTTTTTTTTTTTTTTTTTTTTTTTTTTTTTTTTTATCTAATGGTGTTTTTTGTAAACAAGAAAAAATGGTGGATGATAATTTGAGGCCACTTGTGTTATCATTGTTTCGGTGGCCAATGATGTTCCTTTGGGTTGATTTACGTATCAAATGGGTGTTTGAGGTCATTGATAACATGTTATTTTGGTTTTCTTGATGCGTAATTGAAAACCGTTTTTTAGTTTGAGTTCTTCTTTGGCATTGTAAATCAGCAGGCGTGTTTGATTATTTGTTAATGGATATGATATTGTAGTTGTATTTATATTTCAATATTTTTTGTCTTTTAACTCTGATGTTATGGACCACTAAATCAAAGCTGCATCATTATTTTTTTTCTTTAATCCATAATATTTGTACATTGTGTTTTACATTGTGTATTAATTAATTGGTGATAGAGTGTATTAAATAATAGCATTAATGTTGTAAGTCTGAAAATTACATTATGCTTATTTTGTTGTACAATATGCATATTTTGTTGTAAGTCTGAAAATTGTGTGCATTAAAGTGTTGTAAACCATGCTTAATTTATTGCAAGTCTAAAATTTTTGGAAAGAGAGTCATCCCTCTATTATATATAGTATAGATAGTTGATACTACTAGTTCAAGACAAGAAAATTGAAAGCATACAAAGGTTCAAAAGAAACCATAGCCTTATTTCTACTTTGCCCTCTTCAAAGTTACCTATCAACCATCTGTTTGTAAAAACCATTTACTTAATAAGCATTGTGATTAACGATCAATTATGCACTTCATTATTAAAATATGTAACAGAGAGAGTAGTACATAATCTTTTATATAATATAGTAAACAATTACATCATTTTGAAGTGATCTTGTAGAATCATTCTTATTGAAAAAAATTGGACTAATAAAAGAGCATGATTTTGACATATAGCCAAAATCAAGCAATATGATTAGCCAATAAAATGTCAAAATTGAATTGATTTTATTCAAACAAACTTTAGTAAATTTGGTGAAGAATTTAGCTGAGGAAAAAAACATAAAAATATAAGTGTCTGATTTATGTAAACAAAAAATTAGAAAAAAAAAGAAAGAAAGAAAAAGAAGAAGTAATTAATAAAACTTTAGTTGTTGAATTTTAAATATATTATATAGAGTTAAGTGTAAAATTATAAGTCTACATGAATTTTATTAACGTTAAATAATAAACAAATAACCCCTTATACTTCATATCTCTAGATTTTATAATATGAACTTTATTTACAATTAAATGAGTAGTAGTACTAGTATTAGTTTGAGACTTTCATACATTAAAATTATAAAATTTTGTAAATATACAAAATAGTTTTAATATACGGTAAATATTTTTAAAATAAATATTAGTTTTAAACTTTCATCTATTAATATATATATATATATATATATATATATATATATGTGTGTGTGTGTGTGTGTGTGTGTGTGTGTGTGTGTGTATGTGCGTATATATATATATATATATATATATATATATATATATATATATATATATATATATATATATATATATATATATATATATATATATATAAGAACTTATGTTATCATATTTAAAAGTTTAATCTAAATATTAAATACGGCTAAATTATTATTAACAATAATATAAATATCAAATGGTAAGCACGAGTTACTGTGATTTGAAAATAAATATATGCGATTGTACTTATAACAATGACTCATGTAATTATTATTTAGAGTTCATATACGGATATCTGCAAAAATATTTTTTTAAAACTTTACGGAGTATATTTTAACTTCATCGACACTTACTATATGCTATTAAACTTGCACATTTTGTACAACATGATATCAATAGTTAAAGTTAAACTACAACATCAACCTCAACCTCAACATGTATGTCAGCTAAACAAAGTTAAATCTTTCATCCAATAAATTTTTTTACAAAATATTAATAGACATTAATACATAATGAAAACTTATGCATTTTATTAATTATACTTTTATCACAATTGTCACGGGTAAATTCTTATATATCCATTTAGTAAAATAAAATTGATTTATGTGTAAATCTCGTACGTGAGCGGGACTCGTAGCTAGGTTTAATTTTTGTTGAGATACTGTGATGAAATGTATCAATAAAAATATGAAGTGGTCACATAATTTTAACATGATTTTTCACTAAATGACAAAATTGCATTGGATACCATAGTACGAGGATTTATTTTTATATTATACTATTGAGGATGAGGATAATGAAATTGCCTTTTAAGTCTTGACAATTACAGTAGTTGACAAGTTACGGAGAGGAAGAAAACCAAAAGCAGTCAATAAGTAATTTTGAAACTTAGGGGGCGTTTGGTTCGTTGTAATCTGGCGTAATTCGATGTAATTGTAATTTGATTACATTACGTAGGCTATTTGGTTCGCAGAAAGGAGGGAATTGTAATTCAGATTACATTACGTAGGCTGTTTGATTTGCGTTGTAATTGTAATTCAGTCATTACAATTACATCAAAGGAGGAAATTCAGATTACATAGGAAGTTGGATGGAAAGTCTTAAATTACGTTGTAATTCAGAACTTTATAATAATAATAATAATAATAATAATAATAATAATAAAATAAATAACAATAAATAATAATAATAACAAATAAATAATAATATTTATATATTTATTTATTATTTATTTTTTTATTTATAATAATAATAACATTATGAAATAAATAATAATAATAATAATAATAATAATAATAATAATAAATATTTATTTATTTATTTATATATTTATATATTATTATTATTTAATTATTTATAATAATAATAAATAAAAAATAAATAATTATAAATAAATAATATTTATTATTATTATTTTATAGATATTAAATAATAATAATAATATTATTAAAATAATAATAATAATAATAATTAAAATAATAATAATAATAATATTTAAATAATAATAATAATAATAATAATAATTATTATTATTATTATTATTATTATTATTATTATTATTATTATTATTATTATTATTATTGTTATTTAATTATTTATAATAATAATAATAATATTAATAATAAATAATATTTATTATTAATATTATTATTTAAATTTTAAATAATAATAATATTATTAAAATAATAATAATAATAATAATAATAATAATAATAATAATAATAATAATAATAATATTATAGTTATTATTATTTAATATTATTTTTTATTATTGTTATTATTATTAATTATAAGTTTTTATTAAAAAAAAATTTAATTATATTACATTGAGATCCAACCAAACACAATGACATAATATATCAATTACAATTCCAACACATTATAATTACAACACATTACAACTCTTTGAATTACATTTCACTCAAATTACAATTCCTTTGACAGATTACAATTCCTTTTAAAACATACTACGAACCAAACGGCCCCTTAAGATTTAATATTTGGAAACATTGAATTTATATAGGAAAGGGTAGCATTGTGAGGTTGCTAAACCTTGGGATGCAAGCTACGTCGCTCTAATTCTAATATCAATATATATAGGGTACGTGACCCACTATTATTATCACGAAAACTAATCAAGAAAAACCTTAAGTTATTATTCGAGAGAAAGCTGAGAATTATCGAGTTTTATCAACTATTTGATCATTAGATTCTTGTTTTGATACCGAATAACTCGAGAGAGCGAGAGAGATGGAGCCACTTGGAGATGATGAGCTTCTATCTATTTTCAACAAAATTCACGATGACAGTGACAGAATTGCATTCTATCAAGTTTCCAAGCAATTCTTGAAAGTTGCATGCATTCGTCTACAAGATTTTAACATTAATTCTCCTAGTTTGCTCAAGGATATTCTACATGCATCCCCATATATGGTCAAATTTGAATGCAATAAACCACTACAGAACACCTACATGGAACTCGTAGCTCGGTCATGCCCTAATCTCCGGCACTTGAAGCTCGGTTGTCGTAAAGATTTTGACTTTGATTTTGATGATGATGGTTTATGTGCTGTGGCGAAAGCTTGTAGCCGTTTGCGTGATGTTGAATTAGATGGTAGGTTACATGTTGGGGACGTTGGAGTTGATTGCCTTGTAAGATCATGTAAAGACTTAGAAAGTTTGAGCTTGAGGAGATGTGCAAGAGTCACCGACGAGTCGCTAAAATCTATTGGAGAATCAAATAGCTTACAAAAGTTGAATTTGAGAGGTTGTTTAATTAGTGATATGGGTTTGGAGTATATGGCAAAAGGGGATTTGAAGAATAGTTTGATATCACTCTTTCTGGATGAATGTGATAAGATAAGTGACATTGGTATTTGTCACTTGAAACAAATGGTAAATCTAACTCGTTTGAGCTTGTTTGACTGTGGGGTTAACATCACTGATTCTCGGATTTTGGCTCTGTCATCACAAATCCCAAATATTGAGTATTTGGACTTGTCTTGGTTGATCAAGATAACGGATATTTCATTATCTCATATTGCTAGCAACTGTAAGAAACTGAAGGATATTTATTTGACGGGTTGTGAGGCTATTACTGGTAAAGGTGTACGTTGTTTTGCTCATCACCCGACACTGGAAAGACTTCGTATGTCCTCGTGTTACAATATTTTTTGGGAAGATGTGGAGTCAGTTGCTACGACTTGCAGAAATCTAACATATATTGAGATCTGTAGTAGAATAAAGTTCCCCATGCCAAAAGGAGGTTGGCAAGACTTTTATATTCCGGGCAAACGGCTGCAAATATGGTGGGTTTATTGAATAGACAGACAATCAATCTTTATATCAACCTTTCCGACTTTATTTTTCAAGGCAAAGAAGCAATATTAGCATACTATGTCCTTAGCAATTTAGTTGGGATTTTATATGTTTTTTCTTTTGGTTTCTTGCATTTGTTTGACATTTGGCTACTTTCTTATCATAGATTATTACTGGTTTTCTATAAATATGAATTGAGAAACATATTATGTCTTCTTGAATTGATTAAGGCTCCTCTCTACTCAAGTTAGTTAATGTTTAATACCATGATGCAAGTATGTTTTGGCTACTTGTAGTTGTTTTATTTTTGACACGGCTAGGCTACTTGTAATTGTTTAGTATGGATTAATTTAGCTCTAAATATTTTCCTATTATATTATTCTAAATTTTAAGACCACTTGTAAAACTACTATATTTTATATAATAAAACAAACCCCCTATTTTGAGGTTTGTATATTTATATTCTTAAAGACACATACAAGTTAAGCACAAAAATATGAGTGTTTGACTTGATTAGTTATATAAGTTTGTAAATTTGATTGAATTAGTTATTTATTTTCAGCATATTAGATAAACTTATACAATAAAGTAGGTTCGGTTCGGTTATTATGGTAGGTTTTGGACGAAATACGAAATCGAACCAAACTTTTTGTTTTTTAAAGTAAAGAATTGAACCACCGGTTTTTAGTTTCGGCTGGTTATTTCGGTTCGGTTTTTATCGTTTTCGGTTTCTTTGCTCACCGCTAGTGTTATATGCTGACATGGAAGGACATGTGCTTTGCACGTGAGCAGTTCAAACAACGCCAAACGCGCAAAACCCTCAAACTAACTTTTCCGCCTATTTTCATTTGTCTACAAATAGTTGTAATTCCTCATTTATAATCTTTAGCTTTGACGTGTTTTATCTTTTCAGTTTGTAACAAACAATTCAATTCATAATTCCATGACCAATCCCTTTAATTAAACATTTCACTCCAATTTACATTCTTGTCTTGTGAATTCACTGGTTTGTTTGTGATTGACTAACAGTTTTAGAACTCTAGTTAAGCACGTTTCATTTGGTATCAAAGCATCATCTTGCTACCTTACTCCCATCAACGGCCAGATTCTATTAGAAACCATTATTTCAGTTAGAATTTTGTTACACCACTAAAAGCTCTTGATCTTTGATCAACCACCATACATACGTAAATTCCGGTCATTCTAGACCATTTGTCCCGTCTCAAATACTTTCTTGATTCAAATTGATTTGTTTTCCAATCACAAATACGTTAGTTAGGAATTGTATAGTGGATTCTGTGTTCTTGTGTTACTGAATAATCAAACAGTTTTTTTCTTTCAAGATTTGGTGATTTTGTAATCAAGAAAGATGGTTAACAGAAGAAACAATATAATAGAGGCAAATGTTGATGATAATGTAAAGCAATATGGTGACTGATGTTAGCAGATTGGAGAATGGTGAGGTTACTAGTAGATTTAGTAGGTTGGGAAAGATGGAGTTTCTAAATTTTATGGCGATGATGTGAAAGGATGGCTATATAGAGGGTCAAGTAATTCTTTACTATTGATGATGTGGTTGAGGAAGAAAAGGTCAAGATAGTTTCCATTCACATGTATGACAAAGCTTTAGCTTGATACTTGAAGTTTGTTAGAACACATGGGGAAGATGTAACATGGCCAGTGTATGAAGAAGCAGTTCTGAGAAAGTTTGGGAAGACTAATGAAGATCCGATGGTTGAGTTGAATAATTTGAGGTACAAAATAACCACAAATTTTCGCCTATTTTCACTAATTTTCTCACTTGAAAATGCAAATTTTCCTTTCTAGTAAGTTTCGAACCATGCTGTCTCGTAAACAAACCTCACAACCTCGAGTTTTGGAAACAAAATCAACCACCTTGGAGAAGTCAAAGTGGAAGATTCTATTCACCCTTGTAAGGGTCAACAAAAGCTAGAATACAACGTTCATCGGTCAGCAAGGAACCCAACGAAAATATCACTAGGAGGGCACGCACAATGAGCGGCCTTGTCAGCTTACATGCAGTGCTTTTCCAGCAAACACACCCGGTTTCAAGAAGATCCACAAATCTTCAGGTTAGCACGGTTGAATGGTTTGTTTAGCCAATTTACACAATCGAAAAGTTGGTGACCGATTAACGCATAGGCTTGTATTCTATTTTTGAAACACTGATTAAAACACGCAACTTATGATCAAATCATAAAACATTTTGAATTACGTTCAAATTAGAATAATCATAACTAATTTGAATAATATTATGGAGCGGTTATTTGTTAAAAGTTACTAGTAGTATATAATTTTAACATAAGTTTTCACTAAATGACAAAAGTGCATTGGAGACCATGGTGGATTAAATAACAGGACATGATTTATTTTTATATTATACTATTTTGAGGATAATGAAATTGACTTTTAAGTCTTTGACAATTTGTTGACAAGTTACGGAGAAGAACAAAAACTAAAGGGGTCAATAAGTATTTTGAAACTTAACAACTAATATTTGGAAACATTGAATTTATATAGGAAAGGGTAACATTGTAAAGTTGCTAAACCTTGGGATGCAAGCTATGTCGCTCTAATTCTAATATCAATATATAGGATGCGTGACCCACTATTATGATCACGAAAACTAATCAAGAAAAACCTTAAGTTATTATTCGAGAGAAGCTGAGCAATTGTCGAGTTTTATCAACTTTTTGATCATTAGATTGTTGTCTTGATAGCGAATAACTCGAGGAGGTGATGGAGCCTCTTGGAGATGACGAGCTTCTATCTATTTTCATCAAAATTCGCAGAGTCCACGACCGAATTTCATTCTATCAACTTTCCAAGCAATTCTTGAAAGTTGCATGCATTCGCCTACGACAGTTACACATCAAGTCTCCTCCTTTGCTCAAGGATATTCTACATGCATCCCCATATATGGTCAAATTTGAATGCAATAAACCACTACAGAACACCTACATGGAACTCGTAGCTCGGTCATGCCCCAATCTCCGGCACTTGAAGCTCGATTGTTATGAAAAATTTGACTTTGATTTTGATGATGATGGTTTATGTGCTGTGGCAAAAGCTTGTAGCCGTTTGCGTGCCGTTGCATTAGATGGCAGGTTACATGTTGGCGACGTCGGAGTTGGTTGCCTTGTAAGATCATGTAAAGACTTAGAATCTTTGAGTTTGAGTAGATGTGCAAGAGTCACCGACGAGTCGCTAAAATCTATTAGAAAATCAAATCGTTTAGCATATTTATATTTGCGAGGTTGCCTAATCACTGATAAGGGTTTGGAGTATTTGACAAAAGGGGATTATTTGAAGAATAATTTGAAGAAACTTATTTTGGATGAATGTGATAGGATTAGTGATAATGGTATTTCTTATTTGAAACAAATGGCGAATCTAACTCATTTGAGCTTATCTAAGTGTGGAGTTAACATCACTGATTCTGGGATTTTTGCTCTATCACAAATCGCAAATATTGAGTCGTTGAATTTGTCTTGGTTAATCAACGTAACGGATATTTCATTGTCACATATTGCTAGCAATTGTGAGAAACTGGAGTATATGGATTTGAGAGGTTGTGACGCAATCACTCGTGAAGGTGTACGTTCTGTTTTTGCTCAGCACCCAAATTGTTATATTGCTCGCGTGTCATAATATTCCTTGGAAACATGTAGAGATGGTTATTTTCGCTTGCAGAAGTCTATATACTATCCAACTCAGTAGGAGAATTAAGCAGCCATGTTAGCATCCTGTCATTAGCATTTAAATTGAGATTTTATTAGTTTTTCTACTTTAATCTGGTTTCTAGCATTCATTGACATTTGGTACTTTGGAATTGAAGTTTAGTACTTCTTAATATAAATGGGAAACTTGTTTTTGTGCTCAGGTGTGATTCCAATGTTGTTGGTAACACTTTTATACCATGATGCATATATATTGTGGCTTACGTTTATTAGCGATTGCTTTCGTTTGATATATGGACATATATATCTACTTAATTTCGAATTCGTCTGAAAGACCTTTGCGGTGACAACACCACGAACAAGCAAGTTTTTGTTTAGTTAAGCGAGTTAATTAAATGAGTAAACCAAAAATGCATTAGATACCATAGGCTGATAAGAGAATTGAACATCATTTTTTGTTTGTTTTCCAATCATGACATGAAACCATTGAGTATAATGAAATTGATCGACTTTTTGTCTTTTAGGGGATGTTTGTTTCGTCTCGTATAACTGGTTTATAACTTATTTGATTTTGATTTTATGTTTCATAAACTCACTTTTTATGGCTTGTTTTGAAATTTATCGGCTTATAAATGTTCATTATGACTTAACAAATTGTTGACAAACTTATCGGCTTGTTTTGAAATTTATCGGCTTATAAATGTTCATTATGACTTAACAAATTGTTGACAAATATATTACTGTACATATTGTTTCATTGTTGGTCAAATGTGTTCTTAATTAGCTTTCTTGATTTAGTTGTGGGTTTGGGCTTGGTTAACGCCATTAACTATCAATCATGAGCATAATGTATCAATAAATTTACCATAAAATGTTATTCATCACCAGCTATAGCTTGTCATTTGACCAGCTACATAAACTCAAGCAATAATTCATCATTGTTAAGTTTAAGTTCTGCATCAATTTACATTTTTACCTACTTTTTAGATATATTAAAAAAAAAAAAAAAAAAAAAAAAAAAAAAAAAAAAAAAACCAAGCAAGTCTACATTACTACATATATACTTCTTTCACCAAAAGGAACCAATTTTCTTCGTATTACCAAATTGAACCATAATGCATGTAAAGCCGGCGCATTTTAATACCCAAGTGCACTTGGTTTTTAAATTAATTAAATACTAGCATTAACTATTTACCTTATCTAGCTCCACATTAAATACTTACTTGCCCCTGTCTCATCTTTTTCTCTTTGACTGTAAGCACGCATCCATCGGCTAAGATCCACCACCGAAAGATCGATTTACTTACCTCAACAACATCCATTGGCCAAGATCCAAGATCACACACCATTTACAATATTTGCACCAAGTGATAAAGGTGCATCCATGCGCACACACAAAATTTTACAAGCTTGTGCATCCTGACGCACAACACTTATGCAGCAAGGCGCACACAATGTTTTGTTGATTTCATGTTAGGCGCACATTTGCTATGCATCAAGTGCACAAGATATTAGACATCAAGCGCACAAAGCAAATGCACCAGGATGCACACAATTTGTACTTGTTTTCAGTCATCGGATATGCCGTGTGTCATAAATCTCACAGATGCTTATTTTAGATCATGTTTTAAATTTATAAATGCTTGTCTACCTATGATCTACTTATGCACTAATGGACAGAGAACCCGATCGTGTGTAGTGTAGTATTCGGTATAGCCGAAGTCGTCCCAAGAGCTAGTGGTCGGTTTCTAATCCAAGTTTTAATTGTTACGAGATTGATTTGATTTAATTAACTAATTTTAAAGAAATAAATAATTGAAATGAAAATGTGTTGTATTAATCAAGAGAGAAAGATGTGTTAACCTTACTACAACAGAAAAATGATAGATGGGTCATTTTATATGATGGTTCTAATATCATTAGGTTTGATTTATAGTCAACACCTAACATATAATTCCTATGATCTCAACCACGTTGTTTACGGAAGTCGGGTATCTAGTTCATAGTTAGTAAAACCCCCCAACAATCTTAAAGACCTATCTAATGTCGACTATCCCACTTCTCGACATTTAAACCCACATTATGTGTGAACTAACAAGGGTTTACCTGCGCTTCTTAAGTACCCAATTAAGTTTAGGTGGTAATTTGAACAACTCCTATAGTCAAGATAGATGCCATCCTATCTCAAGTAACCTACTAGACTAGTGTTCAATTGTTCACACCTACTAACTAGCTAATAGGCTCTACACTAGCCTTAGTACTATCAAAACGTGGGGCTCAATCAATAGGCATATAAGATATCCATATAACATGCTAATAGACGAAGAAATAAAGGTCAATGCATAATAAATTCATAACTAGACTAACACTTAAACTGTTTTGTCTCTCATGTTGTAAAGTACAAAAAACACAATGAAAGTAATCCGGATAATTAAACATTGAGTTCGATACAAATACCTGATGAATTGCTAAATCTAATAATGAATTCAAGTGAATACTCTCTTGAAAAGTAGTTTAGAACTGCTGGAAATCGCTTTGAGTGGAACCCTAAACGTCCGTCAATTGTTGTGTGTAGTGGAGATCTCTAAAATGCATATTTAGGGCTTATATTTAAGGCTTGACACAACTACGACATTGCCATAAGTAATGGGTTACGCCGTAGTCTCCTT
This sequence comes from Artemisia argyi, assembly GCA_030686995.1. NCBI lineage: Eukaryota > Viridiplantae > Streptophyta > Magnoliopsida > Asterales > Asteraceae > Artemisia > Artemisia argyi. Next base: position 698,221 of record CM060695.1, on the reverse strand, counting down.
CATGCACATTTCATCTTTAGTTGTATAATTACGGCGTAACCATGAAGTGAAGGTTACGTCGTATTCGTCTCATTAATTATTGGTCCAAAAGCTGCATCATAACCTTATTTAAGTGGTTATGGTGCAACTATCATGTCAGCAAAATCTTAAGTCTCAATGAGTGTTTACAGCGTATCTTTGTCGTCTTGGTTACTCCATAACTTTTGATGAGTTGACTTGATCATGTTATGTAGCAATGAGGACTACGGCGTAAGTTGTACGACTCACTACGACATAGGTATTCTCTGATCCAGCTAGTTTTGCACATTTCTTTGAGTTTCCTTTCCAATTTCGCATCTTTCCGTTCTAATGCTCAAATATTACCTAAAACGAAATATGAAACTTTTAGAGCACATATTCGTATGAAAACATGATAATTAGAGCATCTACAAAGGAAATTGATACTAAAATATTCATGTTATTTGATGTTATCACTAACGGATACTATTCGAAAGTTCATTTTGATAAAGTGGATGTGCACAGTTCATTTTGGTAATCTAGTATCATAGTGTCTGTTGTGATAATGATTTTGATTATCCGAATATTTGAGGATAAAATAAGATGTTTTGTTACACCTGACTACCAAATACTTTTGGGGCGTTTTGTTGGGGTAAATTCAAGATAATTGAAGGAAATTGAAATTAAATTTGCTTCAATTAACTTGTTTGGTTCAGAATAAATATGTGGGTCCAGGAAATTTATTTGCATGATTGAGACTAAAAGTGGGCCATTTTAATTTCCTCCCACATGGAAAGAATTTACATTTGCTTAGAACTTTAAATAATGTCATTTATATATCTTGAACCAAACGCACCCTTAGACCATCGATTGTTACTTGATTCTACTATCCACCATCCACCATCATTACAAACACCTTTCCCAAAGAAAATGAATTGTTGAGAACTTCCTCGCTCAATCAAAGCCGTCGGACATAAACCGAATTTTTAAAATGAAGCCTTAAAAAAAATTTATGGCACTAACAGAAATACTTTCATATCCATGAAACTTTTTATAATTTCTTTAATGTAAATTTATCCTTTTAATAATGGTGAAATTAAAATAAAATAAAAACTAGTAAGTTGCTAGAACTATTTTTTTATTTTTACAAGATATCGACTATTAGAAGCATCAATTGGATCAAGGATCCAAACACTCGATCCGGTTTCAATAAAATCGTTATTCCCAATAGAATAATCAAGAGAAAAACAAAATTTTAATTTCGTCTTCAAGATATCTTTCCTGGAAAGACTCATGTCAAAACAAAGTTTATTCTTGTACCGCCAAATAATCCAAGTCGTTGATTTAATGATTTGCATCAAACAATTCTTTAGTCAATTAAGCTTTTATAGTCGATTTTTGTGTCTGCCCTTTAATAAAATTTTGAGGTCTCGTAACTATTAAGGCCTAAGGCCATTACTTTATTAATTTTATGGTTGAGATGGTCCTAGCTCAAATCACTTTTATAGTCGGTTTTTGTGTCTAGCCTTAGATAAAATATTGAGGCGTTATAACTATTAAGGCTTAAAGCCATTATTTCACTGATCTTATTACATATAATGAGTTTCATTTTAGATACAAAAGAATTCTTGATGCGAAACAAAAAAGAAGAAAACTAGAAGGGTATATCTTTTTTGAAAATTTAATTTACTAATGTATGGAAACATGAGTAGAAAAAGGTAAGAGTAAATTACACCGTTCGTCCCTGTGGTTTGCCCAAAATAACACCGCAAGTCCCTCGGTTTTTATTTTGCATCATGAGTCCTTATAATGAAGTTTGGTAACACCATCAGTCCCTATGACTAACAATCGTTAGCTTTCTCCGTTAACTCCCCACATGTGCCTTCCATGTGAGGGTATAATCATCCGTTTTTGCATGTTTTCGTCTGTTTTTACACGCTTTCGTCTGTATTTACATGGTTTCGTCGCTTTTTACATATTTTTGTTCGTTTTTACACGTTTTCAGTTATTTTTGCACGTTTCCGTCTGTTTTTTGACGTTTTCGTTCGTTTTTAAACGTTTTCATCCATTTTTGCATATTTTCGTCCGTTTTTCTCTGTTTTTGCATGTTTCTTTCTGCTCTTTCATGTTTTCGTTCGTTTTTACACGTTTTCGTCCGTTTTGGCACGTTTTCTATCACTTTTACATGTTTTCGTCTGTTTTTGCACGTTTTCGTCCGTTTTTGCATGTTTCCATATGTTTTACACGTTTTCGTCCGTTTCACACGTATTCATCTGTTTTTAAACGTTGTCGTCCGTTTTTGCATGTTTTCGCCTGTTTTTACATGTTTTCGTTCATTTTTGCACGTTTTCGTTCGTTTTTGCATGTTTAATCCGCTTTTGCATGTGTTCATCTATTTTTACATGTCTTCTTCTGTGTAAAAATAGATGAAAACGTGAAAAACAAATTGACTCGTGTAAAAATGGATGAAATCGTGTAAAATGGATGAATACGTGCAAAAAAGGACTAAAACGTACATAAACGGACGAAACGTGTATAAAACAGACGAAAACATGAAAAAAATGGACGAAACGTGTCAAACCAGACGAAAACATGTAAAACTAGATGAAAACATGTAAAACCAAATGAAAACGTGAAAAAACAAAAGAAAACGTGTAAAAATGGACAAAAACGTGCAAAAATGGACGAAAAATTGCAAAAACGGACGAAAATGTGTAAATTAGACGAAAACGTGCAAATAAAGGATGGAAACATGCAAAAACGGACGAAAACGTGCAAAAACGAACAGAAACGTGTAAAAAAGAACGAAATTATGCAAAAACGGATGAAAACATGCAAAAAAGGACGAAAATGTGTAAAAACGGACGAAAACGTGTAAAAATAGACGAAAAGTGTGAAACGAACAAAAACTTGTAAAAACGGACGAAAATGTGTAAATTAGACGAAAACGTGCAAATAAAGGACGGAAACATGCAAAAACTGACGAAAACGTGCAAAAACGAACAGAAACGTGTAAAAAGAACGAAATTATGCAAAAACGGATGAAAACATGCAAAAAAAGGACGAAAACGTGTAAAAACGGACGAAAACGTGTAAAAATAGACGAAAAGTGTGAAACGAACTAAAACTTGTAAAATTGACGAAAACGTATATAAACAGACGAAAACGTGCAAAAACGGACGATTATACCCTCACATGGAAGGCACACGTGGGGAGTTAACGGAGAAAGTTAATGATCGTTAGAGATAGGGACTGATGGTGATACCAAACTTCATTATAAGGACTCATGATGCAAAAATAAAAACCAAGGGACTTGTGGTGTTATTTTGGGCAAACCAGAGAGACGAACGGTGTAATTTACTCAAAAGGTAATATTGTAAAAGTTGCTTGACTAAACTTGGATTGCAAGCTATATCATGTGTTGTAATTCTAATATAAATACAGGATACTTGACCCACTATATCCGATCATGAAAACCAAGCAAGAAACCCTAGAAGCTGTTCTCGAAAGAAGCTGATCATCAGTAAGTGATAGTATAAGTATACTCAGTTGTATTAGTATTGCACATATTTTAACAATGTCTAATATAATTACTTGTAAAGCTTTGCGTTTAAACTTGTGATTAAGTTCCTTGATGCGAAATACTTATACTATAGCAAACAGCTAAATGTTTTTTACGTCAATCATTCTATCTAATCTCAGTGTATAACGTTGTTCACGTAGCTCAAAAGTTTAAGCTTTTAATTAATTAGTCATTAAACAAAATAATATGATAATTACTTAATAGATTAACGATTTATACTAGGTGCAATTCGTTCTTTAATGTCATTAGGAATTAGTCCGAGTTTTATCAACCTTGTTTAATTTGTTGAATTAATACCAGATACCTCCTTGAGAGTAATGGAGTCACTTGGAGATGACGAGCTTCTATCAATATTCGAAAAAATTAACAAAATTCGTGACCGAATTTCATTCTGTCGAGTTTCCAAGCAATTTTTGAGAGTTGCATGCATTCGCCTAAAATGGTTTCGCATTTTGTCTCCTCATTTGCTCAAGGATATTCTACATGCATCCCCAAATATGGTCAAATTTGAATGCAATAAACCACTATCAAACACCCACATGGAACTCGTAGCTCGATCATGCCCCAATCTTAAGGGGTTGTGGCTCACTTCGGAAGGTGACTTTCAGTTTGATTTTGATGATGATGGTTTGTGTGCTGTGGCAAAAGCTTGTAGCAGGTTGTCCGTTGTTAAATTAGATGGTAGGCTACATGTTGGCGACGTTGGAGTTGATTGCCTGGTAAGATCATGTAAAGACTTAAGTACTTTATATTTGAGTAGATGTGCAAGAGTCACCGACGAGTTGCTAAAATCTTTTAGAGAATCAAATAGCTTACAAAAGTTGTATTTGGAAGGTTGTTTAATTAGTGATATGGGTTTGGAGTATATGGCAAAAGGGGATTTGGAGAATAATTTGATGTCACTCTCTTTGGATGAATGTGATATTGGTATTTCTTACATGAAACAAATGGTTAATCTAACTCATTTGAGCTTGTCTAAGTGTGGGGTAAACATGACTGGTTCTGGGATTTTGACTCTATCACAAATCATCCCAAATATTGAGGTGTTGTGTTTGTCTTCGTTGATCAACATAACGGATATTTCAATATCTCAAATTGCTAGCAACTGTAAGAAACTGAAACATATTGATTTGACGGGTTGCCAAGATATTACTAGTACAGGTGTACGCTGTTTTGCTCATCACCAAACACTGGCATCCCTTCTTATGTCGTCGTGTTACAAATTTTTTTGGGAAGATGTGGAGTCAGTTGCTTCGACTTGCAGAAATCTAATATATATTGAGCTCAGTAGGAGAATAAAGAGGCCCATGTCATACCCAGCTTTGCAAACGTTATTCATTCAGCACAAACGGATTACAATAAGGTGGCATTATTGAACAAATAGACAATCAATCTTTATATCAACATTTCCTGCTTTATTTTTCAAGGCAATGAAGCCATATTAGCATATTATGTCATTAGCATTTTAGTTTGGATTCATATGTTTTTTTTTTTTTTTTTTTTTTTTTTTTCTTCTTTTGGTTTCTTCCATTCAGAGGACATTTGGGCATTTTCTAATTATAGATATTACTTCTTCTTCTTCATTTTTTTTTTTTTTTAATTTTTTAAATATGAATTGAGAAACATATTATGTATGCTTGATGAATGCTCCTCTAAAGTTGGGTAAGGTCTAAAACCATGATGCAAATATGTTTTGGCTACTTATAACTGTTTACTTAGTATAATTTTACTATATACTCCAACTATTTTCGTATTATTTTATTCTAAACCGTAATACCACTTTTAAGATTACAGTAAAACCATAACTATAGTAAAAAGGTGAACGCATTAAAAAGTTCACATAGCTAAAAGTCATATATAGCACATTTAAAGTTTGTTTGTTCTGTTTTGGGGTTTGTGAGTTTGTCCTTAATTAGCATATATATGTTGCATCTTGGTCTCTTTGAAAACGCCGAAACCATATTATTCACCTTTTGGTGACATTAAATCTGAAATCTCGGGTGATTATTTATTGCTTCAGATCCACATTTACCGTATCGTATCATTGAATCATTAGTCATTGGTCTCCTCTGATTAGCGATACCGAATTTACTATATATCGCATGTGATGGTATAAGTATATTAATATATAGTTAGAAGTTGAACGGGTTAAAAGGGTCGTACAGATCAAATTGGGTTAAAAGTCATACAAATTAAGCACGTTTTGGCTTTATGCAGATGTTCCGGAATTGCGTCATGGTTTGATCCAGAATTTAATTGTTTGATTGGTCTGTTCATTGCGGGACAAAGTATTTCATTCATGGTGTCAGCTTGGTCTCTTTGGAAAATGGCTTAGCCATATTGTTCACCCTCACGGAATCTGATCTCTTTGCTGAGATTATGTATTGTTCGTGTGCGCTCGTGAGACTGAATCCTTTCTTGCTTATCTTTCGGTTCTGTTTTAGCTATGTTTGCATTGTTTATATTCTTTAGGCAATAAAAACATATCATGCTGATTTAACATATATAAGTCATTCGAAATAATATTATGTAATAGTGTGTCTTGGAAAAAGAAATAATAGTAAGTTTTGATTTAAAGTGTAACTTGTTGGGCCTAAGTGTGTTACTGATAAAAACAAATGGCACGTAACTCACAACAAATTGGGCCTAATAGATTACCAATATACTATGACTAAAAGTGAAATCTTTTATTGCCCGGATATAATAAAACCCTAGATGTTACTCAAGAAGAAAATGAGGTTTTGTCTATTGAGGTAATAATCAAATTACAGTAAATGATTCAAAGTATTTTCAGTGTTTAATTAGTATTGTATATATTTTAACAATGATTCTACTTGTAGAGCTTATCTGCGTTTAAAATTTATGTTATGTGGGTGATTATGGTTTACCACTTATAAGAAACTCAACGTATCAACTACGGCATATTAAGCTAATCACCCCCATTAAGTTAATCGAAACACCTTATAGTAGGATGATTTGCTACTTTAGGGTACATAGTTTTATTAAGGATGAAAGAAGATATATATAGCTAGTCGGCGATTGAACCAAGTACCGTCTAATTAAGGACGTCTTGGCGGTCAATCTAAGCTAATTGATTTTTTATTTTATTTTTTTTGCATATGTAGCATGTTTTATTGAAAAAGTTTGTGTACGACATTTTGACATATTTAATCAGTTCATAGGGAGTTGGTCTAGCTAATAAATAATGGATTTTTTTTTTGAACTTATAAATAATGGATTTCTTTATTTTATTTACGGTGCAAGTATTTCTTTAGTTTAATTTTATTTTTTATTTTATTTTTTTGTTAAAGAATTTTCCCGGTAAAATATACTTATTACTTTAAAAAAAACAATTAAGTGTGACGGATTAGTGTGAATCCCACATCTCAGCCCAAACGGGCACACACAAAGCACCTACATAGCTTAAAACGCACAACCTATAGCATAAGAATGGCATGTCATACTTATGCATTTAAAAAAAAAAAAAAAAAAAAAAAAAAAAAAAAAAAAAAAAAAATCTATCTAATTTGACCACAAAGATGAATATCATATGCGTTAGAATACGTCATTTGAGCACTAGTCAAACCATACTCATCAAAGTCATCATCATCATAAGGATCATAGCTATCATCTTTTCATTGCTCATATAAGCTCTTCGTATCGGTTCTAGTGCCACTTTTAGAACCATCAAATGCCATGTAACTAGGAGTTTCATTGTGAAGCTCCAAAACTTAATCATCATCAATATCACTTTCAAATATTGAGCTTCTAATAACATCCTTATTCATCCATTTCTTATTGTTCGTTTTAAAAACATTATCTTCTTTCGTAAGAGCATCAAATGAGTACTTTAAAGAGACAAGATTAACATCTTCCTTAAATGTGTTTTTATTAATTGCATGAGGCTTGCTACATGTATCTATATTACCTATTTGTTTTGGTGCCAAAACCTCATCCGAATCAGGCTCCTTGGAGCTACTTGGTTGTGATGTGGAAGCCACATCATCTCCCTTACTAGGTTTACTGACTGGATGGTAATAGAAGTTAGGCTTAGGTTTATTCAACTGGACCCCATCAATATGTTTAGCTTTAGATTGTTGCTTACCTTTCCCATTTTTACATGTAACCTCTACAAACCCGTCATCCTTGACAATATTCTACTCCACGACCCTAACCTTCTTGTGTCATCGATCATCAATCAGATCAAATATCTTACAAGTTTCACATCGAGGAGGTTGCCATATTCAACGCCAATAGTTTCCAAAGAATGTCCCGACCCATTTTGAAATGGGATTGCCACGATAACAGATTCCTCAAGAGCCCTAGTAGCCGAAACCTCAATAAGAGCCCATGCATACGAACTACGCCCCCAAGTATTAAGACACATAGAACTCGTATAAGCATCGGGAATTACTGATCGACCAATTTGAGTAGTGATTAAACTAAGACCAACTTCTAAAAATGCAACAATATAGACATTGTGGAGGTTTACCCAAAGAGGAGCCGTTGTAATTTCATCATCTTTAAGTCTAGAATTGGGAGTCCAAATGTTTAAGATAATTGGAACCAAACGAATCAGCTATGAGCCATTTTCAAGAACTTGTTCCATACCCTCCTTAGTAGCAAACTGGAAGAAAAATAAACCATTTTCAACATAACTCGTTCAAGACCAAACTTCGCCAAGTGTTTTTAACATAATTCTCAATAATAAGAAAAGCAAGCCGTTTCCCAATAAAGTACCCATACAACGTATTACCAAATCGATCACGAACCTCATTAACAGCTTCCAAAGGGATAGACACATTTGCACCATCAACACTCTCTCCATTACACAATTCAGAAATTTGAATTATCTTTCTTAGAGTGTTTTTTTTAAAAAAACATGAAAGCATATGAAGTAGACTTAAAACCTTCATTACTTGAAATAGCCTTTGATCAATATCCACGCCCTCCACCAGATTCCTCACAACCTCATCAGTAGGTTTTTCCAGCACCGAATCTCCACTAAACTGCTCATAAGCTTGTTCATCCCCACATCAATATCAACAGGAGGAGATTAAAACACTACCTTCCTACGATTCTTCATATTAGTTTTATTCACATTAGAATTCTTCTGACTATCCTCCCCACCACCATTAACATTCCCCAAATTAGTACCCAAATTGTTCAAATCGGCATGCACAGCAGGATCAACCCATTACCCGAATTACCCACATTACCACTGTCACTTACATTACTAAATGTATTGACACCCTTTTTCTGGTTAACGCCTCTCCCGCCCGAACTCAAAAACCCACGTTCCATACTACACTACATACAGACAACCACATACACCCTTTTATCAAAGATCAGTAAAATAAAAACCCTAGAAAATTAGGGTTTAAGATCTAGTATATCACAACAATCAACCTTGTTGGATTACCGCAGACATCCTAAAGATCAATAATTAAATAACTTGATGAGTCAAAAAAGCAAATCGAAACACTAAAAAATAATAATGATAGAAACCCTAATCAAAGCATAAAACGGTACAGAATTGTTGATAATCTTGATTAGAACGTTAATTAGAATCAAGACAAACCAATTTGTAATCGATTTTGCTAGAATAAGGACAATCGAATAGTTAGAGGAGTTAGGGTTTCGGGTCGCCAATATCTCTAGAGGGGGTGGGAGTTTTTTTAATGTAATTTTCTTTTAATATTTCTTTTATTTCTTAAGGCAAATAATTAGTTTGAGTTTTATAAAGTCTGTTTGTTATCTTGATACCAGATAAGCTAGATAACCTGCTAAGAAATAATGGAGTCACTTCGAGATGACGAGCTTCTATCCATATTCGACAAAATTGACAATGTTCGTGACCGAATGTCATTCTATCAAGTTTCCAAGCAATTCTTGAGAGTTGCATGTACTGGCCTATGGGAGTTACACATCATCAAGTATCCAGATCTGCTTAAGGATGTTTTAACCATATCCCCAAATATGGTCAGATTTACATGTTTAAAACCACTACCAAACGCCTCCATGGAACTCCTAGCTCGATCATGCCCTAATCTGCGACACTTGAAGCTGGTCTGTTATTCTAACATAAGTGACTTTGACTTTGATGATGATGGTTTATGTGCAGTGACGAAAGCTTGTAGCCATTTGTCCACTGTTGAATTTTATGGTAGGTTACATATTAGCGATGTTGGAGTTGATTGCCTTATAAGATCATGTAAAGACTTAGGAACTTTGAGCTTGAGGAGATGTGCAAGAGTCACCGACGAGTCACTAAAATTTATTGGAGAATTAAATAGCTTACAAAAGTTGGATTTGGGAGGTTGTTTAATTAGTGATCTGGGTTTAGAGTATATGACAAAAGGGGATTTGAAGAATAGTTTGATCATGCTCTATTTGGATGAATGTGATAAGATAAGTGATATTGGTATTTGTCACTTGAAACAAATGGCCAATCTTACTCATTTGAGCTTGTATAAGTGTGGGGTTAACATCACTGATTCTGGTATTTTGGCACTATCATCACAAATCCCAAATATTAAGGTATTGAGGTTGCCTTGGTTGATCAACGTAACGGATATTTCATTATCTCAAATAGCTAGCAACTGTAAGAAACTGAAGTATATTAAATTGACGGGTTGTAAGGATATTACCGGTAAAGGTGTACGTTGTTTTGCTCATCACCCGACACTCGAATGTCTTGATATGTCCGAGTGTTATAATATTGTTTGGAAAGATGTGGAGTCAATTGCTTCGACTTGCAGAAATTTAAGAGAACTGCGAAAAGATGGTTCGCGAAAGTTTTTTGTCCAGGGAAAACGGTTGAAAATATGGTGGTTTTATTGAACTAATTAAAAGGATAATCAATCTAATTTATATCAACCTTTTCAGCTTTATTTTTAAGGCAAAGAAGCAATATCAGCATTATGTCATTAGCATTTTAGTTGGGACTTTATATGTATTTTCTTTTGGTTTCTAGCATTTGTTTGACATTTGGCTACTTTCTTATCATAGATTACTAGAAAGGTGCCTGCGCGATGCGGGGGCGGATTGTTGGGGTGAAGAGGAAGGAGGTGGGGTGGTGGAAAGTGGTTGTTTGGGTGGTTGTTGAGGTGGTTATAAATTGTTGGGGGTGGTTGTTAAAGTGGTTATAAATTGTTGGGGGTGATTGTTAGGGGTGGTTGTTTCCATAATTAGTAAGTAAAAGTCTGAATTGTTAAGCCTTTCTAATTATAGAATAGTCCCAAATACATTATATAGTAGTATAGAAAAGGTGCCCGTGCGATGCGGGGGCGGATTGTTGGGGTGAAGAGGAGGGAGGTGGGGTGGTGGAAAGTGGTTGTTTGGGTGGTTGTTGAGGTGGTTATAAATTGTTGGGGGTGGTTGTTGAAGTGGTTATAAATTGTTGGGGGTGGTTGTTTCCATAATTAGTAAGTAAAAATCTGAATTTTTAAGCCTTTCTAATTATAGAATAGTCCCAAATACATTATATAGTAGTATAGATTAATGATTTTTTATAAATATGAATTGAAAAACATATTATGTCTTCTTGATTAAGGCTCCTCTCAAGTTGGTTAAGGCCTAACACCAACTTGTAAGATTACGGTAAAACCATAAATATAGTTAGAAGTAGAACGAGTTAAAAGTCATACACAGCAGTTAAAAGTCATACCATATTGCTCACCTTATGGCATTGTCGAATCTCATATATCGGGAGATTATTTGTTGTTTCATTGATGATCTTTTAGTTAAAAAATAAATGTGGACGTATGGTCCGGACTGAGCCAGGAATGGGTCAGGCCCGGGTAGCCAGCGGCCCACTTTACGCATTTTATGGATGTATGGTCCGGACTGGGCCAGGAATGGGCCAGGCCCGGGTAGCCAGCGGCCCACCCTATGCGTTAACCCTAATCCGTATCCTATAAATACATGGCTGGGGTCTCATTCATGAACAGATTACGATACAACAGGTTATCCTAAACCTAATTCTCATATATGCTCCGCGCATCACATACTAACTTGACCGTCGGAGGTGGATCCCGGGGCTACGGCCTCGGGTCCACTCCTAACGGGTTCTCTTTGTTGTACAGGTCTACTTAGGGCTTATGAAGACGACTAACGGCCCAAGGAGAGTCGTTGAATAAGTCCGCGCCAGATTATGCATCAACAAGTGGCGCCATCCGTGGGACATGGCTACGACAAGTTTCATGCTCTCACATCGCACCGTGACAAACGGCTGCGTGGTTTAGGACTACGGTTACCAACTGCGTAGTTTTTTATTACTCGCTGTCATGGATCAATGCAATTAATTGAGGTTTGACGTTTTCAATTTAATTCTATAATGAATGTGATGATAACCTCGTACACTTATTAAAAATTCAAGATTGAGGGACGGTGGTCAATTATCTCATACCAGATGTAATTGGTCATTCGATATTGTCTTCTGTGCATATCCCTAGTACCAGTTAATTAATTGCGATTCAATGGATATCTATATTAATTGGAGAAGGGTTCGCTGATTGTTTCTTTTCAATGGATCATGATATTATTTGCGCATGTCTTATAAATTGATAATAAGATATGCTATCTTTTAATTATTAAAAAGATTTTACATAAATCTTTTTACCTTGATAAACACGATTTTATCTATCGCTACGAGCGCATTAAATCCGCACGATCGGATATATTTTATCTTTTAGCCGCGAAACAGCGCAGTGGCGATAAATCTACCCGCGTTAGACCATGCGTTAGGAAATCTTCGCAGATTGGCGACACGATCGCACTGTCACGTACAGGCACCACGATGCTAGTCATTCGCCAAGAGCGCTTTGTCACTGTTACATACATGCACTGGACGTAAGCCGTGGTCAACTGCGAATATCCACAAAACGTTAGAGCCCATGCGGTCACGATAAATCTATCTGCGTCTGTGCGTGCACGATAAATCTATTACTCGCGGTCATGGTACATCCATCCGCGCCATTATTTTTATTATCATAAAAATAAAGAAAAAAAAATCAATCGCCATGCGCGCATTATTTTTATTATTAGCTACGTGCTATTTATTTTATGTAGTTTGTACAACCTCACGATAGGTGTAATTCATACTATTACTTCTTTTTTATATGCTATGTGCTATATTTTTGCTACGCGCTAATCTTTTACTTCATTAGATTTTATATGTTGCGATTCGCGACATATACTTTTAATATTTGCATTGAGTATTTTTCAGGATACTTAAGTTTAATACTCCTACACGAGTAGCACCATCAAACTTGGGGGGCTACCAGGGTATATAATACCACTGTTGGCGCACGCGTCACGCAGGTATATTTGGAAGCAGATCGTACGTAAGAGGTACTGCAGGCCCGGTACAAAGACGGATTTGAATATTCGCACCATCTTGCCGCAGGGGAGACGTTCTCTGTCGGTTATAAAGACGCGCAAACCACGCGCACATCTATCGCGAACAACGCGCACCCTTGTCGCGCACTGCGCACATTCTTACTGCGCACAGCGCACACTTTTGTCGCGGACAACGCGCACTTCTGCCACAGAAGCACGTCTTCTGTCGCACAATGTTGCATCACTACTGGTATAAAAGGTACGTCCTTACCCAGGATGCAGCATAGGAATCCACCTTCACCACGGACACCTTTACCATTGTGAGACAATCACAATCGCAATCCCAGTGCGCACTGTCGCATATGGACTGCGCAGTATGATCCGTCCCTTACGCGCATATAAACCCAATGCGCACCGTCGCATTTGGTTGATTGAGCCTACGCAGCCATGAACAGAACTTAAGTTTAGCATAACATAGCCATGCGCTATGTCATACTAAACTCGGGGGCTTGTGGACGTATGGTCCGGACTGAGCCAGGAATGGGTCAAGCCCGGGTAGCCAGCGGCCCACTTTACGCATTTTATGGATGTATGGTCCGGACTGGGCCAGGAATGGGCCAGGCCCGGGTAGCCAGCGGCCCACCCTATGCGTTAACCCTAATCCGTATCCTATAAATACATGGCTGGGGTCTCATTCATGAACAGATTACGATACAACAGGTTATCCTAAACCTAATTCTCATATATGCTCCGCGCATCACATACTAACTTGACCGTCGGAGGTGGATCCCGGGGCTACGGCCTCGGGTCCACTCCTAACGGGTTCTCTTTGTTGTACAGGTCTACTTAGGGCTTATGAAGACGACTAACGGCCCAAGGAGAGTCGTTGAATAAGTCCGCGCCAGATTATGCATCAACAATAAATAAATAAATAAATTATCAAGTTGATTTTACATATTACATTCTAAATTATATCATGTAACTGTTAAATTCTAATATATTAATCCATAGATATCTAATCATACAATGAGTAATACTGTCACGAGTTTTACTAAAATCTATAGCTTCCTCACCTTAGCATTTCTCCTTCCCCTTTCCCATCATACTTATATTTTCACATAGCGTTTATATCTTTTTACATTAAATGACAAATGGTATCAATCAGTTATTATAGTTTTTAAAGAAAAATGTATGCCAAGACAACCGAAACGTGTTAAAAATGTGAATCTTAAGTTGATCAAGATATTAAACAAGTTGTTTTGTTAGTTTTTTAGCACACCCGATTACCAAATGTTTTCCGGTCATCGTCACTTGATCCCGCCGTCCATCGTCAATTCACTTGCGTTCGTTGTAAAATTATATAAAATAATTTCTTAGACGTGATACAGAAAAAATAAAAACTAGAAGGGCTTAAGTGCTTAACAAAAGTAATGGAACAATTTTAATATATGGAAAAATGAAAAAGAAACTTAAGATGCAAGTTATATTGCTCTAATTCTAAAACTAACATATATACGTGATCCTCTATAATTTGATCACCAAAATATTGCAAATTAAAGGAACCCTAGAAGAAGCTGAGTTTTTGTCGTCTAGTAGGTAACAATTTGCCTTAACAAACAATCTAGATAATTACATGTTATGAACATATAGAATTTGACTGTTTAATGCATATAGACCTACTTGGTGATTTGTTTGTTCCAATTTGGTTTAGATTGTTAACTAGCAACATTGACTCACCTTCGATATCATTCTCACTAGGCATTGTACATGTATATAAGTATTGTGACCATATGTTTCTAATGACAACCCGATAAACAACGTTTAAGAGTATAAGAGTATATATGTTCTGGATGTCTATTTTCTCAGCACAAATGTTTTTATAGGTTGGAAAAGGGAAGACTTTTGTGAAATAAGACCTAGGTTTAATCTCAACTCCCACGGTTCACAGAAAACAACTGAATATGATATGTGTTCGATCATATGGAAGGGCCGTTTCAGGTCTAAAAGGATATCAAGTTAGGGTTTTTTGTCGAACCAACTTTTTTGTGAAGAGTATAGAAGAAGATTATTTAGTACATATCTAATTGCTAGTTAGTTACCAATCTGTTAAGATAACTTATTTATATCCCATATTTTTCTTGGTTAATCTAAAGATCACACCTATTTGAATCCTTTTTCGCACATCATATAATTTGTGATTTTTATCATGTCTCTGTATATATATGCAGTAGACACATAACATTCAGGAGAAATTTGCTCTAAAGTCATTGTTCAAGCAACTCAAAAGCTATAATTTATACATGCATCATAGTTTTATGATAATTAATAGATTATCGATATTATCTTTGCTTGAATCCATGCGTTAATTTTATTAGGAACTAGTTAAGCTAGCTTTATCACTCAGTTCTGATTTTGTCTTGATATCATATATATAACCTGCTAGGGAATAATGGAGCCACTTGGATATGACGAGCTACTACTCATTAACGACAAGATTCACAATGTCCATGACCGAAAATCATTCTATCAAGCTTCCAAGCAAATCTTGAAAGTTGCATGTATTCATCTAAGGAAGTTAGACATAGGGTTTCCTGATTTGCTTAAGCATGTCCTACCTTCATCTCCAAATATGGTTAAATTCAAGTGTAATAAAAGATTATTGAACACCTACATGGAACTCCTAGCTCGGTCATGCCCCAATCTCCGGGATCTGAGACTCGGTATAGAAGAAGACCTTGATCCTCATAAGGCGGCGTATGAGCTAGGTGAGTTTGATTTTAATGATGATGGTTTGTGTGTTGTGGTGAATGCTTGTAGCCGTTTGAATGAAGTTGATTTAAGTGGTAGATTACATGTTGGTGATGTTGGAGTTGCTTCTCTTCTACGATCATGTAAGGGTTTAACATATTTAAATTTAAGTGGATGTGCAAGTATAACGGACGAATTATTCAAATTAATTGGAAAATCATGGAGTTTACAACATTTGGGTTTGGGAGGTTGTATGGTTAGTGATCTCGGTTTGGAATATATTGCAAATCTGGAGACTTGTAATTTGCAGAAACTTTATATGGATAAATGTGACAACATTAGCAAGAATGGTATTTCTTGCTTGAAACAAATGAAGAAATTAACTGATTTGAAGTTGTCAAATTGTGGGGTTAACATCACTGATTCTGAGATCTTGGCCCTATCTAGCATTGAAACCCTTGAGTATATAAATTTGTCTTGGTTGATCGACGCAGCAAATATTTCATCGTCTCATATGGATAGCAGTTCTATGGAACCAAGCGTGGTTAATTTGGCGGGTTGTAAGACTCTAACTAGTGTAGGTTTACGTAGTTTTGCTCGTCACCCGAGTCTGAAATTCCTTGTATTGTTCTCGTGTCACAATGTTTCTTGGGAAGATGTGAAGTTGGTTGTTTCGACTTGCAAAAAGCTAGTAAATATTGGGCTTAGCAGGAGGATTAAGACACCCATGCCAAAAGAACGTTTCGATAAGTTATATTCTCATGACAACTGGCGCGCCATATTTTGGAAATGATCAAAAGAGACGATACTAATTTTCTGCATTATATTATAAGGTTAAGAAGTAATGTTAATTAGCATTATGTCATTAGCACTTTATTTGGGATTTTATATGTTTTTTTATTTGGTTTCTTAGATTCACATGACATTTGGACATTTGGTACTTTGCTGTGAGAGATTATTACAGCTTCTTTTTTAATTTTGATTGAGATTTGAGAAACATGTTTTCGCTTATATTTTAGCGTAGTAAATGAATAAAACCAAAAATATAGTTAAAAGATAAACGGGGTTAAAAGGGTTGTACAGTTTAAAATTCATACAAGCACAATTTGGGTTTGTGTGTTCCCATGGTCGGGTTTGTCCTTAGCATATTTATTATAGCTTAGTCTCTTTGAAAACGTCGTAACCATATTGCTCACCTTCATGACGTTTGGCGAATCTGAGCCCTCGGGTGATTAATTATTGTTCCATATCTAATATGTAATCCTATGGATTAACAGCTGCTACCTAAAGATATCTTGCTCGTCGTTGCTGATCTTTTAGTCTTCTCTTCTATTTTCGTGTTTGTGTGGTTTATATTCTTTAGGAAATAAAGTATCATGTTGATTCTACATTCATTCGATATAACAATATTCTGTAACTTAACAACTAGTTATAATACCTGTGCACGCACAGAGTTTTTAAAATTTCGTTTTAATTATGTATTATTATCGATTAAGAAATGAATCACTTAACATATTTCAAATGATTTTACTTGGTGGACTAAAAATATATGTATATGTTATAACCTACCTATTATTTTAGGAGAATGTTTTTGGATTAAAAATTATATTTTATTATTCAAGTAAAATCACATGATAATACTTGACTTGCATGAGATGTTAGTGATATATGCTTTTAGTTTTGTAAACCCGTGCTATCAATTTACGATGTGTTTTATAATTGTGCTATTTTTTTTTACTTATATTTTCGTTAAAATATGTAGCATATTTAGATAGCTTTGAAGATTGATTCATTTCCTTAATTATGAATAACCATCACATCATTTTTACTAATGTACCTTTTTGTTTGGAAAGTTGTATTTTCATAAGTTTGTGTTATTTACTTCTAATGTTTGATCATAAAATTACCAAATTAACATAGATGCTTACACTATAGCTTTTTTATTACGTAAAGAGAAACGAAAAAATATGTAATGGGTAGAACTAAAATTTAATCTTACGTTTATGTATAATGTATAAAAATAATTTTTCTCTAAGCCCGAAATATATAAGGAAATTATTATTACTTGTATAAGTAAATTATAAATGCATGAAAAAATGACAAAAAGTATATTCGCAAGTCTTTTAGGATTGTTTGAATCCTTACCGACCTTTCACTTTAATGCAACTTTCTTTACACTTGGTCTAAATCATCAAGGTAAAAGACACCCATATTTTAGACCGTTGGTTGACACTTATAGTGTTATCAATGATAGCAAACACCTGCTAAGTTTCATTAACTCATTCAAAGACAAATTACACTCCGAAAAGAATTTCTACCATAAAATTCCCTATATTGGCACTAAAACACATCTTTGGTACATTAAAATACATTCATGTACTATCTAAATCAGCAACTCAACTAAATTATACATTTATAACTTGAGCAGGCGTAGAAAATCATTCCACGGCAATCAAGTGTTGATACTTAATCCTCCTCTAAAAAACGCACACAACAAATTGCATTACACTTTAGTTTGTGCGATAAGATAATAAAACTGCAAAAACCACTAATGTGTTGCATTATAGCGAGGATAACAACAAAGCTAGTCATAACATCAAATAAGAAAACTTCATATTAGATCTAAAGGGGTGTTTGGTTATGCTTATTAAAGGTGCTTATTGGCTTATTCAATTACCATAACACAATAAGTGTATGATAAAGCTAGAAGCTTTTTTTAGAAGCCTAGTGAAAAACCCCTGAACTCACAACTAATTCTATTATAGCTTAGCGTGTTTATAGTAAAAACACAAATATTAAGTGTAGAAGTTTTCAACAAAACATAAATAAGAGTTACAAAAAGTTGGTGTGTATAAAAAAAGTTAAACCATTAAAAAAAAGTTACTAAATACTATCAGCTAGATAAGGCATAAGCCAAAGTTCTGTTGAGGTCTCTTTCGGATTCTATTCAGAAGCAAAAAGAGGTTTACACATAAATCATAAGTATAGAATAATGGTTGTATCTCACATCTGTGATTACCAACTCAATAACATTATTGCAGTATAGTAATGTAATAACCTGATTAAAACTATATATTCTTGCTAAATAATTCTCATGTACATACTTTTAATTCGTTTACAACGGCCAACTATTACGTTTTTTTATTTTTTATTTTTTATTTTTTATTTTTTTAATAAAACATCACGTCAATGAATAAAGTTAAGGAAAACACTTACGTTTTTTTGTTTTTTATTTTAGGAGGTGATTGTTTAAAAATAAGAATTGTGATGCGTGCATTTTTTTTAATATAATTTAAGGAAAACACCTTATATATTAAACAATGACTATCTAACCCAAGTGTTTGTTTGTTTTTTTTAATAATTAGCTTTGTATAACATTTTTAACTGACAGACATGTTGAGGTTGAGGTTGATTTTGTTGTTTAACTTTAACTATTGATATCATGTTCTATAAAGTGTGTGAATTTAGTAGCACATATTGAACGTTGATGAAGTTAAAATATGCTCCGTAAAGTTTTCAAAATGTTTTTATGGATATCCATATACAAATTTTAAATAACAATTTCATAAGTCGTTGTTATAAGTAGAATCGTGTATATTTATTTTCATATCACAGTATCGTGCTTACCATTTGATATTTATATTCCCGTTACTAACAATTTAGCCGTATTTCAAACCCGTATACGTATAAATTACACTTTTAAATAGTAACACGAGTCTTTTTTTAGAAAAATATTCTAATGGATGAAAGTTTAAAACTAATATTAGTTTAAAAAAAATATTTAACGTATATTAAAACTAATTCGCATATTTATCAAATGAGTCCTTCTTTAAAAAAATATTCTAATGGATGAAAGTTTAAAACTAACATTAGTTTAAAAAAATATTTAACGTATATTAAAACTAATTCGCATAATTACCAAATTTTGTATTAATGGGTGAAAGTCTCATGTAATTTTAAACAAAGTTACTATTATAAAGTATATGGGGTATAAAGTGTAAGGGTTATTTGTGTTTTTTATAAAGTTATTAAAAAAACATGGAAACTTGTAATTTTACACTTTACTCTATATAAATGGTGTAAAATTCAATCACTAAAGTTTTATTAATTACTTCCTCTATTTTTTAAGTTTTTGTTTTCATAAATTTGACACCTATATTTTTATACGTTTTTTTTTTCTTAACCAAATTTCTCCACCAAATTTATTAAGTTTGACCAAAATCAATTTAATTTTGACTTTTTATTGACCAATCACGTTGCTCGATTTCGCCTACGTGGCAAAATTGAGCTCTGCTATTGGTCCAATTTTTTTTTCAATGAGAATGGATTTTCAAAAACACTCCGAAATGATGTAATTCTTTTATTATATAAAAGATTTACTGAGTGTTGGTGTAACTTGTTGGGCCTTGGGTTATTAAGAAAATAAAGGGCCAAATAATTGCTACAAATTGGGCCCAACAGATTTCTATATACCATCGTAAACTTTAAATAAACACATTATTTAATACTAGTAGTTCTTTTTGAGGAAAAAAAAATACAGATTTGGTCTCTGAATACAAAATTTCAAAGTCTTGGCCCCCTAGTGCAGATTGTATATGTGCAAAATAAATTAGTTATATACAAAATCTAAATAAAAACAATATAGTTCTTTTACAATCTATATAGTACTTCATAGATAATGAGTGATGTGTCATGAGTAGAACCATGACAATTACTAAAATCCATGGCTTTATCACCAATAATTCTTCACCTTGACATCTCTTCTTCCCCTATCCCATCATACTTTCATTTTCACTTGGCTTTTATATCTTTTACATTAAATGACAAACGTAACAATTTGTTCTTGTTTAGATTTTAGCAGAAAATTGTCTGTCAAGACAACCAAAACATGTTAAAAGGTGAATCTTTCAAGTTGACCAAGATATTTTGAAATTTTATCAATGCCATGGTAAATGGTGACTTAGTTAATAAGCACTTTGATTTCCTTGCAAAGAAGTCTCACATGCTACACTTCTAACTCTACTAGAAACACATCTTAGATGTGGCTAGGGAATATGGTCGAAACGGTTATGAGAATAACACGGTTAGGACACGTACATCTGAATCAAAGATTCGCTGTTACCAGAATACCCGTTTATCATTTATCTAATACCCTGGGAAATATTCAATCAAAAACCAAAATTGTGTGCCGACTGTCGAGTCTATTCTAACTAAGGGCTACATACAGAACAAGTATTGCTAACATAAGTGAGCTCATTGATAATCGACAACTCTTACAAACAGTGAATCATATGTACCGAATATTTTGAAACAAATAACAAGCTTTAGTAATCACCATAGTTATTGTTGCAAACGATCTTGTTGCATTGTGCAAAAATAACACTAGACTATTATAATCGATGCAAAAAGTACTATCACATTTGACATCATTCTTAAGAAATTCCTCAATTTCATAAAGTTGGTGGGTGATTAGTTTGCAAATTTGCACTAAAAATCACAATGGGCGCGGATAGAAAGACTCTTACAAGGATTATCATACCACTCAATTTACTTAAGGTGAAACTTTTATGTGTGATGCTAATTCAAGTGACGGAAATTAAATCACACGTATTTTGAACTTCAAATGGATGATCAACAAAATAAAGTACACACATCGTGTTGGAAAAGATGAACTACAAGTACTATATGAAATGTGATATAACTAAACAAAAGTAAATTCATTTGTATTCTAACAACAATATAACATGATTGTTAATAAAAAAAGTCGTATAATTTGATGCAAAGATCTTCTCACAAATCACAAAGTAAACCAATACACTCATTTGATTTCATAATCATGCATCACATAATTGGAAGTACACATAGCTAGCAACAAGAAAATGTAAATTTAGAAACTTGCACACATCCATGACAATGGTGAAAAACACATAAATATACCTTCAGTAAACCCATATCAACAACTTACTTTTACACCACTAATCATAAACCGCTACAAATTGCTTTGATTACTTGTTGGAATCAGGGTTTGCTCCACTAGGAACCTCATGAGCAGCTGCAAGAAACTCTCCATGATGAGACGTTGCGATAGTGGTAGCTACACTGGTTTCACGTGGTGGTAAATGATCCAAGAGGTCTCTCGTAGGAAACCCGAGAGGGTGAACAAAATGAGGAACTAGAAGAAGGAAACCGATAAAGAGAACAAGCTCTCGGCTGCTCACATTCGCCATAGTAGATAATATTTGAAGTTCAAAATGAATCAACACCACCCCAAAAGAAATACAAAAAATCAATTTCCATGAACTTTGGGAGAGACCCAATGTTTAAATTTCAAAAAAAGTTTACTAATTCTAGTGTTTGGATGAAGAAATGTGTCTCATATTCTTTGATTCATCAGTGTACCATAAAAGAGTTGTTGATCAAGACAATAATATTTGTCATTACGTTTCATGTTTCACATGTTTGTCCCCTTTTCAATTCATATATTCCGAAAAGGTCCTCTAAAGTCAAGATAGTACTTTTAAAGATTTTATCATTCGTTATAGGTGTTATACTGTTAATTTTCAAGTCCTTCACATAAAAACGCCGTAATTTTGAGCTGAACGTTATCGCTAATGTGTAGTATACAAGTAAGTTCTAAATTGAATCGTGGAAATGTGTTCAACGCAAGACATTTTTGGCAAATGAAAGAACTTAACAGTCGAATATTGAACCTGCACTATCAACCGAAATGTGTATAGGGGTATCATTTAAAAGCTAGTTACACATGAAAATTTTAAACCTTAATCTTTCAAATCAATTTCTTACCTAGTAAACCAAATAAATTTGTCAATTTATTTTTGGAAAGAGGGGCCAGCTTTTCTCTTAGCTTTATACATATATGGTAAAGCAATTACCAGCTTTTTGGAGTTCTTATTGCTTGTCCATTTCTTTTGTTTAAGTGTCTTTGTTTCTTTTTGACACCATAAAGCTTTCACATAAAGCCTTGTACTTTTACCCACAACATTGACCACCTCTCTCTCTAAAAAGTTGATGTGAATTTAAATAACTAGTTATTATTATTATTATTATTATTATTATTATTATTTTAACGATATATATTATTAAAACAAAACTAGCAAGGAGCTAGCAAATCATATACGAGATTTAACCAATCAGTCCAATGACAAATTTTATGACCCTTGAATTTAAGCCAAGAAAATGAATATATACGTATATTATCAAAAATATCACTTTTCCTCATATGATTAGAGGTAAAAGTGACGGTATTACGGAACCGCCAAGTCCACCACAAAGAAGACGCGGTAATGATGTACAAATGTTGAATCTTCTCTTTAGAAACATGCCACTAGCTCAACCAATTCTTCCAATGCTCATTAGACATAAAGAAAGTGAAGGAATTATCACACCAAACTCGGACAAGTCTCCAAAGATCAATAACAATATCACACTCAAAGAAGATGTGTAGATTTAAACCATATTGTTTGTATAAATAGGTTGATTTAACTCATTTGATATTGCTTGAGTCATACCATGATGGTTTAAAATAAGTTTGACAAACAAAATTACCATGAAAATGTTCCTTTGGGACATTAAATACGTCTCATTAATTGTGGTGCCTCATTTCATAATAATAATAATAATAATAATAATAATAATAATAATAATTAAAAAAACGAAAATTATTTATTGGGTTTTGCTGATCTATGCCCACTGGGCAAAGGATTAGCTATATATATAAGGAATATTGGAGTTAGTTAATAACAAAATGATGATCAATTACTGTATTAAAGATGAATAAATGTTTATTAAATGCATTTTTTGATTTAAAAGAAAATTTTATATTCATTAATCGCGCTTAATCATTTGTCCAGTGGAAAGATATTAGCAAAACCCTTATTTATATATATGTAAACAGTCATTAATAATAATAAAAATTGTTATGAGTACCCAAAACATCAAAACAACGCTATTAAAATGAAATTATTTTCACGCAGCTATGCCTCGCATTATATGTATATATAACAGAAGCGTGAGACATTTTGTGACCTTCGTTAAGCGGTGAACTTATGTAAAAGTACCACTTGCATTTCTCTAAAAACGACTCTGCCAATAAAATTGGACCAATTCAAAAAAGGCCAGCAACACTCATGCGCAAAGATGACACAACATAAATCGAAAATTAGCCTAAATTTTTGCCTTAAAATATGTCTCTTTCCTTAAAATATCTTTGAAAATAAAGTTTAGAGTAAGATGCAATAAATTTCTATGTCGAAAACTAGTATGTATTGTCCATTGTTAACAATAGCTTATACACCTACATATATTTCAAGCGTAACACTTGAATCTGCAACCAAAAAAAGCTAAGAAGTACATGTTATTAAGGCTATGTTTGGCACAAAGCTTTTTGGAGCTTTTTTGGGTAATGAGCGGTGAACAATAAGCTTTTTGATTTTTAGTGTTCGTTTGGCATGAGAGCTGTGGGCTTTGCTATTTTTTAAGAAAGCTCATTAGCTCAATGCTTCTTTATGAAGCTGTGAGCTTTTTTGACTACTGCTCACAGCTCACAGCTCACTGCTACTGCTAACTGCTACTTTTGTCAAACATAGCCTAAAACCATAAACAAAATCTTGTTCTTCACTATAATTTTGACACAATTGCCTTATTAGCCTTGTACTTTTACCCCTTTGTGATTGTTACTTTAACTTGGCATGCATGTATTGTAAGCATGCATGTGTCATGTTGTATATGCAATTTTAGTTCGTTAACTTTTCTATTTGACTTGTTAATCAAAAGTTTGTGACACAACTACACAAGTGTTTTAAATACCGTAACAAACAAAAAAGTAATTTACATATATAGTTTGCTCAAAAGTTGTAGAATCAATCGCTTATAGTGTCATACTATATTAGGAAAGAAAAATTAATATGTGATTGTAATCACAAAGACCATTTTGGAAAATTTGATGCTAAAGATGATAATGGATATCTTCTTGGATACTCTCTTGTCTCAAAAAATTTATATTCCTGCTTCTGAAATAGAGTAATGTTGAGGTAAAAGTTTGCTTTTACTTCGAACAAGCAAGATGAATCCTTCGGACTAGAATAGGTCCTACGGATTCAATGTGATCTTAGCTTATAGTGCGTTGCTTCGGATATCTGCAAAACAAATACGTCCGTTAGACTCACCCCGGGAATGTATCCCAGGACCAACCTCCGGCGTGAGAGTAAGTATACGTTCTTAGTGAGAGAAAGTATAAATAAAACTAGAGAGTGGGGGAGAATTAGTTAACCTTAAATGAAGATTTCCTCTCTATTTATAGACTCTCTACATGGGGTGCCAGGCTGTTTCGTACTTAACCCCTAATGTTCGCTAGTTTAAACTCCATTATCGTATACTTTGGCGTACTTGCTTGTACTTTGGTCTAGGTACTTGTTGGCTCGTCCGAAGGGTTTGTGATATCCGGAGGACTGAGCTCGTACGGACATTCGTAACCCATCGGATATTGGTCCGTGTTGTTTGAACACATTTGAGTACGTTTTATCTGACACGGATCCGGAGGGTTTATCATCGTACGGAAAGTATCCGGAGGGTACATACGTTAACATGTCCCCCCCAGTATCATAGTATTGGTTGTGCCAATAGTGTGATACTAAGTTTTTATTTTTTGAGATTTTCCGGAGGGTAAGTCATAGCTTTGTTTTTTTGTAAGTCACGCAAAATGCCAAAAGTAATTAAGGTGTCGTTTAAGGTGCGCCGTCGTTTTTTACCGCGTCGTTTGGATTGGGACACGTACGCGTTTTCTGAGAGACACGGTGTGGATGGCTGACACGTTAGCCCTACGGGTGACGTGTCCCTTTCCCGCCTATTTTGACCGCCTATAAATAGTCCCATTTCTTTTATTTACAGCACCGTAATTTTATTTCACACACATACCTCTGACACATCTCTTCTCTTCCGTATTCCGAACGATTATTCGCATCGTCTTTGAGGTACGTCTCAGCCCGTTTAGTTTATTTTTTGTCGTTTGGCTATTCTCCTCTCCTTTTCGTTCGTTATGTCGGAATCCACAGCATCGTTTGAGTACGAAGATGTGTCTAATCCGGACGGTTCGCATGTGAAAAAAGATATGCATTTAAGAATGTCTGCCATGGATGAATCTGATGTGATCGCTGTGGTAAAAGCGTTCGGGATACCAGAGGATTTACATCCAAGGATACCTCCATCGGGTATGACGATGGACCAGCTTCCGGAGGATGCCATAGGCTTGTATGCGGAGTACTTTTTTGAGGGTGGTCTCGTCGTCCCTTTTTCCACCTTTCTTTTAGAGGTCATTAGATATTTCAAAGTTCACATTTCTCAGCTGGTTCCGTTGGGTATGCATCGGGCTACCCTATTTGAGGTGTATTGCCGTAGCATGCACATTCCTCCTACCTCTTCTTTATTCCGTGTCTTTTACAAGCTTAGCAAGCAGGGTGATTGGTTTTCCTTCGAGAAACGCATCCATAAGAATAGGAAAGTTTGTTTTGGGGAATTCCCTTCTTGTCTGAAGGGTTGGAAGTATAATTTTTTTCTGATCGATAGACGAGCTATTCCGTTTGCCATGCCATGGAGGCATTCGGATTCGGACGTATCGGATCCGTTTCCAAAGGCGAGCGAGTATGATGTTACTCATGCCGAAAGGCTTTCCGAGACGATCATTGAGCCTTGTCAAATTCCGCAAGCGTTCTTGTATGCTCTAGGTTTATCGGATCATTGGGAGTTTCCTGGGTATCGTCCGGCATTGAGGGATGAGCAGGGGAGGGGTATAGCCTTTATTATAACGCGTGTTTTTATATTGTGCACCTCTTTTCGTTTTTAACGTTGGGTTTTGTTTGTCCGCAGGTATAACCATGTCAAGTTATCTAAAGAAACCTCCGCTACGAAAGAATACAAAAATTGTTCAAGGTACCCCATTTCCGGAAGGGCATACCCGTGAAGTGCATGTTACTCCTCCCTTGGCCTCCAATACTGAGGTACCGGAGAAGACGGAGGAGTTGAGGAAGCTTCGTGCAGAGAATGCAAGTTTGGAGGCGAGGGTTGGTGATCTTGAGTTGGAAAAGAATGAGTGGAGAAAAGTGTCCGGTGAGCAGGCTGAGAAGATCAGGTCGTTGGAGGGGCAGTTGTCTGATGCCAACAATAAGTTGAGTGAGGAAGAGAAGGCTTACAAAGAGCTTTATCAAGAGAAAGTGGGCATTGCCGTAGCCGCTGGGAATGCCGAGGTGGAGAGGAACCGTATTGTCAATGAGTTTATCCCGGAAGCTATCCACCGCTTTCTCGGGAGTCATGAGTTCCGAACAGCCTTGGCAGAGCCCTTCAACTTGTTTTATCTTTCGGGGCTAATTGATGGGGCAGGTTTGTTTGAGGAGCCGGAGAAAGCGGCTAAGTTGTTAGGAGAGGTTGAGGGAATGGATATGGAGGTCGGGGCCAAATATGGTCCGTTGTATGACAAGGCTTTGTCTCAGGATTATCCTTACTTTCAGAAGATCCGGGAAACCGTGTACCGGAAATTTGATGAGCTGAGCGCCTTGATTCCTGACCCTGCTCCAGCTGAAGAACCAACTGAGGGTCCGGAGGTCGAATCTCATGTCGAGAATCCTTCCGATACCCAGAATGCTTCTGTCTTTGCTTGAAGTTGTTTATGTTTGGAAGATGTATGTCGGAGTCCGGATACCTCCATTTTGACTATGGATTCAAGTATCCCGGATTCCTTGTGAAGCTTACCAATTGATGTAATAGAATAGGTTTGTTCAGTTTTTGTTATTCCGTTATTTCGGAATGTCTGGTGTAACCGAATTTTGATCATATGAATATATCACTTTCTTTTTGTTATTTGTATCGTCTTTAAGCTACATGTATGCCTTGCGTAATTTATTACTCCGTTATTCCGAGGAGTATGTAATTTATGGAACTTACGGCTTTTATTTATATACTCGAGAGGTTTTGTCTCATCGGACCATATATGCCTTATGGCTCTTGGCCGTGGTTTATTCCTTATCTTTATTTGACGGGGTACCCTGTACCCTTCGGCGTTTGGCCTATAATTATACCCACTTGGGGTTATTTTCGACGGGGTAAGCTGTACCCTGTACCCTTCGGCGTTTGGCCTATAATTATACCCACTTGGTAGGAGGAATGTTGAAGTTGCTGATGATAAAGTGATAGCTGCTAAAGAGAGGAAGAAGGAGCAGGTTGGGAAGGCGGGTTTGAAGAAGCCTCCGTTGAAGAGAACCGGAGCAGGGAGTGTCTCTTCTCGCCTTCAGAAGAGAAGTAAAATTTCTGCTGGTGATACAGTTATTGACTTGGATACCGGAGAGTCCCTGGAGAGGCCGGAGCCTATCCGTTCATTACATCCGGATCAAATTTTGAAGGATCAATCCAGAGGATCAGGTGCTGGTATGTTATGACTTACTTTTTTGCTTATATATTTTTAGTTGTCTTTCCTTCCGGCATTTTTATCGTCTGTTAATATAAACTTTGTTGTCAGGGGGTTCGGAGGCTCCCTCCCGACGTCCGGGGAAGGAAACTGTTGCTGAGGAGGATACAGAGGTTGATATAGAGGGGGATGGTGATGATGAAGATGTTTTTGTTCCTGCTTGGTCGGTGAGGAGGGGGCATCGCATGAATAATGCGAATGTCTGTAGGGATATGATGATCAATTTGGCGACTCCTAGGGAGGAGAAGTATTTGGATGATCAGAGTGATGAGGAAGCTATCCGAAGGTCCTGGTTGATGCTGGGTAAATGTGCTACGGTTCAAGCGGATGTTATTTTCCGTTTTGAGTCCCTCTTGAAGGAGCATCAAAAATTGTCTGAGACCCACAAGATCTGTGATAAAACCTTGGATGACAACTGGAAGATGTTCCAGCAAATGTCCGGAGAGTTTCAGAAATTGAAGGATGAACACAAGGAGTGTGCCGAGGTGAATCCGGAGGGGTTGAGGAAGCTTCGTGCAGAGAATGCAAGTTTGGAGGCGAGGGTTGGTGATCTTGAGTTGGAAAAGAATGAGTGGAGAAAAGTGTCCGGTGAGCAGGCTGAGAAGATCAGGTCGTTGGAGGGGCAGTTGTCTGATGCCAACAATAAGTTGAGCGAGGAAGAGAAGGCTTACAAAGAGCTTTATCAAGAGAAAGTGGACATTGCCGTAGCCGCTGGGAATGCCGAGGTGGAGAGGAACCGTATTGTCAATGAGTTTATCCCGGAAGCTATCCACCGCTTTCTCGGGAGTCATGAGTTCCGAACAGCCTTGGCAGAGCCCTTCAACTTGTTTTATCTTTCGGGGCTAATTGATGGGGCAGGTTTGTTTGAGGAGCCGGAGAAAGCGGCTAAGTTGTTAGGAGAGGTTGAGGGAATGGATATGGAGGCCGGGGCCAAATATGGTCCGTTGTATGACAAGGCTTTGTCTCAGGATTATCCTTACTTTCAGAAGATCCGGGAAACCATGTACCGGAAATTTGATGAGCTGAGCGCCTTGATTCTTGACCCTGCTCCAGCTGAAGAACCAACTGAGGGTCCGGAGGTCGAATCTCATGTCGAGAATCCTTCCGATACCCAGAATGCTTCTGTCTTTGCTTGAAGTTGTTTATGTTTGGAAGATGTATGTCGGAGTCCGGATACCTCCATTTTGACTATGGATTCAGGTATCCCGGATTCCTTGTGAAGCTTACCAATTGATGTAATAGAATAGGTTTGTTCAGTTTTTGTTATTCCGTTATTTCGGAATGTCTGGTGTAACCGAATTTTGATCATATGAATATATCACTTTCTTTTTGTTATTTGTATCGTCTTTAAGCTACATGTATGCCTTGCGTAATTTATTACTCCGTTATTCCGAGGAGTATGTAATTTATGGAACTTACGGCTTTTATTTATATACTCGAGAGGTTTTGTCTCATCGGACCATATATGCCTTATGGCTCTTGGCCGTGGTTTATTCCTTATCTTTATTTGACGGGGTACCCTGTACCCTTCGGCGTTTGGCCTATAATTATACCCACTTGGGGTTATTTTCGACGGGGTAAGCTGTACCCTTCGGCTCGTGGCCTTAATAATACCCACCTGGGGTTTTTTTTTGACGGGGTAACCTGTACCCTTCGGCTCTTGCCTTTAATAATACCCACTTGGAGTTTGCTTTGACGGGGTAACCTGTACCCTTCGGCTCTTGGCCTTAATAATACCCGCTTGGGGTTTGCTTTGACGGGGTAACCTGTACCCTTCGGCTCTTGGCCTTAATAATACCCGCTTGGGGTTTGCTTTGACGGGGTAACCTGTACCCTTCGGCTCTTGGCCTTAATAATACCCACCTGGGGTTTTCTTTGACGGGGTAACCTGTACCCTTCGACTCTTGGCCTTAATAATACCCGCTTGGGGTTTGCTTTGACGGGGTAACCTGTACCCTTCGGCTCTTGGCCTTAATAATACCCACCTGGGGTTTTCTTTACTGGACAACTTGTGTCTTGTGGAAAACAATTCAATTTATGGTCAAAGTGCATCGGATTTTTCATTGATGTAAAAATGGCTCATGCCTTACAATAGATCCTGAAAAAATCAAAGTACATAATAGGTTACATAAAACATTTCTTTAAGTTAATTGCATGCCAGGTCCGAGGTACTTCCACATCTTCCATGGTTTGGAGCTTGTATGTGCCGTGCTGATAAGCCTCCGTTATCCGATAGGGGGCCTTCCCAATTAGGTCCCAATTTTCCTTGATCTTCCATCCTGCTGGCTTCATTTTTTCGGTACACGAAATCTCCCACTTTGAAGGCTTCGGACCTAACCCTTCGGTTGTAATACTGCTCCACCTTCTTTTTGTACTTTGCCTCCCTTATAGCTGCCATTTCCCTCCGTTCTTCTAATAAGTTTAGATTTAGATTTATCTCATCGTCATTGTTTTCAACGTTTGCCATCATGGTCCGGAAGGTAGGCATACCGATCTCTGCCGGGATGACTGCCTCACTCCCATAAGTTAGACTGAAAGGGGTTTCTCCGTTGCTAGTTTTCAGAGTGGTTCGGAAAGCCCATAGTATGTTTGGCAATTCGTCTACCCATCCTGCTCTTTCTCTTCCTAGCCGGGACTTAAATCCCTTCATTAGGCTTTTGTTGGCTCTTTCGACCAATCCGTTGGCTTGAGGGTGAGCCACGGCCGTGTTGATTTGTGTGATATTTAACCTCTCGCACCAGCTTTTGAACGGATCTCCCACAAAGTTGCTTCCATTGTCCGTGACAATTATCTTGGGTAGTCCGAACCTGCAGACGATGTTGTCCCATACAAACTTTTTGACCTCTTTTCCGGTTGTCTTGACCAACGGTTTTGCTTCCATCCATTTTGTGAAATAGTCTACTGCCACAATAACATATTTAACTTTTCCTGGGGCTTCGGGCAAAGGCCCCAGAATGTCCATTGCCCATTGGAAGAAGGGCCATGGTGCCATGACGGAGGTTAATACCGTTTTTTGGCAGCTTGGGGACCGGAGCATGTATTTGACAAGCATCGCATTTTCGGATGACTTCCCTAGCGTCCCGGTGCATGGTTGGCCAATAGTAGCCTTGCCGCATGAGTTTAGCTATGACCGTCCGGGGTCCGGAGTGCATGCCACAGGCTCCTTCGTGCACCTCTCGGATTATGTAATTGGCTTGGAGAGGTCCGACACATCGTAGCATTGGTCCGAGATAAGATTTTTTGAATAGCACGTTGTCAATTAGTGTGTAGTGGCTTATTTTCATACGGAGGTTCCGAGCTTCATTCTGATCTTCCGGCCATATACCTTCGTTTAAACATCGGAATATGGGGGACATCCAATTTTCTTCCTCTTCTTCCACTATTGCGTTGACTGTTTCTTCTTCGGTGGACGGCTTCTCCAATACTTCTACCAGGACTTCTTTCGTCAAGTGGTTAAATGCAACGGATGCTAGCTTGCTAAGCACATCTGCTTTTTGGTTCTGAGTTCTTGGGATATTCTTTATTTTGAAGCGCTTGAAATAAGTGATGTATTCTTTGGCTTTCGCGAGGTATTTCGCCATGCTCTCCTTGTATGCAGTAAACTCTCCATTGATCTGGCTTGCCACTAAGTTAGAGTCCACTCGTACGTCCAATGCCTCTATATGCATCTCCTTTGCAATTCTCAATCCGGCCAGGAGTGCCTCGTATTCTGCTCCGTTATTGGTAGTTTCGAAATTTAAACGGAGAGCATATGTGTATTCTTCTTTTTCCGGACTGATTAACACTAATCCTGCTCCGGCACCTTTCCTGCTGGAGGCCCCATCAGTGTATAGGATCCATTCTTCTGGTTGAGAAACGTTGCATATCTCTTTGCTTCTCCTCTTCGGATCCGAGGAGGCTGTTCCGATGGGTATTTCATTAATGAAGTCAGCAAGCACTTGTCCTTTGACAGCATTTCTGGGCATGTAGGTGATGTTGTAAGCCCCCAATTCTACTGTGTATTTGGCTAATCGTCCGGATGATTCTGCCCGGTTGAGCACTTGCTTGATGGGATGATCCGTTATGACCTTGATGGGGTGGGCTTCGAAATATCGCCGCAATCTTCTTGATAAGTGCAGGAGGGTTAGAGCCAACTTTTCGACTGGGGCATATCTCTTTTCGGCTTCGTGTAAGGTTCGACTTACATAATGAATTGGGATCTGTCGCCCTTCTCTTTCGACCATCAGTACTCCACTTATTGCCTCTGCTGCGGCTGACAGATACAGATACAAATCCTCTTTGGGTTTCGGAGTCGTTAAGCAGGGAAGCTCCAGAATCATTTTCTTCATATCTTGGAAGGCTTTTTCAGCTGCTTCCGTCCATTGATATTTTTCCTTGTTTTCCTTGGTGATGTTTTTTAAAGTTTCAAAGAAAGGGAGGGACCTTTCGGCCGATTTTGATAAGAAACGATTGAGTGCCGCGAGTTTGCCACTTAAGCTTTGCATTTCCTTTAGTGATTTTGGTGATTGCATATCGGCGATTGCTCTGGCTTTCCTGGGGTTGGCCCTAATTCCCTCGGGCGTTATCATATATCCGAGGAACTTTCCTTCTTCCACTCCGAAAGAACATTTTTTAGGGTTTAGCTTCATGTTTATTTTTCGGAGATTGTCGAACGTTTCAGCGATATCGGCCAATAGCTCTCTTTCCGTTTGGCTCTTTATCACCATATCGTCTACATACACTTCCAAGTTCCGGCCTATTTGCTTCCGGAAGGCGGAGTCTACCAATTTCTGATAGGTTGCCCCGGCATTCTTTAAACCAAACGGCATTTTTACATAACAGTATGTTCCCCGATCTGTATAGAAGGTCGTCTTCTCTTCATCTTCCTTTGCCATTTGTACTTGATGATATCCTTTGTAAGCGTCCAAGAAACATTTGTATCGGAATCCTATTACCGACTCGATCTTCCAGTCTATTTCGGGCAACGGATAGTAGTCCTTGCGGCACGATGAGTTCAGGTTCTTGAAATCAATGCACATTCTCCAGGTACCGTCCGGCTTCTTTACTAGTACCGGATTAGAGATCCAGGTCGGATATCGCACAGGTCTGATTATTCCGGCCTTTAGCCATTCTTCTACGTCTTGATTTATGGCCTGGTTCTTTTCTTCCGAGAAGAATCTTTTTTCTGAGCTACCGGTTTATCTTGGACGTTTACGTTGAGTTTATGTTCAGCTGCCCATCGGGGAACGCCAGTCATATCCGAGGGTTCCCATGCAAAAATGTCTTGGTTATTTTAGAGTAAAGTTATTAATTGTCTTCGCCCTTCTCTTGAGAAATTCCTTCCTATTGTCACTAGTTGTTCCGGATAAGCCGGATGGACCAGCACATCTTCGGTTCCAGCAGTTTCTTCAATGGGTGTTTCCGAGGAAATCGCTGTTTGAGTTTCCTTTTCCATTAAGAATTTTTCTTCGAGCTTTCTGCACTCTGAGATGATGACCGATCAGGTTACTAGAGTGGCGATGCCTCTCGGCGTCGGGAATTTCATCATGGAGTGTATAGTTGAAGGGATAGCTCTTAGCTTTTTGATTCCGGATCGACCAAGTATCACATTATACGGAGAGGGAGATCTAACTACCGCGAACTTCATGATAGTTCGGCGGTATAGCCCTTCACTTCCGAAGCATACTTCTAGTTCAATTTTCCCCAACGGGTTTATGCTTTCTCCTGAGAATCCCACTAGCGGTGTGTTTGTCTTAGATAGACGTGACCGGATGGAAGGGTCCAGATTTAGGAAGCAGTGTTCATACATTACTTCTACCGATGCACCTTGGTCGACGTATACTCTCCGTACAGTATATCCCTCAATCTCTGCTTCCACTATAAGTGGCTCATCGGAAGCGTCCCCCGGAAGGATCGGAGGAAAGCTTATGGGGGCTCTCATCCACTCTTCTTCCTGATCTATTGTCTTTCGCTTCAGATTCCTTTCTTGGTATCGGACCATATTGATGATTCGACCTTGGTTGTTTTGCTGGTTATTTCTGGGCGGTGCTCTGTCTCTTTGTCGGACGTCTCTGATCAGGTGGTCAAGCTTGCCGGTATCCAGGGCTATCTTGAGTTGTTCTTTTAGATTGTGACAGTCGTTGGTGAGATGGCCTGTCTCTCCATGATAATCACAGTATTTATCCATGTTTTCTCTCGACGGTCTTCCTCTTAGTGGCGGTGGTGCCGGTAGCCTGAGCTGGTGCTCCGTTGATAGGATCTCTTTTGGGGCCTTTGTGAGCATGTTCAGTCTAATGGTCTGGTATCTCTTCTATTTCCATCGTCACGCCGATGATCTCTCCGGTAGTCTGTCCGATAGGTGTTATTGTCGTTTCGTCTGGGCATGTATGGTGCGAAATTTTCATTTCGTCTTGGTTTGAAGTCTTGGATATCTTTCCTGTGGTTTCCTCTAAAGGAGGACCGTTGTGTGTTATGGTCATTTCGGCCATACGGATTAGGTTGATAATCTCTACGAGAATTATCCATCCTTTCTCCCTTCGGTACTTCCGTTAGCCGATACACTCTTTCGGAACGGACGAAGTCATCAACTCGTATCATCATTTCGGTTATGCTCTGGGGAACCTTCTCGGAGAATCTCTTCGCTAGCTCCGGACTTTTACAACCATCAATAAAAGAGGATATCTGCATCAGCTCTGGTACTCCTGAAATGCGGCTGGCCTCATCCGTCCATCGTTCCTTAAATTCCGGGAGGGCTTCGTTGGCTCTACGGATGATCTCGGTAATTTCCATCGGATCCCTGATACATTTTCTACGAAGGGCGAACCTCTGAACAAACTGTTCACTCAATTCATCCCAATTGTCAATACTACCTCGCGGAAGACGATCAAACCATGCTCTAGCAGCGTCGTCCAGGGTCTGCTGAAACATCATGCACCAAATGGGCATGGGCCATGCACCTTGATTGGCCGCCCCTTCAAATCTGGTGATATGATCATCAGGATCTGTAGATCCGTTGTATAACTTTAAGTGAGAAGGCATTAGATACTTTGAACCCTTTGGTCCGGAGAAATCGATGATCCTCCGGGTAAACGGACTCTTGGACGCTGCCTTGAAAGGCTTGGATAAGTCGTCCGTCCTTTCTTCTTCGGCTTTTTGGGCTTCGACATCATGAGATCCGGCAACCTCAAAGTCGAGTTGGATGGGGTCAATCGGTGTTTCTCCCGAGACATTGTATTGTTGGATGAGAGATTTTAGAGCAGCAAAGTGACTTTGGATTTGTTCAAGGTTAACAGGATTGGTATTGTTATCCGGACGACTTCCGGATCCTTCGGGTGTGGTTGGGGAAGGACCTGTCATTTATTAGCTTCGGTAGAGTGAATGACGGGTCCCACGGATGGCGCCAATTTGTTGAGGTAAAAGTTTGCTTTTACTTCGAACAAGCAAGATGAATCCTTCGGACTAGAAT
This sequence comes from Artemisia argyi, assembly GCA_030686995.1. Lineage (NCBI taxonomy): Eukaryota > Viridiplantae > Streptophyta > Magnoliopsida > Asterales > Asteraceae > Artemisia > Artemisia argyi. The sequence continues at coordinate 662,635 of CM060695.1, read as the reverse complement.
AGGTCCTACGGATTCAATGTGATCTTAGCTTATAGTGCATTGCTTCGGATATCTGCAAAACAAATACGTCCGTTAGACTCGCCCCGGGAATGTATCCCAGGACCAACCTCCAGCGTGAGAGTAAGTATACGTTCTTAGTGAGAGAAAGTATAAATAAAACTAGAGAGTGAGGGAGAATTAGTTAACCTTAAATGAAGATTTCCTCTCTATTTATAGACTCTCTACATGGGGTGCCAGGCTGTTTCGTACTTAACCCCTAATGTTCGCTAGTTTAAACTCCATTATCGTATACTTTGGCGTACTTGCTTGTACTTTGGTCTAGGTACTTGTTGGCTCGTCCGAAGGGTTTGTGATATCCGGAGGACTGAGCTCGTACGGACATTCGTAACCCATCGGATATTGGTCCGTGTTGTTTGAACACATTTGAGTACGTTTTATCTGACACGGATCCGGAGGGTTTATCATCGTACGGAAAGTATCCGGAGGGTACATACGTTAACAAGTAAGCTTCTCTTCTTTCACTGCCTCTGCCTCTCCTCTGGTTTAGAACCCCCGAATCCACAATTACAATGATTGCTTCAAGGTCCACCTCTTGATAGAAGACCTTATCCATCTTCTCTTGAATCTCGACATCTCATCCAAAGAATAGAAAATGGTTAACACATGCCGATTGGAGTCTTTCATCTCCGCAATCATATACATATTTTTTCTAATAAGAGAAAGCATATATCTTTAATAAGCTGGCTACGATTAGTCACTTCGGAAGCTGTTAACCAAAGCACCAGCTGTTGACTGTTCTTCTAAGGGAACAAATAGGAGGCTCAACTATGATCTAAGCTACTAGAGTGAACGTCACATTTCGGCTTAAGTAGTTGTTTCATTCCTTGGTACCACAATCTAAGTTGTTTCCTAAGGTCGCTATCTAGCCTTCAAATATGACTTTTGAAGTTTGATAGCTTGAGTGTTATGCTTAAGGAGCTTAGCTTGCCTAAGAGCTTATTAGATAGATTTGAGTTCAAGTGGCACAGGACCTTCGATCTACCATAGGGTAGAATACTAACGAATTCATTCTATTAAAGCATAACATTTCATTTCATGTTGCATTTCTTTGGTTTGGAAATTCCAGAATGTTGTCTGTGGATTTCTAGCCCCTATATTATATGCCAAAATATAGAGGGACTCCTAGCAGCAAATTAATATAAAGGGGCGCCATATGCAAGAGCCGCCAGCCGGAGTCTTTAATACTAGAAAACCAACAAGAGAAATATTTTCACGTTACATTTGATGAGAGTATGGAAGCCATCAGGTTTTCACACTATTAAATATAGAACCATCTCAACTACAAGAAAAAGTGCCTTTAATGATCAGTTATTATGTGACCACTCATACTTTGGTCTCTATTATCATCGTTTAGTCACAATATACTTGTCGTCACTGACATAATTAGTGACCGCAACAAAACTTTGGTCACTAAATTGTCATAAATGACAAGTATTGGTGACCATAAAATTGGCGGTCATTAAGCTCAAAGATTAGAGACCGAAAAATAATGGCCATTGATGAGTGTCTAAATACTCATCATTTTATACCTAAATGAACCCACAAAAACAACCAAAAACACACAAATAACTCACAAAATGTTACAAATTCATTAAAATGTGTTTTTATGTGATTCAGGTACAAAAGATTGAAAAACAAGTGAAAAATGCGCAAAGTTCACACAAATGTCGTTTTCAGTCCCTGGAGTTACACAATTTGTCAAAACTGGTCCCTGAAGGTTTTAAATGAATAAAAAGTCAACTTAAGTCCTTGGGAAACCAAAAATGTTCATAAATGATCCCTGGATGAAAGTTTACACAAAATGGCAATTTTTACCCCTCAAGTTACAAAACTGGCAAAATAGGTCCCTGGGTATTCAAAACTTGGAAATTTACAAAATATACCCTTGTACTATGCATGATTGACAATTTGGAACTATTTTGATAACTTTGAGGAATTTACAGTTTAACCCCCTAAACTTTGGAAAATTACATAAATGGTCCTCGGGGTATTTTAAATTGTAAAAATGCAAAATAAGTCTTTTGGTTTATCTAACTTAACAATTTTAGTCCTTGTGAATACTTTTGAAATATTTCAGGTTCAGTCCCTCAAGAATTCAGAAGTTACAAGATTGGTCCTTGGGCTCTTATTTAAACTACAAACCAAACGGATTTATTAATAAACCCAACAATCCAAATCCAGTCCACTATTTAAGCCCAAACACAACTCGGCCCACACCCTGGTTAATAAAAAGAGTTTGACCTCAGTCAAACACCCCAATCCCGCTTCTACTGTTCATCTCCCTCACACCCTTCTCAAAACCAGAAACCAGGGTGGTTTCCACCACCTCATCACCCCCCAGCTCATCACCTATACTCCCCTCCACCTCTCATACCTATCCCACATCACCATTTAATGCTATCCACACCACTTTTCTCTTCAAACACTCAACCTTGACCTCTGTTTTCATCATACACCCCAACTTGACCCAAAAGCTTAAAAAAGCTATCTCACCTTTTCCCTCCACCTCATACTACCTCCCAAAATTCCTTAATTGAAATAAAACCGCCTCAAGCTGTCACAATGACTTTTGGCGCCAAAATGCCATTTGATGGCTAGGATGCATTACAGGGAATAAAAGGTCAAGATTGAAGTCAGAAACTTTTGAGTGTTCACCAAGAGTACTGAAGCTATAAAAGAAAAGAGAAGACAGAGGAGAACACACTTTTGGCCTTAAGCCATAGTCACTAGTTTATTTTCATGTCATTTACTGCTTTAATTTAATTACAATGTCATTTAAATGCTTTCAGTTATGTAAGTGAACCTTGACAAGTTTAATTACAAAACTATTTACAGTCTTAGTTTCATAACTTTTAATTTCTTGTCATTTACTTTCAAGTCAATTTATTTTCAAGTCATTTATGTTTCTGTTTGATCAAGGATGTTTATGGGACTCTATATGACACTACATAGGTCTCAGTAACCTATTGCAAGCCTTTAGAAACCATTAGGCAGGCTTTGGTCTTTTAAATTAGAAAATGCTTAAAAAATAGAGAAAATAAATGAAAAATCAAAAATAGTGGGATAATAAAGAAGATGATGAAGTAGGGGTGAATTTGGAGTGTAATGGATATTAGGAGCTTAATGGGAAGCTATTGGGTGTAACCTTGTCCATTTGTTCTATGTCTCAGTCCATTTCTCATTTGTAAGCAATTTTCCTTAATTTTTGCAATTTACTGTTCATGTATTTATTGGCTTTGATTTATATGTTTTCTTGTTTATTTGATGTTATTTAATGTTTTTAAAGCTTAATATTGTCTGTTTATGTTTTAAAATTCAGAGTTGCTTAATATTTCATTTTCACTATAGAAATGGTATATTAGTGATTCTTGTGTATTGTTGTTATGTTCATTGTTTTTCTGTTCTATTGTTGTTATTATATGTTATGATGATGTTTGGATTCAAAGTTATGGTCTTATCAGTCTAATATTTTAGAATTCCAAAATTTCATTAAGTTTTAAGTATGTTTGGATTAGCTGAATGTTCTGTGCTTAACTGAGTCTAGGGTGTTAATTGTGGTTGATACATGGTACACTAAGTTCCTTGAGGTCAGACAAGCCATTAAGTCTATGGTATACTTATGCAAAAGTCAAAATCAACAATCTTGGTCCTTAAGTGGTCACTGAATGAATTTCACAAGTCCAAAATCTATATAAGTGTTTAAATGTTATTTATCTGTGTTAAATTCATGTTCTTGTTGTTTAATACATCTTATTTGATCATTAGATTCAGATCAAAGTTGATCAAAGTCAATTTTGATCATAAACTCAAAAAGTCAAAAATTACCTAAACCTGTTTTTGAATTAAATGTATAATTTCACTGTGCTTTTATTATTAAGTTTTAGGATTTATGCTTTTAGGATATTAAAGTTTTGTTGCTTATATATCTGTATTATTTTTGTTGATTTTTGGTTTAGCTTTTTAATTGCTTTTTCATGCTTATCTTTTAGCTAGTTTTTCAAAAAGGTGCCCTGTGCACAGGTTTGATTTAATTTTCATAAGTGCTTAGATTGTTCATTAATGCATGATTAAGTAATTTATTTGTTGTTTTGATTAGTTAAACATGCTACCTGTTTATGCATGTGCTTAAATTTCCATTGAGTGCTTATTCTATTGCTTAATTTGTTCAATCAAAACTCAACTTTTAACCAAGTACACTGAGAAATCAGTGTACTTAGACACACTTCATAAGCTTGTGAAAAGCTTAATAATGGATCAAAGTTTGTGTACCTTGGCTTTTTAGGAAGCCTAGGTACCATACTTGCTGGTTTTGGTCTTATCTAGGGCTTTACAGCTTATATGATAAGCTAAACATAGCTTAACATTTTGCTAAAAATTACTTAATACACTGATCATTCAGTATAATATGGCTTTTTCATAAGCTCTCTTAGGGCTGATTAATGAGTCTTATCTAGTGATTTTTAGTTCTTTGGAAAGTTTACCAACCAGTATCAAAGTTTTCAAGCTCACATCTCATTTCAAAGCTTATTACATAAGCTTGTTAGTAGCTTTTAAACTTGTCCATTTCCTGAGAACATTGAGTAATCAGTGTTTTCATAAGTTTTTTTCATAAGTCCACAAAAAAGCTTGATACTTGGACTTAGCTTTAGTTATTTGTTTCCTTAGGAAGCTTATCAACTAAACTTTAAGTCCCAGCTCTTAAAATCCAATTTGTAGCTTATTAATAAGGGCTGCAAGAAGCTTTTTGTATGTCCCATTTGATTGTGTGTATTGGTCTTCCACCATACTCAGTCAAATGGGAGACTTTTCATAAGCTTCCCATAAGCTCACTAGTGGACCCCACTAGTTGAGCTTGAGCTTTTTGGAAAGCCAACCAACCCTGCTTGCTACCCAAACTCTCACTTTGGTTTCTTGAGCTTATTTACTAAGTTTAAGTTGACCAATTAGTTGACTGCAGGGGTGTTTGGAACTGAGGTGTATTGGGATTTGCTTATTAGCTTTTGACAAGCTTATTTGCCTATCCCAGTACACTATCTTGTATATATATGATAATTATACTTGTACATATATATTTTTACCTTTTTATTACATTGTATAGCTTTTTACTAGCTTTTGTGAGCTTAAACTTGACTGTGTGCTTGGCCAGCTTAACTGATAAGCCATATGCCCACAATTAGCTTATTTCTAGGTTTTTAGTTTTCATACTTGTCTATAATACTAGTATACATATATATTTTTAGTTAGTTTCAGTTAATGAGCTTATTTCAAGCTTATAGCAATTTTGAAAACCACCTGAGAGCCAAAAAGCTCCACAGATTTGGCCATAAGCTTGGCATTTGTTTATTTATTTGTTTGTAAAGTTCCTCATTCCTTTAAACTTATATAATATCTGTATATATTAAGTTTTATAAAAAGAAAAAGCCAAAACCAAAGCTTTAACTCAAGTGATAGCTTCTATTTAAGGAGCTTGAGCTTATTTTGCCTACTGAGTTGGAAATAAGCTCCCACAGAGCTTATTTCTTATTTTTGTAAAAGTTGGTTTTGTTAAAGTTGTTTATTAGTTAGTATTTATCAAGTTTACAAAAAGAAAAATGAAAAATAAAATAAAAACCAAAAATGGGTGTGGGTGGGATTCGAACTTGGGACCTCTCGCTAGTAAACATGCATAAACCCCACACCCCTTCCATTTGCTCTGGGGCACCAGTTCCGAAAGTGTTTGCATAAACAATATACTTAACCACTTTTTGGCCCTTTAGCTTATTTGGACTGTCGAGCTTATTCCAGCTTATTGGAATAAGCTGATGGTCCAATCTTATTTTTCCTAGGACCTTTATAACTTTTTATACTTTCTGTAATTTTTTCAGATTTTTTACTGTTCATCTAATATATATAATAATTAATTTAATTTACATAGGTTTTAGGAAATAGTAAGTATTTAATTTTTAAAACTGCTTATTTATAATTTTTATAAACTTTTTATATTTTTTATGGGTTCCTGAGATGATTAGGAAGTATTATAAAAAGTTTTATAATTTTATAAATAAGTTTAGTATGTATAATAATTATAGTAGTTTAATTAGTTTAATTAAATAATAATAGTTTTAAATTAAGTTTTCTTATTTCTGAATATAAAATATAGTTTTTATATTTTTCTTAGCTTCTTATAAGTATTTTAAAATTATGTAAAAAGTTTTAGATTTTTGTTTGATAATTTAGTATATATAATAGTTTAATAATAGTTTAAAAAAAATAGATAATAGTAAATAAGTAATAATAAATAGAATATCTGTATAATAAATATATTTTTAGTTTCAAAATTTCTTTTATATTATTTTAAACTTTTCTAAGTTTTAATTTTATTTTTCTAAGTAATATTCACATTTTCTTATTTTTAGGTAATTATAAATAGTTAATAATAGTTTTAATTAATAATAATTAATATAAGTGTATAATAAATAATTTTAATTTTCTAATAATTTTCTTATTCTTTTAGGATTCCAAAAATATAATTTTCACATTTGTGGGACTTATATTGGACGGTATTCACTTTTTATCTTTTACGTAGACGTTTATTTAAACGTTTATGTACGCGTTTTAGTTTTCTAGGTTTTCGTACTATAATAATATTTTGTAAATATAGTTAGTTATTTTATTTCTTTTTAATTTGCATTTAAGCCGTTAAGGCATGCAAATTCCCTTTTTAGGAAGTTTTGTTTTTATACGTTACGTTTACGTTTATTTAAACTTAAACGTACGTTTGTAAATACTTTATCATTTTAAGGTTTCTGATTGTACGTTTCTTAATTGAACAAGCTGTGACAGAGCTATTACTATTCACATTCAGTGTTAGTCAATCGGATTCCTGTTTTCCTATACTATATTATTTTCAACAATTCACAAGTTATTGTATTTAGAATATCACGCCTCACCAGGACATAAACGATCCAAGGATATTTTAACCCTTGGTAAACTTGCATTCTCTCCCGGGCTGTCGCCCGTTTACTTTTATTATTAGGTTATCCATTTTATAAACAAGTGGGTGGCTTATAAATAAAAGATGTGCGGTTCGGGAGGAGTCAAAATTTGGCGCCGCTGCCGGGGAGGTGTGCTGCCTACTATGACTTGTATTTTGTATTTTGTTGAAATATTTATACTTGTTTGTATATTATACTATATCATTCAACTTCCAGGCTGTCAGGACACATTTATTACAATTAATTATTTTTAAGTAATTAGCTTGCGTGGTAAACCTGACACAAGCCTGGGAGGTAGTGATTATTTATACTGTATCATATTTCATTTCAATAAACAATATAAAATACAAAAACATTTTTTCCTTTGCACACAACTTGCACAGTTTGATTAGTCCCTCAGTTACAACATTTGGTTGTTGGTTGTTTACAGTTACTGAGCTCTGTCTGACCCAGATTCCCTTTCAAGGGGCAGTTGTTAGGAATTTTCTTTCTTTGTACTTATATATATATATAAATCTAAAAATATAATAAACAATATAAAATACAAAAATATTTTATGGTTGAAATCTATCTGTGCTTTGATTTGCACGTAACTGTTAATTTTCCTAATCTTGATATTCCTAGGTCTAAATTTTGGCTAAACACCATATTTACACTAAAAAAGGGTTTACTGTGCTTAGTATTATCCCTGGAAAGAAATAGATTAGGTTTAAATCAGCTTCATGTATTAAAAATCTCATTTAGGTTTCCTTTTTAACCATTTCTTTTGTACATATATATATAAAAAATTAAAATACAAAAACATTTATAAAAGATAAAAACCAAAAATAATCTCCTTTATCTTATCATTTCATAATTCTGTGAGTGGCAATCCCACTCCAATTTCTCACCAAATCTTTGAGTGGCAATCCCACTCCATTTCCCCATGGACAATTTAATTCGGGGTCAAGTCAAGCTAGCGACTTGGTAATCAAAAACAATAGCATAAACATGGGTTTTCACCCGTGTGTACCACCTAAGTGTGGGGGTGTGCCCCACATGTTGTATATATTTTGAAAATGAAGTGAAAAATTGTAAATACAGAAAAATAAAATAATTGTTGTGTTACCCCACTTAGCTTTTAAATGTTATTTTTTTTTTACGTTCAAGGTTTCGGCATAATAACCGGGATTTTGAATATTGAGGACAATATTCATTTCTAGTGTGGGGGATGGAAATTCTGGCGAATTTTATCACTTATATACCTTTGTATGCCCTTTTTCCCAAAAATGGCCAAAATTTAAATTTTTTTCATTTGGTGTTAGTGTTTTACACTAAACACAACAAATGGTTATTAGTCCACCATGTCTAATCCACACAAGGACTGGCTAATCCAGGAGCAAACGGCTCTTGGTAAAGATAACTCAAACCCGTTTACGGCTTGCAATTTGCCCAAAATTGTATGGTACCTCAACTCGCCATATCCTAATAAGCAAATGAGTTGGCTAGCCCGCAAGATTATGGCTTGTGGTAAAAGCCGTGGAAAACCATAATTGGTAATCAACTCACCAAGATGTTGACTATTCCATCAAGAGTTGGCTAGTCCAGAAGCAAACGGCTTTTGGTAAAGACAAATCAAATCCGTTGACAGCTGGTGGTTTGCTCAAAATCACACGGTTATCAGGTGTGCCACAGTTCTTACACCTGGCTATTCCAGAAGTGATGGCTTTTGGTAAAGAAGTTTTGAAATCCATTAAGTTTTAAATAAAAGATTGCTAGGGACTAGCAATAGTTTAGTGTGGGGGATTGATGAGTGTCTAAATACTCATCATTTTATACCTAAATGAACCCACAAAAACAACCAAAAACACACAAATAACTCACAAAATGTTACAAATTCATTAAAATGTGTTTTTATGTGATTCAGGTACAAAAGATTGAAAAACAAGTGAAAAATGCGCAAAGTTCACACAAATGTCGTTTTCAGTCCCTGGAGTTACACAATTTGTCAAAACTGGTCCCTGAAGGTTTTAAATGAATAAAAAGTCAACTTAAGTCCTTGGGAAACCAAAAATGTTCATAAATGATCCCTGGATGAAAGTTTACACAAAATGGCAATTTTTACCCCTCAAGTTACAAAACTGGCAAAATAGGTCCCTGGGTATTCAAAACTTGGAAATTTACAAAATATACCCTTGTACTATGCATGATTGACAATTTGGAACTATTTTGATAACTTTGAGGAATTTACAGTTTAACCCCCTAAACTTTGGAAAATTACATAAATGGTCCTCGGGGTATTTTAAATTGTAAAAATGCAAAATAAGTCTTTTGGTTTATCTAACTTAACAATTTTAGTCCTTGTGAATACTTTTGAAATATTTCAGGTTCAGTCCCTCAAGAATTCAGAAGTTACAAGATTGGTCCTTGGGCTCTTATTTAAACTACAAACCAAACGAATTTATTAATAAACCCAACAATCCAAATCCAGTCCACTATTTAAGCCCAAACACAACTCGGCCCACACCCTGGTTAATAAAAAGAGTTTGACCTCAGTCAAACACCCCAATCCCGCTTCTACTGTTCATCTCCCTCACACCCTTCTCAAAACCAGAAACCAGGGTGGTTTCCACCACCTCATCACCCCCCAGCTCATCACCTATACTCCCCTCCACCTCTCATACCTATCCCACATCACCATTTAATGCTATCCACACCACTTTTCTCTTCAAACACTCAACCTTGACCTCTGTTTTCATCATACACCCCAACTTGACCCAAAAGCTTAAAAAAGCTATCTCACCTTTTCCCTCCACCTCATACTACCTCCCAAAATTCCTTAATTGAAATAAAACCGCCTCAAGCTGTCACAATGACTTTTGGCGCCAAAATGCCATTTGATGGCTAGGATGCATTACAGGGAATAAAAGGTCAAGATTGAAGTCAGAAACTTTTGAGTGTTCACCAAGAGTACTGAAGCTATAAAAGAAAAGAGAAGACAGAGGAGAACACACTTTTGGCCTTAAGCCATAGTCACTAGTTTATTTTCATGTCATTTACTGCTTTAATTTAATTACAATGTCATTTAAATGCTTTCAGTTATGTAAGTGAACCTTGACAAGTTTAATTACAAAACTATTTACAGTCTTAGTTTCATAACTTTTAATTTCTTGTCATTTACTTTCAAGTCAATTTATTTTCAAGTCATTTATGTTTCTGTTTGATCAAGGATGTTTATGGGACTCTATATGACACTACATAGGTCTCAGTAACCTATTGCAAGCCTTTAGAAACCATTAGGCAGGCTTTGGTCTTTTAAATTAGAAAATGCTTAAAAAATAGAGAAAATAAATGAAAAATCAAAAATAGTGGGATAATAAAGAAGATGATGAAGTAGGGGTGAATTTGGAGTGTAATGGATATTAGGAGCTTAATGGGAAGCTATTGGGTGTAACCTTGTCCATTTGTTCTATGTCTCAGTCCATTTCTCATTTGTAAGCAATTTTCCTTAATTTTTGCAATTTACTGTTCATGTATTTATTGGCTTTGATTTATATGTTTTCTTGTTTATTTGATGTTATTTAATGTTTTTAAAGCTTAATATTGTCTGTTTATGTTTTAAAATTCAGAGTTGCTTAATATTTCATTTTCACTATAGAAATGGTATATTAGTGATTCTTGTGTATTGTTGTTATGTTCATTGTTTTTCTGTTCTATTGTTGTTATTATATGTTATGATGATGTTTGGATTCAAAGTTATGGTCTTATCAGTCTAATATTTTAGAATTCCAAAATTTCATTAAGTTTTAAGTATGTTTGGATTAGCTGAATGTTCTGTGCTTAACTGAGTCTAGGGTGTTAATTGTGGTTGATACATGGTACACTAAGTTCCTTGAGGTCAGACAAGCCATTAAGTCTATGGTATACTTATGCAAAAGTCAAAATCAACAATCTTGGTCCTTAAGTGGTCACTGAATGAATTTCACAAGTCCAAAATCTATATAAGTGTTTAAATGTTATTTATCTGTGTTAAATTCATGTTCTTGTTGTTTAATACATCTTATTTGATCATTAGATTCAGATCAAAGTTGATCAAAGTCAATTTTGATCATAAACTCAAAAAGTCAAAAATTACCTAAACCTGTTTTTGAATTAAATGTATAATTTCACTGTGCTTTTATTATTAAGTTTTAGGATTTATGCTTTTAGGATATTAAAGTTTTGTTGCTTATATATCTGTATTATTTTTGTTGATTTTTGGTTTAGCTTTTTAATTGCTTTTTCATGCTTATCTTTTAGCTAGTTTTTCAAAAAGGTGCCCTGTGCACAGGTTTGATTTAATTTTCATAAGTGCTTAGATTGTTCATTAATGCATGATTAAGTAATTTATTTGTTGTTTTGATTAGTTAAACATGCTACCTGTTTATGCATGTGCTTAAATTTCCATTGAGTGCTTATTCTATTGCTTAATTTGTTCTATCAAAACTCAACTTTTAACCAAGTACACTGAGAAATCAGTGTACTTAGACACACTTCATAAGCTTGTGAAAAGCTTAATAATGGATCAAAGTTTGTGTACCTTGGCTTTTTAGGAAGCCTAGGTACCATACTTGCTGGTTTTGGTCTTATCTAGGGCTTTACAGCTTATATGATAAGCTAAACATAGCTTAACATTTTGCTAAAAATTACTTAATACACTGATCATTCAGTATAATATGGCTTTTTCATAAGCTCTCTTAGGGCTGATTAATGAGTCTTATCTAGTGATTTTTAGTTCTTTGGAAAGTTTACCAACCAGTATCAAAGTTTTCAAGCTCACATCTCATTTCAAAGCTTATTACATAAGCTTGTTAGTAGCTTTTAAACTTGTCCATTTCCTGAGAACATTGAGTAATCAGTGTTTTCATAAGTTTTTTTCATAAGTCCACAAAAAAGCTTGATACTTGGACTTAGCTTTAGTTATTTGTTTCCTTAGGAAGCTTATCAACTAAACTTTAAGTCCCAGCTCTTAAAATCCAATTTGTAGCTTATTAATAAGGGCTGCAAGAAGCTTTTTGTATGTCCCATTTGATTGTGTGTATTGGTCTTCCACCATACTCAGTCAAATGGGAGACTTTTCATAAGCTTCCCATAAGCTCACTAGTGGACCCCACTAGTTGAGCTTGAGCTTTTTGGAAAGCCAACCAACCCTGCTTGCTACCCAAACTCTCACTTTGGTTTCTTGAGCTTATTTACTAAGTTTAAGTTGACCAATTAGTTGACTGCAGGGGTGTTTGGAACTGAGGTGTATTGGGATTTGCTTATTAGCTTTTGACAAGCTTATTTGCCTATCCCAGTACACTATCTTGTATATATATGATAATTATACTTGTACATATATATTTTTACCTTTTTATTACATTGTATAGCTTTTTACTAGCTTTTGTGAGCTTAAACTTGACTGTGTGCTTGGCCAGCTTAACTGATAAGCCATATGCCCACAATTAGCTTATTTCTAGGTTTTTAGTTTTCATACTTGTCTATAATACTAGTATACATATATATTTTTAGTTAGTTTCAGTTAATGAGCTTATTTCAAGCTTATAGCAATTTTGAAAACCACCTGAGAGCCAAAAAGCTCCACAGATTTGGCCATAAGCTTGGCATTTGTTTATTTATTTGTTTGTAAAGTTCCTCATTCCTTTAAACTTATATAATATCTGTATATATTAAGTTTTATAAAAAGAAAAAGCCAAAACCAAAGCTTTAACTCAAGTGATAGCTTCTATTTAAGGAGCTTGAGCTTATTTTGCCTACTGAGTTGGAAATAAGCTCCCACAGAGCTTATTTCTTATTTTTGTAAAAGTTGGTTTTGTTAAAGTTGTTTATTAGTTAGTATTTATCAAGTTTACAAAAAGAAAAATGAAAAATAAAATAAAAACCAAAAATGGGTGTGGGTGGGATTCAAACTTGGGACCTCTCGCTAGTAAACATGCATAAACCCCACACCCCTTCCATTTGCTCTGGGGCACCAGTTCCGAAAGTGTTTGCATAAACAATATACTTAACCACTTTTTGGCCCTTTAGCTTATTTGGACTGTCGAGCTTATTCCAGCTTATTGGAATAAGCTGATGGTCCAATCTTATTTTTCCTAGGACCTTTATAACTTTTTATACTTTCTGTAATTTTTTCAGATTTTTTACTGTTCATCTAATATATATAATAATTAATTTAATTTACATAGGTTTTAGGAAATAGTAAGTATTTAATTTTTAAAACTGCTTATTTATAATTTTTATAAACTTTTTATATTTTTTATGGGTTCCTGAGATGATTAGGAAGTATTATAAAAAGTTTTATAATTTTATAAATAAGTTTAGTATGTATAATAATTATAGTAGTTTAATTAGTTTAATTAAATAATAATAGTTTTAAATTAAGTTTTCTTATTTCTGAATATAAAATATAGTTTTTATATTTTTCTTAGCTTCTTATAAGTATTTTAAAATTATGTAAAAAGTTTTAGATTTTTGTTTGATAATTTAGTATATATAATAGTTTAATAATAGTTTAAAAAAAATAGATAATAGTAAATAAGTAATAATAAATAGAATATCTGTATAATAAATATATTTTTAGTTTCAAAATTTCTTTTATATTATTTTAAACTTTTCTAAGTTTTAATTTTATTTTTCTAAGTAATATTCACATTTTCTTATTTTTAGGTAATTATAAATAGTTAATAATAGTTTTAATTAATAATAATTAATATAAGTGTATAATAAATAATTTTAATTTTCTAATAATTTTCTTATTCTTTTAGGATTCCAAAAATATAATTTTCACATTTGTGGGACTTATATTGGACGGTATTCACTTTTTATCTTTTACGTAGACGTTTATTTAAACGTTTATGTACGCGTTTTAGTTTTCTAGGTTTTCGTACTATAATAATATTTTGTAAATATAGTTAGTTATTTTATTTCTTTTTAATTTGCATTTAAGCCGTTAAGGCATGCAAATTCCCTTTTTAGGAAGTTTTGTTTTTATACGTTACGTTTACGTTTATTTAAACTTAAACGCACGTTTGTAAATACTTTATCATTTTAAGGTTTCCGATTGTACGTTTCTTAATTGAACAAGCTGTGACAGAGCTATTACTATTCACATTCAGTGTTAGTCAATCGGATTCCTGTTTTCCTATACTATATTATTTTCAACAATTCACAAGTTATTGTATTTAGAATATCACGCCTCACCAGGACATAAACGATCCAAGGATATTTTAACCCTTGGTAAACTTGCATTCTCTCCCGGGCTGTCGCCCGTTTACTTTTATTATTAGGTTATCCATTTTATAAACAAGTGGGTGGCTTATAAATAAAAGATGTGCGGTTCGGGAGGAGTCAGCCATAAATTCAAAATGTGTCATTGACAAGCATTTGAGATAAAGTATAATAAGTTTAGAGACCAAAAGTAGTGGTCATTGGGTTTCTAAGTTAGACATCAAAGCTGGTGGTCACTGAATTATCAAATATTGAGGAGAAAAAAATACAAATAAACCTTAAATCCAAGTGGGTTGATATTTCAGTGACCATGCAACTAATGGTCATTGAGTTGCTGATTAGAGATAAAACACTGGTGGTCACTATCGAAAGCAAGTATATTAAGTTTAAAGACCAAAAACAATGGTCATTGGTTTTAAGTTAGAAACCAAAGCTGACAGTCATTGATTTATCAATACTAAGACATAAAATAGTAGTCACGTAAACCTTAAACCCTAAATCTACTACAAGGCAATTATTTCATTGAGTTTTTGAGTTAAAGACCAAAAAATGACGGTCAATACCAAAAGAAAGTAGACCAAGATGTTGTATCATGTGTGAAAGTTTGGACAAAGATGATAAAAAGTAAAGTGACAAATTTACCCTCACATGCCTTGCACATGCAGTGATTTAGCGAAATTATTTAGCGATCGTTACAAATAAAGAAGAACACCATGTTACAAAACTTCATAATTCACCATGCAAAAAAGAAAGTCGAGGGACGATGGTAGTGATTTTGGCCAAACCATAGGGATGAACAGTGTAAATTACTCTAACTCAAATTTAGGGATGACATTCGTGGGCAATGGGCATTGGTACCTTTAACCTGTCATCCACCCTCGTGGTTTTTTCCTCACCCACCCGTCACTCGCTAGTGGGTATAATTTTCTACCCATGCCTATGTTCACGGGTATCTTTTGCCCATGGGTAAACCAGCCAGTGAAATGCAACAAAAACATAAAACCGTGATATGAAACTAATTATAAAATTGTGTAATAAGACACCATATCAATTTATCTAATACCAAGTTCACAAAATACTTAAACATATGTATGAAACTATAAAATTAAACACCATTACACCAAATCATAGTCATATTAATTCATTTCAAGAGATAAAATAAAACAATTTAAAATTTGTTAAAACATAAAATTCCAGTCACTTGGTCCTCTTAGCATCATGTTTCTTCAACAACTTACAAACAACCTTACAAATATTTACTTTGTTTTCAAGAGAGTTAGATATTATTTTATTAAATATATACCAACAACCTTTAAAATATTTAAGCATTATGATTTTAGTTTAACATAAATGGGTTTACGGATACACTGACAAGTATTTTGTGAGGTATATCCGTGAGTATTTTAAATGAGTGTCATAAGATTACCTGTAATGAATATACATTACTAGTCACTCGCCCATCATCCACTGATGGGTACAAATTTTCACCAACAACCGACCCATAAATAATACTTGATGGGTTTACCCACCCATTTATATGCAGGTAAGGTTCACATTGTCATTCCTACTCAAATTGGTCCCAATTTTTTACATTTAATAAAAAACGTATATAAGTCAACTATTAACACATAACTCACTTTTTATCTCTCAAACATAGGGCATAGCAAATTCACCTAAAAACCGACTCGAACCGACCAAACCGAACCGGCCTTTTTCGGTTCGGTTTCGGTTTCGGTTTTGGATATTTATTTTGGTTTTTGTCGGTTTCAATTTGATTCGATTTTTCGGTTCGAAACCCGAAAACCGACCCGAACCGAGTTATTCGGTTCAGGTTCAGTTTTGATATCTATTTCTAGGTTCGGTTTTTGGTTGGAGTTTTTTTTTGTTTTTGGTTTTCGGATCGGGCTGGTTTTGTCGGGTCGGGTTAAACCGGATGATCACCCATAGTCAAATGCTAAGGGTCACACCAGACGTCCCCAAAAAAATCTCTCACACCACCACAATCAAGCTCAGACCGTACACAATCGCACCACCACCGTCGTTGCTCACCACCACAATCGCACAACCGTCGTCGTCTCGTAACAGTAATCGATTTGAGCTATTTTCAGTTTCATTTCGTTTTTTATATAATTTTACGTGTCTCTAATTATGATTTTTTTTTTTCCTTGTGAATTTTAGTGTGATAAGTGTAGAGAATACTTTTTGTATGTGTAGACTAAGTGTTCGACGAAATGCCTAACTGTTTTTTTTTTTCCTAAAAATGTTGTGGACCACGTGTTTGGCGAAATGCCCACAAGCTTATATCGAGACTTATGGGCTTATATAAGTTTAACTTATATAAGCCCACAAGCTTTAAAATATGCCGAAAAATTAGGGCTTATGAAATATAAGCCGAAACCAAATAACCTCATAAGCCCACATATAAGCTTAAACAAAGACCCCCTTAGTTGTGTGTAGTTTTTGTTAAAAATGTCGTCAATATGGAGGTTTTACCCTCCTAGGCAAGGCCTCGAGTCTTGTCTAGGGCGGTAGGGGTTTCCTCCCACGTGCGTAAAGGGAAGGGTGCCATTGCCTTCTGGGCTGGACCCAACCTAGTTGTGTGGGCTCGCTACGCCTTTTGGGCTAGGAGTCATGTAGCTACAATTGCCATCCAAATAAAAGAAAAAAGAAAAATGTCGTCAATATATGTGTAGAACAAGTGTTCGACCATTAATATCATTTCACACTTCAATTGCAGCGAAACATGTATCCTTTGTGTTTTTGTATCAAATTTAATGCAATTGTACGAGTGAATATGGACAAATCATGGATGAACAAAGATCATAGGACACGTGATCCAAGATATGAGTTGATCATAATTTTTAACAGAAAAAATGTAAGTTTACTAGAGAACTAACTGAAAATGTTTCTACATGTCACGTGTATATTTGTGTGTACGCTATGTGTATTGGACTATTAGTGGGTATATGCGCCTATGCGGCTACCTTTACAATATCATGGATTGACTGATACTTATACACAATACATGCACTCTTTAAGATAGAGAAGCTGTGATGGTCTACAAGGAAGCATATGGGGGCAGTTGTTAGTTGATAAGTTTTGCTATGTATATTCAGTCGATATAGGTTAGTTTGTGCTAGGTTTAGATATTAATTTGGTTTTTGAAACATAAACCCAGCATATGCAATTATTATGAATATGAAACATAAACCCTGGTGAATGACTGCAAATAGTGGTTAATGAAGAAATTGAGATGTTTTTGAAGTTTTGCGTATGTTGTGATGATGTTGGAGCTTCTTTTATGGTTTATCATTAGGGTTTATAATAATGTTTTTTGAGGAAATGTAATACGGAATTAGGCGGTTGAGTAGCTTGTATAGTTATTTTAGATAATTTAGTCTATTACGAGTATTATTTATTAAGGGGTTGTGTGGAAATGCGTTACAAAACAAGCTTTGCGTTTGTGTTATCAAATAGCAGGTATTTTGTTTTGTCTTGATGAAAACACCGATGGTCTCTTCTCTTTTAAATGATTTTCAAACAATAATCAGATAATTGCTTTTTCTACCAAAATGCAATTACAAACACCTTTTAGTTGACCGGTTTCATTGTCATCAAACTTATTTGCAGTCATTCACCAGGGTTTATGTTTCATATTCATAATAATTGCATATGCGGGGTATGTGCTATTTTAACTTTTCTGTCTGGTTTATGATGCTGGAAACTAGCTCTTAAAGCAAATGTTAGATTAGTACGACTGTTTTGATGTTTAAGACACTGATGGTTATCGTGTTTGAATAAGTAACTGGAATCATCAACTTTATTAAGCAAGTAGGTTCTGTATTTTTGCTGCCTTACGAGGAAAAAGTAACTAATTAGATTGATGTTTTACAGGTTAATATTTCATACATGGTTAATGCTTAAAGATTCTTTTTTCTGCAGCTGGTTAATTTAGAACAAGTAAACTCATGGCGACTGAGCAAACCGGAAATGAAAGTCTGCAGGAAATGGTCAACGAGAACCAACCGGCAAACACTAGCATGAAAACTCATGGCGGTTTTGGAGGGATGGTATATGAACAGTATCTTAAAGCTAAGGAGAATGCAGAAGCCTATCCCTATGTCTGGAGCTCTTATCTTATCGTATATGGTGGATTTGGTATGTGGGTTGCATATCGATATAGGAAGCTTATGAAGACTGAAGATAGAGTTAGAGGCCTTCAAGAGAGACTGCGTAATATTCGTAAAGAGAGAGAGGTACCAAGCTCTGTAGAGGGTCAAAGTTCGTCCATCGACAAACCTACCAAATAGTATGCAAGTAATATTTCTTTGAATTGAAACCGTTTTGCTGACAACATATGATCAGTTAGGTGTCTGTACTAAGATTTTTACGCTTCATACTGCATAGTGGAAGAAGCTTAAGTTTTATCATAAATTGAGATCACGTTTTAGTGATAGATGAGTAACACTTCGCTGTTGAATTACTTTTGATGAGAGTTCTTAAAGAAACAATATCAATTTGAATTTGAATCTTCTTTGATGACTATTAGTTCTATATTTTTGCTTTTACACTTGCCTGAATTCAATATTTGATAATGGGTATTGATTTGGAAGACGAATATGGTACGGATGATATTGTCCAGCAAGGAGTTGAATTGTTGGGGACGTCGTTACCCAAGATATATGACACTTTGCAGACAGCATACAAAGGTAATATTCTGGATCAAGCTAATATCATAATGCTTCCGATTCTGGGCTTTATCTGTTTCATGCCTTTATTTTTATTTTTATAATATCTTTTTTTGGGTCTTGCAGGCCAAATTGTTGGAGTTGTCCTCTTGAAGGGATCAGCCAATAACGAATCAGAGGTTTACGTTGACTGTGGACTTTGGTTCACAGCCATGTAAACGAAGGTTGGAGGAGACAAAGGGAATCCCTGACCCGATTAAGATTGCCGAAGTGCTGCTGGTTTGGAGAATCATTGCCTGGATAACAGGAATCATTCTTTTAATTGCTACACTCCTAGGAGTAAGTTTCTTGTATTTAACAAAGGATCCATGATTTTTCTATTTCTACTGTTCAGTTTTTATATATAAGATATAATATTTGTTGATTAATTATTTATTACTGGACTCTTGTGCTTATATATGACCTGCTACCGAACACTTGTATATATATAGGTGGCAAAAATATGAGCTGTTTGGGTAAAACAGGTTCGTGTTGAAAGAGTTTCATTTTGTATGGGTCAGAATCGACCGGGTTGACCTGCAAACAATGTTTAGAATTTTATGACGATACAAATGATTTAGGAGGTCGTATGCATTAAAAATAGTCTTTGGGCGTCTTTCAACCCTTTTCTTCTCATAGCTAGTTTTCTTGATTTGACACATTGACTTTGAGAATAAACAGTTAAACACAACCCAAATAACTCTCTCTTAAGTATACTCGGTTATATTCTGCAAAATTCATGAAAAATATATACAAGTATTTAACCATTTAATTAGTCTTACCATGGTCTCTTTACTTTTCATGCAGATTCACTTCCTCATGAACATGTCAATCACAAGGGACACCCTTCTGTATTCTAGTGTCAAGCTTGACTAAAAAAGTCAGATGCGCCAAACTTCCAGAAGAGGAATGATCTCTTGATTCGATGATCATAATATTTATTGTTGGTTTTATACATTGAACATATCTCATCCTGCGACTGATGGATCATGTTTCTGTATTCTTTGTATGCAAAGTTTTGAATAATGATGGATAGATCTCATAATAAACATCAAGGACATTTTTTTACTGACTTATGCAACTCTTGCTGGGTTGTTACTGTAAAATTACGTTATCGATGGTATTGTTTTGAGTTACAGTATCTTTTATACTTTGTAACACAATGGTGTTATCATATTTAATTGTTGGATGAACATGAATATCGCATTTAACATAAGATTATAAGTACCACATTCAGCAATCGAATAGTTATTGTAAAAACCGAGTTTGATCACCTGATAGAAGCTGCTTTTAAGATATTCCAGAAGGTCTTAGGCCGTGTGTGGTGTGGGTGTATGAGTTGTGCATGATTGATACTAGCGTAGCAATTTTCGACACAGACACACACGGAGTTAAACAGGTTTATGTTAAAGATAAACAAGTTTGGGTAAAAAATAGATCAACATATTTAATCCGTTTAATAAACAAGTCATGTTTGGGTTGAGCAAATATTAAACAGGTCAACTCGCGAACTCATATAATTATGTAAACATATAAAAAAAAAAAGGGAAAATTACCAAAATGGCCCGTTGCTCTGCGGTTTAGGCATATTTAGCCTTTTTTTTTTTTAAAATTCCCGTTTTAGCCCAGGTTGTCCTGGGCAACTTTCGAACAGCCAACCGAAAGATGACAAGTGTCCTCAAGTTGCTCAAAATACAAAAAAGTTGCCCAAAACACACGAAAGTTGCCCCGACGTGGCACTCTGTAGTTGGCTATGCAAATAGTTGCCCAGGGCAACCTGGCTAAAACGGGAATTTTTCAAAAAAGGACTAAATATGCCTAGACTTAGGGCAACTGGACTATTTTACCAATTATCCCAAAAGAAAATATGTAACTTAGATTTTGGTATGTTTGGCGCAAAGCTTTTTGGAGGTTTTTGGGGTGATGAGCGGTGAGCAACAAGCTTTTTTATTTTTAGTGTTCGTTTGACATGAGAGCTGTGAGTTTTGCTATTTTTTAGGAAAACTCATTTTTTTCAATGCTTCTTTATGAAGCTGTGAGCGGTGAGCTACTGCTCAAAGTTCACAGCTCACAGCTACAACTCACAGCTCACAGCTCACTACTACTGCTCACAGCTAATTTTGCCAAACATACCATTAAAATACAATTATAACTTGAATATTATTGAAATTGTTGCATGGTTATTCATATGTTATTTATCATTTTCTAAATAATTATATAAGTATAAATTTAAACTGAATTGACAAAATACCACCCTACTTCACCGTTGACCTATTTACTTAAATAGGTCATAAACGAGTTACACGTTTTATGCAGGTATAAGTTAGGGTTGAGTTTGTTGACACGATTAATAAATGAGTGGTGTTTGGTTAAAGGTTACATCAACTACCCAACCGAACTAGGTCAAAACGACCATGACTCGATTGCCACCGCTAATTGATACCATTGTAACTGATAAGCCAGCGAAAAGAAGAGAGACTATGTGACACTCATGTGTAAGTGAGTGATGGGTATTCTGATGATCGGATTAAACCTTGTTGATTAGTTGGTTAAAATGTCAAAAACAAAATTTTAAAAAATTACATGTTTCATCCATGTAGTTTACCAAAAATTACACTCATCATCTCTGATATTAATTACATAAATAATCCCTTTTTCCAGACTATTTTCACTGATAGTCTCTATTATGGAAAATAAGGACCATCCGTGTAACAAAGATAAGGACTACCCGTGTAATAAAAAACTATAGATTATTACACAGTTGATCCTTATGGGACCATCTATGCTATTAGTTTGAAAATTAAGTATAAATGTTGTAATTAAAATCGAATAGAGACGGAACCACAGGGACTAAACATGTAAATTTTTCTATTTGTCACTTACATGCGTATGTTAGCAAAGTAGCATTTGGTGCACATTAGCCATCCATCACATCCAAACTACCTTAAATCCTGATCACACAAAATATCTTTAAAAAAAACATCTCTGTGTTTGTGTCTGTGTTTTTTCTCCCTCCATTTTTACACACTCACTGTGTGTGTTTGTGTGTGTTTTTTAAACCCATGTCTTCATCTCTTCCCTTAACCTTCACTTATCTCCACAACCCACATCACAAACCACCTTCTTCATATCTCAAACTCAACCTCTTTAGTCCCTCCAAATTCACACCAAAACCACACATTTGCTTCACATTCAACAAAAACAGCTCAGATTACGAAAGGGAGGAGCAACGCTGGTTGCGCGAGGAGCAACGCTGGTTACGCGAGGAGCAAAGGTGGTTACGCGAGCAAGAAAGATGGGAGGATGAAAAAGAGGTGTTGCTAAATGAGATAAAGAGTTTAAGAGATGAAATTGAGAGTTTGAGAAGTGGTGGTGTAGGAAATGGGAATGTTGAGAATGTGGTGAAGCTTTTGAATGTGCTGAAGAAGGAGGTGAGTCAGATTGCGGAAAGTGGGTCGAGTGGTGTCCCGTTTGTGGTCGAGGCTAATGCCGAGGATGTGGAGCATGTGGAGGTGGTTAAGGAAGTTGTTGAGGAGGTTGTTAAGGAGGTGGAGGTTAAGGAAGTTGAGGTTAAGGAGGTGAAGGAGGTTAAGGTTAATGTGGATAAGAAGAGGATGGCGATGTTGCGAGTTGGATCAGAAGGTGATCAGGTTCAAATGTTGCAGGTTTGTTTCACTTAATCGCGTTTCCGTTTTACTTGCTAGGATAAATTTGAGTCCTTTACTTGCTAGAATGGCTTAGGTGGTGTTTTGGCATTGAGTTTTGAGACTGATTTGGTTGCGTATTCTGACTTGTTTCTAGCATTTTGTCTTGTTAAACTGATTAGGATAATCATGTTTTTTGGGTGAAAGTGTTTAATGTTTGTCATTTTAGGGGTCATTTTATATGTGAATCCTTATTCATAATGTGCTAAACACGAGAGGGCTGATTATATTATTATGACAACGTCAAACTTAAGCACGTATATACTTACTTTCAAAACACAATGTCAAACACTTCATTAGGCACTTGAGGCCCGTTTGAAAGTGCTTACGGCAACTCGAAACTGATAATTGGGTTATTACTACTTCAAGTTGCCATAATCTCTTGCAAAAATTGATTATCACTATGATTTTATGAATATTCAGTTGCAACATAATTAGAAAAACTGTGTGAATTTACAACACGAAAATTTTGATACTATATCATCAGAACATGAGTATCATACTGTAATTAGTTTTACCTGAAAACTTAAAATTATCACCACTGATCCTGTTAGGATATGCGTATGATTATTCAAACAAATGATTCAGTTCACGTGTCTTTGATAGGAGGCATTACTAAAACTGGGATTTTATTGTGGCGAGGAAGATGAAGAATTTTCTAGCTTTGCAAGTGGCACAGAGAGAGCTGTCAAAACATGGCAGGTGAGTCCTTATGCCAACAACAACAACAACAACAACAACAAAAAAAAAAACATTTATGGCGTTTCTCAATTCTGTAGATGATATATGGTCTCTAACACTTATGCTGTTGCTCGTTTATAATTGCATTAGTTTACTTATTGAGGTGTGCTTCCCAGTCTTCCATAGGTGTGCCTGAAACTGGCGTGATGACGGTCGAGCTTCTTGAAAGATTATTTGTGGAATCTGGATTCAAGGTGAGAGAGACTCTTGAAACATGTATGTACTAGGATTCAGGAATGCTAGTAGTGGCAAAATGGGCGGGTCAAGCGGGTTAGAGATCAAAGATAAACCAACTCGACCTATTGTATACAAATGGGTAATTTGCCACCTGTTGGGTTAATGACTTAATCTGATGTTTTTGATTTTGTTTAGGAGATTGCAAACGAGGCTGCTGCGACTTCTGTAACAGAAGTTCCAGAAATTCCTCAAGATCCAAAAGCTTATGTTTCTGATGATCGTGTCTTTCTTCTTGGAGAAAACAGATATGAAGATTCCTCAAGGCTGAAAAACCGAAACAGTCAAACTCAAACTAGTAGCAAAGGTGTTGTGACGACAAAGTGCATTACGTGTCGTGGGGAGGGCCGGTTATTGTGCTTAGGTGCGGTTTCTTATTTCATTTTTTTGACGTGTGTTATAATCACATCAATGTACTTCATCCAAACACACATCTTTTAGAAATGCTAGGTAGTTTAAGCTTTGGATAAAGGTTGTGTCCATGTTTAAAGTCATAATTGCAATAAAATCAGATACTCAAAAATAAATATTTAAAAATTCAGAATCATAACAACTTTTTCGAAAACAGTGAACAATGGTTACTGCAATGTCAGGTTGCTATAATCTCTTCTAATAGGGTGTTTGGGATTGTTCATTTGAGTGTATTTTTTATACGCAGATAAGCACTTTTAACTAAGCAAATCCAAACACCCTTATCACTAACATCATTTATGTCATTGCAGAATGCGATGGAACTGGTGAGCCAAACATAGAACCACAGGTTAGCATATTTTCAAAGCTTTGTACTTGTCTTTCTAATTCCCTCTTGAGGTGTGGTTTTCTGGATCTTTTTGAGGAAAACTTTTGGTACGTTCTGAACCTTAAGTTTTCGGTTTTGGTGCAGTTTTTGGAATGGGTAGGTGAAGACACAAAGTGTCCATATTGTGAAGGTCATGGTCATATAAATTGTGATGCGTGCCAAGGAACAGGAGTCGGTGCTGCATAAGTCACACATCGATCACCATTGACGATTGATTTTTTGTTGTGTCATACATGTAAGTAGAAGCAACATAGTGAAACACTAATGTGTAGACGAGACTTAACCGATAATCATCATATATGTATGGGATTAGTATTAAATGTACTCAGGAAATGCTGCATTTTTTCACAATAATGTTGTGCAATGCAAAAATATGTAATGATGTTTGCCAATTCTTTACATCAATTTTAACTTTTTTCAAAATTGAGAGCTACCAATTAGTAGTGTATTTGATAAAGTAATGCTTACTTTGTGGTTACATTAATGCTATCACCTATGATAACTAAGAAACTTATTTTACCCAAACACACACAAATAAACCCCAAAAACCCACATATCCCCATTTTACCCAAACACACACAAATTAATCGGTCCTCTGAAATCACAACTTGTAGAAGAATGATGAAAAGTAGAATGGCTGAGAAGTAGAAGTGTGCCATTTCGATGGTAGTGGTGGTGGTGATGGTGATCGATAATGCATGTGTGCAACTCAAATTTATAGGATAATCGAGTTCCTCGGTTAGTCATCTTCAATTCTACTCAATCCATCTTTAATTCCTTTGATTTTTTAGCAACAACCCAATTTCTTTGCATTTGAAATTCCCTTAATTGGATTAGTTGTTGCTAAAAAGATGGTGATGGTTTACACACTCAATATTAACCCAATTGTTTCTGAAACAGAGCATGGTGGTGAACAATGGAAATTAGTTGGTATGCAGTCTGTTTGAAATTAACTTTCACTCAATTTTTGTGACGTGTCAAGATAATGAGAGATTACGTGTCACAATCTATATCTATCTATGTCTTCATTTAAGTTTAAGCTTTGGATTTACGGAATATATATCTATCTATGTCTTCATTTTATACTTTTATGTTTGACGTGTCAAACAAACATTGTCTCAAGTGTTCATTTTATGCTTAAAACCTCCTGAATCATTAGTCAATAATAATATAAAATATTGAAAAGAGTTACCCGTTAATCAGTATGAGCCAAGTTTGTAACTAATAACATGACTAAACTATAAACTTTGCGGATCTCACTCGTTTAGATCAACAGATCAAAATCCTACAATTAGAACAAAGTTAGCGTAAAATACAAATAATAATAATAATAATAATAATAATAATAATAATAATAATAATAATAAATAATAATAATTTGTAGAGGGACCAGTCTAGCAGTTTTACCTCTTTCTAGAAACCGAATAAAAAAAACCACCCTTATTAACCGACTTTAAACCCGCCCGGATATAAATAAACCCCAAACACCCACATATCCCCATTTTACCCAAACACACACAAATTAATTGGTCCTCCGAAATCACAACTTGTAGAAGAATGATGAAAAGTAGATTGGCTGAGAAGTAGAAGTGTGCCATTTTTGTGGTGGTGGTGATGATCGATAATGCATGTGAGTACCTCAAATTTATAGGATAAGCGAGTTCCTGGGTAAGTCATCTTCAATTCTACTCAATCTATCTTTAATTCCTTTGATTTTTAGCAACAACCCAATTACTTTGCGTTTGAAATTCCCTTAATTGGATTAGTTGTTGCTAAAAAGATGGTGATGGTTTACACACCGGATATTAACCCAATTGTTTCTGAAACAGAGCATTGTGGTGAACAATAAAAATTAGTTGGTGTGCTGAATGGTTGAGATTAACTTTCACTCAATTTTTGTGACATGTCAAGATAATGAGAGAGTACGTGTCACAATCTATATCTATCTATCTATGTCTTCATTTTATACTTTTGTGTTTGACGTGGCAAACAAACGTTATCTCAAGTGTTTATTTTATGCTTAAAACCTCCTCAATCGTTAGTCAATCATAATATAAATTTTTTGAAAGAGTTACACATTATTCGGTATGAGCCAAGTTTGTAACTTATCTCATGAGTAAACTAACAACTTTGTGGATCTCACTCGTTTAGATCAACAAATCAAAAACCTACAATTAGATCAAAATTAGCATAAAATACGAAATAATAATAATAATAATAATAATAATAATAATAATAATAATAATAATTATTATTATTATTATTATTATTATTATTATTATTATTATTATTATTATTATATAAAAAAATAAAATAAAAAATAATTTGAGCATATGTAACAAGACTCAAATACTAGAGGACCAGTCTCGAACTTTCCACTCTTTCTAGAAACCCAAAAAAAAGGCTCATTTGACCGACTTAAACCCGGATAGGGGTGATCATGGTCCAAAAATCAGACCGGACCGGCCAAGACCGGACGCGCCGAAGACCGAGTTTCGGAAAAACCAAAGACCGAGACTAGACCGAATGTGGTTGGTCCTGTCCGGTTCGGTCGGTCCGGTCCAAATAAGCTAAATATTCTGTTTGTAAGCCGGACGGGACCAGACCAATCCGGACCAAGACCTAATTTAGGAAAAACCCCGGACCGAAACCGGACCATTGGTCCTTCGGTCGGTCCGGTCTAAACGGTGTGATTGCTCACCCTTAAACCCGGATAATATATAAATAATCCCAAACACCCACATATCCCCCATTTTACCCCAACACACACACACACACATTAATCGGATCTCATCATCAAATAAAATTAGGGTTTGATTAAATCCCCAAATCACAAATGGGTGGCAGATATAGTGATGATGAGGAAGACGAAACTTTTTACTATAGATACTCATCTGTTGGCAACCAAACTTTAAATAAACCAATATCGGACCCCGGTACTCGTAGTAGTAGTAATACTAGTGGTAGTGGTGGATTAGCTCCATCAAAAAGTACGGTTTACGTTAGCAACTTAGATTACGGTTTAACCAATAGTGACTTGTTCACGATATTTTCGACCTTTGGTAAGGTAGCCAAAGTGACTATATTAAGAGATAGGGTGACCCGTGCGAGCCGCGGCGTTGCGTTTGTTTTGTTTGTGCTCAGGGAGGATGCTGCGAAAGCGGTTGAGGGTGTGAATGGGAAGGTGTTGAATGGGAGGACTCTAGGGGCTTCCATTGCTGCCGATAATGGTAGAGCCCCCGAGTTTATTAAGAAGAGGGTTTATAAGGATAAGAGTAGGTGTTATGAGTGTGGTGAAGGCGGGCATTTGTCGTATGAGTGCCCGAGGAATAAGTTGGGCAAGAGGGAGCGGCCGCAGCCAAAGAGCGGTGGATATAGGAGTAAGGGTAAGGAGGAATGGGCTGGGGATGATGAGGATGATGCTGTTTTTGAGGAGGATGATAATTGGGCGTCGGTTGTGGATAATGGAGCGGATGAGAGGTTGTTGAGTGGTGATGGGAGTTGGGATGATCAAGGGAGGAATAAACGGAAAAAAGTGAAGAAAACGAGCTATTTTAGTGACGAGAGTGATAAAGAGGATTGATTTTTAGAGGCGGCAAAGGTATCATTTTTTTCTTCTTCTGATAAAAGAGGATGATTGTGTTTTCAGTTGATGATATAATAGAACTAGCCAATTCACATTTCGTAACCCTTTTGCTAAATCAATGTTTCCGATCGAAAGGTGTATATACAAGTTGAGAAGATCTGTAATAGTGCTAGTCGGGAATGGAGTTGAAATATAACCGAGAGAGTTTGTTTGCTGTTCTTCCTGGTATTCCTATGTAATATTTTTTAGTTATATATGATGGTCTAAAATGGATCGGTGTGCTAGATTATTGTGATCATGTGTTATATCACTTTTGGTTATGTTGTATCTAGAACGGGTTAAATCCGAAGCCATCAGAGGGGAGGGTTCAAATGGGTTGAAAGTTGCTTAAAGTTCATTTTAAATGTATACAGCCTGCTAAATCGTTTTAATCAAACATCTAGATAATAATTGCAATGATATTGTTTTTGGTATATTTAGTTGATGCAATTTTTGTTAGAATTGAATGAAAAAGTACCTAAGTTAATTCTGAACAAGCTTCAAGGTTTGAGTCATTTGGTCTGATGCATAGTCATCTGCAAGTCAATCTTATCGGGAAACATAATGTTAAGAGTTGTTTGGCTACTTTTATGATTACGGGGTTGTTTGGGTAGGCGTATTGAGTTTGATACAGCTAATAAGCCTTTTTGAGTATTAAGATAGAGCCAAACACTTATAAGCTTATTCAACTTTTTGAGATTAGCTGACACCACAGTCCAAGCATTATTTCCTGCATTTGTGTTTTGACACCCAATAAGCTAATAAACATAAATAAGATTTCCGGAATACCCTCTAAATCCCTTGATAGACATGCAGGATAATTATATACATGAACTATATAGGGATAATGTATAAGGAGGCTGCCTAAGTATTCAACTGTTATCATTAGGCTCACTTGGAAAACTGAAACTGGATACATGATTCAATTGTTTAGGGATGCTGTAAAAGGAAACTTTTGTTAGTCGACATGTTTTTTTTGCCATAAATGGTATAAACGAAACTGGATACGTTCAGTTGACATCAAACATAACCCAGATTGACCCATTTCTATGAATTTTTAATTAAATTATTCTGTTGACGTTTCTTTGGTAGGAAGCACTGCTAAACTAGGATTTTATTGTGGCGAGGAAGATGAAGAATTTTCTTGCTTCTCAAGTGGCACAGAAAGAGCTGTAAAAACATGGCAGGTGAGTCGTTCATTCGTTATGCAAAATTAATAACATAAACCTTTTTGGCATATCTTGATTCTAAAGATGATATATTAGTGCATTCGTTTACTAGTTGATTTCTGCTTCCCAGTCTTCCATAGGTGTGCCTGAAACTGGAGTTATGACGGTCGAGCTTCTTGAAAGATTATTTGTGGATTCTGGATTCAAGGTGAGAGACACTCTTGAAACATGTATGCACTTGGATTCAGGAATGCTAGTAGTGGCAAAATGGGTAATTTGCCACCTGTTGGGTTAATGACTAATCTGATGTTTTTGATTTTGTTTAGGAGATTGCAAACGGGGCTGCTGCGACTTCTGTAACAGAAGTTCCAGAAATTCCTCAAGATCCAAAAGCTTATGTTTCTGATGATCGTGTCTTTCTTCTTGGAGAAAACAGATATGAAGATTCCTCAAGGCTGAAAAACCGAAACGGTCAAACTCAAACTAGTAGCAAAGGTGTTGTGACGACAAAGTGCATTACGTGTAGTGGGGAGGGCCGGTTATTGTGCTTAGGTGCGGATTCTTATTTCATTTTTTACGTGTGTTATAATCACATCAATGTACTTCATCCAAACACACATCTTTTAGAAATATTAGGTAGTTTAAGCTTTGGATTAAGGTCATCCAGAATCCAGATTATTGCGACAAAATCAAATAATCCTGTAAATATATCAAAAAATTCAGAAGCATAACTACTTTTGCCAAAACGCCGAAAAATGATTATTGCAATTTTATGTTGCTATAATCTCTTTTGAACATTCCTCTAAGAGGGTGTTTGGGATTGTTCATTTGAGTGCTTATCTGATTATTTCCTTACTTTCAAAGCACATAAACAGTTTTGCGTATTTGGATACAGAGTGAATAAATATTTGGATGGGATGGTTATCTACTATCTAGCATACACATTGGTGGATGCTCATGTTTTAGAGCAGATAAGCAGTTTAAAATAAGCAAATCCAAACATCCTTATGACTAACATCATCGAGTGTCTGCTGTTTCTTTTATTGTGGTGATCATCTAACAACTTATTATCATTGCAGAATGTGATGGAACTGGTGAACCAAACATAGAACCGCAGGTTAGCATGTTTCAAAACTTTGTACTTGTTTTTCTAATTCCCTCTTGAGGTGTGGTTTTCTGGATCTTTTTTGAGGAAACCTTTTGGTACGTTCTGAACCTCAAGTCTTTGGTTTTGGTGCAGTTTTTGGAATGGGTAGGTGAAGACACGAAGTGTCCATATTGTGATGCGTGCCAAGGAACAGGAGTCGGTGCTGCATAAGTCACACATTGATCACCATTGACGATTGATTTTTTGTTGTGTCTATACATGTAAGTAGAAGCAACATAGTGAAACACTAATGTGTAGACGAGACTTAACCGACCATCATCATATATGTATGGGATTAGTATTAAATGTACTCAGGAAATGCTGAATTTTTTCACAATAATGTTGTGCAATGCAAAAATATGTACTAATGATGTTGCCATTTCTTTACATAAATTTCAACTTTTTTCAAAATTGAGAGCTACCAATAGTAGTGTATTTGATAAAGTAATGGTTACTTTGTGATTACGTTAATGTTATAACCTATGATAACTAAAACTTATTTTGATGTAGCCTGCAAAAGAAAGGTCTTGTACTCATTTTTAATAAGTGTTCCCAGATAGTGATCATTTAAACATGTTGCAATAAAATAACTAAGAAACTAATCTTTCCAAACACTTGTTAACGCACATAGGACTGGGTAGGCAACACTTAACCGACCTGATAGAGGCAGAGCGAAACTAAAATGACCCGTTCATCTATATATGGGTTTTGCATTACCTATAATCACTTTGAGCCAAGTTTGTAGCTTATTGCTAGTAACATGGCTAAACTATCAACTTTAGAACCACTTTCTTGTTCTAGACTGAGACTAAGAGATAAGAAGAAAGTAGAAATTGTGCATTCTTGATGTAATTATAACTAAACTTGTAAGTTATGGCAAACGTGAGAGATTAATAATACAGTGTCAAAAATAGTCTAGCAATCTAGAGTCTTCAGGTTATGAAAAATGTAATTGAGAAGAGCTACCATTAATCACTTTGCGCCAAAGTTTATAACTAAAAATGGGAGGTTAAACAAACGTCTCAGATTAATAATACAGTCTCAAATCAATATAGCCGTCTAGTAGTCTATAAGTTATGGCAAATGTAATTGAGAAAAGTTACCATTAATCACTTTGAGGCAAGTTTGCAACTTTTTACTAATTAAATGACTAAACTATTTACTTTAAGAACACTTTCTTGTTTTAAAGTTTAGCACTTATTAGCAAATATAAGTTATATAACTGAAAAGAGTTACCCATTAATCAGTATGAGCCAAGTTTGTAATTCATCACATGACTAAACTATCAACTTTGTGGATCTCACTCGTTTAGATCAACAGATCAAAAACCTACAATTAGAACAAAGTTAGCGTAAAATACAAAAAAAAAAAAAAAAAAAAAAAAAAAAAAAGAAGAGATAATAATAATAATAATAATAATAATAATAATAATTTGATCATATGTAAAACCCAAACACCCACATATCCCCATTTTATCCAAACACACACAAATTAATCGGTCCTACGAAATCACAACTTGTAGAAGAATGATGAAAAGTAGAATGGCTAAGAAGTAGAAGTGTGACATTTCGGTGGTGGTGGTGGTGGTGGTGATCGATAATGCATGTGTGCACCTCAAATTTATAGGATAAGCGAGTTCCTGGGTTAGTCAACTTCAACTCTACTCAATCTCTCTTTAATTCTTTTGATTTTTTAGCAACAACCCAATTGCTTTGCATTTAAAATTCCCTTAATTGGATTGGTTGCGGCTAAAAAGATGGTGAGGGTTTACACACTGAATTTTAACCCAATTGTTTCTGAAACAGAGCATGGTGGTGAACAATTGAAATTAGTCGGTGTGTTGTCTGGTTGAGATTAACTTTCACTCAATTTTTGTGACGTGTCAAGATAATAAAATATTGAAAAGAGTTACATGTTAATCAATATGAGCCAAGTTTGTAACTCATCACATGACTAAACTATCAACTTTGCGGATCTCACTCGTTTAGATCAACAGATCAAAAACCTATTATTAGAACAAAGTTAGCGTAAAATACCAAAAAAATAAATAAATAAATAAATAAAATAAAAATAATTTGACCATATGTAACAAGACTGAATACTAGAGGGACCAGTCTTGCAGTTTTACCTCTTTCTAGAAACCGAATAAAAAAACCAGCCCATTTGACCGACTTTAAACCCGTCTGGATATAAATAAACCTCAAACACCCACATATCCCCATTTTACTCAAACACACACAAATTAATCGGTCCTTCGAAATCACAACTTTTAGAAGAATGATGAAAAGTAGATTGGCTGAGAAGTAGAAGTGTGACATTTCGGTGGTGGTGGTGGTGGTGATCGATAATGCATGTGTGCACCTCAAATTTATAGGATAACCGAGTTCCTGGGTTAGTCATCTTCAATTCTACTCAATCTATCTTTAATTCCTTTGATTTTTTAGCAACAACCAAATTGCTTTGCGTTTGAAATTCCCTTAATTGGATTGGTTGTTGCTAAAAAGATGGTGATGGTTTACACATTGAATATCAACACAATTATTTCTGAAACAGAGCATGGTTGTGAACAATAGAAATTAGTTGGTGTGTAGTCTGGATGAGATTAACTTTCACTCAATTTTTGTGACGTGTCAAGATAATGAGAGAGTGCGTGTCACAATCTATATCTATCTATGTCTTCATTTTATACTTTTATGTTTGAGTGTCAAACAAACGTTGTCTCAAGTGTTCATTTTATGCTTAAAACCTCCTCAATCATTAGTCAATAATAATATAAAATACTGAAAAGAGTTACCCGTTAATCAGTATGAGCCAAGTTTGTAACTTATCTCATGAGTAAACTATCAACTTTGCGGATCTCACTCGTTTAGATCAACAAATCAAAAACCTACAATTAGATCAAAATTATTGTAAAATACGACATAATAATAATAATAATAATAATAATAATAATAATAATAATAATAATAATAATAATAATAATAATAATAATAATAATAAAGAGTAAATTGCAAGAATCGTCCCTGTGGTTTGCTCAAAATTGCACGTTTAGTCCCTGGCCAAAGACCAAAATGGAACCAAACTCAGGGACGAAATCTGTAATTTAGGCAAACCACAGGGATGATTCTTGCAATTTACTCAAAAATAAAAAATAAGTTGAGCATATGTAAACAAGACTCAAATACTAGAGGGACCAGTCTTGCACATTCACCTCTTTCTAGAAACCGAATAAAAAAACCGGCCCATTTGACCGACTTAAACCCACCCACCCGCATATAAATAAACCCAAACACCCCACATATCCCCCATTTTACCCAAACACACACACAAATTAATCGGATCCCATCATCAAACAAACCAAAACCCTAGGTCAGTCTTTTTCATTTTATCAAGCTTAATTTTCCCTATTTATTACTACTTGTTATCGATTTAATTGTATACATGTTTTATTTGTGTTAGGTTTTGGCTTATAGTAAGCTATTAGTAAGGGAATAATTTACCGGATAAATTTTTTAAGGGGGTGTTTGTTTAATAAGCTTGTATGCGGCTTATGAGCTTCTTTGTGTTTCGGCTTGTATTTCATAAGCCCTAATTTTCTGGCTTATTTTGAGATTTGGGCATATATAAGTTTATTATGATATGATAAAATTATATAAGCCAAAAAGTTTTCAAATAAGCCGAAAAATTAGGGCTTATGAAATATAAGCCGAAATCAAACAAGCTCATAAGCCCACATATAAGCTTAAACAAACACCCCCTTAATAAACTTATATAACCCCACAAGTCTCAAAATAAGCCGGAATATCTGGGATTATGAAATGTAAGACGAAAAACAAATAAGCTCGTAAGCCCACGTATAAGCTTAAACAAACACCCCCTAAATTGTGTATTTTCGATTTTGATAGCTCTAGTTTCAATTGTTTCTTGTTGTCTTGCGCCTTTGATTTTGAGGTATTTTGGATTTTAATTGATGACTTTGCGTAGTTTCTACTTAGGTTGTGCGCACAAGGTTTAGATTTTAATTCGGATTATGGTAGTACTGGTTTTGAGCTGTTCCATTATTCGGGTTCTAATGTTTAGGTTAGCTTATGTTAGTTTTATGTTGTAAATCGGTTTTTTTAGTTAAATTATATTTTAATTTATTTGACTGGAACTGACGTTGGTAGTTTTTGGTTCTGGTGTGTTTTCAGTTTTTGAGGAATTATTGGAAATATGGATCCGGTGGATGCTGAGATTGCGAAAACGCAAGAGGAAAGGAAAAAAATGGAGGCAAAGTTAGCGCCAGACGCTATTGTATTCGATACTGATGTTTATAATGCAGACAATCGGTTTCAGGGTTATAACACGGAGATTCCATTGAATGATGACGACGACACTGCCGATGCTACGAATAACGAGCTGGCCATGAAAATGGCTTCTTACAGCGCACATAAGTCGATCATGAATGATATTCCACATGGTGGTGATGACGAGTCGTTGGGGTTTAATAAATCGAAGAGGATTATTGATAGGGAGGATGATTACCGTAGGAGGAGGTTGAATCAGGTTATTTCGCCAGAGAGACATGATGCTTTTGCTAGTGGGGATAAGACGCCTAAACCTGAAACGAGGGGGTATGCGGAAATTATGAGGGAAGCGGCTTTGAAACGGGAGAAAGAGGAGACTTTGAAAGTGATTGCGAGAAGGAAGAAGGAAGAGGAGGAGAATAAGGCGGCGGGAAAAGATAAGGAACCGGCTGCTACGCAGCCGGCTCAAAAGAGGAGGAACAGATGGGATCAGTCTCAGGATAAAGAGCCGGGTGCAAAGAAAGCCAAGTCGGGTTCTGATTGGGATATGCCAGACTCTACTCCCGGGATTGGAAGGTGGGATGCTACCCCCACGCCAGGAAGAATGGGCGATGCAACTCCTTCATTATCTCGGAAAAACAGATGGGATGAAACTCCTACACCTGGTCGTGTGACTGATTCAGATGCCACCCCGGCAGGTGGTGTCACGCCAGGTGCTACACCAGCTGGTATGGCATGGGACGCCACACCTAAGCTGTCTGGCATGGCTACACCGACCCCAAAACGTCAAAGGTCAAGATGGGACGAGACACCAGCAACTATGGGTAGTGCGACACCTGGCGGGGCTACACCCTCAGCAGCATACACACCTGGTGTGACTCCTTTTGGTGCGGTTGACCTTGCTACTCCAACCCCAGGAGCTATACAAATGCGTGCTGCCATGACCCCTGAGCAGTATAATTTGGCGAGACACGAGAAAGACATTGAAGATAGGAATCGCCCTTTGACTGATGAAGAGCTTGATGTAATGTTTCCTCAAGAAGGGTACAAGATTTTGGAACCGCCTGCTTCGTATGTTCCTATCAGAACGCCTGCTAGAAAGCTTCTGGCCACACCGACTCCTTTAGGAACACCTCTGTATTCGATTCCCGAAGAAAATAGGAATCAGATGTATGATGTTCCGAAAGAGATGCCAGATGGGTTGCCATTTATGAAGCCTGAAGATTACCAATACTTCGGTGCCTTGTTGAACGAAGATGATGAAGAAGAGTTGTCTCCAGATGAACAAAAGGAGCGGAAAATTATGAAGTTACTTCTTAAGGTTAAGAATGGGACACCTCCTCAGAGGAAAACAGCGTTAAGGCAGCTTACGGATAAGGCACGTGAATTCGGTGCCGGGCCATTGTTCAACCGTATTCTTCCGTTGCTTATGCAGCCTACTTTGGAAGACCAGGAGCGACACTTGTTGGTTAAGGTCATAGACAGAGTGCTTTACAAGCTAGATGAGCTCGTTAGACCTTATGTTCACAAAATTTTGGTCGTGATTGAGCCTCTGCTGATTGATGAAGACTACTATGCCCGTGTTGAAGGGAGAGAAATCATTTCCAATCTGAGTAAGGCAGCTGGTTTAGCTACTATGATTGCTGCAATGCGTCCTGATATTGATAACATTGATGAATACGTGAGAAACACCACTGCTAGAGCTTTCAGTGTTGTTGCATCAGCACTTGGAATCCCGGCACTCTTACCATTTTTGAAAGCCGTCTGTCAAAGTAAGAAATCGTGGCAAGCTAGGCACACGGGTATTAAGATTGTTCAGCAAATTGCTATACTGATTGGTTGTGCAGTTCTTCCCCATTTGAGGTCTCTGGTCGAGATTATTGAACATGGGCTTAATGACGAGAATCAGAAAGTCAGAACTATTACTGCACTCTCGTTGGCTGCTCTTGCCGAGGCTGCTGCTCCTTATGGTATTGAGAGCTTTGACTCGGTTCTCAAGCCTTTGTGGAAGGGTATCCGGTCTCACCGTGGAAAGGTCTTGGCTGCTTTCTTGAAGGCAATTGGGTTCATTATTCCTCTGATGGATGCCATATACGCCAGTTACTATACCAAGGAAGTGATGGTTGTACTTATTCGCGAGTTCCAGTCTCCTGATGAAGAAATGAAGAAAATCGTGCTTAAAGTGGTTAAGCAGTGTGTGAGTACTGAAGGTGTTGAGGCAGATTACATTCGAACTGATATTCTGCCAGAGTTTTTCAGAAACTTTTGGGTCAGGAGGATGGCTTTGGATCGTAGAAACTATAAGCAGCTCGTTGAGACAACTGTTGAAATAGCTAATAAAGTTGGTGTTCCTGACATTGTGGCTAGAGTAGTTGAAGACTTGAAAGATGAAAGTGAACCTTACAGAAGAATGGTCATGGAAACAATCGAGAAAGTTGTTGCGAACTTGGGTGCATCTGATATTGATCCACGTTTGGAAGAGCTTTTAATTGATGGTATCCTGTATGCGTTCCAAGAGCAAACTAGTGATGATGCCAATGTGATGCTGAACGGGTTTGGTGCAGTTGTGAACTCACTTGGGCAAAGAGTAAAGCCGTACCTTCCTCAGATTTGTGGTACTATAAAGTGGCGTCTAAACAACAAGAGTGCTAAGGTTAGACAGCAGGCTGCAGATCTGATTTCGAGAATTGCAGTGGTGATGAAACAATGCCAGGAAGAACAACTTATGGGTCATCTCGGGGTTGTCTTGTATGAGTATTTAGGAGAAGAGTACCCAGAAGTTTTGGGATCGATATTGGGTGCTTTAAAGGCAATTGTGAATGTTATTGGTATGACTAAGATGACTCCTCCGATAAAGGACTTGCTCCCACGTTTGACCCCAATTTTGAAGAATAGGCATGAAAAGGTTCAGGAGAACTGTATTGATTTGGTCGGTCGTATTGCTGATCGTGGTGCAGAGTATGTTCCTGCAAGGGAATGGATGAGGATCTGTTTTGAGCTTCTTGAGATGCTAAAGGCCCACAAGAAGGGAATCCGTCGGGCTGCTGTGAACACATTTGGGTACATCGCTAAAGCTATTGGACCACAAGATGTGTTGGCTACCTTGTTGAACAATCTCAAGGTGCAAGAGCGACAGAACCGTGTTTGCACAACTGTTGCTATTGCTATCGTTGCAGAAACATGTTCTCCGTTCACTGTTTTACCTGCTTTAATGAATGAGTATCGTGTACCTGAGCTAAACGTGCAGAATGGTGTACTGAAGTCTTTATCTTTTCTTTTCGAGTACATTGGTGAGATGGGGAAAGACTACATCTATGCAGTGACTCCATTACTTGAGGATGCTCTTATGGACCGAGACTTGGTTCATAGACAGACTGCAGCTTCTGCTGTTAAGCATATGGCTTTAGGGGTTGCTGGGTTAGGCTGTGAGGATGCGCTGGTTCACCTACTCAACTACGTATGGCCCAACATTTTTGAGACGTCACCTCATGTTATAAATGCTGTGATGGAAGCTATTGAGGGGATGCGAGTGGCATTGGGTGCAGCTGTTGTGCTTAACTACTGTCTACAGGGTCTGTTCCATCCTGCAAGGAAGGTTCGGGAAGTTTACTGGAAAATATACAATTCACTTTATATCGGTGCTCAGGATGCTCTTGTGGCGGCTTATCCCGTGTTGGAAGATGAAGGAGACAATGTTTACAGTCGCCCTGAGTTGACTATGTTTGTCTGAGGTTTCTTATGCTTTTGGTATGAACTGTTGGATTTATTATGTGTTTTTTATAACTTATTTGGATATTAGTATTGTGATCATAAATGTGTGTGGAGTATGTAATGGTAATAACAACAATATAATTGCTTCATTGTTGGAATTCGTGTGAATTTTTTGCATTTTTTTTCTTGGATGATAGGTACCCGCTGCATGTTTGAAGGGGTTTTGGTGAATCAACAGTCTAAACTTCATGGTGATCAAGAGGTAATTTAAAACTCTTATATGACAATACTCGAGATGTATTAAACTCTGAATAGAAGAAACTATTCCATGGGTCTTGTTTTGATTATTTCTTGTTGTTGTGTTGCGTTTTAAATGACTGGAACTGCTGATATTGGAGAGTCTACTGCATATTGGCAATGAATGGAAATGCGGTTCCCCTAGTGAAAAACTCTCTTATTTATTTTATTAAGTTTTTTTACAACTAAACGATCTAGACTAATTAGTTCATCGTTTATAGTTGAAACTCCAATGCCCAAACAGTGGTCTTGTGGTGGTAGGTGATCCAAGTCTCTCTGTGTGAGAAGCTAACTCTTTTGAAGTGGAGTGTTAGTAGCGCAAATGCTCGTGATGTGCTGGTACCTGGTGTTTATTTGTATAGAGCTTTTCATCGACTCTGTAGCTGGTGTTCCACTGGTTATATTTATTGTCAATCTTACAGTCACTCATGGCCGTAATGTGTCTTTGCAAGCTATGGATTTAATTGCTGATGCATGTTATATTAAATGCAAATGCTGAACCTTTCAACACCTTGCCCAAGTAGCTAAGTACCATTCGCACACGTTTTTACACACGTTTTTATATACGTTAAAGATCAGATTTTCATTTTGCAGCTGCTCTGTAGGAAGTGTAGTGCCCTTACAAACCACCTCCATGCCTTATATGGTTTCGACTGGTTATCTAGTATATACTAGGTTTTGCAGATTGGATTACCAGTAAAGTGAATTTTGGTGTGGCAATACACGGAATAATTTTGCATCAGTGACCTAACTGACATTTAGTGTGCGTGATCATCTTGTTTAGGTGTTAGGTTGCACCTTATTGTCATGATTGATGTTGCATAGGGAAAATCATTGGTCGACGGTTCTTTCTAGGGTTCGCGTGATCGTTTAGGCAGGTTCTTTTGAGACCCTGACTAATAATCGATGAGAAGCGAATTATATGGCCTGTTATGTGAGCTCCAAGTAAGATGGCTTTAATGATTTAGATAGTACTGTAAGTAAGATGTCTTGTGTTAAAAGACACTATTTTGCTCATATACCTGATTTCTCTTATTGCTAAAACATTTATCTGTATTAGTTACTGACAAGAGCTAACAGCATCTGAGCTAACCACATGTGAGCTAAGTGCGGAATAAGTTGCATTTGTGAAATGGAGAAAAAGAAATTGCAATTTAAGTTGAGGATAATTTTATATACAAGGAAACCCCTACTTGAGCCACTTTGGAGAGAGGGCAAGAGTGCAAGACCTATAGAGCATACAGAGCCCTACTCCTCTATTTTCTAGGTTACCAAGTGGCGTAAAGAGTTGCAACTTATGCAATTCGACGCCAAGACCTGCTTTGGTGAACTCCTAAGACCGCCAAGACCTGCTTTGGTGAACTCCTAAGACCTCACTGCTAAGTCACTCGTGGGGAGTCATTAAACCTTGATCTATGAGTTGAGAATAAGTGGTCAGCAAGAGTGGAAGTGACTTTAGTTGCCCAAAACTGGTTAAATAATCAACCATTATAGAGTAAATTGGGGGGGGGGGGGGGGGGGGGGGGGGGGGGGGGGGGTTAAGGTATTAATTACCCACCTCACTCATTCCTTTGCATTCCTTTCCATTTCCCTTTCCTTTTTCCCACTTTGAACCAAGCGGGCCCTTAGTTTTGGACATAACACGGAAGCTTCATGGTAGTTTATGGTATTTAACACTTGAATCATGATATGTATGCATGATTCAAGTGTAAAATCCATGAAACTTTCATGTACGGTTGGCCTACGAGTGATCAAGAAACTTTACTGTGTTGTGTTAGAACATGATTCTCTATAAGTAGCAGATTAGTTAATTGGTTTTGGCAACTAGAGTACTCTTGTCTACTCATATATGAAACTTTGAAACCCCACGAGTGTAGCTTTGAGTGAGTATTTGAGATTTATAAGAAACAAGTCAAGAGTTAGAATGTTGTAAGCTGCAATTCCTTGGGGGCGCACACACAATCCGACAGTCCATGATCGTTGGGGGCCAGGTTATATGTTTGGCTCCATGGTGGTAAGACTATTGTCAAAACAACTGAACAATCAGCGTTGCATTGTCAATTAATCGAGTAATCATTAAGTAGGTATTAATGATCAGGTTTTGCCCAAAAATTAAATTGAACATGGGACTTGATTTATTAATTATGACATCTCAGGTTAGTTTGCATGCATACGTATAGAAACAAACATACCGAAAATCCATATTGAATCAATTTAGACATTCTCATTTCAGTGAGACTCGCATGAACTTTGAACGCAAAGCCGATGCAAGTTCACTTTCATAACAGCTAATTAGCATGATCACATCGATCCTGTTTTTTAATTTTGATTTTTGTCAAATACATCATCTAAACCGAAACTTGAGCAATTAGCTAAGCATTTGTCTAAACCATGTTGGACAACAATGGTATTCGCATAGTTGGTGATCTCAATTTGGATGCGATGTGAAAGGTATGTGAACGCTATAGTAACAGGTAAAGTAATAATGGTTTTACCATCTAAAAATACTATTCAGAGTTACGCTATGGTTTCTTTAGTAAGATTGTTTACGTTGCCAACCAACTAGTTTTTACATGTGTAAAGCTCATCTGAATTCAGAGTTACGTTATGGTTCTTTAGTAGGGTTGGTAATACTTTTCAAAAAATCGACACTCTCTTGCAACCAACAGCAACCAGTGGCCAACGATATCCAATCCAGCACATTTGAATCAGAAAGTTGTTATTCGATTTTCTCTTATATATTGCCGAGTGCCAACGTAACCAAACTAATGCAATCGCTATGAAAGCTAAAGATCTACAGTTCTAAAGAGACGTGGGATCGGATAGTTGCAATATATTTAAACCAGCAACATAATCAGTTACTATCTATGGTTCTACAGACTAGTAACATTTCTTTACATTTTCCGTTTGAATCACCCGTGCCATTACGATAGTGGGCGAGAATTCAAAGCAACCAACTTGTTGAATATGTCGTAACACAAATAAAGGGTATAAGAGATCACCACCCAAGTCGATTTTGGTTAAACAAGTAGCCGGCTGTGTTTGAATAACACAAACTTTCAAGAAAAAATAATTGTAAAAATATCTTCGTAGTTAATAAAAAAATAAAAAATCAAGACTTCAGACCAAATTTTCACATTGATAGCAATGTGGTTCCAAGAGTGATAACTAAAGATTAGTAGCTTTTTTTTAAAAAAAAAAAAAAAAAAAAAAAAAAAAAAAAAAAAGAAACTTCGTTGCACCTTTATAAACAATGGAGTATATAAATGATAACAAGGAACAATCCATATGCACATTAAAGATGGTTTACAACAAGGTACAATCCATATGCACATTAAAGATGGTTTATCTACTAAATTTATTTTGATTATTGATACTAAGCTCCATGATAATCACTAATCGACGATGTAATTAGATACAAAGATCCTCCATGGAGCATCTATAACCTAATAGCCAATGTTTCTTAAACTGAAATTGAAAAATTGGCATAGTATTTTTCTAAATGATTATTGTCAACGACTTTTCATCTTTTTTGGAAGATAAAGATCACAAATTAGTTAAAAAAAAGATAATCGATGCAACCTTTGAGTTCTTGATAAGAATAGTCTATTTAGTTAAAACAAATACAAAAGATGATCTAATATAATTTCAGAATTTTGAGTGATTGTTGAAGAAGATTTATAAAGTTATAACGACAGAGTTGAGACTTAATATATATAAAAAAAATCGACAACTTTTTTTTGTAGACATATGTTTTGTCCAGTATTTTCTAAAATTAAGAGAAAATATAAGTAAAAGCATTTTTATAATTAATATGCCAAAAATTAAGACTTAATACCAAACTTTGCACGAACCGTAGAGGAGTATGCTTCGTAAGGCTGAGCATCGGTCCGGAAACAGACCGGATCGACCAAAACTGAGGACCGGACCGAATATGATCGGTATGATTCAGGTGATTTGCTCAGCCCTAACGCTTCGTATTGAAGCACACCAAACAATCCATACGAAAGCATGGCACCAACCCTAAAACAATATGCTAGTAGACAATTTGATATATAAATGATAATCATTTTCCTTCTTTTGTCTATGTGGGATGGAGTTAGTATGGTTTTCATGACCAAAACAATGAACTACAAACCTTTTCTCTCCATATTTTGAATTTAATTTAATTATTGATGCTAAGCTCCATGCTAATCACTAAGCAACGATGTAATTAGATACAAATCCTCCATGGAGTACTCTATCACCACACCAAATTTCATTCTCCCAAACAATATCAAATCAAGTAATACGGAACCGTGAAATGACTACAAAACTTAAGATCACATTGAACATCATTGACAACATTAAAAACAAGCGACAAACTTCTAAGAGCTAAAACACGTTTGGAACATAAACTTTGTAAAAAAAAAGGTACATGTCAAACAAAAAAGTGAATGGTTATTAGTTTTAAGATACCCGAAACCTATCTGTTCATAGAATTCTAATAACATAACTAGAATGTAACTCACATTAATGTGTGATTTACTACTGCATAAACCGACTGTTTTACTACTGGTCATTTTTGAGTAGTATTCTGACTAACGAGAAAGCGAATGGAAATCCCTTGTGTAAAATGTTGTTCGGAGATTAGAATGCTTTTAATAATGATTGGTAGTTAGATATATTTTTTTTTTACTTGAATGATTATTCACCAACCTTTGCTTGTTATTAAAATTCTGAGTGGAGATAGTTTTTAAGCATTTCATCTGTTCATGATCATCATTTTTCGTTTTAGACGTACTCTAGCTTGGGGGTTCACTACAAAAATGGGAACGATTTGGGTCGACAATCTCGACCCAAATAATGAAGTGAAGTGTTAGATTATGGACATTATTTTAGTAGTCGTATGTTAGGATCGAACCCGAGATCACGAGATTGCACACAATACGTATGAAGAGGAAAAGTAATAATTATTTATAAAATGTTATAATTAATTATTAAACACAAAATAAATAATAGTAATTAGTATTTAATGATTAATGACTAATTATCTATTAAACGAAGATTAGGAAAGTAATACTAGACAAAACATGGAAACAAGAGAAGGTTCCGGAAACCCCTAGGGGGATCCTTAACCAATCGACATAGGGAGGTTTCCACCTCCTTATGTGCCTTGAGCTCCAAGTTTTGTGTAGTAT
Organism: Artemisia argyi; assembly: GCA_030686995.1. Taxonomy (NCBI): domain Eukaryota; kingdom Viridiplantae; phylum Streptophyta; class Magnoliopsida; order Asterales; family Asteraceae; genus Artemisia; species Artemisia argyi. Next base: position 618,736 of record CM060695.1, on the reverse strand, counting down.
ATAAGCAAACCCAAGATGCATGTTTTTCTCATAACTTGTACACACACATCTTGGTGTTTTCTCTCCTTCTTTTATTCTTAGTCGATCCAAACTTAATCCCTTAAGGGATTTCGATTTTCATCAACTAAACATAGTTTTGTGTTTGATTTACTTGCATAAACTTTTTCTTGAATTAGTACGTGTGTACAAGAACGTGATTCAAACACACTATTGTTTGATTCTTGGATTGAATTACAAAAGAGGTAAGGGGTAATTCTTATAATCCACATAAACCCTAATTAGGGTTCTTGGTTCCGGAAGATTGCATTGATTCTTGTTCGGGCTAGAATCACAAAGGTATGTTTACTATTTAATTATTGATTAATTAATTACATGTTATATGATCTTGTTATAATTGCTTCCGCTATGCTTACTTGATGTGTTTGGTTTATTTTATATGAATGTCATGATATCATAATTCCAACAGTGGCATCTAGAGCTGTAATAATGTGTAATTAATTATCGAAACGCATAAAAATTGGATCTTGATTCGTTTAGTTACATGTTTTTAGGGTTTGTTAGATTCCTAACCCTAATTTTATTTTGGGTCGATTTGACCCTTAAGGGTTTTAGGGTTTATGGTTTTTGATTTTTTAATATGATTAGAAACCCTAGGATGTCATGTAATTGTTATGCATTTTAGTAAACGATTTTGGTGCAATATGTTAATTGTTAAGCTAAATCCATGAAAAAGTGCATATTTGCATGGATTTTTATATTGTGTAATAATTTAAATGGTTTAAATTGTTTATATGAATTAATGGTTAAGTTATATCGAAACATGTAAATTTATTAATAGATGTCGAATTGGGGAAAACTCCAATATTAAGTAATCAATTATGTGCTATGTGGTATTTATTTAATTTTGGCTTACGCAATTGATTTATCGATGTATGTGGCTCTTTTTCCAAGAAGAAGAAAGCCTCAATAGAATTAATACGTTATACACCTAGATTTGATTATTAATAGGACTATTGAATAAGATTTGCATGTGGCTACATGTTTTATACATATTTAATTGTTATGATTACGTATATTTGTTTATTTAGTTGTTTTATTTTTTATCGTACATTACTTGTTTTTGTTTATTAATTGTGTTAGACATGTTTATAAAAGAAAAGGGTAATTTTTTAATAGAAAAATAATACGGACTAAATAATGGCGAAATTGTTTTGGTTTTTAAGAGTTTAAATTTCAAAGGATTGGTTGATTGATGTTTTTGTACGTAATGGTTAAATAGGCTCGACCGAAGTTTACACACTATAAGATGGGTATAAGGATGGCAACGCATTAAATTGTGGCCTTAGAGAGACAACATTCTGTCTTAACGCTCGTTTGTGTGTAAATTAGACTTACCGAACAACCATTACATGTACACTGTCATCTTAAGGGTGAATTAACCACAATTCCACAATGATTATCCGAAACACTAAGCTTTCGGGCTTATGCAAAAGTACGATATAGTGGACGATAATTGATGGTAATTCTTTAATTGGTGAACCCGATACCTCAATCAAAACTTTGTTATTTTACTCTTAGCAAATTGGTAATAAAAATGTTTTGTAAAACCAATGTTATGAAGTTGTATGCATGCTTCTTCATACATTATTTTGATTACACGTCAAAATTTAATACCCTTATAAAATTAAGTCGAATGCCATCTAATTAAGAACACTTGAAGTTGTAATTTACGTCATGTGAGAACTTGGCGAGATTGCAATGGAGACGTAAATTTCATAAATTCATTGCTAGTAGATCAACTGATGTGATGGATTTGTGAGTTTGCAGTTTTTAAGTTAGACAACTTAAATTGAGTAGGAAGTGAGATCTTGGACTCAAGGCATTAAGATGGGGATCAAACATGCTTACATTGCAAAAGTTTTGTGATTGTAAATCCCATAAATCTAGGAATTGCAATATGATATTGGCAATTATTGTTCGACAATTACCTTGTTGAATATTACCATTACTAGCAGATCAACTGATGTAATGGTACTATGTCAATTTGGATCCTAGCTTTAAGAAAATACTACGGTTTATATAAATATTTACCAATGGGTATATTATTTTCTTAAAGACCTAATTATTGAAAATACTGAAATTGAATTTTGTAATTCGTTTTAATGTATTAATGCAACGTTCAAACCGTAAACGCACTTTGGGCTTTGGTAAATTGATCTAGTTCTGTTTTCAAACAAATGTTTGAATAAGAAATATTTACTTAAAAGACAAAAGAAGTCTCCTTTCTATGAAGAAAGAGTGAGACATAATCCTATTCCTTTTCATGAATGAGAAAGGATAATAGGAATATTAGATATGTCTAAATTCTAATATAACTCATAGCAAATTTTTAATAGTTAAGAAAATTGCGTACATTTTTCATAGGGATTTCATCATCCTCATTCGGTGATTAAATTCTTAGTAACAAATATGATATTTGGTTAACAGAAAATTATGTATGACATTTTATGAGTTATTATAATTAGAATCTAGACTAATTACCGCAAAATGTTTAAAGACAAACTAGTTGTTTTAACTATTTTAAAGGTGCTACATATATTGTAGGATGGTAGACCTATTAAGGAAGAAATTGCATGCCCAATTTTCAAGTTAATAGCATTTGGTGGATAGTCCATCATTTACATAGTAGAATACACTTTTAGTACATAAGTAATTGTTACGTATGGACATTTAAAGGTGTAGGAAAGTTAAAAGCACAATATTTGTTTTCACTGGATATGAAACATTTACAATGTTGTCAAATTCAGTGGGAGTATTGTGTACTTATTACTGAATAAGGAATTATTGTAATGATCTTTAATTCAGTGGGAGTTACAAGCTTTGACATCTTGGTAGCTAAAGATAATTACTTTCCAAGTGTAGACACTCATACTTTTAAGGATAGTATTGTACGTGTCCTTACTAGACATTGTTGTTCTATAACTACTTGTTATGCTAAAATCTATGACACAATCATATTGATCACATAAACAAATGCATGGCGTGTTGTTTATCAACTATATGAGGTTGTTCCATGCACAAGTGGGAGAAATGTTATCTTTAATGTGTGCAAGAAACAACTCATAAATATATGATTTAATGGATTCTCTAGACTGCAAGGTAAGAGAATTACATTCTAATATGAATTATACTAATCTAATTCAAGAAACACTTGGTGTTGCTATTTATGTTATGTGAGAGCTTAGCTAGATTGCAACATCAAGGTGAATTTCATATATTCATTACTAGCAGATCAACTGATGTAATTGAACTATGTGAATTTGCAGTTTCTAAATTAGATACCTATTAGAACATGTGTCAATATGATATCAAGACTACTTTAATTTATAAATTTATGAATTCAAGGAATGACATAAATTAATTAAGTAATCTAATGCTACTTCAATCTGAATATTTATGTGTTCTTGGAATGACATAAATAAACGAAGAAATTATGTTATTTACATAATTGTGAAGTAATAAATTAACTTGAAATTACTATTGAAACCAAAAGATGGTGTTCATAATTACTTTAGTTAAACATGTTTATGTTTCATTATAAAGATATAAACATAAAGTCTTTTAATTGTTGCAAGACTTATAATAAAGTAAGAAGTTATCTTGTTGTGTTTTTAATTAAGACATATACATGAAGTTATTAAATTGTTAAATGACTTATAACGTATAGTGGGATTATAACAGTTTATGTTTTTTTTATAAAGACATGGACATGAAGTAACTTTATAAAAAGTACTAGGGTTATAAGGCATGTAATTGACTTGGAAATACTATTATACCATTAAAATGACTTAGTTGGTAAATAGACAAGTCAAGAGGAATATGGTTATCTTTAATATTGTTAGATTGTCTTACAATATTAATACTAATGAAATATCAAATGTTTATGGTATGTTCAGTTAGGAAAATCAAACTCTTGTTATATTGTTTGATTAAAGATAACTATGACTTCTTTTCTTCCAAAAGTTATCAAGGTTAGAATGTTGAGTATGACTTGGACATATTTAATAAAAATCCAACATAGAAGATTAATAAGACATTATCATATGATGGAATGTGATGAATCACATTAAGTCTTAAATTGAAGTTCTAAATTTGTTTAACTGCTTATGAAGAGGTTATTAACAAAGTTAAGTCAGGAACTATCAATAAGTATTTGTAATATCCCAAAAGAGAACATTGTATTGTTTCTTTATTTGCAAAGTATTTAAAGATAGTCTTTAAATTACTAAAAGCAAGTGGGAGTTTTGATCTTTAAAAGATAAAATTATAATATACATAATCTTCTAAAATACACTAGTAAATATCATGATTAAGTTTGACATTTGAATGTTAAATCTCAACATGATAATAAAGGTTGACATTTAAATGTTAAATCTCAAGATGATGGAATTATCATTTATAGAATAGCAATATATCTCAGATATTTGATTAATATGCTGAGGACTATGATTTACAGGATTATTGTAAACCTGATAATCATTATGATACATTACCAAATATGAAATTGGGTAAAGTATACATGATATGAATGATTAAGATGCTGTCCATAAAGATAATCAATTTTAGAAACTTGGTTTATCTTAATAGTTAGACTAGAAAATGAAGTTGAGTTTCTTCAAAGATTAGGTAACTCTTGTGGTTTAAATCTTTGGATAAAAATCATATGGACAATATTGTGCACGTATTTAATGCATATCTTATGACAAGATTATTAATCACACTTAAGCAATTAACTGTGATTGAATATTCTATTATAAACACATTAAATATATAAAGATTATGATTGTCATATTTTGTTTCATTTATATGAAATTGACAATGGAATATCAAAACTCTTTCTTGTATGATTACTTGAGCGAGGACGATAAGTAATCAAAAGAAGTTTATGAATTCAAATAAATCTTTAGAAGTGTACAAAGTGCAATAATCCATGGATGGATAAATGCATGCATCTAGAAGATTACTCTTATATTTAATTATTAAATTCATGTTTGGATTTATAATTGAAATAAGATAATTTCTAAGTATTCCTAAAAGCTAGTGGGAGTATTATGTTTAATTTCTTAAATCATATATGTTGTAGAACATATAAAAGGTAGCATTCTATATAAGTTAAATGTTAAGTCTTAGTTTGGAATAAAACTTTAAAGATTTAGGAAATAAGACATACAACCTTGGAATGAATGTTTATTGTTGAAACATGTGCGGTAAATGAATCTAATATAACATGATATATTATTTAGAAAGTCTAAATGGATATGAATGGCATGAATAAAATCTAAGTATGACTGAAAGATCTTTCATGAACATCATGTTTTGTTTTATCATGCTTGATTACAAGATGATTTGGCAATATTAATATCTAATTAAAAAGTTATTAGATAACTTGTGTAATATTCTAAATGAATACGTTTGATTATAGAATCACATCCTAAATCTGGAATAGCTTCCAAATTCTATAGATGAACAATTTTCAATTGTTGTGAAAATTGTCATAGCCAACAAACTTGATAGTTTGAAGGGCATCAAACATTACATAATAGATATTAAGGTTTACGGGAAGTTTTAATAACATATTGTTGTTGCATACAATGATGTTATTGAAATTGAGATGACACTCAATACCAGTTATGGTAAGGATTTCGTTCTTTGCTATATGTACTAGTTGTGCTTACTAAAAGCATAAGTTGCATTATACATTAAGAGAATAAGAATACTTTAAACTTTAAAATGTTTGGAAGTTTAATTATCATAAATTGGTGGTTAAGGATGTCTCACATTTTTATGAAATATGGCATTATCAAAATAGTTGACTATGCACATATAAGAATTTCAATAGTTGAATTTTTGAAATAAGTATTCTTAAAATTCCGATAGATCAAAGTTGGATGATTTATGTCTTGTCAACAAGTATGAATGTCATTGTTTGAGACATAATTCATCAACAAGAGTTATCATGCATTGATCTATTTAGTATTTTGGATAAGGGATGTTAAACAATTATTATAATAAATTTAAATACATGGTATGTTTAATTTATAATAAATTGTATCATATATTTGTATGTTTAATCCATGAATAAATGTTATTCTAAATTGTCCGTTGTCAGTTAATAATATGGGAATATTATTAAATTAAGACAAATCTGAAGGTTGGTATAATATACTTAAAGTATATTGATGCGTAGTCATGCCATTTCAGATGATATTCGATGATACTGAATATAGGACTTATCCCAAATACATGATGTTACTTTATGGATTTTGTTATTAAGTAAATCATGAGAAGTTATCCTCAGACTTGAGATGCAAGATAAGTGTCATGAATGTAGTACATTTTTGTGAAACAACTTAACGCTATACGTAACTGGTAGTCATAAGGGTTGTTTTCGAAAGTGTTACAAAGTTTGTGGGTTTTGCTTGTAGTCAAGATAGAATTTGTTCCTTCAAATTAATTTTTGGAGTTTTAATACTGCTGGGCCCCTCGTAGGGTTGGTAAGATGCATGTACGGCCGTACCCAAGATCTTCCCTGAATATGTTCAGAAGATTTGGTAATCTTGATCAATCACTAACAACGAGAAACATAATGGTTAATTAAGGAATGACTTTAATCCATATCCTTATTAACATGGTATTAGAAACAAAAGGATAATAATAATGAGAAATCATTAAAAGGTTTTCCAGGAGCCTTACTTGAGATCGTACTAGAGGCATCGGCGTGTTGCAAGACGCTAACCGATGTGATTACACTATTAAAATATGTCCAAGTGGGAGCTGTTAGATTATGAACATTATTTTAGTAGTCGTATGTTAGGATCGAACTCGAGATCACGGGATTGCACACAATACGTATGAAGAGGAAAATTAATAATTATTTATAAAATGTTATAATTAATTATTAAACACAAAATAAATAATAGTAATTAGTATTTAATGATTAATGACTAATTATCTATTAAACGAAGATTAGGAAAGTAATACTAGACAAAACATGCAAACAAGAGAAGGTTCCGGAAACCCCTAGGGGGATCCTTAACCAATCGACATAGGGAGGTTTCCACCTCCTTATGTGCCTTGAGCTCCAAGTTTTGTGTAGTATATAAGCAAACCCAAGATGCATGTTTTTCTCATAACTTGTACACACACATCTTGGTGTTTTCTCTCACTCTCTTATTCTTAGTCGATCCAAACTTAATCCCTTAAGGGATTTTGATTTTAATCAACTAAACATAGTTTTGTGTTTGATTTACTTGCATAAACTTTTTCTTGAATTAGTACGTGTGTACAAGAACGTGATTCAAACACACTATTGTTTGATTCTTGGATTGAATTACAAAAGAGGTAAGGGGTAATTCTTATAATCCACATAAACCATAATTAGGGTTCTTGGTTCCGGAAGATTGCATTGATTCTTGTTCGGGCTAGAATCACAAAGGTATGTTTACTATTTAATTATTGATTAATTAATTACATGTTATATGATCTTGTTATAATTGCTTCCGCTATGCTTACTTGATGTGTTTGGTTTATTTTATATGAATGTCATGATATCATAATTCCAACATGAAGTCGTACCAAAAGATTTGGGTCGAGAATCTCGACCCTTTTTGGTTGTACCATTTTTCTTGTCCTAAAAACATTTGGGTCGACAATTTGTTTATCGAATAGCACGACATTATAAGGGGACCCACTAACCAGTCAAACATGTAAAATTACATTTGGAACGACATTGTCGTTCCAAAACCTTATTTATTTTTTGTAAATCATTTATTTAAATACGCAAAATATTTTCGAAAATGCCAAATGGAACGACATTGTCGTACCAAAAATTCATTTATTTTCCGTAAAATATTTTCGAAATGCCAAATGGAACGACATTGTCGTTCCAAAAATTTATTTATTTTCCGTAAAATATTTTCGAAATGTAAAATGGTACGACATTGCCGTACCAAAAATTTATTTATTTTCCATAAATCATTTATTTAAATACTTACAATATTTTTGGGAATGCAAATTGGTACGACATTGTCGTACCAAAGGTTTAAAATATTTAAACATTTTTACAAATGGCACGACTTGATGTTTGCATTTTTGGGACGACATTGTCGTCCCATTGTGTCAAGTATGCAAAAAAAAAAAAAAAAATGCAGCAGCAGCCTGCATTTCCAGGTTTTTTCCGGAATATTTTCCGGAAAAAACCTACCATTACACAAGCTGTAAATCAACCAATATCCGCAATACCAATTCGGCAATATGATACAATACCAAATTACTCATCTATGACTTAAATTCGACAAATACGATACAAATTAAACTAACAAATACGAACTTAATACAAAAACAAACCAAGATTCGGCAATAGATTCTAGTATTACATAACTAATACGAACACAATTATTACAATAAAAAAAACCATAAATTTAAACTAACACGAATACAATTATTACAAGATCTTGTAGGTGGCTGTGGTGGTGTCGATGGGCTGCTGCCGGCGGTGGTTCACGGTGGTGGGCTGCTGCTGCGGTGGGCCATCTAACCAACACAAACACAACATACAAACAATAATTAAACAAACCATAAATAAAGAAAACATAATTAAAAAATAATAATAATAATAACATACCTTTATACAAAATAAATTAGCAAAAATTAAACAAAGAAAAAAGAAAAAGATGAAAAACGTGCGCAGTGGTGATAGTGGTGATGAAGGTGGTTGTGGTGGTAACAAATGTGGTGAATATTTTGGTGTTTTGGTGGGGATTAATTTGGGGTCGATTTGGAAGAGTAGTAGTAGCAGTGGTGGGTTTTTTTTTGGTTAAACACTTAGAAGATGAAAAACTGCGTTATGCTATCTACTCAATTCTTTGAACAAAATGGGACGACATTGTCGTCCCAATTCTTTAGCGGGATAAAAAAAAACTGGCGGGGTGTTTGAGTTCCACGAAATTATTGATGAAAATTTTGGTGAAAACAAAAGGGACGACATTGTCGTCCCAAGGCTTTAGCGGGATAAAAAAAATTGGCGGGGTGTTTGAGTTCCACGAAATTATTGATGAAGATTTTGGTGAAAACAAAAGGGACGACATTGTCGTCCCAAGGCTTTAGCAGGATAAAAAAAAACTGGCGGGGTGTTTGAGTTCCACGAAATTATTGATGAAGATTTTGGTGAAAACAAAAGGGACGACATTGTCGTCCCAAGGCTTTGAATTATTTGATTTCATCTTTTGTATTATTGATGAAAATTTTGGTGAAAACAAAAGGAACGACATTGTCGTTCCTTATGGTGTTTTTTTTTTTTTTTTTTTTTTTTTTTTTTTTTCATACATCTTTTGTATATTAAAAATGATTTTAATTATTTAATTAATACAAAAGGAACGACATTGTCATCCCAAGGCTTTAAATTATTTGATTCCATCATTTGTATTATTGATGAAAATTTTGGTGAAAACAAAAGGAACGACATTGTCGTTCCTTATGGGTTTTTTTTTTTTTTTTTTTTTTTTTTCATCTTTTGTATATTAAAAATGATTTTAATTATGTTTAAGACTAATAAATGATTTAAGTAATATTAAAAAGATTAAAATTGATTTAAATTAGTTATAAATTATTTAAATAAATTAAAAATGATTTAGTTAATATTAGATAAATTGAAAAAGATTTAAATTAATATTAGATAAATTGAAAATGATTTAAATTAATGTTAGATAAATAGAAAATGATTTAACTTTAGTTATAAATTATTTAGATAAATTAAAAATGATTTAAATTAGTTATAAATTATTTAAATAGTTTACAAATGATTTAAATTATTTAAAATGGATGAATCGATAAAGTATCTTGATACATGACATAATTAAACAACCAATCCTAAATTAACCAAACTAGTTTACAAATGGGACAATAGGTTATTATTGCTATATGAACTATGAAGTAATCTTTTCCTAAACATCAGTTTATGAACATCTTTAATGTTAAGTTATAACAGTTTATGAATCATTCTTTGTCTGGCTAATACGATCCGCCAAAACACTTTCCCACCAAATTTTCCCACTAAGATCTGCTCTTATATACTAAAATTTCCTACCTAACAACTTATCCTCACAGTATAAACACACACACACACTCATCTAACTAATAAATACTCTCACACACACTCATCTCACTATATATCTCTCTCTAGCAGTTTCCGTTTTCAGGCGACACCAGTAGTTTCCGACCGCCGGAATCTTTTTCTGGCCACCACATTTTATCACCTCAACTTGTAGATCGGGCCACCCCGGCCACGATTCAACCACTCACAACCACTCAACCTCACAATCACAAACACAAACTGTTATCATGGTGAAGAAGATGACAAAATTTGAAGCTTTTCCTTGTCCTTGTGGACGAGGAGACGTGATTCTGCGAGAATCGCGTAGATCTTACTCCCGTGGTAAACTATACTATGCGTGTCCTTTCTCGAAGGTGAACAATTACATACTTTTTCGTGTATTATATAAGTAATTTGGTTAGTTGTTAAAAATAATAGTTTTTACTCTTTAACAGCCTGGGACAACAGACCATGGATGCGATTTCTTTTATGGAAAGAGGAACGACTCGCCAAAATGATGATCGGTTCTCTGGGAGCTTCAACATCAAGCGGTTCTGGATCTGCTCCAACAAGGTGCTCAAACTGTCATGAAAAAGATCTCAGAATAAACTTGCTGGAGGCACAAAAACAGGTGCTGGAGGTACAAAAACAGGTGCTAGAGACAAAATTAAGGATGCTGGAGGCAAAAATTGACATGGCAACGTATCCCAACCACGACCATGCATGTCAGTCAGATGCAATATTCCGTGACCTTTTAGGTGACATGGATAAATTTCATATGTAGTACTGTTATTGTTGTTGTTGCTGTTATCTTCGTATGTAGTGTTGTTATTGTTGTTGTTGCTGTTTGTTTGTCATTGTTGTTGTTGTTGTTTGTTGTGTTATTGTTGTTGTTTAATAAAATGTTGTTGTTGTTGTGAAAATTGATGTCGGGATTCGTTGCAATATCAACTCTTGCCTCCAGCATCCTTACTCTTGTCTCTAGCGCCTGTTTTTGTTATGGATATCCATAACAACTCGACTCATCCATTTAACATGTTATGCATAGCCATCACAACTCGACTCATCCGTTTAACATGTTATGCATATCTATAAGATCTCGAATCATCCGTTAAAAATGTTATGCATATCCGTAACAACTCGACTCATCCGTTAAACATGTTATGCATATCCGTAACAACTCGACTCATCCGTTTAACATGTTATGCATATCCATAACAACTAGACTTAAACATGTTATGCATATCTGTAGGACCTTAGATATATCAACTTTAACACAAATATAAGCACTAGAATAAGGAAAGATGGTGACTTGTAAGGATGTATGTGGCGTTAAGATGAAGAGAGAATAAGATGAAAAGAGAACTTTATTTCATAAACAAAACACACACTTACACACACAAGCACACACCTCAAATGAGCTTTGAGGTGTTTATATAGTACAAGAGTTAGGATGCCCTAAAGGCTTTCCATGGGCTTGGTCTTGGGCTTGGCTTTCTTTTATCTATAAAGGCTTATGAAACATAACTAATAGCATATTAGCTTACCAAGACCAAGGCCCAATGACTAAACTATTACTAATCTTAACCAACGACACAAAGTTACAATATGAGAATGACCATCACTTTAATATATATATTTTTTAATGCTAACAATCTCCCCCTAAGGGGTGGTCATTCGAATGATGCTCCACGTGAGTGGGTCTTCCGTGTTCTTGTCTTTAACTTTGTGTGTCGTTGTAGAATAGTCTTTAGTCTTTGTTCCTTCATGCTTTGTGATCTTTGATAACTGATTTTTCATCGTTCTTTGTTCCTTTGTGATGTGGAGTTATCTGCCTTTCGTCACTTCTGCGTCTGTGGTGGTTGTTTGCCATTCCAACATGCTCATACATCTTCAGTCTTTGTGATACATGCATTTGTAGTTCCCGTTCTTTCACATAGATCTTTGTCACTTTACTTCTGTAGATTCTTTCACATTGTGTAGAATCTTTCTTTGAACCTTTCTTTGCTTTGATCTTTGTGAGAACTTTCCTTTGACTTCGAGATGCATGTATGAGCATGAGGAATCTGTCGCCATGGAGATGAAGTGTCCCTGCATATAAACAGTTAGCAATAAAACATCCGGTACTTACAGATAAGAATTAGAGATCGTCAACAGCATAGTGTGAAGACTCCTTCTAACCCTTACCAAGGCCGTTCCCATGTCAGATACTCTCGAGAGAGCTTACAAGACCTACTTAGTAGCTCAATGACTGGGTGAGTCGCTGGGGATCACTCCACGACTGTAGACCGTTTGAAACCACCGCGAACACTAAGCGTAACCCATAAAGAATTACCGAAGTGACCTGCTGTCAGGGCTGTTTGATGTTGACCATGGCAGGAATTTCCATTCAATCATTGAGAATCACAAAAGTGAATCCTCTCATAAATGTTCTGGCAGATTGCTAAGATCTGCGTAGGACTCTAAAGTTTACATCTGGCGTCCTTATTGATGAACAACCAGTGTAGAATATCATGTGTTCCTATGAGATCTTTTGATGAATCTCGGGGTCTAGACTCGATAAGTGCACATTTGGTTTCCTATGCGGAGATTAGGGAGAGGTCTCCTGCTTCAATATCAACCATCTCTAAGAGACAGGTCGATAGATTACACCGGTTCCCCGTGAGAATGAAACAAGCTCTTTTAAGAGAACTTGAGTGGTTAAGAAGGTTTAGTGCAGTGCGTCACTGGGTCCATGACGTCTTTGTCTTCAATACCGGTGTCACCTTAGTAACAACCAGTAGCATATGAATTGTACCCGGTGTCTGCCTTAAGGTTGAACATTTGGAGGGCTATTTCTTTTCACCCTTTTTCATAACTTTTCTTTTTAATTCTTCAACCCCTTCTTTCCCCTTTCTCATTATTCTCCTTTTTTCAATCATACCTAAGGACTTCTAATTCTAATCTATTGGAATTGTCCTTGGGTAGATCCCTCCGGCTCTGGCGGATCATAGGACGGTTTTTCCTAACCTTAGTCACCTTATAACTCCATGACTATCCTATCATTGTTGCCATAAAACCATTCATATGAAAATCTCTCAAAGTGTTTATGATAATAAAACACATTGTTGACACTTCGAGAGTTTTGCATTTCTTTTGAAGGACTCCCCCTTCACATGTGCTCATGAATATTTAAGAAATTTGCACATGCGTGAGGAGTTTGCACTTTTTGAATTGATCCACTTTCAGCGAACATGACCGATTTGAGACACGCTTACATCACTAGTTAGACTAGCTTGAAATTATTACCCGTCCTGGTCAAGTCCAAAGAAAGTCTCTCGATATGGTACACTCTACTCAGACAAGTCCTATTCGAGACACGCTTACATCACTAGTTAGACTAGCTTGAAATTATTACCCGTCTAGGACAAGTCTTTTCGATTACTGACATTTTAAGCTTCGTCAATTCATTGGTACTATCTGAGTCGAGCTCTTTTGAGATTCAGCCACAATCTTAAACATCTTTGATCACATTTTAATCATGTCTTCTCCCCCTCAAAAATAGCATATCGTGATATTTTTTATATCAACTGATTTAGAAAAAGCTTTTGGAGAGATAGACAGATTCTATTTTGCATGAATTTGGAACATTTTGTTTGTACTCCCCCTTAATGAGAGCTCATTTAAAATCAATTTAAGGGTTTAGAGGGAGTTTTCTTGAGCACTCATTTTGAGAGATTTTGAGAAATCTTTTGAACAATCTTTGAAAAAGTGCTCAAGAATTTTGTTTGAAAACGAGTTTATGCTTGAAATCTTTTTCGTTTGTTTAGACTCGAACTTTTTGAAAAAGAGTTCATCATTGAACGTACGAGTCCTTGATTTGAAAATTAATCAGAAGTCATCGTTTAGGTCCGGGTTTCGTACTGAAGTATACGAAAGCCATTGTGAAGAAAATTTTGAGAAACGACATGTTTTAGAAAAACATTTTAAAGAACTCCCGCTCAAGCATCTGTACATATCCGTATCATTGTTGAATGACATTTCTAGAGACGTACAAAATATTGATTTATACGAGAGACATGTCGTGAGAAGAATATTTTTGGATTTTTTGATTTTATATTGTTTTTGTATTTTTTGAAAATTTTATATTTTTGTATTTTGTTTTTGTTGGTTTTTCAAATTTTGTATTTTGTTTTTTTCAAAAATATTTACAGCGAAGCGATTTTGAAAACTTTTTCATGAAGATTCGAGAAGGCGTTCTAGCTCCTCAGGAGTTAGGCTTCGCATGCCAATTCGTCGAACTAAATAGTCAAACCTTTCTTTTGGAAGGGCTTTAGTAAAAAGATCGGCGAGTTGGTAATCAGTCTTAACGAAAAATAATTCAACAGTACCCTCTTCCACGTGTTCTTTGATGAAATGGTAGCGGACTTTGATATGCTTCGTCTTAGAGTGATGTACGGGATTGCACGAGATGGCTATGGCACTTTTTGAGTCACAATACATAGGTATTCTGTCAAAAGTAAAGCCATAATCTGTGAGCTGTGTCCACATCCAAAGAACTTGGGCACAACACGCAGATAGAGACACATACTCGGCTTCGGCGGTTGATAGCGCAGTACAATCCTGTTTCTTTGACGACCAGCTTACAAGCTTTTCACCCAAAAATTGTGCTCCACCTGATGTACTCTTTGCTGTAACTTGATCACCAGCATGGTCTGCATCTGAAAATGCTGTTAGATTGAACTCCGAATCCTTCGGATACCAAAGTCCCATGTTAATGGTGCTTCGTAGGTACCGAAAGATTCGTTTAACCTCTTTGAGGTGAAGTTCGGTAGGCTTTGCCTGAAACCGTGCTAACAAACAAACAGCAAATTGAATATCGGGTCGGCTAGCAGTTAGGTACATGAGAGAACCGATCATGCTCCGATATTTCTTCGGATCGATTGGTTTCCCAAAAAAATCAGCACCTATTTTTGGTGAAGTGACCATTGGTGTACCAACAGAATCACAGTTTTCCATTCCATGTTTTTTCAAAATCTCTATAGTATATTTAGCTTGATTGATAAAAATACCACGAGGGGATTGATGTATTTGTAAACCAAGAAAGAATTTTAGTTCCCCCATCATGGACATTTCAAATTTGCTTTTCATGAGATTTTCAAAATGTTTTGAATGGTTAGGATTGGTTGATCCAAAAATAATGTCGTCCACGTAAATTTGAACGATCAAAATGTCATCTTTGAACTTTTTGATAAACAAGGTGTCATCAACCGTTCCTTTTGTGAAATTGTTTTTAAGCAAGAAAGATGATAGTTCGTCATACCACGCTCTTGGAGCTTGTTTTAGACCATAAATTGCTTTCTTAAGCTTGTAGACGTAGTCTGGATGATCTTTGTCGACGAATCCCTCTGGCTGACTCACATACACTTCTTCTTTCAGAGTTCCATTCAAGAAAGCTGTCTTAATGTCCATCTGATAGACCGTGATGTTTTTGTGAGCGGCGTAGGCTAAGAAAATCCGGACTGCTTCAAGTCTAGCTACAGGCGCGAATGATTCTTCGAAATCTATCCCTTCTTCTTGTGGATATCCTTTAGCCACGAGACGAGCTTTGTTGCGAATGACAGTCATTTCCTCATCCAGTTTGTTCTTCCACAACCACTTGAGATCAAGAACACGTTTATCAAGTGGTCGTTCAACAAGTTCCCAACTGTCATGTAACAGGTATTGAAGAAATTCCTCCTGCATCGCTTCAATCCATGGGTTTTCTGCCATTGCTTCCCGAATGTTCTTAGGTACTTTGGTGCTTATTGAGCAAATGTAAATGCACAATTCGAGATCGGTGGCAAGTTGTCTCCTCGTCTGAACTGGCATTGAAGGATCACCAATAACATGTACTAACGGATGGTCTTTTGTCCATTGAAACGTAGAAGGGTACCTTTGGTTGAACGAATGTGTGTTAGATGGTTCTTGTAACCTTGAAGAAGATTCAACAGAGTCTGATGCAAACGGGTTTTCAAATACTTCTTCTTCTTTTTCTAACGCAACATCGTTTGAATTATTTGTAGGTTCTTCTTGAAAGTTTGTAGTTTGATTTTGCTCATCAACTCTTGGTAGAACAGATTCAATAACTGGAGTTGCTTGAGTAGATGTTGATGATGTTGAGGTCGTTGGTGCTTCAGCTTCAACTGTTGTAGATACATCTTGTGATGGTGGTGGTGGTTGATGGTTTTGAGCGGGTGCAGCGGAATGTTGTTGAGATGCATTAGTCGAAGTTCCACCATAATATTCATCAAACATTAACTCGAAGAAATTTTCCAGTTCTTGTTCTGAAGGTTTATCCATGTTTGTTGACTGAGCTCCTTGAGGCACGAGTCCTGAACTGATGTGTCCAGAAGTCTGCTGGTTTGGTCCGGGTCCTAATCCGTTTTGATTAGAAGCCATCGGATTAAGCGCGGGTTCTAGAGCGTATCTCTCAGAAGCCATCTGTGAAATTTCGTCAAACTTCACATTCATCGTCTCCATTATCCTTTTTAGACGTCTATTATACACCCTGAATGCCCTCGAGTTTTCTGAATATCCAATGAAGATTCCAATATCACCCTTAGCTTTTAACTTCCCTAGATCTTCTCTGTCATTCGTCGGATAGCACAAAGCGCCAAACACGTGAAGGTAAGAGATGTCAGGTTTACGGTTGTTCACTAGCTCATATGGGGTTTTATTGAATCTCGGATGGACTAGGGATCGGTTTTGGGTAAAACAAGCAGTGGCTACAGCATCAGCCCATAAGAATAGTGGTGCACTAGAAAAAATCAGCATTGTGCGAGCAGCTTCCACAAGAGTTCGATTTCTTCTTTCAACTACCCCATTCTGCTGTGGAGTTCTAACAGCTGATGTTTGATGTGTAATTCCAACATCTTCAATGTAAGTTCTTAACTCCTGGTTTGTAAATTCTGTGCCATTGTCTGTTCTTATAATCCTTACTGGAGCTTGAAGTAGAACTTGAATACGCTTCAGAAAGGTGATGATGATGCCTGGTGCTTCGTCTTTTGATCTCAAAAACTTTACCCAAGTATATCTTGAATAATCATCAACAATAACAAGAATATACTTCTTCCCATTAATGCTTTCAACTCTCATTGGGCCACATAAGTCCATGTGCAACATATGTAACCTTGCTTCCGAACTAGGCACGGTTTTGGGTTTATATGATGCTCTTTTGCTTTTTCCTTGTTCGCATGATGGACATAGGTGTTCCTTGGTGTATTTGAACTTAGGAAGACCGGTGACGATGTTGTCTTTGGCTAACTTGTTGATCGTGTCGAAGTTGAGATGGGATAAACGTCTATGCCACAGCCAGGACTTAGTTTCGGTTGCCCTTGTCATAAGACAAATTGGTGATGTAGAAGCCATTTGGTTGATGTCGATAGCATACAAATTTGTACCACGATTACCAGTTAAAAGATCATCACCAACCAAATTTCTTATAAAAACCGTGTTTCTCCTGAATGCAACTTCTAAATCTGCATCACAAAACTGCCCAACTGAGAACAAGTTGTGTCCCAACCCTTCGACGTAGTAAACCCGAGTGATTAAAAAATTCCCAAACTGAAGATCTCCATAACCCTGAATAGCTGCTACATGATCATTTCCAAAGTGTACAGTTCCCATAAATTTCCAGACGAAATTGATCAGCAGCTTTAAATTCCCGGTCATGTGCTTGGAGCAACCCGAGTCGACGATCCAAAGACATATTTCGATAACCTGCCAAGAACAGAAGAGTTTGTATTTGGAAACCGTTTTGAATTTGGTTCCATGTGGTTAGGAGTAAAAGCAGAATCACACTTATCAAAGATTGCAACATTTTTATTTTGAACAAATTCCAATTTTCCATCCTTAAGAGTGAACTCTCTACCCGTTGGTATCCACATACAAAACTTAAGGTAGTTCCTAGGCATTCGACTACTAGTGGTAGACCTAAAGCGTGTAACTAATCTTTCTATAGATCTAGATCTAGCACTAGTTCCCTTTGGAACATACTTCTGTTCAGGCGTAACATTCACATTCTTAGAAACACATTCATCATGAACATCATTGATTAAACATTTCTTGCATATTAAACAAACAGAGTCATTACATGCATTAGAACCAGTACTTTCGACATTACATTCAGATGAATCATGTTTCTTATTACAAAGCGATAAATTCCTAGGGTGTTCTTCTACTTCTTCAACTTTATTCTTGCTACTACTCGTAGAAACAGGCGAGACTCTATTGTTCCTTGTATTGCTCCTAGGCTTTAGTCTGCTGCTCCTAGAGGTGCATTCTAATCCTGTAGAAGGTAAGGCACACACATTAGGATTTATATTGTTGTCCTTTTTAGCATCACTAGACTCTTTAGAATTATCCTTTTTGCACGCATTTGTCTTAGAAGTGGAGGCAGACGCATTAGTGGGACTAATCCTAAAAAGGCCAGGAGCTATCACTTTTGGTGTTTCGACAACCGCTTTTCCTTTATCAACAATCTTATCATTTTCACTTTTCTTGGGCAAGGGTGTTGGAGTGACTGGTTTTGTCAAATTCTTTTTCTCATCGACTTTTGGAGCAAACCTTGAAATTGACATCTTTGGTTTTTGAACCGTGTTTGAAACATTTGGTTTCTCCGAAGTCGACGGTTTTGCAAACTTAGTTTCCTCACCCTTTCCTTTTTTACTTTCAAGCTGAGCCCTCAAAAGATCATTTTGCTCTTTCATGTTCTTTAAGGCACGCCCATACGACAATTTGTCATACTTGCATTCTTCCTTTTTCCGATCAAGTTGTTTAAAATATGACACATTTTCTTTTTCAAGCTTTATAAGAGCATTTTCATATTTTGAAACAATTTCGGAGGTCTCAGCTCTCAGTCTTTCATCGTCTTGAACAGAATATGTTTGTAAAATGATGGACATAATGTCAGTGGTCATAACAGCTTCGAAGAGAGAATCATTTAGGTTTTCCAAAACATTCATGTTTTCACGAGATTCATTAGCTTCGTTTACCAGGGATTTGTGGTCCTTGACAAAGTCGGCCGTTTCTTTTAAGAAAGCTTGTTCAAAATGGATTACCCTCGCACTGATGTTATTCAGTGGGATAGTAATTTCGTTTTCAAAAACTTTTTTCTGCTCAATATGAAAACTGGAATGCCAGTTGTTAATATTGATTGTAGTTTTAGAAGCAACAATATTTTGAAGTTCTTGAATTCTCTTTTTAACGTCATCCAAAATTTCTCTAGCCTCACTTGAATTAAAAGTGTTGTTAGAAGAAATTTGTTCCATTTTTGAAAGAGATTTGGAAACAATTACTTTCTTAGAAAACATTTTTGAGAATGGTCGTATTATGGAAAACACAGATGGTTCTTTTTGTGGAACAAAAGTAATTCCCGAAAGTTTGTTCAATTTGTTGTAATCAATGGGTTTCAAATCCTTTTGTTTCATTTTAGTAATGCTCTCTTTGACATGTTCTATCGTTTGCACAGAATCCCGAACGACGGGAGGATCATGTTTAGTGTAAATCACATTACCATTATACAAAACATTCTGTTCTTGCTGAGCTTTCTTGAGATTACTGGGGGTGTTGTTACCAAGAGCCACTTTATGTTTTGTATGGTAAACCGGATTAGTATGATTTGAAATCATTTTCATTGTTTGACTTGACTGACCCGATTTAACCACTAATTCTTCTAAATGAGCAATCATGTGTTCTGACTCTACGATTTGGGCCAAAAGTTTGTCTTCTTTCTTTGCAAATTCCTTTTTCAACTCGTCCCTTTCTTTTTCAAGATTGGTATAAGCTGATTTTTGTTTAGAAAGTTGGTTTTGCAAATCAGAAATTTCCGCGTTTAAAGCTTTTATCTTCTTGAAAGAATTAACATCAAGTGTATCAAACTTGAGTTGCAATTGTTTTTCCCTTGAAACGGAATTTTGATAACCAGTTTCTAATTCAGACAATCTTTTGTTATGACATTCAAAAGCTTTAACATTTTCTTTGTAACTCTCAAGCTCAGCGGTCAATTTAACATTCGCGGCCTTAACATCGCGATTGACCTTTTTCACATTCTCAATTTCAAAACGACAATTATTCAATAATGATTCATATAAAGCACGTGTTTCCTCATCATTCTCAGCATGCTGTGAAACGAAGCCTCCATTATGATTCACATCTGGAGTTGCTGAAGGAGTATTGCTACTACTTGGCGTGTCCAGGTATGTATCATAAGTGGGTGCTAGCTTCTCAGAATGCTGTTCCTCATGAGGAGACATATCAAATATATCATTATTGGGACATGTGTTGAAATTTGGTACCTCAGATGGTGCATTGGTGTCATAAACAGGAAGTGTGTCAGAATCCGTGTCATACTTAGCTTCCTGAAGATTCGCCATGAATATGCAGTTCTTATCGATATCCTCTCTATCTTCCATGTCATCCATAAGTGCCATAAAATCATTCTCCTCTGCGTTTAACTGAAACCCTGCCTCATTCTTTTGTGCCAACAGTAATGCTTTCTGCAAATACGCTGTGTCTTTCTTGTTCGGCTTAGTAGGACAGTTCCTTGCCATATGACCTACACCCTGACAGTTAAAACACTTTACCGGATTACCCTGATTCACATTTCCCAAATTCCCAACTACTGGAGCTGCAACATTTCTATTCTGATTACCCATTGCCTGATTACCAACATTCTGACCCCTCTGATTTCCAACAAACTGACCCAACTGATTCCTTGCATACTGATCATACTGATTTCCTGCATTCTGATTCCCCATGTTAATTCCAGTGGCATATCCTTGCTGATTCCCATAAATTCCAACCATTTGGCCTCCATTGCCCATATTGAAACTCGGCTGAGCAATCTGCTTGTTGCGAGTGTTCGATGAAATCCTTTGGTTGTTGTTAGTTGGTGTAGAATAGCGTCCTTGGAATGCCTTTGACAGAAAAGCAAACGCTTGGGTCAATGCTGCAGTAGCTTCATCATTTTCAGTGAATTCTGGTTCTTGGAATTGTTGGTATTGCTGTTGTTGAATAACATGTTGTTGTTGTTGTGGGTAGAACTGTTGTTGGTAGACCGGTGTTGGTTGTTGAATGTATGATGGTTGCATGTAGTTGTGAGTGGAAGATGATGATGGTTGTTTTGTGTTCACTGGTAGCGGTGTTGGTGTAGTAGCAATTAATGCAAGAGGATCATGATTCTTTGCCAATCTTTCTTTCCTTACTTCATTAGCCTCAGCTTGGTTTTGCTTCAAAAAGTCATAGAGTTGATCATAATTCACCTTATGTAAATCCTTTGTTTGATTGACAATTGTAACATAACGACCCCATTCTTCTGGAAGGTTATTGATGAATTTGATGTTTGTTGCAATTGTTCGAGGTGTCAACTTGTTTCTGATTAACTCATTCATCAAAGTGCAAAACCTTGTGTAGTAGGATTCAATCTGTTCACCTTTAGTGGATGTGAAATTCTCCCATTCAGTAAGAAGTTTGTTTTCAACGTCATGTTGTCCAATCTCTGTTCCATGACATATCCTTCTGACACGTTCCCACATAGCATAAGCAGTTTCACAGCTGTCGACCGCAGCAAAGATCTCCCGTGGTAATCCAAGTTGGATTAAATGCATTGCCATATCATCAGCGGCGATCTGCTTCTTGTCTTCCTCTGTGTAATCTGCTTCTGTTTGTTCACGCACGAATGGTTGAGTAGGAGGTGTTGCATTTGGATTACCTTCAATTTGAACTTGTCGTGGCTTGAATGGACCATTTGTAATGGAGTTGATCATTAATTTACCATCAGGCTTTGTTTTGATATAACGAAGCATGCGGCTTGTCCATGGGAGATATCCACCTTTTTCGAGCATCGGAGGTCGGTTTTCCGCACCGGCTGCATGAATATCTTGCTGAGTAGCCATTGATGAAGTGTAGATGGATAAAGTTGATTCTCGGATCGTTTCAACGAAGTAGGAGTTGAGTTTAGTGTAAGTTGATGCAAGTTTTTATGGTGAAAAATTTGATCTGGAACCTTAAAACCTCAATAACTTCCGTTCGGAGTGGATTTGGGCCTCGAAGCTTGGCTTCAACGTGTCCTTCTTCTCGGTCTCGCGGTCGTTTTGACAGCTGATTCGTCGAAAACGGAGTTACGGTTCAAAAGTTATGGCCGTTTGAAGTTTGGTTGTCAAAAAGTCCAAAACTTACGCGTAAACCTTGAATCTACGCGTAAACCTTGAATAATCTTACGCGTAAGATGTTATGCGTAACCTTTAAGTTATGCGTAAGATCTAAAGTTATGCGTAAACAATATTGTTTATGCGTAGACTTTGATTTTACGCGTAAACTTAGAGTTTATGCGTAGAATGTTACGCGTAAGGTTTTTTCAACCAAATTGATCTCTCAAACTTATCCAAGCTTGAAAGATATCCCGTGTCGAAGT
Source organism: Artemisia argyi (assembly GCA_030686995.1). Taxonomy (NCBI): domain Eukaryota; kingdom Viridiplantae; phylum Streptophyta; class Magnoliopsida; order Asterales; family Asteraceae; genus Artemisia; species Artemisia argyi. The sequence goes on along the minus strand of CM060695.1, from coordinate 596,153 downwards.
ATTCCACAAACTTATCCAAGTCAGGGAAGTACTGAGTCACCGTAGCACGAAGAGAAAACCTTTGATGAAACTTATGCGTAGATTCCAGCAACTTACGCGTAAGATTAACTCTTATGCGTAAGATATGAACTTCTGCGTAGAAAAGGCGACTTTTGCGTAGGATTTGATATTACGCGTAGGAATTAGGCGTAGACTTCCAAGTTAAGCGTAGAAAGAGGGTTTTGACTAAAGTTACGCGTAGGAAAAGGGTTTTGACCTCAAACTTACGCGTAAACAGTACTTTTTATGCGTAGAAAGGACAGAAAGTACTGTAGACAGCTAAGAAATCGTACTATTTACCCAACTTACGCGTAGGATGACCAGAAAACTTCAAAAATACGATTTTTTCACCCAAAAACTCCTTTTTCACTTGTTTCTAATGATCAAATCTTTCCCAAAACACTTAGAATCACTAAAACTTCAATAAAAACAACAACTTTAACACTAAAACCACGTAAAAATCAAACATTTTTTGAAGAAAAAGTACACAAATGAATGAAAAGTGTAACTTTTTAACAAAAAACTTGATAAAAACACTCCTAAATCATTGTTAGGCGATTGATACCACTTGTAGGACCTTAGATATATCAACTTTAACACAAATATAAGCACTAGAAGAAGGAAAGATGGTGACTTGTAAGGATGTATGTGGCGTTAAGATGAAGAGAGAATAAGATGAAAAGAGAACTTTATTTCATAAACAAAACACACACTTACACACACAAGCACACACCTCAAATGAGCTTTGAGGTGTTTATATAGTACAAGAGTTAGGATGCCCTAAAGGCTTTCCGTGGACTTGGTCTTGGGCTTGGCTTTCTTTTATCTATAAAGGCTTATGAAACATAACTAATAGCATATTAGCTTACCAAGACCAAGGCCCAATGACTAAACTATTACTAATCTTAACCAACGACACAAAGTTACAATATGAGAATGACCATCACTTTAATATATATATTTTTTAATGCTAACAATATCCATAACAACTCGACTTAAACATGTTATGCATATCAATAACAACTCGATTCATCTGTTTAACATGTTATGCATATCCATAACAACTCGACTTATCCGTTAAACATGTTATGCATATCCGTAACAACTCGACTGATCCGTTTAACATGTTATGCATATCCATAACAACTCGACTTAAACATGTTATGCGTATCAATAACAACTCGATTCATCCGTTTAACATGTTATGCATATCCATAATAACTCGACTCATCCGTTAAACATGTTATGCGTATCCATACAACTCGACTCATCCGTTAAACATGTTATGCATATCCGTAACAACTCGACTGATCCGTTTAACATGTTATGCATATCCATAACAACTCGACTTAAACATGTTGTGCATATCAATAACAACTCGATTCATCCGTTTAACATGTTATGCATATCCATAACAACTCGACTCATCCGTTAAACATGTCATATATGCATATCCATAACAACTCGACTCATCCGCTAAACATGTTATGCATATCATAACAACGCGACTCATCCGTTTAACATGTTATGCATAGCCATAATAACTCGACTCATCCGTTTAACATGTTATGCATAGCCATAATAACTTTTTAAAATTAATTTATATATAAGTATTTTTAGATAGATAATTGGATTTAATTTTAAATTAAATTAAATAATTTTAAATATTTTTTTATCAAATAAAAGTATTTAAATTAAATAACTTTTTAAAATTAATTTATAAATAAGTATTTTTAGATAGATTATTATATTATAATTGTTATTTTCAATATTATAAAAAAATGGGACGACATTGTCGTCCCATATGTTATTTTAAAATTTTCCAACCTGCTTTGTAAAATAAAATTGATTTATAAAGTTTCTGAAAATCAAAAAAATATATGTTTTAACAAAATGGGACGACATTGTCGTCCCAAACTGCTTGGCGGGTAAAAAAATCACAGGCGGGACGTATTAATTTGTCGAATTTTTTTTCCAAAACATTCTCTGAATAATAAAATTCAATTTTAAAACAATTGGCACGACATTGTCGTCCCAAAATGAGTGGGGCCAAAACATTCTTGCTGACCGCTATATTTGTTGAAAAAAGTGGGACCCTTTGTCCATTTGGGACGACATATGTCGTCCCATTTTTTTAGTCGGTCTCAAAGGCTTTCATTTGGTGCAGTGGTTGATAAGATTGGTAGTAGTGTAGTACGTCATACACAAACTTGTATTCTTTGACTCGAGTTTGTACAACCAGAGATCAAAGATCTTAAATATTGTTGAATAGTATTAACACTTGCTCAGTAATTGGTGTTTTGTCAACCGAATAGCCAATGTTTCCTAAACTGAACTTAGCAATTGGCTTAATATTTTCCTGAATTGTTTGTTAGATTATATAATTCTCCGTGGGTGATATGTTTATTAATACGATATTTATAGAGTACATAGCATAACGAAACCCTAATGTACCCAACCCCACAAACGGGTTTGGGCCTAATTGCTATCCTCTAATACTTCCCCGCAGTCCGAGCGGCGGAATCGCGAAAGCTCGGACTGGAGTTGAAAAGCTAAAAACATTAAATTAAAGCAAATAAATAATTGTTGATAAAGACATCCAACAGCAAGCGGGGGCAAATCTTCAAGCATCAGCAGCAAAACCAGATAAACCATTTTTTTTTACTAAACCGGATATACCAAATCCGTATCAAACTAGATAAACCAAAGTATCCTTACCAGAGAATAAACCAAAGTATCCTCTACCAAATTGGATAAACCAAAGTATCCACAAACAGGAAAGAAAAAATAAAAATAACAATAAAGAGGAAGATAAACAAGAGGAAGGAAGAAAAAAAAAAGTTTGCGGAAAAAAATGTTCAAAAGGATAGAAGGTAAGAAGACATACGCCAACAAAACAGATACTGCAGCTTAATAAAAAAATAATTTAATACCTTTTATTTAATCGAGACAATCGAATTGCCATTTGCTTGATTGGATTGCTAGTTAGCAGCGATATAAAGAAAAATATTATAAAAAGAAAGAAGAGATGATAAAGGAGGCGACTCAACTTAGTCACCTAGGTCTGAGGATCAGACCCGCTCCGATACCATTAGGGATGGCACCCGTGGGTAATGGGCACGGGTACCTCTAACCCGTCACCCACCCACGTAGTTTTTTTCTCACCCATCACCCACCAATGGGTACAAATTTCTACCCATGCCCTTGCCCGTGGGTATTTGTTGCCCATGGGTAAACCCATGGGTTAGTGTTATGCAACAAAATTACAAAACGATGATATGAAAACTAACTATGAAATTGCGTAATAAGATACCAATCAATTTACCAAATACAACTTTGATTATTTGATCTTTTATACTCTCTTTTTAGTCTTGAAACTCAAACAAACTTTTAGATGAATGTGTTTTTTTTAGACTTGGTGGTAACTGTTAAATGTATACCTACAACATCAAAAATATTTTAATTAGTATAATTAATTTTAACATGGGTTTATGGATACACCTACGGGTTGGGTATTTTAAATGGGTGTCATAGGTTTACCCGCGATGGGTATGCCTCACCCGTCACCCACCCGCCACCCACCGATGGGTAAAGATTTTCACCCACGACCCACCCGTGGGTGAAAATTGACGCGTTTACCCACCCATTTATGGCGGGTACCCGCGGGTTGTGGGTTTTTTCTCGCCCATTGCCATCCCTAGATACCATGTTATATTACATAATTGCCTTTGAGTTATTTGATAAGAACAATCTAGAGTGCTTGCTGAAGAAGATTTATAAATGAAATAGTTAAGACTTCATGTTAAAAAAAAAAAAAAAAAAAAAAAAAAAATCAACTCCTTTTTTTTTGCATAGTTTTGTCCAGTATTTTATAATTAAGAAAAAAAATATTTGTCCAGTATTTTAAAATAAAGAAAAGATATTAGGAAATTATTTTTGTAATTAATATAAAAAATCAAGACTTAATATTAAATTTTATTTTAGAAAAAATATTACAAATGTATTTCGGTGATTAATGTAAAAAAGTAAGACTTAATATCAAATTTTGATACACGAGACAAGGTAAATTCTCTCTGAATGTACAATGCAACGCATACCAAAGCATGACACCAACCCAATACCCGGTAACAATAAATTGGTTGACCGTGTAATATATAAATGATAACCATTTTCATTAGGGATGGGAGTTAGCATACCTTTCATGACATGAAAAAAGAAGTGCCTAGCTTTTCTCTCGATTGATTTTTTATTTATTGTTTTTTTTTTATATATTTTTTAATATGTACCATCAAATTAAAGATCAATTATCTTCTAAATTCTCTACAACATCGAATTCAGTCTTCCAAACAATATCGAATAAAGTAAATATAGAACTTGAAATCACTACAAAACTTTGTCAAGAAAAAGATACATCTCAAACAAAATTAATTGAATGGTTATAAACCACTAAACCTGATGCACTGAGAATCAGATAAATAATTGTATAGATAAGCCAACCTACCGGGAGCATTATTACTTGCTCAGTTAGATAGTTGTCAGTTGCTGTCAAGGTCTGATCGAAATCATCGCCAATGAAGATGTTATATTCATATCATACTATTTTATAAATCATTTAAACCTTCTAAAAAAGAAATACTTAAAATTCAGCATTACAAGTTCTTAAGCTAAAACTACAACAAATTAAAACACATTTTCTGACCATAAATACAGTTACAAGTTCTTAAGCTAAAAGTACAACCAATTAAAACACATTTTCTAACATTAAATACAATCTTTAAATAGAAATAGTTAAAATTCTGCATTACAAGTTCTTAAGCTAAAAGTACAACTAATTAAAAAACATTTACTAATATTAATTAACTGGTCAATAAATACAATTAATGTAGTTATTGAAACACCCTTTACATAAGAAATACAAATTATCAAACATAGTGTACAACCATCTTAATCACAATTCCTGCGTTAAATGTCACTAATATAAATAATAAAACACATTATACAAATATTCAAACCTGAACGGGCAACGGGCCAAATGGGGTCAAGCATGAACGGGCACGGGCCAAGCGGGCTCTAGCCTGAACGAGCACTGGCCAATGGGCTAGAGCCCGAACTGTTTACAACTCCTAGCTATATCTTTTGCCTTTTAATGTCGTTAACATTTATTTTAGGATACCCGCCACTGCAACGCACGAGGTACCCTACTAGTAATTAATGAAGTAATGTGAGTAGTGAGGGACTACTAGTTTGCGTAGTTGAACAAAATATATTGTTCACTAAATCCCCAACACAAACCTATAGCATACACGAAAGGAGGTGATTAGCACGACGCTAATTTATGCACTATCAATTGTTAGCACCCCAAACAAGTTTAATGACTAACCGAGTATAGTTATATAGAACATATTGTTTTGTTTTTTGTTTTTTTGATAGAGGGTTTATACCGGGTGAAATATATTAAAAAAATAAATGAGATTCATACAGAGAAGAGTGGTGATGAGCCGCTCATTAAAAAAAAAAAAAAAAAAAAAAAAAAAAAAAAAAAAAAAGTGTTTGAACAAGCTCAAAGACAACAACCAAATTTCATAACTAGAGAAACACAAATAAAATAGTATTCAAACTACATTTCCTCTAGCTAATACCCCTCCATTACTCGTGCCATGGCAGCTTCATATCCTCTTTCATATTGTCCACGCGCATCTTTTTTCTTGAAACTGATTGATGCTAGTTTAGACGTGATCACATCGACAATAATGTTCGTTATATCCGTCTGCTTCCTTGCGTTCTTATCATGAACCCTATGGTTTCGTTCTTGCCATACATAGTATGACGTTGTAGCAACAATTAAATGACCAACTATGCAAGTAACATTGTTAGTTTTCGCCAAAGGAATAATCCACGCCATGATATCGGTCCAAATAAGAGGGATATTTGGGAATTCAGCCACTTTAAGAACACTTTTCCACACGTTAGAAGAGTAAGAGCATTCGAAAAATAAATGCTCATGGCTGGGAATCGGGTTGTAACTTGCATAACGGGCACCGGAGCAGGTTTAAGTCGACATCCTTGTTGACATCCCATTGCCTTAGCCTATCTTGAGTTTTTAACCATCTTCTCATTACCAGCCAAACGTGTATTGCATGCCTAGGAATGCCGTAACTTGACCATACGAATGAATGCCATTATGCCAAGCTACATAATCTCCATGATTGCGACATTTTTTGTGACATTTGTTATATTTACATGTATTATCAATCACAAACATCTTTTTACTTACATTTTTTTTACTATTATTAGGTGCTCAAGAAATGTTCATTGACTTATCAATTAATTATCACTCACTACATACATTTGCTTTTCAAGACCATGAAAATTGTAGCCCGCGTGCATGGACGTTTATTAGATTAATAGTAACATCTATTTTTCTTTATTGTATCGTTCACTTATACATATTATTTCATTAAAAAATAATACAAAATCTTTACCTTCGTTGTATTCTTACTTTACTCGCACATTTAATTTCTTGATGTATTCATTCTTCAAAAAACCCGTGGATTCCACGGGTCAGGTCTATAAGCTAGTATTTTATATGGCATTGATATGGCAATTGTATTGATATTCGATCAAACTATTTAATCCCTATGGGATTCAATCAAAGCAAGAAAATCGTGTTTCGTTGTCTGATTGTTTATTAAAGCTAAACCTTGTTTTTGTATGCTTTACTCGGGACTTGAACTAGCATTCTAATTGGATCGCTAACAATACGCGCATACAAGATCGTAGAGAAATCCTACTTTGGATTTTTAGTGGTTGCCTATTCGACTTGTTATAAGGTCGATTTGCATAAACCCAAATTTATTAGGGTTTATGACTTGATCTTTTATTTGGGGTTTTATAAACCCTAAATGCATGGATTGCTAAAAGCTACGCAATTTCTTTATGTTCCAGTTAATTAATTTACTAGTATTTGATTCTATGTTTCCCCTGCATGCTTTGATGTTTACTTGTTAAAATTTCAACAAAAGTATCGGACTTGTCTTGTATACATGAAACAATATGGCATTTAGTTGCACTTCTTTATCTCATTTTCAATTCGTACATTCTCATTTCAGTGAGACTCATGAATTTTAAGCTCAAAGCTGATGCAAGTTCACTTTCATATCAACTAATTAGTTAATCACATTGATCATGTTTTTAAATTTTGATTTTTGTCAAATACATTGTCTAAACCGAAATTTGAGTAATTAGCCAAGCATTTGTCTAAACCATTTTGGACAACAATGGTATTCTCCTGTTTGGTAATATCAATTTGGATGTGATGTGAAAAGTATGCGAAAGCTACATCAATCATTTGATTCTTAACAAACCAAAGAACCATATGAGAGAGAATAACGTAACTCTGAATTCAAATGAACTTTACATAAGTAAAAAGTACTTTGTTGCCAACGTAAAATATGCTACAACATGACCTTTTTGGCTGTGAACAAATTTCACAGTGATTGCATATGACTCCAGTACTCTTCAAAAGATCGACACTTTCTTGCAACCAACAGCAACCAGTGGCCAACGATAACTAAGTTACATCGCAACATCTTTTGTAATTAGCTGTTTCATAAATTTCTCATTGAAATAAAGGGTATCCAATCCAGTACATTTGAAATAAAGGGTTTTGTAAGAATTTTTTATATCATAATCTTTTTAGTGCTTGTTAAGAAATATATATATATATATATATATATATATATATATATATATATATATATATATATATATATATATGTACATGAAGTCAAGTTATGAATGAAAAATCAAGATTTCATATCAAATTTCAATAAATGTTATTTGAAGTTCTCTTTCCGTGATATATAAGAACATCAATGAAAATCTATTAAAGCATGACATTCACCCAAATACAGATGAACAAGTAGACAGTGTTGTATATAAGTGATAACTATTCTCTTCTTTTATCTATGTGGGATGAAAGTTATCATGGCTTTCATGACAATGAGGCATTATCTTCTGTTTACTTTGATTGCTAAGCTCCATAATCAATAAACTGACGATCTAATTAGACACAAAGATCATCCATGGAGTACGCTATATATAACCAAATAGCCAATGTTTCTTAAACTAAAATGAAACAATTGGCTTAGTATTTTTCTAAATGATTATTGTCAATAACTTTTCTTCTTATATGGAAAAAAAAAAAAAAAATTACAAATTAGTTAAATAAATAAGAAACAGCCATTAAACACAACCTTTGAGTTCTTGATAAGAATAATCTCATATGAGTTACATAATTTTGAGTACTTGTTAAAGAAGGTTTATAAAGTTATAATGTTAAAGACTTCATATAAAAACAATTCGACACCCTTTTTGTACACAAATGTTTTGTCTAGTATTTCCTAAAATTAAGAAAAAATATTATTGTAATTAATATAAGACTTAATATCAAATTTTCATACTCGTTGCGATTTTGAGTTCCTTCATAACAAAACCTAAATTGGTTGACAGTGTGACATATAAATGATGACTATTTTCCTTCTTGTCTATGTGGGATTGCTAACTTTTTTCCGGACAATTTCTGGTTCCATTTGCAAAATTGCTGGATTGCTAACCTTTCTATCTGATACGTTTGTTGATCTAATTGGACAAGTTACACTTAAACAAACCTTACTAGGAACGTTCCGAGTAATACTTACTCAGTTACATAGCTGTTGCCATGCTTATCAAGGTCCGGTTTAAACCATTGCGGACTAAAGTTAAGACTTTATTAAAATTAAGAGAAAATGTTTTGTAGTTAAATTAAAAAAAATAAAAATAAGATTTCATATCAAATTTTGATATGGAGTAAGCAGTGATTTTCCATTACAAACACACCACACAATCCATATGAAAGCACGACACTAACTCTAAAATAGCAAATGACTGGATATATAAATGATAACCATTTTCTTAGTTTTCTCAATGTGGGATGGGGGGAGTTAGCATGGCTTTCGGCCTTTCATTACTAAAACAATCAATTACCCACCTTTTCTCTCAAGTTATGCTTGTGTTTTATTCTAATAAGTACCATCCATACTCCATAGAGTACTCTATCACCCCCACCAAAGTTCATTCTTCCAAACAATATCATATCAAGTAATACAGAATGTCAAATCACTACAAAAGTTAAGTATCATATTGAACAACAATGACGAGATAAAAGATAAAAGATTAAAAAAAAAAAAAAAAAAAAAAAGAGTTCTGAGAGCTAAAACAAGGTCGGAACATAAACTTTGTAAGAAAAATATACATATCAAACAAAAAATCGAATGGTTATTTGTTTTTTCTATGCATTACTTGTTTATATCAAATTTTCTTATAGATTAAAGACCACTAAACCCGATGTGCCGAGTATCAGATAAATAATGATATAGATTAGCCAACCTACCAGGAATATTTTGTCTTACTCAGTAACATAGTTGTCATCCCTATCAAGTTCTGATCCAACCATTGCTTATGATGATGTTTATTCTTATAATTACAAAAAGTTGATCCGTAGATGTTAAAACAATAAACTGAATGGAAGTTTAGGGTAAAATCCTTTTGTTGCCTATAAATTCTTTACATTGATTAGGATTTCAACTATATGATCATGTATAGTATCCCCGGACCTAACATACCGGGCCAGGCATACTCATAATAGAAATAGCCTTGATCTATGGATGATCCGGATCACACTATGCCCCGGCTTCACCAAGCCAGGCTGGACAAGAATAGTTTATCATAAGGAACCGCGTCTCAGCCCCTGCCACGGAAGAAGAGTTGTCCGGAGCAAAACCAGTAATCGGGACCACGGTTTAACCTAAAAGTGTAAGGAATATCGTCAGCTACAATACAACTTAACTGACATGGGCAGACTCCAAATAGGGAAAGACCGCAGTTCCCTCCCAAAAGAATCGCCATCGGAGGCAAGAGGGCAAGGACGAGGTTTGACCATTGGAGTTTGCCACCTAAAAACGTCGCCATCATAGCACATGATCCTAGGTATCCGACAAGAATGACCATGGTATAAATAGAGGGCATCTGCCACTCTCAATAGTATCATCATTATTACTCATTCACTATACACACTTTATCTCTCAAAACATAAACTTATTCTCACACCAAAGGTTGACCACTGAACCCCCCCCCCCCCCCCCCCCCCCCCCCTTCAGCGGTGAGACTAACGGTGTTGTTTTCTTTCTTAGCAGCTCCTCACCAAAGATAGCCTAAACTAGGTCTTGCATTGAGCCCAAGTTTTGTTTTAACACATGACCACCGACCTTTTTTTTTTTTTTTTTTTTTTTTTTTTCAGCGATTTAATTAAAAACTAGCAAAGATGCTTGAGAAGCAAATTACAAAAGAGTGGATAGAGTGTTACATGGATTACTACACCACTCTATCCAATTAAGAGAAGCTTTCCTGTTACTCGAAAACCAAGTGAATGACGAAAGCTTAATGTCATTTAAGAGCAACTCCTTTCTTGGACACTTGGGCGAAAAGATTGCATTGTTCCTGAAGTTCCAAAGGTGCCACAAAGTGGTGTTTACAGCAACATCAAAAGCCTTTTTGAGTTTGGGCAGAATGAGGACTTGATCAACTAATAGGGCCGCATCTTGTACGGATGAAACAAGAACACCCGAAACCTTCCACCAAGCCATGACTTCTTTGCATACGTCTTTAGCATTTGAACACAAGGCAAATAAGTAGTCCTCAGTTTCAATATCGTCATCACAAAGGGGGACCTTAAACCGTCCTTTACAAACAACTTTCCAACATGACCATTTTGTGACCTCGAACCATCCTTTAAAAACCACCTGAACACTACACTATACCTCGGACCACCTTTTACAAACCAGCCTCCCAACACGACCACCTGACCACTACACTTCCTCGGACCACCTTTTACAAGTCAGCCCGACCACTACACTACCTCAAACAACCATTTACAAACTAGCCTTCAAACACGACTACATGACCACTACCCGACCTAGAACCACTATTTACAAACTGGCCTTCCAACATGAACACGTGACCTCTACCCGACCTAGAACCACCCTTTACAAACTAGCCACATGACCACCGGGCCTTAAACCGTTGTTTACAAACAACTTTACAACATGACCATTTCGTGACCTCGAACCATCCTTTACAAACTACCTGAACACTACGCTATACTTCGGACCACCTTTTACAAACCAGCCTCCCAACATGACCACCTTACCACTACACTACCTCGGACCACCTTTTACAAGCCAACCTCCCTACATGACCACCACCACTACACTAACTCGAACCACCATTTACAAACTAGCCTTCAAACACAACCAAATGACCACTACCCGACTTCGAACCACTATTTACAACCTGGCTTTCCAACACGACCACGTGACCGCTACCCGACCTCGAACCACCCTTTACAAATTAGCCTTCCAAACACGACCCACATTACAACAACCATATCTCCAACAAAGATGCTTAAAAAAAATTGATTCATAATTGAGATGTATGATATTATTATTAATACCCCATAACATTTACAAAGAAAACAAAATAAAACAACCAACCATGGAGATGGAGATGAACAAAAAAAAAAAAAAAAAAAAAAAAAAAAAAAAAAAAAAAAACTTTAAATGAGATGACCAAAAAAAGTACTTTAAATGTTACCCAAATAGATGTGGGATTTCGAAAATGTCATGTTTGACATTCTCATGCCCCAAACACCCACTTTGAAAATATTTGAAAGTAAGATGTCATAAAGTTTCACATTCTTACTTATAAACAAATCACAAGTTTGCTCACCTACCTATGTGGGATAAGCTTTTGGAACTTTTTTTAGAGCTTGGTAACTAACAAAGCAGAAACTACATGTATCTAAAGTTGTAAATGCCTGTATATGTTATACAACAAACAGTACAAGGTTGTTATGTAGCTTCTTCATTGGCTTGTGCTTGACCTGATTTGTACGAGATATAGGTGGACTTGGTATATTCTTAATCTCTAATTTCGCTTACCATTTTTGGTACCCAATGATAAAAATATACTAACATAATTCAATTTGATGGCACATTTTTATATTTCTACAAGGATCATGTTACTAAGAAAATCAAATGGACTATACGTCCATGGCGCATGTCAAGCTAGCAGAAGTTATGACATATCAATGGAGAAAAATGAATTGATATTGTCTTATCTTTAAACAACAGCAATCAAATGTTCTTTAGTCATTGTACCAATTGTCAAACCCGAGTTTTTGAAGTTATCTTGGGTGATTTGATCAATTCGCTCTCTCATCTCCTAGATCAAGTGATTTTACCAATCTCCAACTTCACCCTTACGAAAGAAATGTCGGTCTAACTCAACTTAAGAGCCAAACATCTGATGGCGGCCAGGTTAACCTCCAAAACTTTCAGATGCTCAATACTATAAAACTTTACAATCTTTTCACCACACCATTATATTCTTCCACAACTGAAATTGGGACACCCATGAACTCCGCCAATCTGTTGTTGACATGAACCTGAGAATCCTACTTTATATCTGCATTTTTAGAAATATCTTATTTAATTCTGCAAACTAAATATATATTCATTTCTTTTCACAGCCATTTTTCTGTTCAAATGTGCACTTCCAGTATTTTACCAAATTGATATCATGAGCAAAGACTACGATATAAAACACATTGTTAAAATTTGAAAAAAAAAAAAAAAAAAAAAAAAAAAAAAAAAAAAAAAACTTGATTCATGATTGCGAATTTGCGATGTAGGATATTATTCATACCGACAAAACATATACAAAGAAAACCAAAATAAATAACCATCGAGATGACCAAAAGATCACTTTAAATGTTTATCTTTTGGTCATCTCGATGGTTATTTATTTTGGTTTTCTAGCTTTCCTCTAGTCTCATGACAAAAACAATGAATTATCTAGCTTTTCTCTAGACTCATGCTTGTATTTTTTTCTAGTAAGTGTCATCCATATTCACAATATTAAAGATCGTTTATCTTCTGATAATCACTAAGCGACTATGTAACTAGATACAAATCCTCCATGGAGTACTCTATCACGCACACCAAAGTTCATCCTTCCAAACAATATCAAATCAGGTAATATATAACTGTGAAATCACTACAAAACTTAAGATCATATTGAACATTATTGACAAGATTAATTAAAAACAATCAACAAACTTCCAAGAGCTAAAACAACCTCAGAACATCAATTTTGTTAAGAAAAAGGTACACGTACAAAAAATTTGAATGGTTATTGTTTTTTTATCCAGTACTCGTTTCTATCAAATGTGCTTTCTGTTAGTTGTATAGTAGAGTCCAGTCCATAGTATCTTTGTATGGGCTAAGGGCCGAGGTCTAGAATATTCTTGTATTGGTATTTATATACCGGCTTATGATCATTAATAAGATAACGATTCACAGTTTAATTATATCAAAACCAACACTTTCAGATTATAAACCACTAAACCCGATGTAAAAATGCAGATATTGTTACTTTTGCACTAGAGGGATTGCCTCCCAAGTTTGATAACGTTGCTACTATCATTGCCCATCGCGAGGTTTTTCCCGATCTTAAGACGGTACGTTCTATGCTCACTACGGAGGAGATGCGGTTGAAGTCTCGGGCACAAGACTCGTTTGTTGATTCTACTTCTTCTTCACCCATGGTTTTGTTGGCAAACTCGGGTTCTACTACTCGGCGTTCCACTTCATCTAATGAAAAGGTACACAAGCCATGCTTCCTTTTTGCTAAAGGTTCTTGTAGGTTTGGTGTTTATTGCAAGTTTCTTCATGATGGCATACATGGTAACACCTCTACACGTCCATCTACTGTTCCTGCTTCCAACAATTTATCATCTCATGAATTAGTTACTCTTCAAACTCTTTTGGCTAAGATGAGTACTCAAGGTGGGGTTAATGGGGGAGCTAATAATATTCCTACTGATACAAAGCCTATTGCATGTTATACTTCTCCACCAGGTTTTGGGTCAATGGCCCAACACGTTCCCTATAATTTGACATGTTCGCCTACTTTTTTATCAAATACCGTGGGTACACAACCACATGGTACTTCACAGCTGGGTCAACAATTGGCTCACTTTTGCCAAGGGGGTCCGTCAATAACTGCAGGGGGGTCACAACTTGGTAGTTCGCAGCATGGGGGTCATTGCATGGCAGCTCATAACATGGCAGGTTCACAAACTGGTCAACAGGTCATGGGGGGTTCTTTTTCACAGCAGGGGGTCAACAGGTCATGGGGGGTTCTCTTTCACAACAGATGACAGGTTCATCACATATGGCAGGTTCCCAGCAGCCCGGTCAACTCTCGGGACAAGAAACAACATTGCCTGCTGCGTTCAATACGGTACATCTTCAGGATCCCAATCCCGGCAACTGGAACATGGACACAGGTGCGTCCTCTCATCTTAACGATGATGTCAATTGTCTTAGTGATGTTTTTAATTCGTGTCTTTACCCCTCTGTTGCAGTTGGTGACGGGCATTCTATTCCCGTTGTCAACTCTGGCCATAGCATTTTGCCTACCCCTCATCGACCACTTCGTTTAAATAATGTTTTGATTACTCCAAATATTGTCAAAAATTTGATCTCTGTTCGTCAATTTGTCCGTGATAATTATTGTACAGTTGAATTTGACCCTTTTGGTTTTTCTGTTAAGGACTTTCAAACACGTCGGGTGCTGCTCCGCTGTGATAGCAATGGAGATCTTTACCCAGTCACTCAGCCTTCCACCGTTCCGCATGCTTTTCTAGCGAGTCAGTATACGTGGCATCAGCGACTTGGACATCCAGGAAGTGAAGTGCTACGTCGTGTCCTTTCCAGTAGTTCTATTTTTTGTAATAAAGAGAAGTCTCCAGTTCTTTGTCATGCTTGTCAGCTTGGCAAACACGTGAAACTTCCATTCGTTAGTTCTAATAGTTTGGTTCAGTCGTATTTTGATATTGTACACTCGGATTTATGGACTTCTCTAATTCCGAGTCTGTCTGGTTTTAAATACTATGTCTTATTTTTAGATCATTACTCTCAGTTTGTTTGGGTTTATCCTTTGATTAATAAATCTGATGTTTTGTCTAAATTTACTTTGTTTCGTAGCTTTGTTCGTACTCAATTTAAATGTGACATTAAGGCTTTCA
Organism: Artemisia argyi; assembly: GCA_030686995.1. Lineage (NCBI taxonomy): Eukaryota > Viridiplantae > Streptophyta > Magnoliopsida > Asterales > Asteraceae > Artemisia > Artemisia argyi. The sequence goes on along the minus strand of CM060695.1, from coordinate 580,927 downwards.
GTGTGACCATGGTGGGGAATTTGACAACCAAGCTTTTCATAAGCTTTTTTCAGATAATGGGATTCAATTTAGATTTTCTTGTCCTCGCACCTCTCAACAAAACGGGAAATCCGAAAGGATGATTAGAACTATCAATAACCATATCCGTACCTTGTTGTTTCAAGCACATCTTCCCCCTAATTATTGGACTGAGGCTCTTAATATGGCTGTTTATCTTTTAAATATCTTACCATCACGTGCCATTGACAATGAAGTCCCATTTACTCGCCTTTTTGGTTTAAAACCTGACTATAGTCTTTTGCGTACCTTTGGGTGTCTTTGTTATCCTCACATAGATACTAATAACAAACTTGGTGCACGGGCTACACCTTCCCTTTTCTTAGGTCATGCCACCAATCATCGAGGTTATCGTTGTTTAGATTTGAACACTAATAAAATTATTCTTTCGCGACATGTTACCTTTGATGAGACTGTTTTCCCGTTTGCCACAAAGACATCACCTACCACCACTCCCACTACCAGTTCTTCTTATGAATTTTTGGATGACTCATCTAATGTCATCTCTAACCTTCTAAGACTATCTCCCACCACTACACCTACTGCTCCTATACCTAATGCACATGTTGAGCCTCTTAGTCCATCTCATGTACCTACACCAACTCCACCAACGCCACAACCGTCACCAAGTCCATCTCCTGCACCTACACCAAATTCCCAAACACCACAACCGCCACCAATGCCACCACAGCCCACCGGTTCGATTCACCCCATGGTCACACGTGCTCGTGTCAGGATTACTCGTGCCAATCCTCGTTATGCTGGTCATGTGTCTACGATTTCTCCTTTACTTCGGTCTCCTAGTGATGCGTTTCGTAATCCCAATTGGCAAAATGCTATGTGTGATGAGCACGATGCACTTATTAAAAACAAAACTTGGATTCTTGTACCAAAACCCCCGGATGCAAATGTTATCCGCAGTATGTGGTTGTTTCGTCACAAGTATTTAGCGGATGGGAATCTTAGTCGCTACAAGGCTCGTCTTGTTGCGAATGGTAGTAATCAGATAGAGGGTGTTGATGTTGATGAGACATTTAGTCCGGTTGTCAAACCCGGTACTATTCGGACCGTTCTTAGTTTAGCTATTTCTCGACATTGGCCGGTTCACCAGTTGGATGTCAAGAATGCCTTCTTACATGGGGATTTGGCTGAAACAATTTATATGTATCAGCCACCTGGGTTTCGTGATCCTGCTCATCCTGATTATGTATGTTTATTGCAGCGTTCGTTGTACGGTCTTAAGCAGGCTCCTCGGGCATGGTTTCAGCGATTTACTAACTACATCACTACTGTTGGCTTTTATCCTAGTCGTTGTGACTCCTCTTTATTTATTTATAAACAGGGTGATGATACTGCATTCTTGTTACTCTATGTGGATGATATTGTGCTCACTGCTTCATCTGATGGTTTATTACAACAGATCATTGCTTCATTACATAAGGAGTTTGCTATGACAGATTTAGGTGCTCTTAATTATTTTTGGGTGTGTCAGTTACGCGTGACTCTTTTGGGATGTTTTTGTCGCAGCGTAAATATGCTATGGAGATATTGGAACGAGCACATATGGCCAATTGTCACTCTTCTCGGACTCCTGTTGACATAGAGTCTAAATTGGGTGATGATGGTGATCCGGTTTCTGATCCTAAGTTATATCGGAGTCTTGCTGGTTCTCTACAGTATCTTACATTCACTAGACCTGATATTTCCTATGCCATACAGCAAGTTTGTTTATATATGCATGATCCTCGAGAGCCTCATTTCAATGCTCTCAAGCGGATTTTGCGGTATGTTCGGGGTACATTAGACTATGGTTTGCAGTTATTTTCCTCCTCAACTTCTTCATTGGTTGCTTATTCTAATGCTGATTGGGCTGGCTGCCCTACTACTAGGAGATCAACTTCAGGCTATTGTGTTTTTTCTGGGCAACAATCTCCTATCCTGGTCCTCTAAGCGCCAACCCACGATTTCTCGTTCCAGTTCTGAGGCAGAATATCGTGGGGTTGCCAATGCTGTTGCTGAGACATGTTGGTTGAGGAATCTTTTACGTGAGTTGCACACACCTTTGTCTTCTGCTACACTGGTCTACTGTGATAATGTTAGTACTGTTTACTTATCTTCTAATCCGGTTCAGCATCAACGTACGAAACATATAGAGATTGATATTCATTTTGTAAGGGATTTGGTTGCGGCTGGGCAAGTTAGAGTGCTTCATGTTCCATCGCATTATCAGTATGCAGATATTTTTACCAAGGGTTTACCGTATGCGTTGTTTCAAGAGTTTAGGACCAGTTTGAGTGTCCGGTGTCCTCCCGCTCCAACTGCGGGGGAGTGTTAGTTGTATAGTAGAGTCCAGTCCATAGTATCTTTCTATGGGCTAAGGCCCGAGGTCTAGAATATTCTTGTATTGGTATTTATATACCGGCTTATGATCATTAATAAGATAACGATTCACAGTTTATATCAAAACCCACACTTTCAGATTATAAACCACTAAACCCGATGTACCATGAATTAGATAAATTGTGGTATAGACTAGCCAACCAAGCATGAACATTAATACATTTCTACTTGCTCAGTTAGATAGTTGTCATTCGCTGTCAAGGTCTGATCGAAACCATTGCTAATGAAGATGCTATATTCATATAATTACTTAAGTACTACGTACGACTACTTAGTCTATTAAGGGTTCCCAAGAGAACAAGATCAATCTAATATGATGATTGAGGCTTAGTATAATAGAATCGATTTTAAGATAACCAGAATGTAACTCACATTAATGCGTGATTTTGAAACTCGCTAGTGTTGTAGAATAGTCACTCAAGCATAAACCGATGGTTTTACTACCTGTCATTTTTTAAAAGTACTCTGACTAATGAGAAAGTGAATGGAATTCCCTTTTGTAAAATGTTGCTCTTAGATTAGACTGCTTTTGATAATGATTGGTAGTTAGATATCTTTGTTTTACTTGAATGATTATTCACCAACCTTTGCTTGTGGAGTAGTAAAATTCTGAGTGAAGATAGTTTTTGAGCATTTCATCATCATTTTTCGTTTTAGTTCAATTCGTACTCACTCTTGGGGGGTATGAACTTGATGAGATTCAAAGATTGGTAGTACATTATACGCTAACTGGTATTCTTTGACTCGAGTTTGTACACTCTCATTGTCATCATAATGATGGCTAGTTCGAGGTCAACCAGTTTGTGGGTGTTAGTAGTGAGGGACTACTAGTTTGGGTAGTTGAACCAAATATATCGTTCACTAAAACCCCAAAATGATCTTTTAGCATAAACAAAGGAGGTGATTAGTACCATGTTAGTTTATGCACTATCAACTGTTTGTTGGAATATGTAAATCATAACAAATATATAAATATATAAACACATCAAGCCCACAGCGGAATAGGATCAAATACATGTAATTAAAATTAACCGAATATAAATGAATGCGTACCTCTTTTGTGATTTCTAGCAAGAACAAGAAATCAATTGAACAAGAACTTATAAACCCTAATTAGAGTTTAATGTGGATCGACTAAGGGATAGTCGAATGGGCAATCACCACGTTAGCAAAAGTATGCCAACACTTCGTTCTCGAACACACGTACTATTAGCATTTCAATTAGAAAAGCTAGGTTCTTAATTCACGAGCAAGCACTACTAGTTGAGCCTTAGTTGATTTAATAAAATCGCCTATAGCTCAAGAAAGGAGAGGAAGAAAAGAAATTGGCTTGCTAATGAACCAAGGAATGAATAGAATGAATACATGAGGCCATGCATTTATACTATCACAATCTTGGAGCTCAAGATAACAATCCCATTCCCCTAAGGATAGGGTTCAGCTGATCCAAGCCCAAGGAGGGCATTCTAGATCCTTCTTGGCTTTTTTTTCACTCTTAGTCCTTTAACTTTCGTCTAACGGTCGTTAAGTACCGTTAAGTATTCTTTTCGTGAATTTAATAATTATTCGTCACTAAAACAATAATTATTAATTAATTGAAACTCATACGTAAAGTGTGCAATCCCGAAGTCTCGAGTTCGAGTCCGGACATATTCATTAATTTTTTTATCCGTTAAAACTAACAGCTCTCACTCGGATATACATTAATGTAATAATGACAATGGTTAGTCTAGCATAACACGCCAATGTCCCCAGAATGATCACGAATATAGTTTCCTGGAAAAAACCACATTTGATGATTCATCATCATACTTATCCTTTTGATTCTAATACTATGTTAACACGGATATGGATCGAAGTCATTCCATAATTAACTATTGTTTCTCGTTATTTATGATCAAGCAAGATTACCAATTCATCTGAACGCATTCCAGATAGACCTTGGGCATGGCCATGCAAACATCTTGTTAATCCTACGAGCGGCCAAACAGTATTAAACTTCAAAACAAATTTGAAGGAACGAAATTCTGTATTGACTACAAGCATAACCTATGAACTTTGCATCACCTCTGAAAATAATCCTTATAACTACCGGTTGCGGATAGCATTAGACTATCTCACAGAAAATGAGCTACATCCACAGTAGTTACATGGTATCTCAAGTCTGAGGATAAATATTCATGATTTACTATAATGACAACATCCATAAGTATAATCATATAATTGGGATTTTGTTCTATATTCAATTTTTCATTTTATTGAATATCATGTGAATTTGGCATGTCTACGCATCAATATACTTTAAGTATATTATACCAAAACTCAGATTTGTCTTAATTCAATGATACTCCCATATCATTAATTGACAACGGACTATTTAGAATAACTTAAGTTATTCATGGATTAAACATGCAAATATAGGATACAATATTTTATAAATGGAAATAAACATAACAAAATACTTCATTTCATTTGAATAATTATTGTTTACAATATCCTTTATCCAAATACTAACCACAGAGTTACTTGAAACTACTAGCTAAACGAAGTCCAATGCCATTAGCATGTTGAGTAAGCTTTTCCTTAGATAAAGCCTTCGTAAATGGATCAGCTAGATTGTTATCTGTGTGAATATTGAGTAAATTGATTTCACCTATATTGACTTGTTCTCGAACATAGTGATATCTTCTAGGAAAATGTCTGGCGCCCTTCATAACTCCAGGTTCATTGGCAAATGTAACTGTGGCAGAATTGTCACAATACATATTAATAGGCAATTCAATTGACGGCATAATACCAAGCCCCGAAATGAATTTCCTAATCCAAACAGCTTCCATTGCAGCTTCCGATGCAGCAATATACTCAGCTTCTGTAACAGACATCGCAATTGTTGTCTGCTTCTTGCTCTTCCAGTCAACTGCTCCTCCATTAATAATAAAGACATAACCCGTCTGAGACTTCGTATCTTCTTTATCAGTTTCAAAGGACGCATCACAGTAACCTGTAACATCAAGTTCTGCATCTGGATTTCCCCCTTACACTAGAAACATATCTTTGGTATTCCTCAAATACTTAAGAATGCTTTTAACAGCGTGCCAGTGCTTCCCACCTGGATTCTGCTGATAACGACTGGTCATATTTTGTGTAAATGCCACATCAGGTCTTGTGCATCTAACTGCATACATGATAGATCCTACTGCTGAAGCATATGGAACTTTCTTCATGAGTGCAACCTCTTCACGTGTTGAGGCACATAGTTTGCTACTTAAGCCATGTTCTACTTGCATTGGCAAATATCCTTTCTTAGAATTTTGCATATTAAATCTCTTCAATACTTTATCAATGTAAGCACTTTGACTTAATCCAATCAACCGCTTCGATCTATCTTTGTAGATTTTGATTCCAAGGATGTATGCTGCTTCTCCTAAATCCTTCATAGAAAAACATTTACCAAGATAGGCTTTAACTTCCTTTAAACTTGGTATGTGATTTCCTAAGATTAATATGTCATCGACATACAGGATAAGGAAAGTAACATTACTCCCACTAGCTTTCTAGTATAGACATGGCTCGTCAAGATTTTGAGTAAATCCAAAACTTTTGATTTCTGCATCAAATCTTTTATTCCATTGACGTGATGCTTGCTTCAATCCATAAATGGGTCTTTGAAGTTTGCATACACGGTTTGGAAATTCTTGATTCACAAGCCCCTCAGGCTGCGCCTTATAGATGTCTTCATCTAAGCGACCATTTAAGAATGCAGTTTTGACATCCATTTCCCATATCTCATAGTCATAGTAGGCAGCTATGGCTAAGAGAATCCTAATAGCTCTAATGTCAGCTACAGGAGAAAAGGTCTCCTTGTAGTCAACACCAAAAGTTTGAGTATAGCCTTTAGCTACCAAACGAGCTTTATAGGTGTGCACAATGCCATCCATGTCTGTTTTCTTCTTGTAGAGCCATTTACTTCCAACTACTTTGGCATTGGGAGGAAGGTCTACTTCTGTCCAGACTTCATTTTCTCTCATGGATTGCATTTCCCCATTCATAGCACTCCGCCATTTCTCCTTTTCAGGACCATTCATGGCAACCTTATAACTAGTAGGTTCATCAAGATTCCCTAGTATAGTTTCTTCACACTCTACGTTAAGACATAGACGTTCGGGTGCTTTCATAGGTCTTGAAGATCTGCGAATGGGTACCACTTGAGGTGGAGGACCTAAACTTTCAGGTTTCACAGGAAGTGAGCTAGTTTTTTCAGAAGGTGATGTATCTTCATCTTCTAGATCATAAATTCTCCAACTGAATTCTTGAGATATGAGATTCTTTTCAAGCACGCAGCGGAATAGGATCAAATACATGTAATTTAAATTAACTGAATATAAATAAATGCGTACCTCTTTTGTGATTTCTAGCAAGAACAAGAAATCAATTGAACAAGAACTTATAAACCCTAATTAGAGTTTAATGTGGATCGACTGAGGGATAGTCGAATGGGCAATCACCACGTTAGCAAAAGTATGCCAACACTTCGTTCTCGAACACACGTACTATTAGCGTTTCAATTAGAAAGGCTAGGTTCTTAATTCACGAGCAAGCACTACTACTTGAGCCTTAGTTGATTTAATAAAATCGCCTATAGCTCAAGAAAGGAGAGGAAGAAGAGAAATTGGCTTGCTAATGAACCAAGGAATGAATAGAATGAATACATGAGGCCATTTATTTATACTATCACAATCTTTGAGCTCAAGATAACAATCCCAATCCCCTAAGGATAGGGTTCGGCCGATCCAAGCCGAAGGAGGGCATTCTAGATCCTTCTTAGTACCGTTAAGTATTCTTTTCGTGAATTTAATAATTATTCGTCACTAAAACAATAATTATTAATTAATTGAAACTCATACGTAAAGTGTGCAATACCGAAGTCTCGAATTCGAGTCCGGACATATTCATTAATTTTTTTATCCGTTAAAACTAACACTGTTAACACCACAACCAAGTTTTATGTTAAACAACTCTGAATTGAACAAATTGGATTTGCTTATGTTGACAACTCTTCAGTTATAATGTCTTGAGAGCTTAGTGGTGATTCTAATCAACGGTTTTTTAGTAACGGATTTGATTGCTTATATATGCGAATCGTGGGTATTCTCATGTTTTTTCATACTGATAGTAAGGAACAGGTGTCCGCATATTGCGTTGGCGTATGAAGCATTGCATTTCATATCTAACATAACGAGCAAAAAGACATAGTTTAATAAACAAATAATAATCAAATAATTATAGAAAAAAAAATTATATATATATATATATATATATATATATATATATATATATATATATATATATATATATATATATATATATGATCCGATTCCATTGAGAAGGTTTTTATTTTGTGAAGATTGAGAAATCTTCGTTTCAACAAACTGATTCATGTTTTTTATTTGATTCATAAGTAAACATCATTTTATGGTGAATCGAATCTATAAATTACAAATTTGATTCACAAATCATTGTTAAAATCGAGTTATGATGATGATTCATTAAATTTGTATAGATGATTCAGTATTCTACATATATGGCAAAATTGAGAGATTTTTAACATTGATTCAAATTTTTTTTAACACATTTTAAATTTTAATCACATTAAAATGAGCTTTATGCTTGAAAAACATGAATCAAAGTTAAAAATTTATCGTTTTTGAAAACCTTCTCAATCTTCTCAAAATAAAAACCTTCTCAATCGATCCAGATTCTATATATATATATATATATATATATAAGAACCCGAATAGTCAAAGTTTCTTAAACTGAAATTAAACAATTGGTTATTGTTAACAACTTTTCTTCTTATTTAGGAAGATAAAGATCACAAGTTGGTGAAAAAAGAAAAACCAGCCACTAAACGCACCCTTGGAGTTCTTGAAAAGAAAATTTATATAGTTACAAAAAATGGTCTCATATGAATTTCATAATTTAGTGTGCTTCTTTTCTTTGTTGACAAATGTTATAATAGTATTTTCTAAAATTAAGAGAAAACAGTAGTAATTGTTATTAAAATAGGAAAAATTTAAGACTTTATATCAAATTTTCGTATTAACTGAAAGAGTGGTTCCTTCCCTTCGAACCACACCATGCAACTCATACGAAAGTATGACACTAATCCTAAAACAACTAACTAGTAGACAGTGTGATATATAAATGATAAGCATTTTCCTTCTTTTTCCTATGTGGGATTTTACCATTTTTGAAAGTTGTGTGTCAAAGTAAGAAATCGTGGCAAGCTAGGCATGGATGGACCTACATGTATGCCGGGTGTGGCACGGGCTACACCCGATTTTAGGTCACTAAGTGTAATTTAAAACTGCCGTTTTTGTGGTATGTGCAACCCTCAAATAATTTTTTTCCACTTTCGTTTCTTATGGTGTTACTTTAGTTAGCCCAACATTTCTTTTGTGCAACACTCTCTTAAAAATCATGGGTCCGTCTCTGAAGCTAGGCACACAGGTATTAAGATTGTTCAGCAAGTTGCTATACTGATTGGTTGTGCGGTTCTTCCCCATTTGAGGTAATTTAAAACTCTTATATGACAATACTCGAGATGTATTAAACTATGAATAGAAGAAACTATTCCATGGGTCTTGTTTTGATTATTTCTTGTTGTTGTGTTGCGTTTTAAATGACTGGAACTGCTGATATTGGAGAGTCTACTGCATATTGGCAATGAATGGAAATACGGTTCCCCTAGTGAAAAACTCTCTTTATTTATTTTATTAAGTTTTTTTACAACTAAACGATCTAGACTAATTAGTTCATCATTTATAGTTGAAACTCCAATGCCCAAACAGTGGTCTTGTGGTGGTAGGTGATCCAAGTCTCTCTGTATGAGAAGCTAATTCTTTTGAAGTGGAGTGTTAGTAGCGCAAATGCTCATGATGTCCTGGTACCTGGTGTTTATTTGTATGGAGGTTTTCTTTGACGCTCCAGCTAATGTTCCGCTGGTTATATTTATTGTCAATCTTACAGTCACTCATGGCCGTAATGTGTCTTTGCAAGCTATGGATTTAATTGCTGATGCATGTTATATTAATGCAAATGCTGAACCTTTCAACACCTTTCCCAAGTAGCTAAGTACCATTCACTATATAGTCAAAGATCAGATTTTCATTTTGCAGCTGCTCTGTAGGAAGTGTAGTGCCCTTACAAACCACCTCCATGCCTTATATGGTTTCGACTGGTTATCTAGTATATACTAGGTTTTGCAGATTAGATTTCCAGTAAAGTGAATTTTGGTGTGGCAATACACGGAATAATTTCACATCAGTGACCTAACTGACATTTAGTGTGCGTGATCTTCTTGTCTAGGTGTTAGGTTTGCACCTTATTGTCATGATTGATGTTGCATAGGGAAAATCATTGGTCGACGGTTCTTTCTAGTGTTCGCGTGATCGTTTAGACAGGTTCTTTTGTGACCCTGACTAATAATCGATGAGAAGCGAATTATATGGCCTGTTATGTGAGCTCCAAGTAAGATGGCTTCAATGATTTAGATAGTACTGTAAGTAAGATGTCTTGTGTTAAAAGATACTATTTTGCTCATATACCGGATTTCTCTTATTGCTAAAACATTTATCTGTATTAGTTACTGACAAAAGCTAACAGCACCTGAGCTAACCACATGTGAGCCAAGTGCGGAATAAGTTACATTTGTGAAAATGGAGAAAAAAAAATTTGCAATTTAGGTTGAGGATAATTTTATATACAAGGAAACCCCTCACTTTGAGCCACTTTGGAGAGAGGGCAAGACCTATAGAGCATACAGAGCCCTACTCCTCTATTTTCTAGGTTACCAAGTGGCGTAAAGAGTTGCAACTTATGCAATTCGACGCCAAGACCTGCTTTGGTGAACTCCTAAGACCTCGCTGCTAAGTCACTCGTGGGGAGTCATTAAACCTCGATCTATGAGTTGAGATTAAGTGGTCAGCAAGAGTGGAAGTGACTTTAGTTGCCCAAAACTGGTTAAATAATCTACCGGTAATAAATGAATTAGTTTTGGACATAACACGAAAGCTTCATGGTAGTTTATGGTATTTAACACTTGCTGTGTGAAATCCATGAAACTTTCATGTACGGTTGGCTTACGAGTGATCAAGAAACCTTACTGTGTTGTGTTAGAACATGATTCTCTGTAAGTAGCCAGATTAGTTGATTGGTTTTGGCAACTAGACTACTCTTGTCATCTAATATAATGAAATTTTGCTGAAAAAAAGGCTTCTACTAGTCATTACGATCACTGTGAAATTTGTTCACGGCCAAAGTTCACTTGTAGCACACTTTACGTTGCCAGACAAGTAGTTTTTACATATGTAAAGTTCATCTGAATTCAGAGTTACGTTATGGTTCTTTAGTAAGATTGGTAATACTTTTCAAAAATCGACACACTCTTGCAACCAACAGTAACCAGTGGTCAACGATATCCAATCCAGCACATTTGAATCAGAAATCAAGCACATTTGAATCAGTAAGTTCTTATTCGATTTTGTCTTATTGCCGAGTGCCAACGTAACCAAAAATTTAGTTCCAGTATACCCGTCGCCGCAACGCGCGGGGTACCCTGCTAGTAACTTTGAAAAGAGGGAACTCGAGAGCCGTTTGCCATATTGGGAGTAAGAGTGGGGGTACAGAGAAAAAAAGGATGAGGAGTTCAAATAGAGAGTTTATTTTGTTCAAATGATTCATTCGGGAGTCAAAGGGGATTCGCAACTGATGGGTCAAATGAGAGATCATAACTGGAAGTCCGCAACTGTCGTGGGGCTAAAGGGACTTTGTAATTGGTTCGCAACTGAGTTGGGGCCAAAGGGGGTCAAAGGACAGTTCATGTGCTCCACGTGGGCGTTCTTTTTTTTAAAAGGCTTGTTTATTTTCATTTTCTAAACATTTACCTTTCAAAAAATATACTCCCTCAGTCCAAATACGGAGTATTATTGTTTACAATTTTTTTTAAAGATGTTTTAAACTAATTTTCTACTATTAAAAAGTAGATAGAAAAAATTGATATAGATTATCATATTATACTTCTTTAATATTATTATTACAAAAAAAAAAAAAAAAAAAAAAAAAAAAAAAAAAAAAAAAACACATTAATTAATTAGTTATATGGTAAAACTGTTATTATATTGAGAAAAACAATATTAATTCTGTTTTTGTAAATAGTGAGTTTTTTTGTCGGGAGACATTATTTTGAAACTGATGAAGTATAATGTAGCTATCAAGAAAGCCCCCATAGCAATAGTTTGTTCCCTCTAAATCCATTCTAACAACTGTTGTTTGTCTAAGACGGAGAAAGAGAAAAGAGAGTAAATTAGACTGGTAGATTATGTGGTAAATCTAAAATAACACTCGTGATATAGTAGTTTATTGTTACACATATAATCTGTATATTAAAAATAGTTGCATAGATGGGCTATGATTTAGAAATTAAGGATTATCCATGTAATCATACCTAATCTTTTATTACGCGGATAATTCATATTCACCAAAACTGGGATCATCGATGCAACTAGTTTAAATTTGAGATTACATATGAAATACAAAACTAATAAGGATCACGAATGTCACTTTGAATATACCACAGAACGAGTGTAATTTACTCAAAAAATGTTCATAAGTTGTCTCGACTAAAGATGAATTATATGAGAAAGTGTAGTTCATGGTGATAAAAAGGACCCAATATCCAGAAATTTTATTAGTTAAGAACTAGTTCCATCTGCAATTTTGATATGACTCTTAAAAAACGTCAATTAACACCACATAGAATGACTCCATAACTAACCATGTGTAATCAGTTACGTTAAGCATTTTAGAGACTTCACGTACATAGATATGACTAATAAAATGCTCTCTGAAACGTTTGAGCACTTTCTGAAGCGATAACTGCTATACCTATTAAGGATCATAATGTTGACACACCATAATCTCCCTAAACATACACGAGTGATTATCTAGTTTGCGTCAAAGTTTGTTTCAACACTGAAACTATGCCGGATACAAGGCCATATTCAGCTAGCAGTTATTATATATAACTATAGAGTAAACATTAGCAACACATTACACGATGAAAACAAAAAAACGAGCATGAACATAACTAAGCTTAACCATAAAAATTGTTCCCTTGTCTGCGTATGATTTACTCGAACATCAATCTGTAAATTATTAAAGATAAAGTAACCATCCACAATCAAACTTTAAAAACTAAGACATGTAGTAATTTTATAGATGGAAAAAAATCCGTAATAGGCACAATCATCTCACTGGTTTACACATCATGCCCTTCAAATGATTGTTGTGATTCCATTAGTAATAGACATAAACGGATTTGATGATTGTCAACAGGTTTAAATCCGCATCATAGACCATTAGGAATTTGTTTTAAGAGGATCGGTGGGTAAATTTCACGCATTTGATCTGTTGTAAACATCTTATTTCGAGATCTTCTGTGATATTAACAGGATAGCACTCTTTTAGGTCTAGTACTTGAAGATGACGACATTTATCAAGAATTGCCCGCAACCCGGTATTGGTTACCTTGTACCGTTTGAGTTTAAGATGCCTCAACCCGGGTAGGTTTTCTGCAATAGCTAATTCCAGCACATCATCTTCGAATCCGGACACATTACTGAGTTTTAGTGTTTTTAGCAAGGGAAAGTCACGTCCTAGTGTCCGGGCAGCTTCTAGAATGCGTGTATTATGAAGGCTGAGTTCCTCCAATAATGGACATTTCTTCAACACATAAGTTAATTCATTGAAATAGATCAAGCACTTGACGGGTTTAATTTTGAAACGCCTAAGCTGAATTGATCTGTTATATAGCAGCAAATTAGCAACAAATAATATAAACTACTCTAACGTATTCTAAGGAAGTTACAAGTCTGCTAAGATATTCAAACAAACTTCAAAGCCATGTTTTTTAGGGTGTTTGAATTTGCTTATTATTTTATTGCTTACACATAAAACCGGATAAGCACCTTAAAAGTAAGCTTTGGACGGTAAGAAAAATGCAATAAGACACGAAAAAAGAATAATTCGGTAGAAAATCCAATGGTTTCCATGTTAATCAAGGGTTTCAGTTACACATGAGGGTAGAAAGGTAATTTGGATGTCATCTCAAATTAGCATTTTGAAATTAGCTGAAAAGAACCTACTTATTAAAAACTAACCCAAAATAAGTAGATAAGCAGCACAAGCAATTTAATTTGTTTATCCAAAAATAAGCAATCCCAAACGCCCTCTTGAAACACTTACATTGATTAAAAAGATGAACTGATAGTGAGGCTCAAAAGTTACTCGAACGGTTTAGCGTGTTCTTGAAGAAATATTTTTTAGGCAACTAACAAAAGATAGGAACTAAGGGCATGTTCACTTATCTGTAACTTCGTTACCTATAACTTGCTCAATACAAATCAATTTAATGCAAGACATGTTTGGTTTTTGTACAAGCACAAGTCATTAACAAGTTGATTATCATAAGCTACATACCTGTCAGCAACATACTGAAGAAGCCATTCATCAAAATAACCTACTATAGTGATATCAACCAATTGGCCTTGGCTTCTATCCACAACATTCTTACAAATCTCGTGCTTGACCATGTAAAAAAATGGCTTTAAAGATCCCCAAGTACAAGGCCAATGCTTGATGCGGGTATCATAGTCCAAATAAATGACCCTCCACATACAGGGGTCCTTGCAGATTTGTCGCCAATTAGTGCACACTCTCTGAACATTCAGTAGTATCTCAATCGCATTAATTCTTTGGAGTATATTCATCATTAAATCTGAGGGGATGTCCAACCAGTTCCGTGTGGCGAGCACCTTGGGTTTTGATGTAGCTGTCATAATCACTTTAGCATGTACACAAAGTAAATAAAAACTTACACTAATGAATTTACATTATTCTTATAATCAATATCTCTGCGTCACAATTGTATATAAACCTAAAACTAGTTACTCAGATTTTGTTCGTCGAAGTTCCATATTTTTAATGCATCTGGAATTTTAACTTGGATACTAGTGGCGCAACAGCGCAAGCAAAATATTGTTCTATTTTTGTGTCTTATTTCGGGGTACTAATATTTCAAGTGATTATCTGGCATATGGGCTTAGAAACGCCTAATAGTTTATGTGGTATCTAGTACCTAGCGTGTCAATTGCAATACTGATTAATTGTCCATAAAACACTATTTATAAGCAATTAAGCATATGAAATATATATGGCTCACAATTTTGATGTTGCCGTGTTTTTGGAAGTGGAAGTGCCTTTGGAAGTGGCGGTGTCTCGTCTTTTTCCTGTTTCCCTTTACCTGCACATGTAAACTCAGACCAAAGTCAAGACGGGCTGGGTGAGGTTGAGCATAAAAACTTTTTGTCCAACATTTTTACCCTTATCTATATTCAGAACTGTATCAAATATGATTATACAAGCTAAATAATTCCAATAACAGTCTAATTATTAATTACTTGACTTAGGATATTTGCCTTAGATATATGGGTGACTTACAACCTGGTTTGACCCATTTGACACGTTTTCTTATAAGCCAATTTTTTTTTTTTTTTTTTTTTTTTTTTTTTTTTTTTTTTTTTTTTTTTTTGTTGTTGTTGTTAAAAAAAAACCCCTTTTGACCCATTAAAGACAAAACTTACAACGAGCCCCTCCACGTTGTTTTGGTTCTGTGCAGTGCCATGACGTAGTAGAATACGTACCACTATTGTTTTTCTCAGTCGATCCCGAGGCAGTGGATATAGGACGTGGTCGCCAATTAGTGTGGACAAACTTACAACGTGCCCCGTAAGTGCACGATCCATGTTGAAAATTATGACAAATATCAATACCCGAGGCACTCATAGTATTAGCCCTATCATTACCCGTATTAGTTGCAACGAAAACAGTAGGTGACGATGATGTAGTGTGAAAAGATGAGAGGGCATTGCCCATGTCTTTTTCAAAACCTGTTAAATAGTACACTTCAAGAGTTGTAATTTAATTTGTCAAGATCAAGAGGTGTGGGGATACACGCTTGATGCTTGCAATTGAATATAACAGCCGAGAGGTAGAAGAAGAATGGATCGGTTAGGGTTAGAAATTTTGGGAAGAGGATCGTATACTATATTAGATTTGGTAAAATCCTATAAAACATTAATCATTAATTGAATGATTATTTATAAACAAGTTATCTGTATACTAGACAAAAGAATTGGGCTAGGCCCGAATGCAAACTAAACTAATACGTACAAGTACGAAACCACAACACGTTTGCAAGACAGGCAGTCGTCCCTGATGACATGTTTAGTCTTCTAACATAGACAGAGATGCACAAACTAATTCTCAACGAGTTTATCCGTTTTAATTGATTAACACTATCTAACAAATCAAACAACCTACACCACAAGAACACGTTTACTGAAAAGGTTTCTATAAAGTAAATTTGCTCTTCTATATCTATACAGTCTTAAATCCCTCAGCTCAAGTGTAGTGACCAAACCACTCATCAACTATATATGTGTGAGAGACTCCATCGACCATTCTACGCATAATAATAAGTACAATGATCGAAACGTAAGAAGGTTAAGGGTATGTTTGGCGAAAGTAACTGTTGCTGGAACTGGTGCTGGTGCTGGAGATGGTGCTGGTGCTGGAGATTATAAAAAGAGATTATTTTTATAAGCTACATGAAGTAACCTTTAGTTTTAAGAGATTATGAAAGATTATTTTTCTTAGAATCTCTTATAAGTTATGTCTGCCAAACAAAGATTATTTTTTAAGTACCTTATTTTTTGAAAAAATAAGCACAATCTCCCAACAATCTTGTGTGCCAAACATAGCCTAAAACCAACTATATGGTTAAAAGCATTATACAAACACATACAATATTTATAAAACCAACTAAGAATCATCTAATAGAAATCAAAACATACATGTTATATAAAATTGAACCTATGAGCGAGCCACGTAGGGTTTTTTCTTTATTTTCTTTTTTACTGTTGTGGATTTGTGTTAATTGAAAAAAATAAATAAAAATAGGTTATTAGAGAGTGATACCTTCCTAGTCAGTATTTTCGAATAAGCCATACAATGGGTAAAATAAATGTTTTAAAAAACATGAGTTGGTCAAAAACTCGTAATAACTTGTAACATATTCTTGCAATAACTTATAATCACTTAAGTGTGGTTTAGTGGGAAAGTCTTGTGATTATCATTATTAAAATATGAGCTCGCAAATTTAATTTATAATCAGGGCCGGCTTTGAGGGTGTGAAAGGTGAGCGACCGCTCAGGGCCCCAAAATTTGTCCCGTTAATAATTATATGCATGTGTCGACATATTTTTAACAAAGAAAAGAGTATTTAGATGGTAAAATGTCTTAAATGGGTAATACGTTATAACGTTTTGATAACTAATTGCATTATATCTTATAAATGCTGACACTTTATATATAACCTTGCTTATCGAAATGCCTCATTATATAATTTTGTAAAGGGCCCTCAAAAATCTCACCAATTCATGGGACGGCCCTGCTCATAATAGGTGCGAACAACTTTTAAATGGCTACGGTAACCTCCTGGAAATTAAAGGTTTTATTCGGTTTCAGTTTATGTGACGATAGGGTCAAATCCCAAAGATAACCAAAAGGAAGTTGCATGATCCTGTTTGATAGCCTTTGAATTGAGCAATTAAGAGGCAATCACATGAATCGGTCAGTGAAAATACTGTTTGATAAAATAATACATAGCGCTGTACGATTTTGAAAGCCTTTGTATCGTACATAGCCTCAAGAACGCAAAATCATACAGAGGCCCCACCTCTCATACTTTACCATTCTCTTTTTTAATGACTGACACTTTTTTTTTTTACTTTTAACTTTACTAAAAAAAAAAAAAATGTGTACTTTGCATGTCAGTATTAAAAGTAAAACCTGTACTCATTTCAATAGTCAAACACAATTCTCATGAAACTTGTACTTTGCATGAAACACATTTTATTATTTTGAAATTATAGGTTAGTAACGTTATTATTATTATTTTTTTTTATTTAATTTTCATGAAACACATTTTATTTCACATAATAAGTTGATTTTATTAATGTGGGACAATTATTAATGTGTTAAAATTTATTTTAATATAAGTGCGTACAAAAGATAAAATGGTAATTTAAATCATTCAGTGTCTTGATTCAGATCAACTCTTAAACATTTATTATCACTCAGAACCAAGTTCATTCAGCATCTTTAAATCATTCAGCAACTTTGATTCACTCAGCACTTAATCATATCGTTTTATCAAACAGCCCGTGGTCCTGAGTTCAGGTACCACACTTCACAAAAACTACAAAAAAAAACCCCTAATAACTAGAGATGTCAATTCCTGATAGGACACAAAAAACGATTCGAGACCGAAACAAAAATAAATAGGTTATATTTTAGGCTAAACAAGTTTGGGTTTTAAATAGGTTAACAAGACTGGCAGATGATTTTGTAAATTTCATCTAAGGTTATATATTAATTTAATTAATTTTGGATGATTTGTTTGTACCTTTTCAACGTGGGGGAGCCGTTTGCAATGTTTGGGAGGAGGAGCGGGGTACGGTGAAAAAAGGAATGAGGAGTTCAAATAAAAGGTTTATTTTGTTCGAATGGTTCATTCGAGAGTCAAAGGGGATTCGCAACTGGGTATTTGGAGGTAAATTACAGACCATACTTATTTGGATATACCCACACTCTCAAGACAGTCCTGACTCTCTATGTCAATCCAGGAACTTAGTAACCAAAATGGAGGAAAATGCGGGCCAGATTCAGCAAGGACAAAAAAAAAAGTACAGAACCCACAAATTAAAACCTTAAAAGTGCAGACCTGCAGCTTATGCCACATACCAAAAAACAGCAGCTGACCACAAATGACACATGAATATTGGTTAATTAAGAACTAGTTCCATCTGAATGACTCCATAATACTAACCCATGTCATAAAGTTGCGTAAAACATTAAGGGGCTTCACATACAACAATATATTATACTACACATGCAGATTACTCTATGAAAAGGAAGCAGCTTGATTGCTTCACATACAACGATTTTAGAACGTTCTGAAGTGATGCCTATATATCTTCTAGGTCATAATGTTGATACACCATAAGTTCCCGAAACTCAACACTAGCTATTTTCTAGTTTGCGTCAAAGTATGTTTTCAACACTCAAACTATACCGGAAACAAGGCCTTATTCATATAACAGTTACTATAATTTTAAACTAAAAAGTAGCAACTCATTGCACAATCAAAACAAAAAAAGAGCAAGATATATCTAAGCTGGTAAAGATCAGAGAAACCGTAACCATCCACAATCAAACAGCAAAAACTAAGACATATCACCGGTATACACATCTTGCCCTTCAAATGATTGTTGTGACTCCATTAGTAATAGACATAAGTGGATTTGATGATTGTCAACATGTCCAAATCCGTATCATAGTTCGTTATGGATTTGTTTAAGATTGCCGGCGAGAAAATTTCACACATTTGATCTGTTGTAAACACCTTTTTTCGAGCTCTCCTATGAGATTAACAGGATAGCACTCTTTCAGGTCTAGTACTTGAAGAAGACGACATTTATCAAGAATCGCCCGCAACCCGGTATTGGTTAACATGTACCATTTGAGTTTAAGATGCCTCAACCCGGGTAGGTTTTCTGCAATAGGTAATTTCAGCACATCATCTTTGAATCCGGATACATTATTGAGTTTTAGTGCTTTTAGCATGGGGCTGTCACGTCTACTGAGTTTTAGTGTTTTTAGCATGGGGCAGTCACGTCCTAGTGTTCGGGAAGCTTTTATTGGAATGAGTGTATCTTGAAGGCTGAGTTCCTCCAATAACGGAAATTTCTTCAACACTTTAGTTAAATTCCAGAGATAGATAAGGTACTTGCTGTTGGATCGTATTTCGAGACGCCTAAGCAGACTTGATCTGTTATATAGCAAATTAGCAACAAATAATATAAGCCACTCTAGTTTATTGTCAGGAAGTTACAAGTCTTCTAAGATATTTAAATCAACTTCAACGTCCACGTTTTTCAGGGAGTTTGAATTTGCTTACTATTTTAATGCTTATACATAAAACAGGATAAGCACTTAAAAATAAGCTTTGGATGATAATAAAAATGCAATAAGACACATTAAAAGAATAATTCGTTAGAAAATCCAATGGGTTTTATGTTAATCAAGGGTTTTAGTTACATATGAGGGTAGTAATTAAGGTAATTTGGATGTCATCTCAAATTAACAATTAATTTAATTTGTTTATCCAAAAATAAGCAATCCTAAACGCCCTCTTAAAACACTTACACTGATCCATATACAATAGATATAGGAAAAAGATGTGAGGCTCAAAAATATCTCAAACGGTTTAGCGTGTTCCTGAAGAATTATTCTTTTATAGCGACTAACAAAAGATAGGAACTAAGTGCATGTTCACTTACCTAGTTACCTGTAAACTTCGTGAATCGTGACCTATAAGTTGCTGTTGCACAATACAAATCAATTTAATGCAAGATATGTTTGGTTTTTGTACAAGCACATGTCATTAAAAAGTAGATTACCATAAGCTACATACCTATCAGCAACGTACTGAAGAAGCTCAACATCCCAAAAACCTAGTATAGTGATATCAACCAATTGGCCTTGGCTTCTATCCACAACATTCTTAGAAGCCTTGTGCGAAAAAGATGGCCATGTATTAGGCCAATGCTGGTAGCAGAAATTATCGTCCAAATAAATAACCCTCCACGTACACGGGTCCTTGCAGATTTGTCGCCAGTTAATGCACACTTTTTGAACATTCAGTACTATCTCAATCCCATTAATTCTTTGGAGTATATTCATCATTATATCTGATGGGAGATCCAACCAGTTCCTTGTTATTTGCTCCTTGAATATCGCGTCTTTTTCCTGTTTCCCTTTACCTGCGCATGTAAACTCAGACCAAAGATGGAAAAGGGGTGGTTCGAGTAAACTGTCAACACAGTAACTTTTTTGGTCCAGTCAAGACGGGTTGGGTGAGGTTGAACATAGACACTTTTTGTCCAACATTTGTACCGATGTCTATATTTAATAACTGTATCAAATATAATTATACATGTTAAATAATTTCAATAACAGTCTAATTTGACTTAGGATATTTGCTTTAGATTATACAGTTTGGGTGACTTACAACCTGATTTGACCCATTTGACCCGTTATCTTTTTAGCTAATCTTTTTTTACCCTTTTGATCCTTTAAAAACAAAACTTAACTATATTTGACCCATTCTTAAGTAAATGGGTTAACATATGTTACATCTAGTTGAAACAGGGTAAGTGACAGATCAAGGATAGTAAAGCGAAACAGAATTAGTCACGCACCTTTGACGACATCAGTTCCTAGTACTTTTGTAAGCTCTAACTTGCGATACTTGGTGTACTCCATATGGAGATCCCTGGATAATCATGGATAAATATGAAGTTAAAAATGAATCTTTTGACTACTTGTTATAGTGGAAACATAACTGTCACTTAATACTCTCCTTTTTGCCTACAATTGTATCATTAGGGACAATAAAATTATAGTTGTAGAGGTGAGTTATTTTAGAAACTAAGTTTTTCTTGCAAACTGAGAGACAAATCCCCACCATCCATCTAGTTTGATCTAATGGTGGGGATTAACCTAAGATTTAATAGGACAACCTAAGTCCATGTTTTTTTTCCCTGTCTTTTTGTCTTTTTTATTTATTCTTTTTTTTTTCTTTTTTTTGTCTTTTTTTACTATTCACGTATTTCATTTCTTTTCTTTTTTTTTTTCCAATTGACGTTTTTTTCCTTTTTTTTTTCTTTTTTCTTTCTTTTTTCATTTGTGCATTCTTTACTATTCACGCTTTTTTGTTTTTTTTTCACCCTATTTTTTGTCTTTTTTAATTCACTTTTTTTTTTCTAATTCACAAGTTTTTTTTCACTTTCTTACGTTTTTCTTCTGTTTTCATACGTTTTTGTCGGTTTTCATACGTTTTCATCCGTTTTCTTACGTTTTTTATCGTTTTCGCCCGTTTTCATATGTTTTCGCCAATTTTCATACGTTTTTGTCTGTTTTCATATGTTTTCGTCTGTTTCATACGTTTTTGTCTGTTTTCATACGTTTTCTTCCGTTTTCGCCCCGTTTTCATACGTTTTTGCCTGTTTTCTTACGTTTTCACCCGTTTTCGTTTGTTTTTATCTGTTTTCATACATTTTCGTCTGTTTTCTTATGTTTTTGTCCGTTTTCGCTGGTTTTCATATGTTTTCGCTCGATTTCATATGTTTTTATCTATTTTCATACGTTTTCATCAGTTTTCTTACGTTTTCACCCGTTTTCATCTGTGTTTTTACGTTTTCATACATTTTCGTCCGTTTTCGTACGTTTACATACGTTTTCTTTCTTTTTCATCCATTTTTCATACGTTTTCATCCATTTTCAGACGTGCTTTTACGCTTTCATACGTTTTTGTCCGTTTTCATACATGTACGTCTGTTTTCTTGCATTTTCATCCGTTCTCTTACGCTTTCGTCCGTTTTCATATGTTTTCATTCGTTGTCATACATTTTCATTCGTTTTCGTCTGTTTTCATCCGTTTTCTTTTATTTTCGTCAATTTTTCATACATTTTCGTCCTTTTTTAATGTGTTTTTATACTTTCATACGTTTTCGTCTGTTTTCATTCATTTTCGTCCATTTTTAAATGCTTTTGGCCGTTTTCAGACGTTTTTCATACGTTTCTAAATATCATAAGAGATATTCTATGATATTCAGAATATCACAAGTGATATTCCGTGATATTCTGAATATCACAAGTGATTTTTTAAATATCACATGTGATATTCTTTGATTTTCTGAATATCACAAGTGATATTCTAAGTACCACAAATGATATTCTTAGTATCATAAATGATATACTGTGATATTCAGAATATCACAAGTGATATTCTGATTATCACAAGTGATATTCTGAATATCACAAGTGATTTTCAACTAATGTTTTGTAAGTGAATATCACAAGTGATATTCTGAATATTATAAGTGATTTTCAACTAATGTTTTGTAACATGAAAATTACAATTGATATTCAGAAAACCAAAAGAGATAGATATTCAGAAAATCACAAGTGATATTCAGAATATCACAAGTGATATTTAGAAAATCACAAGTGATAGTCTGAATATCAATTGTGATATTCAAAACGTAAGAAAATAGACGAAAACATAAGAAAATCACAAGTGATAATCAGATTATCACAAGTGTATTTTGAAAATCACAAGTGATATTATGAATATCACTTGTAATATTCAGAAACGTAAGAAAACAAATGAAAACGTAAGAAAATGGATGAATACGTATGAAAACGGACAAAAACATATGAAATAGTAAAAGCACGTATGAAAATGGGCAAAAACAATGGATGAAAATAAAGGAAAATGGATGAAAACGGACAAAAACGTATGAAAATGAACGAAATCAGATGAAAACGTATGAAAATAGACGAAAACGGGCAAAAACGGACGAAAACGTATGAAAAATGGATGAAAACGGACGAAAACGTATTAAAACGAATGAAAACGTATGAAAACAAACGAAAATAGGCGAAAACGTATGAAAACAGACGTAGACGGGCAAAAACATAAGAAAACAGACGAAAACGAATAAAAACGGACGAAAACGTAAGAAAATAAAAAAAAAACGTGAATTTAAATAAAAAGTGTGAATTTTAAAAAAAATACACGTGAATTTTTTTTTTTAAAAAAAAGAAAAAAAATGAATTAAAAAAACATTTATTAAAAAAAAGAAAAAAAGATGTAAATAGAAAGAAGAAAAAAAAGCGTAAAAGTAAAAAAGAAATGAAAAAAAGGTAAAAGGAAAAAAGAAAGAAAACGTTAATAGAATAAAAGGGAGAAAAAAAACTTTAAAAAAAAAAAGAAAAAAAAGAGGGTAAATAAGAAAGACAAAAAGACAAGGAAAAAAACTTGGACTTAGGTTGCATATTAAATCTTAGGTTAATCCCCACCTTTAGTTCAAATTAGATGGATGGTGGGGATTTGTCCATCAGTTTGTAGCAAAAAACTAGTTTGTAAAAGAACTTTTCTCTTGATTTTTTTATTTATTATTTATTTATTTATTTTTAGAACTATAATTTTAAACTATCTAATAACATTTACACCACAGATTTATTTCACATGTCTTAAACAAGATTTGAACCCACAACATCACAACTATTTAGTTAGAGATCTTCTCACACAACATGAATTTCATTGGGACACAAACCCTTTAATTGCTCTCTCAAAAATTATGGATCCATCTCATTAAAGTGTTTAATTGCTCTCTCAAAAATTACGGAGTATATAATTTTTGAAAATCAAGAAGAAAAAAAATCTAAAAAACTGAATAGTCAATGTTTCGTAAAACGAAATCAAACAATTGGCTTAGAATTTTCCTAAACGGTTATTGTCAATATTTTCTTCTTATTTAGGAAGATAAACATCACAAATTAGTGAAAAAAGAAAAATCAACCACTAAACGCACCCTTTAACTTCTTGATAAGAATAATTCATATACTTAAAAACGAAAACAAAAAGTGATCTCATACAAATTTCATAATTTAGAGTGCCTGTTGCAGAAGATTTATAAACTTATAGCGAATGAGTTAATGTCCGACACCCTTTTTTTTTGACAAATGTTTCTAGTATTTACTAAAATTAAGAGAAATTATTAGTAATATTTTTGTAATAAAAATAGAAAAAATTAAGACTTTATATCATATTTTCGTATGAATATAGGAAGCTGCAATTCTCATCGAATTGCACCATAAACCATACGAAAGCATGGCACTAACCTTAAAACAACTAAGTAGACAGTGTGATATATAAATGATAACCATTTTCCTTCATTTTCCTATGTGGAATGTTACCATTTTTGAAAGTTGTGTGTCAAAGTAATAAATCGTGCTAGGCACACGGGTATTAAGATTGTTCAGCAAATTGCTATACTGATTGGTTGTGCGGTTCTTCCCCATTTGAGGTCTCTGGTCGAGAATATTGAACATGGGCTTAACGACGAGAATCAGAAAGTCATAACAATTACTGCACTTTCGTTGGCTGCTCTTGTTGAGGCTGCTGCTCCTTATGGTATTGAGAGCTTTGACTTGGTTCTGAAGCCTTTGTGGAAGGGTGTTCGGTCTCACCGTGGCAAGGTTTTAGCTGTGTTTTTTTAGGCCACTGGGTTCATTATTCCTCTGATAGATGCCGTATTATTTCAAGGAAGTGATGGTTGTACTTATTCGCGAGTTTCAGGAGTCTCCTGATGAAGAAATGAAGAAAATCGTGCTCAAAGTGGTGAAGCAGTGTGTCAGCACTGAAGGTGTTGAGGCAGATTACATTCGAACCGATATTCTACCAGAGTTCTTCAGAAACTTTTGGGTCAGGAGGATGGCATTGGATCGTAGAAACTACTCGTATAAGCAGGCAAGCAGCTCGTTGAGACAACCATTGAGATAGCTAATAAAGTTGGTGTTTCCGACATTGTTGCTAGAGTAGTTGAAGACTTGAAAGATGAAAGTGAACCTTACAGAAGAATGGTGATGGAAACAATCGATAAAGTTGTAGCGAACTTGGGTGCATCTGATATAGATCCTCGTTTGGAAGAGCTTTTAATTGATGGTATTTTGTATGCATTCCAAGAGCAGACTAGTGATGATGCCAATGTGATGCTGAACGGGTTTGGTGCAGTTGCAAACTCACATGAGCAAAGAGTGAAGCCTTACCTTCCTCAAATTTGTGGTACTAAGCCCTCGCTGCTAAGCCACACTCATGGGAGTCATTAAACCTCGATCTATGAGTTGAGAATAAGTGGTCAGCAAGAGTGGAAGTGACTTTAATTGCCCAAAACCGGTTAAATAATCTACCGGTAATAAATGAATTAGATTTGGACATAACACGAAAGTTTCATGGTTGTTTATGGTATTTCACACTTGAATCATGATATGCATGCTTGATTCAAGTGTGAAATCCATGAAACTTTCATGTACGTTTGGCCTACGAGTGATCAAGAAACCTTACTGTGTTATGTTAGAACATGATTCTCTATAACTCCAAAAGATTGGCACTTTCTTCTTGTCAACTCATATATGAAAGTCTTGAAGAAACCCCACAAGTGTAGGCTTTGAGTGAGTACGTACTTAAGATTTTCCAGAAACAGATCACGACGTAGAATGTTGTATGCTGCAATTCCTTGGGGCACACGTGCAATCTGACAGTTCATGATCGTTGGGTTAGATGTTTGGCTCCATGGGTCCTGGAGTTGTATGCTGAGGTTTACTTGCCACGTCACCATAGGTAGCTCAAGTATCGGACTTGTCTTGTGTACATGAAACAATATGGCATTTAGTTGCACCTCATTTATCTCATTTTCAATTCGTACATTCTCATTTCAGTGAGACTCGTATGAACTTTAAGCTCAAAGCGGATGCAAGTTCACTTTCATAACAACTAATTAGTTATTCACATCGATCATGTTTTTTAATTTTGGTTTTTGTCAAATGCATTGTCTAAATCGAAATTTGAGTAATTAGCCAAGCATTTGTCTAAACCATGTTGGACAACAATGATATTCTCCTATTTGGTAATATCAATTTGGATGTGATGTGAAAAGTATGCGAACGCTAGAGCCGTCATTTGCTTCTTCACAGGCTAAAGTAATAATGGTTTTACCATCTATAAATATTTCTGATACATGAACTGAAATTACTCTTGACCAAAAAGAGAAATTTTGCAGAAAAACATGATTCTTAACAAACCAATCTTAGGGGGTGGCAATGGTGATGCAAAAAAAAAAGTGACCAAGACATGTTTAACGAATCAAATGCCAACAACACAATTTATAATTCACCATGACTTTCTTTCAATTTTTAGTGCCAATGGTGATAAAAAAAAAAATTAAATTATATTATTTTATTTATTTTATTCATAATGATATTAAACAAACTAAAGAAAAACATTAAATTTTATTAATAATTCAAATAAAAAGTACAATGCTTAGTAAAAAACAACATAATAATAATATCTAAAAATTGCAAGGCCATCCATATTTCGCCGCGTACTCACGTTTTGTGGTAATAGCAATTTCTCGCATAGCCGGATCAGCTATTTGATCGTGCGGGATGTTAAAGAACTTCATTGCTCGTAAAAAAAAACATTTCTTCAAAACTTTTGAGTTGTGCGGCAATCAACTTTTCGGCCAACTCATCCTTTGCACGTTTTTTCTCTACCGCCTCATCCATTAATTGTGATTTCTTTGCCGCATAACTTTCTAACGTCGTAGCAACACTATTCATTGATGATGACTCGCTACCGGTCTTTTTCCCCTTTTTTTTCCTTGTTGGAGTTGTGTCGTCATTCAAATCCGGAAGAATAGTCTCAACATTTTCATTTTCATTGCTAGATTCCGATGACTTTCTCCGTTTATCGGAATTAGACAAAGATGTTTGAACCACACATGGTTGTTTTAACCATTTGTCTGCTTTCTTAACGATCTCCCAAGCTTCCGTATGAGTAAAATTCTTGCTTTTTGATTTCCTCTTATAATCGGCCATGGCATTTTTCATCACGTCAAGATCGTCACAACCACTATCACGAGGACGGTTTTACAAATATAAAAGTAACAAGTATAAATTACTACAACTATATTAAATACAAAATATAAAAAAGCATATGGTTAAAAAATATACCGATTGCCTCCATAGACCGTTAAAAGTATTCACTTCGGTATTCATATGTTTCCACTTCGTGTTCAAACTATGGTGTGTTCGATTAGTACTTCCCATGGTTATCGTGAAATGCTCTAGAATTTTACCCCAAAAGCTTACACTCTTTTGTTCATTCCCGACTCTTGGACATGTCGAGACATGAACCCAAGCATTTGCCA
This sequence comes from Artemisia argyi, assembly GCA_030686995.1. Taxonomy (NCBI): domain Eukaryota; kingdom Viridiplantae; phylum Streptophyta; class Magnoliopsida; order Asterales; family Asteraceae; genus Artemisia; species Artemisia argyi. The sequence continues at coordinate 553,451 of CM060695.1, read as the reverse complement.
AGGCGACCTCTTCCTCCGTCGACCAAGGTTCCTTTTTTGCTTTACCGATGTTTTTTATTTCTTCAACCACTTCAACATCATCATCATTTTCTTGACTACCTATAAAATTGTAGATTATAACGGAAAATAAATCAACAATTATATAAAAAATTGTATATTTTATAAAAAAAATTTAACCGATTATATAAAAAAAATTAACGATTAATAAAAATATATTATAACAAAAAAAATTACCGATTATTAAAAAAAATAGATTATAACAACAAATAAATTGTACCGATTATTAAAAAAAAAGATTATAACAAAAAAAATTGCCGATTATATAAAAAAATACTAATAGTAATAACAATTATTAAAAAAAAATTGTACCGATTGCATTTGGAAATTGAGTTTCCGGAAAAAAATCAATGTCGTCATCCTCGTTATCGTAAAGCGGTAGTTCACGTTCTACACTTGCTTCACGTCTTGATGGACCTTCACGGTAGTCGACGAAAGGGTTAAATTCACTAGTCATTCTTATATTATAAAGGTTTGGATTCATCGGTTGTGGATGGTGAAAATATTGGCGTTGTTGTGGTGGAGGATAGAAGGGTTGAGGTGGAGGTTGGGGAAAGTAGTGTTGAGGTAAAGGACGAATTGGTTGTGATTGAACGGGTTGTGATCGTGAACCCCGTCCACGACCTTTGGATGATTTTGAAGCACGTTGTGAATGATTTGGATCCATTCTTTTTATATGAAAATAGGAGTTGGAAGAGAGGATTAGTGGAATAATTAGTAATTTTTAATTGAATGTGTGAGAGATTAGTGGAATAATTAGTAATATTTAAAAGGATTTTTTTTTTTTTTTTTTTTTTTTTTTTTGAAATAAGCCACAAACGGTAATATTCATTCAATGCCAACGTACGAAAAATCTTGGGGGACTCCATGCCAATTCGGTATCACATACACCTCCCCCATGCCGATTTGGCCATGCCGCATATGTGGTAATCGTAGATGTCGAGCAGCATTTGATGCCTAAGGTCAATGACCTTGCCATTGCCACCCCCCTTAGGGGGTTGGCAGTGCATCACTCACCTCAAATCTCTTCACTCACTTACAACCAATTCTCTTATGGCACATCAGTCTCTCATTTTTTCCTTCACTCACTCACTTTTTGTTGGCATCACACCCCTCACCTTTCACTCACTTTTTTTTTTCTTTTTTAAATCCTATTAAAATTTATTAAAAAACTAAAATTTCATTAAAATTAAATAACATCACATAATATTATTAAAAAACATAAAATACCATTACATAATACTAAAAAACTAATCTTCATCGTCTTCATCGTCCACCTCAAGGTATGGTAATTGTTGAGCGTGAATATGCTCCATAAGATCAAATCGGACACAAAAATGTGTATCCTTATCTCGTGTCGACCCAGCCGTATCTTTTTCATCTTCGTCAATCGCGGCAGCAAAAACATCGAGACTACTATCGTTAGACCACTCGAACGGCTCATCTAAAAATAAAGTCGAACCAATTTTTTTATTTTCCATATACTTGCGTTTATAGCGTTATAATTTTTTTTGGATCGGTGGTTTTTTTTTTTTTTTTTTTTTTATGTTGTGTGTGTTTACTTTTGTTGTCCACTATATATGCACAAAACAAAAAAATAGCCGTTTAAAGGCCAACGGTCAAGTTTTAATTGCTTCCAACATTCCAATTTGAAAACTTTTCATGCGGTAAACTTCCCCGCATAATTGGCTTGCCGTGCGGTAGGAGGGCACCGGCGGCGGTGTTCTCGCAGGGCAAGCCTGCCGTGCCGTGCCTCCCCGCATGCACTGCCAACCCCCTTACAAGAACCATATGAGAGTACTAGAATAACGTAACTCTGAATTCTGATGAGCTTTACATATATATGTAAAAAGTACTTTGTTGCCAACATAAATATGCTACAACATGACCTTTGGTTGTGAACAATTTCACCGTGATCGCATATGGCTCGAGTAGACTCTTCAAAAGATTGACGCTTTCTTGCAACCAGTGGCCGGCGATAACTAAGATGCATCGCAACATCTTTTGTAATTAGCTGTATCATAAATTTCTCATTGAAATAAAGGGTTTTTGCAAGAATTCTTTTTTATCATAATCTTTTTAGTGCTTGTTAAGAAGAAGAAGAAGAAAAAAAAGCATTAATCTGTGTAAGAGGATCTCAAGAAACATTTACTAAAGCATGACTGTTGATACAAAAGTTAGGCTTACCTAGTTTAGGCTCTTGCTTTCGTACCAATTCGCTCTTAATGTTTGTGAACCTGCGCACTAAGAAAACAACACCGTTAGGCTTATCGAGGGATTGTCTCCCCCGATTAGACTCCGGCGTGAGAGTAAGTAATCGATTTAAGGTTCTCGTAGAGAGTTAGGGTTGGTATATCGTACCTTGAATGAGAATCGTGTGATTCTATATATAGGGGAGTAGAAACCGTGTTTCTTGCTCCTTACTCTTAGCACGCGTAGTGCTTATCCGAGGAAAGGATATCTATTCCGTGAATAGATTGTAACAATTCGCAATTTCAGGTTAACTTTTATTCCCGAAAATTTCACTATTCACTTTTTACTATTCACTTTTACTATTCACTTTTCACTATTCATCTCAGAAATTTTTATTTCATATTCTCGTAAGTTAAACTATTTTAATGATAATCCGAGAGTTTGACGCTCGTCGGATCATTTCTGCAAAAATCACAAAGCCGTGTCCGAGATTTACTTTTAGGTTTAAACGTCCTTCTAGCATCCCGATATGTCCATAAAACATTATAAACAATAGAAATATGATTTTCTCTCATTTTAGGACAATTCCAAAAGTTTCGGAATTTTACGTTTTTCAGTTCAGCGTTTTACGCGAATTGCGCGTTTTAGACCCGTGTTTCCAGTTTTTAGCAGGGTTTTCGCACCCGATAGAACCTACCACTCATTTTATATTTTATTATGGACTATATTGACATGTTTAACCATATTTATAAGTTTCATATTTTTAGGATACCCGGTTTTACGTTTCGTGACTTAACCACTTACGGTTAGCGATTAACGGGACCAAAACTCACTACGTAACTTATATAAGGCCAAGATTCATCCACCTAGTCCCTTCCCCTTGTCCATGAACGTGTATATGGTGGCCTTGGTGGCTTGATAATAAGCCTAGGAAAGTATGTGGTCTAAGAACAACCAAGTATGCATAGATGTGTTTAGTTTTTAACCATTAGTTCATTATACTTCATGTGTTCCAATTTTAACCACAAGTAAGTACTAGCTAACCTCCTCACTTGCACTATAAAAGGAAACTCATCTCTTCATTCTTTTCATCACCATTTAAAACTTCCCAACATAATTCCATAGCTTCATCATCTTTGATCTTCAAGTTACAAATTACATACCAAAGTTCAAGGTCTTAGTATTCTCTACCTAGTTCTTAAGTTTGTTTGGTGATTCCATGGTTGAATTAGGAGCTACACAAGGTTACTAGGGCTGAAGTTAAATGGTTTTCACAAGGGTTAGATCAAGGCTAGCAAGGGTTACAAGAGTTATGGTGAAGGGTTTACAAGATTAGGTTTAGTGTCCTAGTTCTATACTTGACTTCCTTTCTTTAGAAAGCCAAAAGTTGTAAGCAAACCCTTATACACTTTCTTGCTCAATATCATTTCATGCTTATTATGTTTCTTTCATGCTATATATGGTCTTTGTATTGTGTTCATGATGTTTAAAAATGGATAAAACAAGTATTGGTATACATATGTTAACTTATGACAAGTAAACAAGCAAACTAGTGATTTTTATGGAAAACCACGACCACAATAGTATAACTTTGATATTTGACACTTACTTACTGTTAAAGAGGACTTAACAAGGAAAACATAGCAATTTGAATCACCCAAAACGAGTACACGAGTCAAAAGTTATGACCATTTGAAGTTAGCGAAACCAAAACGGCAAATCTGCCTAAATAGCATTCTGATCAAATTATGATTTTGAAAGTCCCACTTCTGGTCCGATTCATCAAAAAGTTAAAACACGAAAGTTGTCCGGAATGACGTTTTCGTTCAGGAATAAAGAAGCTCGAGCCCTGAAAACGCTTTCTGAGTGATAAATTTCTTCAAATTCTTAACAGCCCATTTTTAGACCAAAGTTACTATATAATCATTATAATTAGATGAGACCAAGAGGTCTAATGACCTAAAGCCGAGACCACAACCATGGCTAAAGCCAAGGTTGAGTCTCAAGATCATGGTAACAATGACCAAGGTCACGGCAAAGCTACGGCTAAAGACCATATAACTATTAAAGATCAAAAAGCTTATATATATATATATATATGTGTGTGTTATCGAATACTACAATAGTAGGGAGCCTCATGTGAGGAGTTCATTGAGTAAGCCGTCGAGACGAGTTGTGGATTTACGAGTTAAAGTGTCCTGGCTCCTCGAACGTTTACTTCATGACTTCTGAATTATGTCGGCCCGAACGGTAGTAAGAGATATACAAACTATACATGTTTCATAGACCACTTATATTCAAAGACTTACACTATATACTAAGTACTACATCATGAACATTATGCAAGACATATATAGGCAATTCTTCGTATTCTTAGACGTTACTCCAAACCTAAGTCGCAACGTTCTATTATAGGCTGCTCTTAGAGACTTTCGCGATTCGACTACCACTTTCATTTCTCATTACATAGACTTAAGGTGAGTCATAGCCCCTACTCTTTTCGTACTTGTTTTAACTATTGGGGGGGATACATGCTCAACTACTTGTTTACTTGTACAAATACTCAAAACGTCTATACTTGACTGTGTTATACTTGATTGCTTACATACATGACTGCGTTATACTTAATTGCGTTATTCTATTTATTGACTAGTAGTTGTCTTTGGGAATTGACTCCCAGTTGTCTTTGGGAAGTGGCTCCCAGTTGTCTTTGGGAATTGACTCCCAGTTGTCTTTGATACATCCTAACATTTGCGAATGTTGGATACATCATAAAAGTGAGGTCTTCGGAGATGAAGTAGAGACTCACTACTAATTGCTTAATTGTCTTGATGAACTTATACATGTCTTTATTATACTATATGTTAGCAGTGGTTGTGAACACACAGGTTACAAGTCTCTTATGGCGGGACTTGTAACTGAGTGGATTCTCAATGCCTTTGCTGTGTGATCATTCTTTAAGGCTTTTTCAACTGTTTTAAGACAAACTCTATGAACTCACCAACCATTGTGTTGACACTTTAGCATGTTATCTCAGGTCTATAAGGCGATAGCTAGTGCGTGGAACTTAGAGTCAAGCTGCATATTCTGAAGACTTACGCTTTTATCATTTACCATTCAAACATTTTGTATACATTTATGTATCATACTTTGAAATCTCATGTTGGTAACTTTGAATTCATTAATCGAATGGTAACTTTTCAAAACGTCTCATTTAGAGTTCGTTTTCTATAACTTGTACTTTGTATTATGAAGTAGCACCCCTGTGACACAGTCTTCCGCTGCGGTATTTTGGGGGTGTTACAGATTGGTACCAGAGCCTTGGTTATAGAGAACTAGGTTGCATTTAGTGCCTAGACTATAACTACTATATACGTTGGGACCTTCCTCTTTATTTGCCTTACACACAATACATACACATATGCTTTTTGGTTAGAGGTTTGCTTAGTTCCATGCTATTAGATGATGTGACTTTAGTATTATAAGGAGCCCCAGAGATTCGTCGAGTCATTAAAAACATGGAGCTCAGTAATAAATAATTAGTTAACTTGATCTTGTGACAGTTCTTGTTTGATTAGACACAAGATTTGAGTTAAATAATATTATTGCTTAGCTTTAAGGATTTGATGACTTGATTATCTTACTATCGGCCTCAGAAGGCGGATTTTGTGTCGGAAATTCTTAAGTAGGATGATTTAGAATCTCCTTATTTAAATGGATTGGGACGCCTCTTCACTTAAATAAAGAAATTGTAAATCACCGAACCATAAGTTTATGAGACCTTACTTACATAAATTTGGACGCTTCTTTATGTAAGTAATGTGTTATAAATAAGTGGGCTTAATTGTAGCCGATACAACTCCTTAACCAGAATCTTAGACGAATCAGAGTGAACACCACTATATTAGAGATCCCGAATTCTCTTAGACACATCGTAAGTAGTTAACATCAACAGAACTTCGGGGCGAAGTTCTCCTTAAGGGGTAGAGACTGTAACAATTCGCAATTTCAGGTTAACTTTTATTCCCGAAAATTTCACTATTCACTTTTTACTATTCACTTTTACTATTCACTTTTCACTATTCATCTCAGAAATTTTTATTTCATATTCTCGTAAGTTAAACTATTTTAATGATAATCCGAGAGTTTGACGCTCGTCGGATCATTTCTGCAAAAATCACAAAGCCGTGTCCGAGATTTACTTTTAGGTTTAAACGTCCTTCTAGCATCCCGATATGTCCATAAAACATTATAAACAATAGAAATATGATTTTCTCTCATTTTAGGACAATTCCAAAAGTTTCGGAATTTTACGTTTTTCAGTTCAGCGTTTTACGCGAATTGCGCGTTTTAGACCCGTGTTTCCAGTTTTTAGCAGGGTTTTCGCACCCGATAGAACCTACCACTCATTTTATATTTTATTATGGACTATATTGACATGTTTAACCATATTTATAAGTTTCATATTTTTAGGATACCCGGTTTTACGTTTCGTGACTTAACCACTTACTGTTAGCGATTAACGGGACCAAAACTCACTACGTAACTTATATAAGGCCAAGATTCATCCACCTAGTCCCTTCCCCTTGTCCATGAACGTGTATATGGTGGCCTTGGTGGCTTGATAATAAGCCTAGGAAAGTATGTGGTCTAAGAACAACCAAGTATGCATAGATGTGTTTAGTTTTTAACCATTAGTTCATTATACTTCATGTGTTCCAATTTTAACCACAAGTAAGTACTAGCTAACCTCCTCACTTGCACTATAAAAGGAAACTCATCTCTTCATTCTTTTCATCACCATTTAAAACTTCCCAACATAATTCCATAGCTTCATCATCTTTGATCTTCAAGTTACAAATTACATACCAAAGTTCAAGGTCTTAGTATTCTCTACCTAGTTCTTAAGTTTGTTTGGTGATTCCATGGTTGAATTAGGAGCTACACAAGGTTACTAGGGCTGAAGTTAAATGGTTTTCACAAGGGTTAGATCAAGGCTAGCAAGGGTTACAAGAGTTATGGTGAAGGGTTTACAAGATTAGGTTTAGTGTCCTAGTTCTATACTTGACTTCCTTTCTTTAGAAAGCCAAAAGTTGTAAGCAAACCCTTATACACTTTCTTGCTCAATATCATTTCATGCTTATTATGTTTCTTTCATGCTATATATGGTCTTTGTATTGTGTTCATGATGTTTAAAAATGGATAAAACAAGTATTGGTATACATATGTTAACTTATGACAAGTAAACAAGCAAACTAGTGATTTTTATGGAAAACCACGACCACAATAGTATAACTTTGATATTTGACACTTACTTACTGTTAAAGAGGACTTAACAAGGAAAACATAGCAATTTGAATCACCCAAAACGAGTACACGAGTCAAAAGTTATGACCATTTGAAGTTAGCGAAACCAAAACGGCAAATCTGCCTAAATAGCATTCTGATCAAATTATGATTTTGAAAGTCCCACTTCTGGTCCGATTCATCAAAAAGTTAAAACACGAAAGTTGTCCGGAATGACGTTTTCGTTCAGGAATAAAGAAGCTCGAGCCCTGAAAACGCTTTCTGAGTGATAAATTTCTTCAAATTCTTAACAGCCCATTTTTAGACCAAAGTTACTATATAATCATTATAATTAGATGAGACCAAGAGGTCTAATGACCTAAAGCCGAGACCACAACCATGGCTAAAGCCAAGGTTGAGTCTCAAGATCATGGTAACAATGACCAAGGTCACGGCAAAGCTACGGCTAAAGACCATATAACTATTAAAGATCAAAAAGCTTATATATATATATATATATATGTGTGTGTTATCGAATACTACAATAGTAGGGAGCCTCATGTGAGGAGTTCATTGAGTAAGCCGTCGAGACGAGTTGTGGATTTACGAGTTAAAGTGTCCTGGCTCCTCGAACGTTTACTTCATGACTTCTGAATTATGTCGGCCCGAACGGTAGTAAGAGATATACAAACTATACATGTTTCATAGACCACTTATATTCAAAGACTTACACTATATACTAAGTACTACATCATGAACATTATGCAAGACATATATAGGCAATTCTTCGTATTCTTAGACGTTACTCCAAACCTAAGTCGCAACGTTCTATTATAGGCTGCTCTTAGAGACTTTCGCGATTCGACTACCACTTTCATTTCTCATTACATAGACTTAAGGTGAGTCATAGCCCCTACTCTTTTCGTACTTGTTTTAACTATTGGGGGGGATACATGCTCAACTACTTGTTTACTTGTACAAATACTCAAAACGTCTATACTTGACTGTGTTATACTTGATTGCTTACATACATGACTGCGTTATACTTAATTGCGTTATTCTATTTATTGACTAGTAGTTGTCTTTGGGAATTGACTCCCAGTTGTCTTTGGGAAGTGGCTCCCAGTTGTCTTTGGGAATTGACTCCCAGTTGTCTTTGATACATCCTAACATTTGCGAATGTTGGATACATCATAAAAGTGAGGTCTTCGGAGATGAAGTAGAGACTCACTACTAATTGCTTAATTGTCTTGATGAACTTATACATGTCTTTATTATACTATATGTTAGCAGTGGGTTGTGAACACACAGGTTACAAGTCTCTTATGGCGGGACTTGTAACTGAGTGGATTCTCAATGCCTTTGCTGTGTGATCATTCTTTAAGGCTTTTTCAACTATTTTAAGACAAACTCTATGAACTCACCAACCATTGTGTTGACACTTTAGCATGTTATCTCAGGTCTATAAGGCGATAGCTAGTGCGTGGAACTTAGAGTCAAGCTGCATATTCTGAAGACTTACGCTTTTATCATTTACCATTCAAACATTTTGTATACATTTATGTATCATACTTTGAAATCTCATGTTGGTAACTTTGAATTCATTAATCGAATGGTAACTTTTCAAAACGTCTCATTTAGAGTTCGTTTTCTATAACTTGTACTTTGTATTATGAAGTAGCACCCCTGTGACACAGTCTTCCGCTGCGGTATTTTGGGGGTGTTACATAGATGATCCTTATCTCGTACCCGGTGGGTTTAGTTGGGCTTTGGGCTTCGTGAGCCCAAGCCATTGGTACTGCGGCCCGAACCATTTGTCATGGTAGCCCACTCGTGGTGGGCTTGGGCGCTAGTAGTTTGTATTATTTGGACTTGTGGCCCAAATATAGACTATACGTCATCATGTCCCCCCAGTCTAGTGTGCGCAGTGCATAGCTGCGGGTACTAGACTAATAAATCTAGCGGCAAGCGTGGCGGGAAAGAGTTAAATATTTCCCGCTTAAAATAGGGAAACCATGGACCAAGTCATAAAATATCTTAAAAAATGCTTCAAAAAACGGGGAGGCTATCCACGTGTGCCTCGATAGAAGGAAAAAGCGCTTATCGCGTCCTTTTTCCAACCACACGTTTGTGAGTGGGATCCACGTGGCATCGTCTAGGGTTTTTTTACATTCCCTATATAATAGTCACCGCCCCCATTAAAAACACACAGTAAGAACATTTCTACCATTCGCAAATTTCTTCAAGCTCTTGTCTCCAATTTTCAACCTTTGTTAAGTAACTGCGCGTGCGCAATATAGTAGTCTTGAGAAATATTATTTGAAAATGGTGAAGCAATTAGAGGACTTTTCCTCCGCGATGAGTGAGGATGATGTACGTCGATTCGCCTCCGACTACTTTATTCCTTATGACGTTCATCCGGAGGCTCCTGATGTAGACGCGTGTATTGCTGATTTCCCCGACGGGAAGATTGGTCTATACACGCGTCTTTTTGACTACACGAATTATCGCGTGCCCATTTCCATATTTTTGAGCAATTTGCTCAATCACTATCAGCTTCACATATCGCAGCTGCACTGTTTAGGTGCGGCCAAGATAGCTAATTTTGAGGAGAATTGTCGGTTACTGGCCATAACTCCTACTGTAGATCTATTACGCGCGTTCTACCATTCAACATGGTCAAACGGGTGGGTAACCTTTGCCAAACGCCCAGGGCCTTTGCAATGTTATACGGAGAAAGTAGACGCGTTGAGGAACTGGAGGGAGTTTTTCTTCTGGGTGGACGATGCAGTGTTTCCATCGCGGTTTGGGTTTTATACCCAACATGCGCTGCCGAGGGATGAGCGTCCTATCCCTGGTTCGTACAGCGCTTCAGATGCGGATACCATTGACCAGAACCGTATTCCTATTAACTCCTATCCTGAGGAGTTTTTGGTGCACATGGGTCTTAGTCACAATTATTTTGATGGCGCTGGTGTGGTTCCAACTTTCATTGATGTGAACAACCAGGGTGGGTGCTCATCCCTTATTGCATTTGCCTCTAGAACGTAAGTATATTTTTTGTTTTGCTTAAATAACTAAGTTGTCCATTGTTATTTGTCTTTGTTCTGCGCAGAGATGGACCTGTTTGATTTTGTGAAGCTTAAGGAGCCAAAACAGGTAACAGTTGGAGTGCGTCCTCTGAAGGAGGGTGAGCAGCCACTACTGGAGGCGACGGAGGGTCATTTGACCGTGCTTCCTGAGGTTGTTCCTGAGAATACCCCGCCGCTCCAGGTAACGCCTGTACAGAGCGTGGCACCAGAGGTGCGCACTGAGTCTTCTGACAGCGTAGAAATGCTTGGGCCTAATGTGGTAGCGCAGAGTCTGAAGCGCAAGGGAGGTGCTGAGAGCAGTGGCACTTCCAAGAGGAGGCGCCATCTAGAGGCGGATGAGGGGTCATCTGCAGAGGAGGAGGCTGTCGCTACTATTGTGGAGGAAAAGGCTGCAGAAGTTTCTCCACCACGGTAAATAGCTTTTTGCATATGCTTTGCTGAGCATTTGTGTACATTTTTGTATTACTTGTTGTAATAGTTACTAACCTTCATTCCCCTGTGTTTGTAGTGAGCCTGCTCAGAGGGGTGATGCTGCGTCCGCAGAAGGTGTGGTCCCTTCTCAAGGTGAGAGCGCAAAAAAGGGACCCAAGGTTACTAAGGGTGCCTCTGCGCAAGAGTTGCTGATGGAGCTGGCTGCTGCTGCTGAGCGCCAGACTGAGGTTGTTGCTCAGTTAAGGACGCAGCATGTTGGGGAGAGCAGCGCTATTGCTGAGGAGAATGCTCGTCTCCGTGCGCAGCTGGGTAAGGCGCACGCAGAGGCGGAGTCCGTCAAGGCGTATGCTAAGAAAATCGCCCAGGATAAGGTGAGCATACTGGCGGATCTTAAGTATGCGAGGGCTAGACTTCAGCAGATGGAGGCTGATGCAACCTGGTCGGTGGCGTACCTGAATGAGAGGAGAACTGAGCACTTTGCCAATATCCAGGAATTCAAGGAGCGTATGGACAAGATCATTCAGGTTCAGGAAGAGAAGTTGCGCCATCTCAGTATAGAGTACGATGAGGAGTTATATCCTCATTTGATGTCCACCATTGCTGAACGCAGGTATTTCTTGGTTATTCTTTGCCTTCATAATATTTCTTGTCGCTTATGCTTATTTATCAACACAAATTGTCTTTGTGGATGTAGGTGGTTGATTAGCCACGGGCTGCGCCTGGCAGCTATGGGTACTCTCGAGTCCCAAGAGGTAAAAGAGGCTTTTGGGAAAGTGGTTCACTGTGCGGTGGCTCGTAGGAGATCGCAGGCTATGGAGGATCTCCATGAGGCCCAGCTGCTGAAGAAGGACTTGGCGGAAGTCCCTGGATATAGCCCTACTGCCTATGATGAGTTGGTGCAGGCAATGGCTGGTTTAAAGGTCCTTGAGCTGCCGCACATTGGGAGATTGGAGCGCGATCAAGACGACCCCATAGATGTACTGATGGCGGGGTTGACATTGCAGCGCCATCTTGGAGAGAATGGGGAAGAGGAATCAGATTATTATCTGAAGCCTGATGTGTCACAGCTGCAGATTCCTGTGTTCGCGCAGCCTCGCGACATCCTCAAGCCCTTTGCTCTTGAGAGGGAGATTCCTTTAAAAGAGGTTCTGGAGCATCATGAGTAGAGGGTGGGTCAGAAGAAGGGCATCAAAGGTAAAGCAGTGATGTGCGGCATAGGTGCTGCGCATATCCCCAGATCTGATGGTGTGCCTGTGAGTGTTCCCACAGTTTCTCCCCGTGATGCCTTGCTTCTCAGGAAGCTTCAGGAATCGGGGAGTTCTTCTGCTCCGCCAGATAGCCCTGAGCATCGCCATAGCGTATAGGCTTTGTAACTTTTGTATATTTATCATGTAAATAACAAGAAGTATCTTTTTTGTATAGTTGTTATCTTTTTATAAAAAATAAGTTCAACTAAGATGTTTTTCTCGGATTTAAATTAAGTGCGTAGCTTAAAATAAATTATAAGTGACCAAGGATCTTGGCTCGTTTCTTGTATTATGTATTTAAGTGCGTGACTTAAGATAAACTTGCATTGTTTGCTAAGTTTTGACCAAGTGTCTTGGCTCGTGAAAGTGCGTGACTTTTAAAATATACTTGCATTGTTTGCTAAGTTTGACCAATTGTTTTGGCTCGTGAAAGTGCGTGACTTTAAAATATACTTGCATTGTTTGCTAAGTTTGACCAATTGTTTTGGCTTGTAAAAGTGCGTGACTTTAAAATATACTTGCATTGTTTGCTAAGTTTGACCAATTGTTTTGGCTTGTGAAAGTGCGTGACTTTAAAATATACTTGCATTGTCTGCGAAGTTTGACCAAGTGTCTTGGCTCGTTATTTGCTAAACTTGTACAGTGTACTTAATAATTGCGCATCCGTCGTGGGGTGCGCAAAGGAAACTTACTTCAACGTCTTGTAAGTAAGGCGTTTAGCAATGATGCGCACCCATCGTGGGGTGCGCATGGATTCGTGATCCGATGTTGATGGGTTTGCAACCCTCTTACTCAACGAGTAAATTAGTAGGTTAACTCTTCCTTTCTGCCATCGCGTGGTCTTAATAGGTGCATGCACGCCACGTGGGCAAAGTATAACAATATTGAAACATGATGAAAACGTAGTCAATAAAGTAACTTGTGTTATGGAGTTAGCTAGAAACCATAATATTTTATTAATACTTTCAAATGTATGAAAATAAAGACAATTCCTAAGAAAAAGAAATTATAAAGAACAAACATTTATTGGGCACGTACTAGAGTGCAAGTATGTCTGTTGGTGGGTCGTAGCCTTCCCTAGAGATAGCATCTCTTCAGGTTGCAAATGTTCCAGGTGCGCTGTAGCTCGTGACCATCCATGTTGCGCAGCCTGTATGCACCATTACCTAGTGCGTCTGTGACCTCGTAAGGTCCTTCCCATTTGGGTCCGAGTTTGCCTGTGTCCTCTGCGTGACTCGCGTCGTTGGCGCGGTACACAAAGTCTCCTGGCCTGAAAGAAGTGTGTTTGACTTTTGAATCATAATACTTCTTCATTTTTGCTTTGGCCTTTGCTTCTCGGATAGATGCGCGTTCACGCCTTTCTTCCAACAAGTCTAAGTCGATGCGCCGTTCTTCATCATTTGTCATGACGTTTACCTCCGCGGTGCGGATGGTTGGCATTCCGATTTCGGCCGGTATGACGGCTTCTGTTCCATAGACAAGGGAGAATGGTGTGTCTCCTGTGCTGGTTTTTATTGATGTGCGGTGTGCCCATAAGACATGTGATAATTCTTCTACCCATTTGCCTTTGTGTCTGTCAAGGCGCGCTTTTATTCCTTCGCCTAGACTGCGATTTGCGCGTTCTACCAGACCATTGGTTTGTGGGTGTTTCACTGAGGCGAAGTGTTGTGTGATATTTAATTGTGCGCACCAATCTTTGAATGGGTTGTCGCAGAATTGCTTCCCATTGTCTGAGATGATTTCCCCCGGTAGTCCGAAGCGACACACAATGTTGTCTCACACAAATCGTTTAACCTGATTGCCAGTGATGTTCACTACCGCTTTCGCCTCAATCCACTTTGTGAAGTAGTCGATGGCTACAATGAGAAATTTTATCCCTCCCGCCGCAACAGGGAAGGGGCCGGCAATGTCAATGCCCCACTTGTAGAATGGCCATGGTGAGGTAATGGGGGTTAACTCTTGTTGTGGTTGGCGCGGTATTGGCCTATGCACTTGGCAATTGCTGCATTTTTTGATCATATCTCGCGCGTCGCGATGCATAGTAGGCCAATAATATCCTAAGCGCAGTGCGCGCGCCACCACTGACCGTGGTCCTGAGTGCATGGCACATGATCCCGCATGAATTTCTCGGAGAACATAATCTGCTTGGAAGGGTCCAACACATCTGAGCCAGGGTTGTAAGAAGGAACGTCGATATAGGATGTTATTTCGTAGTTCGAACTTTTGCGCCGTGCGCCGTATCCTTCGAGCGTCCTTTTGTTCTTGTGGTAAGATCCCTTTGCCTATGAAGTCGATGATAGGTGTCATCTACGTGGGATCTTGTTCCTCTATCACTGTGGATACCTCCATCTCCAAGATTGATTTGTTCTTCAGTGTTTCTACCAAGACCTGTTTTGATAGGTGCGTAAAGCTTGTAGACGCGATCTTGCTGAGCGCGTCAGCCTTTCTGTTGTCTCCTCTAGGTACCTGTTTTATTGTGAACCTATCGAAGCTTTGTATTAAAGATTTGGTCTTTTCAAGGTATTGGATCATATGTTCATCTTTGGCTATGTATTCGCCTAACACGTGGTTAGCTACTAGCTTGGAGTCTACGTTTGCTTCTAGGTTACGTACACCCATTTGTATTTCCGGCGAGTAGTGCTTCGTATTCTGCCTCATTGTTTGTGGCTGTGATTTCGAAGCGCAGTGCGTAGGTGAATTCTATCCCTTCTGGATTTGTAAGAATAAGACCTGCGCCTGATCCATCTGCGCATGATGATCCATCTGTGAACAGAATCCATGGTTCTGTTAACTCTATCTTGCTTGTTGCAAGTGGAGTATCAGTATCTGGCTTTTCGACGATGAAATCGGCTAGTATTTGTCCCTTGATTGCAGTGCGCGGTCTGTATGAGATGTTATACTCACCTAAAAATACACTCCACTTTTGTAGCCGCCCTGATGCGTCAGGTTTGGAAATAACTTGCTTGATGGGTTGGTCTGTAATGACAGCTATTGGGTGCGCCTGAAAGTATCTGCGCAATCTTTTGGTTGCGAATACTAAGGCTAAGACCAGTTTTTCCATAGCGTTGTAGTTAGTTTCCGTCTTTTTTAATGCTTTGCTCACAAAATATATGAGAGTCTGAACGGAGTTTCTATCTGTTAGTAGCACTGCGCTGACTGCTCCATGGGTTGCCGATAAATACATAATCAGTTCTTCCCCTGGTCGCGGTGCGACCAGTTTGGGGAAAGATGCCAGTTGATGTTTTAGTTGTTGGAAAGCTTCCTTTGCTTCCTCTGTCCAACGAAAATCTCCCTTTTTGGTACACTTCGTGAGTGTCTTAAAAAGTGGGAGTGATTTGTCTGCGGACTTGGATAAGAAACGGTTTAGCCCTGCAAGCTTTCCGTTTAGGGATTGGACTTCTTTTAGTGTGCGTGGCGAGGGGAGATCGATAACAGCTTGTGTCTTTTCGGGGCAAGGTTTGATTCCATCGGGTTCGATTAAGTACCCTAAGAACATACCTTCCGATGCGCCAAACGTACATTTTTTGGGATTCAGCTTCATGTTTATCCTCTCCAACGTTTTAAACGTTTCCTCGATGTCGCGCACTAATTCTTCCTCTGTGTGGCTTTTTATGACGAGGTCGTCTACGTACACCTCCAAGTTGCGGCCCACTTGCTTTTCAAAAGCTGTGTCCACTAGTCGTTGGTAGGTTGCGCCAGCGTTTTTTGTGTAGCAGTAGACTCCTTGACTTGTGTGGAAAGCTGTTTTTTCTTCATCTTCCACGGCCATCTGAATTTGATGGTATCCCTTATATGCGTCTAAGAAGCATTTGAGGGGATATCCGCACAGAGATTCGACCTTCTAATCTATTTCTGGCAGTGGGTAGCAGTCCTGTGGACATGCTTTGTTGAGGTCCGTGAAGTCCACGCACATCCTCCAACTGCCATCGCTTTTCTTTACCATCACTGGGTTAGAAAGCCAATCGTGATAGTAGACTTCGCGCATAATTCCTGCATCCACAAGTTTGTGAACTTCTTCCAGAATAACCTTTGCGCGATCCGGAGCTTGGCCGCGCTTCTTTTGTCTTATTGGGGGATATCCTTGTCGGATTTGTAGCTTGTGCTCCGTAATAGATTGTGGCACTCCGGTCATATGCTTTGGTTCCCACACAAAGATGCTTAGGTTCCTTTGCAAGAGTGCGCATACAGCTGCTTTACCTTTGTCAGATAAAGATCCTCCAATCGATACTTGTTGGTCTGGGTAATCAGGATGAATGGCGACCTTTAAGTTTGGTATTTTCGTTGCGCGCTGCTTTGGGATATGATCCTCCTCATTGACCACCGCATTGCACTCCTTAGAGGGCACCGTGGTGTTGTAGAGGGTAACGATTCCTCCTTTAACTGGGAATTTTAACATTCTGTGTGCTGTGGATGGTACAGCGCGCATGGATGATATTCCAGGTCTCCCAATGATACCATTGTATGGTGAGGGAGACTTGATAACCATGAAGTTTATCCATGTTGCCGTGGAGTGTTGTTCATCTCCCACGGCTACGAGTAGGCGTAGTTGTCCCATAGGCCATATCTTTTCTCCCGTGAAACCGGTTAATGCTGTCGCAGCTGGTATCAACTGGTTTTGTATCTCGGGTTTTAGTCTTTTAAAGCAGTGTTCATATAAGATATCTGCGGATGCTCCTCCATCGATATACATGCGGCGGATGTCGTGACCCCCGGTATGTATTTCGATGGTTAATGGCTCCATCACTGCGTTGTCCGCGGTGATGGTGGGGAAGGATATATCTTTCTCTGAGGAGAATTTTTGGCTAACTTTCTGTTTTGTTTTGCGCTGCCATGATTGTATCATGTAAATAATGTCAGCCTTATCCTTTTGGGGCTCTTTTGTGGCTCCAATCTTTTGCCTATCCTTCCCTTCTTTGATGCTTTTCACCAGGTGATCCATTCTGCCTTCCTTTACTAATTTTTCAATTAGCTGTTTTAGCTGGACGCACTCGTTGGTGGTGTGGCCTTTTTGGCCATGGTAGTCGCAGTACCCACTCCCTATGCGTTTGTTCTCTGCGGTGCGCATTGGTGTGGGTTTTGGGAAGTTTGCCCCTTCTGTTGCAAATATCTCTCTTGGAGTTTTTGTGAGGGGGGTATATCTGTCATTTCCTCGCCCACTTCCCTGACCGCGGTAATTCTTGCCGCGACTGCTGCCTTGATCGTTGGATTGTCTCCTAGGCTGCTCTTGCTGCTTATAGCTTGAGTAGCCTTTTTTACTATCCGCAGCCGCTGCTTCTCCTTGGATGAAGGATCTGGTGCGCTTTGTTAGCTCATCAAAGTTCTGAGGTACCCTATCATTTAGCTTCCGTATCAGCTCTGGGTTATTGATCCCATTCATGAATCCTGAGATTTTTAGTACCTCGGGGCACGCCTTGATTTGCATGCATTCATCCTTGAAGCGCTCCATAAAAGCGCTTGTGGTTTCCCCTTGACGTTGCTTTACCCTGGCTAGTTCCACAGGGTTTTTTGCGCACTTCTTTCGTTGCGTGAAGTTTAGGCGGAATGCCTTTCGCAACTCTTCGAATCCGTTGATGCTTCGTCGTGGAAGCTGGTTGAACCATGTTCGCGCATTCCCTACGAGGGTAGAGTTGAACATGTGGCACCACACAGGTTGTGGCCAATTTTCGATAGCAGCCGCTGACTCAAAAATTTTTAGGTGATCGTCAGGGTCACCTGTTCCATCGTATGTTTTCACATTAGTAGGCATGCGCCTTTTCTTGCGATCAGAGTAATCGCTGATGCGTCTTGTGAACGCGTCAATTTTTTGACGACGCCAAGGAAGGGATAAATCTTCATCCTTTTCTTCGCGACGTTTTCCTCTGGACTTCCAGTGCCCTGTCTCTTTGTCCTCGTTGTCCGAGGAATCACTAGAGTAGGAGTTATTTTTTCTATGGCGCTTGCACCGGTCTTTGTCAGAGGAGGAGTTTGAGGGGCTTTCACTTGGGGAGGGTCTCCTTCCCAATCTGTCGTGAACTCTCCTTCCAGATTTGGAGGAGCCTGCGCTTGGCGATCGTGATCGTCCAAGTCTGTCTTCCAATCTCCTACTACCAAGCCTGGTGTGGATGTCGGAGCGCCTCTCGTTGCCTTCGTATCCCTCCGAATGTTGAGAGTTAGATGGCGTACCGAGTCTGTCGTGGACGTTGGTGCGCCTTTCGCTGCGTTCGCGCTCAGGATGGCGCGGTGGAGATCTTTCTGGGCCAAAATTTAGCCTGTCGTGCAGGTTACGGCCTGATCTTCTTCTTTCTTCATCTCGCATGAGATTACTTAGAGCTTCGTAGTGTTGTGACACGAAGTTGTTTAGCATCAACTCAGGAGCATCTTCTTCCGCTGCAAGAATCTCTCTTTCGGCATGCGGTTCCCTCTCACGGTTAGGTGCGCCTGGCGGCGTAGTGTTGTCCACTACAGGTACCGCTTGATGAGGCGTGTTGAAGAGGGTGCGCTGGAGATCATCAGCGTCTGTAACCACCGTAGTGGCTGAGGCGACTTCCAAGGGTAATTCCACCGTGGTGGGAATTGGAGTTATCTCTGGTTGACCAGCCGTACTGGTCATTCCGTAGATTAACCCTGAAGTCGAGCTTTTGTGCTTCTTCTTGTGCGAGTCATCCCGAGTTTTATCTGGCTGCGGGGTCCGCTGCCCTGAGTTCTTGTTTTTCGTCATTCTAGTATTAAGTTCTTAGTGTGGTCCCACGGATGGCGCCACTTGTTGATACAAAAGTTGGGCTTACCTAGTTTAGGCTCTTGCTTTCGTACCAATTCGCTCTTAATGTTTGTGAACCTGCGCACTAAGAAAACAACACCGTTAGGCTTATCGAGGGATTGTCTCCCCCGATTAGACTCCGGCGTGAGAGTAAATAATCGATTTAAGGTTCTCGTAGAGAGTTAGGGTTGGTATATCGTACCTTGAATGAGAATCGTGTGATTCTATATATAGGGGAGTAGAAACCGTGTTTCTTGCTTCTTACTCTTAGCACGCGTAGTGCTTATCCGAGGAAAGGATATCTATTCCGTGAATAGATGATCCTTATCTCGTACCCGGTGGGTTTAGTTGGGCTTTGAGCTTCGTGAGCCCAAGCCATTGGTACTGCGGCCCGAACCATTTGTCATGGTAGCCCACTCGTGGTGGGCTTGGGCTCTAGTAATTTGTATTATTTGAACTTGTGGCCCAAATATAGACTATATGTCATCAATGACAATCACCCGAATACAGATGAACAAGTAGACAGTGTGGTATATAAGTGATAACTATATCTCTTCTTGTATCTATGTGGGATGAAAGTTATCATGGCTTTCATGACAATGAGATATCCATATGCACATTAATGACTGTTTATCTTCTATTTACTTTGATTATTAATGCTAAGCTCCATAATAATCAACTAGAAGGGTACCCGCGCAATACGGCGACGGGTACCCGGTGACTATCTTTGTGGCGAGCAATTGTTTTTCATTTTAAACCTTTCCTTATTTAGCGTTGTCCTAAATACTTTAAAACGTAGTTGATATATGTTTTTTTTAAAATGTAGAACATTTAAATTATTACTATAGTGTAATACTGTAATGTGTGTTTAGCGGCTGAGATTAATCTGTGTTAGTTTGCAAGCTTTATATATATGAAATATGCATTAAAAGGTAGTTATAGTATAGACGTTTCTTTTTTTAAAATCATTTTTTTTTTAAATTGGGCTGTTATATCGCCAAAGGCGGAACTATGTAGGGGCAGCCCCCCCCCCCCCCCCCAAATAATAATAATAATAATAATAATAATAATAATAATAATAATAATAATAATAATGCGGCACCTAATGTAAATATTATAGATTTTAGGGGTAATTTAGTTGAAGTTACAAACAAATCTCCGATTCGCCTCCACCAAAAAAAAAAAAAAAAAAAAAAAAAAAAAAAAAAAAAAAAAAATTGCGACACCTAGTGTAAATATTATAGGTTTTAGACTTCCTTTTTAAGAATGACCTAAATGCATTATAATGTAGTTAAGATAACGACGATGTAATTAGATACAAAGATCATCCATCGAGTACTCTATATATAACCGAATGGCCAATGTTTCTTATCATAAACTAAAATGAAACAATTGGCTTAGTATTTTTCTAAATGATTATTATCAATAACTTTTCTTGTCATATGAAAAAAAATAAAAATAAATAAATAAATAAATAATAAAAATTATGAATTAGTTAAATAAATAAGAAACAGCCATTAAACGCAACTTTTGAGTTCTTGATAAGAATAATCTATATAGTAAAAACAAAAACAAAAGATAATCTCATGCGAGTTTCATAATTTAGAGTGCTTGTTGAAGAAGATTTATAAAGTTATAACAGAGTTAAGACTTCGTATAAAAACAATTCGACACCTTTTTTGTAGATAAATTGTTTGTAGTATTTCCTAAAATTAAGAAAAAAATATTATTGTAATTAATATAAGATTTAATATCAAACTTTCATACTCGTTGCGATTTTGAGTTCCTTCATAACAAAACCTAGCAACCAATACCAAAGCTGGATCGCTAACTTTTCTATGTGATAGTTTTGTTGATCTAATTAGACAAGTTACACTTAAACCAACCTTACTTGGAACGTTCCGAGTAATACTTACTCAGTTACATAGCTGTTGCCATGCTTATCAAGGTCCGGTTTAAACCATTGCGGACTAAAGTTGTTCTATTCATATTATTTACCGACTCCTATAATAGTTAAGGGCTTTGCAAGAGTAACCATAAAAGGATAAATATCTTGCAGAAACTATTTGAGTAGACTTTGAGAATAGTAAAAGTCCTATTTGTGACTATTGGTGAGACATTACTCACAGTTAAACTAGGGATTGAAGACCCAGTGAGTATTTAAACTAGGGGTAATTGGTTCTTTAAATGTCTTACTTGCCATTTTGTTCTAATTTTGTGCAACGTGTTAATATTTTTCTTATTAGTATATCATACTAGTACTTTTGAATTTTGTCTTTTTGGTATATCATAGACAGACAAGTTGTGTGTATTAGATACAAATCCTACATCTATCACCCCACCAAAGCTCATTCTTCCAAACAATATCATATCAAGTAATACAGAATGTCAGATCACTACAAAAGTTAAGTATCATATTGAACAACAATGACGAGATAAAAAAAAAAAAAAAAAAAAAAAAAAAAAAAAAAAAAAAAAAAAGCGACAAAGTTTCTGAGAGCTAAAACAAGGTTGGAACATAAACTTTGTAAGAAAAATATACATATCAAACAAAAAATCGAATGGTTATTTGTTTTTTCTACGCATTACTCGTTTCTATCAAATTTTCTTATAGATTATAGGCCACTAAACCCGATGTGCCGAGTATTAGATAAATAATGGTATAGATTAGCCAACCTACCACGAATATTTTGTCTTGCTCTGTAACATAGTTGTCATCCCTATCAAGTTTTGATCAAACCATTGCTTATGATGATGCTTATTCTTATAATTACAAAAAGTCGATCCGTAGATGTTAAACAATAAACTGAATGGAAGTTTAGGGTAAATGCCTTTGTTGCCTATAAATTCTTAACATTGATTAGGACTTAAACTATATGATCACGTATAGTATCCCCGGACCTAACATACCGGGCCGAGCATACTCATAATACAAATAGCCCTAATCCATGGATGATCAGGATCACACTATGCCCCGGCTTCACCAAGCCGGGCTGGACAAGAATACTGTATCATAAGGAACCGCGTCTCAGCCCCTGCCGCGGAAGAAGTTGATGTCCGGAGCAAAACCAGGAATCGGTACCACGGTTTAACCCAAAAGTGTAAGGAATATTGTCAGCTAAATACAACTGACCTGGGCAGACTCCAAATAGGGAAAGACCGCAGTTCCCTCCCAAAAGCATCGCAACCGGAGGCAAGAGGACAAGGACGAGGTTTGACCTTTGGAGTTTTCCGCCTAAAAACGTCGCCATCATGGCACGTGATCTTAGGTATCCGACAAGAATTACCATGGTATAAATAGAGGGCATCGGCCAATCTCAACAGTATCATCATTATTACTCATTCACTATACACACTTTATCTCTCAAAACATAAACTTACTCTCACACGCAAGGATGACCGCGGAACACCCCCCCCCCCCCCCCCCCCCCCCTCCCTTTAAGCGGTGAGACTAACGGTGTTGTTTTCTTTCTTAGCAAATCCTCACCAAAGATAGCCTAAACTAGGTCTTGCATTGAGCCCAAGTTTTGTACTAACACATGACCACGTGACCACCGTCCTTTATAAACAACTTTCCAACATGACCATTTCGTGATCTCGAACCATCCTTTAAAAACCACCTGAACACTACACTATACCTCGGACCACCTTTTACAAACCAGCCTCCCAACATGACCACCTGACCACTACACTACCTCGGACCACCTTTTACAAGCCAACCTCCCTACATGACCACCAGACCACTACACTACCTCGAACCACCATTTACAAACTAGCCTTCAAACACGACCACATGACCACTGTCCGACTTCAAACCACTATTCACAAACTGGCTTTCCAACACGACCACGTGACCTCTACCCGACCTCGAACCACCCTTTACAAACTAGCCTTCCAAACACGACCCACATTACAACTACCAAATCTGCAACAAAGATGCTTAAAATTTAAAGGAAAACTTGATTCATAATTGTGATGTATGATATTATTATTAATACCCACATAACATTTACAAAGAAAACAAAATAAAACAACTAACCATCGAGATGACAAAAAAAATTACTTTAAATGAGATACCAAAAAATATACTTTAAATGGTACCTAAATGGGTGATGTGAGACTTTGAGAGTGCACGTATGTCACTTGACACATTCAATGCCGCAAACACCCACTTTGATAATATTTGAACATAAGATGTCATAAGTTTCACATTCTTAATTATAAACAAATCACAAGTTTGCTCACCTACCTATGTGGGATAAGCTGTTGGAACTTTTTTTATACAACAAACAATACAAGGTTGTTATGTAGCTCCTTCATTGGCTTGTGCTAGACCTGATTTGTACGAGATATAGGTGGACTTGGTATATTCTTAATCTCCAATTTCGCTTACCATTTTCGGTACCCAATGATAAAAATATAACATAATTCAATTTGATAGCACATTTTTATATTTCTTCAAGGATCATGTTACTAAGAAAATCAAATGGACTATACGTCCATGGCGCATGTCAAGCTAGCAGAAGTTAAACAACAACAATCAAATGTTCTTTAGTCATTGTACCAATTGTCGAACCCGAGTTTTTGAACTTATCTCGGGTGATTTGATCAATTCGCTCTCTCATCTCCTTGACCCAAGTGATTTTACGAATCTCCAACTTCACCCTTACGAAAGAAATGTCGGTCTAACTCAACTTAAGAGCCAAACATCTGATGGCTGGCCAGGTTAACCTCCAAAACTTTCAGATGCTCAATACTATAAAACTTCACAATCTTTTCACCACACCATTATATTCTTCCACAACTGAAATTGGGACACCCATGAACTCCGCCAATCTGTTGACATGAACCTGAGAATCCTACTTTATATCTGTATTTTTAGAAATATCTTATTTAATTCTGCAACATAAGTATTCATTTCTTTTCACAGCCATTTTTCTGTTCAAATGTGCACTTCCAGTATTTTACCAAACTGATATCACGAGCAAATACTACGATGCAAAACACATTATTAAAATTTGAAAAAAAGAAAGAAAGAAAGAAAAAAAGAAAAAAGAAACTTGATTCATGATTGCGGATTTGCGATGTAGGATATTATTCATACCGACAAAACATATACAAAGAAAACAAAAAATAAATAACCATCGAGATGACCAAAAGATCACTTTAAATGTTTATCTTTTGGTCATCTCGATGGTTATTTATTTTGGTTTTCTAGCTTTTCTCTATACTCATGCTTGTATTTTTTTCTAGCAAGTGTCATCCACATTCACATTAAAGATCGTTTATCTTCTGATAATCACTAAGCGACTATGTAACTAGATACAAGTCCTCCATGGAGTACTGTATCACGCACAACAAAGTTCATTCTTCCAAACAATATCAAATCAGGTAACACATAACTGTGAAATCACTACAAAACTTAAGATCATATTGAACATTATTGACAAGATTAAAAACAATCAACAAACTTCCAAGAGCTAAAACAACGTCAGAACATAAATTTTGTTAAGAAAAAGGTACATGTACAAAAAATTTGAATGGTTATTGTTTTTTTTATGCAGTACACTTTCTATCAAATGTGCTTTCAGATTATAAACCACTAAACCCGATGTACCATGAATTAGATAAATTGTGGTATAGATTAATTACTACTTGCTCAGTTAGATAGTTGTCATTCGCTGTCAAGGTCTGATCGAAACCATTGCTAATGAAGATGCTATATTCATATAATTACTTAAGTACTACGTACGACTACTTAGTCTATTAAGGGCGTGCCCAAGAGAACAAGATCAATCTAATATGACGATTGAGGCTTAGTATAATAGAATCGATTTTAAGATAACCAGAATGTAACTCACATTATCATTTTTCGTTTTAGTACGTACTCTTGTGGGGTATGAACTTCATAAGGTTGGTAGTACATTTTACGCAAACTTGCATTCTTAGACCCGAGTTTGTACAATCTGAGAGCAAGTCTATTGTTGCAAAAGTAAAACCTATCTTACTGTCGTCATAATGATGGCTAGTAAAGGGACTACTAGTTTGGGTAGTTTCACTAAAACCCCAACACAAAATTATAGCATAAACAAAGGAGGTGATTAGTACGACATTAGTTTTATGATCAACCAAGTATAGTTATATAAAACATATTATTAAACAACTCTGAATTGAACAAATCGGATCTGCTTATGTTGACAACTCTTCAGTTATAATGTCTTAAAAGTTGGTGGTAATTCTAGTTTATGGTATTTTAGTAACGGATTCGTATGCATATATTGGCGAATTGTGGGTAATCTCATGTTTTTTCATATTGATAGCGAGGAACTGGTTTTCGCGTATTGTGTTGGAGAATAAAGCATTGCCTTTTCTATCTAACATAACGAACAAAAACCCCGAATAATTAGATAAATTTAGAAAAGCAAAAAAGAAAGAAAAAGTTTTATCTAAAAACCCCGAATAGCCAATGTTTCCTAAAATGAAATTAAATAATCGGTTTAGTATTTTCTTTAATGTTTATTGTCAAGTGTCAACAAGTTTTCTTCTTATTTAGGAAGATAAGAATCACAAATTGGTGAAAAAAGAAAATCAACCACTAAACGCACCCTTTGACTTCTTGATAAGGATAATTTATATACTTAAAAACGAAAACAAAAAGTGATCTTACATGAATTTCATAATTTACAATACTTGTTAAGTTGTAACGAAAAAGGTTAAGACTTCGTATCAAATTTTCATATAGGAATTGCAGTGAGTTCCAACGGAACGACACTGCGCAATATGAAAGCATGACTAGGACCATAAAACAGCAAACAAGAAGACCGTTGGATATATAAATGATAATTATTTTCCTTCTTTTGTCTATGTGGGATGGGAGTTAGCAAGGCTTTCATGACAAGAACATAGAAGTGCCTAGCTTTTCTCTCGTGCTTGTGTTTTATTCTATATAGTATCATCCATACGCACCTTAAAGATCATTTATCTTCTACAATCACTACAACATTGAATTCAATCTTCCAAACAATATCAAATAGAGTAAATATAGAAATAGAAATTACTACAAAACTCTGTCAAGAAAAAGGTACATGTCAAACAAAAAATTGAATGTTTTTTTTTTTTTTTTTTTTTTTTTTTTCACTTGTATATATCAAATGTGTTTTTTGATTATAGAGCACTAAACC
Source organism: Artemisia argyi (assembly GCA_030686995.1). Classification (NCBI taxonomy): domain Eukaryota; kingdom Viridiplantae; phylum Streptophyta; class Magnoliopsida; order Asterales; family Asteraceae; genus Artemisia; species Artemisia argyi. The sequence continues at coordinate 527,227 of CM060695.1, read as the reverse complement.
CGATGTACCAAGAATCGGATAAATTATGGTGTATATTAGCCAACCTAGAAGGAACCATTGCTAATAATAATTGTATATTTATATAATAACTTAAGTACTGTGACTACTTAGTCCACTAACACGTTTGGTAGGGTGAAATTCAGAGAAATGAAATGAAGCTCAGAAATGGAATTCACAGAAATGAATTACCAGGGAAATTGAATAATAATTCCAGTGTTTGGTAACAACAGAGACTTGACCCGAGAAATCAAATTTTTTTTTTTTTTTTTTTTTTTTTTAAATAACAATTCTAAAAAAATTATTTTTTTAAAAAATTATTTTTTTTAAAAATTGATTTTTTTTAAAAGTATTTTTTTAAATAACAATTTTAAAAAAAATTATTTTTTTAAAAAACTGAGTTTTTTTTTAAAAAAAAATTGATTTAAAAAAAAATTATTTTTATATTTTTTAAATAACAATTCTAAAAAAAATTATTCTTTAAAAATTGATTTTTTTTAAATTATTTATTTATTTATTTTTTAAATAACAATTCTAAAAAAATTTATTTTTAAAAAAAATTTGATTTTTTTAACAATTCTAAAAAAATTGATTTTAAAAAAAATATTTTTTTTATTTTTTTAAATAACAATTCTAAAAAAATTATTTTTTAAAATAAAATATTTTTTTAAATAACATTTTATTTATTATTATTATTATTATTATTATTATTATTATTATTATTATCCTCCCTAAGAAATGGTTTCCACTCCAAAAGCATAAGAAATGAATTCCTTGATTTTGTACATAGACTCAACTCTCAAAGATTTGCAAATCTCCACCTTTTTATTTCCTCGGCTACCAAACACGGGAAATGATTTCATTTCCATTTCTTTGATATCATTTCCCCCAACCAAACATGCCCTAAGGGTACCAGCCAAGAGAACAAACATCAATTAATATGATGATTGAGGCTTAGTTTAATAGAAACGATGTTAAGATACTCGAAACCTACCTATTCCTAAAATTCTAACAACATAACTAGAATGTAACTCACATAAATGTGTTGTTTCGAAAATTGCATACTGCCCAATTGGATGTCACTGTGAGCTCGAATCACTAGATACAAACTCGCCGTTAAAAAAAAAACTAGAATGTAACTCATATAAATGTGTTGTTTCGAAACTTGCTAATGTTGTAGAATACTCACTTAAACATAAACCAACAGTTGTATTACTGGTCATATTAAAGTAGTACCTTACTAGCGAGAAAGCGAATGGAATTTCATTTGGTTTCTTATTCACCAACCTTTGCTTTAGTCGAAAATTATTTCTGTAATTAACATAAAAATAGTCAAAAATTATTTCTGTAATTAATATAAAAAAGTAAGACTTATTAATATCGTGCATACCAAAGCATGACACCAACCTAATACCCAAAACAATATATCGGTTGACAGTGTAATATATAAATGATAACTATTTGAGATAATTACTGACATACCCCTGCACGGAGGGGTATGTCACAAAATACCCCATGTATTCGCCGTTTTCAAAAGTACCCCAGCATTCCCCTTAAATCCATACGCGACACCCGGGGAGGACACGTGTCAAGAAGCTAGCTCGGGCCAAAAAAAATAAATAAATTTATTCATTTCGCGTACACGTGTACGCGACACCCTCCCTGCCGTACGCGACATCATTTAATTTTTGCATGGGGAATGAAAATTTGCATGGGGAATGATATTTTGCATGGGGAATGAATGTTTTGACCGGAATAGTAGCATGGATGGGACGGAACTAGTTATTTTGAAGGATATATGGGCATGTCGTGTATGTTTTAACACATAACCTAAAAAAAAAAAAAAAAAAAAAACTTCCATACGGTGGTGTATTGTTGTTTGGTTTTGGTGTTGTTTGGTTGTTGCAGGTGGTGTATTATTGGTGGTGCAGTGGTGGTTCAGTGGTGGTTCAGTGGTGGTGCAGTATTCTTGGTGGTGTAGAGTTGTGGTTTAACATTTGTTGCTGGTGCAGTGGTGTTGTTTTGGTAGTGGTCTGTGGTGGTGGTGTGGTTGTTGGTGGTGGTCTTGTTGTGTTGGTGGGGTGGTGCTGTAGTTGTTGCTGGTGGTCTTCTTGTGTTAGTGGCTGTTGTCGTTGAGTAGTTTGTCATAATGGCGGAATATCCGGTAATTCTGAAATATAATTTTTTTTGTCATTATAATTATTGTTTATTTGTTACGTATATGTTTTGTAAATATATATTTGTTATGTTTTTTTGGTTATTTTAGGATTATCCTACGCAAGTTACATGTAGGAGTAGGTTGTCTTTAATTCAGGACATTAGAAAACTGATATTGAACACCCCTAAGGAAAAAATGTTTAGAGAAACATGTTTTGGTTGGATGTTAGACATTCCGAATATGCAAGAGAGCGGGGTGTTAGTACACTATTTTTTATGCCACCAAGTTGCTTGCCAAGAGGGAGACACAAACACAGTTCCACTAAGATATCGTGTACGTACTCTTGATCGTTTAGGTGAGGTTGAAATTCAGTTTGGTGGGGAGGAATTTTGTCTAGTCATGGGTTTAAGATTTGGGGTTGATTTTAGGGAGTCATATATGGAAGGTGCTAACTTATTTAGGAGACGTGTGTTCCCTTCTACTATTGATTCCAGACCTATATACGTTAGAGACTTGTTAGCAATGATAAACAAAGACGTGTTTAAAAAGTGGAGCGACAAAGATGGGGTTCGACTTTGTTTGTTAGCTGTTTTGATGTTGGTGTTGGAAGGTACTGAGCATGGGAATATAGTAGACGGATTTTTGTTTAGGCTAGTTGAGGATTTAGATATGTGGAATGTCTTTCCGTGGGGGTCGTATGTATGGCCAACATTGTACAATCATCTCCGGGATGCAGTATTTAAGCGTCGGGATAAGCACTTTTCCGCCGACAGGGACCCTACTAAACCTCCTAAGTACACGCTGAATGGATTTCTATGGTCTTTTAAGGTATGCCATTAATCTATTTATACAGTTCATGTATACATATAATTGTGGTTATTTTAACGAATTAACTTTTTTATTTTTATATTTTTTAATTTTTTTTTTTAGATTTGGATATTGGAGATGTTCCTCAGGGGTGCTAGCCCTTATTTTTTCCGTCATCATCAAGTGTTGCATCCCCGGTCCGTTGCATGGAGTTATAATAAAGGGGTCGTTAGAGAAAGTATTGACAAGTTTTTGGACGACCAATTGAGGGTGAGTTTGAGATATTCAATTTTTTTCAACTATTATGAATTTAATATTGTTTTATTTTTTTAATGTCATGTGTATTTCCTATGTTTTATTAAAGGTAAGAACACCGTTGCCTAGGCTTACACCGGATGAGTACGAGGAATTATCCGAGTGGTGGCGTGATAGTAACGCGTATTTCCAAGGGCATCCGGTCGCACCCCCGGTTATACAGCCACAAGCAAACATGGATTATGAAATACCTCCAGCTGTGGCACAAAAGTTTGATTATTATGATGAGAAGATTAAAGAATATCAGCTAAAGCTAGACGAGATTGAAAAAATGGTAAACAGTTTGACATCAATTTCTTTTGAGTTTATGTATAAATATTATTGAAAGGTTGTTAATTGTTTCATTAACATTTTTAATGCAGCAAAACCAACTCCGCAGTAAACAAGGAGTACATAGAGGAGCAAGTTTTGTTGCAGATGAAAATATTGGTTTTAGTGACTATAGTGTGGGTCAAAACACACAGGTTTTTTTTTTTTTTTTTTTTTTTTTTTTTTATTTCTTGTGTTTAGTAATTTTTAATGACGAAATGGTTATATACTAACATTACGTTATGATTTAATATATAGGGATTCCCCCAATCCCACCGTCCATTTAGTGGTCCACCAGATGAGTCTTTCTTTGAAAACCTTCCTACACCGCCCGTTGTGTCTAGGTTTACATCCCCTTTTCCATCAACCGGGCATGCTGCTACCCGTACACCAATGGGTTTCGCCGCGTTTGCCACTCCCATTGATCACCAGGCTGGTCCATCTTCCCGCCCTAATGATGCTGCTGACATCCAGGTAATATATTATTTTACGATTATTATTTTTAGAATTCGTCATTATTTGTAATTGATTACTGTTTTTTTTTTTTTCTTTTTTTTTTTTTTTTTTTTTTTTTTTTGTTAATCTTTTTTTAGCATCCGATCGACCGACCAAGGAGGGATTGTCGTCCAGGTAAATTTCAGCAATTTTCGTATACCCAACAGGGACCCACTACAATCCTCCCTAAGAAACGTGGAGCTAAGGCTAAACTAAAAAAGAGTACGGCCACCATTCCGCGATTTAACCTAGAAGAATTACCGGTAGATGAAGAATTACCGGTAGATGATGCTCATGAGGATATTCAGTTTGTTGGTACAGCTTCTAGCTCACCTTTGGTATTTTATAATGTTGATCCTACAAAGGTACTACTAAAAATGTTTTTTATTTATTAACATTTCTTTATATAATTAATGAACTTGTAACCATATTGTATATAATTTATTTATTTATTTATTTATTTTTTTGTTTAGGTACGGCGCGATGAGTATGAAAGTTTGGAGGCATTCCTTTTGGAGCCATACGGGATATACCTTGATTGTCATCCAAAAGGTTGGGTTCTGGATACTACGTTCTGGCAATACCTACTTCCGGATTTATACCTGCTGGGTAACGATCCGGGTCCATTGGACAAACGTGGTTGGTTGTCTGACGATGTAAGTGTATTCTTTTAAATTGTTTGAAGTTTAGATTATTTAAGTTTCAAGAACATTAAATGGTTAGGTTTAAACTTTTGAATCAGCATATGAATTGTTGGATGGAGTTATTAATGAGAAAATGGGACAATAACCAACCATGGACAGTGGCTAGATCATGGACGGCATCTCTTTCCCCGAGCGTTAATGGTTATGTGTCCATGCTTTCGATAAATCCGACGCTTAGGGGAACATTGGATGGTCGCACACGTCCGTACCCGTCTTGGGATGTAGTACGTTATGTAAGTAAAGATCTTTGAATGTATATTTGTTTTGTATAAATTACTCTTTACAAGACTTTGTAATTGTGTATGCATAAATAAACTTTATATGTAGGTGTTGATGCCGATGAACCCGACAGGGAATCACTGGGTCACAGCAATTATAGATTTGTATGATTCCAAGTTATTGGTTCTCGACTCTATGCCCAACATGGTACGTGCTGAAGAAATAAGAAAATTTGTATTGGCTTGGACCAAAGCTGTGAACACGTGTTTAGAACAGCTGGGACATTTTAGCAGGACAGGACGTGGGCATTACAGTTTCGAGTACCATTACAACAACGTAGAATATCCTATCCCACAACAAGGAAATTCAAGCGATTATGGGGTAATCACATGTTGGCTAATACATGAGTTTGTTACGTATCATTGGCCACCGAATTTTGATATGACTAATGTTGATGCATTTTTCTCCAATGTTAGATGTAACCTTGGTAAGGTGTTTTATCTAAGTAGGTGTGAGGATACTAGTTTATGTGGATATGATTAGTTAAGATGTTGTTAGTTGTACTCTTGAACAGTTTGTAATGGTATATGTTGATGTATAAAGTTTTTTTTTTGTTAACTTTCATTTAATTTATTTTTGAACCATACATAAACACGATACAATAACCTTACATAGACACGAAACAATTAAATCATACAACGCTGTGTTTCATACACAGTAGATTGACAATATTAAGCATAAACAAAGGGTATGAAAAGGTGCATATTCATCCACTAAAAACGGTATTCTTGTCGATAACCTCAACCAAGTTCCTTATTGTTATGTTAAGAGCAGGCGGTGATGATTTCGAGGTAAAGACCGAAACATTACGAAGTACCAAAACAGTTCCGACTTTGAGGTGTTTTTTATAAGGCAACTCTTCTGCAAGGACTTTGTGATGAATTGTACCAGCCATAGTCCCGGTTGGATCTTTTAGTGTACAGTTGAGGTCACCCAGCACGTTAGGAGTACAAGACTTGATAACAGCTACAACAAGTTCAAGTTTTCCTTTTACACAATGCTTCTTTATATCCCCAAAACAGCCAGTTACGATGACACCTTGAGAATTAAACACCTTATGAATCGCGCTCAACCATGGACCACTAGTAAAATGTTCATCCTTAGTGACGTCCTCATTTACTTTAGCTATATAATCCTGTGTTGGCACAAAACAATATTCGGGGCCACCCTCTCTGACGTCTGCATTTTTTCGAAGAATGGCTCGTTGAAGAATACCAGCCGGACCAGGTATTATCCAATCATCCTCGCTCATAGATGTTGATGAACCCCCAACGTTATGTGTTGGGGCGTAATTTTTTTGTTTTGGTGGAACGAATTGGGAATTTGTGAATCCGGTTTTCTTTTGTTGAGACATTGTGTGAATTTTATCTTTCTTTGAGTGAGTAGAATTCTGAGCAAATAAACGTTACTACACAGCAGTATTTATACAAGAAATTTAAAGGAGATGTCACATCATTGTCATATTTCGCGTAATAAATTACACGTACCCGTACGTATCATGCAATTGTCAGATCAATGTCACATCTGTGTCATATTTCGCGTAATAAATTACACGTACCCGTACGTGTCATGCAATTGTCATATCAATGTCATATCATTGTCATATTTCGCGTAATAAGTTATACATACCCGTTGGTGTCAAATCAACTGTCTAGTCCGTGTCATATCTTGTTTCAAAAAAGTAGTATTCTTGCAGCATTTTCCGTATATATTTAGTCTTTACAAACACCTTGATCCATATCAAACCAACAAAATGAGTTCAGTTTTGCAAAAATTCAAATGTGTTTTACATTTTGATAATACCGAACGAGGTGTGATTATGTATAGTAATATCACTTACTCATGGTTAGATGAAACTGTACGTTCTAAGTTCAAGTTGGATCCGAGTGTTCCGCTTAATTTCAAATTCTCGCACCCCGCATTTGATGTTCGCATGGATATCACTGACGATGATGAGGTAAGTTTCTTTGCTGAATTCGCTGTCACGAATCAAGAAATGCCGCATGATGAGTGCTCAAACACTCATCATTTTTGGTCTAATCTGAACTGCAAAACATACAAAAACACTCAGTAATGCATCAAAATACTGAAAATATTTCAAAATCGTGTTTTATATGTTTTAGATGCAAAACGAGTAAAAACAGATGAAAAACGCACAAAGTTTGCAAAATTGGCAGTTTCAGTCCCCCAACTTTTATAAAATTACAAATCTAGTCCCTGGATATTCAAAATATGGAAAATTATCACCAAAGGTCATTTTGAAATCATAAAATGTCATATTTAGTCCTTTGGTGAAAAATCTCAAAAGTTTTGGAAATTTACAGTTTGGTCCCTGGAGTTTCAATAATTGGCAGATTTGGTCCCTGGTGGGAAAATTTTGAAAGAAAAATCATTTTGGGTCCTTGGGAAGTTACAAAAACCATTTTTAGTCCTTGGGGTGAAGTTTGAGAAATTTACAAGTTTAGTCCCCGAGGTTTGGAAATTTACACATTTAGTCCCCGGGAATTCCAAAAATGAAAAATTGCAAATGTGGTTCTTGGATTATGGAAAATAGCATTTTTGGTCCTTGTGAATACTTTGTGAGAATTACAATTACAACTCACAACTTTCTGAAAATTACAAAAGAGGTCCTTGTGAAAATTTAACAAAACCAAACGGATCCTAAAACTAAACCCAACACACCCTTAAATAAATAAACCCAATCCTAAATCCACTACAACCTTAACCCATTTTTATTACCCACCTTATATCTCCAAGCCCAAAACAAAAACCCCCTCAGCCCACTCACCACCACAACCCACTCCCCCGTTTTTTTTATAAATAAAACCTTCGGTCAAACTTTGACCCTCCATCTCCCACACTCCCACTTACAGCTACAAACCAAAACTCCATCATCATACCCCTACACCTGCCTTCACCTCTGAAATACTCAACCTCCCCCCTTTTTTCCACACCAAACAAACACAAGCCTCCAAGTTTACCCTTCTGGCATCAAGCAACCAAAGAAAAGTTAAAAATCTTTTTTCCCGCCAAAAACCAACAAACGGCCAGGATCAAAACTACTTATCCAATGGTTAATTTTAGTGTTGGGAAATGCTCAATGGGACCCAAGGAGCCTTACTTGTCATCTATAAAAGAAGAAAAAGAAAGAAGAAGCAGGGAGGTTTTTTTTTTTTTTTTTAGTAGTTAATTTAGTAGTAGAGTAGATAGTAGTTTAATTTTTATATTGAATTAATGTAATGTAACTTATCCAGTGTTAATCCCAGTCTTGTTAATGATTTCCAAGTTCTATTATTGTATTTAAAAGCTCAGTCAATCGAATCTTCAAATTCCTAGTTCAAACTCAGTTTTTGCTTATAAGCCTTGTAATTCTCATATTGGTATAATCTTTGTTGGAATGTTGTTTCATAGTTTCATTGAGCTCTACTAAGCTCCTTTGCAAGTTTTTAAAAGCTTAGAAATACTTTAAACATGTTTTAGTTAAACATATTCAAAAATCACAAAAATAAAAAATTAGTGAAAAAGAAGAAATACAAGAAGAAGAAGACTGCGGAACAAGGTTTAGAACCTCATGGGAGGCTTAGGGACAGGAATGTATAATTTGTTCTTGGTTTTGAAAGCTCACAGGATCTCCTTGTAAGCAAATCCCATTTTTAGCACAGTTACTGTAGCATTAGCTTTATAACTGCTTATTATTGTTTAGTTACTGCTTTTTCTTGCTTAGCTGTGTTTATTAGTTGCTTAAGGTCCAATTTATGCTCATGTGTTAGCTAGAATAGTTATCATCAATAAGTTCTCATTTAACTGTCTAAATTAGTCATAACTGCTTAAGTGTGTTCTTGTTGTTAGTTGCTAGATTTTCTTGTTCAATTAGTCTTAGAAATAGTTAAATTAGTCAGTTTGATCAATTGGTTGGTTAATGGAAGCTTAAATCTGCAAATCTTAGTGTAATGTGTTCTATAAAGTAGTGTTTGGCTCAAGGGTGTATACTGAGTCTCACCTTGTTTCAGCAGTTAAAAATGGGTTAGTTAAGTCACATTAGTGATATTAGGTCTAGTAGAACATAAAAATCAGTACTCTTTAGTAGGAAAGTCAAAATCACACACAAATCTTAATTGTGCTTTAACTGTTAGGATTTCGGGTTCATGATCTCATCATTTCATTTCATTAGTACTTAAGATAGCTTAAATTCATCTCATATTAGCTTATTACATCCACTAAAGTCAGTTAGGATCATTTACAATCTCATTTTAGTCAAACTAGAGTTCTACCTCAAAAAGTCAAAATGTATGCTCTCAGGTTTTTCCAAAAGTTAAGGGAATATTTACGAATTTTGTAGTGAGTATTAGAGTTTGAGTTTTTTAGGTTTTGTTGTCTACCACCCCAGCTATTGATCTCCCCCTTTATCTTATTTTTGTGATTTTATCTGTGGGCCCCACCATTGCCCAAAGTGGGCTGCAGGGGAGGGAATGCCCCCTGCTGTGCAGATAACAGACCCAAACACCACCCTTTGGTGGTGTTTTCTGGCCACCATGGTGGTCCACCACCTTCACTACTTGTTCATCTCAACCCCCCCCCCCATGGTAGACTTCAATGATTGACCAGTGGTTTGACCTGAAATACCCTGGGTCCCACTTGGAATCTCCACATAAGTCTGTCCCATTTTTAGTTAAATTTCAAAGTTCCAAAGTGCTTAAACCAGCTTATTGGCTTAGTCTGTGGATTAATTGTGCTTTTTCTTGCTTAAATAAGTTTATCTAACTTATTTACACCAGATTTAACCATTGTGGGTCCCACACAAGCTGGTTTAGCTTATTTCCCTTGATTAGTCAACAAAAGTCAACTGTTTTGCTTATTACCTTCCATAGTGCTTATTTTTAAGTTCTAAAAAGTTTGTTTTTGTAAAATTCTTTCATTTTTAGCTGTAAATCAAGTTTCCAAAAAGAAAATCCAGAAAATCAAATGTAATTTTAAGTGATAGTTTCTATTTAATTTTATTTAAATTTTATTTTTCATTTTTAGATTTTAATTAAGTACTTGTCATTTTTATATTTTTCTTAAATTCCTATTATATTAAAGTATTTTTAATAATTTTCTCAGATTTTTATTTTGTCTTTTAGTATTTATTAGAATTAATTTTAGTTTTATTAATTATTAATTAATAATTAGTTTAAAATAGCATAATTAGTTTTTATTAATCAAAACCAAGTTTTTATATTTTTTATAGCTTTTATATGTTGTAAAATAATTTTAGAAATTTTATTAGAATTTTCACTGTTCATTTAGTATTTTTCTTAATTTTAAATAGTTTAATTAGGTAATTAGTAATTAAATAGTAATTAATTAAAAGAAAATCCACAAAAAGACAAAAACACTTATTTTTATTTTTAAAAACTTATTTTTAGTCATTTTATAATTTTAGGAATTTTATTTTCACCTTTTTAGTATTTAATTAATATTATATTGTATTAAAGTGTTTTAAATATTAATAATAAGTATTAATTAGTTTTTATTTAATATTAAATAATTACATAGTGTAAAAAGTAATTTTAATTTTCTAAAAAGTTTCTTTTATTATTAGGATTGTAAAAATGTGATTTTCACTTTTGTAAGTATTTTATTTTGCCAAAACTCGCGTTTTATTTCGTACGTCTACGTTTTATTTAAACGTAACGTACGCGTTTTTAGTTTTAAACGTTTCTGGGTTTTCAAACTTTCCCGTCTTGTTTATATAGCTTATTTAAGCTATTCTCTTGTAGATTCCTTAGTTCAAACATTCACAAACCCTTTTCCTATCCAAATTCACCCGATCACGAAACCGTTTGTTTACAATTCACACCTCGTCGGGACATACGACCCGGGGAAACCTTATACTTCCGCGGAGCATTGATCTAGGCTGTTTGACTTTGTTGACCATTCCTTGGTCAATTTAAGTTAGGTGGTTTAGGCTCAATCACCGCATCTTTATGTTGCTAAACTGAAAGCATTTGAAGAAATGCCATCTTTTATGCCAAACCAAGAAACCCCGACATTTTTTAACTTTTTTGAAACAAACACTAACCAAGAAATGGGGTATTCTGGTTATGAAGGCAACTATTTTTTAAATGAGGGGCCATCAAAAATTTTTGAATCAAATGATAATGAGATTTTTGAATCCGGTTTTAAAGATGAGCCAAATTTCACAAAACCAAATTCATCATTTGCTTTTGGGTTAGATGACGAAGTTAATGATGATGCATATGATGAAGATGATGTTTATGCTGGGAAAAACGAGAACGAAAAACCAGTCCATAATAAATGGAAAAACATTTTTTCACTAATGCCTGACGTTCCAGAAGCACCACTTTACCAGTCCAAACAAGTAATTTCAAACGATGACCCTATTGATACAAATATTTTCAAGGGAAAGTTTTTTGACACAAGAGATTTATTAGACAGAACAATTAGGATGAAATGTTTAGAAGAAGGTTTCCAGTTTTTAGTAGAAAGGGCAGAACCTATAAGATATTATGTTAAGTGCTATCATTTTAACTCATGCAAATGGAGAATTAACTCTAGACGGGTGGGAGATACACCGGTGTTTGAAGTTACAAGTTTAAATGATAATCACACGTGTGATAAAACAATAACATATCCTAACCATCGAAATGCAAATAAAAAAGTTATTGGTCACATTTTTAGTGAAAAGTTGAAAGATGCTAGACGAGATTTAAAACCAAACGATATGCAAAGAGATATGTTATCGCAATTTAAAGCTAGTATATCTTACCAACAAGCATGGAGAGGAAAGGAGTATGGGTTACAAATGATTAGGGGTTCACCTACGGAATCATTTGAAATGTTGCCGTATTATTGTCACAACCTAGTAAAAAAAAACCCAGGCACTATCACACGTATCAAGACAAATGAAGAAGGCGTTTTCGAGATGTTATTCGTTGCCATTGGTGTTTCTGTAAGTGATATTAATTTTCATGATTGGTTTCATAATTTTCATGAATGATGTTTAATGTGTATTCAATTTTGTTATTCAGATTCGAACTTTCTTACATTGTCTTCGCCCACTACTTATAGTTGACGGGGCACATCTGAAGGGTGTCTACAAAGGTACAAATTTGTTAGCAGTCGGCATGGATGGAAACAACCAAATTGTGCCTATTGCTTACGGTATATGCAGAGGGGAAACTGGTGAATGTTGGTCATGGTGGTTTTCATGCCTTAAAGAATGCATAGCCGATAGACAGGGTTTGGTTATCATATCTGATAGGCATCCTTCTATCAGATTAGCTGTACAAAATGAATACCCATTGGCGTTTCATGGTATATGCTGTCGTCATCTAATGATGAATCTTTCTTTAAAAAGGGACACAACAAAGGCGCTATTTTGGAGGATATGCAAAGCGTATACACCTGACGAATTTGATAGCAAGATGCAAATACTCCTGTCCATTCAGCCCGAGGCGTTTCACAAGCTAATAGAGGCGGGTGTTCACAGATGGTCGAGAGCATACTGCCCACTAACTCGCTACAATTACTGTACTTCTAACAGTGTCGAGTCTGTTAATGCTTGTACCATAAAATCAAGGAAGCTGCCTATAACAATGCTGACCGAGCAATATCGAAAAATGGTGCAAGCCTGGTATTTTAAACGGCGACAAGTGGCTGGTATTTATTGTCCCGATTCGTATAATTATATTTTTAGTAATTATCTTTAACATAAAGTCACTTCTTAGAGCCTATTTGTTTATGCAGCAAATATGAAGCATGAAATAACTGATTGAGCATCCCATAAACTAGAAAAGAGAATAATGAAAAGCGCAACCTGGAAGGTATACGGGGTTGACCAATATCGGTTCCAGGTTTTTGATGGGAGATACAATCGGGAAGTGAACTTAGGGTCTAGGACATGTGATTGCCGCAAATGGCAGCATTCTGATATACCTTGCGATCATGTTATTGCTGTGAGTAGATTTTTGGGTCAAAACACTTGTGTCCAGTACGTTCAGGATTGGTTCAAAAAACTAAATACCAAGCCACATATGCAGAGGCGGTGAATTTTGTTGGAGAGTTTCATGAATGGGAGTATCCATCAAATATACAACCAATCAAACCTCCACGAATGGACAACCCACAACCCGGCAGGCCAAAAAATACCAACCGTATACGATCCCAGGGTGAGGAACCAAGGTTAAGACATTGTGGTAGGTGCGGTGAAGCTGGACACAATCGTGGCCAATGCAAGCAACCATTCGTCCCTGAGGAAATGTTAACCAAAAGAAAACAGTATCCCAGAAAGAAAAAACCCGTTAACGATCAACAACAAACACCTCCGTTATTCGACTCACAACCAACTCAAACAGATCATCACACCGTTCCTACTTATGATATATTCCCAACACAACCATTTAATCAAAATTTTTACACAACAGGACAATATGACCAAGGGCAAGCAAGTCATGAACAACATGGTCATCATAACCCGGCACACGGCTATGAGCAATATAACTCCCAACAATATCCCTCTCAACCATACCCGTCACAACATTTAAATGATCATAACACTCAACAGTCTAATAATAGTTGGTTTAATTTCTTTGGTTAATAACTAGTTTGCACTTGTTACTTTTGTATTCCAATGTAATTGTAGTAATTTTGTAACATTTGTTACAAAGCTTGTAATAAATTTCTTTTTTAATCATAGCATTTATTTCCAGAAAAGCCTAATAAAATAATAGAAATGAAAACTAAGAATAAGGATGCACCACGTGAGTTCTAGTATTACTTTTTCTGTATTGACATGATAGCACAAACAGTGTCCTTTATGGAAGTAGTAAACAACAATTGGTTCTATATAAGCTGCAATGTAACACTTGAAGTTCAATACAACATTTCATTCCTTTTTCAAATATTAGTAAACTTGAATACATGACATTCAAAGTTCTACTTCATCATTACGGGAGGTTCACTTCCCCTCCAGGAAGAAAGTTTGAAGGGGGTTTAATTGCTTGCGTAGATCCGGTCGAGTTTGAAACTTTCTCGGCCGAGCAATTGATAAAAATTTAACAAATTGTTTAGGTTACGATGAAAACTCCCCAACCTTTTTTTATATACAAAAACCAAATTCTCATCTTGATTCAGGGCTAGTACCATTGGCTGATGCAATTGAAGACCGCGAAAGTCTATTAGCGTACATAGAACTTCAACAAAACAAAATGCATGTGTACGTTTCAAGAGTTGAGTTACTCGAACTCGTAGTGGCCAACACATGCAAAGTTAATCATACCAAGAAGAGTACACATCATAAACCTTCATGTTCAAAAAAGTTATTTGACTAATTTGTGGTTATGGGTGTTATGTTGCCTTTATTGTAGTGTTATGATTTTCATTGTCCATGTCCAAGTCACAATCAGACTATTTTCATTGTCTAAGTCCATGTCCATGTAATTCTAGGTATGTTCTTATAGTAATGTCCTATTATGCTTTCGATTTTATATTATCCAATTGTGAACAATATCATTTTCTTTATATGTTTTCAGCTTTAATGTACAAAATAATATTAAATTGATTAAGCTTAAAACACTTCTGACACAGATATGACTACTCACCTTTATGGTAACTCCACCACTGACAAATAAATGACTACATACCTTTGCTGGTATCTAAATATATGTATATATATATACTTGTGGTATGTGGTTTCAAGTTATCAAAACCAATTGTGTCTTCTTTCATTCACCAAATGTCAACGTCTAATAACCATACATTCGAATTCACTATCAACTACAACGGAAAATTTATACTTAACCCACTAACATATGAAGGTGGTTCACACATGAATATTGTTGTCCCACGGTTTGGTTTTCAAGATATGGTTACATATCTGAAGAGAAAATTACCATCCACGGTCCAAAATCTATATTACGCGTTGCCACAAAACGACACATTAAATGGTATGAAAGCAATTAAGGGCGATTATGATATTGATGTTATGTATGACTTCGCAAAAGTTGCAGGAAAGATCCAAATTTTTGTTTCCGAAAATCGCGAAGATCTAACAACAATATTGATTCCAGATGATGGTTGTTTGGAAGAATCATTTGCATGTGTAATTTCAGAAGAAACAAAATTTAAACGCGAAGAGCGTGTCCGATGTCTACATGAAATGGTAGAGAAAAAAAACAAACGTGAAGAGCGTGTCCGGTTTAACATTGAACGACAGAAAAAAAAAAAACCTACGTCGCCGTATTCACAAACCATTATCAATTTTATTGTTCACAATAATGGTCATCTGGTTTGCAATGAAGGGAATGTAGAGTATGTAAATGGTTGGAAGATGAACATCAACATTCCAAGAATGAAGGTAGATGAGCTGAAACAATACTTGTCTAACATTCTCGATACGAAGATTCATGCTCTTTATTATGAAGTTCCACACACTGGGTATTCAATCACCGTCAAGCTAAGAAACAACTATGATATGCATGTGATGTTTGATATTTCAGCATCACAAGGCGGCCAGTTGGAAGTTTACGTTGACCATTGCGGTGTCAATTTTATTATTGAAAAATATGTATGCCCAAATGCTACTTTAGCAAAAATGATGGATCATGTGATAACAGACTACCCAAATGAAAACGAAGACGGAAGAAAAACCATACAACAATCGGATTACACTTTAGATCAAATGGTTGAATGGGCGGAACAAGAACACTTTGAGAATGAGGAAGCTAAAGCAGATGAACGTCATAAAGCCCTATCGAAGAATCGTTTCGATTATTAAGAATATCAATCAATAAGTGTGTTGTATGCCTTAAGAATGTCATCTATATATGATATGTTTTATCAGTGATTCAATAAACATTGCCATAAGTATCCAAATTAAAAAATTTATTCAAATAAGAGTACAAACGTTCATTAACAAAATACAAACCAGTTAACATAAAACAATATAAGCTCAATCGTCTTATTTGTTGGGTTGAACAACATACAATTGTGCCACCCCAGCAGTAGCATCACAAGCACATTCAACAAAAAACATTACCTCATCATCCTCAGTTATGTCAATACGATAATTAAACGAAGCCAACTTACAAGACAAATTCATCGGAATATTTGGATCTAAATTGAATTTCTTCAACACCAACCCAACTAACCCTGAGTACGTCAAATCATTATACATAATGACACCTCGATGCTGATCATCATAATGTAACACACATTTAAACTTCATAATGTTAGAATCCATGGATATTGTAAAGAGAAGTAGCAAATATGTGTATATATCAAATCATAGCTAGCTTATAAAGCAATTGAACTCAGACAACTTTTTAAAGGTTCTGAACAATGAAATGACAAGTCACTGACAATGTCGTGTACGCTTAAAAGTTTACATGAAATATGACACTTTGAAATGACAATTCACTGACAATGTCGTGTACGCTTAAAAGTTTACACGAAATATGACACTCTGAAATGACAACTCCCTGACAATGTCGTGTACGCTTAAAAGTTTACACGAAATATGACACTCTGAAATGACAACTCCCTGACAATGTCCTGTACGATTAAAATAACTGGTTTTACCCATATGCAGAGGCATGTCAGTAATTTTCGCCCATTTTATTTCATCATATCAATTGCCAAAAAGGTAAAACTACTACTACAACTCTTTCATGAAAGTAGTCTAAACCAACTTACAAACCAAAAACCCCTCCACGGGTACAAGTGATATGACGAGGTGGATGATAACAGATTATCAAGATAATACTTCTTCACAAGCTCGACTATTGAATGATAATATAATATAATGATAGCGATAAATATTACCCGAGAAAAGTAGGAGATGTATTTTATTTTAAAAAAGAGTTGCGTTGAGCCAGAGATAGGAAATGGATAAATTTTCAACTTAAATGAAATCCTACTAATTGATTTCAAACGAAAAAAAAGGATTATTAAAAAGCATGTATGGTCTCATCCGACAGTAAATGACAATTCACTGACAATGTCGTGTACGCTTAAAAGTTTACACGAAATACGACACTTTGAAATGACAAGTCACTGACAATGTCGTGTACGGTTAAAAGTAAGAAACAAGTATATTAACCATAACATTTATATTACTTGAAACAACAAGTACAACAATAACATACGATACAATAACTAAGAAACAGAAATTCAAACAACTAAAAAACAATAAGATAAATAAACATAAAACTATGATTCAATTAAATGAATCATCCGACACATATCCCTCGTGACTCGAGTAGGAGGCACTTGAGTCGTCCTCACTCGATGGCACAGGTGGAAGACCCCGAGCCCAACGCCTTTCGGCTCTTCTGTTCCTCCGATCCCGTTTTCCTTTGAGGTACGCCTCACGCTCCATATTCTGACGGGCTTGCTCAGCTTCATGCTCCCGTAGCACTTCCATATCCAGCTCATACTGTTCGTCCTCAGTCAATTGACGAATCATGGGTTGGTTTATCTCTGGAAACATTACTTCTGGTGGAATGGCAGGTGATGGGTTGTCATGCATTTGGAAACTCGGAAACAAATCTTGGGGTGGAGTGGGAGGTGGTGGGTTGTCATGTACTTGGAAGTACTGCCACAGTTCTTGTGGTGTAAACGCAGGTGGTAGATGCTGTGGTGGGTTGTCATTCACGTGGTAAAACGGAAACAGATACGGTGGTGGAGTGCCAGGTGGTGTGTGAAACGAATCATTTGGTGATGCATGGTTTGACATTGTGTTTGAGGAAGAAAACTCAGTTAGTATGTAAATTGTGTGTGTATTCACCATACAAGAATACCTATTTATAGACCAAAAAAAGTGAACCATACCTATTAAACCCTAAAACTGAAACCCTAAACCCTAATAACAAAACGTAACATACTTTTCCCATTCCCCATGCAAAAATAATGGATGTCGCGTACGGATGGGAGGGTGTCGCGTACACGTGTACGCGACATGCATAAATTTATTTATTTTTTTTGGCCGAGCTAGCTTCTTGACGGGTGTCGCGTACACGTGTACGCGAAATGAATAAAAAATTTTTTTTGGCCCGAGCTAGCTTCTTGACACGTGTCCTCCCCGGGTGTCGCGTATGGATTTAAGGGGAATGCTGGGGTACTTTTGAAAACGGCGGATACATGGGGTATTTTGTGACATACCCCTCCGTGCAGGGGTATGTCAGTAATTATCTCTAACTATTTTCCTTCTTTTGTCTATGTGGGATGGTACTTAGCATGGTTTTCATGACAAGAGCAGAAGCGCTTAGCTTTTCCATCGTCTGATGCTTGTTTTTTATTTTAATAAGTACCATCCATGTGCATATTAAAGATCATTTATCTTTTAAATTCACTACAACGTTGAATTCAATCTTCCAAACAATACCGAACTTAATTGAATGGTTATAAGTTTTTTTACGCATTACTCGTTTATAAGGGATTTGATGTTAGGGGGTGTTGCTCTATTACAAAGGAAAATTTGTGTTCGATTAATATAAAGGAAATTTTGGCTCGTTAAGGGGTGCTAAGCACCCACTAGTCACCATATTAGCTCCGCCCTTGTTTCTATCGAATGTGAGTTTAGCTTATAAACCACCAAACCCTTGCACCGAGACTCAGATAAATAGTGGTATAGATTAGCCAGCCTATAGTTAGAAAGTTGTCATGCGGTGTCAAGGTCTGATCGAAACCATTGCTGATGAAGATGCTATATTCATATAATAACTGAAGTAATGTGACTACATAGTCTACTAACACTACAACATCCACCACTTTTAGCGGGGACTATTTTAGGCTTTTGGCGGTAAGGGTTTTCGGCGGGGACATGTCCCTGCCAAAAGTATTGGCGGGAATAATACCCGAGAACAATAAAGCGCAACTATTTTGGTCAAAGTTGTAAAATACCAAAAATACTTTCGGCGGGGACATGTCCCCGCCAAAAGTAGCCGTTGAAAATGCGGTAAACGGTCAGCGAGATTGTGTGCCAGCTCAGCATCTTTTTTGTCTTGTAGCGACTTTCGGCGGGGACATGTCCGTAGCCGCCAAAAGGTTCCTCGCCCGTCCAACGATTTGTTGTAGTGTAAGTTTGTCCAAGAATGAAATGAATTAGATTAGGCTAGTACATGACTACCAACGGACATACCAGATAAACAATAACCTTCCCATTTTAAGGACGACCCCATATATATTACATGAAAAAACATCTCGTTCTTATTGGTTAGTTCCCGAAAGCACGAATGACAATGTCAACATGTGCAATTGAATACAGAACCATCAAGCACTTGGCTTTATGAACTATCTTTTTAACACCTGTCTTAGTGTTTGAAACTGAAGGATATTTATTCATGAACTCAATCCATCATTTTAATTGGAGGTGGATTTAAACTACCTTTGCAGGAGATAACACCATCACATGAGTTAAGCCACATCAATCATTTTCCATCAAGTCCATCACCTCCATACACTCCACATTCTCACCACCAAACACATTCCTTGCAACCTCAACCGCCACATGTGACGATTTCTACATTATTTAATATACTTTAAAAAAATCAATCATTATCACCAATTTTTTGAAAACCGCGTCTGTGAATGACCCGGCTGAGTCAACGGGTCAACCCGGTTTTATGCAAAAAAACCAAACAGCTAATACACATGTCCAAACAAGCATTTTCTGCTGCATTATTAACACTTTTTTTGTTGTAAAAACATTGACATGGAAGCGGTTCAACCAAGGTTTTTTGGGCCGGAACCGGTTGGCTCGGTCGAATCGAACTGGGTTTTTATTACATCAAACTGAGCTTAAATTATATCACGCATTATACCAACTTGTTATAAAAGATTGTGTGGAAAACTAGAAGGGGGGTTGAATAGTTTTACGTCTTTTTTCTTCGTTATAAAAATTAGTTTTAGAGTTTTGCTTAGCTTTTAAAAACTTAAATTCGATAATATGTGATCTCAAGTCTTGTACAATATAAACAATTAATACTACACAATATATTATAAAGATAAGTAATGAAATAAGTAAGAGATGGAAAGATCGAACCGCGAGACAAGAGATTTATAGTGGTTCGGCTACAAGGACACCTTCCTTGCCCTACTCCACTCCCCGAGCACCTAACTCGAGAGTTTTCTTCACTATATCAACAAGCTCCCTTATGGCGGAGAAAACCGTACACACCAATATACACACCAATCTACACACCACTTTTCATACCCCAACTTCGTCACACCTAAGTCACAACTTCTACACAACTTCTTCAAATCAATCTACTTCACAACTAACTACTCGACACCTATCTTCTTCACACAAATCTAATACCTAGCTTATCTTCTTCACACCAAGCTACTAACTAATTACGCAATCTATATCTAACACAACTAACTACAATCAAATATTCACAACAATCTTCACAAAGAATAATGTAAATGATCTTTGATGATGCACCAACAATTTGGATGTGGAGATCACAACAAGTTGTAATACTTCTTGTCTTGAGAGATAGAAGTATTCTTCTTTTGCACTTGAGAGGATGAAGGTTGGATCACTTTGAAACAAATAATTTATATACTTATGATCAAAGGATAAAAGAATGGAGATTTGGATCTAGATCAGAAAGTTTAGTAGTGCAAAAGGTGAGGAAAAAATCCAGGTTTAATGTGGTATTTATAGGCAACAGATTCTGACAGAGGAGTGTGGCCGGTCCCCTTAAATCATGGTCGGCCCCTTAAAATTAAGGGGACCGCCCTTTGTAATTAAGGGGGCCGCCCAGCTGAAACGGCCAGATTCTTTGTCTTTTAGTGGGGAAAGTTTATTTGGTGAAAAACTAACTGATTTTGGTTAAAAATTTGAATTCATATATTTAGTATGAATAAAATATTTTTCTTTATTACCAAAAGTGTTTTTCAAAACAATATAATATGTTTATATAATTAAATAAACTTTGTAATGCTTAATTAAACTTTCCTTTGATCATAAAATGCACTAAACACTTTGTTTATTCATACCTTAAGTGATTTTGATATAAAGAGAAATATTAATCACTAAATACTTGTTTATGTCACAAGTTTTAGTTCTATGAGTTTATATTTTGTGGTAATTAAAACATAGAGATATTGATAACATGTTAATAATGTTTTTAGGCATTATTTATGTCAACAATCTCCCCCTTTTTGATTATTACAAAACCTTAAACTCAATATATCTAAAACTTGTTTTTAGACAAGTATTATATAGTTTACATTTCTCTTCTCCCCCTTTTTGTATTAATTAAAAAGGTTAAGCCGAGTAAGCTTCGCGAGGGAAGTTTAAACGGGTAGAATGCTCCCCCTTAATGTATGCTCCCCCTCATTTGAGAGCACCAAGGGAACGAGCAATGGAGATCTTTGCTACAAAAATATTTGAAGAGAGCAAGATACACATATATGCAAGGCAACAATTATGCAACTAAACATAGATTCATTCAAGCATTATAGAAATGATAAGCATTACAACATTCAATATGCTTGAAGCATATTGATAAAAATAACACAAAAGAAAAGACATAGTTCTATTTTGCCTAAGAGAGCACTTGGACTTGCTTGCAACCCATGGTTGATTGTTTTATATGCTTGAAGAGAAACATAAGCATAAAGCTTAGATGTTTGATTGAGAGGGATATGGAGTGGAGTGTGGAATGGAAGAAGTGGATCTCACGATATTGTATCGTGTTAAGGGTGGTATTGGATGATTGCGAGTGAGAAGATATTCAATCCAAGAAATATCTTCACTCAAGTAGAGGATTTGTTTTTGAAAGAATATGCAACAAGGGCAAAAGTGAGTGTGGTTTGTAACTTGATCCAAGTTGAGAGAGTGGGGGAGGCAATTTGCATAGGGTGATGATGGAGGTTGCCCTTTGTTGCGTTGTGCAAGATGCATAGCAAGGAGATCACTAAGATCATGGATTTGGTTTATTTCATCACGGAACTTTTGTTTTTCCGTGGCAATGTGGAGGGGATCATAGGTTTGGTATGGATGAGTTGGGTTTGTGTAGTTGGAATTGTAGTTTGATGGTTGATCAAACTTGCATGGATCATTATAAGTTGTTGGAGGTTGAGAGGTGTAGTTTGGCTTGAAGGAAGATGTTTGGCCAATGTTGTATGGTTTGTAAAGTGGATCAAATGAATGACCTTGTTGGTTTGATGCAAAGTTTGGGAAGTAAGAAGTTGGGGGTGAGGAATGATTTCCAACTTCATTTATGATGATGGATTTGTTTCGAGGGCTTTTTCTTCGCCAAAGGGGTTTTTCCGTCATCCTTGCTAGCCTTGAGGCTTTTGATTTTGGTTTGTTTGGAGAGTTCATGATGGGATGAATGGAGAGTTTTGAGGATTGGGGATATTTATAGTGTAAGATTTGTGTGTTTAAGGATGGATAAGGTTTGTTTGGGGGATTAGGACAAAATGTGTTGGTGAAAAATGGAAAATGTAGGTTGAAATGGGCTAAAAAGCAGAAAAGATTCTGTAAACCCGACCATCAGATGGCCGGTCCCCTTAATTAGGGGGCGGTCCCCTTAATGATTAAGGGGGCCGCCTTACAAAATTAAAGGGGCCGCCCATCTGGTGATTTCTAGGTTGCCAGAATTGGGTTTTTGGCAAAAAATTTGCAGAAAGGTTATGTGTTTGGATTAGAATTCAAGAAAGTTCAATTCTCTTAGGCAATATAGAGTCTAATCTAATCAAGATATAGCATGCATGTAAAAACACATAAACACAAGAGCAAATAATCAACATATAATAAGCAAGAGGAGGCAAATAAAGGTAAGCACAATTAAGCTTCCTAAGGCATCTATCTTGGATTAAAGGCAAGGATAATTAGTGAGTGAACAACTAATGATGGATCAAGATGACACCATTATTAATGAATTTGTCCTAGTGAGTGTCTATATGCAACAAATGTGGAGTTGTGATTGTTTCGACTCCTAGAAGCAAAAAGAAATAACGATCCTAAGAAACAATCCAAATAATCTCCTTGATTCATTTTTTGCTCGAACATGAATGTCAAAGACATATATTAGATTATATATCTTGACAATTTATGTGAGAATTTATGCATGATTTTGAAATAGAATGTTTTTAGGATTAGTCAACAGTGCAAGGAAAATGATTTTCATGGGGTTCCTAGATTGTGAGAATAATTTTTAGAGAAAATCGATTGAGTTTTACAAAACGGTTTATGCAAAGAAAATAGCTTTTCTCAATATTTAGTTTTGTGCGAAATAGATTCCTAGACTCAGAATGGGTGAAATGGAAGAAAAATGAATTTCATGCAAGTATAAATTTGAGATAATTCAATATAATTTAGTCAACTTGTTTCATCATTCCTAATCCTAAACGCAAGTGGTTGAATAATTCACGCTTAAGAGGTTTTGTGAATATATCCGCAATGTTGTCTTCCGATGCAACCTTTTCTATAGATATATTTCTTTTTTGTACATTATCCCTAAGAAAATGGTGACGTATTTCTATGTGTTTAGTCCTAGAGTGTTGCACCGGATTTTTACTTAAATCTATCGCACCTTTGTTATCGCACATAATGGGGACATTTTCTAACCTAATGCCATAGTCTATGAGAGCTTGTTTCATCCATAGTGCTTGTTGACATGCCTTTCCGGCGCTTACATATTTGGCTTCGGTGGTAGAAATAGCAAGAGCGGTTTGCTTCTTCGTAAACCAAGACGTTAGACAACATCCCATAAACGTGCAAATACCGCTAGTGCTCTTTCTATCTACGTAGTCTCCCGCATGATCCGAATCCGCATAGACAATGGTTTCTATGCCGGATTCCTTAGGATACCATAATCCTAAGTGTATAGTGCCTTTAACGTATCGGAAGATACGCTTAACCGCTTCTAGGTGAGAGGTTTTGGGATCCTCTTGAAAACGGGCACAAAGGCAGACACTAAACATGATGTCGGGTCTACTTGCCGTCAAGTATAGTAAACTACCTATCATTCCTCTATACTTGGTGTTATCTACGGACTCTCCTTCATCATCCTTTGTGAGCTTTACCTCCGTAGACATGGGAGTTTTCATGGGTTTTAAGTCTTCTAGGCCAAACTTCTTAAGCATTTCCTTAATGTACTTAGATTGGTTAAAAAATATTCCATCTTCTAATTGTTTTATTTGTAATCCTAGGAAGAAGTTAAGTTCACCCATCATACTCATCTGAAACTCATCATGCATGATTTTGGCAAATTCATCACACATGTCTTGACAAGTCGATCCAAATATAATGTTATTAACATATATTTGGACAATGATGAGATTTGGGTCTTTCCTTTTAGTGAAAAGAGTGTTATCTACCATTCCCATGGAATAATCATGTTTAATAAGAAAAGCTTTTAATCGATCATACCAAGCTTTGGGAGCTTGTTTGAGTCCATACAAAGCTTTCTTTAACTTATAAACATAATCAGGTTTTGCGAAGTCAATGAATCCTGGAGGTTGTGCCACATATACCTCCTCATTGATAAAACCGTTAAGGAATGCACTTTTCACATCCATTTGGAATAACTTAAAATCTAGGGCGCAAGCATAGGCAAGTAATATCCTAATCGATTCTAGTCTAGCTACAGGGGCATAAGTTTCGTCATAATCAATTCCTTCTTGTTGATTATAACCTTGGGCAACTAACCTAGCTTTATTCCTAGTAACTATTTCATTCTCGTCTAACTTATTCCTATATACCCATTTGGTTCCTATGATGGTCATATCCTTTGGATTTGGGACTAATTCCCAAACATCATTCGCCTTAAATTGATTTAATTCTTCTTGCATAGCTATAACCCAACTTTCATCCTTTAAAGCCTCGCTAATATTCTTAGGTTCTATTACTGAGAGGAAACAAAAGAAATTATTTTTATCTTGGGCTTGTGACCTAAGGGTTCTTTGGTTAAGATGTCCTATTATATTGTCTAATGGATGAGATCTAGATTCTTTAATATTAACAGTTTTGTTATTTTCTAAGTGAATGTCTTCATTATCATTTCCTATGGGTTTTGTTTTACTAACCTCAATAGCTTCATCTTCGATTAAATCATCATCTTCTAAAGGTAATGTTTTAGGAGGTGGTGGTGTTTCATCAAATGTTACATTTAGTGATTCCTCTACTTT
The DNA here is from genome assembly GCA_030686995.1 of Artemisia argyi. NCBI lineage: Eukaryota > Viridiplantae > Streptophyta > Magnoliopsida > Asterales > Asteraceae > Artemisia > Artemisia argyi. Next base: position 502,015 of record CM060695.1, on the reverse strand, counting down.
CATGGAGTGTTTGTTAAGTATTACATATGCTTTGCTATTTTGTGAGTATCCTAAAAATATTCCTTCATATGATTTTGGATCAAACTTAGTGAGATAGTCCTTAGTGTTTAAAATATAGCATTTACTTCCAAATACCTTAAAGTAGCTTAAGTTTGGTTTTCTACCTCTTAATAACTCATAAGGAGTTTTTCCTAAAATTCTTCTAATTGATACCCTATTTAAAATATAAGTTGATGTATCTATAGCGTGACACCAAAATTTTTGTGGGATGGATTGTTCATTTAACATAGTTCTACTCATTTCTTGTAGTGACCTATTTTTTCTTTCTACTACGCCATTTGATTGAGGAGTACGAGAAGCGGAGAAATTGTGAGATATTCCATTAAACTCGCAATATTTTCCGAATTGTACTTCGTTATCAAATTCCCTACCATGGTCCGTCCTAATGGCAACTATTGAGCATCCTAATTTATTTTGAATCATTCTACTAAATATTTCGAATTTTTCAAAGGCTTGGGTCTTGTCACTTAAAAACCTAGTCCACGTGTATCGTGAGTAGTCATCTACTATCACTAAGGTATATTTGTTTCCTCCATAGCTCCGCACAGCGGATGGACCAAAAAGATCCATATGTAATAATTCTAGGCATCTAGTAGTAGATACTATATTCTTGGCTTTGTGACTAGCATGAACTTGTTTTCCAATTTTACATGCATCACAAAAATGCTTGTCATATTTTAGATTAGGCAAATTTCTAACTAATTCCTTAGAGGCCAAAGATTGTATTTGTTGCATATTAGCATGTCCTAATCTCCTATGCCATAGTGTAGAGTTTTCATCTAGGGTTGTTAGGCATATCCTATCCTCAGGTTTGTTTCCTAGTTTCATAACATATATGCCACCTTTTCTAATTCCTCTACCTATAATTTTTCCATCCTTAACTATTTCGCTATCATCTTCGGTAAATGTGACTCTACATTTATTATCACATATTTGTCCTACACTAAGCAAGTTATATGTTAATTTATCTACATGCTCTACATTTTCAATAGTAAGTGATTCTTGAGAGATCGTACCTTTGCCAATGATTTTTCCACGTAAGTCACTACCGAAAATAATGTTACCTCCATTGTATGCCTTGTATGTAGAGAATAGATTGCGATTCCCCGTCATGTGCCTCGAACATCCGCTATCTTTGATCCATTCGTCAGGTTCCAAGTCAATTCCTAAACATATTTCGTCGGTTTCTTTTGCCATAAAACACTTTTCATCTCTTGGCTTTTCAACTTCTTCTTTGTCACTATCACTCCATGTTCCACTAACAAAAGCACCTTGACTTTCATAACCCGGTGGCTTTAGACATTCGCCAATGAAATGATTTGGACTTCCACATCTAAAGCATTTTCTCTTCCCGTAGTTGTCACTTCTATTTCTTTGGAGTGCTTTTCTTTCGTCTCGTGATGATCTAGTGAATCTTCCTCATCTCTTGAAGAACTTCTTGAATTCTCTTACGGCCATTGCATATTCTTCGTCTTCTCTTTCGTCACTTGAATCATCATCATCACTAGGTTCCTTTTTGGCTTTTAGAGCAATTGATTTGGTTTGTTCTTTCTCTACTTTGACCGTTTCCGAATCTCTTCTTATGATTTCTTCATGAACCTTCAAGTTGCCAATTAATTCATCTAGTGATAACGTCATCAAGTTCTTTGATTCTTCGATTGCCGTGACCTTAGCTCGCCATTTTGGATGCAATGCCCTAAGAAATTTCCTAACACAATTTTTACTAGAAAATGTCTCATCAAGTGCTTTTAAACTTGTGATGATAGTGTTAAACTTAGCAAAAGCATTATCAATTGATTCCTCTTCCGGAAACGTAAATTGTTCATATTGTTGTACAAGAAGATCTATTTTATTATCTTTGACTTGGCTATTACCTTGGTGAGTAATTAGTAAAGAAACCCAAATTTCTTTGGCGGTTTTACACATAAAAATTCTTTCATATTCTTTGCGTGGTAGCGCATTATAAATTATCATTTTAGCCTCATTATTTTTTGCTAATTTCTTTTTCAAATCATCATTTTGTTCTTCAAAAGATACAATTTCATTCATTTTAGTTTCAACATTATATTGAATAGGAGGAAAATCACCAACGGTAATAATATGCCAAAGATCAAGATCTTTTGATTTCACATACGTTTCGAATCTATTTTTCCAATATAAAAATCCATCACTTTCAAATAGTGGTGGTCTTTGCATAGATTGCCCTTCTAAATATTTTTCAGATTCCATAGATCGTTACAAGTTTTAAAATACAATATATTTTAAAAATCTTGCTAGACGTGGCTCTTGATACCAATTGTGGAAAACTAGAAGGGGGGTTGAATAGTTTTACGTCTTTTTTCTTCGTTATAAAAATTAGTTTTAGAGTTTTGCTTAGCTTTTAAAAACTTAGATTCGATAATATGTGATCTCAAGTCTTGTACAATATAAACAATTAATACTACACAATATATTATAAAGATAAGTAATGAAATAAGTAAGAGATGGAAAGATCGAACCGCGAGACAAGAGATTTATTGTGGTTCGGCTACAAGGACACCTTCCTTGCCCTACTCCACTCCCCGAGCACCTAACTCGAGAGTTTTCTTCACTATATCAACAAGCTCCCTTATGGCGGAGAAAACCGTACACACCAATATACACACCAATCTATACACCAATCTACACACCACTTTTCACACCACAACTTCGTCACACCTAAGTCACAACTTCTACACAACTTCTTCAAATCAATCTACTTCACAACTAACTACTCCACATCTATCTTCTTCACACCAATCTAATACCTAGCTTATCTTCTTCACACCAAGCTACTAACTAATCACGCAATCTATATCTAACACAACTAACTACAATCAAATATTCACAACAATCTTAACAAAGAATAATGTAAATGATCTTTGATGATGCACCAACAACTTGGATGTGGAGATCACAACAAGTTGTAATACTTCTTGTCTTGAGAGATAGAAGTATTCTTCTTTTGCACTTGAGAGGATGAAGGTTGGATCACTTTGAAACAAATAATTTATATACTTATGATCAAAGGATAAAAGAATGGAGATTTGGATCTAGATCAGAAAGTTTAGTAGTGCAAAAGGTGAGGAAAAAATCCAGGTTTAATGTGGTATTTATAGGCAACAGATTCCGACAGAGGAGCGTGGCCGGTACCCTTAAATCATGGTCGGCCCCTTAAAATTAAGGGGACCGCCCTTTGTAATTAAGGGGGCCGCCCAGCTGAAACGGCCAGATTCTTTGTCTTTTAGTGGGGAAAGTTTATTTGGTGAAAAACTAACTGATTTTGGTTAAAAATTTGAATTCATATATTTGGTATGAATAAAACATTTTTCTTTATTACCAAAAGTGTTTTTCAAAACAATATAATATGTTTATATAATTAAATAAACTTTGTAATGCTTAATTAAACTTTCCTTTGATCATAAAATGCACTAAACACTTTGTTTATTCATACCTTAAGTGATTTGGATGTAAAGAGAAATATTAATCACTAAATACTTGTTTATGTCACAAGTTTTAGTTCTATGAGTTTATATTTTGTGATAATTAAAACATAGAGATATTGATAACATGTTAATAATGTTTTTAGGCATTATTTATGTCAACAGATTGAAAATTATTTATACCAACTTTTCGTTTCAAGAAGACATGTCAGGTGGATAGGCTTATTGGTTTATGGAACCTGCCTCGTCACAATGTAAAAAGCTAGAGTTGATTCTAAGTTGCCTAGTCATTTGTATTGTCTTATTATATTTTTATGACATTTAGGTAGGTTTTTGCTTTTTTCAAGATTGGCTTGTATTTCTTGTATGGTTTATAGGTAGGAAGCACAAATGGTGCGTAGCCAATTTGGTGTCTTGCCATATTGCCTGAACCTCATTACTCCCTCTGTCTCAAAATTATTGTCCTCTATTGACTTTTTCGGTCTTTACTTTTCAACTTTGACCTTAAGTATTTTTGTTTATATTACATAATACTTGATACAAAATATATAAATGGATTGAGTTTTAAATGTATTTTTCATTTGGTATAATTTTTAGCAAAAATTGTATAACACAAACAAAAATATTTATAGTCAAAGTTGAGAAAGGAAGACCGAAAAAGTTAATAGGGGACAATAAATTTGGGACGGAGAGAGTATTTTTTTGGTTAATATATTTACCAGCGTAGAAACCCCCCAAGATTGAAAATGATCAGTTACTACTCCTTCCGTCCCATATTAAGTGTCTACAATGGAATCTTGGGATGTCACAAATTAAGTGTTCATTTGTACCTTTCAACTAATAAGATGAGACTTTAGTGGGTAAAAATAATATTTGATTGGTGGAGAGTGTAGTTAGTGGAACCTCTTAATACTTTATGCATTTGGTAAGTAGACACTTAATATGGAACGGAGGTAGTACTAATTAGTTAATGTGTGGTTTCGGTTTAATACAATGGGCTTTTGATTTGTATTTGGATGGCCCAAAGAATGAATTTTGCTTCCTGGTGGGCCTAAGACTATTAAACTCATTGTTAATACTTTCAGTTGTTACATAAACCGTGTAACGTACTAAAACACACATAACACACACTAATCACAGCGTTGTTCTATAATAACGCTAGAAATAATACCAAAGAAGATGTAGCGAAAGTGTTCAAAATCGTCATATAGATGTACATTTAAGTCAAAACAACTTGTCATTATCAAATAACTTTAACAAGAAAAACTATAAAGAAATTTGCAAAACCGTGACCCAAGGTGACACTTATTTTAAAATGGACTCAACTTTGTGGCATATAACTAAAACTAAGACTTTATATGTAAAATGATGAGATGATACTCACTTTAAATGTGAATTATCACTGCATACCCCGAACTGCAAGCGGTCTCATGTATACATGTGATCGAAAGTGCCCATATCCATTGTCCCTATCATAGTTGAAATAAGACATGTTGTATAGTTTTGCTTCGATTGCGGATTTTTGCTTTGATGGATTTACGTTGATACCCTTTGTCAGTTGTAGTATCGCCAAATTGTGATGTCATTGCTACAATAGCTTGAAGTGTAGCAAGCCATAAACAACCACAATACGCACTAACACCATGGTCCATGGATTGTCCACGCGTCATATGTTTGAACGGGGACAGGGTCGTATTTATAACGAAAGAGTTAAAGCTTCATATAAAAAAAAATCGACACCTTTTTTGTAGACAAAATTTGTCCGGTATATTCTAAAATTAAGAAAAAAATATTAGTAAAAATAGTAATTAATATATAAAAAATTTAGAGTTAATATCAAGTTTTCATATGGTGAGCGAGGGTAGGTTCCTTTCGAAACCACACAACGCAACCCATACGAAAGCATGGTGCCAATCCTAAAACATTAAGCAAGTAGACAGTGTGATATATAAATGATAACCATTATCTTTCTTTTGTCTATGTGGGATCTGAGTTGACATGGGTTTAATGACAAAAATAATGAATTTACCAACCTTTTCTCTCGACCGATTATGTTGACAACTCTTCAGTTATAATGTCTTGAGTCATTAAATTATTGGTTGCTAATATTAATTTAGGATTTACAATCTACTAGATACTAAACCTACACATGTAGCTAATGTCGTTATGACTTACGTCGACTTATCTTTTTAAGAATCATCGAACTTTTTTCTATAAGAGTTGCGATTGTGTAGAAGTGGGGAAAACCCAACTTTTTAAAAAGTCTAGAATGGATCTTATATGATGATACATGTTCATCCTTCCCCGTTTAGTGGTAATTCTAGTTTATGGTATTTTCGTAACGGATTTGTATACATATATTGGCGAATCGTGGGAAATCCCATGTTTTCTCATACTTATAACGAGGAACTGGTGTCCGCGTATTATGTTGGAGAATAAAGCATTGCATTTCATATCTAACATAAAGAACAAATAAACCATGAGACATATAGTTTAATAAACAAATAATAATTAGATAATTTTAGAAAAGCAAAAAAGAAAGAAAAGGAAGTCTAAAAAAACCGATTAGTCAATGTTTCTTAAATTGAAATTTAACAATTGGCTTAATCTTTTATATAATAAAACAAAACCCTAGGTGGGGACTTTTCCATTTCTTAAAAACTAAACCATACTTTATTTAATAATAATATTATTTAAAAAAAAAAAAAATCTTATTATGTAACATTTTATATTTATCCATAACACAAGTAGAAGATAAATACAGAAAATATAGATAAGATGCAATTAACAATAGGATTAAAATTTTTAAATAATATCTTTAATAATAAAAAACTATAATTAAACATCATAAATCAAACAAAACAAAGATTAAATTATTTGTTTTTCAATAAATAAAAATATATGATTCAAAAAAATTAAAAAAAAAAAAAAAAAAAAAAAAAAAAAAAAAAAAAACCCCGCGCGTGCGCGGGAATTATAACTAGTATACTTAACAATATCATGTGCCGAGTTCTACGTTACCTAATATACTTGACAATATCAATCATTATCACCGATATTTTAAAACCGGGTCTGTGAACGAACCGGGTCAACCCGGTTTTTGGCAAAAAATACAAACAGCTGATACACATGTCCAAATAACCATTTGTCTACTGCATTAGTAACACTATTTTTGCTATAAAAAACATTGACTTGGAACCGGTTTAACCAAGGTTTTTTGGGCCGGAACCGCTTTCACTGGTTGACCCGGCCGGGTCGAACCGCGTTTTTATCACATCAAACTGAGCTTAAATTATATCACACGTTATATCAACTTAAAAACAAGTACCAATTATGGCGATCTCAGGTGCCATTTTGTGAACTGTTTGTTGAGATACTATTTTAGTTGATTTTTGGGTCAGGTGGATGAAAGATTGAATTTTGCTTGCTGGTGGGTCTAAGACCCGTTACAGATGTTGTCATATAACACTATTAAACTCATTGTTAATACTTTCAGTTGTAACATAAAACGTGTAATATGCAAAAACACACACAAATCACAGCGTTGTTTCATCAGCTTAGAGTAATAACGCCGGAAATAATACCAAAGAAGATGTAGTGAAAGTGTTCAAAATCGTCGCATAGATGTACATTTGAGTCAAAGAACTTGTCATGATCAAGTAACTTTAACGAGAAAAACTATACAGAAATTTGCATAACTGTGACCCAGAGTGACACTTATTGCCAAATTAACTCAACTTTGTGCATACAGCTTTAAAACTAGGACTTTTTATGTGAAATGAAGAGATGGTACTCAATTTAAAATTATCACTGGATGTCCCAAATTGCAAGCGGTGTCATGTAAACATGTGACCGAAAGTTCCGATCCATTGTCCCACAATCATAGTTGAAATAAGACCTGTTCTATAGTTTTACTTCGATTGTGGTTTTTGCTTTGATGAATTTACGTTTATACGTGTATATATCGCCTAATTGTGAAGCCATTGTTGCAATAGCTTGAATTGCAACAAGCCATAAGCAACCACAATACGCACTAACACCGTGAACTGTCCATGCATCATATGTTTGATCGGGGATGGGAAACCATCATTTTCTATTAACCAGTCATCATCCCGGTCAAATTGGTCCATGTAAGCCATGGCAGCACAAACAGCAGGCCATACCTTGGCTCCAAATGACAAATCACCGGTTGCAGCAAAATCCCGGTAAACCTGAAGCACGAATTTCGTGTTCAAATCTTTCCATTTACTTGTATCATGTATGTTGTATGCGTTCATTTTTCAGGCAGATCATGAGTTCCGAGATCATGTGGAACTACTCCTTTCACTTTCCGAATTCCATTTTGTCCATCTGCTAAAAAGTTGACTTTTCTTTGGTCTTCAAACAACACAGCCCTCGCGAATTCCCGTTGAATGCTGAGTTCGATCTTCGGAAAGAGTTCAAGAAGAGAAAAAGATGCATAAAAACGAAAATCATAAGTACACCACATGAACATCATAAGTACGCCACATGAAGTATTCTACACCTATTGGTTTAAAGATATTTTGTAGTTCAAAAATAAATAAATAAATAAAAAATTAAGACTTTATATCAATTTTTCGCAAAAGAGAAAGAGTTCAAGAAGAGAAAAAGATGCATAAAAACGAATATCATAAGTACACCACATGAACATCATAAGTACGCCACATGAAGTATTCTACACCTATTGGTTTAAAGATATTTTGTAGTTAAAAAATAAAAAAATAAAAAAAATTAAGTCAAATTTTCGCCTTTATTTCATTAGAAACGAAGGAAGCAACCTATACCGAAAGCATGACACTAACCTTAAAACAATTAAAGTATAGACCGTTGGATATATAAATGATAACCATTTCGCTTCTTTTGTCTATGTGGGATGGGAGTTAGCATGGATTTCATGACAAAAATAATGAAGTGCCTACCTTTTCTCTCGAGTCATGTTTGTGTTTTATTTCTAATAAGCACCATCCATATGCACACTGAACATCGTTTTTGGATTTTCTTTGATTATTGATGCTAAGCTCCATGATAATCACTAAGCAACGATGTAGTTAGATATAAATCCCACATGCAATACTCTTATCACCCACACCAAGGTTCATTTTTCTAAACAATATCAAATCAAGTAATACAGAACTGTGAAATGGCTACAAAGTTATGTATCATTGTGAACAGCAATGACGAGATACGAAAAATGACAAACTTCTAAGAGCTAAAACAGCGCCAGAGCGTAAGTTTTGTTAAGAAAAAGGTCCTAACCTTTATATTAAGAAGTGGTTACTATATTTTTTTTTACGTGGTACGTATTCATTTCTGTCGAAGAAAGAAGTTGGTTAACTAATAAAAAGCCAACAACAATCCACTAATTAATATGTTTTTAGATTATAAACAACTATACGTAACGAGAATCAGATAAGTAATTAGCATGAACATTCTACTCGGTCTACTATAAGGGCACCCAAGAGAACAAAGATGAATTTTAATATGAAGCTTAATATATCGTTTATTTGTGTACATGCTCATGCTCTTTACCATATACATCGAAACAAATTTACAGAATCCGAAATCACTTTACTAAGTCTCAATTCAGTGACAACGGCATAAACTTTAGTTGCGCTCATCAAAGCTGATGCAAGTCCTCACTTTCCTTTTACTGATTATAAGTTTGTCCAAGAATGAATTAGATTAGGCTAGTACATGACTACCAACAGAGATCAACGATAGCTTCCCATTTTAAGGACAGCCACATATAGATTACATGAAAAAACATCTCAGTCTTATTGGTTAGTTCCCGAAAGCACAAACGACAACAAAACGAATGATGTCAGCATGTGCAATTGAATACAGAACCGCTCAAGCACTTGGCTTTATGAACTATCTTTTTAACACCAGTCTCGGTGTTTGGAACTGAAGGAGATTCATGAATCCTGTCCATCAAGTTAATTGGAGGTGGATTCAAAACCACCTTTGCAGGAGATAACGCCCACTGCATACCCCAAATTGCAAGTGGTCGCATGTATACTAGTGACCGAAAGTGCCCATCCATTGTCCATCCCTCTGGTGTTTGGAACGCATATCTGTAACGGAAAACAAACCTCTAAATAATCTGATTATGACGAATAGCTGCAATAAAACAGAGGACGAGTTGTATTTGGTTTGCACTAGCGGATGACAATAGGTATCAGTTCATGAAATACAAGTATGGTTTTTTAAACCCATCCTGTTAGGTGATTACGGATATCAGAAACAAAATGGGCTTAAAAAATAGTGTTTGGACATGTGTATGCTACTTTAAGTTGTGGTATTCAAATGTTTTACGTTAAAGGAACCTTTCTAGTCATTACGACTTCAAATCAATATAATCAATTCCAAAACATAAATAGTTAAATACACAGAAAGATTATCAAGACTCACCCGAAACCGTCCTCTGACCAGCCAGCTGTAAAGATACCTTCTGCAGTCGTAAAAGCCTGTTCTTCCATCCCCGCATGGATCATGGTAGCTGCAAGACCATAGGTAACCCCGGCCCAAACTTCACGAGACTGCATACAAGTCTCATCCACCTTTCCATTAGGATGCATACCATTTACCGCACCCATTCTACCTCCAACAACTTTCATAACATTGAAATCATAAATCTTTTGTAGAGCACTTCGTATCTTCACATCATCAAACAGATTTGGTAAACCGGAAGATGCCATATACCATTGCCCCGCTAATTGGTCAGCTTGAATCGATTTACTATTGTTGCTTGTTCCACTATCATAGTTAAAATAAGACCCATTCCATAGTTTCGATTCAAACGCTATTTTTGCTTTGATGAATTTACGTTTATACCCTTCGGCAGTTGCAGTATCGCCTAATTGTGAAGCCATTGCTGCAGTAGCTTGAAGTGCACCAAGCCATAAGCAACCACAATACGCACTAACACCATGAACTGTCCACGCGTCATATGTTTGATCTGGGAAACCATCATTTTCGATTAAACAGTCATCATCCCGGTCAAATTGGTCCATGTAAGCCATGGCAGCACAAACAGCAGGCCATACCTCGGCTCCAAATGACAAATCACCGGTTGCAGCAAAGTCCCGGTAAACTTGAAGCACAAATTTCGGATTCAAATCTTTCCATTTACTTGTATCATGTATGTTGTATGCATTCATTTCATGCCATGGATCATGAGTTCCGAGATCATGTGGAACCGCTCCTTTGACTTTTCGAATTCCATTTTTTCCATCAGCTAAAAATTTTACTTTTCTTTCGTCTTCAAACAACACAGCCCTCGCGAATTCCCGTTGAATGCTGAGTTCGATCTTCGGAAAGAGTTCAAGAAGAGCAAAAGATGCATAGAAATGAACATCATAGGTACACCACATGATGTATTCTACACCTTCTAAATATAGAAAGCTACCAACATCATCACCATCATCATTTGGATTTAAAGAACGTATCTTGTCGTCTTCCTCGGGCTCATCTTCGCTAGAGGCTGTAGCAGAACTTTCATCATCATATGATAAACCATTTTCGTTAATACCATTCTGACCATTGTTTGTGCCGTACTTTATTTTGGGTCGTTGCTCGTGATCACGCACGAAATCGGCTGCTGGTAGTTGCGTGTCTGCAGGAAAGGGTCAGTTGAAACATAAATCAAAAGCTAAAAAGAAAAGGATTATGTTGCATTCAATAGGGATTAGTACCAATCCAGATTGTTCCACCAGCAACCAAGAAGTAGAGCTCGTTGAATAACGTAAATTTGTACCTGAAAAAAGGATCGAATAACATTAGGGCAAACTTTGATCATTTGAGTCCTATATAGAATAAGGGAACAGCAGTTTAAAATAAGTTAGAACTTACCATTCTGGTAGCTTGTCGTTTTTAAGGATTGGATTTTGCCATTTCTCAATTTCTTCTTCCCACCTCTTGTAATCTAAGCAAAATTTCAAAATGCACGAAAAAAGATTAACTGCCTATAAAGGAAACTTAACTAACTTTAGTTCGAAACAATGACTCCAAGCTACAAATATTTAAGTGCCTACTTGTTAGAGCGTCATGAACCAAATCCTTAGCTGCCCCCTCAGAAGTACCATAGTATCTAGTGTACCTCCTGCAATATTATACAAGTTAAACAACCGTCTAAAATGAGATACCAATACTAATTCGGTGAATAAATCCTTAGCATATCATTTGAACTAAAAAATAAGCCAACCTGTGATATGATTTCCCCTTCATAAATTTGACTTTTGGAGATGACCATGCAATAGCAAACGCGATAGTGCACTTCCCATTTGGTTCAACCCATGTTGAAGCAGACACTGCAGCACAATTGGCGTCCCCAGCTGATGAAGGGACAGTTGGCCCAGAATTAAAGTTACCCTGATCAAACTGTCCATCCTGCAGGCAAACAGGGTTGGTAAACAAGACAAAAACGACTATTAGAAAACAAAAAGTGATAAATTAAGGTAAATAATATAATTGAAAGAAGGTGAAACCTTTACCTGTGCCATTTTACTCCACATTTCTTTTGCGGTAACAGAACTTCCCTCAGACAAACCAAAACTCGGTAAAACCGTCACATTTACATTCTGAGTTTCGCACGCTGCTACAGCAAAAGTAACAGGATGGTTCCCTTTGGCTGTCCTGCAAATCATCATCACCAATAGAATTAGATGTGGCAATATGAGCACGTTGACGATAACTGATGTGTTGATTTACTTGATTATAATTAATAGAACAATATCATCAAAATAAAAATCTGAATCATCGAATAAGATGATTTTTGGGAGGTTGTATGCATAAGAAATACGGCTAGCTTACTTGTGATGTAGAAGCACGCCAGAGACTCCATCTTCACCCCTGTTGATGAAAGAACCAAAAATTAAAAGGCAGACAAAAATAGAAGTTGTTCATTCTAAAATATTGGGTAAACTAAACTCACCGGAATGGCTCATTCACATGATCCCCAGAAAGATGTGAAATACCTCCAATTGAATTCTGCACAAACCAAACTATTAGTAACATTTAAAAATTCAAGAGACCAAAACGGATCCTTTCAATTTCTCAAAATGGAAACTTACTGCCCACGTTAATAAAAGGCTGACGTGTGCTCTTTCTTTCCCGGTATTCACCAACTGAAAAGGAAGTAGAGGGCGTGTTATTATATCATAATCACAATTTAACGGGATGAGCTAAATCATATTTATTCATAATTTTATACCGTATAAACAAATACAGATGTGGGAAGACTACTATCTCGATAATTATGAGGCAAAAATGGTGAAATTTGGCGACAAGATACTTTTAGCTCTGGATCAGGCTCGCCTGATAGTAAGCAAAAAGAGAAGGCAGTTTAATAAGGAGGGAACTTAAATAAGTAAGATGACGTATTGTTTATTGAAAGAAGAATGCCCAAATGATACCATCATAAACGGTCCATGCACGTGGGAATAAGGCGTGATATGTGGAATGCTGGCCACTCAAATTCCAGCCCCAAGATGATAAACCATGATCATCTGTGCATTTCCTAATATGAATACAAAAGCAGAAACCATTTAACTTGCAGTTTAAAATACGCAATAAAAATACAAAATTACGGGGATTGAGGTTCACTCCCTCACCCTATCCCTTCATGCTGCCCGGGTGATAACACTGATGCGTATTTTTTATTGCTACCTTCTCTCGTAATAAAAATCTGCGAATAGATATAAGATAAGATTCAGAATTAAGTGGCACATCATAACGTTCACTGAATAGATAAATACCATCTAAATACCATTTTCCTACAAATTCACTTGCATATATGACTTTCATTTTTAAATGCTCTACATAAGTTTTTACTTCATGATATGATTACTTTTACGAAAAATCAGCATGTAGATAATAAGTGATAAAATAGAGGCAGAGCTTTACGGAGAACTGATTGGCCATCACAGGGGAAGCCTCACATGTACCCGGAAGGATTTGAAATTGCCTGAACTCTCCTCTAAATCCTCTAGTTATGCTGCCACTTCTGAAGAATACAAATAAGAACTTATCAAACCGAGATCCCAATACGATATTATTACAATACGCAATGTGTTAATTGTTCACAACTTACCCCATACCACCAAGTGGAACCCCTTGGGATGCTAATGGTTTTCCTTCACGATTAAAAGGATCAATGGGTGCCCTCTGCACATATTAAACCAAACATCTATTTATTCAATGTCAATTACGGAAAAAGTTGAAAAGACTGATAAGATCACATTTCGCAATTAGCAATGTAAGTATATGAACACCCTTAAAAGAGATAAGGGAAAAGTTTGGATTTGTGTTCTGGAAAGTGTTCAGATAAACTACTATGTATACACGTAGATTCCTACTATTACATTCCTAAATAACAGGAATTTGCAAAACACTCAAATACAAGACCTCACGTATCCAAACCTAATCTCCTCAAGCACGTTTTATCAAATTTGATTACCCGATTCTCAATTCTCATTGTTCACTATCCAATAATGAATTCTCGATCCCAAAACAACTAAAACCCCTAATCCCATATCTTCCTTGCTGAATAAAATTTTTAAATTACATTCAAAACACAAAACAATATACAAAAATAACACAGTTGATAACAGTTATACCAAGCCGAAACTACAACCTAAAAGGGATGCCTGGATGTTTCAATGCTCGTTTTCTAGTGTTACTAATTAACTATAGTAAATCACCAAACAGTCAACAACAAGACCTCACATATCCAGTAACTTACCTCCCGTAAAACACATCCCCGCAACTCATTCTATAACATTCGATAACCAATTTGCAGTTACTAAAATTACTTTCCTAAAGAATGGGAAATTGCCAAAACCTCGCGTATCGAAACCTTATCTCCTACATCACATTCCATTACATTTGATACCTAATTCTAATCGTTTAATATCACATAATCAGGGTATGTTTGGTAGCAAGCATTTAAGAGCATTTTGAAACAACCGGAAACTAGCGGTTAGCGTTTTGCACAAAATGCTTGTTTGGAAACACGCAACTAGCGTTCCTAAATTTTCCAAACGCTACTTCTAGTAGCATTTACTAGCAACTAGCGTTTCTACTTACTAATTATAACTATACACCTATGTTACCAAACTGCTGCTGCTTTTGCTACCGCTATATTCGCCAAACATCCCTCAATCTCAAAATGCCTAAAAAATAACGGGAAATTGCCAAATCTCCTACACCAAATCCGATACCTAATTCTAATCGTTTAATCACATAATCAATCACAAAACGCCTAAAAAATACACGAAAATGAGACAGTTGTTTACCCTTCCATGAGACGCCTCTTCTCTAACATACGACCACAAACGTATACCAAGCCGAATCTGCAACCAAACAAACAAATATATAAATATCTAAGTCATCCACATTACACACTAGTATAAGCAAAATGTATATATATATATATATATTCTAATAACGATATAATTCTTCACCATTTTTAACGCCTCCATGAAGGTAATACTAAACTCCTTTAGAATACTGGCGTGAGTATTCAGCTTCCTTCGCCACGCTTGTTCCGGCGGTGCACCGCCATCGAAATCAAGCTGCATCACATCAATTTTCATAACAAATTAATTTTTATTTTTATAAAAAAAAAAAAAAAAAAAAAAAAAAAAAAAAAAAAAAAAAAAAGTTAGTGATTACCAGTTGGAGAGAAGTGCGATTAATATATTCTTCAGGAGGCCATGAATTCTTTCTAAAATGAAATATATTTCCACTCACCATTTTTTTTAACTAACTAACTGAATTTGTAACTGTCTAACTGTTTTTTTTTTTTAATCTGATTATTATATGAATCTAATCAAATTCAGATCCAAATTTTGATCTGTTTGATTATTATTGATAACAACTTATTACCTAATTTGATGAATTGATCAAGTAGTGTCTTGAACTCAAAGTAAAAGTCAAAATTAGTGAAAATGAAGACTCAAAAATGTGATGAACCGAACCGACTGAGATTGACAAAAAGTTGAATATATAAATATAAATAAATTTATATAAAAGATATAAGTTTGTTGTTATAAATATATATATAGATTGTGAATGATACAGTAGTAATAAAGAAAAATGGATCGAGTTACGAGAAAGTTGGATGGAGTAAATGAGGGGCGATAACGGAGAAGGTTACACCTGTGAAAGATGACACGCCATTTTCTATTTCTTTCTAGTGTGTGTGACTGTGTGTGTTATGTGGAATTTTTGTGACTAGGAGAAAAAGAGAGGGGGAGTATTATTCTTCAATGGCGTCTCACACGCACTAAGAAAATAGTGAAATATGCATTCACACGGTTTTGTATTTGATTTTTTTCGAAGTGTTTTATGAAAGGGTTTTTTAGGATTGGGAAGGTAATGGTACAAAAAGATGGATATGTATAAGATAAGAGTATCTTTATTTCTTATTTGGTTTATCTATATCTATACTATTATATAATGTATTTTGTACTATTTTATAATTAAAAATATTTAAAATTCAAACTTTTTGCTTATTATGATGAAAGGATTTCAAAATTAATTAGTTAGGAAGCAGGTTGGTTATGAAGCCACTTGTTCAGAAAATTTGTTAAGAAGCAGATTGGTTGTTCAAATTAAAATTATTTGGTTTAACCATCTCTACCATCTCTACTTATAAAGTATAAAGACAACTAAATGTGTAACCGAATAACGCAAAATATAGTCACAGGTACCAGTCACCGCATTGCGCGAGTACCGTTCTAGTCTCTACTAATTGCTCTCGTATAAAAAGTGTTTTTTTTTTAAGAATATAATAAAACTTAGATTAATGTAATTTGTTTAAGTTACATTCGAGTTGTTTTTAAACTTGGTACCGTAAGCTCTTTTTAAAACAGAAATGATAAGTGGACCTAATACATGGATCTAAAAAGAAACCTAATGCATAAATAAATTGTATAATTTATGCATTGTACAAATCATTTATGCAATAGGTCTCTTTTTAAGTCCATTTATTAGGTCCATGTATCAAAGCTCTTTTTAAAAACTATGGCAATTTAAATATGTCAGGAAAAAAAATGTATTATATTAATTTTAAAAAACATACAGCTTTGCATTAAGTGTTGAACCAAAATTATAATTTTGTGAGTATAATTATTTGTTGTTATATATCATTGTCTTGCGCGAGTATTCATTTAGTTTATGAAAGTTAGATATATTTTTTTTTATTGTGATAGAAATAAATAATAAGGTGGATATTTTTTATTTTTTATTTTATTTTATTTTTATTTTTATTTTTTTTTTTTTGAGACTGATGAGATGAAAAAGAAATTAGAAATTGAAAAGGTAAATCGTATAAGAAGATGGATGTGTCTAAGATAAGGTATCTTTATTGCCCTTTTGGTTTTCATCTTTCTTACAAGTATGTTTATCACAAAAGGTATTTTTAAAGTGAGTTTTTACTTAGCGACTCAGCCTAGCAATAGTACCAACATTATTCCCCTCGAGTAAGCATCAATGTGTTATATCAGGTTTTTTACTTCACCACTAAGTAAATGTATGTGTGGTTTGTGTGTCTCACAAATCGATGGTGTGCACCACTAACATCTCGCTAAAATTTCACCACCACACGTGGTGTTTTAATGTTCGATGTGTGATGAGGGGTTGCACGCGTGTTACACCTTTTTATTACTATCGGTCTATGAATTATGCTCAATCATATTTATTGTTCTAATAATCTCTCATTCATTTATCTTTTATGTATATTTTGCTAAGTATAAACGTTCACACACAAGTACACAACATACATGCACAAACTACCTCGCATATGGTTTTAAGATAGGTTGGGTTGGTCACTTTTATTCTTGAAAAAATCCCGGTTACCTTTACATCCGTAACAAGCTCACCTTTCCCTCGCCGCTCCTTCTACACCTTATCCTTAAGAATATGAACAAAATACCATGTTATATATTAAACGAGTTCGCGTCTTTATACACATGTAAATTACTAAGAGAGATTTAAGCTCACGTTAACTTATGAATTAGGCATATGATTGATGATTCTCTTGAAAAAGAAAATGATTCTCTTAAATTACTTTGCCTTCTAAAAAGAGTACGACTAACATAGATAATAATGGTTCAACAAATTTATGAACTTTTGTAATTTAACATCTTTTTATATTGATCACATGGATTTTAAATAATATAATAGGTAAATATATACTAGTTATAATACCCGCGCACGCGCGGATTTTTTTTTAAAATTTTTTGAATCATATATTTTTATTTATTAAAAAACAAATAATTTAATCTTTATTTTGTTTGATTTATGATTTTTAATTATAGTTTTTTATTATTAAAGATAATTATTTAAAATTTTTAATCCTATTGTTAATTGCATCTTATCTATATTTTTTGTATTTATCTTCTAGTTGTGTTATGGATAAATATAAAATGTTACCTAATAAGAAAATAATCTTTTTTTGTTAAATAATATTATTACTAAATAAGGTATGGTTTAGTTTTCTTGAAATTGAAATAAAAAAGTCCCTACTTGGAGTTTTGTTTTATTATATAAACTAGTTATAACGCCCGCGCACGCGCGGGGTTTTTTTTAAAATTTTTTAATCATATATTTTTTATTTATTAAAAAACAAATAATTTAATCTTTGTTTTGTTTGATTTATCATATTTAATTATAGTTTTTTTATTATTAAAGATAATTATTTAAAAATTTTAATCCTATTATTAATTGCATCTTATCTATATTTTTTGTATTTATCTTCTACTTTTGTTATGGATAAATATAAAATATTACCTAATAAGAAATAACTTTTTTTTTAAATAAAATTATTACTAAATAAAGTATATATGCATTTTTTTTATATGAAAAATTCCCAATAGAGGTTTTGTTGTATTATATAAAAGATTGATTTGAGTTTTACTAACTATAGTGACTTTTTTTTTTTTTAGATTTTGATTGCAAGTCAAAATCCATCTAACGGGCACAATATAGGTCTAAATCAAATCATGGGCATATGTGACATAACAAAACCAAACATTTTCATTTGTCAACCCAACACGACAATTATAAATCAGGTAACAAAAATAACAAATCATAAGTTTTTATATATTTAAGCACGCAATCAAAGTAGGTATACATAATGAAAATTATGCTTTACTTATAATAGATTCTAAATAACGATATCTAATGGAACTAGAGAGAGCCCCGAGAAGTAATGGAAAACTCATATATTTTCATGGCGTCATTCTAATTTATTTGAAAATAACTCAATTTTGTTAATGCACCTGGTATAAAAAATTGTCTATAATTTTGTTTTTATATTTTAAACTAGTTATAATAAACATGCATGCGCAATTTTTTTTTTTTTTTTTTTTTTTTTAAATTTTGAATGGTATATTTTATTTTATTAAAAAAATAAATAATTTAATATTTACTATGTTTGACTTATGATTTTTAATTATAATTTTTTATTATTAAAAATAATTATTTAAAAAGTTTAATCCTATTGTTAGTTGTATTTTATCTATATTTTTTTATTTATCTTTTACTTGTGTAGTATATCAAGAAAACGAATTTATAAATTAAAAACCAATAATTAAAATATTAAATTATCTTTTTTATGAAATACGAAATCAATTTTGTTTTATTATATAAAAGATACTGTACATAAATTTTTATTTCTAACAACATCATACCGTTACATTACATTATAAAAGAGTCGTTGTCTAAAAACACTACTGGTCTAAGATCTTCTACTTCATATATAATATTAGACATAGTATTTATTTTACTTTTATTTTTGTAACCATGTGATAAAAAATTATTAAATACATGGATGGAGCGTTCGGGTCGGTTTGAAGTCGTTATCGGGGCCCCACGAACATATAGTGGGAAAAGGTACAATTGAATGGTAGCCGACCCAATCTCATGACGGTGGCCTTTTCTTCGCATTATTTTCAAACGTTAAAAGTTAATACAAGTCACCATCGCGTTTCATAAAAAAAAAGTTTACTGCTCCCTCATTCTCAAAATTATTGTCAAGAGACAAAATCATAAAGTTTAATAAAAGTAAGATAATACTCTATTACACCCGAGTATTAAATAACATGTTGAAAAGTTGATATAGAGTTGAGATAAAGATGTTACACCCGAGTACCCAACCTTACTATATTCAGGGGGTTGGCAACACACCCCTCACCCCAAATCCCTTCCCTCACTTACACCCAATCCTCTTATGCCACATCATCCCCCCACTTTTCTCTTCCGTCACTCATTTTTTGTTGACAATACACCCCTCACCCTTCATTCACTCATTTTAATGCCCCTAACGATCGATTTTTGCTCTCACCTTGTGCGGTAAAGCTTCCCACTGCACTGCCTACCGCAGCCACCCCGCAGGGTCGGCGACGATGTTACCGCAGGAGAACCACCCCTCCCCGCAGCCTACCGCATGTGTTGCCAACGCCCTCACTCCAACACAATCTTACATTATATCAATTTAA
This sequence comes from Artemisia argyi, assembly GCA_030686995.1. Classification (NCBI taxonomy): domain Eukaryota; kingdom Viridiplantae; phylum Streptophyta; class Magnoliopsida; order Asterales; family Asteraceae; genus Artemisia; species Artemisia argyi. The sequence continues at coordinate 481,971 of CM060695.1, read as the reverse complement.
AGGATATTCACATGTTTGGACTCAACTAAAACACATTGATCCAACTATGACAATTATTCCTCATTTTAAAAGTACACAAATAAAAGAAATGCCATGTGGTCCCAATTATGAAATTCAATGAAACCAATAATCGTCCCTTGAGCTTGATATATTTGTCTTTTATTTCTTTGACGTAGTCATTGGATAGTAAATGTCTAAAACATAAGTTTCCAAATCAATTTTCAAACTTATTTTTAAACTTTTTTATTAAGTTAACCAAACTAGGGGTGTGCATCGGGCCTAAACCGACTCAGACCCGTCCCGACCCGACAAGCCCGACTCCCCGATTTCGTCGGAATTGCAAACCGACTCCCGAACCGTTTGATAGTCGGGATCGGAATCGGGCTGGCGGTTTGGTCGGGATCGGGATCGGGATCGGTTTTCTTTGTTGTTTTGTCGGTTTTCTTCCCGTTCCGACCCGTCCCGTCCCGACCCGACTCCCGATTTCGCCGGAATTGTAAACCGACTCCCGAACCGTTTGATAGTCGGGATCAGAATCGGGCCGGCGGTTTGGTCGGAATCGGGCCGGAAAACGGGCGGCGGGCAGTTTTGCTCACCCCTAAACCAAACCAATGAATTCATGATGATAGGCCATATAAAAGGACGTATGTCGGTTCAATAATTGAAAACATTTCTGCCGTACTTCATGAATAAACAAATAGATAAAAACAAGTTGGATTTAGCTGTCCTAATCACAGAATAATTAAGGGTCGCTTTTGCACTCCAAGACAATTAAGGGAAGCAAATTGATATGACTTTCTATGTGCATTCTTTTGTATTCTAGCTTAATGTTTGCATGTGTTTATAAATCTTTGTTTATCTTTTTATCAAAAACAGTTAACTGAGTGATCATAAAGTTATGAAGTTATTATGAAAAGTCACTAATAGTAACATAAATAGAAAAAACTTGCATGTGTTTATAAATCTTTGTTTTAACTTTTATCAATATCAATTAATTTTTTTTTTTTTGAGCATCAATATCAATATCAATTAATTGAGTGATCATAAATTTATGAAGTTATTATGAAAAGACACTAATACTAACATAAATAGAAAAGACTTCAATCCAAAGCAAATTGAAATGTTATACTTTATTGCAATATAAGTAAAGTATTGAACAATTAATCAAAAACATAAAAGTAGTAAAGCACCTTTTGAAAATTGGAAAAATTCAAAAATATACATGATCAAGAATTCATTTTATCTTTTTAAATAATTAAACATGCCACGTATATTCGATGTGGCTCCATTCATTATGTTTTTATTTATTTGGATTGAAGTACAATATGGCATTATGAACTAGCATCTATACTCATGCTACATGATTACCCGATAATTAAACCCATATGTAAATATGTAATCAACATTCATTCTCGTCACTATACCATCTACCAAATTGTAGTAGCGAGCACCAAACAAACATACCACACTTAAATACAAATATATAACACAATCATATTGCATACCTCATGGTTCAATGGTTCGATCAAGTTTATGACCAAACCACCTCGAAAATTGGTTGATTCATGAAAGAAGGTTGACGTGTGAAAACTAAGACCATTATGCCGGTCTCATAAGTTAAATCTTTAATTGCCTATTCTAAAATAACATAACTATATTTTTTTATGTTACGCTCACTCCACCCACTTATAATTCACTAAATATCATTTATCATTATATCTTTCCATTTCTCCACGCGTCATACTCATATAATTTGAAAGATTTCAAAACACTTAAGTAGGGCTGAGCAAACCACCTGAACGGACCGGACCGACCACATTCGGTCCGGTCCTCGGTCTCGACTTTTGGGCTAATTCGGTCTCGGTCTGTCCGAACCATAAACCAACTATTTTGCCTTTTTGACCGGACCGACCGACCGACCACGACCGGACCGATCACATTCGGTCCGGTCCTCGGTCTCGACTTTTGGCCTAATTCGGTCTCTGTCTTGGTCGGTCCGGTCCGGGAACGATGCTCAGCCACTTAAGTTAAGAACAAATACTTATCATTTTCCATTTCATAATAATGAAGCAGATTTCATGAACTTAAACCTTGCATTAACATCTTCCATTCAACCAATCCATAAACTGAAGCAGATTAGATGTACTACTTTTTCATGTTATTTAACTTTCATAACTATCAGCCATGGTTCTTAAGGACTAACATACGCTAATTTAAGACCGCACTTAGACCGCTAAATCAACCGCTCTAATCATGTTTGTTTCAACTTTCAACATATGTATGATTTACATAATCAGTTGTGCATAAATACTGCCATTCTGCATACAAAATTACAAACATAACATACACAAAAGGTGTACCTTTCAGGATTCAAATCATCATATTACCTAACCGGGTCCATTTCCGAGTTGGGGTAGTTAATGATCAATTGGATGTTTGGATTAATGCCAATCGAGTCCACCCATTGTGGCAGACCCCACTCCCTCCCACACTTCACTGGAACCAACTGCTTCGTTGTCAATGCCTTCCATATCGCTGTCCCACCATCCACTGCCACCAGCATCTGTTCAAGGACACGCAAGTAAACCATTCAGCCTTCCATTTCACATACTTGTTTCCAAAATACTCAGTAGTAAAGATGTGATACTTACAGTGGTTATAAAGAGGAAGTGGTTTCTCTTTTCTGATAAAGGGTCTGTTATAGTTTGTTTGCCTCGGTTTTGGATCTTCTCCCAGAACAACCAAACGCTTTGGAGCAGGCGGTTTACCATACAAACCTTGTGATCATTAACAGTTAAATGTAAATAGAGTAAGTATGACTCAGTAGCAAACAAACAATAAAAGAGTAAATCGGCTACAGACCTCCAAATGTGTTTCTTCTTTTGGACGAATCCTGAGTTTGCGATTCTTCTGTCAATTGTGTGAGAATGCTACTTTGATTCTCATCTTCAAGATCTATAAAATTATATTTTTCGTTCTCTTTACTGGGCTTAAACACGTCAAGTAAACCATTCAGCTCTGGTCCTTTAGAATTCTGCTTAGCACTCATACTTGTTCCCGGTGATAGAAATGGTCTGTCTTTACCCTGACAATAATTGCTAATGAGTTCATGAACACAGCACAGTGAAAGTAAAGGAAAATAAAACAGCAGTTTTAACTGATCTTATGGGTAGGGCACTTAAATCATATCTCCTACAGAGGCCGACATGTTTTTAACTTAAATTTCCAACAAGTCACTCATGTTTCCAATGCTAATCTTATCTTCCTGAATATGACTACTACTGAGTTCTTGAATCCATCACAGGGAGAAAGGGAGGCACAAAACTACAAAAGATGACATATAGCACTAACCGAGTGCCTAAAAGGGCCAGAACGTTAATTAACATAATTTTCCAACTAATCACTCATATCTTCATTACCGTGGCGTAACGTTACTTAACTTTATTTTCCAACTAATCACTCATTTAAAACATTACCGTGAAGGTAATCATTCAAATACAAAGGGAGGGGTTGCATTCCTTGACGTTTAGAGCTGTATCAAATATAAACAAAGCTTCAAATAAGTATATTAATGTTGGTGACAAAAACAGGTCCTAAAATCATTGAACTTTTCAGTAGTCTTGACTCTTGAGAACGGCTTAAACGTGTCACTAGAATCATGGATAAAATGGGAAGTGAATATAAACTCATTAATGACAGATAAACTACTGTATATTAAGTATACACTGATACACTAGTGCTTAGAAATCTCAAAGAGGCAGTGCTTATGGGACTCCATTTACAGACCTGTTGTTGCACTTTCAAATAGAAGATAATCTGATTATCTTTGAATGAGATACTCTGATCTAGTTAACTAGTATTTAAAAAGTGTACTTGACATGATAGCCCCAGGGACTTTAAGAATGTTTGAGATCGCATAGACATGACCATTTTGAGATCGCTAATGAGTTCATGAACTCAACACATTGAAAGCAACGGAAACTGTACAACAGATATTATATGGTCTTATGGGTAGCACAGTTTGATCATATCAACTTTTAGCTCAAATTTCCAACATGTCACTATGTTTCTTAGATCTGCTACAGGGAGACAAGGTAAAACAAAACTGCAAAAGATGATATATATCTTATGGGTAGCACAATCCAAGCGCCTAAAAAAGCCAAACCGTTAAACCTAATTTTCCAACTAATCACTTATTCCCGCCATCACAGTGAAAGTAATCCTTCTGATATAAGAATGTTAATCTCAAGGGGGTGCCACCTTATGGACACTTCACAGTGCTTACTTTAAGTTGCTACATTTCTTGATGTTTAATCTCAAATATAAAAACAGCTTCAAAATTGTGTACCTACAATCCATTCAGCTATTCTGGTAGTCTTAAGAATGGCATGAACGTATCTCTTGATACATGGATAACTGGGAATCGAATATGAACTCATTGACAACAGATAAACTACTGCAATCTAACTATCTAAGAACAAAAATGCTACCCTATTGCTTAGAACTCTTAAAGACGCAATGCTTATGGGACTCCATTTACAAACCGGTTGTTGCACTTTCAAAGGGAAGATAATCAGTATTAATTATTTGAACAAAACACAATCAAGTGATAATCTGATCAACATAGAAATACTGTATCCAAAATGATAGCCCCAAGACAGCTTTACGACTGTTTCAGATCACATAGACAAGACATTTCTGAATTGCTTAAATTTCTACTCCATTAGCTTATATGTTTACTTGGGTAAAATACGCAGTTTATAATAAGCACATTGGTAGGTGCTTATTGTAAAGTGCATATACTGATATTTGCCATAAAATACCTGAAACTGAATTCCAAACACCCCCTTTGTGATTCTTTCTCAATAGAATCTCATAACGAGCTTCCTATTTGCTATTAACTACATACGTATGCACAAACACAGCAATATGATACAATCACAATATCCAAACAACCTTAATTAATAAAAAAACAACCTTAACTAATTTGGATGGATCAGTAGAAGTTTTCTGCAGCTTCTTGTCAAGGAAATCGGACAACGATATCTTCGACCGCTTCTTACTTCCATTCTCCACTTTTTCCCTACAATCACAATATCCAAACATCACACAATTACTCAAATTACAATAAAGTTTAACAATCCAAGGCTTACTTATCATTATCAGTTGATGTTCGTTGGATGAACGTTGACGGAATCAATCGTTGTCCACGAACCCTTATTTTTGACTGATTTGTTGAACTCATTTTTAGTTCTGTTCTTTTTTGTTTTTGGAATAGTTTTTTGTTGATTTGGAGTTGAATTTGATAGAGTGTTTTTGGCGGTAAAGTTTTGACTTTTGAGTGATTTCATTGATTTCCTCAACTGGGAATTTGGGATACTGACTTTTTATTTGGGCTTATAAGACTGTGTTTATTAGTTCATTCTTGTGTTGGGCCTATTGGACTAGCCTGCTATTGAAGTTTCATAAACTTATTTAATTATATGTAAACACTCTAAGCAGGGGTGTTCACGGATCGGGTCCGCAGTAATAGAAAACCGAAACCGAACCGAATTGAAAAAAACCGAACATAGTTCATAACCGAACCAAACCGAACTAAATATTCGGTTATCGGTTTGGAGATGGATTTTGCAATGAAAACCGAATGTATATAAATATATTATTTTTTATATATTACTAAAAAAAGAAAAATCACTAAAAGTTAAATATAACACTGAACAAACAAATATATGAAAAATGACATCATCAAACATGTGAGGATAAAAGATCAAATGAATAGTAGCAGAATCACACTCTACAATCAACAAAGATACAAAAAACCAACCATATATTTTCAATGTGTAAGTGTAACATGTTTTAGAGTGTTAGTTCATACTTCATAGTTGTAAAAACTGTTAAGTGAAATGTATACCTCAAATTTACAAATTACGAAGAGGTAAATTAACACTCTGGCGACCACCCGGTAATAATGTAAGAGGTAAAATTATCATTAAAGTGATGCGAGTATAAAATTTAAATTAATAATCTTTGCTTTACATTGCATGTACCTCACTGTTCGTCGCAAAATGTTACTAACAATATAAATCACTTCACATTGTACATTCCTCACCATTTGGTGTCACAAAAATGTCACAAAAATGTTCCCTTTCCTTTTCCTAAATTTGAACCAAACACACCCTCATAATAGGAAGGTATGTGAGGTGCCGATAATGAATTGCGCTAGATGTGACAAAAATGAAAGTAGTGGTCGTGTATCCTGATTCCTGAAACGTGCTAAATACCAAAGACTAGTGACTAGAACAAACAAATATGAAAAATAACATCATCAAAACATATGAGAGTATTGGAATCACACTCTACAATCAATTAAAATACAAGAAAACAACCATGTATTTTTTTTTTAATTGTTCATGTAAATAGAATGACAAGAGGGTGGGTTTAGAGTTTTCCTCTTCGTTCGTAGGGGAGGTGGGCGATGGGAGGGACATTAGGTTTTGGTTCGATATATGGGTGGGTAATAGCAGGTTATGTGATAGATTTACTAGATTGTACCATTTAGATAGGAGAAAAGAGGGTAGTGTTTCGGAGAAGGGGTCTTGGGTAAATGAAGAATGGTGTTGGGAGTGGGAGTGGGTAAGAAGCATTAGGGGTAGAGTATGTAGGGAATACGACGAGCTAGTAGAGGGGTTGCAAAATGTTGTTATTTCTAATTCATGTAGGGATAGATGGAGGTGGACGCTAGGTGAGGATGGCGAATTCAAGGTTAAAGAGCTTACAAGTTTGATAGAGGAGAAGATTCTTCATGTGGAAAGTGGTGGTCAAGATACGCTTTGGAACAAGTTAGTGCCCAAGAAAGTCAACATCTTCGTTTGGAGAGCGCTTAAAGGTAGGCTTCCGGTGCGAGTGGAACTTGATAGAAGAGGCATCGATTTGGACTCGGTACTTTGTGCGTGTTGTAACGATCGTGTGGAAACATGTGCCCATTGCTTAGTCACTTGTGACTTAGCAATGAGTGTGTGGATGAAAATATTTAATTGGTGGGAGGTGGGGAGTGTCAATGTTATCACTATTGAAGAATTATTTTCACAAAGTGGAAACGTTAATGTTCCCATCTCTCTATCTAGTGTTTGGCAAGCGGTAATTTGGACGTCCGGGTACTTTATTTGGAAAGAAAGAAATTCTCGTGTGTTCGGTAGTAAGGCTTCAAGTACTAATAAGATTGTTCAAGATATTCAACTTAAAAGCTTTGAATGGATAGTGAGAAGATCAAATAAGTATAAAGCGATAGAATGGCAACAATGGTTATGGAAACCTCATAATATTCGGCTACAATAGGTCCAGTTTGTCTGTTATCTGCTACAGTAATTGGGTAATTCAGTGGGTGAGTTTCAGGGTCGGCGAATCTGGTGCAAGTTTTCTACGCGGACAGTATGTATGGAATAGTTCTGGTGCATGTGTTTCTGTGTTGACAGCATGTCTGCTCTAATGAATTTGCTGTTTGGATTCGGTATACTGATGATACTATTTGGATTCGTGGCTGCAATTGCTTCTGTTCGTCTGCATCTCAGGTGGGAAGAGTTATAAACATAATTGAATTTGACTTGAGGGGCATCAATTGGACATTGTTGGCTAATATTCCATTTGGAATTTTGTATTCCCATATGGGTATTGGTTGACTAGTGTCCAACACAGTGTTTGGTTCACACTATTCTTGGTTCTATGTTGAATGTGTCAGCCAAAGTTGCGAGGATCACAGTGTATTGTTGTGTTTGAGATTACTTTGTGTGACAGCAAGGGACATGTTGACCTTTATTCCATATGAGAATTTCATATTGTCATGTGGGTATTGGTTGACATTTGTCCAACTGATCAGTGTGTGGAGCACATATGTTTTTGGTACCAAGTCTAGTGTCTTTCTATAGTTTATATATTCCATGATGGTATCTCTGTCCTTGTTTTGTTTTTGGGTCTCATCCTTTGAGGAGAGACGCCATGTATTGTATCTTTTTTCTTTTGTGGTCTTTTATAAATGTTGCCTTTCTAAAAAAAAAAAAAAAAAAAAAAAATAGAATGACAAGAAAACAACAATGAAATGTAGTTAACTAATGAGATGTCCCTAATTTGAACATTTACACATATGTGGAATGCTGAAAGAAGCGTAACGTGTTTCAGAGTGTTAGTTCATAGTTGTAAAAGCTGTTAAGTTAATAATCTTAGCTTTGCATTGCATGTATCTCACTGGTTGTCACAAAACGTTACTAACAATATAAATCACTTCACAGTGCACACGCCTCAACATTTGCGATCACAAAAAAGTTATTAACAAATATGAATCGCCATTTGGCGTCACAAAGGTTACTCACAATATAAATCGTTTTACCTACGTTTACCGACGTACCTCACCATTTGATACCTATTCATATCAACTTATATGAATTACCATTTGGCGTCACAAAAGAGTTACTAACAAATATAAATCATTTATCTGCATGTACTTACCTCACCATTTGATGTCACAAAAAGTTAATAGAAATATTAATTGATCAACTCTTAACCATAAGACTTGTATTAATTTACAAGTCTGAGTTGGTGGTTGTATTATATAATATTCATATCAACTTATATATATCATTTGAATCACAATATATAAACAAGCAAAGTTTCTTGTCTTCAATCTATGTGGGACAAAAGAGCTTTATACAAGATTGAAACAAGTTGCTCAACAAACATCTTCAACCTATCCGGACAAAAACTTTATACAAGATTGAAACTAGTTGCTCTTCGTACATTGTTTTTCCTTTTGTATCTATGAGCTCCATACCAAATTCAAATGCGGCTGTATGTGATATATACAATTGGATGTAGTGCAACCTTTATAAAATTGCTAAGAAAAATCCTTAACTATATTTTTAATTTGATAGACCAAACACTACCTACAGTCATATTTTTAAAGTAAATAAAATCAGTTACTCTAGCTCTATTTGTTCTACATTTTATAATTAGTAATACAACATTTACGTGGGTCAAATCTGTCTTAAATCGGTGTTAGGATCCACTCCCGTTTATTGGATGTCTTTATATAAGGTGCCTAAATCTGTCTTAAATTCGATGGAAGCAATTCGTAGGAATTTCTTTAATGGGGCTCAAGATAACGACAAGAAGATTACGTGGGTCAAATGGACCAAGGTGCTTTCGGAAAAAAAGTACGGTGGTCTAGGGGTGTCTAGTTTTTTTTGCCTTAAATAGGGCATTGTTATTCAAGTGGGTGTGGCGATATATTTCTCATGACAATTCTTTGTGGTATCGTGTCATTTCAACCATACATGGCCCGAATATTCAGAAGTGGTCTTCTTTTAATTCTTCGATTTGGAATAATATCCTTAAGGAAGTTAATACTCTAAAGGGTCGAGGTGTTGATTTGATTTCCCATTGTAAGAGAAGAGTGGGCAATGGGATACATACACGGTTTTGGAGCGACATCTGGTTAGGAGACCAGCAACTTCGATATATGTTCCCCATATTTATGCATTGGAAGAGAACAAAGAATGTTCAGTAGCTGTCAAGCTTCAAGGAGATATCGAAGTCTCCCTTCGTCGTCAAGTTAGAGGGGGAGTAGAAGCCCAACAACTTGTTCAACTCCAGGATTTTATAGGGTCTTCGGTTTTGGTTAATGCTGAGGATAGATGGTTTTGGGATATGAACGGGAATGGAGATTTCTGCGTTAAAGATGTCCGTAAATTGTTGGACGAGTTTTTTCTTCCTAAGGATTCTACAGCTACGAGATTGATCAAATTTGTTCCGATTAAAATTAATGTTTTTGCATGGAAGGTCTCTCTTGATCGCTTGCCTACAAGGGTGAATCTGATGCATCGAGGTATTTTTGTCTCTTCTTTGTCTTGCCCGATTTGTTCCTCGCATATTGAAGATACGTCACACCTTTTGTTTAGCTGCATCATGGCTGCTGATGTCACTCGTCTTGTATGTCGTTGGTGGGATTTAGCTTGGTCGCCTCTTGGTTCTTACTCTGAATGGCTATCGTGGTTCAATTCCATCAGGTTGGGATCTAAATTAAAATCTATGTTGGAAGGAGTTTTCTTTGTTACTTGGTGGTGCTTATGGAACTTCAGGAATAGATTGCTCTTTGCGGCTCAAAAGCCTTGGAAGGATGTGATTTTTGATGATATAGTAGCGCGTTCTTTTAGTTGGTGTAATGCTAGATGTAGAAGTTCTTTTTCTTGGGATAGTTGGCTTCAACATCCTTCTTTAATTTCTTTGTAATGTTGTTCTAGCTCCTTGCTAGTTTTTCAATAAAGTTGCCATTCAAAAAAAAAAAAAAAAAGTAATACAACATTTACAAAACTCTTTTTACTTACCAACAGAATGATACAACTCACAGGATTCAACCTACCATTTCACTTAAAATGAGACTCGATTTAGGGTGAGCCATTTCCATGATATCATGACCATTTTTAAACGCGTGACCCATTGTCATTATATCATGACCATTTTCAAACGCGTGACCCATTGTCGTTATATCGTAACCATTTATTTGCTTAAAATGAGCACATTATATTCCAACCTCTTTGACGACTTAAGTCACTTAAGTGTCACCTCAAGCCATGGAGGGATATAACTGCTCGGCTGAATCCAACTGAGCTATATGACGGCGGGACTTACTCATATATAGTAAGAGCTATGGATGGTAATGTGCTTGTAATGCTATCGAATTCATAAAGTTTACGAGAGACTAATGAAATGGATTAACGGTCATTTTCGTGAATGTAGAATATAACAAAGCTGAATACCGTGTCAGTTAATTCAGTTTGATATGTAAATGCTTAATATCTTATATCATTGTCCATGATTTGTATACAATAATAAAAACACACACTAAGTTTTAGGGTTTGGGGTTTAATTTAGTGAGATATAAATGAGTTAATAAAGATTTAAGCATATGAAAATTGAAATAAGTAGATTAATTAAAAAGAACATGACAATGGTTAATCCCACATAGATTAAAGAAGAGAATTGGTGCTACCTAATATAAGATGGTGTACATGAGTCATTTGTGTTCGGTTTAGTATAACATTTCCCAATGTCTTCATAAGTAGCTTACATGTTACATTTGTTAATATCTAAGCTATGTATTAAAAACAGTGGGCAAGTTTATATGAAATCCTAACTTTTTTATATTCTATAAAGTACTAGTTATAATGCACGAGCAGTTTTTTTTTTTTTTTTTTTTTTTTTTGAATGACATATTTTTATTTTTTAAAAAACAAATAATTTAATCTTCGTTTTGTTTAATTTATGATTTTTAATTATGTTTGTTTATTATTAAAGATAATCATTTAAAAAATTTAACCATGTTATTAGTTGCATCTTATCTATATTTTTTTTGTATTTATCTTTTACTTGTGTTTTTTTATTTATCTTATACTTGTGTAGTATATCAACAAAACAAATTTTTAAAAATTTAAATTAAAAAATAATAATTAAAATATTACCTAATAAGGAAATATTTTTTTCTTCTGAAATACGAAAGTATCAACTACGGATTTTGTTTTATTATATAAAAAAGATATACAATACAATTTGTAGATGCGTTTAAGGGTGATTAACAAGCTAGACAATATGTTTTCGTTTATATTTAACGAGCCCATACAAGTATACAACATGTGTTAGCAACTTTATACAAACTCCTAACTTTTGTATATTAAATGTACAAAAATTTGATAAGGCGTTTATACATAAGATGTACACAATCTTGTTGAGTTATTAATATCTAACGACAAGACATGACGGTAGAACGGAGTAAGAGATGTGGATGGTTATGTGCTTACGAGTAATGCTATCGAGTTTGTAAAGTTTACGGGAGACGAATGAGATGGAATTACGGTCATTTTTGTGAATTCAGGTATGACAGAATTACTGAATTATGTGTCAGTTACTTCAGTTGATATATGAGGCTGTTTGATATCATTGTCGAAAACATGAAATGAACCTTTTGGTTAGGCGTTTGGCTTTTATTGGTCGTTTACTCGGTTGTCTAAAGGCTTTTGACTATAGGAATGGGAGATAAGTATTGAGGAGATACAAGAAAAAGTTAGACCGGAAGTAGCGGTAGCAACTCACTCACCGCCACCTCATCTTTCTCTTTTCTCTTATTTTCACTCACTCCCACTCCCCATACATCCGTAGTGGTCACTACCACTCACATTTATAAAAATATAACCCACTAAAATACTCCCACACACTCACAATATAAATAAAAAACAAATACTTTTTCACTTTGGGCCCACAATCTCAGCTTTCTCTGCTTGCTGAGTTACTCACCATACCCATTTTTTTTTTTTTTGCCACTCACGAGCGACTTGGACATGGGGAGTGGTACTCACTCACTCTAAAAAAAATACTCCACTCCGTTTAGCCTTAAAAGAGGGTGTTGGTTGTTACTTATCTATTTGTTTAATAGTACTGATTTTTTATTTTATTTATTATTTTATTTATTTTTTATTTTTTTAATGTAGTCGACTTGTGACTTTTTTTCAGAACGCATTTTTTACAACTTACACCACATATCTCACAAATTCTACACCACCTATCTCACAAGTTCTATCTCACATGTCTCTAACGAGACTTGAACCCACAACATTTAGGTTGATGAACCACTCACATAACGCTGGGCCAAGAGGCCTTTTGTTGACTTGTGACTTATTTGAATTTAAGTTTATGTTTTATAGGTTATTTTTGTGGTTTATTTTGAAAGTTTCGGCTTATATAAGTTTACTATGATATAATAAATTTACGTTTATTATGATACTAGCTTATAGACCCGTGAAATTCACGGGATTTTAGAGGGTTTTTGAATAAGAAAAATACGTACATGAATAATATAAAAAAGAATAAAGAACGTAAAGAATGTGAAATTTTCTTTTAACGGAACAATAAAGTTTTAAGTGAGTAAAAGCATAAATACAATGGTTATAAAATCTGTGTAATTAACGTTGATTGTATCTTGATCTACAATATGTTTGTCTTCATAACCAAAATGGATATAGTGACGATTCTCAAACTTGAAGAAAAGTTCCTTTGTGTGAATAACTAATAAGTAAATGTATGTACTGAGCGTTAATGTTTTACAATAAGAGACGATGGGAGACGATGAAAAAGTATTTCATCTTAAAATTTAAGCTTTTGATCAAACAATCAATTGGTTAATTAACGGTGCTAGTAAGAAACTCAAATAAGCCATAACCAAATATCAACATCGTATATTAAACAAATGTTATGTATTTCAAAATGTTCCATTTTCATGTGAAAGCTACGATGAAAGCCTTAAATGACATCTTTTCACAAAGACTCCACGAAAAGTAGTAAAGATCCATAATCTTTCAATGCTAATTGAGTGAAGTATGAACACATAAAGTAACCATAATCTTTCAATGCTAATTGAGTGAAGTATGAACACAATTGGGAAGTGCCGAAAATACGATTCTAATGTAACATAACAGTACACCATTACTACTAAAGAAAAGAAGTGCAATATTTACAGTCGTTCATGCAGCAAGTATAAACAATACAGCAAGTATAAACAATATTTGTGCAATTTTCAAAAACTATGGATGTACCTACCTCTTGTTCACCAATGCTAACTTAATGAACCTCAATATTGCTAACAGGGATACCAAAGTGAATTTGAACATAGTAGAGATATAAGGTGAGATTACAATTTTCCAGAGCATCTGATACTATAAATGTTCTCTTGTCCCTTAAGGAGATTACCTTCTATTTCAAACATGACCCATATTCTGTTTAATTCAAGTATTGGAATTTTATGGATAATCAAATTTCAGGAAACTTGAGAACCAATAAGAAAGTGGAGTTACATTTAATAAAGCATCTTGATTTTAAGTTATATACAAAAAGTTTATGTACATGACAGTTATGCATGATTGAGAAAGCTTAAATATAACTTAATGTACTTTTTTTCTTTTAAAACTAAAGAAAAGGAAATTGGTAATCATCTATTTTACTACTCCTTAATACTCTAATAGTGCATAAGTAACAAATCTATAATGGATAGTCATCTTTTCCGAACAGCCACAATGAAGTAAACAGTTTCATTTAAACATTCAAATAGCTTATTTGTTTTGCAAAAGGTGCTGTTTAAAATTGCTCTATTACTTTTAAAAAAAAATGCAGCCCTTTTGAATAAGTAATCTCAACTTGAATTCATAGACTGTTTGGGAAGGCTTAGTAAAGCTTCTTATAGAGGTTGTTTGGGATATCAAACAGTGCAACTAATCGGTAATTTTAATTTGTTACGGAAGACCTGCAAAACCCATACACAAGGGACTTTGTGCATACCTTACAACTGACCCTACCATAGTAGCGGACGGAGATGAACATTCTGCTGAAGGATGTGACACTAAACCACCTAAAAGAAGGTATTGGTATACATGAAACACAAATGCAAACTTCCATTAGAACCCAATCAAGTCTTGCATATCAATAAAATGGGCTGCTGAAAACTATCCAAGATCAATATTTGAATGTACGAAAGGTGTGTAGAGATACTTTATTCACAGATGCTAAAACTAAAGATTTCAGTATGTAAGTTTACACCATTTAAGTGTAAGGCTAAAATATTATAAGGGATTAAAAGGAGGGGGTAAGTCTTTTAAAACCCGTCGTACTACTATTAGTTATAACTATTTAAATTAAGAAAATTTGAAATTCCGTATACCTGGTATACTATAGCTTCAATTTTCCTTTGTGCTCCCACGTCAAAAGGGCCTGTATAAAGTACTGCCCTGTTTTGGACAAACAATTACTTAGAACGGAGTATATATGTTGAATGTTGAAATACAAAATTTACATAGGATATGTATACAATGAAATAACTTTTCTTATACTAATTGCCTAGAAACTTGCCATCTATTCTTCTTGTTGTCGACGTACTTCAGATCTTTGATTGTGACATGCTCTTAAAATGGTCTGCAACTTATTTAGGTCGTTCCCAAGAACAACTTGGGCTAACTCCGGATGACTCTGACATTCACATCTAAAGGGTGTCACAAATCGAATAAATAACCTGCAATAAACACGAACTACATTCTCCCACGATCCTTTTTCAAACACTGCCTTTTTGTTATCTGCGTTACGCAAATAGGATCAGACAATCTACTTCAAAACGCAAACCCAAACACCCTCTAAATACGCAATTAAAAATAAATAGCTTGGTACCTGTTACAAATGAAACTCATGACTGCGAATACAGAACAAAAGAAAAGAATCATACCTCATTCTTGGCCATAAAAGTGCAGTCTTGGAGCCAGGAAGATTAAGATTATGAAATTCCTCATTTTGGCTTTAATGAGCGTAGATATCT
This sequence comes from Artemisia argyi, assembly GCA_030686995.1. Taxonomy (NCBI): domain Eukaryota; kingdom Viridiplantae; phylum Streptophyta; class Magnoliopsida; order Asterales; family Asteraceae; genus Artemisia; species Artemisia argyi. The sequence continues at coordinate 466,577 of CM060695.1, read as the reverse complement.
CAAGATCATGAAGATCACCAGCTGACAATGTCCGGTAACTTTTAAGAAGAATTAGCTTTCATGTTTGCATCCATTTTGAACGTGACTAACTTATTATTGTATTTTCAAGTGGCAAATAATAATTAGTGTTTGGGCCTTGTTTATGAGTAAATAGAGTCAGAGAGCCAATTTTGGACCCATAATAAGAGTACTTAAAACAGAACAGGCAATGATTATAACTTAGGGGTCATTATACACGTAAATCCTGTAGAAAGTATGTTTCCGAGACACTAAATGACTCAAGTAGGAACTCAAGCTGAGTTAAGTTACAATTATTTGAGCTCAAGTCAGATTTACTGCTTTAATCTATAAGTGGCATAATGGGCGTGGTGGGTAATTGGTCAACCGGATTTAAGGCCAGAACAAAGTTTATAACACAGCTCAAGAGGGACCTCAAGTTTTTTCAGTTCCACTTGCTTACAACAATACTCTCTACTTAGTATTAAAAGGAGTAGCAAGATACAACCCCTTTTCTCAAACGTTACTGCATTAAAGGAAAAGTAACTTACCAAATATCGACTTCAGGGATGTCGGAGGTGGAGTTGCCATAAAGTTGAGGCCGACGTAGAATACAAAGATTGTTGCAATTGTCACAATGGCGTAACATGGAAGTGCTAACACCCAGTACCTGAAAGAGAAAATAAACAACACAAATATTAGATTGCATAAAGATTACTGTTAGGTATTACTATACGTTATCTAATGAGAATCCGTGATTCATGTGACTGCTCTCTTTCTGAGTAATCAGGATAGTTAGAAAGTTCAATTATATAAATTTGCAGATCCAAATTTTTATTTTTAATCATATTTTTTGCATTAGACTTGCTAAATAATTATAACGCACAAAAAGTGCATTCAGGCGACCCAACACCATCCTGCTATGCATTTGGTTTAGGGTGTAACACTTAGGACTCAGTTCTCTGCATGTAATTAGGCATTGCATCACTCACAACCTCGCAATGAACAATATACAACAAAAGAGAATAACATATTTCTTGCAAACAAATTATACTTAGGGAATAATAACAGCTTTCATGGAATTTATGGCAGGTTATTTACAATTACAAAACAACCTTAAATATCAGCTGAAAGTCTTTATAACCTTCAGTTGCAATGCTAGTCATTTGGTTAGTTTGAAGCATTATGATACATACAACACTTACTTAACTGCTCACTAATCTAAATTGCTTTGCCATAAAAGAAATTTAGGTATTCCATCATGAAAATTTATGCGTCTACCCTTTAAAAAAAGGGAAAGTATCATACGGGTCAACTCACAATGATTACATGAATGAGTCATATTTATGTCCATTAAGCTTCTTAGCATTAAACAAATATACAACAAAAAACTACAATAAGAACACAACAATTCAGGAAAACTATAGCAGTCTAACTCGGTCTCATTGCATAATAATCATTATTATTTGGACCCATTAGTTACTTATGGATGAATTGATTGGTCAAAATACCATCAAGTACTCGCACAATCTGCCCAGGGCTACCATTTACATATATTACTATATTAGTACTTTCAGCATAGACACATCAAAGACTCCTAGATATACGAATATTAGACTATCTTTTTAAGTCTTAACCTAGTACTAATTGCTTATAAGAAAAACCAAACATTATTGATTATAGTAACTTCACTAATGTAACTGGTCGGTAATTTTAATTTGTTACGGAAGACCCGCAAAACCCATACCCAGGGGACTTTGTGCATACCTTACAACTGACCCTAGTAGCGGACGGAGATGAACATTCTGCTCAAGGTTGTGCCGCTGAACCACCTAAAAGAAGGTATTGTGTATACCTGAAACACAAATGCAAACTTCCGTTAGAACCCAATCAAGTCTTGCATATCATTAATCTTTCTAACTGCAGCTCAAAAATATTCGTGCGCTTTACTCAAAAATATCTACCATTTCCCCCCATTTTCGTTTTTCAATTTGCTGACCTCAAATCACTTCTAAAACATGATACTAATAATTATGTTAAGTAAACTAACCTGATGAATCAAACTATTATAATGAGAGTTGAGACCGAACAGCATCAATTCCAACTCTCCCCCCGTTCTCTCAATGGCATAGGCGTTTTCACCGACCAACACTACCTACACTTGTAAAGATGTAAAATACAAAACCATGACTTTAGTAACACGTATATTGAAAAAGGTTAGGGCCTTAGATATGTCATTGGCATTACCATTCTTCAGTTTCCTCCCCATGCAAACAAATGTACAGCACCACCAGTCAACAACGTGCCAAGTACACGAAAATTACTCACCTACAAAGTTGAACCCTTAACTCGGTAACTACTTTAACACAAATTATATCTGAAGTCATGAACAAAAAGAATTTAATTACAACACATTCAAGCTTACCTGGATAGTACATAGACAAAAATTTACTTTCGATATATAACAATCTACTTAATCTAATATCAATCAATAAACCTGCAAAAAACAAATAAAATTCGTTAAACGTATAAAATAAATCTAAAAGATTTATTCATAACACCAAAAAGAGAAAACTAAAAACAGAATATACACTCATAACATCAACCAAAACCTAGATTCATGGCTTGATCTGATGACCACTATGGTCAGGTATTAGAAAAAGCAAATTCAATTATGGATTTGCGATGAGCAATTTGAACCTTAAGTATGAAAGGAACAACAAAAAGTAGGACACGAAAAACATTGAAATTTCAAACCCTATATCATATTCACAAAATTAAGAGATAATTACCGATTTGAAGGTTTGGTCAGCATTTCATCAGACTGTTGGTGTGCTTTCAGTAGTCGAAATCAAATGAAGAAACCTAAATCAAGAAAAGAAAAACCCAAATCAAACAACCAAATCAAATGCTTCATAAAATAAGCTCAATAAAAACCCTGAATAACAATTTAACCAAATCAAATCAATTTAACAAAATCAAAACCAAAATTAGGTTTTCTGTGTGTGTGCAATCGTTTGACTTTTCATTTTGTTTTCAATCGGCTTGGGATTCGGTTACAGAACATGTATTAAAGTGAATTGATTTGCTTAAATGATTTAAACTTTCGAATTAATTACTTACCAAATCAAGACTTGCGAATTGATTACTTACCAAATCAAGATCCGTGGAAGCAATACGCAGTAGAGGAGTTGTACGGCATTAATGCACAACCAATGGGAACACAGACAGGTCAGCGAATTGATTGCAGGGGATGCATCAAAGGGGTTGTAAACTATTCTCGTTTATTAGAGGTTATAGATAATAAACATATATAGGCCGAAAACTTTCAAAATAAGCCACAAAAAATGAGTTTATGAAACATAATTAAGCTCAAAATCATATACGTCATAAGTCGGCTATATATGTCGAAACAAACACCCATATAACAAGTTTACAAATAGGTGTCTCGATTGCAAGAAGGTGTGTTTCGTTTTGCTTGTCTTGGAAAAGAAGGTAATACACGCGAGAAATTGTTTGTTGGGTAGAAGATTTTGTGGAAATTTATTTATGAGATCTTTTAGGTTAAAGAGTAAATTTAGTTTTTAGCCCAAAAGTATTTGAGTATTTCGTTCTGTGTGAAGGCTTAAGATGAGGCGGCATTTGCGATATTTTGAGCTGCATGTGCCTCACCATTTGCCATCACAAAAAGTATAACAGAACCATAAATAATCAAAGACATAGGATAGGTATATAAATTTACACGGGTATTCTTTAATTAAAAGGGATTGATTCGCACATCATTTGTATTGCATATAGTGTGGTGCAAGAATAATAAAAGTTGGTGTGTAGCAAATCACCTCCCTTAATTAAATCATATTACCATATTAACTTATATTCATTATTTGCATCACAATATATAAACAAGCAAAGTTTCTTTTTTTCAACCTATGTGGGACAAAAAAAACTTAAACAAGATTGAAACAAGTTGCTTAAGAAACTTCTTCAACCTACGTGGGACAAAAACTTTGTACAAGATTGAAACAAGTTGCTCAAGAAACACAACATGTAATCAAATAATTTTTATGTTCTCTTCATACATTGTTTTTCTTTTGTAGCTATGAGCTACGTACCAAACTCAATGCAGTTGTATGTGACATATACAATTGGACGTAGCGCAACATTTATAAAATCTATAAGGTTATGCTAGGTAAAGAACTATAAAAATACTCTAATGGTATTGGCTTTTAGTGTACGCTATTGAGAATATAATTAACTTTTAGCGTTTAACCTTTGAGATTGTATATATGTTCTATAAAATAAAGTAAAGTAACTCCTAATACCGTATTTCACGGTGTATGGGGGAGGTTGAGATGTAGACAGCCTTACTCTTATCTAAGGTAGGGAGGCTGCTTCCGGTTCTATCAAAGATAGAAAAAAAACCTCCAGCCTTGCAAGGAGTAAGGATCGAACCCTTGATATATGTTTATCGGAATAACACTATCGGGAAAATCTTTCCTTCTGTCAGCAAGTGAATTTGGTGCAAAAGATGAAAATAGAGACAAGATTGGACAACAGCCAATCTTGGATAAAGAATCTGTAGCTATACTAAACTTTCACATACATTTCCACACTAACAGATATCGAATACCACTAATTTCAAATATATCTGATCATACTAATTCTGTCAAAATAGAGTATCTACCATTCAAGCTTCCATTTCTATAAACTGAACCAATCACATTCACTTCATCATTCACCATTGTTGCACCTACCATCTAGCTACATTTCCCCATCTCCAATCTACTACACCACTCATCCAGCCACCACAATAGCATAACAGAATTGGAGTGAGGCTTCACTAGGCACCCATAACCCATACATGGGGGGGGGGGGGGGGGGGGGGGGGGCTCTACTAAACAGCCTACATTTCCCTCTTAAATGTAAGGCTTCAACTGTTTGGAAACACTCACCCTCCATGATGACCACCATTGCCTCCTTTAGTGGTGTATTGGGTGGACCAAGAAGGTTCATCTTTCACACCTCTCTATTTCACCCATCATACACTACCCACCCAAGCTACTTACCCTTCACAGTGACCATTTCTTTATTATGGTACATCTACTATGAATTAGATATCCTTTCCTCAACATAAGCTTTCCTATTCCCTCCCAAGGCCAAATAGAAGAAGCTTATGCATATTGGAAAGGTACAGGCACACCATTGAGACTCCAAGTACAAGAAATGGCCCACTGTAGTAGCCATATTCTGTGAGCAAGTGAATAGTATGCAAGCAATGAAGGTGTTTTCTTTTGAGAGAAATTAATGCCCGGGTACATCAGGAAAATATTTGTCATGTGTAATTGACTACATATTCCAATATGGGTGAGCCATTTCCATGACCTTTTTCAAACGTGTGACCAATCATGAAAATTTATACACTTAAAATGAGCACATCATATTCCAACATCTTTGATGACTTAAGTCACTTAACTATCACCATGATCAAGCCATGGAGTGACATAACCACCCCAATCCAACTAAGCTACACATGTCGGTGGGACGTATATAGTAAGAGCTGTGGACGGTAATGTGCTTGGATGCAGTCCCAGGATCTTAGAAGACGGGGGGCAATTTTATTTTATTTTATTATTATTTTTTTGATAAAATTCATGATGAATTTAAATAAAAGGGTCATAAAAAAAATTGCACTAAAAACTGATATTTAAAAAAAAATTAAAATAGAGATCTAGGGTTTTTACATTGTTTTACTTTAATGTGACGGGCAATTTGATTTTATGGTGAGGTGCACTTTAATAAAATGGTCATAATTTTTATTTTTTATTTATTATTATTTTTATTTATTTTTTATTTTACAATTACAATTGATATTTTTTGGCAAAGCATGGAGGGCACCCCCTCCCTCAAACAATAAGTAGTTCCGCCCCTGCTTACATGTAATACTATCGAGTTCGTAAAGTTTATGGGAGACTAATGAAATGGAGTAACGGTCATTGTCGTGATTTGTATACAATTAAAAACACACACTCTAAGTTTTAAGGTTTAGCGAGATAATGAGTTGATGAATGGATGTAAAGTATATGAAAATTGAAATAAGTGGATTAATTAGAAAGAACATGACAATTGTTAATCCCATAGTTGTCAGGATTCCGATCTTGATCTTAGGATCCTACGATTTTACGATTCTACAAAGCAAAAACGATCCGGATCCTATGTAAGATCTTAACAACCTATATGATCCCTATCTTAACCATAGGATCTACTGCAATCCGATTTTACTTTTCTCGAACCGCAAACTAAAACACTACAAATTTATAGCTAATGTTTTTATATAATTTAAAAAACAATATATAATTCTTCTTAAACATTTCATATTCATAATGTAGGATAATATTTTCATAAAACATTCATATAATTTCGTGTTTATAATATATAATAATTTGTAAATTCGAATAATATTACAAAGATCATTAAAAAATGACATTTTAGTAGGATCTTAGGATCCCGATCTTGCAAAAAATGAAAACAATCCTAGTTAGGATCTCTTGAAAACCTTGGTACTTAATCCCACATAGGTGAAAGAATAAAATTGATGCTACCTAATATAGGATGGTGTACACGAGTCATATGTGTTCAGTTTAGTATAATGCTTCATGCCTCGTGCATATGCATGGATGAGATACACTTAATATATCCATGTATTTTCCACTTGGTAGGGATCTTTATACGAAATCCAAACTTTTTTATACTATATAATCTTTAATATAATACAACAAAACCCCTATTGGGAATTTTTCATATAAAAAAAATGCATACATACCTTATTTAGTAATAATTTTATTTAAAAAAAAGTCATTTTCTTATTAGGTAATATTTTATATTTATCCATAACACAAGTAGAAGATAAATACAAAAAATATTGATAAGATGCAATTAATAATAGGATTAAAATTTTTAAATAATTATCTTTAATAATAAAAAAACTATAATTAAACATCATAAATCAAACAAAACAAAGATTAAATTATTTGTTTTTTAATAAATTAAAATATATGATTCAAAAAATTTTTTTAAAAAAAACCCGCGCGTGCGCGGGCATTATAACTAGTTTTTTATATAATAAAACAAAATCTCTATTAAGAATTTTTATTTCAAAAAAATTGGATTCATACCTTATTTATTAATAATTTTATTTAAAAAAAATATTATTTTCTTATTAGACAATATTTTATATTTATCCATATCACAAGTAGAAGATAAATACAAAAAATATAGATAAAATACAATTAACAATAGGATTAAAATTTTTAAATAATTATCTTTAATAATAAAAAACTATAATTAAACATCATAAATCAAATAAAACAAAGATTAAATTATTTGTTTTTTAATAAATAAAAATATTTGAAAAAAAAACTAAAAAAAAAAAAAATCTGCACGTGCGCAAGCATTATAAGTAGTATATATACAACAAGCTATACATTTTTGTACGTAAGTTTTTTTTCTTTGGTTGATACCTCATCATGACTGAACATATTATAACATGTTGACTTACGAAAAAAAGTTACTATACCATTTTAAAATATCTGGTCGAAGTGGTTTACAGGGCATCTCTTTGATTTTCTGGACAAAGGCCTTCTAAAGTTTACATCATTGTTAGAGCTTCGGGTTTTTCCTTACTTTTAACGAGGATTTTTCTAACCGTGCTCCGCTACGAGACACGTGGTTTTACGTAAAAACAATTACATCGCGCTCATATCTCATCTAAAGTAGTAAAAAAAAAAAAAAAAAAAAAAAAAAAAAAAAAAAAAACAAAAAAAACTCTTTTGGGTAAAGGGATTATACCCAGTGAAATATATTAAAAAATAATATAAGTTACTCACAAGCAAGAATGGTAATGAGCCATCCTCGAAAGAGAAAATGAAAACACTCATATTTGAAATTATCAAATACAAACATCCAAACACAAGATCGCACATAACGCTATAAACTTATTCCATCAGTGAATATAATAGCTCCATGTCCAACTTAATTATGCGATCTTCCAAATAGCCTTCATATAGGTCACTCTAGCCTTTTTCTTGAATTTGATAAAGGCTAGCTTAGAACAAACCTTTTCCACTATAATATTGGGCACTTGATCTTCATTCCTACTTGGCTTGGCATGAACTCGGTTGTTGCGTTCTTGCCATATGAAGTAAGCAGTCGAAGCCAAGATAAGACGCCCCACAATACTTGAGACATTGTCCTTTGAGGACAATGGGATAACCAGCTTAGAATGTCATTCCATCAGGGTGAAGTGGCTCGGAATCTCAGCAACGTTTAAGACGATACTCAACACTTTAGAAGAATACGGGCATTCAAAAATAGGTGGTCATGGGAGTTGGGTTGTAAATTGCAAAGAGAGCACCGAAGCAGGTTTAAGTTGACGTTATTGCCAACGTCCCATTGCTTCAGTCTATCTAGCGTTTTAAGTCTCCTTCTCATAATGAGCCAACGGTGAATGGAGTGTCTTGGGATGCCATATTTTGACCATACTAATCTATACCACCCGATTTCATTGCTTCTATGAACGGATGGATTGCCAAGCAACACTAACTGAAAAGTTATTAAACGACCCATCAGTGGACTTCCAGAATAGTTTATCTTCCTGGTTATCTTGCAGAATAGGGGCATTGAAGTTACTAAGGGACGGGTACCGAGTAAACCAGCTTTGAGGCCATCTCCAAACCATCCCATTCACTACGTCAGCAACACTATCTCAAGGCGTAAATCTAAAAAACCTAAAAAATGGATGAAAACGTAAAATAATGGAAGAAAACCTAAAAAAACAAACAAAAACATAAAAAAAATGGTCGAAAACGTAAAAAAAAATGGATAAAAACTTAAAAAAGTGGACGAAAACGTAAAAAATAGATGAAAACTTAGAAAAACAGACGAAAACATAAAAAAAATGGAGGAAAATATAAAAAAAACAGCGAAAACGTAAAAAAATAGACATAAACGTAAAAAAAAAAAAAGCTTAAATAGCACAAAAATACTAGTGAAAAAAAAAAGAAAAAAAAGAAAGAACTTCAATAGAACAAAAATCAAATGGTATTCTTCTTGCAGATGAATAGCTTATATGTACCTCTTTTCTACAGTAAACGAAACCTAAGAGTTACTTTTTATAAATAAAAAAGCAAACAACATTTTAATCTAGTTACACTTAAAAGTTAAAAGTGATTAACTAAATATTATAAAAAGCTAAAAAAAAAATGTGTTCGGGATCAGTATAATGTTTCACACCTGAGTGGATACATGGATAAGATGTACTAAAACAACATCATCTTGTTCTTGTTTGTATGTAAAGATAGATTAAAGAATGTGGGGTGCCAATATAATAAAATGCGCTAGATGTGACAAAAAATGTGAGTAGTGATTCTGTATGCACACAAACGTTTTAAATAACAAACACTACTGACTAGAACAAAAAAATTATGAAAAATTACATCATCAAACATACCAGAGTAAAGACCAAATGAAGAAGAGTAGTAGAATCACACACTACACACAAGTAAAATACAAAATCCAACCATATATTTTTAATTGTTTATATAAACATAAAGACATGGAAACGACTACGGAAAGCTGCTAACTAATGAGATGTAGTAAAACCCTCTAATTTGAACATTTACACATATGACAAATGCTGAAAGAACTGTAACATGTTTCAAAGTGTTAGTTCATGGTTGTAAAGAACTGTTACAAGAAATGTATACATCAAATCTACGAATTATGAAGAGGTAAATCCACACTCTATGGGAGAGCCATTTCCATGATATCATGACGACATGACCATTTTCAAACGTGCGAATCATTGTCGTTATATCATGACCATTTATACGCTTAAAATGAGCACATTTTATTCCATCCTCTTTAACGACTTAAGTCACTTAATTATCACCTCACTCCATGGAGTGACATAACCGCCCAAATCCACCTAAGCTACACATGATGGTGGGATGTATATAGTAAGAGTTGTGGATGGTAATGTGCTTGTGTGTAATGCTATTGAGTTCCTAAAGTTTATGAGAGACTAATGAAATGGAATACCAGAAGTCTCATTAGAAGCAGTCTCTCTATTCCCGGGTCTTTCTCGGGGTAGGGGTAGGATCTGACTACATTTGTACCTCCCCATACCCTGCACCAACGAGATTAGGTTTGTTGTTGTTGTTGTTGTGTGGTGAAGGTAGAGTATAACAAAGCTGAATACCGTGTCACTTAATTCAGTTTGATATGTGAGGTTATTTAATATCATTGTCCATAATTTGTATACGATAATAAAAATAAAAAAGTAAAATTTGGGTTTAATGAGATATAAATGAGTGAATAAATAGATGTAAAGTATATGAAAATCAAAATAAGTTATTAATTAAAAAGAACATGACAATTGTTAATCCCACATAGGTTAAAGAAAAGAATTGATGCTACCTAATATAGAATGGCGTACATGAAACATTTGTGTTCGGTTTAGTATAATGTTTCGGATCAGGATGTTGTATACTTTAGATATACACAATGTGAGTTTGTTAATATCTAAAGGGTGTGTTTGGTAGAGAGAAAAGAAAGAGGAGAAATGGAATTGGATTGAATTCTCTTGTTTGGTAGAGAGAAGTGAAAAAGTGGAGAATTCAAGGGAAATTGATGGAGAGTTGGAGAGAAATGGTAGTGTAATTTGGTTAATCTCTATTTTCTATTCTTTTGGTGGAGAATTTGGAGAATTGAGGGGTTTTTTTTTTTTTTTTTTTTTTTTTTTTTTTTTTTTTTTAATATTTTTCTTTTAAAAATAATCTTTTTATAAAAAATAATTTAAAAAAAATATAATTGTTATTTAGAAAAAATAATTTTTTTTAATAATTTTTGTAAAAAATAAATTTTTAAAAAAATAAATAAATTTTTTTAAACAATTATTAAAAAAAATAGGTTTTTTTCAAAATAAATTAAAAAATATATTTTTTTAAATATATTTTTTTAGAATTGTTATTTAGAAAAAATAAAAATTTTTAAATAATTTTTATAAAATATAAATTAAAAAAAAACTAAATTTTTTAAAAAAATAAGTTTTTTTTTAAATATAATTTAAAAAAAATATTTTTTTAATGTATTTTTTTAGAATTGTTATTTAGAAAAAAAATAATAAATCAACAATTTTTTTTTTTTTTCATTTCTCGGGTCAAGTCTCTGTTGTTACCAAACATTAGAATTTAACAAAATTCTCTGCTGATTTCTATTCTCTGAATTTATATTCTCTGCTTTATTTCTATTCTCTGAAATTCTCTCTACCAAACGTGCCCTAAAGTGTCTATGTCCAGATTCGTAAATTTATACGAATTGTTAATATCTAAAGTGTCTATGTCCAGATTCGTAACTTTATACGAATGTCATGTTTACAAGATGTTCGTTTATATTTAATTTAAGAGTCCATACAACATTGTGAGCAACTTTATATACAATTTGCAAATGCGTTTACAAGAGGTCTAGCTTTGGTTCGTAACTTTATACAAATGTTTAACTTTTTTATGTTATACAATTTGCAGTTTCGTTTGCAAGATGTTTTCGTTTATATTTATTTTAACGAGTTCATACAACATTGTGAGCAACTTTATACGTTATACAATTTGCAAATGCGTATACAAGATATTTTCGTTTAATTTAACGAGCCCATACAACATTGTGAGCAACTTTACATAAATAGAGAATTTTTTATATGACCCATTTATGATGCTTGTTTTACCAAATTGAACGTCGCCTAACATTTTTTTTTTCAAAAATGAACTTATAACTTAGGTGACCTCTGGGCAACGGACGACCTAGTAAAATGATTTTGTGTGTTTACCTTAAGATATTTTTATATCTAGTTTGGTTTTAACATTTTCCTTGTGAGGTGGACAATAACGTGTGCTAAAAGGCACCGGAGTCAATGTGTTTATGCAAATTCATACCTTTTGTGGACTTACCATTTTCCATTTCATAATAATCAAGCAGATTTCATGAACTTAAACCTTGCATTAACTCTTTCTTTTCTTCATGTTAGTTAACACCTTCCATTTAACTAATTCACAAACGGAAGCAGATTTCATGTACTACTTTTTCATGCTGTTTAACAACTTTCATTCAACTAATCTAAAAAGTTTAACACATTCTTTGAATAGATTAAAAGAGTTTAACTTTTTTCATAACTATCAGCCATGATTCTTAAGGACTAACATACGCAAAATTAAGACCCTTAGACAGCTAAACCAATCGCTCTAATCATGCTTGTTTCAACATATATATGATTTACATAATCCTTGGCAGAAATAATGACCTTCTGCATACAAAATTACAAACATAACAAACACAAAAGGTGTATCTTTTCAGGATTCAAACCATCATATTACCTAACTGGGACCATTTTCGTGTTGGGGTAGTTAATGTGAGTAGTGATTCTGTATGCACACAAACGTTTTGAAATTACATCATCAAACATATCAGTGTAAAGACCAAATGAAGAAGAGTAGTAGAATCACACACTACACACAAGTAAAATACAAAATCCAACCATATATTTTTAATTGTTTATATAATCATAATGACATGGAAACGACTACGGAAAGCTGCTAACTAATGAGATGTAGTAAAACCCTCTAATTTGAACATTTACACATATGACAAATGCTGAAAGAACTGTAACATGTTTCAAAGTGTTATTTCATGGTTGTAACTTGTAAGAATTGTTAAAAGAAATGTATACATCAAATCTACGAATTATGAAGAGGTACATTGATACTCTATGGGTGAGCCATTTCCATGATATCATGACGGCATGACCATTTTCAAATGCGTGACTCATTGTCGTTATATCATGACCATTTATACGCTTAAAAATGAGCCCATTTTATTCCATCCTCTTTAACGACTTAAGTCACTTAATTATCACCTCACTCCATGGAGTAACATAACCGCCCCAATCCATCTAAGCTACACATGACGGTGGGACGTATATAGTAAGAGCTGTGGATGGTAATGTGCTTGCGTGTAATGCTATCGAGTTCCTAAAGTTTACAGGAGACTAATGAAATGGAATAACGGTCATTGTCGTGAAAGTAGAGTATAACAAAGGTGAATACTGTGTCACTTAATTCAGTTGATTAATTAAAAAGAACATGACAATTGTTAATCCCACATAGGTTAAAGAAATGAATTGATGCTACCTAATATAGAATGGTGTACATGAGTCATCTGTTTTCGGTTTAGTATAATGTTTCGGACCAGTTTGTTTTATGCTTTAGATATACACAAGAGTTTGTTAACATCTAAAGTATCTGTGAACTTATTCTTAACTTTATACGAATGTCTAACTTTTTTATGTCATACAATTTGCAAATTCGTTTACAAGATGTTCGTTTATAGCTTTTTTATGTTATACAATTTGCAAATACGTTTACAAGATGTTCATTTATATTTAACTTAACGAGCCCATGCAACATTGTGAGAAACTTTATAAGTTATACACAATTTGCAAATGCGTTTACGAAATGTTTTTGTTTATATTTAATTTAACGAGCCCATACAACATTGTGAGCAACTTTACATAAGTAGAGAATTTTACATGGCCCATTTATGATGCTAATTTACCAAATGGACGTCGCCTAACTTTTCTTTTTTCCAAAATGAACTTTTAACTTAGGCGACCTCCGGGTGACGGGCTGCCTAGTTGAATGATTTTGTTTGTTTACCTTAAGATATTGTTTGTTTACATACCATATGAATAATATGACTTAGTAGCAAACAAACAGTAAAAGAGTAAATCGGCTACACCTCCAAATGTGTTTCTTCTTTTGGACGAATCCTGAGTTTGTGATTCTTCTGTCAATTGTGTGATACTGCTACTTTGAATCTCGTCTTCTAGATCTATAAAATTATCTTTTTCGTCACCTTTATTGGGCTTAAACTGTTCAAGAACAATGTCAAGTAAACCATCCAACTCTCGTCCCTTGGTTTTCTGGTTAGCATTTTGTCCATCGATAGACTGCTTAGCGTTCGTACTTGTTCCCGGTGATAGAAATGGTCTGTCTCTCTTTACCCTGAGAATAGTCGCTAATGAGTTCACGAACACATGCACAATTAAAGTAAAGGTAAATTTAGAAACAGTTTTCAACTGATATTGCACAGTTCAATCGTATCGGCCAACAAGGTTTTTACTCATATTTCCTACACGTAACTCATATTTCTTCCATACTAACTTTATCCTGACAATATCTAATACTGAGTTCTTGAATCCATTACAGGGATAAAAGGGGGGAAAAAAGAAACTACAAAAGATGATATATGTTGTATGGGTATATTAGTAGAATCCGAGCGCATAAAAAGGCTAAAATGTTACTTAACTTGACTTACCAGCTAATCTCTCATATCCTCCATAATCTTGAAAGTCATTCTTCCGACACAATAATGTTAATCTTAAGGGTGATGATGGCACCTTAGGGATACTTAATAGCCTTACTTCTAACGTGCTACATTCCTTGATAGTTATTATCAGATATATAAACAGCTTCAAGTAAGCATAGTTATGCATCACATTGTTCTTGGTAAAAAAACAACCTTAACCAATTACATCCCTTAACTAATAAGAAGTCTAAAGAGGCGATGCTTAAGGGATGTTTGGTATTGCGTTTAACAAACCGGTTAGTATGCTTTCAGATGGAAGACAGTCACTTCAAGTGTTTGTAAGAGACTATAATCAACTGATTTTCTAATTAACGTGGGCTAAAACACTGTTAGGTTGTCTTTAATTTTAACATTTACATATATGCCGAATGCTAAAAGAAGTGTACATGTTTCAGAGTGTTGGTTCATGGTTGTAAGGACTGTTTAGGAAAATGTATAATTCAAATCTACAAATTATGAAGATGTGAATCTAGCGACGTTCCGGTAAATATATAATAGGTAAATCGTGTAAAACTATCATTTTAGTGACGTAGGTTTAGATTTAAGTTAATAATCTTCGCCTTTACATTGCATGTGTCTCACCCTTCGGCACAAAACGTTACTAACAAGTATGAACGCTTTACACTTGACGTGCCTCACCATTTGCCATCACAAAAAGGTTACTAACAAATATGAATCACTTTACACTATATCTAGCTCACAATTTGATTACATCATATTACTTACAAATATGAATCACTTTACACTGTACGTTACTAACAAGTATGAACGCTTTACACTTGACGTGCCTCACCATTTGCCATCACAAAAAGGTTACTAACAAATATGAATCACTTTACACTATATCTAGCTCACAATTTGATTACATCATATTACTTACAAATATGAATCACTTTACACTGTACCTCTACTCATTGTACCTTCCTCACAAAAAGTTAACAATAGTATAAATAATGATCAACAACACTTGGGAGGTATATTAGTTAAGGTTATACCTCTCACTTGTTTCTGATGTATTACATCATGTTAATGCCAACTTATATGTGTGATTTGCATCAGAATATATAAACAACCAAAGTTTCTTGTCTTCAACCAATGTGGGACAAAAGCTTTATACAAGATTGAAACAAGTTGCTCAAGAAACACAACATGTAAGAAAAGTTTAATGTTCTCTTCATACATTGTTTTTCTTTTTGTATCTATGAGCTCTGTACCAAACTCAAATGCGGCTGTATGTGACATATACAATTGGATGTAGCACAAACTTTATGAAATCTATAAGGTTATGCTTGGTAAGGAAGTAAGGAACTCCTACAAATACTTTAAAGGCATTGGCTTTTAGCGTTAAACGCTAATGTGTATGTAATTTAACTTTTAGCGTTCAACTTTTCGAGATTGTATATTTGTTCTACATTTTCTAATTAGTGATACAAATTTAACAAAACTCTTTCACTTACAATACAAAATGATACAACTTAAAGGATTTAACCTACCATATCACCTAAAACGACACTCGATTTCAGTTAATGACAATTGGATGTTTGGATTAATGCCAATCGAGTCCACCCATTGTGGCAGACCTCACTCCCTCCCACACTTCATGAGAACCCACTGCCTCGATGTCAATGCCTTCCATATCGCTGTCCCACCAACCACAGCCACCAGCATCTGTTCACAGACACGCAACTTATCCGATACTATTACATTTTGTATGAAAATTTCATACTCGTTTTCAGAAAAGTTGAAACTTGGTACTTACAGTGGTTATAAAGAGGCAGGGGTTTCTCTTTTCTGATAAAGGGTCTGTTATAAGTTGTTTGCCTCGGCTTAGGATCATCTCCCAGAACAACCAAACACTTGGGAGCAGGCACTTTACCATAAAAACCTTGTGATTATTAGGAACACTCCCAATGTTAATGAACTAGTTACTTACAGAATACATGTAAAATATGACTTAGTAGCAAACGAACAGTAAAAGAGTAAATCGGCTACACCTCCAAATGTGTTTCTGCTATTGGACGAATCCTGAGTTTGTGATTCTTCTGTCAATTGTGTGACGCTGCTACTTTGAATCTCGTCTTCTAGATCTATAAAATTATCTTTTTCGTTCTCTTTACTGGGCTTAAACTGTTCAAGAACAACATCAAGTAAACCATCCAACTCTCGTCCCTTGATTTTCTGGTCAGCATTTGCACTCATACTTGTTCCCGGTGATAGAAATGACCTCTCTTTACCCTGACAATAATCGTTAGTGAGTTCATGAACACATCGCAGTGAACGTAAAGGAAAATATAACAGCAGTTTTAACTGATCTTATGGATAGGGCACTTGAATCATATTTCTGACAGAGGACAACACATTTTTAACTTAAATTTCCAACAAGTCTCTCATCTTCCAATGCTAATCTTATCTTCCTGAAGGGAGAAAGGGAGGCACAAAACTACAAAAGATGACATATAGCTTATGGGTACCACTAACCGAGCGCCTAAAAGGACCAGAACGTTACTTAACATAATTTTCCAACTAATCACCCATTTCCTCCATTGCCGTGAAGGTAATCGTTTAAATGAATGTTGATCTCAAGGGGGGCGACGAGTTAGGGACACTCAAAGCCTTATTTTGAGTTGCTGCATTCCTTGATGTTTATTATTGTATCAAATATAAACACAGATTCAAGGAAGTATATTAATTTTGGTGACAAAGATGTATCCTACAATTCATTAAACTTTTCAGTAGTCTTGACTTTTGAGAATGGCATAAAAGTGCCACTAGAATCATGGATAACTGGCAAGTGAATATAAACTCATTAATGACAGATAAAATACTGTACACTATTGCTTAGAAATATCAAAGAGGCGGTGCTTATGGGACTCCATTTACAGGTTGTAGTCAACACATTGAAAGTAACGGAAAAATTTTCAACAGATTTCAACTTGTCTTATGGGTAGCGCTGTTTAATCATATCTGCTTTAGCTCAAAAGCCAACAAGGCAAGAAGTAATATTCTCCTGACAATAGCTACTACTCAGTGTTAAATCCACTACAGGGAGACAAGGAAAAACAAAACTTCAAAAGATGATATATATATATATCTTATGGGTATCACAATTCAAGTGCCTGAAAAAGGCCAAAACATTACTTAACTTATGTTTCAAACAAATCACTCATGTCCTCCATTACTTTGAAAGTAATCCTCCTGGCACAATAATGTTAAATCTCAAGGGGACGACACCTTATGAACACTTCACAGCCTTACTTTTGATGTTAATTATCTGCAGACATTGAAATATAAAAACAGATTCAAGTAAAACATATGAATGTTTGTGACTAAATTGTGTGTCTGCAATTCAATAAACTTTCCTGTTTACTTAAGAACCGCATGAACCTATCTCTAGAATCAAGGATAACTGGGAATCGAATATAAACTCATTAGTGAGAAATAAAGAAGTGAAAATTCAAGGATACATATTTCTTAGAACTCTCAAGAGGCAATGCTTCTAAGTGCTTGGATTGCGTTCACAAACTAATTATTATGTATCAAACTGGAATACAATCAGTTTCAAGTGTATGGATGAAACTCAACTACGTGGACTGAAATGTTCAGTTCCTGTTAAATTGTACTTAAGGAGTGTTTGGGATTGCCTATTTTACGGGTTCATTTGGTTATTGCCTATTTACATTGTATGCACCTCACCGTTCGTCACAAAACGTTACTAACAATATAAATCACTTCACAGTGTACATGCCTCACCATTTGGTGTCACAAAAATGTTACAAACAAATATGAATCACTTTACCCACATGTAACTACCTCACCGTTTGGCTTCTCACAAAAAGTTAACGGAAATATGAATTAATTAAAACACAGAGATATATTAATCTATATGGCGTCACAAAAAGTTAACATGAATATAAGTTAATCTATACGACTAAGTGTGGAGTTTGAATTACATCATATATTAATTTGTATGGCGTCACAAAAAGTTAACAAGAATATAAGTTAATCACAAACAACATAGTTAGATGTATATTAATTTATACTACTAACAACGTAATATGTATTACATCATATATTAATATCAACTTATATGAATCATTTGCATCACAATATATAAACAAGCAAAGTTTCTTGTCTTCAATCTATGTGGGACAACAACTTTATACAAGATTGACACAAATTGCTTAAGAAACAATACATGTAATCAAATTTTAATATCTCTTCATAAATTGTTTTACTTTTTGTAAATATGAACTCCATACCAAACTCAAATGCGGCTGTATGTGACATATACAATTGGATGTAGCGAAAACTTTATAAAATCTTTAAGGTTATGCTTGGTAAGGAACTTATAAAAATACTTCAAAGGCGTTGGCTTTTAGTGTTAAACGCTAATGAGCATGTAATTTAACTTTTAGCGTTCAACCTTTGAGATTGTATATTTTTTCTACATTTTATAATTAGTGATACAACTTTTACAAAACTGTTTCACTTACAATACAAAATGATACAACTTACAAGATTCTACCTACCATTTCACCTAAAACGTGATTCAATTTGGGGAAGTTAATAATCAATACGATGTTTGGATCAATGCTAATCGAGTCCACCCATTGTGGCAGACCTCACTCCCTCCTACACTTCATTAGAACCCACTGCCTCGTTGTCAATGCCTTCCATATCGATGTCCCACCAACCACTGCTACCAGCATCTGTTCACAGACACACAATTAATCCGATATTTTCACATTTTGTATGAAAATTTCACATACCCACTTTCAAAATAGTGAAGATTTTTTACTCACAATGATTATAAAGAGGCAGTGGTTTCTCTTTTCTGATAAAGGGTCTGTTATAGTTTATTTGCCTCTGCTTAGGATCATCTTCCAGAAAAACTAAACGCTTCGGAGCAGGCACTTTACCATAAAAACCTTGTAATCATTAGAAAAACTCAAATGTTAATGAGCTTGTTACTTACAGAATCTATGATAATATAAGTTACTAGGAAGCAAACAGTAAAAGAGTAAATCGGCTACACCTCCAATTGTGTTTCTTCTCTTGGACGAATCATGAGTTTGTGATTCTTCGGTCAATTGTGTAATACTGATACTTTGAATCTCGTCTTCTAGATCTACGAAATTATCTTGTTCGTTCTCTTTACTGGGCTTAAACTGTTCAAGAACGACGTCAAGTAAACCATCCAACTCTCGTCCCTTGGTTTTCTGGTCAGCATTTGGTCCATCGATAGAGTACATAGCGTTCATACTTGTTCCCGGTGATAGAAATGATCTCTCTTTACCCTGAAAATAATCGCTAATGAGTTCATATCCACGTTAGCTTAAATCCAACATGTCACTCATGTTTCTTCCATACTAATATTCTCCTGACAATAGCTACTACTGAGTTCCTGTATCTGATACAGGGAGACAAGAAAAAACAAACTGTAAAAGATGATATATATCTTATGGGCAACACAAGTGCCTAAAAAAAGCCAAACCGTTAACTTAATTTTCCAACTAATCTCTCATTCTCGCTATCACCTTGAAAGTAATCCTTCCAATATAAGAATGTTAATCTCAAGGGGGTGCCACCTTATTGATACTTCACAGGCTTAGTTTAATTTGCTACATTGTTTATTCTCAAATATTAAAAAAGCTTCAACTTCAAGTAAGTATACTTTGTTCCTGACAAAATTGTGTACCTACAATCCATTCAGCTACTCTAGTAGTCTTAAGAACGGCGTGAACCAATGGCGGAGCTAGAAAAATTTCCGTGGGAGGGCCGAAACAAATTTATTTTGGGAAATACATTAAATAGGAGCGCCGAAATAATTTTTTTTTTCCCTAAAATACACATGAAATCGCAAATAAATACACTAACCGGGCTTAGACCTAAGGGGGCCGGTACCCTCCCCGGTCCTCACATAGCTCCACCCATGGCGTGAACGTACCTCTTGATTCATGGATAACTAGGAATCAAATATGAACTAGTAATCTAAGAAACAAAATGATACAGGGACACACTGTTGCTTAGAACTCTCAAATAGGCAATGCTTATGGGACTTCATTTACAAACCGGTTGTTGCACTTTGAAATGGAAGATAATCAGTTATAAGGGTTTGAATGAAACTCAGCCAAGTGATAATATGACCAACATGGAAATAGTGTATCCAAAATGATAGCCCCAGGACAGCTTTACGAGTGTTTGAGATCACATAGACAAGACATTTTTTAATTGCTTAAATTTCTACTCCATTAACTTATATGTTTATTTGGGTAAAATACGCACTTTTAAGGACATTGGTAGGTGTTTATTGTAAAGTGCATCTACTACTGATATATGCCATAAGCCATTATCTCCCAAAGAGCTCCTAAAACACAATTCCAAACACCTGCTTGTGACTGTTTATCAATAAAATCCCAATCACATTACATCCCTGGTGCTTATATCATAACGAGCTTCCTATATTTGGCATTAATATCACTTAATTATACAGAAACACAATAACACATTACACATAACCACAAAAATATATAAAAGTGTAAAAAAGCAAAACAACCTTAGTTCGCTAATACTTGAATTACACTTCATCATATATCAATTTAGAATTCAACGACAACAAAAACAATAAAAATAAAAACATTTTATACCCCAATAAATATGCAAATAAAAAACAACCTTAACTAATTTGGATGGATCAGTAGAAGGTTTCTGCAGCTTCCTGTCAAGAAAATCGGACAACGATATCTTCGACCTCTTCTTACTTCCATTCTCCACTTTTTCCCTACAGTCCAAAACACACAATTTCTCAAATTCAATATAAGAAGAAAAAAAACATAGTTTTTAAAATTTGGGTTTATTAAAGGGTTACTTATCATTTATCAGTGGATGTTTGTTGAATAAAGTCGACGGAATCAATTGTTGTCCGCGTACCCTTATTTTTTACTGATTTGAATTCATTTTTAGTTCTAGTTTTTTATTGATTTGAAGTTGAATTTGTTAAGAGTTTTTTGGCGGTAAAATTATGATTTTTGAATGATTTCATTAATGATTAATTTCCTCAATTCGGATATTTTGTTTGGGCTTATTAGACTGTGTTTCTTAGTACATTGAGTTGGGCCTATTGGACTAGCCTTAATGTTTATTGGATTTTTATAAACTTTGTTAAATGTATGTAGACCACGTTATTGTAGCTAGCTGTGACAAAAATGAAAGCTGTGACAAAAATGAGAGTAACAGATAAGGTTTCCTTAATTCATTTTATCAAAGACAAGATAACCATGTTTCTTGTTTGTATGTTAAAATAGATTCATAATAGGAAGGTGTATCCTGATTCCTGAAACATTCTAAATAACAAAGACTAGTGACTAGAACAAACAAATATGAAAAATAACATCATCAAAACATATCAGAGTATTGGAATCACACTCTACACTCAATTAAAATACAAGAAAACAACCATATATTTTTAATTGTTAACTAATGAGATGTCTCTAATTTTAACATTTACACATATGACGAATGTTGAAAGAAGTGTAACATGTTTCAGAGTGTTAGTTCATAGTTGTAAAAGCTGTTAAGTTAATAATCTTTGCTTTACATTGAATGTATCTCACCGATTGTCACAAAACGTTACTAACAATATAAATCACTTCACAGTACACATGCCTCAACATTTGCCATCACAAAAAAGTTATTAACAAATATGAGTCACCATTTGGTGTCACAAGAAAGTTACTAACAAATATAAATCGTTTACCTGCATCCTACCTCATCATTTGATACTTATTCATATCAACTTACATGAATTTCCATTTCGCGTCACATACAATCAAATAACTTGTATGTTCTCTTTATACAATGGTTTTCTTTTTGTAGCTATGAGCTCCGCACCAAACTCACACGCGGTTGTATGTGACATATACAATTGGATGTAGCGAAAAACTTTATAAAATGCTAAGAAAATTCCTTAACTATATTTTTAATTTGATAAATTAAACATTACCTATAGTCATAAACTCATAATCACATTTTTGAAGGACGCACTTTTTGAGACTTGTATTAATTTACAATATACAGGTCTCAAAGTACAGGTAGTATTAAATAATATTCATATAAACTTATATGTAACATTTGAATCACAATATATAAACCAGTAAAGTTTCTTGTCTTCAGCCGATGTGGGACAAAACTTTATACAAGATTGAAACAAGTTGGACGCAACATACAATCAAATAACTTGTATGTTCTCTTTATACAATGGTTTTCTTTTTGTAGCTATGACATATACAATTGGATGTAGCGAAAACCTTTATAAAATGCTAAGAAAATTCCTTAACTATATTTTTAATTTGATAAATCAAACACTACCTATAGTCATAAACTCATAATCACATTTTCGAAGTAAATAGAATCGGTTACTCTTTTTCTATAAGGTTATGCTTTGGTAAGAACTCATAAAAATAGCTCTTAGTGTTATACGCTTACAAGTTACGAGAATAAAATTTAACTTTTAGCGTTTAACTTTTGAGATTTTGTATATTTGTTCTACATTTTATAATTAGTAATACAACATTTACAAAACTCTTTTTACTTACAAAACAGAATGATACAACTTATTGGATTCAACCTACCATTTCACCTAAAACGAGACTCGATTTAGGGTGAGCCATTTCCATGATATCATGACCATTTTCAAAAGCGTGACCCATTGTTGTATCATGACCACTTTCAAAAGCGTGACCCATTGTCGTTATATCGTGACCATTTTTATTTGCTTAAAATGAGCACATTATATTCCAACTTCTTTAACGAATTAAGTCACTTAAGTAACTATCACCTCAAGCCATGGAGTGACATAATCGCCCCAATCCAACTAATTAAGCTACACATGATGGCAGTGTTAAATAATGCAATCCCCGTGAGGTGTTATGTATTATTGATCCACAATTTATAATGGTGACTACATATGAAACCCTATAAACCCTAAACCCACAAACGGGCTTGGGCTTAATATCTTCTAATACTCCCCCGCAATCCGAGCCGCAAATTCACGAAAGCTCGGATTGAATGAGAAAACTAAACAAACATTAAAGCAATAAAAACATGCGCGTGTGGATCTAACCGTGGTTTCTCCTCTTGTGGGGTTGAGTAGCCGGGGTTTTACAGTAGGACAGGCTGCTTTGAAAGCCGCCTCGTACAAAGTGGCAAAACACGAGAAAGCGTGCATTGAAAATCAGCATGTTTTTATTCCTTTTGCGTTTGATACTTTTGGTTTTATGGCACCTGAGGCAGTGGAGCTACTCAACAGAGTTCAACGTGCTATGTATAGTAATGTTGTAACTCCTAGATCCACAAATGTCGTTTTTAAGAGAATTAGTTTTGCAATTCAAAAGGGCTAGCGGCGCAGCTTGTTGCTCACTTGCCTTCCATCACTATGTAAATTCAATTTAGTATTATATATATAAAAACATAATTTTTTGATAAAGAATTCCGGCAGCAAGCGGAAGCAATTCTTCAAGCAGCAGTAAAAGCAAGTAAATGCAGTAGCAAAAGCAAATAACATATTTGTTGAAGACATTCGACAGCAAGCTGAGATTAATGGAGGCGGCTCAAATTAGCCACCTAGGTATGAGGATCAGACCCGCTCCGATACCATGTTAAATAATAGAAATCCTCGTTGGTTATCATGTTTATTGAGACATAATATATAGAGGTTACATAACCTAAAAATCCTAATGGACCCAAACCCATAGATGGGCTCGGCCCCTTATAATCTATTGCCTAATAGGCAGGACGTATATAGTAAGAGTTGTGGATGGTAATGTGCTTGTGTGTAATGCACTAAGACAACATCAACATTTTTCTTGTTTATATGTAAAGATAGATTCATAATAGACTGGAATGTGGGGTGCGAATAACAAATTATGCTAAATGTAACAAAAATGTGAGTAGTGATGTTTATGCACATACGCTCTAAATAACAAACACTAGTGACTAGAACAAACAAATATGATGAATGACATTATCAAACATATCAAGTAAAGATCAAATGAATAAGAGCAGTAGAATCGCATTCTACAAACAATTAAAATACGAAAAACCAACCATATATTTTTATTGCTCATATAAACAGAATCACAAGAAGACGACTACGAAATTTTGTTTAACTAATGAGATGTAGTATGACTCTAATTTGAACATTTAAACATATTATTTTACCAGGATGAAAAATCTCTTTTATTCAAAAAAAAAAAAAAAAAAAAAAAAAAAACATATGACATGTTTCAGAGTGTTAGTTCATAATTGTAAGAATGGTTAAGGGAAATGTATACTTCAAATTTACGAATTATGAATAGGTAAATCGACACTCTCTCGACCTCCTCGGTAAATATGTAAGAGGTAAATCAAGTAAAACTATGTGGGTATAAAAGTTTAGTTTGTTATTGATGACGTATAGCCTATAGTTGGGTCACGAGCCCAAATTATAGACATTACTAAGCCCAAACCCACCACGATTGGGCAATCATGACAAATGACTTGGGCCATAAATACCAACGGCTTGGGCTCACGAAGCCCAAACCCCAACCAAAATGCACGGTTAAAGGATAAGGATCTTCTATTTACGGAATAGATATCCTTACCTCGGATAAGCACCACGAGTGCGAAGAGTAAGGAGCAAGATACCTACACGGTTTCTGCGCCCTATATATAGAATTATATATTCACATTAAAAGGTACGATTTACAAAATCCCTAACTCTTCAACTAAACCCTAAAACCGATTACTTATTCTCACGCCGGAGTCTAATCGTGGGAGACAATCCCACGATAAGCCTAACGGTGTTGTTTTGTTTTCTTAGTGCGCAGGTTTCATAAGCACTAAAGTTCTAATTGGTACGAGAGCAGGAGTTCAAACAAGGTAAGCCCAACTTTTGTATCAACAAGTGGCGCCATCCGTGGGACCATACGCTAAGAACTCAGGCCAGCGGACTCCGCAGCCGGAAAAAACACGTGATGATTCACATAGGAAGAAGCATCAAGATTCGACTCAAAGGACAATCTCTGGAACAACCAGTACGCCTAGTCATCGCGAGTCGAATGTAACTCCAATTCCTACCACGGTAGATCTGCCTTTGGGAACAACCCGAGCCGCTACCGTAGTCCCAAGCACTGAGGACATTCAGCGCACTCTCTTCACCACTCCCCACCAAGTGGCATCTATAGTGGACAACACTGTGCCACCAGGAGCACCTAATAGAGAAAAGGAACATCATGTGGAGACGGGTATTCTCGCGGTAGAAGAGGACACACCTGAGGTGACATTAAACGATTTTGTGTCCCAACATTACGAGACCTTAACTAGCCTCATGCAAGAGGAGGCAAGGAAAAGGTCAAGCCGCAACCTGCAAAATCAGCTAGACTTTAACCAAGAAAAATCTCCTCCGCGCCACCATGAGTGCAGAAACAGTGAGAGGCGCACCAATGTCCATGATAGACTTGGTACAACATCTAACTCTCAATACTCGGAAGATTACGAAGACAATGCGAGGCACACCAGTGTCCATGCAAGGCTTGGTAGCCGCAGGATACAAGATAGACTTGGACGACAACGCTCACCAAGCGTAAGTACCTCAAGGTCAGGAAGCAAAAGAATCCAAGATAGACTGGGGAAACACTACTCCCCAAGTACAAGTCCTTCAAATTCGGACTCCGAGGAAAAACGGCACAAGCGCCACAGGAGAAACAACTCCCCCTCAAGAAGCTCCTCGGACAACGAGGATAGAGAGACGGGACATTGGAAATCTAAGAACCGACGCCAGTACGATGAGGACGAGGATATTTCCCTTCCTTGGCGTCGCCAAAAGGTTGATGCGTTCACGCGATGCATAAGCGATTTCTCAGATGACAAGAAAAGGCGCATGCCCACCAATGTTAAAACATACGATGGCACGGGTGATCCTGATGATCACCTAAAAATTTTCGAATCAGCGGCTGCTATCGAAAACTGGCCACAACCTGTGTGGTGCCATATGTTCAACTCTACCTTAGTGAGGAATGCGCGAACATGGTTCAGCAAGCTTCCACGACGAAGCATAAATGGGTTTGAAGAGCTGCGGAAAGCATTCCGCCTAAATTTCACGCAACGAAAGAAGTGCGCAAAGAACCCTGTGGAACTAGCCAGAGTGAAACAGCGCCAAGGGGAATCCATAAGCGCTTACATGGAGCGCTTCAAGGATGAATGCATGCAAGTCAAGGCATGCCCCGAGGTACTTAAAATCTCAGGGTTCATGAACGGGATCAATAACCCAGAGCTGATACGGAAGCTAAACGATAAAGTACCCTAAAGCTTTGATGAGCTAACAAAACGCACCAGATCCTTCATCCAAGGGGAAGCGGCAGCGGCAGACAGCAAAAAAGGTTACTCAACCTTTAAACCACAAGAACAGTCAAGGAGACAATCCAATGACCAAAGTGGCAACCGCAACAGGAATTACCGCAACCAAGGTAGTGGAAGGGATAACGACAAGTACGTCCCACTCACAAAAACCCCTAAGGAAATATTCGCGACAGAAGGAGCAAATTTTCCAAAACCTCCACCCATGATCACCCTAGAAGAAAAGCGCATCGAAGGAGGATACTGCGAATACCATGGACAGAAGGGTCATACTACTAACGAATGCGTTCAACTACGTCAACTAATTGATAAATTAGTAAGAGAAGGAAAGATGGACCACCTCGTTAAAAACATCAAAGAGGGGAAAGATAGACAAAAGAATGAGGCTAAAAAGGAGATACCAAAAAATAAGGCTGATACGATATACATGATACAATCATGGCAGCGAAATACGAAACAAAAAGTCAGCTAAAGATTTTCCAAGGGAAACCATATCTCTTTCCCCACTCTCACTGCGGACAACGCAGTGATAGAACCACTCACCATCGAGATACAAGCAGGAGGTCACGATATCCACCGCATGTATGTCGATGGAGGAGCGTCTGCGGACATCATGTATGAACACTGCTTCAGAAAGCTAAAACCCGAGATACAAAACCAGTTAATTCCGGCCACGACGTCATTGACTGGATTCACAGGTGAGAAAATTTGGCCCATGGGACAATTACGCATACTTGTAGTCATTGGTAATGAATACTATTCTACAACAGCTTGGATGAACTTCATGGTAATCAGGTCTCCCTCGTCATACAATGGCATCATTGGGAGACCAGGGATATCAGCTATGCTCGCAGTTCCGTCAACGGCACATGAGATGCTCAAGTTCCCAGTGGAAGGGGGAATTGTCACCCTCTACAACACTACCGCATCTCCAAGAGAATGCAATATAGTGACAACTGAAGTTCCGCGCGCTCCAGAACAGCACACGACCAAGGTGACAAACCTGAAAGTTGCAATCCACCCAGATTATCCTGACCAAGAAATATCAATTGGGGGATCACTGTCCGACAAGGGCAGAGCTGCTGTGTGCGCATTATTGCAAAAGAACCTAAACATCTTTGCATGGGAACCCAAACACATGACTGGAGTACCAAGAGCCATCACTGAACACAAACTCGAAATCCGACAAGGATACCCTCCAATACGGCAGAAAAAACGCGGCCAGGCTTCAGAACGCGCAAAAGCTATCCTAGAGGAAGTGCACAAGATCGTGGACGCAGGGATCATGCAAGAAGTTTATTACCACGATTGGCTTTCCAACCCAGTGATGGTAAAGAAAAGCGATGGTAGCTGGAGAATGTGCGTGGACTTCACCGATCTCAACAAAGCATGTCCACAAGACTGCTACCCACTACCAGAAATTGATTGGAAAGTAGAATCCTTGTGCGGATATCCTTTCAAATGCTTCCTAGACACATACAAAGGATATCATCAAATTCAAATGGCCAAGGAGGATGAAGAAAAAACAGCCTTCCACACGAGTCAAGGGGTGTATTGCTACACAAAAATGCCCTTTGGCTTAAAAAATGCAGGAGCCACATACCAACGGTTAGTGGACAACGCATTCGAGAAGCAAGTGGGCCGCTATCTGGAGGTCTATGTTGATGACCTGGTCATAAAAAGCCATATCGAAGAAGAATTGGTGCGTGACATAGAAGAGACGTTTAAAACATTGGGAAGAATCAATATGAAGTTGAATCCCAAGAAGTGCACTTTTGGAGCAACAGAAGGCATGTTTCTTGGATACCTAATACAACCCGATGGTATTAAACCTTGTCTAGAAAAAACAAGAGCGGTCATCGAACTACCTTCACCGCGCACACTAAAAGAAGTCCAGTCACTAAACGGCAAATTAGCCGGACTAAATCGATTCTTGTCCAAATCAGCGGATAAGTCACTTCCTCTCTTTAAAACACTCACGAAGTGTACGAAGAAGGGAGACTTTCGATGGACTCCAGAAGCGGAAGAAGCTTTCCAACAGCTCAAACAGAACCTAGCAGAGCTACCCAAGCTTGTCGCACCCCGACAAGGGGAAGAATTGATCATGTATCTATCAGCGACCCATGGAGCAGTCAGTGCGGTGCTACTAACATACATAAACTCTATTCAAACACCTATATACTTTGTAAGCAAAGCTCTCAAGAAGACAGAGACTAACTACACCGCTATGGAGAAACTGGTCCTAGCCTTGGTATTCGCAGCTAAGAGACTGCGTAGGTACTTCCAAGCTCATCCGATAGCTGTAATCACGGACCAACCCATCAATCAGGTCATCTCTAAACCTGATGCATCAGGGCGACTACAAAAGTGGAGCGTGTTATTGAGTGAGCATAACATCTCCTATAGGCCGCGAACCGCGATCAAAGGACAGATATTGGCTGATTTCATTATCGAGAAGCCAGATGCCGATACCCCATCACCAACGGTTGACGCACCATTACAAGAACATGGGTTCTATTTACGGATGGATCCTCATGCGCAGAAGGGTCAGGCGCAGGCCTTATCCTTACCAGCCCAGATGGAATAGAACACACTTACGCACTGCGTTTTGAATTCATAGCCACAAACAATGAGGCGGAATATGAGGCATTACTGGCTGGACTCCGCATAGCAAATCAAATGGGTGTACGCAATCTAGAAGCTAATATGGATTCACGATTAGTAGCTAACCACGTGTTAGGCGAGTATGTGGCTCAAGAAGAACACATGATCCAATACCTCGATAAAGCCAAATCCTTGATCAAGAATTTTGACAAGTTTTCCATTAAACAAATCCCACGAGGAGAAAATAAAAAAGCAGATGCGCTGAGTAAAATCGCATCCACAAGCTTTGCACACCTGTCAAAACAGGTACTGGTGGAGACCTTGAAGAACAAATCCATCTCTGAGATGGAAGTCTCCACAGTGATAGAGGAAGAGCATCCTACATGGATGACACCCATCATGGATTTTATTAGCAAGGGAATACTCCCTTAAGAACAAAAAGACGCTCGACGGATACGGCGCACAGCGCAGAGGTTCGAACTTCGAGACGGTATCCTATATCGACGTTCATTCCTACAACCATGGCTCAGGTGCGTCGGACCTCTTCAGGCAGATTACGTACTCCGGGAAATCCACGCTGGCTCTTGCAGCATGCACTCAGGACCACGGTCTGTTGTAGCGCGCGCTTTGCGATCCGGGTACTATTGGCCTACCATGCACCGTGACGCGCGAGACATGATTAGAAAATGCAACGACTGCCAAGTCCACAGACCCATTCCGCGTCGACCACAACATGAGCTAACACCCATCACCTCACCATGGCCATTCCATAAATGGGGAATTAATATTGCAGGACCCTTCCCAGTCGCGGCAGGAGGACTCAAGTTCCTCATTGTTGCCATTGACTACTTCACCAAATGGATCGAGGCAAAAGCAGTGGCAAGTATCACAGGCAACCAGGTTAAACGATTCGTTTGGGATAACATTGTATGCCGCTTTGGCCTACCTGGAGAAATTATTTCGGACAACGGAAAACAATTCTGTGATAACCTATTCAAAGATTGGTGCGCGCAGTTAAACATCACACAGCACTTCGCGTCAGTTAAACATCCACAAACAAATGGATTAGTAGAACGAGCGAATCGTAGTCTGGGTGAAGGAATTAAAGCGCGCCTAGACAGACATAAAGGAAAATGGGTGGACGAATTATCGCATGTTCTGTGGGCCCACCGCACAGAAATCAAAGTCAGCAACGGCGACACACCTTTTTCTCTTGTCTATGGGACAGAAGCTGTTATACCAGCAGAAATTAGAATGCCAACAATCCGTACATCGAAAGTTAACGTCACAACAAACGATGATGAACGACGTATTGACTTAGATCGGTTGCAAGAACGACGCGAAAGGACGGCTATCCGCGAAGCAAAAGCTAAATCGAAGATGAAGAAGTATTATGATGCAAGAGTCAGAAACACTTCTTTCAAACCAGGGGACTTTGTATACCGCGCCAATGATGCAAGCCACGCAAAAGACACGGGCAAGCTTGGACCCAAGTGGGAAGGGCCTTACGAGGTCATAGAATCATTAGGCGACGGTGCATACAGAGTGCGCGACATGAAAGGCCACGAGCTACCACGCACCTGGAACATCTGCAATCTCAAGAGATGCTACCTTTAGGCCACGGCCCACACACCAACACCTCTGCACTTTAGTAAGCGCTCAATAAATGTTGGTGTATTTATTATTTTTCTTTTAGGAAATTGTCTTTTTCGCACTTACAACAATTAATAAAGCGTTGTGGTTTCTAGCTAACTCCACAACACATTTTCAACATTATTGCTTACATTATTCATTTATGTTTCAATTCTGTTTATATTATTGCCTACATGGCGTGCATGCACATATTAAGACCACACGAGGGCAGACAGGATGAGTAAACCTACTAAAGTACTCGTTGAGTAAGAGGGTTGAAAACCTATCAACATCGGGTCACGTATCCCTGTTAAACACCTTACTACCAAGACGTTGGAGTAAGATAACAAGTACATTCCACGATGAGTGCACTTCATCGCACACTGTGCGCGTTTAACAAAACATGGATTCAAAACAACTGACTCCCAAATTCATACACTAACTTCATACAAGCTTATGACTTTAGTACGCATCTCACAATGAATGCGCAACAACAAGTTTAAAACAAACTAATAAACCAAGACACTTGGTTACTAAAAATGATAAACGTGGCACGCTACACATTTACTCGCACGTTTAAGGTTATGGACCGAAAACGTTTCTTAAGTTACGGACTTAATGCACAAGTTCTGGGCTCAATACAAGATATTATATGCACATCGTAACTCTAGATAAGTCTCTCACATAATAAAGACAAAATATCTAAGTATAAAACAATATATGTGCACAAAAGAGGTCCATAATTTCATTTACCAAAAAAAAAAACTACAAGTTTTTACAAAGCTACAACTACAAGTTATACACATCTATACACTATGGATATACTCAGGGGAATGCTCTGGCGCAGCAGAGCTCCCCGCCTCTTGAAGTTTCTTCAACAATAGCGCATCTTTTGGTGACACGGTCGCCACACTGACTGCAATACCATCCGATCTAGGAAGATGTGCAGCACCCACACCGCAGAGAGTGGCCTTCCCTTTAAGACCCTTCTTCTTGGCCGCCCTCTCTACATGACGCTCCAAAACCTCCTTCAGACGCACCTCCGTCTCAAGAGCGAAGGGGTTAAGGATGTCACGCGGTTGCGCAAATACTGGAACCTGCAGCTGAGACTCATCAAGCTTCAAGAAAAAGTCAGCTTCAGCCTCTGCGTTCTCTGCTATATGCCTACCAAGAGTTAATCCCTGCATGATCAATCGGATAGGATAATCTTGGTCGCGCTCCAGCTACGGAATGTGTGGAAGCTCAAAGAGTCTCATTCTTTCCATCGCCTGCACAAGTTCGTCAAAGGCACCGACATTGTAGTTAGGAACCTCAGAGGGGGAAACCTTCAGCAGTTGCGCCTCAGCCAACTCTTCCATAGCCTGCGCCTTGCCACGAGCAACGGCTCACTCCACCACCTTCCCAAAGGCACCCACGACCTTTGGGGACTCCAAAGTGCTCATGGCAGCCAGACGCAAACCATGGCTAATCAATCACCTGCACAAACAACAACAAACGCATTAGAAAAGAAACATAACAGACACAATAATTAACGAGGAATGTACAACAAGTACCTGCGCTCCGCAATAGTAGACATCAGATGAGGATACAACTCCTCATCATACTCTATGCTCAGCCTGCACAGCTTCTCCTCCTGTGCCTCCACAGAGTCCTCTACCTTCTTGCCAAAGACGGCAAGCTGCTTGCACAGCTCGGACTTCTTCTCCTCCAGATACTTCAGCCCCCAGGCGAGGTCAGCCATGTACTGCTGCGACTCCCTACGTTCGCGCTGCAGCTCAGCCATCACAGTCAGCTTCTCCTTAGTGGCCTTCTTGGCGCGCTCATCGGCAGCCAATACCTCTGCCTGCGCCTCCGCCACCTGCGCCTTGAGCTAAGCGATTTGCTTATCCCTTTGGGCAAGGCTGCCTCCCTCCACTACGGCCCGCGCCTTTAGCTGAGTGACCAACTCAGCCTGGCGGGCAACAACACTAGCTAACTCCTCTACCAACTCCTGCGCAGACATCTGCGCCGCCGCCTTCAGAGGCTCCTCCACATCAGCAGTCTTAAGCGATGTGGCATGATCAGCAAAAGCCACATCACCATCTGCAGCATGGTCCCTACGAAATGAAGAAGATGTAATTAGTACGTGGATACAACAGATAAAAGAAAATTAAAGTCATAAATACTTACACAAGTGGTGGAGATCTGGCTTGATTCTTCTGCGCGCTAGTAGCAGACATCTCATCTGGCGCAGCTGACTCCTCATCAGCAATCAGGTGACGCCTCCTTCTGGAGGTACCAACAACATAACCACCAGAAGACGCTTCCTTGCGCTTCTCTTTGCGAACCTCCGCAGGCTCCAAAATCTCCACGCTGTTGGACGACTCAGCATGCGTTTCTTCCTCTACGGGAGACTTTTCCTCAGTAGGAGGGACAACCTGCACTAGCGCGACAAACACAGCTGCAGGGGGAGAGTCCTCGCACTCAACAGGCCCAAAAACTGTCAAGTGCCCCGCCGTGGCCTGTAAAATGGGCTGCTCACCCTCCCTCAGGAGACGCACCCCCACTGTCACGCGCTTGGGTTCCTTTAGCTTCACAACAGCGAACAAATCCATCTCTGCGACAGACAAAAGACAAATAACGAGAACAAGTTAGTTATTCAAGGGATAAAAGCAAAATACTTACATTATAGAGGCAATAAAAGGATGAGCACCCACCCTGGCTGTTCTCATCGATGAAGGTTGGAACCTCGTCCGCACCATCAAAATAATTACGGCTCAGCCCCATATGCACCAAGAACTCGTCAGGATAGGAGTTAATGGGAATGCGGTTACCATCAATTATGTCCGCATTCGCGGGGTTTTAAGAACCAGGGATAGGACGCTCATCCCTCGGCAACGACCCTTGAGTATAGAACTCAAAGTGCGACGAAAATACAACATCGTCTACCCAGAAAAAGTACTCTCTCCAATGCCTTAAAGAATCTATTTTCTCGGTGTAACATTGGAGGCGCCCTGCGCGTTTGGCAAAAGAAACCCATCCATGCGACCACGTTGTGTGGTAAAACGCACGAAATAGGTGAACTGTCGGATTAATAGCAAGTAAACGACAATTTATCTCAAAATTTGATATCTTAGCCGCACCTATACAGTGCAGCTGTGAGATATGGAGTTGGTAATGATTGAGCACGTTGCTCAAAAAGACAGAAATGGGTACGCGATAATTCGCGTAATCAAAAAAGCGTGTATACAAACCGATTTTCCCATCGGGAAACCGGCAATACACGCATCCACATCTGGTGCTTCAGGATGGATGTCGAGAGGAATGAAGAGGTCAGAAGAAAACTGACGTACGTCATCCTCATCCAACCTAGAGCGGAATTCGTGTAACTGAGCAACCATTTTATAAAAAAAAGGTATATTAAATGTTGCGCACGCGCAGTTACCTAATGAAAATAGAAGATCAAAGGGAGAAGAAACTTTTAGAGTTTTGCAAATGGTGAAAAACGTTTGACTGTGTGAACCACAGTGAAATGGGGCGGTGATTTATATAAGCAATCAAGAAACCCTAAATGGGGTGCCACGTGGATCCCACTAACAAACATGTGGCTGGGAGATGGAAGGTACAAGCACTTTTCCCCTTTTCTCGAGGCACACGTGGATAGCCTCCCCGTTTTTCGAAGCACCATTTGTGATATTTTGGGACTTGATACATTGTTTCTATCTTTTGGGCGGGAAGTATTTAATTTCTTCCCGCCACGCTTGCCGCTAGTTCCATTAGTCTAGTATCCGCGGCTACGAGCCGCGCACACTAGACTGGGGGGACATGATGACGTATAGCCTATAGTTGGGCCACAAGCCCAAATTATAGACATTACTAAGCCCAAACCTACCACGAGTGGACTATCATGACAAATGACTTGGGCCATAAATACCAACGGCTTGGGCTCACGAAGCCCAAAGCCCAACCAAAATGCACGGTTAAAGGATAAGGATCTTCTATTTACGGAATAGATATCCTTACCTCGGATAAGTACCACGAGTGCGAAGAGTAAGGAGCAAGATACCTACACGGTTTCTGCGCCCTATATATAGAATTATATATTCACATTAAAAGGTACGATTTACAAAATCCCTAACTCTTCAACTAAACCCTAAAACCGATTACTTACTCTCACGCCGGAGTCTAATCGTGGGAGACAATCCCACGATAAGCCTAACGGTGTTGTTTGTTTTCTTAGTGCGCAGGTTTCACAAGCACTAAAGTTCTAATTGATACGAGAGCAAAAGTTCAAACAAGGTAAGCCCAACTTTTGTATCAACAGTTATATTCGCTTTACATTGCATGTCCCCACTCTATTCCGTTACAAAAAGTTAACCAACAATTATGAATCGCTTTACACTACTACATGTCTACATGTAAGTCACCATTTTTCGTTAAAAAAAAAAAATGTATGTTATGATTTGCCATCACAAAAATTTAATATATGAATCAATCAAAGATGACAAAAAAATGTACGTTACGATTTGCCATCACAAAAATTTAATATATGAATCAAGCAAAGATGACATATTGGTAGACACGGTTAATCCATTTCCACCAATATTGCATCTTTTGATTAGACCATAGATCAACTTATATGCACCATTTGCATCACAGTATATAAACGAGCAAAGTTTTATGTATTCAACCCATGTGAGACAAATTTCAAACATGATTGAAACAAGTTGCTCAACAAACACGACATGTAATCAAATAATTTTTAGAGTCAATTTCATAAATCGTCATTATTGGTTTATACATTTTTCCCCTTTCATCGTGAAACTTCAATAATTACACCGCTCGTCCTTGTACTTATCGTTTTGTAATCGTTAATGTTTCTCTCTTAAGTCCCTCATGTGCAGGTCACATTGAAGTATATTGGTCATTTAACCCGAGATCCTCTTCCACATTTATTTTTTCTTAGAATTTTTGTGTTTTAAAATCTTTGTAACACAATTACATATGAGATTTTAAATGATATTCTTAACACAAAATAAAAAGCCAAAATCTTTGTACCGTGATTTTTGACTGACTAGAATTCATTTTAGTTCTATTCTCTATTTTTTTCTTTTCGAATTGCTATTTATTATTTTTTTGGATTGAATTTATTATTAGTGCTTTGGCGTAAAGTTTTGGATTTTATTTTCACTGATTTCCTCACTTCGGATATTTTCTTTGGGTTTACTGGAAAGTGTTATTAGTGTATTGAGTTGGGCCTATTAGACTAGCCTTATTGTTCATTGAATTTTTATAAACTTTGTTAAGTGTACATGACCTAATCAAAGTATCCTCGTGAACGTTTTCTACCCTTTTTGAACACCCCAAAATATGTATATGGTGATATTTAAATTC
The DNA here is from genome assembly GCA_030686995.1 of Artemisia argyi. Lineage (NCBI taxonomy): Eukaryota > Viridiplantae > Streptophyta > Magnoliopsida > Asterales > Asteraceae > Artemisia > Artemisia argyi. The sequence continues at coordinate 430,106 of CM060695.1, read as the reverse complement.
TATACTTTTTGTGAAGTTTGTAAGATTGATGACATCAAATAAGAACATATTTTTACCATCATTTCCCCTGATTATTGCTCCTTTATATAGCATTTATTTATGATATGATAATAATTTGTTATATTTGTATTTATGAGCAATGGAGCAATTCTCATTAAAAAAATAATAATAATAAAAAAACAAGCAAAAGAAGCCTAAATATGAAGAAGTAAACAATTCAGCAAGACCATGCGTCGTATGCCCTCAATATAACATACATTGTATAAAAGGTTACTTCGAAGAAATATTCTAAGTGTTGAATACCATACAGTGTATTCCCCATTACATGCATGCGTCGTATGGAACTGATTAGTGACGTGGCTAAGAGTTATCAAGAACATACGGCGTATGCAATCCAATAGGCATACACCGTATAGAGTTACATGCATGGGCTATTTTCAGCTCAAATCTCCAACCTAATGCAAATTAGGTATCGCTTTTCATTCCCAACTTCTGGAGACGAACCCTAGAGGCTGCAACACGAATTCCAATCCTAGAAACATCCGAAGATCGAATAATTACACATCATAAACATTGTTTATCGTCGGTTAGATCGCTATGATTATTGTTAATCTTTGAAAACCACTTTATCTTTGTTTATCGTTTGTAATCGAAGGCTAAGCCGCCTTGTTATGACTTTGTTCTATTTAATTGCATGATTGGTTCGTTTATCTTAGCTGTATTGTGGATGATTTATATCTTTGTATGGACTTATGACCTTCTATAGACCATGGCTACGTGTTGATGGTAAGTAATTAGTAAGTGACCATGTGATTACATGAATCATATAAGGTATTTGGCAAATATCCTTAGTGGTTGGGACCATGATCATTGGCTTGACGGCGTTGAAAGTGGTAGATAATGGGATGTAAGATTCAATAAATGGTAAATTTAGGAAGTGTCGACCGAATCACATCTGGTTTACTTAGTAGTTGAGATCGCTATGATTATTGTTAATCTTTGAAAACCACTTTATCTTTGTTTATCGTTTGTAATCGAAGGCTAAGCCGCCTTGTTATGACTTTGTTCTATTTAATTGCATGATTGTTTCGTTTATCTTAGCTGTATTGTGGATGATTTATATCTTTGTATGGACTTATGACCTTTTATAGACCATGGCTACGTGTTGATGGTAAGTAATTAGTAAGTGACCATGTGATTACATGAATCATATAAGGTATTTGGCAAATATCCTTAGTGGTTGGGACCATGATCATTGGCTTGACGGCGTTGAAAGTGGTAGATAATGGGATGTAAGATTCAATAAATGGTAAATTTAGGAAGTGTCGACCGAATCACATCTGGTTTACTTAGTAGTTGAGTGCTTGGCAAATTAAAAATATAGTCATTTAGATTAGTTGACCAACTTAATGCTCAGAGGATAGATCAGCCCTAGTGCCTGAGCCACGATAGGAATTTATTTAAAGAAGTTGTAGGGAGTGTCGACCGCATTACACCTACACTACATAAGACTCAATGCATATCGCTAGATGAACATTGCACTTACAATTAAGTGGTTAGTTGAATAGATGATTAGCAAGGCGAGTACGTCTTTTATCTCTTGATTGTTTCTCACCTAGTTAGTTTTAATTGTCTTTTAGTCATTTTTGTTCTTAGTTGATTTAGTAGTTTAATTTAGTCAAACTCATCTTAGAAATAGTTTACTTTAAGTTAATTAGGTACCCCGTGCTTCGGTGAATGACCCGGTCTTGCCGACTCTATACTATTACGAACGGGTACACTTCCCGTGAGTGTTGGTGAAGTCTAATCGTAGCCTAATAGAGAGATTAAATAAATTTAAAGCTAGATTTCACACATCAAAGAGGTTTTAAGGAAATTATCCAAATAGTTTCAGAGATGAGATACGTTGTTGACATGTTTGACTATGATCGTCATTTCACAAATAGTTTCAAGTAATGTTCATGTGGTGATAGTTTAGTGGTACCAGACATGTAGGTAATGCAGAGGTAACTGGTCCTTTCTCCGTCTTTATGTCCCTTTAAAATTGAATAAGACACAACATTAAACAATTTACCCTGACCGGTAGTGTGAGGTCGACGGTGGGCCGGTTTTTCATTAGTTGCTAGCAGCGTACTAAGATAACATCATCATGTTTCTTGTTTATATGTAAAGATAGACTTATAATAGAAAGAAATGCGGGGTGCCATGATGAGGCGAAAAATGATCCGTTTTTAGGGGGTCATTTAAGCCCGAATCCGAATTTATTTGATCAAATATTGCCCTAAATCGTTCCTTTTGTGATTTTAGGTGTTTGGAGAGTGAATTCTGGAAAAGAGGCTATTTTGGACGTTTTTGGAGCATAAAGTGAAGAAAACAACAAAGTACCAAATCCAAGCTGGAATTACAAGGTGACGGCGTCAAGGATTTACTCTTGACGGCGTCAGAAAGGATGAATATTTTACCGAAGGTTGTGAAGGCGTCAGATGGAGTTATGACGGCGTCAAAGTGGCCAAGAATAATTTACCGTGGGTGGTGACGGCGTCACATAGGCCGTCACGATTTTATCTAGGGCATCCGAGGAAGTGTATGGCGGCGAGTTGACGGCGTCAGATTTAACTCTTGACGCCGTCAGGACGATTTTCCTATATATAGTTTTCTAGTTTTTTTCATTAAAAAAGAGAAGTTTTGGTGAAACCCTAAAGACGATTTTGGTGCCTCTTTTACAGGTTTTTCAAGGGTTCCAAACCCTTGAGACCTTGCATTGTAATTGAGATAAGTATACTCTTAATTCAATCAATATGTCTATGTGTTGGTTGTCTATCTTTTGTTCTTATCTTAATTCTACTATGCTAGGCTAAATTTCCTTTGTGTTTGCTTAGATCTAATGAAACCTAGATGTTGATTATGTGTTGATTAATTGTCTATTCTTGTTTTGAATGAATGATATTATATGTTAGGCTTAAGAAAACTGGCAGATCTCCAAATGGTAACATGCTTGAACGTCTTAAGAAACATGAACCGAGGCGTACTAGGTCTTTATTGGTTGTATTTAATGCATGAGCCACTGTTTACAATCCCTATAGTTGTGCTGGGTCATGGTGTAGGAGGAGATAAGAGCTCATAGAGTTGGGGAGTTATGTATGCCACTCCACGAATGGTATTAAGGAATACAACCCGTCATTCATACAAGTGTAACAAGTAATTAACATGTAAAAGATATCTAGGGAGTAATGAAGTCTAAGTAAACACAATTTCTCCAATTACTGCTCACAACCTTAGTTTAATTAGTTTGTTTTCATTTTTTATTATTTTATTTTGATTGCATCTTAGTTTTGGGTTAGTTGATTAGCAACTAATTCCGCCCACTCCTTCAAAACCCGAGATTTTAATTGCTTTCATAAAATATAAAAACACAAAAATAATCATCTCTCACCTCTAGAACTATTAATTAGGCTTTCTAATCCTAGCGACACTATTCCTAAGCTGAACGATCAATCCCCCGGTACTTGTCACTATACTATACTACAACGATCAGGTACACTGCCTGGTGGGGGTTGTAAGCCTCGCGAGATCCCTCGAGAGGTAAAGCAAGGTGCGATTCCCACGCATCAAGTTTTTGGCGCCGCAGCCCGGGGAATAGTTATTGTCTAGGTTAGGATTTCTTTTTATTAGGTCTACTTGCTAGATTCCTTTTTAGTAAGATTTTATTTTTATTTTTAGGTCTTCTTTAGTCTATCTTATTTCTTCGTGCTTTTGTTCGTAACTCTTTACCATCCGACATCATGGAAGGTGGTAACATCTTTGAACCCATCATCCCACCACAACAAAACCCACCATTAGAACCCCTTAGGCCCCGAACCTTAGGAGAGTATTCCCGACCTAGCCACCAAGGCTACCGAAACACCATTGAGCTCACCGGAGCCAATGTGACCCCCTTGCGATCCGACACCATCCGGTTGGTGCAAAGCGGATGTGCATTCCATGGACTTCGTTCCGAAGATCCAAACCAACACCTTAAGGACTTCCTCAAAATCGTAGATTCCATAGACCTAGGTGTTGAAACTAGAGAGACTACCCGTTTACGCCTATTCCAATTCTCTCTACGGGATCAAGCTAGTCAATGGCTTGAGCGTTTCCCCGCGGGATCCATCACCACATGGGACGATCTCGCCAATCGCTTCCTTACCCAATTCTTTCCGCCGGAAAAGACCGCAATGCTTAGAAGGGACATTTTGTGGTTTGAGCAGCAGCGGGGTGAAACTTTCTACGAAGCTTGGGCCCATTTTAAGGATCTCCTCCACAAACTCCCCCATCATGGTATAAACCTTTGGTTATTAGTCCAGATTTTTTACGATCATGTTGACTATCACACTAAGCGCACCATTGACAGAGCCGCGGGAGGTAAATTACGTGATAAGAACGCCGAGGAATCTTGGGCAATCATCGAGGAGCTAGCCACTAACAATCAGGAACTGTGGGAGTTTAAACATATAGTAGAAGCGGCCATCAATGCAGTCTCGGCATCTGGAGGAAACACCGAAATCCCCGATGAACTCTTATGCAAAATTGAGGCAAAAGTTGACTATTTTGAGGAAAGGCAAAGGAGACCCTTAAGTCCTAGACAAGCCACGGTCAATTCTGTCTCAAGATCAACCTCGATACCATTATCTGAATCACCCTCTAGAGAACATGTCGAAACTTTTCAGAAGTGCACTCCACCTTGTTCCCCTCCCAAGGAACTTAGCTCGGAATTTGAGGCTAGGATGAGAGAGTATATGGCGACCCACTCTGATCGGCTTGCTAGATTCGAAGAAGCAGTTTATAAGCAAAAGGAGGAGATGCAGGAGAAAATGAATGAGATGCTGAGTCTATTGGAGGAGTATACCAATCAGAGAACCCCCGAACGAATACTGCTAAGGAAAGAAAGCACGATTCCCACCACCCAATTTGTTAACTCCATCACCATTGTCCATAAAGATAATGAGAAGGTAAAAACTCCCGCTAAACAGACCGTAGAAAAACCGCCTGAGTCCCAACCTTTGAGCTACTACCTGAAACACGATATAAACAAAAACACCATAACAAATTGGATTAAGGGTGATGGGCGTAACCAATCCTCCGAACAGGTTCCCGAGAAAGAGAAAGAAGAGAAAGATGAGTATGATACGCTTATTGGAGGATCAGTGGTCGAGAGGTTATTAATACAGAAAGTGGCCACTAAGCAGGTAGCATGTGGGAATTTTGAAATACCAACGAGCATCGGGGACTTGAAACTTCTTAGTGCTTTCGCCGACCAAGGATCGGAAGTAAATCTTATGCCCCTAACTATTTACATCCAACTAACGTCAAAAATGCCAGCACCTACTCGTGTTAGGCTATCTCTTGTTGGACACTTGTACGTATACCCCCTAGGAATCGCAGAAGATGTATTAATCAATGTTGCAGGGTTCATGTACCCCGTTGATTTTATGATCATTGATGATAAAGGGGATGGATGCATGCCAATAATCCTTGGGGCACCATTCCTCACCACCGCTAGGGCTGTCATTAAGTATGAAGATAGGAAGATTGAGCTTAAGTCTGGAAAGAGAAAGATTAGTTTTCACATGACTCCGCGAAGTGGGCATGAGAATTTGAGTTGGAGAATGATTAAAAACAACATTTGCACGACGCCCATTCGTGTTCAGAATAAAATTCTTGCATGGGAGGCAAGAATCAAGAGCTATAAGAAAGCTAAGGATGAAAGGAGAAAAAGCAATAAGGATCCGATAGAACTCAAACACACCCAACACACAAGCAATCATACACCGTTTGAGGAAGGGAACTTAATACTCTTGAGACACTTAGAAACCACAATACCACCCGATAAACCGAGTCCTTGGTGGTATGGGCCATTCACCATCGAAGGATTGAGCCAAGATGGGATAGCTAGCTTGAGAAGCAAATTAGGTGGGAAGGTTATTGCGAGTATTGATAGATTGAGGCACTACCACCATAACAGTAATGATCGCAATTATATGGGGTACATCATTTCAAATGATGAAATAACGTAGTAACCCACGACTTTGAGTCTAGCTACAAGACTCGTAAATAAAGAAAAGCGCTTCTTGGGAGGCAACCCATGTTTTGTGTGATTTTATTTGTTTGATTGTTATTTGCTTCCGTATGCATGTTTTATTTTTATTGTTGGTTGATCATGTTTCTCAATTAAAATGTGGAAGTACTTTATTATGTTGTTTAGCCTAGTCTTAACTTCAACCTAAAGGTATTTTTGCAAAAGATAAGTGTAAGGGGAAACCCCAAATATGTTTTTTAAGAAACAAACCGATCATGATTCTCCACAATATTTAATGAACATGTGTATTCGTATTGTTAGAGTCAAATGCTTGTATTGAGTCATAATGTAGTTTTGCAGGATTTTCCAGGAAGTAGGACAAAGTTTTTCCAGAAATTTTCCGGAAACTTAACATAAAGATTTCTGCAGGTTCATTCTGACGGCGTCAGGCAATTGCTCTTGACGGCGTCAGGAGTCAAAAATCTGGAAATTTTACCGATTTTGTTTTTCTAACGGAGTCTTATAAGTTTTTGTGAATTATTAAGTTTTATAATCTCCAGGAAATCTGCAAACTTCATCCCACAAGCATTATATCTTACTTTGTTTTCTAGGATTTAGTAACTTATATAGGATGCCGCCGATTTTACGCGAGGTTGCCTTGTCTACTTTTGTCAGGATTTACAGGTTATTTGAGACAAGAAGATGATTTATATTCTGGAAGGGAAGCTTTGATTGTTCGTTTTCTTGGAGGAAGATTTAACCTGGCCAACCTAAAATACATACCGAGCGAATCAGGGGAGTATTTGAATTCATTCTCTTTACTTTTAACTTTTACATTCTTTACTTGAACATTGGGGACAATGTTCATCTTAAGTGTAAGGGGAGGGTAAAAAGATGATACCTTACATATGCACTTTCGCTTGAGTTTGTTTTGTTTGATAGTAGATGAGTAATAAAACTATGAGAAATACTTGTTAGTGTAATTTTAGCGCCAAATTTAAAATTTTTTACAACATTTAGGAGTGAAACTCTAGCCATAGCAAGCGTCTCATGGATAGGAGGTTGTATGACTAGCACATAACCGTATATTCAGAAAAATTTTCCACCCAAAAATGTGAGGTTCGCCTTTAGATTTGATAGGAAAAGCATTTATTATTGGTGCTTATGAGTGTACCGGTAGCATTTAGATTCTAGAACTTGCGTTAGTGATGCATCCCGAGACCGCTAGTGAGACTACATTCGTGTGGTAGGATTTACTACATGATAAGAGGCATTAGGATCACCCTTGTGTTAAACCCGTATTACGATTACTTGACCATTTAAGTCATATTACTTGGCTAGTTAAGTCAACTAATTTTTCCCACACCCTTAGCGTTGTACTCATTTTTAGTACACGATACCCCTAGTACACCCCTCCGAGCCTATCTTTTCGTTTCTAACTTTAAGCATTTTACTTAAAGGAAGAATTTGTTACACCCCACTTAAATGTACACCCAAATCGCCTTAGCCTTCCGTGTATGCGCTCATTTTTAGTGCATTATTGTTATGTGTTAAACCCTAAGTTAACTTTCTAATTGATTACATGGTTGCTAAGTCGAGTCATATCCTTGTACATATTGTTTTGGGACGATTGGGACTCATGGGTAAGTACTTATTTTATGGAGTAATGGGGAAGAACAACACTTATTACCCCCATATGTACGTTAATCTTAAAAGTGCTCCAAGTGTTTTGATTTTCTTAATTCGAGTCATTAGAATAGTTTAATGTAAAGTATGTAAAGATTCAAGTGTAAGGGGAATGCTCAAACCCCTATGATGTATTATTTTGGATGGTAGGGTAAGAGTGTATGAAAAAAAAAAAAAAAAAAAAAAAAAAAAAAAAAAAAAAAAAAATCAAAAAAAATTCGAAAAAAAAAGAAAAAGAAAAAAAAAAAAATTAGAAAAGAAAGAGAGAAAAAAAACATACGGACTACCATCCCGTTTTCATTCTATGTTTATTTTATGTTTTTGTTATTTTTCATTTATTAGCTTAAGTCGAGTCTAGTCTTGGCTTAGCAACGCCATCTTGTACATGTAATTAACTAAGATTGTTAACTCGCCACCAGTAAAATTCCCTTTATCCAACAAAACCGTGTAATTCATATCCCTACACCTAACATTATAACCCTTTAAAAAGACCTCTTTGATAGTTTATCCTAGGTGCTTACGCCATGTGGTGGAGGTTTGATCCTTTCCCAAGCCTATGGTAATCTATTTTGCTATGACAGGTAGTGAGAGATATCTTCCATTTCCATAATGTTATATTACTTTATTACACCCGAGAGATGTGAGTATCTAAACACTATTTGTGAGGTGCTTGTGTATGACCTCCGTGCTTGTCTATTGGTCTTTAGTGGAACGATTATTTGTTGTAATTACTTTTATATTAGTGTTAAATGACCCCTAACTTGTCTTTTGAGTAGAATAAAAGCTCATTTGCTTGAGGACAAGCAAATCTCAAGTGTAAGGGTATATGATGAGGCGAAAAATGATCCGTTTTTAGGGGGTCATTTAAGCCCGAATCCGAATTTATTTGATCAAATATTGCCCTAAATCGTTCCTTTTGTGATTTTAGGTGTTTGGAGAGTGAATTCTGGAAAAGAGGCTATTTTGGACGTTTTTGGAGCATAAAGTGAAGAAAACAACAAAGTACCAAATCCAAGCTGGAATTACAAGGTGACGGCGTCAAGGATTTACTCTTGACGGCGTCAGAAAGGATGAATATTTTACCGAAGGTTGTGAAGGCGTCAGATGGAGTTATGACGGCGTCAAAGTGGCCAAGAATAATTTACCGTGGGTGGTGACGGCGTCACATAGGCCGTCACGATTTTATCTAGGGCGTCCGAGGAAGTGTATGGCGGCGAGTTGACGGCGTCAGATTTAACTCTTGACGCCGTCAGGACGATTTTCCTATATATAGTTTTCTAGTTTTTTTCATTAAAAAAGAGAAGTTTTGGTGAAACCCTAAAGACGATTTTGGTGCCTCTTTTACAGGTTTTTCAAGGGTTCCAAACCCTTGAGACCTTGCATTGTAATTGAGATAAGTATACTCTTAATTCAATCAATATGTCTATGTGTTGGTTGTCTATCTTTTGTTCTTATCTTAATTCTACTATGTTAGGCTAAATTTCCTTTGTGTTTGCTTAGATCTAATGAAACCTAGATGTTGATTATGTGTTGATTACTTGTCTATTCTTGTTTTGAATGAATGATATTATATGTTAGGCTTAAGAAAACTGGCAGATCTCCAAATGGTAACATGCTTGAACGTCTTAAGAAACATGAACCGAGGCGTACTAGGTCTTTATTGGTTGTATTTAATGCATGAGCCACTGTTTACAATCCCTATAGTTGTGCTGGGTCATGGTGTAGGAGGAGATAAGAGCTCATAGAGTTGGGGAGTTATGTATGCCACTCCACGAATGGTATTAAGGAATACAACCCGTCATTCATACAAGTGTAACAAGTAATTAACATGTAAAAGATATCTAGGGAGTAATGAAGTCTAAGTAAACACAATTTCTCCAATTACTGCTCACAACCTTAGTTTAATTAGTTTGTTTTCATTTTTTATTATTTTATTTTGATTGCATCTTAGTTTTGGGTTAATTGATTAGCAACTAATTCCGCCCACTCCTTCAAAACCCGAGATTTTAATTGCTTTCATAAAATATAAAAACACAAAAATAATCATCTCTCACCTCTAGAACTATTAATTAGGCTTTCTAATCCTAGCGACACTATTCCTAAGCTGAACGATCAATCCCCCGGTACTTGTCACTATACTATACTACAACGATCAGGTACACTGCCTGGTGGGGGTTGTAAGCCTCGCGAGATCCCTCGAGAGGTAAAGCAAGGTGCGATTCCCACGCATCATGCCAATAATGAGTGTGACAAAAATGTGAGTAGTGATCGTGTATACACAAACGTTCTAAATAACAAATAGTAGTGACTAGAACAAACAAATATGAAAAATCACATCATCAAAACATATCAAAGAAAATATCAAATAAATAAGAGTAATAGAATCGCACTCTACAAACAATTTTAAGAAAAAACATATGAGGGATGCTAAAAGAAGTGTAACATGTTTCAGAGTGTTAGTTCATAGGTGTAAAAACTATTAAGCGAGATGTAACCCTCGAATTTACGACTTATGAAGAGATAAATCAACACTATGGCGACCTCTCCACACAAAAAAGTTACTAAGAGCATCAGGTGTGGATGAAGAGTTTCATCTCTTTATTCGGGCCCCACGTGTATCACATCACTCAACACCTCTTCACAACTAACCCCCTCACTTGTAATGTTTGGCAACACCTTTTTGGAAGCGTTTAAGAGCGGTAAGCAACAAGCGACAAGCGTTCCAGTCTTAATGCTTGTTTGGCAACACTGTTGCTAGCGTTTAGCAACACCTCAAAAGCTTACAATATTAATGCTTCTTAAAGAAGCTTTCCAATATACCGCTAGCGTTTTACTTTTAATATTACCAATTTACCCTTAAAAATAGCATTCATTCATAATTATATGCCCTTTTTTGTAATTTTACATTTTATAATTACAACTACAGCTACGTTACCAAACACGTTTTTTAAACAAGCAACTAATGCTTACTGCTACTACTTACTGCTTATTGCTACTGCTTACTGCTACCTGTCGCCAAACATAGCTACTAAACAACTAACATCAACTTTTTCATTCAGGCCCCACCACTTACAACTTTATTTTTTTATTTATTTCATTAAATAAATTAAATGCATTTTACAAATTATACAAAATAATACAACAAACTAATTTTTAATTTATTCAAATAAAAAAGATATAATACGAAAAAAAAATAAATAAAATACGATATGAAGAAAAAATACGATACGAAAATAACGAAACGGATAAATACGATATGATATTTTAGGGGTTTTAATTTCCGTTTCTTAGTTTAATGTTATAATCGTAGTTGTTTCAAGTAATAGCAACCCGATCTTATGTTTAATATATTTGCATTTACAAAACAATTACATATTTACTAAACACCTACACATTTACAAACCTTTATAAACATTTTACATTCAAAAATTCAATAATATCTAATACAAAAAAACTGGAAAAAGAAGGAAAAAAAATCGTACGCATTCACCTTCGTTGTGCAGACGAAGAGAACTTGCTCGGCGAGCCAACGATGGTGTGGTGGCGAGCTCGGCGAGGGTGCCACCTAGGACGGCGACGACGATTATCCAACCACACCTGATGCTCTAACAAATATGAATCACTTTACCTACATATACCTATCTCACATATAGGCATCACAAAAAGTTAACGGAAATATAAATAATCAAAGACAACAGAAAGATCACAAAAAGTTAACGGAAATATAAATAATCAAAGACAACAGAAAGAGAGGTGTATTAATTTACACAGCCCTATTAAGTGTCTTTTATTACATCATATTAATATCAACTTATATGCACCATTTGTATCACAATATATAAACAAGCAAAGTTTCTAGTCTTCAACCTATGTGGGATAAAACCTTCATAAAGTTGCTCAAGAAACACAATATGTAATCAAAGTTAACGGAAATATAAATAATCAAAGACAACAGAAAGAGAGGTGTATTAATTTACACAGCCCTATTAAGTGTCTTTTATTACATCATATTAATATCAACTTATATGCACCATTTGTATCACAATATATAAACAAGCAAAGTTTCTAGTCTTCAACCTATATGGGACAAAACCTTCATAAAGTTGCTCAAGAAACACAATATGTAATCAAATAACTTTTATGTTCTCTTCAGACATTGTTTTTTCTTTTTATAGCTATTATGAGTTCCATACCAAATTCAAATGGGGCTGTACGTGATATATACAATTGGATGTAGTGCAACCTTTATAAAATGCTAACAACTTTCCTTAACTATATTTTTTTATTCGATAAACCAAACACTGCCTATAGTCATTATATTTGAAGTAAATAAAATCCGTTACTCTCGCTCTATAAGGTTATGCTTCGTAAGGAACTCGTAAAAATACCAAGGTTGCAAAAATCGTGAATCGGTAGTCGGGCGGTCGACCATCTTGTAGCTTGTAATCGGTATAGGTGTGATTAATCGGTGATTAATCGGATTAGCATTACTGACAAATTTTAGTTATTTCCGACAAGTTTTGTGTATTTCCAGTGAGTTTTAGGTATTTCCGGCAAGGTATTTTCTAAAAAAGAACTTGTAATACAATTGAACAGTTACTATTAATGATCAAAATAAGTTTACAGTGAGTTTTGGATACTTCCGACAAGATTTATAGGTTTCCGGCAAGTTTGACCACCATTGACTGCCGTTGATCACGGTTGACCTGTTTGTTTAACCCAGTTACATAAATCGGCAAGGTCAGTTGCCTTGTAGCACCTAATCGACGATTAATCGGCCTTGTAGACTTTTTTTGCAACACGGAAAAATACTTTAAAGGCATTGGCTTTTAGTGTTAAACGCTAATGTTTGGCAACACACTTTTGGAAGCTTTTAGGAGCGATAAGCAGTAAGCATTTTGCTTATTTGACAACACCTCAACAAGCGTTTGAAATATGGCCAACTGCTCCAAACTTAAATGCTTTTTGAAGAAGCGTCAAGCGACAAGCGGTAAGCATTTGTTTGTTTTACACTTTATAATTAATATACTACTAATTGCTAATTGCTACTACTTACTGCTACCGCTACGTGTCGCCAAACATAGCCATAAATAGATTAATTAAAAAGAACTTGACAATTGTTAATCCCACATAGGTTAAAGAATAGAACTGATGCTACCTAATATAGGATCGTGTACATGAGTCATTTGTGTGCGGTTAAGTATAATACTATAATGTTTCACTCTCTATACGACTTGGTAGGTAAGACTTTACGTTTAGCAATGGTATTTCTGAATGCCATCTTATAGCACTATTGCCAGATGACAAAATTATGCTTTTTTTTTTTTTTTTTTTTTTTTTTTAATTATTTTTTTTTTTTTTAAACTTTGGATGATACCTCATGACTGAACATATTATAACATGTTGTTGACTTACGAAAAAAAAAAAAAAACGTTACTATACCATTTTTACTATACCATTTTTAGTATCTGGTCGAAGTGGTTTACAGGACATCTCTTAGATCTTTCGGATAAGGGCCTTCTAAAGTTTAAGACTATGGGTGTCAATTTCTGACCCGACCTGAAACCGACACGAAAATTAACAAATTCGGGTTGAGTTAAATAGATTTCGGGTCGGGTTTGAGTCGACCCATCTAACCCGTTTATTAAACAGGTCAGGTTCGGATTGGGAATAAATTAAGTGTGTCGACCCACCAACCCGTTTAAGATTTTTTTCTTAATTTAAAAATTATTTATATTTTATTATACAGGTTAAATGGTTAAACGGGTCGACCCACAAACCCGTTTAACATGTTTAACTCGTGTAATATGGTAACTTTTGTATAAAAAATAGGTTAAATGGGTCAACCCGAAACCCGTTTAACCTATTTAACCCGTGTAACTTATTTAACCCGCCAACCTATGTATATATACAGGTAGGTTAAATGGGTCAGGTTCGAGTTGTATGTAAACATGTTAGGGTTGACATAGCTGACCCGATGATTTAAATGAGTCAGGTTCGGGTTGAGGTTTTTGGACCTGCCAACCTGACAACCCTAACCCGCCAATCCGAACCCGACCTGAATTGCCACCCCTATTTAAGACATTATAGAAAGTGGTTACATCATTGTTAGAGCTTTGGGGTTTCCCTTACTTTTAACGAGGATTTTTCTACCTGTGCTCCATTGCGTGACGCGTGATTTTACGTAAAAAAATACGTCACGCTCATATCTCATCTAAAGCAGTTTTAGTTTCTTACTTGTAAATGTTTTAATATATGTAAATAAATTTAAATAACATTAAGAGCTACTTTTTATAAGTAAAAAAAGCAAAAACCATGTTAATCTAGTTACACTTAAAAGTTAAAAGTGATTAACTAATTAATATTATACAAAGCTAAAAAAAATGTGTTCGGATCAGTATAATGTTTCACACCTGAGTGGATACATGGATTGAAGAATGTACTGGGGTGCCAATAATGAATTGCTTCACGAAACCATTCTTATTCTCGGACATACCGTAAATCTTTTTCTTGGGTCGGTTTTCTTCTTTAAGTGCTTCGTTCTGTGCGGTAAGGATTTGGGATGGAAGAGGTGAGTGGATAGTCATCCCTAGTGATCTAACTCGAAGGGGTTTCAATCGTTCCTTTCGGCTTAACGCATCTGCTACTATATTAGCCTTTCTTGAGTGGTAACGGATCTCACAATCATAATCGCTGAGCAACTCTAGCCAGCGACGTTGCCTCATATTTAAATCCTTCTGATCCAAAATATGTTGAAGACTCTTGTGGTCGGTGTACACGGTACATTTGGTGCCATATAAGTAGTGTCTCCATAACTTGAGCGCAAACACTACCGCTCCTAACTCCAAGTCATGAGTCGTGTAGTTTTCCTCATGTTTCTTCAGTTGTCGGGATGCATAAGCTATCACTTTGCTTCTTTGCATCAAGACTGCTCCTAGTCCATGATAAGACGCGTCGCAATATACTATAAAGTCCTCATTTCCTTCTGGGAGGGCTAATATTGGAGCTTCACAAAGCTTTTGTTGTAACAACTGGAAGGCTGCTTCTTCCTTTTCTTCCCAGATGTACTTCTCATTCTTTTGGGTTAGTTTAGTCAAAGGTTTTGCAATCTTGGAGAATCCTTTTATAAATCTTCGGTAGTAACCTGCGAGACCTAAAAATTGACGTATCTCCGTGGGGTTTGTAGGAGATGACCAACCTTTAACAGCCTCAATCTGTGCAGGGTCTACGTGAATGCCTTGACTATCGATGATGTGTCCTAAAAATTGTACGGTGCGAATCCAAAAGTCGCATTTGGAGAACTTAGCGTACAATTCTTCTTTCTTGAGCAGTTCTAGAATGATTCGTAAACGTCCTGCGTGTTCTTCTTCGTTGCGAGAGTAGATCAAAATATCGTCGATGAATACTATTACAAACTTATCCAAGTAAGGTTTGCATATTCGATTCATTAAATCCATGAAAACTGCTGGTGCATTGGTCAGACCGAACGACATTACTTGAAATTCGTAGTGACCATAGCGCGTTCTGAATGCAGTTTTCGGGATATCCTCTTCTTGAACTCTTAGCTGATGATATCCTGATCTCAGATCAATTTTTGAGTACACACTCGATCCTTGCAATTGATCAAACAGATCATCAATTCGAGGCAATGGGTATCGATTCTTTACCGTAAGTTTATTCAACTCCCGGTAATCGATGCACATTCGAAAGGATCCATCCTTCTTCTTAACAAATAAAATTGGAGCTCCCCAAGGTGATGAGCTTGGTCGAATAAATCCTTTGTCCGACAATTCCTTTAGTTGTTCTGACAACTCTTCCATTTCAGATGGTGCTAGCCTATAAGGTGCTTTAGCCACTGGTGCCGCTCCAGGCACTAGTTCAATCTGAAATTCTACTTGACATACGGGTGGAATACCAGGTAATTCTTCAGGGAATACTTCAGGAAAATCCCTAACGATAGGAACGTCATCAAGCTGCTTCTCGGATGACTTACTTTCCGTAACTTGGGCCATGTATACTTGACATCCTTCCTTCATGTATTTTATCACTCGCATACATGAGATAATTTCATATCGAGGTTTGCTTTTGTCGCCCTGGACAATGAGTGTTTCATCCTTGAGTGGTATATGGACGGCCTTTTCGTCACAGTGAATCCTAGCACGATGGTGGGATAGCCAATCCATGCCGACGATAGCGTCGAAACTACCAAGTTGAACCGGCATAAGATCAATGGCAAAAGGTTTTTCGGATAAGGTTAGGGTGCAATCTTTCATGATAGTATTGGTATCTATTAAATTCCCATCAGCCATTTCGACTTCGTAGGTGGTGTTTAGCTTAAAGGGGGTAACATTAAGTAAAGGGGCAAACGTATCTGATATAAAACTCTTATCGTTGCCCGAATCAAATAGTACTCTAGCATTATGATGGTTTAGTATAAACGTACCGGTGACTACATCGGGTCCGTTTCCATCTCCGAGTAGGTATACCCTAGCTTGGGCGCTGACTGGTTCGTTTCCTTTTGGGCAGTTCCTCCGGATGTATCCTACTTCTCCGCATCCGTAACAAGTGGGTGATACAACCTGTGTGTTGCTTCCTGTAGCCGGAATCCTACAGTTTCTGGTTTGATGACCGATCTTATGACATTTGTCACATCGGATGGTACAACGACCCTCGTGATGAAGTTTGCATCGCTGGCATAGGGGTTTCTGTCCGTTGTACCCTACACCTTCCGTGGCGGCGTAGACTCGGGGTTTTTCTTGTCTTTGATTCTGCTGCTGAGTGCTTCGAGTGTTGGGATATGGTTGGTGGTTCCGATTATTGTTGCGTTGGTTGTTGCTGCGGTGATGACTGTTGTAGCTTTGTTGGTTGTTGTTGTGATGGTGGGTGGTTCTTTTATCGTCCAATTTCCTTTTAAGTTCATTGCATTTCACTTCTCGATTTAGAAGTTTCTGAGCAAGTTCTATTGCTGCTTCCAAGGTTGGCGAGTTTGCTGATGTGACATTTCCTTCAATACTCCTAGGGAGTCCTTCGACATATTTCTCTAATGTCTTCTCATGATCGGGTACCATGGTAGGGCATAGTATCCTGAGTTCTTGGAATCTCCGGTTGTAACTTCTCAAATCAACTCCTTTCACTATTAAGGCATGGAACTCATCCTCGAGTTTTCGCAGTTCGGAACGGGGACAATACTTCTTTAGTATTTTAGCCTTGAATTCAATCCAAGTAAGCTGATGTGCTGCTTCTGCTCCTAGTGTTTGAACAGTAGAGTTCCACTAGGATAGAGCGTCTTGCATTAGTGTTCCCGTTGCGAAGCTTACCTTGTTGTTTTCCGGGCATCCACTTCTTTGGAAAACAGTTTCACTTCTTTCAAACCATTGAGCTAATTCCGACACTCCTTCAGTTCCTTTGAAATACGTTGGTTGACATGCTATGAAGTCCTTGTAAGTGCAGTAGCGGGGTGCCGGTGCATTTCCATCTCTATTACGGGTTTGTCCAGTTAAAACGGCATTAACGCCGTCAGCGATTGCTTGCTGGATTACTGCCGGGGTCATAACTTCGGGGTTTGCTGGTGCGGCGTTTGTGGTTGTTCTCCTAGTTCTAGCCATGTTGCTATAAAAGAAGGTATATTATTAGAACATTTATAATAACCTTATCACGTTGAAAATACATATCGAGTAATGAATAGTTAAATATAGGTCGTAGTTACAATGATTCGATCATTGAAAAGGTTTAAATCGTAAATTATCGTATGTTGGGATGACACACATTACGAATAAGTTTGACCTGTATGAACCAATATATTACGATATAATGTATAAAGTTTGCAACGTAAATAAAGATAAAATAAACTTCCATAAATCAATGTCAAGGTGTTACAACACTTATTTATACTTGTGCAAATGTTTACAAAACACGACAAGATATTCTTATTTGTAGGACATTGATTTTTCTTAACAAGGTGATGGTCTCATGGTTTTCCTAATGCTTTGTCTAGGCGGTTTTGGAGTTCTTGAATGGCAGTAGACATGGTTTCCATGGTTTGATTTCGAGTTCTTTCCCTTTCTCGAGCTTCTAGCAGGGCTTGCCTAAGGCGTAGGTTTTCAGTGTTGATCCTCTCAATTTCTCGGTCTAAAGTTCCCAATGCTATTTCGGTCGAAGTGTTAGCCCCACATAGTGCTCCTATGAATTCCATTGATTCCCAAAATAGAGAATCCAACTTTTCAACCTTATCTTCTATTGCAAGATGACCAATTATGAGACTGTTCATATCATCTTCAAAGGTTTCTAGAAGTTCATGTGGAATCTTGTTGAGTATACTAGCGATGGAATCAAGTCGGTCTTCATGGCGAACCATTCTTGCAGCTAACAATGGTATGGTATGGTGTATGGGTTCCCCAGTGACTGGCAGAATTCGGGAGGTAGAGTAAGAACTTTCCCCAAGTTCCCTTGTTGTTGGTGTTCCTTCTTGAGATCTCCAATATCGCATAATGGGCAACAAGAAAGACCATTTACGAGCATCTACTCGCTTGTGGGTCCTTCGACGTCTACGGTGAACACAAGATTCTGAGGTGGTTGGGCGGATTGGGTAAGTCCTTCGGTGAGGTGATAGAGGGACACTTTGGTAAGGTGCAGGTGGTGATGCTAGTGGAGGTGATGCTATGGGTGATGGTGTTAGTGGCATAGTAGTAGTTTGGCTGTAGAAGATAGTTGGTAGTGGTGGTATCACTGGTGGTGCAGGTGGTGATGGCACAACTGATTTAGGTGGTATGACAAGAGCTGGTGCTGGTACAGCAGTAGTTGCTTCATACGGCTGAAGTTGTCTAATTTGCCTAGATCGGCGAATCGGACCAGATGTTGCCAGAGGAGAAGCCTCTGTGTCAGATGCTGGCAGAAATTGCTGGCTTTGCATGTATCTGTCGGTAGCAGGAGACATAGGCATAGGTGAGGTAGCATAGGCTGAAGTAACATCTTCAGTTCCTGAGTTTGAGGACAAGCTGATAGGGTGGGTGTTCGAAGACATGACACTGTAATAAATTTCCCGATTAGTAAATGTAAGCATAATTATAACCAATTTAAAATGCTATAAGGTAAATAATACTTTTTACCAATTACTGGGATGCGTAGGCACGAAGGGCGTAGGATGGTATTTTATGAAAATTTTGTCCCGTTTAAAGTGAAGTTATAGTCCAATGTTCCAAAAACACTTGGTTCACTATAACCGTAGCTCTGATGCCAATCTATAACACCCCCAAAATCGATCAATACAGCGGAAGACTTAAAATGTCAGGCGGAAGACTTTTGGGGTATTATATCGTGGATCTTTATCACAATTATAGAAAACGATTCAAGTGATCGTTGTAAATTTTATTTAAAATACCAAATATTCATAATTCCAAGAGAATTCATTATTCAACAACAAGTTTTATTCAAAGAGAAATAAACGTTTCTTTATTTGCCCACTTCGTACCTTTGCCATCCATTCCATTTAATTACATGAGATAAACATGCTAAAAGTCAACAAAAGTTGAGTGAAATTCATAGGTTTATAATTAAGAGTTTGAACACAAGAGATAAGTGCTTATTGTATAAAAATACAAATAAACAAGTTAGAAAAATCGCATTCATTATTGACTTAAGCTCATGACACTCAACGATTCAACAGACATCAATATTTTCCGTAATAATGATGTAAAGTATATAGCCCCCAAGATAGGTATTTGCCAGTAACCTATGAAATTTAAATAAAGTACATTTGGTAACTTTCCTCTAGCAACCAAATGGGGATTGTCAATCCCTAATAGATCTATTCACAATTATTTACATTCACCCTTCAAGTGATTAAGGTTCATGATCGAGGGAATTTTGGCAATAGCTACTTAAGCAATAATAAGATCAGAAAAAGACTTGTGTTCGATTTTTGAGCATGTATCCCCCCCCCCCCCCCCCCCCCCCCCACAAATTAAGTTAAATGTGGGCTATGAACTCACCTTAGTAGGATAGTAGAACAAACGTAATCTCAACGATGCAAGGCAACGGCTTCACACACAACCTATAAGATATGGCACGTTTTAGTTCTTAAGTCTCGTTTTATTGCGAACGTTTATTATTAATTACGAGTAATCGATAAAGTGCATACGTGATGTGTTACGTCGTATAAAAATAGATAATGGTTACGTATCGTTTTATTCGTCTAAATTTAGTTATCGTTATATAAGTTTTATCCGTATTATATATATATATATATATATATATATATATATATATATATATATATATATATATATATATATATATATATATATATAAGTTATGTTTATTATTTATCGTTTTAATATATATTCAAATATATATATATATATATATATATAAATATAAAATTATTATTAAAAATCAATATTACTATTCGATCCTTTATGTTTCTCAATTTTACACTTTTTTTACTCTTAACGGAAAACATTCACGTCGTTAGTCCAAAAAAATTATATATATTTACGTTTTTAGTCCAAATATCAAATATTTACATTCATTATCCTTAAGTTTCAATATTTACAGTTTATACCCTTAGAAAAACAGTTTTATACTTTTCACCCAAAGTTTACAAACTTGACAATTTTAGTCCCTAACTCTCAAATATTTGCAAAAATAGTCCAAACATTACCAAATTTAAAATTTAACATTTTTATTATTTCAATAAGCTCATAAGGTTTCAAACAGCTTATATTCACAGCTTATAAGCTTATTCTCTTCTTATTTCATTAAGTGGGCTTAACGAGCCAAAATTAAGGGCCCGTTAAGGATTTACGATCCAAGGGGTTTGGGGGTACAATCGTTTAGTCGAAATCCATATTTTTAAGTTATAAAATCATTTCAAAAGTACTTATACGCTCAGCTTATCGTAATAAGCTAGAATGAGCTTTTTGGGCTTTTTGGCCCACGTAAGGTTTTTAATAATCTGAAAACTGGTTTTAATAGCGATTAGCTTTAGGTCTCGTTAAGTGATTAAACAAGGTTGTTAAGTCGATTTATTTATCATTCCCGTTAGTATTCCAAGTAAACAAATGGGTCGCGTAAAAATATTTAGGGGTCGTGTGTTGAAATTTGAAATGTCGAGGCCAAAGTGTAGGCCAAAACTCAAGCGTATAACTTTATAAAACTAAAAATAAACTAAGTGTTTTAGTGCATATCGTATAGGTTCAAACAACATTAGAAACGTGTGATTTTTAGTATGTACTTGTTAATATAGGTTCAATGTTATTATAGGTACTCGTTAATGACTTAGTAAACATGTAATACGACATATAATATATACATGTCACGTTTATGTTTCACGTTTTAACTAGGTAAAGTGTTCGTGTAAAAATAAATGGTACGTGTATGTATATAATGAAATTAACGATTTGAAGTCTCACCTCACCTCAAAAGGTGGAGTAAAACAAGCGTATGGTTCGTGGAATGGTTCAAGTGCTTCGTGGTTCACTTCACGTCCTTCCAAGGGTTCGAAAGGCTCCAATCCTTGTTTCCTAGGTTCTCTTCAAGGTGTGGTACACTTGGTGATTTGTTCGTCCCTTACAACTCCTTCTTGTTACAAATTTATGTAATGTGGTGTGTTTTAAGTGCATGTAACGTTTTAGGTTTGCATGGGAGGTTTATATAGGTGGTTTTGAAGGGTGTAGAGACAAGATAAGCTCACAAGAGGGGAGGGTGCATGTGAGGGCGAATAGTAACGCCACAACCATAAACCAATCGCAAGTTTACATGGCCAAGATCTTGTGTGATCTCTTCCTATTCATTCCTGACAATCATATGGTGTTTAGGGTTCGTTTTGTTGTCATTGGGAGGCATGGGAGGTGCTAGGGAATATCATGCCACGTTTAAGCTTATCACTTCAATGGTGAGTTTGGTGTTTTACTTAGGCTGTTTCTGGGGTAGCAAACGAGCAAAGGAGGTTGCAAGTTTTATTGTTCGTGGTTCTTGGTCACTAGGGGAAACGAGTTAAGTAAAAAATATGTACGTGTTGTTTATAAAAATCGTAAGAACTAGGGGTGTTTTTGGGTGAGGTCGCGGCAATGCAAAAGAAAGAAATAATAAAAGGGTGCGTTTGGGCTTGTAACTGGGCTCAGGATTGTGTCGGCCCAAAATCAAAAGAAAGAAATAAAAGTAGTCTGTTTGGTTGTGTATTGTGTAACCGTGGCCCAAAGGGTGTTGGGGGCCCAACTAGTGTGTCTCGATTATCGTGTCGAAGTTCAAAAATATTAGTGAGCGTTCTCGGGAAGTTTCGTAGGTTCGGGGAATATATAAATAGTATACGTTATTTAGACGAAATGTATTGTTTTAGATATAAACGCGTTATATAAATTTTTATCGTTCGCAATAATTATAGGCAATCTAGGTTGTGTGTAAGCATCGTTCCTGGGTAAACGGTCAATCATAGTTATCGTAGTGGTTCAATATCAAGCCATATCATAAAAAAAAAAAAAAAAAATTTGTTACCCGTAAAATGGTGTTAATTTATTGTAACATCGTTTTATTTATTCGTATACATTTACTAATCGTAAGGGAAATTTACGAGAGGTTACAGTACCTCACAATTTGGCATCACAAAAAGTTAAATAATCAAAGACGCCATATTTGGTGTCACAAAAAGTTAACGGAAATATAAATACTCAAAGATAAAATCGTGTCACAACAAGTTAACGGAAATATAAATAATCAAAGACATCACAAAAAGAGGTATCACAAAAAAAGAGGTGTATTAATTCATACAACTGTGTGAAGTGTCTTTTATTACATCATATTAATTCACACAAATATAATTAATCAAAGACATCATATTTGGTGTTACGAAAAGTTAACAGAAATATAAATAATCAAAGATAAAATGGTGTCACAAAAAGTTAATTGAAATATAAATAATCAAAGACATAACAAAGAGATGTGTATTAATTTACACAACCATGTGAAATGTGTTTTTTTACGTCATATTAGCATCAACTTATATAGATCATTTGTATCACAATATATAAACAAGCAAATTTTCTTGTCTTCAATATATGTGGGACAAAAACCTTCGTAAAGTTGCTCAAGAAACACAACATGTAATCAAATTTTGTATTCTCTTCGTACATTGTTGTTCTTTTTTTAGCTATGAGCTCCATACCAAATTCAAATGCGGCTGTATGTGATATATACAATTGGATGTAGTGCAACCTTTATAAAATTGCTAAGAAAATTCTTTAACTATATCTTTAATTTGATAAACCAACATGTTAGAGGTTAAGAGTCCAGAGCAGGGTGAAGATAATCAATAGCCTAACTACGTACCAAATGAATGGTTACCGGATATCACTTGGAATCGTGTTATTACTTTCCAAAGTAAACTATTCGACCCTAATGCCTAGGTATCACGAATATCTACTTGGTATAAGACCAAATGTTTGTTATTGAATTAGGCACAAATCAATATCCCTTTGCGTTCAAGTGTTATATGTTTTCTGTGTCCCCGTCAAGCATGATTTGTCTTTCCTATTTATAGGTAAGATAACTCAACCCAGTCAATGGAATTAAGAGTGATTAACGGCCCATTAATCCCACTTAATTTGCCTCCATAATAATAGGAATTAGTGGTTACACGAACAATTAAACGTGGTCTTTAATGCAGTCATAACTGCCACTTGAATAGGTCAAAGCAGTTACAAACCAAGTTTGAATTCAGTCCAGCGAGTTCGTTATATTCACTGATGAGCTAGTCCCTGAAAGGGTTGCTCCCTGAGTATGGTCACTGAGAGGTTCACTTACTGATGACATGAACTCTCTGATGACATTACTCCTTGATGAGATCCATTAGCTTATTACTCTTAGAGTACAAAGCTAGACTTACCAACCTGATGAATACCATTCAGTCCAGAGTGTCACTCACTGAAGAGTGAACTCACTGAAATTCATCATACACTGAATAACACTTAACCACTATCTGAGACAGGGTGTTCAGGGACCTTATGGGTGTACACTCCGTACCTCCTGACCCATTGCCAGG
This sequence comes from Artemisia argyi, assembly GCA_030686995.1. Classification (NCBI taxonomy): domain Eukaryota; kingdom Viridiplantae; phylum Streptophyta; class Magnoliopsida; order Asterales; family Asteraceae; genus Artemisia; species Artemisia argyi. Next base: position 406,332 of record CM060695.1, on the reverse strand, counting down.
TTTGGACAGAATCTCAAGTGCACTAAATTTTCCAACAAAACACTATACAGTCATGAGATGAGATCAATATAGATATCATATTTGCCATAGAATCAATGAACCAATCATAGCAACCCATTTTTATTTTTCACATTTTTTTTAAAATAAAATATCTTGCAAACGGTAAATCGTCAAGCTACAAAAAAAAAATAGTATCACGACGAGAATTAAATCATCTTTCTATAGATATGCATTATTATATACTTTCGACGAATCTTTTTTTAAAAAAAATTTCCGCCCAGAAAATCATATATGATTTGTAAAAATCATATATGATTCTTTAAAATCAAATTATATATGATTCTTACGAATCATGTATGATTTTTACAAATCATATATGATTTTTCTGGGCTGAAAATTTGAAAAAAAAAAATCGACGAAAGTATATAACAATGCATGTTTATAGAAAGATAATTTAATTCTCGTCGCGATGGTATTTTTTTTGTTGCTTGACGATTTACGGTTTGCGAGATATTTAACTTTTAAAAAAAGGGTGAAAGTTTATTTTTTTATTTTGATAAAAAAAATGAATGAATAAGATTGTTTGATGGATTTTATAATAAAAGTTGGATCGTACTTTTGCCATACGGTCATATTTTTTGAAGTAAATAAAATGCGTTACTCTAGCTCTATAAGGTTATGTTTGACTCATAAAAATTCTTTAAAGGCATTGGCTTTTAGTGTTAAACGCCAATGAGAATATCATTTTAGTTTTAGCTTTTAACCTTTGAGATTGTATATTTCTTCTACATTTTAATATACGGTTCACCATCAAAATCTTCTAACTTAACAGCGTATCTAAAAATCTCCACAAGATACTTATAAGATGACAACCCCTGTGCTCTTCAAAGAGACTAACGACTTCCTACAGTTTTTCGCAATAAGAACAAGATCTTCACAACTCGAATCCCTTATTCCTATATTCAACAACTCATCTGTCGTTGGCCAAGTGCACGTATTAATCTTCTAAGCCCTTTCACCAATACTTTTAAATACGAACCACACAATACTTTTAAATCCGAATCACGAAAACTCATATGCTCAAAATGAACAAATTATATTCCAACCTCTTTAACAATGTACTTAAGTCACTTAACTATCACCTTGATGACGTATATACCCTCCGGATACACACCGTACAGGGATATACCCTCCGAATACATAACAGATAAAATACACTCAGATGTGTTCAAATAATACGGACCAATATCCGAAGGGTTACGACTGTCCGCATGACCTCCGCCGTCCGGAGATAATAACCCCTTCGGATAAGCCTACAAGTACCTAGACCAAAGTACATACAAGTACACCAAAGTATATGGTAATGGAGTTTAAACTAGCGAACATTATGGGCTAAGTACGAAACAGCCTGGCACTACATGTAGAGAGTCTATAAATAGAGAGGAAATCTTCATTTAAGGTTAACTAATTCTCCCCTACTCTCTAGTTTTATTCATACTTTCTCTCACTAAGAACATATACTTACTCTCACGCCGGAGGTTGGTCCTGGGATACATTCCCGGGGCGAGTCTAACGGACGTATTTGTTTTGCAGATATCCGAAGGAACATACCGTAAGTAAGAGTCACCTCGAATCCGAATGACTTACTCCAGTCCGAAGGATTCTTCTCGCTTGTTCGAAGTAGAAACAAACTTTTACTTCAACAAATTGGCGCCATCCGTGGGACCCGTCATTCACTCTACCTAAGCTAAGAGATGACAGGTCCTACCCCAACAACACCTGAAGGAAGCGGAAGTCGTCCGGATAACAATGCCCAAACCTGTAACATGGAACAAATCCAAAACCACTTCGCCGCCCTAAAAGCTCTCATCCAACAGTACAACGCTTCAGGCAAAACGCCTATTGAACCTATCCATCTCGACTTCGAAGCCGTCCAGTCTCATGATGTCGAAGCACAAAAGGCCGAAGAAGAAATGATGGACGACCTTTCTAAACCCTTCAAGGCAGCGTCCAAGAGTCCTTTCACCCGAAGGATCATTGACTTCTCCGGACCAAAAGGTTCAAAGTATCTCATGCCTCCACATCTAAAATTATACAACGGATCCACCGACCTAGATGACCACATTACCCGATTCGAAGGAGCAGCCAATCAAGGTGCTTGGCCCATGCCGATTTGGTGCATGATGTTTCAACAAACCCTGGATGACGCCGCCAGGGGATGGTTCGATCGTCTCCCGCGAGGTAGTATCAATAGTTGGGAAGAGCTGAGTGAACAATTCGTACAGAGGTTCGCTCTTCGGAGGAAATGCATCCGAGATCCAATGGAAATCACTAAGATTGTCCGGAAAGCTAATGAAGCCCTCCCAGAATTTAAGGAACGATGGACAGATGAGGCCAGCCGTATATCCGGTGTGCCTGAATTGATGCAAATATCCTCCTTCATTGATGGTTGCAAGAGTCCGAAATTAGCAAAAAGGTTCTCCGAAAAAGTTCCCCAAACCGTAACTGAAATGATGGTGAGAGTCGATGACTTTATTCGTTCCGAAAGAGCATTTCGATTAACAGAAGTACCGAAAGGAGAAAGAATAGACAATTATCGAAAAGATTATCACTCCAATTCATACAGCCGGAATGACCACAACTCACAACGCTCCTTCAGGGGAAAGCAAGATTTCAGATCTAGACGAAATGATCAATATGCACCGTACGTGCCTGCCCGAAAGGAAAACACCTACCGGGCAGATTACCGAACGAATCACCGGCGTTACGATGGAAACAGACGAGATACCAGGCCTTTAGACTTGAACATGCTTACCAAGGCCCCGAAAGAGATCCTATCAACGGAGCATCAACTCAGGTTACCTGCACCCCCACCACTAAGGGGAAGACCATCAAGAGAGAACATGGATAAGTTTTGCGACTATCACGGAGAGAAAGGTCATCTCACCAACGATTGTCATAACCTCAAGGAACAAATTAAGAAAGCCATGGAGACGGGCAAGCTAGATCACCTGATCAGGGATGTACGGCAAAGAAACAGAGCACCTCCCCGAAATGACCCTCAAAACAACCAAAGACGAATCATCAATATGGTTCGACACACAGAAAGAAATCCGAAACGCAAAGTTATAGATCAGGAAGAAGAATGGATGAACGCTCCCATAAGCTTTCCGCCAATCCTACCGGGTGATGCCTCCGACGAACCTCTTATAGTGGAAGCAGAAATTGAGGGGTATACCGTACGAAGGGTGTATGTTGACCAAGGTGCTTCGGTAGAAGTAATGTACGAACATTGTTTCCTAAACCTTGATTCTTCCATCCGGTCTCGTCTTACAAAAACAAACACACCATTGATAGGATTCGCTGGAGAAGCCATAAATCCGTTAGGGAAGATCGAGCTAGAAGTATGCTTTGGGAGTGAAGGGCTTTACCGCCGAACCATCATGAAGTTCGCAGTGAGTAGATCTCCCTCCCCATACAATGTAATACTTGGTAGGTCCGGAATCAAAAAACTGAAGGCCATCCCGTCGAATATACACTCCATGATGAAATTCCTAACACCGAGAGGCATTGCCACTTTAGTGACCCGATCGGTCATCATCTCAGAATGTAGAAAACTTGAAGAAAAGTTCCTAAAGGAGAAAGAAACCCAAATAGAAACCTCCTCGGAAATCACCATTGAAGAAACTACTGGAACCGAGGAAGTGTTAATTCATCCGGCATACCCGGAGCAGCTAGTAACAATAGGAAGACGTTTTTCAAAAGAAGGAAGAAGACAATTGATGGCGTTGCTCAAAAATAGCCGAGATGTTTTCGCATGGGAGCCTTCGGATATGACTGGCGTTCCCCGCTGGGCAGCCGAACACAAGCTCAACGTAAACGTCCAAGATAAACCCGTGGCACAGAAAAAGAGATTTTTCTCGGAAGAAAAGAACCAAGCCATAAATCGAGACGTGGAGGAATGGTTAAAGGCCGGAATAATTAGACCTGTCCGGTACCCGACATGGATTTCTAACCCGGTATTGGTGAAAAAACCGGACGACACCTGGAGGATGTGTATTGATTTCAAGAATCTGAACTCATCATGCCGCAAAGATTACTACCCATTACCCGAAATAGATTGGAAGATTGAATCAGTGATAGGATTCCGTTACAAGTGTTTCCTGGATGCTTACAAAGGATATCACCAAGTACAGATGGCAAAAGAAGACGAAGAGAAAACAGCCTTCTATACGGATCGAGGAACATACTGCTATGTTAAGATGCCATTCGGATTAAAAAATGCCGGAGCAACTTATCAGAAGCTGGTGGATTCCGCATTCCGAAGACAAATTGGCCGGAACTTGGAAGTATATGTAGACGATATGGTGATTAAAAGCCAAACGGAAAAGGAGCTGTTGGCGGATATAGCAGAAACATTCGACAACCTCCGAAGAATAAACATGAAGTTAAACCCTAGAAAGTGCTCCTTCGGAGTGGAAGAAGGAAAATTCCTCGGATATATGGTGACATCCGAAGGGATTAGAGCAAACCCTAAGAAGACTAGAGCAATCGCCGATATGCAATCACCAAAATCATTAAAAGAAATGCAAAGCTTAAGTGGCAAACTTGCAGCACTCAACCGTTTCTTATCAAAATCTGCCGAAAGATCTTTACCTTTCTTCGAAACATTAAAGAACATCACGAAAGATAACAAAGAAAAATACCAATGGACGGAGGCAGCTGAAAAGGCCTTCCAAGAAATGAAGAAAATAATTCTGGAACTCCCATGCCTAACAACACCGAAACCTAAAGAGGATATGTACCTATACCTATCGGCCGCAACGGAAGCAATAAGTGGGGTACTGATGGTCAAAAGGGAAGAACGACAGATACCGGTTCATTATGTAAGCCGGACCTTACATGAAGCCGAAAAGAGATACGCTCCGGTTGAAAAGTTGGCTTTAACCCTCCTACATTTATCAAGAAGATTAAGGCGATACTTCGAAGCTCATCCCATCAAGGTCATAACGGACCATCCCATCAAACAAGTGTTAAACCGAGCAGAATCATCCGGACGATTAGCCAAGTATACGGTAGAACTGGGGGCTTACAACATTACCTACGTACCAAGAAATGCTGTCAAAGGACAAGTGCTTGCCGACTTCATTAATGAAATACCCATCGGAACAGCCTTTCCGGATCCGAAGAGGAGATGCAAGGAGATATGTAACATCTCTCAGCCAGAATGGATTCTATACACTGACGGAGCCTCTAGCAGAAAAGGTTCCGGAGCAGGACTAGTGTTAATTAGCCCGGAAAAAGAAGAATACACCTATGCATACAGAAGCATTCTTAGCCGGACTGAGAATCGCAAAAGAAATGCATATAGAAGCATTAGAAGTACGAGTGGACTCTAACCTGGTGGTGAGCCAAATTAATGTAGAGTTTACTGCATACAAGGAGAGCATGGCAAAGTACCTCGCCAAGCCCAAAGAATACGTTGCTTGCTTCAAAAGCTTCAGGATAAAGAATATCCCAAGAGCCCAGAACCAAAAAGCAGATGTGCTCAGCAAGCTAGCATCCGTAGCATTTGACCATTTAACGAAGGAGGTCCTGGTAGAAATATTGGAAAGACCATCCACAGAAGAAGAGACGATTAACGCAATAGTCGAAGAAGAGGAGGAAAATTGGACGTCTCCCATATTCCGTTGCTTAAATGAAGGGATATGGCCGGAGGATCAAAATGAAGCACGCAACCTGCGCATGAAAATAAGCCACTATACGTTGATTGATAATGTGCTATTCAAAAAATCCTACCTAGGACCGATGATGCGATGTGTCGGACCCCTCCAAGCTAATTACATAATCCGAGAAGTGCATGAAGGAGCATGTGGCATGCACTCCGGACCCCGGACCGTGGTAGCAAAACTCATGAGACAAGGTTATTATTGGCCAACCATGCACCAGGATGCTAGAGAGGTCATTCGAAAATGTGATGCCTGTCAGATACATGCTCCGGTTCCTAAGCTGCCAAAAACGGTATTGACCTCCGTCATGGCACCATGGCCTTTCTTCCAATGGGCAATTGACATTTTGGGACCTTTGTCCGAAGCTCCGGGGAAAGTTAAATACGTTATTGTGGCAATAGACTATTTCACAAAATGGATGGAAGCAAAACCGTTGGCAAAAACAACCGGCAAGGAGGTCAAAAAATTTGTGTGGGACAACATTGTCTACAGGTTCGGATTACCCAAGATAATCGTCACGGACAATGGAAGTAACTTCGTGGGAGATCCGTTCAAAAGTTGGTGCGAGAGGTTGAACATTACACAAATCAACACAGCAGTAGCTCATCCTCAAGCCAACGGATTGGTCGAAAGAGCCAACAAAAGCCTAATGAAGGGATTTAAATCTCGGCTAGGAAGAGAAAGAGCCGGATGGGTAGATGAGTTACCAAATGTGCTATGGGCTTTCCGGACCACCTTGAAAACTAGCAACGGAGAAACTCCTTTTAGTCTGACCTACGGAAGTGAAGCAGTCATTCCGGCGGAAATTGGTATGCCTACCTTCCGAACCATGATGGCAAATGTTGAAAACAACGACGATGAAATCAGTCTGAACCTAAATTTGTTGGAAGAACGGAGAGAAATGGCAGCCATAAGGGAGGCGAAATACAAAAAGAAAGTGGAGCAGTATTACAACCGAAGGGTTAAACCCGAAGCTTTCAAAGTGGGAGATTTCGTGTACCGGAAGAATGAAGCCAGCAGAGTGGAAGATCAAGGAAAAATGGGACCTAATTGGGAAGGTCCCTACCGGATAACGGAGGCTTATCAGCACGGCACATACAAGCTCCAAACCATGGAAGATGTGGAAGTACCTCGAACCTGGCATGCAATTAACCTAAAGAAATGTTTTATGTAGCCCGTTTACTTTGTTATTTCAGAATTTATTGTAAGGCATGAGCCATTCACATGAATGAAACATCCGATGCATTTTCACAAGCTGTCCAAAAGAGTACAAACCCAAGTGGGTATAATTTTAGGCCAAGTGCCGAAGGGTACAGGACAACCCCAAGTGGGTATAATTTTAGGCCAAGTGCCGAAGGGTACAAGTTACCCCGTCAAAGCACAACCCCAAGTGGGTATAATTTTAGGCCAAGTGCCGAAGGGTACAGGTTACCCCGTCAAATACAACCCCAAGTGGGTATAATTTTAGGCCAAGTGCCGAAGGGTACAAGTTATCCCGTCAAACGCAACCCCAAGTGGGTATAATTCTAGGCCAAACGCCGAAGGGTACAGGTTACCCCGTCAAATACAGCCCCAAGTGGGTATAATTTTAGGCCAAGTGCCAAAGGGTACAAGTTACCCCGTCAAACATAACCCCAAGTGGGTATAATTCTAGGCCAAACACCGAAGGGTACAGGTTACCCCGTCAAGTAAAGCTAAGGAATAAACCATGGCCAAGAGCCGTAAGGCATATATTGTCCGATGAAGTAAAACCCCACGAGTATATAATTAAAAGCCAAGTTCCATAAATTACGTACTCCTCGGAAAAACACACATGTAGCTTAAAGACAATACAAATAACAAAAGAAAGTGATATATTCATATGATCAAAAATCGGTTACATCAAATGTTCCGGAATAACGGAATAATAAAAGATGGAATTTCAAACCTATTCTATTACATAATTGTTCCGATGGACCCATTCTACAAAATAACGGAACGTCAAAAACCTACTACGTCAATTGATAAAAGCTTCACAGGGAATCCGGAATACCTGAATCCATAGTCAAAATGGAGGTATCCGGACCCCAACATACATCTCTCAAGCAAGGTGGATAAACAGCTTCACAAAGAGTCCGCAACATCTATGCCCATAGTCAAAATGGAGATGTGCTAATCCTTCACCTCAAGTAAACACCGAGGCATTCTTATCCGAAGACTGATTCTCGGAGGGATTCTCGACGTGAGATTCAACCTCCGGACCCTCAGTCGTCGGTTCTTCAGCAGGAGCAGGGTCAAGAACTAAGGCACTCAGTTCATCAAATTTCCGGTAAATGGTTTCCCGGATTTTCTGGATATAGGGATAGTCCTGAGATAGGGCCTTGTCATATAGCAGACCATATTTTGCCCCGGCTTCCATATCCATCCCCTCTACTTCCCCCAACAACTTCTCCGCTTTCTCCGGCTCTTCGAACAAACCAGCCCCATCAATCAACCCCGACAGGTAAAACAAGTTGAACGGTTCGGCCAATGCTGTCCGGAATTCGTGGCTTCCGAGAAAACGGTGGATAGCCTCTGGAATGAACTCATTAATGATACGGTTCCTTTCGACCTCAGCATTCCCAGCGGCCACAGCGATGTCCACCTTCTCTTGATAAAGCTCTTTGTAAGCTTTTTCTTCATCATTCTGCCTCGACCTGGCATCAGCCAACTGCCCCTCCAACAATTGGACCTGGCTGTTTTGCTCAGCGGAAACTTTTCTCCATTCTTCCTTCTCTATTTCCAGCTCAGAAACACGACCCTCCAAACCAACATTTTCAGCACGAAGCTTCCTCAACCCTTCCGGATTCACCTCCGCACACTCTTTGTGAGCATCCTTAAGTTTCTGAAACTCACCGGACATCTGCTGGAACATCTTCCAATTGTCGTCAAGAGTCTTGTCGCAGATCTTATGAGTCTCGGACAATTTTTTGTGCTCATTCAAAAGAGACTCAAAACGAAAGATCATATCCGCTTGAGCCGTGACACATTTACCCAGCAGTAGCCACGACCTGCGAACAGCCTCCCCATCATCCTGTTCGTCCAGATATTTCTCCTCCTTGGGAGTTGCCAAATTCATCAACATGTCCCAGCAAGCAGTAGCAGTATTCATACGAGTCCCCTTCGTCACAGTCCATGCCGGCACATAGATGCCATCATCCTCACCATCCCCCTCTATATCAACTTCAGTATCCTCCTCATCCACAAGAGCTTCCTTCCCCGGATGCCGGGATGCACCCTCCAAACCCCCTGACAGCAAAAGAATCTCCGTCAACAAATGATAAAATAATAATAATAACAAAAAAAAAAAAAAAAAAAAAAAAATGGAAGGAGAAACCATAAAAAATCATCCGAACATACCAGATGCCAAATCTTCCGGATGAACGGAACGGATGGGTTCTGGCCTCTCCACGGCCTATCCAGTGTCCAAATCAATAACAGTATCACCAGCGGAAATCTTGCTTCTCTTATGAAGGCGAGAAGAGACACTCCCTGCTCCGGTTCTCTTCAACGGAGGCTTTTTCAAACCTGCCTTCCCAGCTTGCTCCTTTTTTCTCTCCTTCGCAGCTATAACCTTGTCATCGGGGATTCAACACTCTTTAGCTCATCGGTTTTCTGAGCACTTCAGCATTAGAAGCCAGAGGGGGAGTAACGTGCATCTGGCGCTCCTGACCTCCCGGAAGTGGGTCCCCGGGAACAATCTTAGTCAACTTTCGTAGTGGGGGCTTCTTCAGATAGCTTGACATGGTTATACCTGCGGATAAACAAAGTCCATCGTTAAAAACAAGAAAAGATGCACAATTTAAAAATGCACATTTATAACAAAGGCTATACCCCTTCCCTCCTCATCCCTCAGAGCCGGACGGAAACCAGGAAACTCCCAGTAATCCGATAAACCCAAGGCATACAAGAATGCTTGTGGAATCTGGCAAGGTTCAACAATTGTCTCAGCAAGCCTTTCGGCATGAGTAACGTCATACTCAGTTGCCTTAGGGAACGGATCTGACTCGTCCGAATCAGAATGCCTCCACGGCATAGCAAACGGGATAGCTCGTCTGTCAATCAAGAAAAAGTTCATCTTCCAACCCTTCAGACAGGAAGGAAAATCCCCAAAGCATACTTTCCTATCCCTATGAATACGTTTCTCGAAGGAAAACCAATCACCCTGTTTACTAAGTTTATAAAAAACACGAAACAAGGGGGTAGTAGGAGGAATGTGCATGCTGCGGCAATACACCTCGAAAAGAGTAGCACGGTGCATACCCAACGGAACTAACTGAGAAATGTGAACCTTAAAGTACCTAATAACGTCTAAAAGAAAGGTAGAAAAAGGAACAGCAAGACCGCCTTCAAAGAAATATTCTGCGTATAAACCTATGGCATCCGCAGGTAATCGATCCATCGTCATGCCCGCGGGAGGTACCCTCGGATGTAAATCCTCCGGTAATCCGAAAGCCTTTACCACAGCGTACACATCGGCCTCGTCCATCGCGGAAACTCTCACATGTATATCCTTCTTAACATGAGAACCCTCCGGCATGGACACGTCGTCATACTCGAACGAGGCAGTAGATTCCGACATAACGAATCCGAAAAAGAAAGGGTATAGCCAAACAACAAAAATAACTTAACGGACTAAGACGTACCTTAAAGACGGCGAAATTTGTTGTTCGGAATACGGAAGGTATAAAACGTGTCAGAAGTATGTGTATGCAGAGAAAAAATAACAGTGGAGTAAATGAGAAAAAAGAGACTATTTATAGGCGGTAAAAAATGGGCGGGAAAGGGACACGTCACCCGTAGGGCTAACGTGTCAGCCATCCACACCGTGTCTCTCACAAGGTGCATACGTGTCCCAATCCAAGCGACCCGGTAAAAAATGATGGCACACCTTAAACGACACATTAATTACTTTTGGCATTTTATACGCAACGCTAACAAACGACGAAGCTACAACATACCATCCGGAAAATCGCAAAAAATAAAACTTAGTATCACACCATTGGCGCAACCAATACTATGATACTGGGGGGGACATGATGACGTATATACCCTCCGGATACACACCGTACAGGGATATACCCTCCGGATACATAACAGATAAAGTACACTCAGATGTGTTCAAATAATACGGACCAATATCCGAAGGGTTACGACTGTCCGCATGACCTCCGCCGTCCGGAGATAATAACCCCTTCGGATAAGCCTACAAGTACCTAGACCAAAGTACAGACAAGTACACCAAAGTATATGGTAATGGAGTTTAAACTAGCGAACATTATGGGCTAAGTACGAAACAGCCTGGCACTACATGTAGAGAGTTTATAAATAGAGAGGAAATCTTCATTTAAGGTTAACTAATTCTCCCCTACTCTCTAGTTTTATTCATACTTTCTCTCACTAAGAACATATACTTACTCTTACGCCGGAGGTTGGTCCTGGGATACATTCCCGGGGCGAGTCTAACGGACGTATTTGTTTTGCAGATATCCGAAGGAACATACCGTAAGTAAGAGTCACCTCGAATCCGAAGGACTTACTCCAGTCCGAAGGATTCTTCTCGCTTGTTCGAAGTAGAAACAAACTTTTACTTCAACACACCTCAACCCATGGAGTGACATAACCGCCCCAATCCAACTAAGCTACACGTGACGGTGGGACATATATAGTAAGAGCTGTAGCAGGTGATGTGCTTGCGTGTAACGCTATCAAGTTCGTAAAGTTTATGGGAGACTAATGAAATGGAGTAACGGTCATTGTCGTGAATGTAGAGTATAACAAAGCTGAATACATTGTCAGGTAATTGTCTATATATATTATAGGAGAGGAGACGGTGGCGTGCTTCAATAATTTTGTATTCAAAATTCCCGCCGCGAAGCGCGGGCACACCTTGTTCAGTTTGATATGTGAGGATGTTTAATATCATTGTCCATGATTTGTATACAATAATAAAAAAACACACTAAGTTTTAAGGTTTAGTCATTAGTGAGATATAAATGAGTGAATAAATACATGTAAAGTATATGAAAATCAAAATAAGTTGATCAATTAAATTGTTAATCCCACATGGGTTCAAGAAGAGAATTGATGACACCTAATATAGGATGGTGTATATCAGGCATTTGTGTTTGGTTTAGTATAATGTTTCGCACCGGATATTCTATACTTTAGATGTACACAATTTACAATTTGAGTTTGTTAATATCTAAAGTATTTAACAATTTGGTATGTAACTTTATACGAATGTCCTAACTTTTTTATATTATACAATTCGCAATTATCTTTACAAGATGCTTTCGCTCATACTTAACGAACCCATACAACATGTGTGAATACCTCAGATATACACAATCTTGTGAGTTTATTGTAATATCTAGTGAAACGTTTAACGAGACATGAGGTGGGACGGAGTAAGAGATGTGGAGAGTTATGTGCTTACGTGTGGTACTATCGAGTTCGTATAGTTTACGGGTTACTAATGAAATGGAGTTACAGTCATTTTCGTATAAACTTTGTTAATTGTATAATGAGAAGGTCGAGTCATTGACTAAGATGTACATGATTTAATCAAGTTATCCTCGTGATCATTTTTACCCTTTTTTGGACAACAAAAAAATGTATCCGGTGAGATTTGAATTGTATCTTCTTGTAAAGTTTGTAAAAGATTTTAAGGAAATTATCAAATTTTAGACTAGTCATAGAGTTTCAAAGATGAGATTCATTGTTGACTTGTTAGACTATGACCGTCGTTTTAAAAATAGTTGCAAATAATGTTCATGTGGGGGGTAGTTTAGTGGTGGGAGGCATGTAGCTCGCGAGGAGGTAACTGGTTCAAGCCCCGTCTTGGTCCGGTTTTACATTACTTGCTAGCGATGTACTAAGACAACATCATCATTTTTCTTGTTTGTATATAAAGATAGATTTAGGGTGCATTTGGTATGCAAGAATGACAATCAAGAAATGAATTTTCATTTCAATAATGATGTTTGTTTAGAACTTTTGACTTTCAAACTGAAAATTATACACAAATATCTTTCGTACCTGTAGTCCCACTCCCACAACAGGTAGGATGTGATAGTTTCAATCCTAGCCCACATTCTTCCTCTACATTATTAACAAGATAATATAATAAAATACAGTACCAAATATGATAATCAAAACAAACTAGAGTATCAGATTTAATTATTTGACTCATACCTATTCTAATTCCACCTTATCGAAACTCATACTGATTGTGATTCATGAGAGCAAACCAAACGGACCCTTATAATAGAATGGAATGTGGGGTGCGAATAACAAATTGTGCTAAAGGTACAAAAACGTGACTAATGATTTGTGTATGCACAAACGCTCTAAATAATAAACACTAGTGACTAGAACCAACAAATGTGAAAAAAGAAATCATCAAACATATCAAAGTAAAGATCAAATGAATAAGAGTAGTAGAATCGCACTATACAAACAATTAAAATACAAAAAAACAACCATATATATTTGTTGTTCATATAAACAGAATCACAAGAAGACAACTACAAAATGTTGTTCAACTAATGAGATGTAGTACGACTCTTTTATTTGAACATTTACTCATACGACATGTTTCAGAGTGTTAGTTCAGATCGAGTTGTACTGTTAAGGGAAATGTATACTTCAAATTTACGAATTATGAAGAGTTAAATGGACACTAGCGACCTCCAAGATAAATATATAAGAGGTTAATCGCGTAAAACTAGCATTATATTTATGTGGGCATAAAATTTTAGTTCATTATCTCCGCTTTACATTGCATACACCCCACCCATTCATCACACTTTATGCTGCATGTATCCACTATTTCCAGTCATAAAAGTTACTAACAAATATGAATCGCTTTACACTACATGTAACTCAGTATTTTCCGTTACAAAAAGATGCACCTAATGTACCTTGCGATTTGCCGTGACAAAAAGTTAGCAACAATATGAATTAATCAAAGATGACATATTAAGAGGCATAATTAATTCATGCCCCCTACGATATCCTGTTTGATTAAACTATACTAATATAGTAATATCAACTTATATGGGCCATTTGCATGACAATATATAAAAAAGCAAAGTTTCATGTCTTCAACCTATGTGGGACAAAAACTTCATACAAGATTGAAACAAGTTGCTCACGAGACACAACATGTAATCAAATAACTTTTATGTTCTCTTCATACATTGTTTTTCTTTTGTAGCTATGAGCTCCATACCAATCTTAAATGTGGCTGTATGTGACACATACAATTGTATGTAGCGCAACTTTATAAAATCAATAAGGTTATGCTTGGTAAGGAACTCATAAAAATACTTTAAAGGCGTTGGCTTTTAGTGTTAAACGCTAATGTGTATGTAATTTAACTTTTAGTGTTCAACCCTTGAGATTGTATATTTGTTCTACATTTTATAACTAATGATACAACTTTTACAACACTCTTTCACTTACAAAACAAAATGATACAACTTACAGGATTCAACCTAACATTTCACCTATTGTGGCAGACCCCACTCCCTCCCACACTTCATGAGAACCCACTGCCTCGTTGTCAATGCCTTCCATATTGCTGTCCCACCAACCACAGCCACCAGCATCTGTTAACAGACACGCAACTTATTCGATACTATTACATTTTGTATGAAAATTTCACATGCTCGTTTTCAGAAAAGTGAAAACTTGGTACTTACAGTGGTTATAAAGAGGCAGGGGTTTCTCTTTTCTGATAAAGGGTCTGTTATAAGTTGTTTGCCTCGGATTAGGATCATCTCCCAGAACAACCAAACGCTTGGGAGCAGGCGCTTTACCATCAAAACCTTGTAATCATTAGAAACACTTAAATGTTAAGCAACTAGTTACTTACAGAACATACGTATAATATGACTTTGTAGCAAACAAACAGTAAAAGAGTAAATCGGCTACATACCTCCAAAGGTGTTTCTTCTCTTGGACGAATCCTGAGTTTGTGATTCTTCTGTCAATTGTGTGATACTGCTACTTTGAATCTCGTCTTCTAGATCTATAAAATTATCTTTTTTGTTCTCTTTATTGGGCTTAAACTGTTCAAGAACAACGTCAAGTAAACCATCCAACTCTTGTCCCTTTGGTCCATCAATAGACTGCTTAGCACTCATACTTGAGAACGGCATAGACGTGTCACTAAAATCATGAATAACTGGGAAGTGGATATAAACTCATTAATGACAGATAAACTACTGTACACTATTGCTTAGAAATCTCAAAGAGGCGGTATTTATGGGACTCCGTTTACAGACCTGTTGTACTCAACACATTGAAAGTAACGGAAAGATTTTCAACAGATTTCAACTTGTCTTATGGGTAGCGCAGTTTAATCATATCTGCTTTAGCTCAAAAGCCAACAAGGCAACAAGTCACTCATGTTTCTCCCATACTGATCTTCTCCTGACAATATCCATTACAGGGAGACAAGGAAAAACAAAACTGCAAAAGATGATATATATCTTGTGGGTAACACAATCCAAGTGCCTGAAAAAGACCAAAATGTTACTTAACTTATGTTTCAATCTAATCACTTGTCCTCCATCATAATGAAAGTAATTCTTCCGACACAATAATGCTAAATCTCAAGGAGACGACATGTCTACACCTTATGGACACTTCACAGCCTTACTTTTAATGTACTACATTCCTTGATTGTTATTATCAGATATATAAATAATGTACCTAAAGTTCATTAACTTTTCTTGTAGCCTTAAGTGGGCCATAGAGCATTCACGTATCTCTAGAATCATATAAATACTTTCACGACACATAAAAAATAGTGAAATTTTAGTGACACAGACTAATAAGAAGTCTCAAGAGACAATGCTTAGGAGCGTTTGGGATTGCGTTTAAAAACAGCTTATTATGCTTTCAGATGGAAGACAATCAGTTTCAAGTGCTTGTAAGAGACTTAATCAACTGATTATCTAAACTAACTAATCCCAAATGACCGGACAAGACAACTTCAGGAGTGTTTGGGACTGCATATTTTAAGGGGTCATTAGATTATTCCGTTTTAGATAGAGAACTGCACTCTTGAAGTGTTTGCGTAAACTGAGAATAAGCACTCCCTAAACCTCCAAAAACTCAATCCCAAACACCCCCTTGGCCCCTTATTGACTCTTTATCAGTAGATTTCGGAACAATGATGAGCTTCCTATTCACCGTCAGATATTTACATTTACACTGACACATGACACCTAACCATATAAAAAACAAAATCACATATTCAGAAGTGAAAAGCAAGTATACCATCTTCAACAACCTCAACTATTTTACCATTTTTTTAATACTATTATTATTCCTTTAAAGGCAACTAACAATCTCACATAATTAACGATCACCAAATGGCGGCCGCGCGCTCTTGTTGGGTAATCTCAGGGAAAACCTCATATATTTATAAAAATCTCACACAATTGTGCCATACAGGACTACAACCTACAGCCACTTTGATTAGGAACTTAGAAAAATAACCTTAATTAATTTGGACGCGTCACAAGTTTTCAGCAGCTTGCTGTCAAGAAAATCGGACAACGATATCTAAGACAAGATCATCATGTTTCTTGTTTATGCCTTTATGGGACTCCGTTAAAAAGCTGGTTGTTACACTTTCAAATTTGGAAATAGTGTATCCAAATTTATGTGCTTATTTTGGTGAAATACGTTGTTTATAATAAGCACATTGGTATATAGGTGCTTATTTTAAAGTGCATATATGCCATAAGCAACTATGTATAAAATCCTAAACAGCTCCTGAAACTCAATTCCAAACACCCCCTTTGTGACTCTTTATTAACCAAACAAAAACATTATAAACCCTAATAAATAAATAAACAAACAAACAACCTTTATTAATTTGGATGGATCAGTAACAACAGTTTTCTGCAGCTTCCTGTCAAGGAAATCGGACAGTGATATCTTCGACCGCTTCTTACTTCCATTTCCGCTCTCCGCTTTCTCTCTACAATCACTAAACAAGTAAAATTAAATCACAAAAAAAAAAAAAAAAGTTTAAAAATCCAAGGTTTATTAAAGGCTTACTTATGATTATCGGTGGATGTTCGTTGGATGAAAGTTGGCGGAATTAATCGTTGTCCACGAACCCTTATTTTTGACTGATTTGAACTCATTTTTAGTTCTGTTCTTTTTTGTTTTTGGAATAGTTTTTGTTGATTTGGAGTTGAATTTGTTAAAGAGTGTTTTTGGCGGTAAAGTTATGATTTTTGAATGATTTCATTAATTTCCTCAACTGGGAATTTGGGATACGGACTTTTTATTTGGGCTTAGACTCTGTTTATTGAGTTGGGCCCATTGGACTAGAGCCTTATTGTTATTGAACTTTTATAAACTTTGTTAAGTGTGTGTAAACCAGGTTACTGTAGCATATAAGAGTAACAGTCAATTAAAATACAAGAAAACAACCATGTATTTTTAATTGTTCATGTAAATAGAACAAGTATGGCGGCGGGCGGCCGCGTTGCGGCCAAGGGTTTTTTTTTCTAGTGTATTTAGTTTATATTGTTGTTTATCAAAGAATATAGCGATTTGGTAGGCCAAGTCTAAAATGACATAAAAATTCTCGACTACGTCACACTATAGTTCAACAAACATGTTAATAAGGCGTCCTATTACACTTGAAAAAACCTTGTACATCTTCATCAATTCATCTATTAAAGTGTATGTTTTAATGAAAGTGAAATGACATGTAACATGCATTAAAACCGACGCAACGATAAGAAAACAGCAAAACCAAGAGATGTGCATGACATGAGTATTAGTGATTTGTTGGATGTGTCTTGTTTCATTGGTCTCTCATCCACTGGATTTCCAGCAAGTGTTGTTTGCATTGCTTGATGCGCACCAACCATCCCATTCTGACCACCAGACATCTTGTTCAGAAGTAAATTAGATGCTTGCTCGAAAGAACCTAGAGATAGTAGTTTCATATCAGTCAGAACCTCGTTAGAAATTCTATCAGGTTAGAATAAGCAACTCGCATAATGGAGGATATTCTTGAAAAATAACAGTTTCATATCTCGTCAATATATAAGATAAGCATACCAATACTTATAATCAACTGATTTTCTAATTAACGTGGGCTATAGCACTGTTAGGTTGTCTCTAATTTTAACATTTACATATATGCCGAATGCTAAAAGAAGTGTAACATGTTTCAGAGTGTTGGTTCATGGTTGTAAGGACTGTTTACTTGTTTAGGAAAATGTATACTTCAAATCTACAAATTATGAAGATGTGAATCTAGCGACGTTCCGGTAAATATATAATAGGTAAATCGCGTAAAACTATCATTTTAGTGACGTAGGTTAAGATTTAAGTTAATAATCTTCGCTTTACATTGCATGTGTCTCACCCTTCGTCACAAAACATTACTAACAAGTATGAATCGCTTTACACTTGACGTGCCTCACCATTTGCCATCACAAAAAGGTTCAATCACTTTACACTATATCTAGCTCACAATTTGATTGCATCATATTACTTACAAATATGAATCACTTTACACGTACCTCTACTCATTGTACCTACCTCACAAAAAGTTAACAATAATATAAATAATGATCAACAACACTTGGGAGGTATATTAGTTAAGGTTATACCTCTCCCATGTTTTTGATGTATTACATCATGCTAATGCCAACTTATATGTGTGATTTGCATCAGAATATATAAGCAACCAAAGTTTATTGTCTTCAACCAATGTGGGACAAAAGCTTTATACAAGATTGAAACAAGTTGCTTAAGAAACACAACATGTAAGAAAAGTTTAATGTTCTCTTCATACATTGTTTTTCTTTTTGTATCTATGAGCTCTGTACCAAACTCAAATGCGGCTGTATGTGACATATACAATTGGATGTAGCACAAACTTTATGAAATCTATAAGGTTATGCTTGGTAAGGAAGTAAGGAACTCCTACAAATACTTTAAAGGCATTGGCTTTTAGCGTTAAACGCTAATGTGTATGTAATTTAACTTTTAGCGTTCAACTTTTCGAGATTGTATATTTGTTCTACATTTTCTAATTAGTGATACAAATTTAACAAAACTCTTTCACTTACAATACAAAATGATACAACTTAAAGGATTTAACCTACCATATCACCTAAAACGACACTCGATTTCAGTTAATGACAATTGGATGTTTGGATTAATGCCAATCGAGTCCACCCATTGTGGCAGACCCCACTCCCTCCCACACTTCATGAGAACCCACTGCCTCGTTGTCAATGCCTTCCATATCGCTGTCCCACCAACCACAGCCACCAGCATCTGTTCACAGACACACAACTTATCCGATACTATTACATTTTGTATGAAAATTTCATACTCGTTTTTAGAAAAGTGAAAACTTGGTACTTACAGTGGTTATAAAGAGGCAGGGGTTTCTGATTTTATGATAAAGGGTCTGTTATAAGTTGTTTGCCTTGGCTTCCCAGAACAACCAAACACTTGGGAGCAGGCACTTTACCATAAAAACCTTGTGATTATTAGGAACACTCCAATGTTAATGAACTAGTTACTTACAGAATACATGTAAAATATGACTTAGTAGCAAACGAACAGTAAAAGAGTAAATCGGCTACAACTCCAAATGTGTTTCTTCTATTGGACGAATCCTGAGTTTGTGATTCTTCTGTCAATTGTGTGATACTGCTACTTTGAGTCTCGTCTTCTAGATCTATAAATTATCTTTTTCGTTCTCTTTACTGGGCTTAAACTGTTCAAGAACAACGTCAAGTAAACCATTCAGCTCTGGTCCCTTAGAATTCTGGTTAGCATTTACTCCATCAATAGACTGCTTAGCCTGACAATAATCGCTTTACCTTGACAATAATCGCTGATGAGTTCATGAACTCAACACATTGAAAGTAACGGAAAATATAACATCAGTTTTAACTGATCTTATGGGTAGGTCACTTAAATCATATCTCCCAGGCCGACGCGTTTTTAACTAAATTTCCAAGAAGTCACTCATGTTTTTCAATGCTAATCTTATCTTCCTGAATATAACTACTACTGAGTTCTTGAATCCATCACAGGGAGAAAAGGAGGCACAAAACTACAAAAGATGATATATAGCTTATGGGTAGCACTATCCGAGCACCTAAAAAGGCCAAAACATTACTTAACATAATCTTCCAAGTAATCACGCATTTCCTTCATTACCGTGGCGAAAACGTTACTTAACTTTATTTTCCAACTAATCCCTCATTTCAAACATTACCGTGAAGGTAATCGTGCAGATATAAGAATGTTGATTTGAACGGGGGACGGAAAGTTAGGGATACTCAAAGGCTTATTTTTAGTCACTCATTCTTTGATGTTTAGTACTGTATCAAATATAAACAAAGCTTCATAGAAGTACATTGATGTTGGTGACAAAGACGTGTCCTACAATTCATTGAACTTTTCAGTAGTCTTGACTCTTGAAAACGGCTTAAACGTGTCACTAAATCATGGATAACTGGGAAGTGAATATAAACTCATTAATGACAGATAAACTACTGTATATTAAGGACACAACTGATACACTATTGCTTAGAAATCTCAAAGAGACAGCGTTTATGGGACTCCGTTTACAGACCTGTTGTTGCACTTTGAATGAAAGACTCAGATTATGTGTTTGGATGAAACTCAATCAAGTGATAATCTGATTAACTTTGAATGAAAGACTCAGATTTAGTTAACTAGTATTTAAAAAGTGTACTTGACATGATAGCCCCAGGGACTTTAAGAATATTTGATATCGCTAATGAGTTCATGAACTCAACACATTGAAAGAAACGGAAAATTTAACAACCGATATTATATGGTCTTATGGGTAGCACAGTTTGATCATTTCAACTTTTAGCACAAATTTCCAACATGTCACTCATGTTTCTTGAATCCGCTACAGGGAGACAAGGTAAGACAAAAATGCAAAAGATGATATATCTCTTATGGGTAGCACAATCCAAGCGCCTAAAAAAGCCAAACCGTTAAACCTAATTTTCCAACTAATCACTTATTCCCGCCATCACAGTGAAAGTAATCCTTCTGATATAAGAATGTTAATCTCAAGGGGGTGCCACCTTATGGACACTTCACAGGCTTACTTTAATTAGCTACATTTCTTGATGTTTATTCTCAAATATAAAAACAGCTTCAAAATTGTGTACCTACAATCCATTCAGCTATTCTGGTAGTCTTAAGAACAGCATAAACGTATCTCTTGATTCATGGATGGGAATTGAATATGCAGTCATTGACGACAGATAAACTACTGTAATCTAAGAACAAAAATGATACAGGGACACACTATTGCTTAGAATTCTCAAATAGGCAATGCTTATGGAACTCCATTTACAAGCCGGTTGTTGCACTTTCAAAGGGAAGATAATCAGTATTAATTATTTGAACGAAACACAATCAAGTGATAATCTGATCAACATAGAAATAGTGTATCCAAAATGATAGCCCCAAGACAGCTTTACGACTGTTTCAGATCACATAGACAAGACATTTCTGAATTGCTTAAATTTCTACTCCATTAGCTTATATGTTTACTTGGGTAAAATACGCAGTTTATAATAAGCACATTGGTAGGTGCTTACTGTAAAGTGCATATACTGATATTTGGCATAAGCCCATAAGCAATCATCTGAACAAATAAAAATCCCTAAAACCCGATTCCAAACACCCCCTTTGTGATTCTTTCTAAATAAAATCCCAATCGAGTTACATCCCAGGTCCCTTTGTGACTCCTACTTGCTATTAACTACATACGTATAGCACAAACACAGCAATATGATACAATCGCAATATCCAAACAACCTTAACTAATAAAAAACAACCTTAATTAATTTAGATGCATCACAAGTTTTCTGCAGCTTCTTGTCAAGGAAATCGGACAACGATACCTTTGACCGCTTCTTACTTCCGTTCTCCACTTTTTCCCTACAATTATCACAATATCCCAACATCACACAATTACTCAAAATACAAATAAAGTTCAAAAACCCAAGGCTTACTTATCATTATCAATTGATGTTCGTTGGATAAATGTAGACGGGATTAATCGTTGTCCACGAACCCTTATTCTTGACTGATTTGAACTCATTCTTAGTTCTATTCTTCTTTTTTCGAATTGTTTTTTTTATTAATTTGGAGTTGGATTTGTTAAAAGTGTTTTTGGCGGTAAAGTTTTTATTTTTGAATGATTTCATTATTTTCCTGATTTCCTCAATTAGAATTTGGGATACGGACTTTTTGTTTGGGCTTATTGGACTAGCCTTAAGTTTCTTGTTTGTATGTTAAAATATAAAAGTGATCGTGACAAAAATGAATTGCGCTAGATGATGTGACAAAAATGTGAGTAGTGATCGTGTATGCACAAACGTTCTAAAAAACTAACACTGAACAAACAAATACCAAAAATGACATCATCAAACATGTGAGGATAAAAGATCAAATGAATAGTAGTAGAATCACACTCTACAATCAACAAAAATACAAAAAACCAACCATATATTTTCAATGTGTAAGTGTAACATGTTTTACATTAAAGTGATGTGAGTATAAAATTTAAGTTAATAATCTTCGCTTTACATTGTATGCACCTCACCGTTCGTCACAAAACGTTACTAACAATATAAATCACTTCACATTGTACATGCCTCACCATTTGGTGTCACAAAAATGTTACAAACAAATATGAATCGCTTTACCCTCATGTAACTACCTCACCGTTTGGCGTCTCACAAAAATTTAACGGAAATATGAATTAATTAAAACAAAGTGGTATATTAATCTATATGGCGTCACAAAATGTTAACATAAATATAAATTAATCAATATATTAATCTATATGGCGTCACAAAAAGTTTACGTAAATATAAGTTAATCACAGACAACATAGTTAGATGTATACTAATTTATACGTCTAACTTTGGTGTTAACGTAAATACAAATTAATCAAAGACAACATACTTAGCGGTATATTAATCTATATGGCGTTACAAAAAGTTAACATGAATATATGTTAATCACAAACAACATAGTTAGACGTATATTAATTTACCCGTCTATCTTTGATGTTTGTATTAGATCATATTAATATCAACTTATATGTACCATTTGCATCAAAATATATAAACAAGCAAAGTTTATCATCTTCAACCTATGTGGGACAATAACTTTATACATTGGTTTTCTTTTTGTAGCTATGAGCTCCGTACCAAACTCAAATGCGGCTGTATGTGACATATACAATTGGATGTAGCGCAAAGTCATATGTCCTTTTTTTTTTTTTTTTTTTTTTTTTTTTAGTAAAAAGGATTTTTCATCCTGATAAAATAAATAATATGTGTAAATGTTCAAGTTAGTCTTACTACATCTCATTAGTTAAACAAAATTTCGTAGTCGTCATCCTGTGATTCTGTTTATATGAGCAATAAGAATATATGGTTGGTTTTTTGTATTTTAATTGTTTGTAGAATGCGATTCTACTGCTCTTATTCATTTGATCTTTACTTTGATATGCATGTTTGATGATGTCATTCATCATATTTGTTTGTTCTAGTCACTAGTGTTTGTTATTTAGAGCGTATGTGCATAAACATATCCAGACACGGAACTAGGACACAAAACGATTGGGTGCATTTAAAATAAACTAAACAATACTACAAACACAAGTTTTAGGGACCAGGTGCATTTAAAAAAATCGAGGTTCTCTAACAAAATTAACACTACGCAACAAAAATCCATGGGTGTCCCGGGACACCCCTGGTTCCGTCACTGAACATATCTGAATTGCTAGACAACTTTCCGTTCTCTCATTGAGTTTTGAAGCTGTATTATGCCAAAGGCCTAAATTCTACATTTGCTTCTTTATTTGTTTAATGGTTCACTGTGAACTCACATTCTCCCCCATAAATTATCGTCATCGTTGTCGCATTTGCTAAATGGTCTAAGCTGTTTTGGCCTTGCTACACAGTCTCAGTTCCTTTTTAAGAATCATTTGCTGTAGTGAAATGATCATGGGGCCTACTATTCACTTTTTGTAGCAAGTCGTAATGGAGTGGCTTGAGTCGCAAAGCTCATTTGATCGTTTATTAATTTCTGTATACTATGCACCTCACCGTTCGTCACAAAACGTTACTAACAATATAAATCACTTCACATTGTACATGCCTCACCATTTGGTGTCACAAAAATGTTACAAACAAATATTAATCGCTTTACCCGCATGTAACCACCTCACCGTTTGCGTCTCGCAAAAAGTTAACGGAAATATGAATTAATTAAACACAGAGATATATTAATCTATATGGCGTCACAAAAAGTTAACATGAATATAAGTTAATCACAGAAAACATAGTTAGACGTATATTAATTTATATGACTAACCATTTAGTATGTATTACATCATATACTAATATCAACTTATATGCAACGTTTGCATCACAATATACTAGCAGGGTGCCCGCGCGATGCGGCGGCGGGTACCCTGTGACTATATTTCTGACAATGTGATGTTATGCGGCCATACTTCTATTATACAATTAATTTACAAATAACAATAACTTTAGTTAAGGCACTGGTATTATTTCATCTCATTTTAACCGAAGATACCCAAACAAAATCTTGATTCTTTCCTTCAGCATAATCACCATTCGTCAATTTTGGAGCTGACCGACCCCGTTCAACCCTCATTCCTTGGTTCGGCGCAGCGGTGACCGAACTGGTCGACCGGCCACTGCGGGCATCCTAATGGCTTTATTTTTAAGTGCTTGGCTTAGTAGCTTGATTAGATTGTACATTATGGTTAAATGATTGTATATTTTTGTGAAAGGGTGAATTAAATAGTGTATTAATTGTATGTGTCGAATAGTGTTTCATTAGTTGTATGTGTACTTCAAATAGTTTGTACATTGTGTTTTATTAATTATACCTTTTATCAAATGGGTGTTTTAAATATGGCATTAATTAAAAATGTTGACCAGTTAATATGTGTAGGTATTTATGCATAAATTAATTGTACATATAGCTTAATTGGTTGTATTTACTTAAAATCTATAAATGAAAATCTTAAAAAATTAGAGGAGAGAGGGTGTTAAATGCTTTATAAGTAGTATATATAAACAAGCAAAGTTTCTTGATTTCAATCTATGTGGGACAATAACTTTATACAAGATTGACACAAATTGCTTAAGAAACACAACATGTTATCAAATTTTAATGTTCTCTTCATACATTGTTTTACTTTTTGTAAATATGAGCTCCATACCAAACTCAAATGCGGCTGTATGTGACATATACAATTGGATGTAGCGCAAACTTTATAAAATCTATAAGGTTATGCTTAGTAAGGAACTCATAAAAATACTTCAAAGACGTTGGCTTTTAGTGTTAAATACTAATGAGCATGTAATTTAACTTTTAGCGTTCAACCTTTGAGATTGTATATTTGTTCTACATTTTATAATTAGTGATACAATTTTTACAAAACTGTTTCACTTACAATACAAAATGATACAACTTACAAGATTCAACCTACCATTACACCTAAAACGAGATTCAATTTGGGGAAGTTAATAATCAATCGGATGTTTGGATCAATGCCAATCGAGTCCACCCATTGTGGTAGACCCCACTCCCTTCCACACTTCATTAGAACCCACTGCCTTGTTGTCAATGCCTTCCATATCGCTGTCCCACCAACATCTGTTTGCAGACACACAATTAATCCGATATTTTCACATTTTGTATGAAAATTTCACATACCCACTTTCAAAATAGTAAAGATTTTTTACTCACAGTGATTATAAAGAGGCAGTGGTTTCTCTTTTCTGATAAAGGGTATGTTATAGTTTATTTGCTTCTGCTTAGGATCATCTCCCAGAACAACCAAACGCTTCGGAGCTGGTACTTTACCATAAAAACCTTGTAATCATTAGAAAAACTCAAATGTTAATGACCTAGTTACATACAGAACCTATGTATAATATATGTTACTAGGAAGCAAACAATAAAAGAGTAAATCAGCTACACCTCCAATTGTGTTTCTTCTCTTGGACGAATCCTGAGTTTGGGATTCTTTGGTCAATTGTGTGATACTGCTACTTTGAATCTCGTTTTCTAGATCTATGAAATTATCTTTTTCGTTCTCTTTACTGGGCTTAGATTGTTCAAGAACAACGTCAAGTAAACCATCCAACTCTCGTTCCTTGGTCTTCTGGTCAGCATTTGGTCCATCGATAGAGTACATAGCGTTCATACTTGTTCTAGGTGATAGAAATGATCTCTCTTTACCTTGACAATAATTGCTAATGAGTTCATATCCACTTTAGCTTAAATCCAACATGTCACTCATGTTTTTTCCATACTAATATTCTCTTGACAATAGCTACTACTGAGTTCTTGTATCTGATACAAGGAGACAAGAAAAAACAAAATGCAAAAGATGATATATATCTTATGGGCAGCACAAGTGCGTAAAAAAAGCCAAACCATTAACTTAATTTTAAAACTAATCTCTCATTCCCGCCATCACCTTGAAAGTAATCATTCCGATATAAGAATGTTAGTCTCAAAGGGGTGCCACCTTATTGACACTTCACAGGCTTAGTTTAATTTGTTACATTGTTTATTCTCAAAGATTAAAACAACTTCAACTTCAAGTAAGTATACTTTGTTCCTGAAAAAATTATGTACCTACAATCCATTCAGCTATTCTGGTAGTCTTAAGAATGGCGTGAACGTACCTCTTGATTCATGGATAACTAGGAATCAAATATGAACTAGTAATCTAAGAACAAAAATGATATAGGGACATACTATTGCTTAGAACTCTCAAATAGGCAATGCTTATGGGACTTCGTTTACAAACCGGTTGTTGCACTTTAAAATGGAAGATAATCAGTTATAACGGTTTGAACGAAACTCAATCAAGTGATAATATGACCAACATGGAAATAGTGTATCCAAAATGATAGCCCCAGGACACCTTTACGAGTGTTTGAGATCACATAGACAAGACATTTTTTAATTGCTTAAATTTCTACTCCATTAGCTTATATGTTTATTTGGGTAAAATACGCACTTTTAAGGACATTGGTAGGTGCTTATTGTAAAGTGCATCTACTACTGATATATGCCATAAGCCATTATCTCCCAAAGAGCTCCTAAAACACAATTCCAAACACCTGCTTGTGACTGTTTATCAATAAAATCCCAATCACATTACATCCCTGGTGCTTATATCATAACGAGCTTCTTATATTTGGCATTAATATCACTTAATTATACAGAGACACAACAACACATTACACATAACCACAAAAATATATAAAAGTGTAAAAAAGCAAAACAACCTCAGTTCGCTAATACTTGACTTGCACTTCATCATATATCAATTTAAAATTCAACAACAACAAAAACAATTAAAATAAAAACATTTTATACCCCAATAAATATGTAAATAAAAAACAACCTTAACTAATTTGGATGGATCAGTAGAAGGTTTCTGCAGCTTCCTGTCAAGAAAATCGGACAACGATATCTTCGACCTCTTCTTACTTCCATTCTCCACTTTTTCCCTACAATCCAAAACACACAATTTCTCAAATTCAATATAAGAAGAAAAAAAACATAGTTTTTAAAATTTGGGTTTATTAAAGGGTTACTTATCATTTGTCAGTGGATTTTTGTTGAATAAAAGTCGACGGAATCAATTGTTGTCCGCGTACCCTTATTTTTGACTGATATGAATTCATTTTTAGTTCTAGTGTTTTATTGATTTGGAGTTGAATTTGTTAAGAGTCTTTTGGCGGTAAAATTATGAATTTTGAATGATTTCATTAATGATTAATTTCCTCAATTCGGATATTTTGTTTGGGCTTATTAGACTGTGTTTCTTAGTACATTGAGTTGGGCCTATTGGACTAGCCTTAACGTTTATTGGATTTTTATAAACTTTGTTAAATGTATGTAGACCAGGTTATTGTAGATTTGTAGCTTGTAAGAGTAACAAATAAGGTTTTCTTAATTCATTTTATCAAAGACAAGATCACCATGTTTCTTGTTTGTATGTTAAAATAGATTCAGGGGTTGCTTGGTAGGATGTTTTTGAGGGTGGATAATGGACCATTACACAATAAATTGGGTGGGGGGGGGGGGGGGGGGGGGGAATTATTTTTTCTCTCTTTCCCTTTCCTCACTATTATCATTATTTTTCCTTTCCTTTTCCTAAATTTGAACCAAGCACACCCTCATAATAGGAAGGTATGTGAGGTGCCGATAATGAATTGCGCTAGATGTGACAAAAATGAAAGTAGTGCCGATAATAAATTGGGGGGGGGGGGGGAATTATTTTTTCTCTCTTTCCCTTTCCTCACTATTATCATTATTTTTCCTTTCCTTTTCCTAAATTTGAACCAAGCACACCCTCATAATAGGAAGGTATGTGAGGTGCCGATAATGAATTGCGCTAGATGTGACAAAAATGAAAGTAGTGGTCGTGTATCCTGATTCCTGAAACGTTCTAAATACCAAAGACTAGTGACTAGAACAAACAAATATGAAAAATAACATCATCAAAACATATCAGAGTAGTAGAATCACACTCTACAATCTATACTACCTATAAAGCAAAAATGGTCAAAAGGTGAATGTGAAAAGTCAAGAAAGTGAAAAGTAAAATGTTGAAAAACGTATATAAGGAAATATTGAAATGCATTGAATACTCTTATTAAAATACCCATTACTTAAAAGTACAATGATTTATTCATATTGTACAACCAATTAAAACAATTAATACAAATCACAAACCGGGTTGACCCAGGACGCTTCAAACCCGACGGGTTGAACCGGTTTAATTTGACCCGTTTTCGACCTAACCTAGCATATTGACCCGGTTTAACTCGACTAAATTTTCGACCGGAACGGTTCAACCGGTTGAACCACCCGGGTCGAACCGGGTTTCAAAACATTATTTTTAATTCCCAAATCTTCAAACTTTTATTACTTTTCATTTATAACCAATTAATACAAATCACAAACCAGGTTGACCCGGGACGCTTCAAACTCGCCGGGTTGAACCGGTTTAATTTGACCCATTTTCGACCCAACCTAGCAAGTTGACCCGGTTTAAATCGACCAATTTTTCGACCGGAACGGTTTAACCGGTTGAACCACCCGGGTGGAACCGGGTTTCAAAACATTATGTTTAATTCCCAAATCTTTAAACTTTTATTATTTTTCATTTACAACCTAGAAATTTTTTTTATCAATAAACTATCTGTCGCTATAAAATCCCGTTGCTATGCACGGGTACAAGAAAACAACCATGTATTTTTAGTTGTTCACGTAAATAGAATGACAAGAAAACAACAATGCAATGTAGTTAACTAATGAGATGTCCCTAATTTGAACATTTACACATATGTGGAATGCTGAAAGAAGCGTAACATGCTTCAGAGTGTTAGTTCATAGTTGTAAAAGCTGTTAAGTTAACAATCTTCGCTTTGCATTGCATGTATCTCACTGGCTGTCACAAAACGTTACTAACAATATAAATCACTTCACAATGCACATGCCTCAATATTTGCCATCACAAAAAGGTTATTACCAAATATGAATCACCATTTGGCGTCACAAGAAAGTTACTAACAAATATAAATCGTTTTATCTGGCTGGATTGTACCTACCTCACCATTTGGTGCCACAAAAAGTTAACAGAAATATGAGTTAATCAAGGACGCACTTTTTGAGACTTGTATTAATTTACAATATAAAAGTCTCAAAGTGCGGGTAGTATATATAAACAAGTAAAGTTTCTTGTCTTCAGCCGATGTGGGACAAAACTTTATACAAGATTGAAACAAGTTGGACGCAACATACAATCAAATAACTTGTATGTTCTCTTTATACAATGGTTTTCTTTTTGTAGCTATGAGTTCCGTACCAAACTCACACGCGGTTGTATGTGACATATACAATTGGATGTAGCGAAAACCTTTATAAAATGCTAAGAAAATTCCTTAACTATATTTTTAATTTGATAAATCAAACACCACCTATAGTCATAAACTCATAATCACATTTTCGAAGTAAATAGAATCGGTTACTCTTTTTCTATAAGGTTATGCTTTGGTAAGAACTCATAAAAATAGCTCTTAGTGTTATACGCTTACAAGTTACGAGAATAAAATTTAACTTTTAGCGTTTAACTTTTGAGATTTTGTATATTTGTTCTACATTTTATAATTAGTAATACAACATTTACAAAACTCTTTTTACTTACAAAACAGAATGATGCAACTTATAGGATTCAACCTACCATTTCACCTAAAACGAGACTCAATTTAGGGTGAGCCATTTCCATGATATCATGACCATTTTCAAAAGCGTGACCCATTGTTGTTATATCATGACCATTTTCAAACGCGTGACCCATTGTCGTTATATCATGACCACTTTCAAAAGCGTGACCCATTGTCGTTATATCGTGATCATTTATTTGCTTAAAATGAGCACATTATATTCCAACTTCTTTAACGAATTAAGTCACTTTATTAACTATCACCTCAAGCCATGGAGTAACATAACCGCCCCAATCCAACTAAGCTACACATGACGGCAGGACGTATATAGTAAGACCTGTGGATGGTAATGTGCTTGTGTGTAATGCACTAAGACAACATCAACATTTTTCTTGTTTGTATGTAAAGATAGATTCAAAATAGAGGAATGTGGGGTGCGAATAACAAATTGTGCTAAATGTAACAAACACTAGTGACTAGAACAAACAAATATGATGAATGACATCATCAAACATATCAAAGTAAAGATCAAATGAATAAGAGCAGTACAATCGCATTCTACAAACAATTAAAATACGAAAAACCGACCATATATTTTTATTGCTCATATAAACAGAATCACAAAAAGACGACTACGAAATTTTGTTTAACTAATGAGATATAGTAAAGACTAATTTGAAAATTTACACATATGACATGTTTCAGAGTGTTAGTGCATAATTGTAAGAATGGTTAAGGGAAATGTATACTTCAATTTTACGAATTATGAATAGGTAAATCGACACTCTCTCGGCCTCCTCGGTAAATATGTAAGAGGTAAATCAAGTAAAACTATGTGGGTATAAAATTTTAGTTTGTTATCTTCGCTTTACATTGCATGTCCCCACTCTGTTCCGTTACAAAAAGTTACCAACAATTATGAATCGCTTTACACTACTACATGTCTACATGTAAGTCACCATTTTTCGTTAATAAAAAAAAAAAAATGTATGTTATGATTTGCCATCACAAAAATTTAATATATGAATCAATCAAAGATGACAAAAAAATGTACGTTACGATTTGCCATCACAAAAATTTAATATATGAATCAAGCAAAGATGACATATTGGTAGACATGGTTAATCCATTTCCACCAATATTGCATCTTTTGATTAGATCATAGATCAACTTATATGCATCATTTGCATCACAGTATATAAATGAGCAAAGTTGTATGTATTCAACCCATGTGGGACAAATTTCAAACATGATTGAAACAAGTTGCTCAACAAACACGACATGTAATCAAATAATTTTTAGAGTCAATTTCATAAATCGTCATTATTGGTTATATATTTTTCCCCTTTCATCGTGAAACTTCAATAATTACACCGCTCGTCCTTGTACTTATCGTTTTGTAATTGTTAATGTTTCTCTCTTAAGTCCCTCATGTGCAGGTCACATTAAAGTATATTGGTCATTTAACCCGAGATCCTCTTCCACATTTATTTTTTCTTAGAATTTTTGTGTGTTTTAAAATCTTTGTAACACAATTACATATGAGATTTTAAATGATATTCTTAACACAAAATAAAAAGCCAAAATCTTTGTACCGAGATTTTTGACTGGCTAGAATTCATTTTAGTTCTATTCTCTTTTTTTTTTTCGAATTGCTATTTATTATTTTTTGGATTGAATTTATTATTAGTGATTTGGCGTAAAGTTTTGGATTTTATTTTCACTGATTTCCTCACTTCGGATATTTTGTTTGGGTTTACTGGAAAGTGTTATTAGTGTATTGAGTTGGGCCTATTAGACTAGCCTTATTGTTCATTGAATTTTTATAAACTTTGTTAAGTGTATGTAAAAGAGAGAGCCAAGTCATTGACAAAGATGTACATGACCTAATCAAAGTATCCTCGTGAACGTTTTCTACCCTTTTTTTAACACCCCAAAATATGTATCTGGTGAGATTTAAATTCTATACTTTTTGTGAAGTTTGTAAGATTATTGACATCAAATAAGAACATATTTTTACCATCGTTTCCCCTGATTATTGCTCCTTTATATAGCATTTATTTATGATATGACAATAATTTGTTATATTCGTATTTGTGAGCAATGGAGCAATTCTCATTAAAAAAATAAATAATAATAATAATAATAATAATAATAATAATAATAATAATAATAAAACGAGCAAAAGAAGCCTAAATATGAAGAAGTAAACAATTCGGCAAGACCATGCGTCGTATGCCCTCAATATAACATACAATGTATAAAAGGTTACTTCGAAGAAATATTCTAAGTGTTGAATACCATACAATGTATTCCCCATTACATGCATGCGTCGTATGGAACTAATTAGCGACGTGGCTAAGAGTTATCAAGAGCATACGGCGTATGCAATCCAATAGGCATACACCGTATAGAGTTACGGGCATGGGCTATTTTCAGCTCAAATCTCCAACCTAATGCAAATTAGGTATCGCTTTTCATTCCCAACTTCTGGAGACGAACCCTAGAGGCTGTAACACGAATTCCAATCCTAGAAACATCTGAAGATCGAATAATTACACATCATAAACATTGTTTATCTTCGGTTAGATCGCTATGATTATTGTTAATCTTTGAAAACCACTTTATCTTTGTTTATCGTTTGTAATCGAAGGCTAAGCCGCCTTGTTATGACTTTGTTCTATTTAATTGCATGATTGTTTCGTTTATCTTAGCTGTATTGTGGATGATTTATATCTTTGTATGGACTTATGACCTTTTATAGACCATGGCTACGTGTTGATGGTAATTAATTTGTAAGTGAGCATGTGATTACATGAATCATATAAGGTATTTGGCAAATATCCTTAGTGGTTGGGACCATGATCATTGGCTTGACGGCGTTGAAAGTGGTAGATAATGGGATGTAAGATTCAATAAATGGTAAATTTAGGAAGTGTCGACCGAATCACATCTGATTTACTTAGTAGTTGAGTGCTTGGCAAATACAAAATATAGTCATTTCGATTAGTTGACCAACTTAATGCTCATAGGAATTTATTTAAAGAAGTTGTAGGGAGTGTCGATCGCATTACACCTACACTACATAAGACTCAATGCATACCGTTAGATGAACATTGCACTTACAATTAATTGGTTAGTTGAATACATGATTAGCAAGGCGAGTACGTCTTTTATCTCTTGATTGTTTCTCACCTAGTTAGTTTTAATTGTCTTTTAATCATTTTTGTTCTTAGTTGATTTAGTAGTTTAATTTAGTCAAACTCATAATCTGGTGGATTTAAAGCACAAATTGTCTTAAAAATAGTTTACTTTAAGTTAATTAGGTACCCCTTGCTCTGGTGAATGACCCGGTCTAACCGACTCTATACTATTACGAACGGGTACACTTCCCGTGAGTGTTGGTGAAGTCTAATCGTAGTCTAATAGAGAGAGGTTAAATAAATTTAAAGCTAGATTTCACACATCAAAGAGGTTTTAAGGAAATTATCCAATTTTAGTCGAGTCACAAAGAGTTTCAGAGATGAGATACGTTGTCGACATGTTTGACTATGATCGTCATTTCACAAATAGTTTCAAGTAATGTTCATGTGGTGATAGTTTAGTAGTACCAGACATGTAGGTAAATGCAGACGTAACTGGTCCAGACGTAACTGGTCCAGACGTAACTGGTCCTGTCTCCGTCTTTATGTCCTTTTAAAATTGAACATGATACAACATTACACAATTTACCCTGACCGGTCGGTGTGAGGTTGACGGTGGGGCGGTTTTTCATTAGTTGCTGGCAACGTACTAAGATAACATCATCATGTTTCTTGTTTGTATGTAAAGATAGATTTATAATAGAAAGAAATGCGGGGTGCCAATAATGAGTGTGACAAAAATGTGAGTAGTGATCGTGTATACACAAACGTTCTAAATAACAAACAGTAATGACTAGAACAAACAAATATAAAAAATCACATCATCAATACATATCAAAGTAAATATCAAATAAATAAGAGTAATAGAATCGCACTCTACAAACAATTTTAAGAAAAAACATGAGGGATGCTAAAAGAAGTGTAACATGTTTCAGAGTGTTAGTTCATAGGTGTAAAAACTATTAAGCGAGATGTATCCCTCGAATTTAGGACTTGTGAAGAGATAAATCAACACTATGGCGACCTCTCAGCACAAAAAAGTTACTAACAAATATGAATCACTTTACCTGCATATACCTATCTCACAAATAGGCATCACAAAAAGTTAACGGAAATATAAATAATCAAAGACAGCAGAAAGAGAGGTGTATTAATTTACACAACCCTATTAAGTGCCTTTTATTACATCATATTAATATCAACTTATATGCACCATTTGTATCATAATATATAAACAAGCAAAGTTTCTAGTCTTTAACCTATGTGGGACAAAACCTTCATAAAGTTGCTCAAGAAACACAATATGTAATCAAATAACTTTTATGTTCTCTTCAGACATTGTTTTTTCTTTTTATAGCTATTATGAGTTCCATACCAAATTCAAATGGGGCTGTACGTGATATATACAATTGGATGTAGTGCAACCTTTATAAAATGCTAACAACTTTCCTTAACTATATTTTTTTATTCGATAAACCAAACACTGCCTATAGTCATTATATTTGAAGTAAATAAAATCCGTTACTCTCGCTCTATAAGGTTATGCTTCGTAAGGAACTCGAAAAAATACCAAGGTTGCAAAAATCGTGAATCGGTAGTCGGGCGGTCGACCATCTTGTAGCTTGTAATCGGTATAGGTGTGATTAATCGGTGATTAATCGGATTAGCATTACTGACAAATTTTAGTTATTTCCGACAAGTTTTGTGTATTTCCAGTGAGTTTTAGGTATTTCCGGCAAGGTATTTTCTAAAAAAGAACTTGTAATACAATTGAACAGTTACTATTAATGATCAAAATAAGTTTACAGTGAGTTTTGGATACTTCTGACAAGATTTATAGGTTTCCGGCAAGTTTGACCACCATTGACTGCCGTTGATCACGGTTGACCTGTTTGTTTGACCCAGTTACATAAATCGGCAAGGTCAGTTGCCTTGTAGCACCTAATCGACGATTAATCGGCCTTGTAGACTTTTTTTGCAACACGGAAAAATACTTTAAAGGCATTGGCTTTTAGTGTTAAACACTAATGTTTGGCAACACACTTTTGGAAGCTTTTAGGAGCGATAAGCAGTAAGCATTTTGCTTATTTGACAACACCTCAACAAGCGTTTGAAATATGGCCAACTGCTCCAAACTTAAATGCTTTTTGAAGAAGCGTCAAGCGACAAGCGGTAAGCATTTGTTTGTTTTACACTTTATAATTAATATACTACTAATTGCTAATTGCTACTACTTACTGCTACCGCTACGTGTCGCCAAACATAGCCATAAATAAATTAATTAAAAAGAACTTGACAATTGTTAATCCCACATAGGTTAAAGAATAGAACAGATGCTACCTAATATAGGATCGTGTACATGAGTCATTTGTGTGCGGTTAAGTATAATACTATAATGTTTCACTCTCTATACGACTTGGTAGGTAAGACTTTACGTTTAGCAATGGTATTTCTGAATGCCATCTTATAGCACTATTGCCAGATGACAGGATTATGCTTTTTTTTTTTTTTTTTTTTTTTTTTTTTTTTTTTTAATTATTATTTTTTTTTTTTTAAACTTTGGATGATACCTCATGACTGAACATATTATAACATGTTGTTGACTTACGAAAAAAAAAAAAAAAAAAAAACGTTACTATACCATTTTTACTATACCATTTTTAATATCTGGTCGAAGTGGTTTACAGGACATCTCTTAGATCTTTCGGATAAGGGCCTTCTAAAGTTTAAGACTATGGGTGTCAATTTCTGACCCGACCTGAAATCGACACGAAAATTAACAAATTCGGGTTGAGTTAAATAGATTTCGGGTCGGGTTTGAGTCGACCCATCTAACCCGTTTATTAAACAGGTCAGGTTCGGATTGGGAATAAATTAAGTGTGTCGACCCACCAGTCCGTTTAAGATTTTTTTCTTAATTTAAAAATTATTTATATTTTATTATACAGGTTAAATGGGTTAAACAGGTCGACCCACAAACCCGTTTAACATGTTTAACTCGTGTAATATGGTAACTTTTGTATAAAAAATGGGTTAAATGGGTCAACCCGAAACCCGTTTAACCTATTTAACCCGTGTAACTTATTTAACCCGCCAACCTATGTATATATACAGGTAGGTTAAATGGGTCAGGTTCGAGTTGTATGTAAACATGTTAGGGTTGACATAGCTGACCCGATGATTTAAATGAGTCAGGTTCGGGTTGAGGTTTTTGGACCTGCCAACCTGACAACCCTAACCCGCCAATCCGAACCCGACCTGAATTGCCACCCCTATTTAAGACATTATAGAAAGTGGTTACATCATTGTTAGAGCTTTGGGGTTTCCCTTACTTTTAACGAGGATTTTTCTACCTGTGCTCCATTGCGTGACGCGTGATTTTACGTAAAAAAATACGTCACGCTCATATCTCATCTAAAGCAGTTTTAGTTTCTTACTTGTAAATGTTTTAATATATGTAAATAAATTTAAGTAACATTAAGAGCTACTTTTTATAAGTAAAAAAAGCAAAAACCATGTTAATCTAGTTACACTTAAAAGTTAAAAGTGATTAACTAATTAATATTATACAAAGCTAAAAAAAATGTGTTCGGATCAGTATAATGTTTCACACCTGAGTGGATACATGGATTGAAGAATGTACTGGGGTGCCAATAATGAATTGCTTCACGAAACCATTCTTATTCTCGGGCATACCGTAAATCTTTTCTTTGGGTCGGTTTTCTTCTTTAAGTGCTTCGTTCTGTGCGGTAAGGATTTGGGATGGAAGGGGTGAGTGGATAGTCATCCCTAGTGATCTAACTCGAAGGGGTTTCAATCGTTCCTTTCGGCTTAACGCATCTGCTACTATATTAGCCTTTCCTGGGTGGTAACGGATCTCACAATCATAATCGTTGAGCAACTCTAGCCAGCGACGTTACCTCATATTCAAATCCTTCTGATCCAAAATATGTTGAAGACTCTTGTGGTCGGTGTACACGGTACATTTGGTGCCATATAAGTAGTGTCTCCATAACTTGAGCGCAAACACTACCGCTCCTAACTCCAAGTCATGAGTCGTGTGGTTTTCCTCATGTTTCTTCAGTTGTCGGGATGCATAAGCTATCACTTTGCTTCTTTGCATCAAGACTGCTCCTAGTCCATGATAAGACGCGTCGCAATATACTATAAAGTCCTCATTTCCTTCTGGGAGGGCTAATATTGGAGCTTCACAAAGCTTTTGTTGTAACAACTGGAAGGCTGCTTCTTCCTTTTCTTCCCAGATGTACTTCTCATTCTTTTGGGTTAGTTTAGTCAAAGGTTTTGCAATCTTGGAGAATCCTTTTATAAATCTTCGGTAGTAACCTGCGAGACCTAAAAATTGACGTATCTCCGTGGGGTTTGTAGGAGATGACCAACCTTTAACAGCCTCAATCTTTGCAGGGTCTACGTGAATGCCTTGACTATCGATGATGTGTCCTAAAAATTGTACGGTGCGAATCCAAAAGTCGCATTTGGAGAACTTAGCGTACAATTCTTCTTTCTTGAGCAGTTCTAGAATGATTCGTAAACGTCCTGCGTGTTCTTCTTCGTTGCGAGAGTAGATCAAAATATCGTCGATGAATACTATTACAAACTTATCCAAGTAAGGTTTGCATATTCGATTCATTAAATCCATGAAAACTGCTGGTGCATTGGTCAGACCGAACGGCATTACTTGAAATTCGTAGTGACCATAGCGCGTTCTGAATGCAGTTTTCGGGATATCCTCTTCTCGAACTCTTAGCTGATGATATCCTGATCTCAGATCAATTTTTGAGTACACACTCGATCCTTGCAATTGATCAAACAGATCATCAATTCGAGGCAATGGGTATCGATTCTTTACCGTAAGTTTATTCAACTCCCGGTAATCGATGCACATTCGAAAGGATCCATCCTTCTTCTTAACAAATAAAATTGGAGCTCCCCAAGGTGATGAGCTTGGTCGAATAAATCCTTTGTCCGACAATTCCTTTAGTTGTTCTGACAACTCTTCCATTTCAGATGGTGCTAGCCTATAAGGTGCTTTAGCCACTGGTGCCGCTCCAGGCACTAGTTCAATCTGAAATTCTACTTGACATACGGGTGGAATACCAGGTAATTCTTCAGGGAATACTTCAGGAAAATCCCTAACGATAGGAACGTCATCAAGCTGCTTCTCGGATGACTTACTTTCCGTAACTTGGGCCATGTATACTTGACATCCTTCCTTCATGTATTTTATCACTCGCATACATGAGATAATTTCATATCGAGGTTTGCTTTTGTCGCCCTGGACAATGAGTGTTTCATCCTTGAGTGGTATATGGACGGCCTTTTCGTCACAGTGAATCCTAGCACGATGGTGGGATAGCCAATCCATGCCGACGATAGCGTCGAAACTACCAAGTTGAACCGGCATAAGATCAATGGCAAAAGGTTTTTCGGATAAGGTTAGGGTGCAATCTTTCATGATAGTATTGGTATCTATTAAATTCCCATCAGCCATTTCGACTTCGTAGGTGGTGTTTAGCTTAGAGGGGGTAACATTAAGTAAAGGGGCAAACGTATCTGATATAAAACTCTTATCGGCGCCCGAATCAAATAGTACTCTAGCATTATGATGGTTTAGTATAAACGTACCGGTGACTACATCGGGTCCGTTTCCATCTCCAAGTAGGTATACCCTAGCTTGGGCGTTGACTGGTTCGTTTCCTTTTGGGCAGTTCCTCCGGATGTATCCTACTTCTCCGCATCCGTAACAAGTGGGTGATACAACCTGTGTGTTGCTTCCTGTAGCCGGAATCCTACAGTTTCTGGTTTGATGACCGATCTTATGACATTTGTCACATCGGATGGTACAACGACCCTCGTGATGAAGTTTGCATCGCTGGCATAGGGGTTTCTGTCCGTTGTACCCTACACCTTCCGTGGCGGCGTAGACTCGGGGTTTTTCTTGTCTTTGATTCTGCTGCTGAGTGCTTCGAGTGTTGGGATATGGTTGGTGGTTCCGATTATTGTTGCGTTGGTTGTTGCTGCGGTGATGACTGTTGTAGCTTTGTTGGTTGTTGTTGTGATGGTGGGTGGTTCTTTTATCGTCCAATTTCCTTTTAAGTTCATTGCATTTCACTTCTCGATTTAGAAGTTTCTGAGCAAGTTCCATTGCTGCTTCCAAGGTTGGCGAGTTTGCTGAGGTGACATTTCCTTCAATACTCCTAGGGAGTCCTTCGACATATTTCTCTAATGTCTTCTCATGATCGGGTACCATGGTAGGGCATAGTATCCTGAGTTCTTGGAATCTCCGGTTGTAACTTCTCAAATCAACTCCTTTCACTATTAAGGCATGGAACTCATCCTCGAGTTTTCGCAGTTCGGAACGGGGACAATACTTCTTTAGTATTTTAGCCTTGAATTCAATCCAAGTAAGCTGATGTGCTGCTTCTGCTCCTAGTGTTTGAACGGTAGAGTTCCACCAGGATAGAGCGTCTTGCATTAGTGTTCCCGTTGCGAAGCTTACCTTGTTGTTTTCCGGGCATCCACTTCTTTGGAAAACAGTTTCACTTCTTTCAAACCATTGAGCTAATTCCGACACTCTTCAGTTCCTTTGAAATACGTTGGTTGACATGCTATGAAGTCCTTGTAAGTGCAGTAGCGGGGTGCCGGTGCATTTCCATCTCTATTACGGGTTTGTCCAGTTAAAACGGCATTAACGCCGTCAGCGATTGCTTGCTGGATTGCTGCCGGGGTCATAACTTCGGAGTTTGCTGGTGCGGCGTTTGTGGTTGTTCTCCTAGTTCTAGCCATGTTGCTATAAAAGAAGGTATATTATTAGAACATTTATAATAACCTTATCACGTTGAAAATACATATCGAGTAATGAATAGTTAAATATAGGTCGTAGTTACAATGATTCGATCATTGAAAAGGTTTAAATCGTAAATTATCGTATGTTGGGATGACACACATTACGAATAAGTTTGACCTGTATGAACCAATATATTACGATATAATGTATAAAGTTTGCAACGTAAATAAAGATAAAATAAACTTCCATAAATCAATGTCAAGGTGTTACAACACTTATTTATACTTGTGCAAATGTTTACAAAACACGACAAGATATTCTTATTTGTAGGACATTGATTTTTCTTAACAAGGTGATGGTCTCATGGTTTTCCTAATGCTTTGTCTAGGCGGTTTTGGAGTTCTTGAATGGCAGTGGACATGGTTTCCATGGTTTGATCTCGAGTTCTTTCCCTTTCTCGAGCTTCTAGCAGGGCTTGCCTAAGGCGTAGGTTTTCAGTGTTGATCCTCTCAATTTCTCGGTCTAAAGTTCCCAATGCTATTTCGGTCGAGGTGTTAGCCCCACATAGTGCTCCTATGAATTCCATTGATTCCCAAAATAGAGAATCCAACTTTTCAACCTTATCTTCTATTGCAAGATGACCAATTATGAGACTGTTCATATCATCTTCAAAGGTTTCTAGAAGTTCATGTGGAATCTTGTTGAGTATACTAGCGATGGAATCAAGTCGGTCTTCATGGCGAACCATTCTTGCAGCTAACAATGGTATGGTATGGTGTATGGGTTCCCCAGTGACTGGCAGAATTCGGGAGGTAGAGTAAGAACTTTCCCCAAGTTCCCTTGTTGTTGGTGTTCCTTCTTGAGAACTCCAATATCGCATAATGGGCAACAAGAAAGACCATTTACGAGCATCTACTCGCTTGTGGGTCCTTCGACGTCTACGGTGAACACAAGATTCTGAGGTGGTTGGGCGGATTGGGTAAGTCCTTCGGTGAGGTGATAGAGGGACACTTTGGTAAGGTGCAGGTGGTGATGCTAGTGGAGGTGATGCTATGGGTGATGGTGTTAGTGGCACAGTAGTAGTTTGGCTGTAGAAGATAGTTGGTAGTGGTGGTATCACTGGTGGTGCAGGTGGTGATGGCACAACTGATTCAGGTGGTATGACAAGAGCTGGTGCTGGTACAGCAGTACTTGCTTCATACGGCTGAAGTTGTCTAATTTGCCTAGATCGGCGAATCGGACCAAATGTTGCCAGAGGAGAAGCCTCTGTGTCAGATGCTGGCAGAAATTGCTGGCTTTGCATGTATCTGTCGGTAGCAGGAGACATAGGCATAGGTGAGGTAGCATAGGCTGAAGTAACATCTTCAGTTCCTGAGTTTGAGGACAAGCTGATAGGGTGGGTGTTCGAAGACATGACACTGTAATAAATTTCCCGATTAGTAAATGTAAGCATAATTATAACCAATTTAAAATGCTATAAGGTAAATAATACTTTTTACCAATTACTGGGATGCGTAGGCACGAAGGGCGTAGGATGGTATTTTATAAAAATTTTGTCCCGTTTAAAGTGTAGTTATAGTCCAATGTTCCAAAAACACTTGGTTCACTATAACCGTAGCTCTGATGCCAATCTATAACACCCCCAAAATCGATCAATACAGCGGAAGACTTAAAATGTCAGGCGGAAGACTTTTGGGGTATTATATCGTGGATCTTTATCACAATTATAGAAAACGATTCAAGTGATCGTTGTAAATTTTATTTAAAATACCAAATATTCATAATTCCAAGAGAATTCGTTATTCAACAACAAGTTTTATTCAAAGAGAAATAAACGTTTCTTTATTTGCCCACTTCGTACCTTTGCCATCCATTCCATTTAATTACATGAGATAAACATGCTAAAAGTCAACAAAAGTTGAGTGA
Source organism: Artemisia argyi (assembly GCA_030686995.1). Taxonomy (NCBI): domain Eukaryota; kingdom Viridiplantae; phylum Streptophyta; class Magnoliopsida; order Asterales; family Asteraceae; genus Artemisia; species Artemisia argyi. Next base: position 364,346 of record CM060695.1, on the reverse strand, counting down.
AATTCATAGGTTTATAATTAAGAGTTTGAACACAAGAGATAAGTGCTTATTGTATAAAAATACAAATAAACAAGTTAGAAAAATCGCATTCATTATTGACTTAAGCTCATGACACTCAACGATTCAACAGACATCAATATTTTCCGTAATAATGATGTAAAGTATATAGCCCCCAAGATAGGTATTTGCCAGTAACCTATGAAATTTAAATAAAGTACATTTGGTAACTTTTCTCTAGCAACCAAATGGGGATTGTCAATCCCTAATAGATCTATTCACAATTATTTACATTCACCCTTCAAGTGATTAAGGTTCATGATCGAGGGAATTTTGGCAATAGCTACTTAAGCAATAATAAGATCAGGAAAAGACTTGTGTTCGATTTTTGAGCATGTATCCCCCCCCCCCCCCCCCCCCCACAAAATAAGTTAAATGTGGGCTATGAACTCACCTTAGTAGGATAGTAGAACAAACGTAATCTCAACGATGCAAGGCAACGGCTTCACACACAACCTATAAGATATGGCACGTTTTAGTTCTTAAGTCTCGTTTTATTGCGAACGTTTATTATTAATTACGAGTAATCGATAAAGTGCATACGTGATGTGTTACGTCGTATAAAAATAGATAATGGTTACGTATCGTTTTATTCGTCTAAATTTAGTTATCGTTATATAAGTTTTATCCGTATTATATATATATATATATATATATATATATATATATATATATATATATATATATATATATATATATATATATATATATATATATATAAAATAAGTTATGTTTATTATTTATCGTTTTAATATATATTCAAATATATATATATATATATATATATATATATATATATATATATATATATATATATATATATATATATATATATATATATATGTATATAAATATAAAATTATTATTAAAAATCAATATTACTATTCGATCCTTTATGTTTCTCAATTTTACACTTTTTTTACTCTTAACGGAAAACATTTACGTCGTTAGTCCAAAAAAATTATATATATTTACGTTTTTAGTCCAAATATCAAATATTTACATTCATTATCCTTAAGTTTCAATATTTACAGTTTATACCCTTAGAAAAACAGTTTTATACTTTTCACCCAAAGTTTACAAACTTGACAATTTTAGTCCCTAACTCTCAAATATTTGCAAAAATAGTCCAAACATTACCAAATTTAAAATTTAACATTTTTATTATTTCAATAAGCTCATAAGGTTTCAAACAGCTTATATTCACAGCTTATAAGCTTATTCTCTTCTTATTTCATTAAGTGGGCTTAACGAGCCAAAATTAAGGGCCCGTTAAGGATTTACGATCCAAGGGGTTTGGGGGTACAATCGTTTAGTCGAAATCCATATTTTTAAGTTATAAAATCATTTCAAAAGTACTTATACGCTCAGCTTATCGTAATAAGCTAGAATGAGCTTTTTGGGCTTTTTGGCCCACGTAAGGTTTTTAATAATCTGAAAACTGGTTTTAATAGCGATTAGCTTTAGGTCTCGTTAAGTGATTAAACAAGGTTGTTAAGTCGATTTATTTATCATTCCCGTTAGTATTCCAAGTAAACAAATGGGTCGCGTAAAAATATTTAGGGGTCGTGTGTTGAAATTTGAAATGTCGAGGCCAAAGTGTAGGCCAAAACTCAAGCGTATAACTTTATAAAACTAAAAATAAACTAAGTGTTTTAGTGCATATCGTATAGGTTCAAACAACATTAGAAACGTGTGATTTTTAGTATGTACTTGTTAATATAGGTTCAATGTTATTATAGGTACTCGTTAATGACTTAGTAAACATGTAATACGACATATAATATATACATGTCACGTTTAAGTTTCACGTTTTATCTAGGTAAAGTGTTCGTGTAAAAATAAATGGTACGTGTATGTATATAATGAAATTAACGATTTGAAGTCTCACCTCACCTCAAAAGGTGGAGTAAAACAAGCGTATGGTTCGTGGAATGGTTCAAGTGCTTCGTGGTTCACTTCACGTCCTTCCAAGGGTTCGAAAGGCTCCAATCCTTGTTTCCTAGGTTCTCTTCAAGGTGTGGTACACTTGGTGATTCGTTCGTCCCTTACAACTCCTTCTTGTTACAAATTTATGTAATGTGGTGTGTTTTAAGTGCATGTAACGTTTTAGGTTTGCATGGGAGGTTTATATAGGTGGTTTTGAAGGGTGTAGAGACAAGATAAGCTCACAAGAGGGGAGGGTGCATGTGAGGGCGAATAGTAACGCCACAACCATAAACCAATCGCAAGTTTACATGGCCAAGATCTTGTGTGATCTCTTCCTATTCATTCCTGACAATCATATGGTGTTTAGGGTTCGTTTTGTTGTCATTGGGAGGCATGGGAGGTGCTAGGGAATATCATGCCACGTTTAAGCTTATCACTTCAATGGTGAGTTTGGTGTTTTACTTAGGCTATTTCTGGGGTAGCAAACGAGCAAAGGAGGTTGCAAGTTTTATTGTTCGTGGTTCTTGGTCACTAGGGGAAACGAGTTAAGTAAAAAATATGTACGTGTTGTTTATAAAAATCGTAAGAACTAGGGGTGTTTTTGGGTGAGGTCACGGCAATGCAAAAGAAAGAAATAATAAAAGGGTGCGTTTGGGCTTGTAACTGGGCTCAGGATTGTGTCGGCCCAAAATCAAAAGAAATAAATAAAAGTAGTCCGTTTGGTTGTGTATTGTGTAACCGTGGCCCAAAGGGTGTTGGGGGCCCAACTAGTGTGTCTCGATTATCGTGTCGAAGTTCAAAAATATTAGTGAGCGTTCTCGGGAAGTTTCGTAGGTTCGGGGAATATATAAATAGTATACGTTATTTAGACGAAATGTATTGTTTTAGATATAAACGCGTTATATAAATTTTTATCGTTCGCAATAATTATAGGCAATCTAGGTTGTGTGTAAGCATCGTTCCTGGGTAAACGGTCAATCATAGTTATCGTAGTGGTTCAATATCAAGCCATATCATAAAAAAAAAAAATTTGTTACCCGTAAAATGGTGTTAATTTATTGTAACATCGTTTTATTTATTCGTATACATTTACTAATCGTAAGGGAAATTTACGAGAGGTTATAGTACCTCACAATTTGGCATCACAAAAAGTTAAATAATCAAAGACACCATATTTGGTGTCACAAAAAGTTAACGGAAATATAAATACTCAAAGATAAAATCGTGTCACAACAAGTTAACGGAAATATAAATAATCAAAGACATCACAAAAAGAGGTATCACAAAAAAAGAGGTGTATTAATTCATACAACCGTGTGAAGTGTCTTTTATTACATCATATTAATTCACACAAATATAATTAATCAAAGACATCATATTTGGTGTTACGAAAAGTTAACAGAAATATAAATAATCAAAGATAAAATGGTGTCACAAAAAGTTAATTGAAATATAAATAATCAAAGACATAACAAAGAGATGTGTATTAATTTACACAACCATGTGAAATGTGTTTTTTTACGTCATATTAGCATCAACTTATATAGATCATTTGTATCACAATATATAAACAAGCAAATTTTCTTGTCTTCAATATATGTGGGACAAAAACCTTCGTAAAGTTGCTCAAGAAACACAACATGTAATCAAATTTTGTATTCTCTTCGTACATTGTTGTTCTTTTTGTAGCTATGAGCTCCATACCAAATTCAAATGCGGCTGTATGTGATATATACAATTGGATGTAGTGCAACCTTTATAAAATTGCTAAGAAAATTCTTTAACTATATCTTTAATTTGATAAACCAACATGTTAAAGGTTAAGAGTCCAGAGCAGGGTGAAGATAATCAATAGCCTAACTACGTACCAAATGAATGGTTACCGGATATCACTTGGAATCGTGTTATTACTTTCCAAAGTAAACTATTCGACCCTAATGCCTAGGTATCACGAATATCTACTTGGTATAAGACCAAATGTTTGTTATTGAATTAGGCACAAATCAATAACCCTTTGCGTTCAAGTGTTATATGTTTTCTGTGTCCCCGTCAAGCATGATTTGTCTTTCCTATTTATAGGTAAGATAACTCAACCCAGTCAATGAAATTAAGAGTGATTAACGGCCCATTAATCCCACTTAATTTGCCTCCATAATAATATGAATCAGTGGTTACACGAACAATTAAACGTGGCATTTAATGCAGTCATAACTGCCACTTGAATAGGTCAAAGCAGTTACAAACCAAGTTTGAATTCAGTCCAGCGAGTTCGTTATATTCACTGATGAGCTAGTCCCTGAAAGGGTTGCTCCCTGAGTATGGTCACTGAGAGGTTCACTTACTGATGACATGAACTCTCTGATGACATTACTCCTTGATGAGATCCATTAGCTTATTACTCTTAGAGTACAAAGCTAGACTTACCAACCTGATGAATACCATTCAGTCCAGAGTGTCACTCACTGAAGAGTGAACTCACTGAAATTCATCATACACTGAATAACACTTAACCACTATCTGAGACAGGGTGTTCAGGGACCTTATGGGTGTACACTCCGTACCTCCTGACCCATTGCCAGGTTTGGACAGAATCTCAAGTGCACTAAATTTTCCAACAAAACACTATACAGTCATGAGATGAGATCAATATAGATATCATATTTGCCATAGAACCAATGAACCAATCATAGCAACCCATTTTTATTTTTCACATTTTTTTTAAAATAAAATATCTTGCAAACGGTAAATCGTCAAGCTACAAAAAAAAATAGTATCACGACGAGAATTAAATCATCTTTCTATAGATATGCATTATTATATACTTTCGACGAATCTTTTTTTAAAAAAAATTTCCGCCCAGAAAATCATATATGATTTGTAAAAATCATATATGATTCTTTAAAATCAAATTATATATGATTCTTACGAATCATGTATGATTTTTACAAATCATATATGATTTTTCTGGGCTGAAAATTTGAAAAAAAAAAATCGACGAAAGTATATAACAATGCATGTTTATAGAAAGATAATTTAATTCTCGTCGCGATGGTATTTTTTTTGTTGCTTGACGATTTACGGTTTGCGAGATATTTAACTTTTAAAAAAAGGGTGAAAGTTTATTTTTTTATTTTGATAAAAAAAAATGAATGAATAAGATTGTTTGATGGATTTTATAATAAAAGTTGGATCGTACTTTTGCCATACGGTCATATTTTTTGAAGTAAATAAAATGCGTTACTCTAGCTCTATAAGGTTATGTTTGACTCATAAAAATTCTTTAAAGGCATTGGCTTTTAGTGTTAAACGCCAATGAGAATATCATTTTAGTTTTAGCTTTTAACCTTTGAGATTGTATATTTCTTCTACATTTTAATATACGGTTCACCATCAAAATCTTCTAACTTAACAGCGTATCTAAAAATCTCCACAAGATACTTATAAGATGACAACCCCTGTGCTCTTCAAAGAGACTAACGACTTCCTACAGTTTTTCGCAATAAGAACAAGATCTTCACAACTCGAATCCCTTATTCCTATATTCAACAACTCATCTGTCGTTGGCCAAGTGCACGTATTAATCTTCTAAGCCCTTTCACCAATACTTTTAAATACGAACCACACAATACTTTTAAATCCGAATCACGAAAACTCATATGCTCAAAATGAACAAATTATATTCCAACCTCTTTAACAATGTACTTAAGTCACTTAACTATCACCTTGATGACGTATATACCCTCCGGATACACACCGTACAGGGATATACCCTCCGAATACATAACAGATAAAATACACTCAGATGTGTTCAAATAATACGGACCAATATCCGAAGGGTTACGACTGTCCGCATGACCTCCGCCGTCCGGAGATAATAACCCCTTCGGATAAGCCTACAAGTACCTAGACCAAAGTACATACAAGTACACCAAAGTATATGGTAATGGAGTTTAAACTAGCGAACATTATGGGCTAAGTACGAAACAGCCTGGCACTACATGTAGAGAGTCTATAAATAGAGAGGAAATCTTCATTTAAGGTTAACTAATTCTCCCCTACTCTCTAGTTTTATTCATACTTTCTCTCACTAAGAACATATACTTACTCTCACGCCGGAGGTTGGTCCTGGGATACATTCCCGGGGCGAGTCTAACGGACGTATTTGTTTTGCAGATATCCGAAGGAACATACCGTAAGTAAGAGTCACCTCGAATCCGAATGACTTACTCCAGTCCGAAGGATTCTTCTCGCTTGTTCGAAGTAGAAACAAACTTTTACTTCAACAAATTGGCGCCATCCGTGGGACCCGTCATTCACTCTACCTAAGCTAAGAGATGACAGGTCCTACCCCAACAACACCTGAAGGAAGCGGAAGTCGTCCGGATAACAATGCCCAAACCTGTAACATGGAACAAATCCAAAACCACTTCGCCGCCCTAAAAGCTCTCATCCAACAGTACAACGCTTCAGGCAAAACGCCTATTGAACCTATCCATCTCGACTTCGAAGCCGTCCAGTCTCATGATGTCGAAGCACAAAAGGCCGAAGAAGAAATGATGGACGACCTTTCTAAACCCTTCAAGGCAGCGTCCAAGAGTCCTTTCACCCGAAGGATCATTGACTTCTCCGGACCAAAAGGTTCAAAGTATCTCATGCCTCCACATCTAAAATTATACAACGGATCCACCGACCTAGATGACCACATTACCCGATTCGAAGGAGCAGCCAATCAAGGTGCTTGGCCCATGCCGATTTGGTGCATGATGTTTCAACAAACCCTGGATGACGCCGCCAGGGGATGGTTCGATCGTCTCCCGCGAGGTAGTATCAATAGTTGGGAAGAGCTGAGTGAACAATTCGTACAGAGGTTCGCTCTTCGGAGGAAATGCATCCGAGATCCAATGGAAATCACTAAGATTGTCCGGAAAGCTAATGAAGCCCTCCCAGAATTTAAGGAACGATGGACAGATGAGGCCAGCCGTATATCCGGTGTGCCTGAATTGATGCAAATATCCTCCTTCATTGATGGTTGCAAGAGTCCGAAATTAGCAAAAAGGTTCTCCGAAAAAGTTCCCCAAACCGTAACTGAAATGATGGTGAGAGTCGATGACTTTATTCGTTCCGAAAGAGCATTTCGATTAACAGAAGTACCGAAAGGAGAAAGAATAGACAATTATCGAAAAGATTATCACTCCAATTCATACAGCCGGAATGACCACAACTCACAACGCTCCTTCAGGGGAAAGCAAGATTTCAGATCTAGACGAAATGATCAATATGCACCGTACGTGCCTGCCCGAAAGGAAAACACCTACCGGGCAGATTACCGAACGAATCACCGGCGTTACGATGGAAACAGACGAGATACCAGGCCTTTAGACTTGAACATGCTTACCAAGGCCCCGAAAGAGATCCTATCAACGGAGCATCAACTCAGGTTACCTGCACCCCCACCACTAAGGGGAAGACCATCAAGAGAGAACATGGATAAGTTTTGCGACTATCACGGAGAGAAAGGTCATCTCACCAACGATTGTCATAACCTCAAGGAACAAATTAAGAAAGCCATGGAGACGGGCAAGCTAGATCACCTGATCAGGGATGTACGGCAAAGAAACAGAGCACCTCCCCGAAATGACCCTCAAAACAACCAAAGACGAATCATCAATATGGTTCGACACACAGAAAGAAATCCGAAACGCAAAGTTATAGATCAGGAAGAAGAATGGATGAACGCTCCCATAAGCTTTCCGCCAATCCTACCGGGTGATGCCTCCGACGAACCTCTTATAGTGGAAGCAGAAATTGAGGGGTATACCGTACGAAGGGTGTATGTTGACCAAGGTGCTTCGGTAGAAGTAATGTACGAACATTGTTTCCTAAACCTTGATTCTTCCATCCGGTCTCGTCTTACAAAAACAAACACACCATTGATAGGATTCGCTGGAGAAGCCATAAATCCGTTAGGGAAGATCGAGCTAGAAGTATGCTTTGGGAGTGAAGGGCTTTACCGCCGAACCATCATGAAGTTCGCAGTGAGTAGATCTCCCTCCCCATACAATGTAATACTTGGTAGGTCCGGAATCAAAAAACTTGCATCGCTGGCATAGGGGTTTCTGTCCGTTGTACCCTACACCTTCCGTGGCGGCGTAGACTCGGGGTTTTTCTTGTCTTTGATTCTGCTGCTGAGTGCTTCGAGTGTTGGGATATGGTTGGTGGTTCCGATTATTGTTGCGTTGGTTGTTGCTGCGGTGATGACTGTTGTAGCTTTGTTGGTTGTTGTTGTGATGGTGGGTGGTTCTTTTATCGTCCAATTTCCTTTTAAGTTCATTGCATTTCACTTCTCGATTTAGAAGTTTCTGAGCAAGTTCTATTGCTGCTTCCAAGGTTGGCGAGTTTGCTGATGTGACATTTCCTTCAATACTCCTAGGGAGTCCTTCGACATATTTCTCTAATGTCTTCTCATGATCGGGTACCATGGTAGGGCATAGTATCCTGAGTTCTTGGAATCTCCGGTTGTAACTTCTCAAATCAACTCCTTTCACTATTAAGGCATGGAACTCATCCTCGAGTTTTCGCAGTTCGGAACGGGGACAATACTTCTTTAGTATTTTAGCCTTGAATTCAATCCAAGTAAGCTGATGTGCTGCTTCTGCTCCTAGTGTTTGAACAGTAGAGTTCCACTAGGATAGAGCGTCTTGCATTAGTGTTCCCGTTGCGAAGCTTACCTTGTTGTTTTCCGGGCATCCACTTCTTTGGAAAACAGTTTCACTTCTTTCAAACCATTGAGCTAATTCCGACACTCCTTCAGTTCCTTTGAAATACGTTGGTTGACATGCTATGAAGTCCTTGTAAGTGCAGTAGCGGGGTGCCGGTGCATTTCCATCTCTATTACGGGTTTGTCCAGTTAAAACGGCATTAACGCCGTCACCGATTGCTTGCTGGATTACTGCCGGGGTCATAACTTCGGGGTTTGCTGGTGCGGCGTTTGTGGTTGTTCTCCTAGTTCTAGCCATGTTGCTATAAAAGAAGGTATATTATTAGAACATTTATAATAACCTTATCACGTTGAAAATACATATCGAGTAATGAATAGTTAAATATAGGTCGTAGTTACAATGATTCGATCATTGAAAAGGTTTAAATCGTAAATTATCGTATGTTGGGATGACACACATTACGAATAAGTTTGACCTGTATGAACCAATATATTACGATATAATGTATAAAGTTTGCAACGTAAATAAAGATAAAATAAACTTCCATAAATCAATGTCAAGGTGTTACAACACTTATTTATACTTGTGCAAATGTTTACAAAACACGACAAGATATTCTTATTTGTAGGACATTGATTTTTCTTAACAAGGTGATGGTCTCATGGTTTTCCTAATGCTTTGTCTAGGCGGTTTTGGAGTTCTTGAATGGCAGTGGACATGGTTTCCATGGTTTGATTTCGAGTTCTTTCCCTTTCTCGAGCTTCTAGCAGGGCTTGCCTAAGGCGTAGGTTTTCAGTGTTGATCCTCTCAATTTCTCGGTCTAAAGTTCCCAATGCTATTTCGGTCGAAGTGTTAGCCCCACATAGTGCTCCTATGAATTCCATTGATTCCCAAAATAGAGAATCCAACTTTTCAACCTTATCTTCTATTGCAAGATGACCAATTATGAGACTGTTCATATCATCTTCAAAGGTTTCTAGAAGTTCATGTGGAATCTTGTTGAGTATACTAGCGATGGAATCAAGTCGGTCTTCATGGCGAACCATTCTTGCAGCTAACAATGGTATGGTATGGTGTATGGGTTCCCCAGTGACTGGCAGAATTCGGGAGGTAGAGTAAGAACTTTCCCCAAGTTCCCTTGTTGTTGGTGTTCCTTCTTGAGATCTCCAATATCGCATAATGGGCAACAAGAAAGACCATTTACGAGCATCTACTCGCTTGTGGGTCCTTCGACGTCTACGGTGAACACAAGATTCTGAGGTGGTTGGGCGGATTGGGTAAGTCCTTCGGTGAGGTGATAGAGGGACACTTTGGTAAGGTGCAGGTGGTGATGCTAGTGGAGGTGATGCTATGGGTGATGGTGTTAGTGGCATAGTAGTAGTTTGGCTGTAGAAGATAGTTGGTAGTGGTGGTATCACTGGTGGTGCAGGTGGTGATGGCACAACTGATTTAGGTGGTATGACAAGAGCTGGTGCTGGTACAGCAGTAGTTGCTTCATACGGCTGAAGTTGTCTAATTTGCCTAGATCGGCGAATCGGACCAGATGTTGCCAGAGGAGAAGCCTCTGTGTCAGATGCTGGCAGAAATTGCTGGCTTTGCATGTATCTGTCGGTAGCAGGAGACATAGGCATAGGTGAGGTAGCATAGGCTGAAGTAACATCTTCAGTTCCTGAGTTTGAGGACAAGCTGATAGGGTGGGTGTTCGAAGACATGACACTGTAATAAATTTCCCGATTAGTAAATGTAAGCATAATTATAACCAATTTAAAATGCTATAAGGTAAATAATACTTTTTACCAATTACTGGGATGCGTAGGCACGAAGGGCGTAGGATGGTATTTTATGAAAATTTTGTCCCGTTTAAAGTGAAGTTATAGTCCAATGTTCCAAAAACACTTGGTTCACTATAACCGTAGCTCTGATGCCAATCTATAACACCCCCAAAATCGATCAATACAGCGGAAGACTTAAAATGTCAGGCGGAAGACTTTTGGGGTATTATATCGTGGATCTTTATCACAATTATAGAAAACGATTCAAGTGATCGTTGTAAATTTTATTTAAAATACCAAATATTCATAATTCCAAGAGAATTCATTATTCAACAACAAGTTTTATTCAAAGAGAAATAAACGTTTCTTTATTTGCCCACTTCGTACCTTTGCCATCCATTCCATTTAATTACATGAGATAAACATGCTAAAAGTCAACAAAAGTTGAGTGAAATTCATAGGTTTATAATTAAGAGTTTGAACACAAGAGATAAGTGCTTATTGTATAAAAATACAAATAAACAAGTTAGAAAAATCGCATTCATTATTGACTTAAGCTCATGACACTCAACGATTCAACAGACATCAATATTTTCCGTAATAATGATGTAAAGTATATAGCCCCCAAGATAGGTATTTGCCAGTAACCTATGAAATTTAAATAAAGTACATTTGGTAACTTTCCTCTAGCAACCAAATGGGGATTGTCAATCCCTAATAGATCTATTCACAATTATTTACATTCACCCTTCAAGTGATTAAGGTTCATGATCGAGGGAATTTTGGCAATAGCTACTTAAGCAATAATAAGATCAGAAAAAGACTTGTGTTCGATTTTTGAGCATGTATCCCCCCCCCCCCCCCCCCCCACAAATTAAGTTAAATGTGGGCTATGAACTCACCTTAGTAGGATAGTAGAACAAACGTAATCTCAACGATGCAAGGCAACGGCTTCACACACAACCTATAAGATATGGCACGTTTTAGTTCTTAAGTCTCGTTTTATTGCGAACGTTTATTATTAATTACGAGTAATCGATAAAGTGCATACGTGATGTGTTACGTCGTATAAAAATAGATAATGGTTACGTATCGTTTTATTCGTCTAAATTTAGTTATCGTTATATAAGTTTTATCCGTATTATATATATATATATATATATATATATATATATATATATATATATATATATATATATATATATATATATATATATATATATATATATAAGTTATGTTTATTATTTATCGTTTTAATATATATTCAAATATATATATATATATATATATATATATATATATATAAATATAAAATTATTATTAAAAATCAATATTACTATTCGATCCTTTATGTTTCTCAATTTTACACTTTTTTTACTCTTAACGGAAAACATTCACGTCGTTAGTCCAAAAAAATTATATATATTTACGTTTTTAGTCCAAATATCAAATATTTACATTCATTATCCTTAAGTTTCAATATTTACAGTTTATACCCTTAGAAAAACAGTTTTATACTTTTCACCCAAAGTTTACAAACTTGACAATTTTAGTCCCTAACTCTCAAATATTTGCAAAAATAGTCCAAACATTACCAAATTTAAAATTTAACATTTTTATTATTTCAATAAGCTCATAAGGTTTCAAACAGCTTATATTCACAGCTTATAAGCTTATTCTCTTCTTATTTCATTAAGTGGGCTTAACGAGCCAAAATTAAGGGCCCGTTAAGGATTTACGATCCAAGGGGTTTGGGGGTACAATCGTTTAGTCGAAATCCATATTTTTAAGTTATAAAATCATTTCAAAAGTACTTATACGCTCAGCTTATCGTAATAAGCTAGAATGAGCTTTTTGGGCTTTTTGGCCCACGTAAGGTTTTTAATAATCTGAAAACTGGTTTTAATAGCGATTAGCTTTAGGTCTCGTTAAGTGATTAAACAAGGTTGTTAAGTCGATTTATTTATCATTCCCGTTAGTATTCCAAGTAAACAAATGGGTCGCGTAAAAATATTTAGGGGTCGTGTGTTGAAATTTGAAATGTCGAGGCCAAAGTGTAGGCCAAAACTCAAGCGTATAACTTTATAAAACTAAAAATAAACTAAGTGTTTTAGTGCATATCGTATAGGTTCAAACAACATTAGAAACGTGTGATTTTTAGTATGTACTTGTTAATATAGGTTCAATGTTATTATAGGTACTCGTTAATGACTTAGTAAACATGTAATACGACATATAATATATACATGTCACGTTTATGTTTCACGTTTTAACTAGGTAAAGTGTTCGTGTAAAAATAAATGGTACGTGTATGTATATAATGAAATTAACGATTTGAAGTCTCACCTCACCTCAAAAGGTGGAGTAAAACAAGCGTATGGTTCGTGGAATGGTTCAAGTGCTTCGTGGTTCACTTCACGTCCTTCCAAGGGTTCGAAAGGCTCCAATCCTTGTTTCCTAGGTTCTCTTCAAGGTGTGGTACACTTGGTGATTTGTTCGTCCCTTACAACTCCTTCTTGTTACAAATTTATGTAATGTGGTGTGTTTTAAGTGCATGTAACGTTTTAGGTTTGCATGGGAGGTTTATATAGGTGGTTTTGAAGGGTGTAGAGACAAGATAAGCTCACAAGAGGGGAGGGTGCATGTGAGGGCGAATAGTAACGCCACAACCATAAACCAATCGCAAGTTTACATGGCCAAGATCTTGTGTGATCTCTTCCTATTCATTCCTGACAATCATATGGTGTTTAGGGTTCGTTTTGTTGTCATTGGGAGGCATGGGAGGTGCTAGGGAATATCATGCCACGTTTAAGCTTATCACTTCAATGGTGAGTTTGGTGTTTTACTTAGGCTGTTTCTGGGGTAGCAAACGAGCAAAGGAGGTTGCAAGTTTTATTGTTCGTGGTTCTTGGTCACTAGGGGAAACGAGTTAAGTAAAAAATATGTACGTGTTGTTTATAAAAATCGTAAGAACTAGGGGTGTTTTTGGGTGAGGTCGCGGCAATGCAAAAGAAAGAAATAATAAAAGGGTGCGTTTGGGCTTGTAACTGGGCTCAGGATTGTGTCGGCCCAAAATCAAAAGAAAGAAATAAAAGTAGTCTGTTTGGTTGTGTATTGTGTAACCGTGGCCCAAAGGGTGTTGGGGGCCCAACTAGTGTGTCTCGATTATCGTGTCGAAGTTCAAAAATATTAGTGAGCGTTCTCGGGAAGTTTCGTAGGTTCGGGGAATATATAAATAGTATACGTTATTTAGACGAAATGTATTGTTTTAGATATAAACGCGTTATATAAATTTTTATCGTTCGCAATAATTATAGGCAATCTAGGTTGTGTGTAAGCATCGTTCCTGGGTAAACGGTCAATCATAGTTATCGTAGTGGTTCAATATCAAGCCATATCATAAAAAAAAAAAAAAAAATTTGTTACCCGTAAAATGGTGTTAATTTATTGTAACATCGTTTTATTTATTCGTATACATTTACTAATCGTAAGGGAAATTTACGAGAGGTTACAGTACCTCACAATTTGGCATCACAAAAAGTTAAATAATCAAAGACGCCATATTTGGTGTCACAAAAAGTTAACGGAAATATAAATACTCAAAGATAAAATCGTGTCACAACAAGTTAACGGAAATATAAATAATCAAAGACATCACAAAAAGAGGTATCACAAAAAAAGAGGTGTATTAATTCATACAACTGTGTGAAGTGTCTTTTATTACATCATATTAATTCACACAAATATAATTAATCAAAGACATCATATTTGGTGTTACGAAAAGTTAACAGAAATATAAATAATCAAAGATAAAATGGTGTCACAAAAAGTTAATTGAAATATAAATAATCAAAGACATAACAAAGAGATGTGTATTAATTTACACAACCATGTGAAATGTGTTTTTTTACGTCATATTAGCATCAACTTATATAGATCATTTGTATCACAATATATAAACAAGCAAATTTTCTTGTCTTCAATATATGTGGGACAAAAACCTTCGTAAAGTTGCTCAAGAAACACAACATGTAATCAAATTTTGTATTCTCTTCGTACATTGTTGTTCTTTTTTTAGCTATGAGCTCCATACCAAATTCAAATGCGGCTGTATGTGATATATACAATTGGATGTAGTGCAACCTTTATAAAATTGCTAAGAAAATTCTTTAACTATATCTTTAATTTGATAAACCAACATGTTAGAGGTTAAGAGTCCAGAGCAGGGTGAAGATAATCAATAGCCTAACTACGTACCAAATGAATGGTTACCGGATATCACTTGGAATCGTGTTATTACTTTCCAAAGTAAACTATTCGACCCTAATGCCTAGGTATCACGAATATCTACTTGGTATAAGACCAAATGTTTGTTATTGAATTAGGCACAAATCAATATCCCTTTGCGTTCAAGTGTTATATGTTTTCTGTGTCCCCGTCAAGCATGATTTGTCTTTCCTATTTATAGGTAAGATAACTCAACCCAGTCAATGGAATTAAGAGTGATTAACGGCCCATTAATCCCACTTAATTTGCCTCCATAATAATAGGAATTAGTGGTTACACGAACAATTAAACGTGGTCTTTAATGCAGTCATAACTGCCACTTGAATAGGTCAAAGCAGTTACAAACCAAGTTTGAATTCAGTCCAGCGAGTTCGTTATATTCACTGATGAGCTAGTCCCTGAAAGGGTTGCTCCCTGAGTATGGTCACTGAGAGGTTCACTTACTGATGACATGAACTCTCTGATGACATTACTCCTTGATGAGATCCATTAGCTTATTACTCTTAGAGTACAAAGCTAGACTTACCAACCTGATGAATACCATTCAGTCCAGAGTGTCACTCACTGAAGAGTGAACTCACTGAAATTCATCATACACTGAATAACACTTAACCACTATCTGAGACAGGGTGTTCAGGGACCTTATGGGTGTACACTCCGTACCTCCTGACCCATTGCCAGGTTTGGACAGAATCTCAAGTGCACTAAATTTTCCAACAAAACACTATACAGTCATGAGATGAGATCAATATAGATATCATATTTGTCATAGAACCAATGAACCAATCATAGCAACCCATTTTTATTTTTCACATTTTTTTTTAAAATAAAATATCTTGCAAACGGTAAATCGTCAAGCTACAAAAAAAAAAAAAAAATAGTATCACGACGAGAATTAAATCATCTTTCTATAGATATGCATTGTTATATACTTTTGACGAATTTTTTTTTAAAAAAAATTTCCGCCCAGAAAATCATATATGATTTGTAAAAATCATATATGATTCTTTAAAATCAAATTATATATGATTCTTACGAATCATGTATGATTTTTACAAATCATATATGATTTTTCTGGGCTGAAAATTTGAAAAAAAAAATCGACGAAAGTATATAACAATGCATGTCTATAGAAAGATAATTTAATTCTCGTCGCGACGGTATTTTTTTTGTTGCTTGACGATTTACGGTTTGCGAGATATTTAACTTATAAAAAAACGGTGAAAGTTTATTTTTTTATTTTGATAAAAAAAATGAGTGAATAAGATTGTTTGATGGATTTTATAATAAAAGTTGGATCGTACTTTTGCCATACGGTCATATTTTTTGAAGTAAATAAAATGCGTTACTCTAGCTCTATAAGGTTATGTTTGACTCATAAAAATTCTTTAAAGGCATTGGCTTTTAGTGTTAAACGCCAATGAGAATATCATTTTAGTTTTAGCTTTTAACCTTTGAGATTGTATATTTCTTCTACATTTTAATATACGGTTCACCATCAAAATCTTCTAACTTAACAGCGTATCTAAAAATCTCCACAAGATACTTATAAGATGACAACCCCTGTGCTCTTCAAAGAGACTAACGACTTCCTACAGTTTTTCGTAATAAGAACAAGATCTTCACAACTCGAATCCCTTATTCCTATATTCAACAACTCATCTGTCGTAGGCCAAGTGCACGTATTAATCTTCTAAGCCCTTTCACCAATACTTTTAAATACGAACCACACAATACTTTTAAATCCGAATCACGAAAACTCATATGCTCAAAATGAACAAATTATATTCCAACCTCTTTAACAATGTACTTAAGTCACTTAACTATCACCTTGATGACGTATATACCCTCCGGATACACACCGTACAGGGATATACCCTCCGAATACATAACAGATAAAATACACTCAGATGTGTTCAAATAATACGGACCAATATCCGAAGGGTTACGACTGTCCGCATGACCTCCGCCGTCCGGAGATAATAACCCCTTCGGATAAGCCTACAAGTACCTAGACCAAAGTACAGACAAGTACACCAAAGTATATGGTAATGGAGTTTAAACTAGCGAACATTATGGGCTAAGTACGAAACAGCCTGGCACTACATGTAGAGAGTCTATAAATAGAGAGGAAATCTTCATTTAAGGTTAACTAATTCTCCCATACTCTCTAGTTTTATTCATACTTTCTCTCACTAAGAACATATACTTACTCTCACGCCGGAGGTTGGTCCTGGGATACATTCCCGGGGCGAGTCTAACGGACGTATTTGTTTTGCAGATATCCGAAGGAACATAACGTAAGTAAGAGTCACCTCGAATCCGAAGGACTTACTCCAGTCCGAAGGATTCTTCTCGCTTGTTCAAAGTAGAAACAAACTTTTACTTCAACAAATTGGCGCCATCCGTGGGACCCGTCATTCACTCTACCTAAGCTAAGAGATGACAGGTCCTACCCCAACAACACCTGAAGGAAGCGGAAGTCGTCCGGATAACAATGCCCAAACCTGTAACATGGAACAAATCCAAAACCACTTCGCCGCCCTAAAAGCTCTCATCCAACAGTACAACGCTTCAGGCGAAACGCCTATTGAACCTATCCATCTCGACTTCGAAGCCGTCCAGTCTCATGATGTCGAAGCACAAAAGGCCGAAGAAGAAATGATGAACGACCTTTCTAAACCCTTCAAGGCAGCGTCCAAGAGTCCTTTCACCCGAAGGATCATTGACTTCTCCGGACCAAAAGGTTCAAAGTATCTCATGCCTCCACATCTAAAATTATACAACGGATCCACCGACCTAGATGACCACATTACCCGATTCGAAGGAGCAGCCAATCAAGGTGCTTGGCCCATGCCGATTTGGTGCATGATGTTTCAACAAACCCTGGATGACGCCGCCAGGGGATGGTTCGATCGTCTCCCGCGAGGTAGTATCAATAGTTGGGAAGAGCTGAGTGAACAATTCGTACAGAGGTTCGCTCTTCGGAGGAAATGCATCCGAGATCCAATGGAAATCACTAAGATTGTCCGGAAAGCTAATGAAGCCCTCCCAGAATTTAAGGAACGATGGACAGATGAGTGATTGATGCTAAACCACCTAACTTATATTGACCAAATAATGGTCAACAAAGTCAAATAGCCTAGGTCAATGCTCCGGGTAATATAAGGTATCACCAGGTCGTTAAGTCCCGTTGAAGTGTGAATTGTAACTTTAGCGTATTCGTGATCGGGTGATTATTCACAGAAAAGGGTTATGATCAGAATTATTTGGAATTTATTAACAAATATAGCTTAGGAAAGCTACGTGATGGATTACAGGAATTTAGATTACGAAGATTTGAGCTAAAAACTAAAAACGTACGTTTTAATTAAAAAAACGTATACAGACGCACAAAACAAAAAGTACAACTGAAGGACGGGAAGGGTTAAAAGTGTAAATTTGATATTTTTACAATCCTATTAATTAAAGAAAATTTTAAGAAAAATAAAAATTATTTTTACACTATTTAATTATTTATTATTAATTAATTACTAATTATCTATTTAATACTAATTAAACTAATTAGAATTATTAAAAATACTAAAAAGACTTAGAAAATTAAGAAAAATTTTATAAATCTAATTAACCATTACAGGAATCCTAAAAAATTATAAAAAGTTAATTTTATGTATTTTTAAACTAATTAACTAATTATTAATCTAATTACTTATTAATTACCAATTAAACTAATTATATTATAAAAAATAGAAAATGAACAGTAAAAATTCTAGAAAATTTTATAAAAATGTTTTAACTAAAATAAAAGCTAGAAAAATTATAAAAACTAGGTTATACTATATAAAATCTAATTATGCTATTTAATTGATTAATATTAATTAAAACTAAATTAAACTAAAATTAATTAGAAATACCACTAAAAGACAAAATAAAAATCTGGAAAAATTTATAAAATTATTTTAACCTAAAATAGAATTTCTAAAAATATAAAATTGATATATTACTTAGAAATAAATTAAAAAGAAAAATAAATTGATAAATCCTATTAAATAGAAGCTATCACTATTTTTAAAATTGGTTTTTTAGATTTTTTTTCTTTTTCTAAACTAATAATAAACTAAAAACAACTATTTTTAACAAAAACACTTTTGATTTAACCCAAAGAATAAGCACTTGAAGTGCTTATTATACCCACAGTTGACTTTTGTTGACTGTGGAGTATTTTTAGCTCAAATGGGGGAATGTGGGGTCCACACTGATCAAGTTTGGTTTCTCTGAGTCTTATGAACAATAATAAGCAAGTGTTAAGCAAATGAATGGCCTGAATAAGCCAAAAAGATCAAATAAGCACTTAGCTAAATGGTGACTGAAGCAGTTATGGGACAGAGTTGAGGAGCCAAATTAGGTGGGTTCCACAAGTCAAAAGGTCAAAGAAATGGTCAGAAACCCAAGCCTACCAGGAGGGGGGTTGAGGGGAACCAAGAACAATGGATATGGACCACTGTATTGGTCACAAACCACCACAAAAGGTGGTAGTGTGAGGGTGATTTGCTGAGAACAGGGCAGATGTATGCCCTGCAGGTCACTTTGTGGCCTTGTGGGACCTACTAAACAAAATTCATAAAATCTGAATAAAATCTCAAAAATCAACTAAGTGGTAGAGATCATTCATGTAAAATTTCAGACCTTAAAACCTAGTATTAAGCAAATTGCAGATCTCCAAAGTTTGAGCAAAATTTCTGACTCAGCTTTTTGACTTTAGAATAAAACTTGCTTCTTTGACTTTTATGAGATTTGGCTTGATCTAACTAACTCAAATCATGTTTGAAAGTTAAATTTAGACTGAATTATGTTAAAACTCCAGCTTATCTAATGAAATGAAAAGATTTAGGACTCCAAAAACCACCACAGTTAACTGTGGTGGTGGAACTTTTGTAATTTTGACTTTTAGGTGACAAATGACCTAATCAATGGTTGATTCAAGCACAAATGGACCTAGGTAATGTTCCTAAACAACAAACAACAACCACAACTTAGGATTCAGTGGTTGAATCCACTGATCCAAACACCCTTTTATGAAACTGTTTCAAAGATTTGTGAATCAAATACTTGTTTTAAACCATGAAACTACCAAATAAGCATGGATACTGATGTGTGGGACTTATTTAAGCTCAGAAACATGGACATGAACAACCATAATCCATCAATACCACAAATCTCAATTTTATGCAATGATGAGACAGTGGGTATTAAAATGGATTCAAATGCTTTCAAAAACTATAATTATTGAACTACACTAGATATTCCACACTATAAATATCACAAATAAGCTGAAGTTAAGTGACAAAAAGCTATGCTACAGTAAAAGGTAAAATTTTGATAAATTTCTTACAATATGATCCAATGCTCAGGACAAGTAACCATGGACCACCATCAAAACCTAATGCTCCCAAGAGCTCTAAACCAGGCTCCAATCCAAGCTTAGCTCCATTCCATCTTCTATCTTTTTCTTTTTCTGACTTATTTTTATTTTTGTTGATTTTTCTTATTTTCTTGAAAAGTGAACTTGAAACAAGATTTTTGCTTAAAGTAGCTTATAAAAACTTAACTATCATTACAATGTGAACTCATGGAATTCAGAAACAAGTTCCAACACTTCTTAAAATAAATTACGAATTTTGCTACAATTTAAGGAAATTTGATTAACACATAAACATTGGACTTCATTAACTTAAAAACTTGAGAATTACACTGCTAATATTTAAATTACAAACTGAAAAGACAAATTAAAGCTTGGAAGTTAACTTGTACAATAATAAGAAAATTACAATAAGCTAAAAATTCTACTACTTGGCCTCTGCTTCATCTCTTTCTTTTTATATGGAACCCTTAGGGTTTTCTTGACCTCTTAGGCATTTCCCACACTCAATTCTAGCCCTTGGATGACTGACTTTAATCCTGGCCCTTCAAATGCCTTTGGCGCCAAAATCCTTTGACCCTAATCTGAGTTAACTTGGGGGCTTGGTAGAAGCTTTAATTGCTTTTGGAGTTTGGTGGAGGCTAGGGGAACATGTTATGGGATTGCTGAGGTGGAGGAGGGGGGGGTTGTGTGTTTGGTGAATGTTGCAGACAAGTTGGGGGAGAGGGAAAGGTCAACGCGGGTCAAAGGCTGAGGGGTTTTATTTATTTAAAACGGGGAGGGAGTTTTGGGTTATGGAAGTGGTGGGCTGAAGTGGGGATGGGCCTGGAGTAGCAGTTGGGCTAGGGAGGTTTAGGTTGGGTTTAGTTTATTTGTGTTTTAATTCCAAGTCCGTTTGGTTTGTTGAAATAAATCACAAGGACCAATAATGTAATAAACCAAAGGTTGAGGGCTGAAGTTGGCAGATTCCAAAAGTGATATCAAGGACCATTGTTGCCAAGTGAAGTATTCCACAATCCAATTTTTGCAAATATTTTTATTTTCAAAATTCCCAGGGACTGAATTTGCAAATTCCCAAACTCCAGGGACCAAAATGTAACTTTTCCAAATTTATCACCCAAAGTCCGTTTTTGATAAATTTTGATTTTTCAAGGACTTGGGTTGACTTTTATTTCAAAATGAATGCATAGGGACTATTTCTGAAAACTTTTGAAACTTGGGGGACTAAAACTGCCAATATTGCAAACTTTGATCGTTTTTCGTTTGTTTTTGCTCGTTTTGCATTTAAAACACATAAAACACAATCCCTGGGATAATTTAAGTATTTTGATTACTTTTCGATTGTTTTTGTGCGTTTTGGCAGTTTAAATATGATAAAAATGATGAGTGTTTGCGCACTCATCAATGAGGCCAGCCGTATATCCGGTGTGCCTGAATTGATGCAAATATCCTCCTTCATTGATGGTTGCAAGAGTCCGAAATTAGCAAAAAGGTTCTCCGAAAAAGTTCCCCAAACCGTAACTGAAATGATGGTGAGAGTCGATGACTTTATTCGTTCCGAAAGAGCATTTCGATTAACAGAAGTACCGAAAGGAGAAAGAATAGACAATTATCGAAAAGATTATCACTCCAATTCATACAGCCGGAATGACCACAACTCACAACGCTCCTTCAGGGGAAAGCAAGATTTCAGATCTAGACGAAATGATCAATTTGCACCATACGTGCCTGCTCGAAAGGAAAACACCTACCGGGCAGATTACCGAATGGATCACCGGCGTTACGATGGAAACAGACGAGATACCAGGCCTTTAGACTTGAACATGCTTACCAAGGCCCCGAAAGAGATCCTATCAACGGAGCATCAACTCAGGTTACCTGCACCCCCACCACTAAGGGGAAGACCATCAAGAGAGAACATGGATAAGTTTTGCGACTATCACGGAGAGAAAGGTCATCTCACCAACGATTGTCATAACCTCAAGGAACAACTTAAGAAAGCCATGGAGACGGGCAAGCTAGATCACCTGATCAGGGATGTACGGCAAAGAAACAGAGCACCTCCCCGAAATGACCCTCAAAACAACCAAAGACGAATCATCAATATGGTTCGACACACAGAAAGAAATCCGAAACGCAAAGTTATAGATCAGGAAGAAGAATGGATGAACGCTCCCATAAGCTTTCCGCCAATCCTACCGGGTGATGCCTCCGGCGAACCTCTTATAGTGGAAGCAGAAATTGAGGGGTATACCGTACGAAGGGTGTATGTTGACCAAGGTGCTTCGGTAGAAGTAATGTACGAACATTGTTTCCTAAACCTTGATTCTTCCATCCGGTCTCGTCTTACAAAAACAAACACACCATTGATAGGATTCGCTGGAGAAGCCATATATCCGTTAGGGAAGATCGAGCTAGAAGTATGCTTTGGGAGTGAAGGGCTTTACCGCCGAACCATCATGAAGTTCGCAGTGATTAGATCTCCCTCCCCATACAATGTAATACTTGGTAGGTCCGGAATCAAAAAACTGAAGGCCATCCCGTCGACTATACACTCCATAATGAAATTCCCAACACCGAGAGGCATTGCCACTTTAGTGACCCGATCGGTCATCATCTCAGAATGTAGAAAACTTGAAGAAAAGTTCCTAAAGGAGAAAGAAACCCAAATAGAAACCTCCTCGGAAATCACCATTGAAGAAACTACTGGAACCGAGGAAGTGTTAATTCATCCGGCATACCCGGAGCAGCTAGTAACAATAGGAAGACGTTTTTCAAAAGAAGGAAGAAGACAATTGATGGCGTTGCTAAAAAATAGCCGAGATGTTTTCGCATGGGAGCCTTCGGATATGACTGGCGTTCCCCGCTGGGCAGCCGAACACAAGCTCAACGTAAACGTCCAAGATAAACCCGTGGCACAGAAAAAGAGATTTTTCTCGGAAGAAAAGCACCAAGCCATAAATCGAGACATGGAGGAATGGTTAAAGGCCGGAATAATCAGACCTGTCCGGTACCCGACATGGATTTCTAACCCGGTATTGGTGAAAAAACCGGACGACACCTGGAGGATGTGTATTGATTTCAAGAATCTGAACTCATCATGCCGCAAAGATTACTACCCATTACCCGAAATAGATTGGAAGATTGAATCAGTGATAGGATTCCGTTACAAGTGTTTCCTGGATGCTTACAAAGGATATCACCAAGTACAGATGGCAAAAGAAGACGAAGAGAAAACAGCCTTCTATACGGATCGAGGAACATACTGCTATGTTAAGATGCCATTCGGATTAAAAAATGCCGGAGCAACTTATCAGAAGCTGGTGGATTCCGCATTCCGAAGACAAATTGGCCGGAACTTGGAAGTATATGTAGACGATATGGTGATTAAAAGCCAAACGGAAAAGGAGCTGTTGGCGGATATAGCAGAAACATTCGACAACCTCCGAAGAATAAACATGAAGTTAAACCCTAGAAAGTGCTCCTTCGGAGTGGAAGAAGGAAAATTCCTCGGATATATGGTGACATCCGAAGGGATTAGAGCAAACCCTAAGAAGACTAGAGCAATCGCCGATATGCAATCACCAAAATCATTAAAAGAAATGCAAAGCTTAAGTGGCAAACTTGCAGCACTTAACCGTTTCTTATCAAAATCTGCCGAAAGATATTTACCTTTCTTCGAAACATTAAAGAACATCACGAAAGATAACAAAGAAAAATACCAATGGACGGAGGCAGCTGAAAAGGCCTTCCAAGAAATGAAGAAAATAATTCTGGAACTCCCATGCCTAACAACACCGAAACCTAAAGAGGATATGTACCTATACCTATCGGCCGCAACGGAAGCAATAAGTGGGGTACTGATGGTCAAAAGGGAAGAACGACAGATACCGGTTCATTATGTAAGCCGGACCTTACATGAAGCCGAAAAGAGATACGCTCCAGTTGAAAAGTTGGCTTTAACCCTCCTACATTTATCAAGAAGATTAAGGCGATACTTCGAAGCTCATCCCATCAAGGTCATAACGGACCATCCCATCAAACAAGTGTTAAACCGAGCAGAATCATCCGGACGATTAGCCAAGTATACGGTAGAACTGGGGGCTTACAACATTACCTAAGTACCAAGAAATGTTGTCAAAGGACAAGTGCTTGCCAACTTCATTAATGAAATACCCATCGGAACAGCCTTTCCGGATCCGAGGAGGAGATGCAAGGAGATATGTAACATCTCTCAGCCAGAATGGATTCTATACACTGACGGAGCCTCTAGCAGAAAAGGTTCCGGAGCAGGACTAGTGTTAATTAGCCCGGAAAAAGAAGAATAAACCTATGCTCTCCGATTAAACTTCGAAGCTACCAACAACGAGGCGGAATACGAAGCACTCTTAGCCGGACTGAGAATCGCAAAAGAAATGCATATAGAAGCATTAGAAGTACGAGTGGACTCTAACCTGGTGGTGAGCCAAATTAATGGAGAGTTTACTGCATACAAGGAGAGCATGGCAAAGTACCTCGCCAATGCCAAAGAATACGTTGCTTGCTTCAAAAGCTTCAGGATAAAGAATATCCCAAGAGCCCAGAACCAAAAAGCAGATGTGCTCAGCAAGCTAGCATCCGTAGCATTTGACCATTTAACGAAGGAGGTCCTGGTAGAAATATTGGAAAGACCATCCACAGAAGAAGAGACGATTAACGCAATAGTCGAAGAAGAGGAGGAAAATTGGATGTCTCCCATATTCCGTTGCTTAAACGAAGGGATATGGCCGGAGGATCAAAATGAAGCACGCAACCTGCGCATGAAAATAAGCCACTATACGTTGATTGATAATGTGCTATTCAAAAAATCCTACCTAGGACCGATGATGCGATGTGTCGGACCCCTCCAAGCTAATTACATAATCCGAGAAGTGCATGAAGGAGCATGTGGCATGCACTCCGGACCCCGGACCGTGGTAGCAAAACTCATGAGACAAGGTTATTATTGGCCAACCATGCACCAGGATGCTAGAGAGGTCATTCGAAAATGTGATGCCTGTCAGATACATGCTCCGGTTCCTAAGCTGCCAAAAACGGTATTGACCTCCGTCATGGCACCATGGCCTTTCTTCCAATGGGCAATTGACATTTTGGGACCTTTGTCCGAAGCTCCGGGGAAAGTTAAATACGTTATTGTGGCAATAGACTATTTCACAAAATGGATGGAAGCAAAACCGTTGGCAAAAACAATCGGCAAGGAGGTCAAAAAATTTGTGTGGGACAACTTTGTCTGCAGGTTCGGATTACCCAAGATAATCGTCACGGACAACGGAAGTAACTTCGTGGGAGATCCGTTCAAAAGTTGGTGCGAGAGGTTGAACATTACACAAATCAACACAGCAGTAGCTCATCCTCAAGCCAACGGATTGGTCGAAAGAGCCAACAAAAGCCTAATGAAGGGATTTAAATCTCGGCTAGGAAGAGAAAGAGCCGGATGGGTAGATGAGTTACCAAATGTGCTATGGGCTTTCCGGACCACCTTGAAAACTAGCAACGGAGAAACTCCTTTTAGTCTGACCTACGGAAGTGAAGCAGTCATTCCGGCGGAAATTGGTATGCCTACCTTCCGAACCATGATGGCAAATGTTGAAAACAACGACGATGAAATCAGTCTGAACCTAAATTTGTTGGAAGAACGGAGAGAAATGGCAACCATAAGGGAGGCGAAATACAAAAAGAAAGTGGAGCAGTATTACAACCGAAGGGTTAAACCCGAAGCTTTCAAAGTGGGAGATTTCGTGTACCGGAAGAATGAAGCCAGCAGAGTGGAAGATCAAGGAAAAATGGGACCTAATTGGGAAGGTCCCTACCGGATAACGGAGGCTTATCAGCACGGCACATACAAGCTCCAAACCATGGAAGATGTGGAAGTACCTCGAACCTGGCATGCAATTAACCTAAAGAAATGTTTTATGTAGCCCGTTTACTTTGTTATTTCAGAATTTATTGTAAGGCATGAGCCATTCACATGAATGAAACATCCGATGCATTTTCACAAGCTGTCCAAAAGAGTACAACCCCAAGTGGGTATAATTTTAGGCCAAGTGCCGAAGGGTACAGGACAACCCCAAGTGGGTATAATTTTAGGCCAAGTGCCGAAGGGTACAGGTTACCCCGTCAAATACAACCCCAAGTGGGTATAATTTTAGGCCAAGTGCCGAAGGGTACAAGTTATCCCGTCAAATACAGCCCCAAGTGGGTATAATTTTAGGCCAAGTGCCAAAGGGTACAAGTTACCCCGTCAAACATAACCCCAAGTGGGTATAATTCTAGGCCAAACACTGAAGGGTACAGGTTACCCCGTCAAGTAAAGCTAAGGAATAAACCATGGCCAAGAGCCGTAAGGCATATATTGTCCGATGAAGTAAAACCCCACGAGTATATAATTAAAAGCCAAGTTCCATAAATTACGTACTCCTCGGAAAAACACACATGTAGCTTAAAGACAATACAAATAACAAAAGAAAGTGATATATTCATATGATCAAAAATCGGTTACATCAAATGTTCCGGAATAACAGAATAATAAAAGATGGAATTTCAAACCTATTCTATTACATAATTGTTCCGATGGACCCATTCTACAAAATAACGGAACGTCAAAAACCTACTACATCAATTGATAAAAGCTTCACAGGGAATCCAGAATACCTGAATCCATAGTCAAAATGGAGGTATCCGGACCCCAACATACATCTCTCAAGCAAGGTGGATAAACAGCTTCACAAAGAGTCCGCAACATCTATGCCCATAGTCAAAATGGAGATGTGCTAATCCTTCACCTCAAGTAAACACCGAGGCATTCTTATCCGAAGACTGATTCTCGGAGGGATTCTCGACGGGAGATTCAACCTCCGGACCCTCAGTCGTCGGTTCTTCAGCAGGAGCAGGGTCAGGAACTAAGGCACTCAGTTCATCAAATTTCCGGTAAATGGTTTCCCGGATTTTCTGGATATAGGGATAGTCCTGAGATAGGGCCTTGTCATATAGCGGACCATATTTTGCCCCGGCTTCCATATCCATCCCCTCTACTTCCCCCAACAACTTCTCCGCTTTCTCCGGCTCTTCGAACAAACCAGCCCCATCAATCAACCCCGACAGGTAAAACAAGTTGAACGGTTCGGCCAATGCTGTCCGGAATTCGTGGCTTCCGAGAAAACGGTGGATAGCCTCTGGAATGAACTCATTTATGATACGGTTCCTTTCGACCTCAGCATTCCCAGCGGCCACAGCGATGTCCACCTTCTCTTGATAAAGCTCTTTGTAAGCTTTTTCTTCATCATTCAGCCTCGACCTGGCATCAGCCAACTGCCCCTCCAACAATTGGACCCGGCTGTTTTGCTCAGCGGAAACTTTTCTCCATTCTTCCTTCTCTATTTCCAGCTCAGAAACACGACCCTCCAAACCAACATTTTCAGCACGAAGCTTCCTCAACCCTTCCGGATTCACCTCCGCACACTCTTTGTGAGCATCCTTAAGTTTCTGAAACTCACCGGACATCTGCTGGAACATCTTCCAATTGTCGTCAAGAGTCTTGTCGTAGATCTTATGAGTCTCGGACAATTTTTTGTGCTCATTCAAAAGAGACTCAAAACGAAAGATCATATCCGCTTGAGCCGTGACACATTTACCCAGCAGTAGCCACGACCTACGAACAGCCTCCCCATCATCCTGTTCGTCCAGATATTTCTCCTCTTTGGGAGTTGCCAAATTCATCAACATGTCCCGGCAAGCAGTAGCAGTATTCATACGAGTCCCCTTCGTCACAGTCCATGCCGGCACATAGATGCCATCATCCTCACCATCCCCCTCTATATCAACTTCAGTATCCTCCTCATCCACAAGAGCTTCCTTCCCTGGACGCCGGGATGCACCCTCCAAACCCCCTGACAGCAAAAGAATCTCCGTCAACAAATGATAAAATAATAATAATAACAAAAAAAAAAAAAAAAAAATGGAAGGAGAAACCATAAAAAATCATCCGAACATACCAGATGCCAAATCTTCCGGATGAACGGAACGGATGGGTTCTGGCCTCTCCACGGCCTATCCAGTGTCCAAATCAATAACAGTATCACCAGCGGAAATCTTGCTTCTCCTATGAAGGCGAGAAGAGACACTCCCTGCTCCGGTTCTCTTCAACGGAGGCTTTTTCAAACCTGCCTTCCCAGCTTGCTCCTTTTTTCTCTCCTTCGCAGCTATAACCTTGTCATCGGGGACTTCAACACTCTTTAGCTCATCGGTTTTCTTAGCACTTCAGCATTAGAAGCCAGAGGGGGAGTAACGTGCATCTGGCGCTCCTGACCTCCCGGAAGTGGGTCCCCGGGAACAATCTTAGTCGACTTTCGTAGTGGGGGCTTCTTCAGATAGCTTGACATGGTTATACCTGCGGATAAACAAAGTCCATCGTTAAAAACAAGAAAAGATGCACAATTTAAAAATGCACATTTATAACAAAGGCTATACCCCTTCCCTCCTCATCCCTCAGAGCCGGACGGAAACCAGGAAACTCCCAGTAATCCGATAAACCCAAGGCACACAAGAATGCTTGCGGAATCTGGCAAGGTTTAACAATTGTCTCAGCAAGCCTTTCGGCATGAGTAACGTCATACTCAGTTGCCTTAGGGAACGGATCTGACACGTCCGAATCATAATGCCTCCACGGCATAGCAAACGGGATAGCTCGTCTGTCAATCAAGAAAAAGTTCATCTTCCAACCCTTCAGACAGGAAGGAAAATCCCCAAAGCATACTTTCCTATCCCTATGAATACGTTTCTCGAAGGAAAACCAATCACCCTGTTTACTAAGTTTATAAAAAACACGAAACAAGGGGGTAGTAGGAGGAATGTGCATGCTGCGGCAATACACCTCGAAAAGAGTAGCACGGTGCATACCCAACGGAACTAACTGAGAAATGTGAACCTTAAAGTACCAAATAACGTCTAAAAGAAAGGTAGAAAAAGGAACAGCAAGACCGCCTTCAAAGAAATATTCTGCGTATAAACCTATGGCATCCGCAGGTAATCGATCCATCGTCATGCCCGCGGGAGGTACCCTCGGATGTAAATCCTCCGGTAATCCGAAAGCCTTTACCACAGCGTACACATCGGCCTCGTCCATCGCGGAAACTCTCACATGTATATCCTTCTTAACATGAGAACCCTCCGGCATGGACACGTCGTCATACTCGAACGAGGCAGTAGATTCCGACATAACGAATCCGAAAAAGAAAGGGTATAGCCAAACAACAAAAATAACTTAACGGACTAAGACGTACCTTAAAGACGCCGAAATTTGTTGTTCGGAATACGGAAGGTATATAACGTGTCAGAAGTATGTGTATGCAGAGAAAAAATAACAGTGGAGTAAATGAGAAAAAAGAGACTATTTATAGGCGGTAAAAAATGGGCGGGAAAGGGACACGTCACCCGTAGGGCTAACGTGTCAGCCATCCACACCGTGTCTCTCACAAGGTGCATACGTGTCCCAATCCAAGCGACGCGGTAAAAAATGATGGCACACCTTAAACGACACATTAATTACTTTTGGGATTTTATACGCAACGCTAACAAACGACGAAGCTACAACATACCATCCGGAAAATCGCAAAAAATAAAACTTAGTATCACACCATTGGCGCAACCAATACTATGATACTGGGGGGGGACATGATGACGTATATACCTTCCGGATACACACCGTACAGGGATATACCCTCCGGATACATAACATATAAAGTACACTCAGATGTGTTCAAATAATACGGACCAATATCCGAAGGGTTACGACTGTCCGCATGACCTCCGCCGTCTGGAGATAATAACCCCTTCGGATAAGCCTACAAGTACCTAGACCAAAGTACAGACAAGTACACCAAAGTATATGGTAATGGAGTTTAAACTAGCGAACATTATGGGCTAAGTACGAAACAGCCTGGCACTACATGTAGAGAGTTTATAAATAGAGAGGAAATCTTCATTTAAG
The DNA here is from genome assembly GCA_030686995.1 of Artemisia argyi. Classification (NCBI taxonomy): domain Eukaryota; kingdom Viridiplantae; phylum Streptophyta; class Magnoliopsida; order Asterales; family Asteraceae; genus Artemisia; species Artemisia argyi. Next base: position 334,139 of record CM060695.1, on the reverse strand, counting down.
GTTAACTAATTCTCCCCTACTCTCTAGTTTTATTCATACTTTCTCTCACTAAGAACATATACTTACTCTCACGCCGGAGGTTGGTCCTGGGATACATTCCCGGGGCGAGTCTAACGGACGTATTTGTTTTGCAGATATCCGAAGGAACATACCGTAAGTAAGAGTCACCTCGAATCCGAAGGACTTACTCCAGTCCGAAGGATTCTTCTCGCTTGTTCGAAGTAGAAACAAACTTTTACTTCAACACACCTCAACCCATGGAGTGACATAACCGCCCCAATCCAACTAAGCTACACGTGACGGTGGGACATATATAGTAAGAGCTGTAGCAGGTGATGTGCTTGCGTGTAACGCTATCAAGTTCGTAAAGTTTATGGGAGACTAATGAAATGGAGTAACGGTCATTGTCGTGAATGTAGAGTATAACAAAGCTGAATACATTGTCAGGTAATTGTCTATATATATTATAGGAGAGAAGACGGTGGCGTGCTTCAATAATTTTGTATTCAAAATTCCCGCCGCGAAGCGCGGGCACACCTTGTTCAGTTTGATATGTGAGGATGTTTAATATCATTGTCCATGATTTGTATACAATAATAAAAAAACACACTAAGTTTTAAGGTTTAGTCATTAGTGAGATATAAATGAGTGAATAAATACATGTAAAGTATATGAAAATCAAAATAAGTTGATCAATTAAATTGTTAATCCCACATGGGTTCAAGAAGAGAATTGATGACACCTAATATAGGATGGTGTATATCAGGCATTTGTGTTTGGTTTAGTATAATGTTTCGCACCAGATATTCTATACTTTAGATGTACACAATTTACAATTTGAGTTTGTTAATATCTAAAGTATTTAACAATTTGGTATGTAACTTTATACGAATGTCTAACTTTTTTATATTATACAATTCGCAGTTATCTTTACAAGATGCTTTCGCTCATACTTAACGAACCCATACAACATGTGTGAATACCTCAGATATACACAATCTTGTGAGTTTATTAATATCTAGTGAAACGTTTAACGAGACATGAGGTGGGACGGAGTAAGAGATGTGGAGAGTTATGTGCTTACGTGTGGTACTATCGAGTTCGTATAGTTTACGGGTTACTAATGAAATGGAGTTACAGTCATTTTCGTATAAACTTTGTTAATTGTATAATGAGAAGGTCGAGTCATTGACTAAGATGTACATGATTTAATCAAGTTATCCTCGTGATCATTTTTACCCTTTTTTGGACAACAAAAAAATGTATCCGGTGAGATTTGAATTGTATCTTCTTGTAAAGTTTGTAAAAGATTTTAAGGAAATTATCAAATTTTAGACTAGTCATAGAGTTTCAAAGATGAGATTCATTGTTGACTTGTTAGACTATGACCGTCGTTTTAAAAATAGTTGCAAATAATGTTCATGTGGGGGGTAGTTTAGTGGTGGGAGGCATGTAGCTCGCGAGGAGGTAACTGGTTCAAGCCCCGTCTTGGTCCGGTTTTACATTACTTGCTAGCGATGTACTAAGACAACATCATCATTTTTCTTGTTTGTATATAAAGATAGATTTAGGGTGCATTTGGTATGCAAGAATGACAATCAAGAAATGAATTTTCATTCCAATAATGATGTTTGTTTAGAACTTTTGACTTTCAAACTGAAAATTATACACAAATATCTTTCGTACCTGTAGTCCCACACTCCCACAACAGGTAGGATGTGATAGTTCCAATCCTAGCCCACATTCTTCCTCTACATTATTAACAAGATAATATAATAAAATACAGTACCAAATATGATAATCAAAACAAACTAGAGTATCAGATTTAATTATTTGACTCATACCTATTCTAATTCCACCTTATCGAAACTCATACTGATTGTGATTCATGAGAGCAAACCAAACGGACCCTTATAATAGAATGGAATGTGGGGTGCGAATAACAAATTGTGCTAAAGGTACAAAAACGTGACTAATGATTTGTGTATGCACAAACGCTCTAAATAATAAACACTAGTGACTAGAACCAACAAATGTGAAAAAAGAAATCATCAAACATATCAAAGTAAAGATCAAATGAATAAGAGTAGTAGAATCGCACTATACAAACAATTAAAATACAAAAAAACAACCATATATATTTGTTGTTCATATAAACAGAATCACAAGAAGACAACTACAAAATGTTGTTCAACTAATGAGATGTAGTACGACTCTTTTATTTGAACATTTACTCATACGACATGTTTCAGAGTGTTAGTTCAGATCGAGTTGTACTGTTAAGGGAAATGTATACTTCAAATTTACGAATTATGAAGAGTTAAATGGACACTAGCGACCTCCAAGATAAATATATAAGAGGTTAATCGCGTAAAACTAGCATTATATTTATGTGGGCATAAAATTTTAGTTCATTATCTCCGCTTTACATTGCATACACCCCACCCATTCATCACACTTTATGCTGCATGTATCCACTATTTCCAGTCATAAAAGTTACTAACAAATATGAATCGCTTTACACTACATGTAACTCAGTATTTTCCGTTACAAAAAGATGCACCTAATGTACCTTGCGATTTGCTGTCACAAAAAGTTAGCAACAATATGAATTAATCAAAGATGACATATTAAGAGGCATAATAATTCATGCCCCCTACGATATCCTGTTTGATTAAACTATACTAATATAGTAATATCAACTTATAAGGGCCATTTGCATGACAATATATAAAAAAGCAAAGTTTCATGTCTTCAACCTATGTGGGACAAAAACTTCATACAAGATTGAAACAAGTTGCTCACGAGACACAACATGTAATCAAATAACTTTTATGTTCTCTTCATACATTGTTTTTCTTTTGTAGCTATGAGCTCCATACCAATCTTAAATGTGGCTGTATGTGACACATACAATTGTATGTAGCGCAACTTTATAAAATCAATAAGGTTATGCTTGGTAAGGAACTCATAAAAATACTTTAAAGACGTTGGCTTTTAGTGTTAAACGCTAATGTGTATGTAATTTAACTTTTAGTGTTCAACCCTTGAGATTGTATATTTGTTCTACATTTTATAACTAATGATACAACTTTTACAACACTCTTTCACTTACAAAACAAAATGATACAACTTACAGGATTCAACCTAACATTTCACCTATTGTGGCAGACCCCACTCCCTCCCACACTTCATGAGAACCCACTGCCTCGTTGTCAATGCCTTCCATATTGCTGTCCCACCAACCACAGCCACCAGCATCTGTTAACAGACACGCAACTTATTCGATACTATTACATTTTGTATGAAAATTTCACATGCTCGTTTTCAGAAAAGTGAAAACTTGGTACTTACAGTGGTTATAAAGAGGCAGGGGTTTCTCTTTTCTGATAAAGGGTCTGTTATAAGTTGTTTGCCTCGGATTAGGATCATCTCCCAGAACAACCAAACGCTTGGGAGCAGGCGCTTTACCATCAAAACCTTGTAATCATTAGAAACACTTAAATGTTAAGCAACTAGTTACTTACAGAACATACGTATAATATGACTTTGTAGCAAACAAACAGTAAAAGAGTAAATCGGCTACAGACCTCCAAAGGTGTTTCTTCTCTTGGACGAATCCTGAGTTTGTGATTCTTCTGTCAATTGTGTGATACTGCTACTTTGAATCTCGTCTTCTAGATCTATAAAATTATCTTTTTTGTTCTCTTTACTGGGCTTAAACTGTTCAAGAACAACGTCAAGTAAACCATCCAACTCTTGTCCCTTTGGTCCATCAATAGACTGCTTAGCACTCATACTTGAGAACGGCATAGACGTGTCACTAAAATCATGAATAACTGGGAAGTGGATATAAACTCATTAATGACAGATAAACTACTGTACACTATTGCTTAGAAATCTCAAAGAGGCGGTATTTATGGGACTCCGTTTACAGACCTGTTGTACTCAACACATTGAAAGTAACGGAAAGATTTTCAACAGATTTCAACTTGTCTTATGGGTAGCGCAGTTTAATCATATCTGCTTTAGCTCAAAAGCCAACAAGGCAACAAGTCACTCATGTTTCTCCCATACTGATCTTCTCCTGACAATATCCATTACAGGGAGACAAGGAAAAACAAAACTGCAAAAGATGATATATATCTTGTGGGTAACACAATCCAAGTGCCTGAAAAAGACCAAAATGTTACTTAACTTATGTTTCAATCTAATCACTCGTCCTCCATCATAATGAAAGTAATTCTTCCGACACAATAATGCTAAATCTCAAGGAGACGACATGTCTACACCTTATGGACACTTCACAGCCTTACTTTTAATGTACTACATTCCTTGATTGTTATTATCAGATATATAAATAATGTACCTAAAGTTCATTAACTTTTCTTGTAGCCTTAAGTGGGCCATAGAGCATTCACGTATCTCTAGAATCATATAAATACTTTCACAACACATAAAAAATAGTGAAATTTTAGTGACACAGACTAATAAGAAGTCTCAAGAGACAATGCTTAGGAGCGTTTGGGATTGCGTTTAAAAACAGCTTATTATGCTTTCAGATGGAAGACAATCAGTTTCAAGTGCTTGTAAGAGACTTAATCAACTGATTATCTAAACTAACTAATCCCAAATGACCGGACAAGACAACTTCAGGAGTGTTTGGGACTGCATATTTTAAGGGGTCATTAGATTATTCCGTTTTAGATAGAGAACTGCACTCTTGAAGTGTTTGCGTAAACTGAGAATAACACTCCCTAAACCTCCAAAAACTCAATCCCAAACACCCCCTTGGCCCCTTATTGAGTCTTTATCAGTAGATTTCAGAACAATGATGAGCTTCCTATTCACCGTCAGATATTTACATTTACACTGACACATGACATCTAACCATATAAAAAAAATCACATATTCAGAAGTGAAAAGCAAGTATACCATCTTCAACAACCTCAACTATTTTACCATTTTTTTTAATACTATTATTATTCCTTTAAAGGCAACTAAAAATCTCACATAATTAATGATCACCAAATGGCGGCCGCGCGCTCTTGTTGTTTATAAAAATCTCACACAATTGTGCCATACAGGACTACAACCTACGGCCACTTTGGTTAGGAACTTAGAAAAATAACCTTAATTAATTTGGATGCATCACAAGTTTTATGGGACTCCGTTAAAAAGCTGGTTGTTACACATTCAAATGGAGGATAATCAGTTATAAGGGTATGAACGAAACTCAATCAAGTGATACGCCATTTATATGCTTATTTTGGTGAAATACGCTGTTTATAATAAGCACATTGATCAGTGCTTATTTTAAAGTGCATATATGCCATAAGCAACTATGTATAAAATCCTAAAACTCAGTTCCAAACACCCCCTTTGTGACTCTTTATTAACCAAACAAAAACATTATAAACCCCAATAAATAATTAAATAAACAAACAACCTTAATTAATTTGGATGGATCAGTAACAACAGTTTTCTGCAGCTTCCTGTCAAGGAAATCAGACAACGATATCTTCGACCGCTTCTTACTTCCATTTCCGCTCTCCGCTTTCTCTCTACAATCACTAAACAAGTAAAATTAAATCACAAAAAAAAAAAAAAAAAAAAAAAAAAAAAAAAAAAAAAAGTTTAAAAATGCAAGGTTTATTAAAGGCTTACTTATGATTATCAGTGGATGTTCGTTGAATAAACGTTGAAGGAATTAATCGTTGTCCACGAACCCTTATTTTTGACTGATTTGAACTCATTTTTAGTTCTGTTCTTTTTTGTTTTTGGAATAGTTTTTGTTGATTTGGAGTTGAATTTGTTAAAGAGTGTTTTTGGCGGTAAAGTTATGATTTTTGAATGATTTCATTAATTTCCTCAACTGGGAATTTGGGATACGGACTTTTTATTTGGGCTTAGACTCTGTTTATTGAGTTGGGCCCATTGGACTATAGCCTTATTGTTATTGAACTTTTATAAACTTTGTTAAATGTGTGTAAACCAGGTTACTGTAGCATGTAAGAGTAACAGTCAATTAAAATACAAGAAAACAACCATGTATTTTTAATTGTTCATGTAAATAGAACAAGTATGGCGGCGGCCGGCCGCGTTGCGGCATGGGTTTTTTTTTTTTTTTTTTTTTTTTTTTTTTTTTCGGTGTATTTAGTTTTTATTGTTGTTTATCAAAGAATACAACAATTTGATATTTGATATTTATATTCACGTTACTAATAATTTAGCCGTATTTCAAACCCGTGTATGCATAAATTAAACTTTTAAATACTAACATGAGTCCTTATTAAAAAAAATTCTAATGGATGAAAGTTTAAAACTAACATTAGTTTAAAAAAAATATTTAACGTATATTAAAACTAATTAGCATATTTACCAAATTTTGTAATTTTAATGGATGAAAGTCTAAAAACTAATAATAATACTCGTGTAATTTTAAACAAAGTTAATATTGTAAAGTATAGGGGGTATAAAGTGTAGGGTAAGGATTCAGTGAGAAGAAAATTTGAAATGAGAAGAATGAGAAATAACTATAATCACATATTTGGATGCATCTCTACTCATTTATATGCATCTCAATTAGTTTCGAAAGTGATTTTGAAGTGAAAAAGATGCAAAGTAGTACTAGTGACAAATTTGACCCGCAGAGGACGAAAAATACATAGGATTCTTCTAACTTGATGAAATGCATCTAATTTTTTGTCAGAAAATATATTATGATGCATCTAAAAGATTAAGGATGCATCTAATTCAAATCGATGCATCTCTAATATGAAGTTATAGTTATTTATTATCTTTGTTATTTTAAGGTTTCTTCTCATTTGATCCTAAGTCATAAAGTGTAAGGGTTTATTTGTGTTTTTTATAAAGTTATTTAAAAACATAGAAACTTGTAATTTTACACTTTACTCTATATAAATTATTTAAAATTCAACAACTAAAGTTTTATTAATTACTTTCTAAGTTTTTGTTTTCATAATTTTGACACTTATATTTTTATGCATTTTTTTTCTTAATCAAATTTCTCCACAAAATTTATTAAGTTTGACCAAAATCAATTTAATTTTGACTTTTTATTGACCAATCACGTTGCTCAATTTCGCTTACGTGGCAAATCGAGCTTTGCTATTGATCCAATTTTTTTTTTCAATGAGAAAGGATTTGCAAAAACACTCCGAAATGATTTAATTTTTTTTATTATATTATAACATATATACATTTGTTGGGATTGCTTTTGGCAACCTCACATGCCAAGCTACTGTAGAAACCCTTTTAGGGCGGGTCGGGTCGGATTTAACGGTCGTTAGTTAATAACTAACGGCCGTTAGATATTTAACGGCTGTTAGTTAACGGTCGTTATCTTTAACATTTTCTTTAAAAATCCATACAAAATTGGTCCTTCATCTCAAAAGTTCGTTGCATATTTAGTCCTCGTATAATTTACATGATTGGTCCTTCATGTTATACGTCCATTGCAAAGTTAGTCTTTAGTCACTAAATTGACGTTAAGTAGCTACCGGCTGTTATTACACTTTCCCTATTCGGAAAACACCCCGCGGCAACGCGCGATTTTCCAACTAGTTAAAGATAATCTTGGCTTTACATTGAATGTATGTCACCGGTTGTCACAAAACGTTACGAACAATATAAATCACTTCACAGTGCACATGCCTCAATATTTGCCATCACAAAAGAGTTGCTAACAAATATAAATCATTTTATCTGCATGTACTTACCTCACCATTTGATAAAGATAATCTTGGCTTTACATTGAATGTATGTCACCGGTTGTCACAAAACGTTACTAACAATATAAATCACTTCACAGTGCACATGCCTCAATATTTGCCATCACAAAAGAGTTGCTAACAAATATAAATCATTTTATCTGCATGTACTTACCTCACCATTTGATGTCACAAAAAGTAAATAGAAATATTAATTGATCAACTACTAACTATAATACTTGTATTATAATACAAGAATCAAGTTTGTGGTTGTATTATATAATATTCATATCAATTTATATATACCATTTGAATCACAATATATAAACAAGCAAAGTTTCTTGTCTTCAATCTATGTGGGATAAAAGAGCTTTATAATAGATTGAAACAAGTTGCTCAAGAAACATCTTTGATCAACCTATGTGGGACAAAAACTTTATACAAGATTGAAACTAGTTGCTCAAGAAACACAACATGTAATCAAATAATTTTTATGTTCTCTTCGTACATTGTTTTTCCTTTTGTAGCTATGAGCTCCATACCAAATTCAAATGCGGCTGTATGTGATATGTATAATTGGATGTAGTGCAACCTTTATAAAATTGCTAAGAAAAATCCTTAAGTCCTTAACTATACTTATTTTTAATTTGATAGACCAAACACTACCTATAGTCATACTATTTTTGAAGTAAATAAAATAAGTTACTCTAGCTCTATTCATGTTTGGTAAGGAACTCTTTAAAATACTTTAAAGGTATTGGCTCTTAGTGTTAAACACTAATGAGAGTATAATTTAACTTTTAGCGTTTAACCTTTGGGATTGTATATTTGTTCCACATTTTATAATTAGTAATACAACATTTACAAAACTCTTTTTACTTACAAAACAGAATGATACAATTTACAGGATTCAACCTACAATTTCACTTAAAATGAGACTCGATTTAGGCTGAGCCATTTCCATGATATCATGACCATTTTTATACTCGTGACCCATTGTCGTTATATCATGACCATTTTCAAACGCGTGACCCATTGTCGTTATATCATGACCACTTTCAAAAGCGTGACCCATTGTCGTTATATCGTGACCATTTATTTGCTTAAAATGAGCACATTATATTCCAACTTCTTTAACGAATTAAGTCACTTTATTAACTATCACCTCAAGCCATGGAGTAACATAACCGCCCCAATCCAACTAAGCTACACATGACGGCAGGACGTATATAGTAAGAGCTGTGGATGGTAATGTGCTTGTGTGTAATGCACTAAGACAACATCAACATTTTTCTTGTTTGTATGTAAAGATAGATTCATAATAGCCTGGAATGTGGGGTGCGAATAACAAATTGTGCTAAATGTAACAAAAACGTGAGTAGTGATATGTTTATGCACATACGCTCTAAATAACAAACACTAGTGACTAGAACAAACAAATATGTATGATGAATGACATCATCAAACATATCACAGTAAAGATCAAATGAATAAGAGCAGTAGAATCGCATTCTACAAACAATTAAAATACGAAAAACCGACCATATATTTTATTGCTCATATAAACAGAATCACAAGAAGACGACTACGAAATTTTGTTTAACTAATGAGATCTAGTAATACTCTAACTTGAACATTTACGCATATTATTTATTTTACCAGGATGAAAAATCCTTTTAACTCAAAAAAGAAAAAGAAAGAAAGAAAGAAAAAAAAAAAGAAAAAAAGAAAAAAGACATGTTTCAAAGTGTTAGTTCATAATTGTAAGAATGTTTAAGGGAAATGTATACTTCAAATTTACGAATTATGAATAGGTAAATCGACACTCTCTCAACCTCCTCGGTAAATATGTAAGAGGTAAATCAAGTAAAACTAGCATTAAAGTGACGTGGGTATAAAATTTTAGTTTATTATCTTCGCTTTACATTGCATATGTCCCCACTATGTTCCGTCACTAAAAGTTACCAACAATTATGAATCGCTTTACACTACATGTAACTCACCATTTTTCGTTACAAAAAAAATGTACGTTATGAATTTCCATCACAAAAATTTAATATATGAATCAATCAAAGATGACAAAAAAATGTACCTTACGATTTGCCATCACAAAAATTTAATATATGAATCAAGCAAAGATGACATATCGGTAGACACGGTTAATCCATTTCCACCAATATTGCATCTTTTGATTAGATCATAGATCAACTTATATGCACCATTTGCATCACAGTATATAAACGAGCAAAGTTGTATGTATTCAACCCATGTGGGACAAATTTCAAACATGATTGAAACAAGTTGCTCAACAAACACGACATGTAATCAAATAATTTTTAGTCAATTTCATAAATCGTCATTATTGGTTATACATTTTTCCCCTTTCATCGTGAAACTTCAATAATTACACCGCTCGTCCTTGTACTTATCGTTTTGTAATCGTTAATGTTTCTCTCTTAAGTCCCTCATGTGCAGGTCACATTGAAGTATATTGGTCATTTAACTCGAGATCCTCTTCCACATTTATTTTTTCTTAGAATTTTTGTGTTTTAAAATCTTTGTAACACAATTACATATGAGATTTTAAATGATATTCTTAACACAAAATAAAAAGCCAAAATCTTTGTACCATGATTTTTGACTGACTAGAAGAGTTATGATATTTAGGCCTATATAATAGACCTACAAATAGGCCTACATCATTCAAATTTCTACTATAAAGTGTTATTAGTGTATTGAGTTGGGCCTATTAGACTAGCCTTATTGTTCATTGAATTTTTATAAACTTTGTTAAGTGTATGTAAAAGAGAGAGCCAAGTCATTGACAAAGATGTACATGACCTAATCAAAGTATTCTCGTGAACGTTTTCTACCCTTTTTCTAACACCCCAAAATATGTATATGGTGAGATTTAAATTCTATACTTTTTGTGAAGTTTGTAAGATTGTTGACATCAAAGAACATATTTTTACCATCATTTCCCCCGATTATTGCTCCTTTATATAGCATTTATTTATGATATGACAATAATTTGTTATATTTGTATTTGTGCAATGGAGCAATTCTCATTAAAAAAAAAAAAAAAAAAAAAAAAAAAAAAAAAAAAAAAAAAAAAAAAGCCTAAATATGAAGAAGTAAACAATTCAGCAAGACCATGCGTCGTATGCCCTCAATATAACATACATTGTATAAAGGGTTACTTCGAAGAAATATTCTAAGTGTTGAATACCATACAACGTATTCCCCATTACATGTGTTGAACCTTAGACCTTGATAAATCTTTGAGCACTCGTGGATCGTTAGTTATGTTAATGTAATCACTAACACGCTAAAAGAAAATCTCTGAAACTTGTATTCTAAAGCGGAAACAAACACAAGTATGAACAACTGAATACTAAGAACACTTGATCCTCTATGGATCTTTTAATAATACTAAAAGTGTTTTCTTAAAAACGTGTACTCAATACATAATCGTGTGTTCCCTTTATACACAAGGAACCCTAAACCGTTTCACAAGAAACGTATCTTCTAAAAACTTTAAAAGATATGCATTATCACTTCCTAAATAAACTCATGCATATCCAAACTATATTACATATTATACGGAATATCTATTTCCGCAGAAACTAATAATGCTGAAACTAGTCTTCAGCAGATACACTATTTCAGCAGGAACCAGCTCTTCAGCAGTATCCTTCAGCAGTAACCGTCAGCAGAATTCTCAATTAGCAAAATTCCCAACAACATGCATGCGTCGTATGGAACTGATTAGTGACGTAGCTAAGAGTTATCAAGAGCATACGGCGTATGCAATCCAATAGGCATACACCGTATAGAGTTACGGGCATGGGCTATTTTCAGCTCAAATCTCCAACCTAATGCAAATTAGGTATCGCTTTTCATTCCCAACTTCTGGAGACGAACCCTAGAGGCTGCAACACGAATTCCAATCCTAGAAACATCCGAAGATCGAATAATTACACATCATAAACATTGTTTATCGTCAGTTAGATCGCTATGATTATTGTTAAATCTTTGAAAACCACTTTATCTTTGTTTATCGTTTGTAATCGAAGGCTAAGCCGCCTTGTTATGACTTTGTTCTATCTAATTGCATGATTGTTTCGTTTATCTTAGCTGTATTGTGGATGATTTATATCTTTGTATGGACTTATGACCTTTTATAGACCATGGCTACGTGTTGATGGTAAGTAATTAGTAAGTGACCATGTGATTACATGAATCATATAAGGTATTTGGCAAATATCCTTAGTGGTTGGGACCATGATCATTGGCTTGACGACGTTGAAAGTGGTAGATAATGGGATGTAAGATTCAATAAATGGTAAATTTAGGAAGTGTCGACCGAATCACATCTGGTTTACTTAGTAGTTGAGTGCTTGGCAAATAAAAAATATAGTCATTTAGATTAGTTGACCAACTTAATGCTCAGAGGATAGATCAGCCCTAGTGCCTGAGCCACGATAGGAATTATTTAAAGAAGCTGTAGGGAGTGTCGACCGCATTACACCTACACTACATAAGACTCAATGCATACCGTTAGATGAACATTGCACTTACAATTAATTGGTTAGTTGAATAGATGATTAGCAAGGCGAGTACGTCTTTTATCTCTTGATTGTTTCTCACCTAGTTAGTTTTAATTGTCTTTTAGTCATGTTTGCTCTTAGTTGATTTAGTAGTTTAATTTAGTCAAACTCATAATCTGGTGGATTTAAAGCACAAATTGTCTTAAAAATAGTTTACTTTAAGTTAATTAGGTACCCCGTGCTCCGGTGAATGACCCGGTCTAACCGACTCTATACTATTACGAACGGGTACACTTCCCGTGAGTGTTGGTGAAGTCAAATCGTAGTCTAATAGAGAGAGGTTAAATAAATTTAAAGCTAGATTTCACACATCAAAGAGGTTTTAAGGAAATTATCCAATTTTAGTCGAGTCACAAAGAGTTTCAGTGATGAGATACGTTGTCGACATGTTTGAGTATGATCGTCATTTCACAAATAGTTTCAAGTAATGTTCATGTGGTGATAGTTTAGTAGTACCAGACATGTAGGTAAATGCAGAGGTAACTGGTCCTGTCTCGGTCTTTATGTCCCTTTAAAATTGAACAAGATACAACATTACACAATTTACCCTGACCGGTCGGTGTGAGGTTGACGGTGGGCCGGTTTTTCATTAGTTGCTAGCAACGTACTAAGATAACATCATCATGTTTCTTGTTTGTATGTAAAGATTGACTTATAATAGAAAGAAATGCGGGGTGCCAATAATGAGTGTGACAAAAATGTGAGTAGTGATCGTGTATACACAAACGTTCTAAATAACAAACAGTAGTGACTAGAACAAACAAATATGAAAAATCACATCATCAAAACATATCAAAGTAAATATCAAATAAATAAGAGTAATAGAATCGCACTCTACAAACAATTTTAAGAAAAAACATATGAGGGACGCTAAAAGAAGTGTAACATGTTTCAGAGTGTTAGTTCATAGGTGTAAAAACTATTAAGCGAGATGTATCCCTCGAATTTACGACTTATGAAGAGATAAATCAACACTATGGCTACCTCTCAGCACAAAAAAGTTACTAACAAATATGAATCACTTTACCTGCATATACCTATCTCACAAATAGGCAACACAAAAAGTTAACGGAAATATAAATAATCAAAGACAGCAGAAAGAGAGGTGTATTAATTTACACAACCCTATTAAGGGCCTTTTATTACATCATATTAATATCAACTTATATGCACCATTTGTATCACAATATATAAACAAGCAAAGTTTCTAGTCTTTAACCTATGTGGGACAAAACCTTCATAAAGTTGCTCAAGAAACACAATATGTAATCAAATAACTTTTATGTTCTCTTCAGACATTGTTTTTTCTTTTTGTAGCTATTATGAGTTCCATACCAAATTGAAATGGGGCTGTATGTGATATATACAATTGGATGTAGTGCAACCTTTATAAAATGCTAACAACTTTCCTTAACTATATTTTTTATTTGATAAACCAAACACTGCCTATTGTCATTATATTTGATGTAAATAAAATCCGTTACTCTCGCTTTATAAGGTTATGCTTCGTAAGGAACTCGTAAAAATAGTAAAATACTTTAAAGGCATTGGCTTTTAGTGTTAAACGCTAATGAGAATATAATTTAACTTCTACCGTTTAACCTTTGAGATTGTATATTTGTTCTACATTTTTTAATTAGCTAGCGTACCAAACTCCATCTTTCACTTACAAAACAAAATGATACAACTTACAGGATTGAAACTACCAAAATGAACACATAATATTCCAACCTCATTAACGACTTAAGTCACATAACTATCACCTCAACCCATGGAGTGACATAACGGCCTCCCCAATCCAACTAAGCTACGCATGTCGTGCAGGAGCGGAGCTAAGATTTGTAATTAAGGGAGGTTGAAGTTCATTATATAACTCGAAAAAATAAAAGTTTAAAAATGGTTTCCAGCTTTAGTTTATACAAATAATTCATCACAAAAACTTAGAGTAAACTGCAAAAATCATCCCTGTGGTTTTCTCAGATTGCAAAAAACGTCCCTGTGGTTGGCTAATTGCAGGCGGCCTCCCTGTGGAGGAAAGTTTTCATCATTTTGGTCTTTGGTTTTAACTGGCGTTAAATGAAGTCCGTTAGAAGTTACAAGTTTAGTCCTTGTGGCCCATGACTAGGGGTGTAAACGAGTCGAGCTTTTAACGAGCTACTCGAGCTCGAGCTCGTTTAACTCGAGTCGAGCTTGATAATTTTCGAGCTCGAGTCGAGCTCAAACAAAATTTAGAGCTCGTTTAATTTCATGAGCCGAGCTTTTAAAACTTATATTTAGCTCGGCTCGTTCGAAAGCTCGTTTAGTTATTCGAGCTGAACGAGCCAAACGAGTTACTCGAACTAAACGAGCCGAACGAGCTAATCGTGCTAAATATGTAGTGTCAAAATATTTTAATTTTAAATTTTTAATTACTATAAGTATTAGGTTAAACTTAAAACCAAAACTAGCAAGATGTTAATCTTCAATCACATCAAAGATCTACACTTTAGTTTATTTGTAAAATATACATATAAACTAGTAAGCTTGGGCTTTTATTTTTATAGACCCCATATTGCCTTCCTTTTGTTTCACTCATCCAATGTGGGATGTGTAATGAAGTCTTTTTTCTTTCCTTTTTTCATTCAAGCTTACAAGTATTACTTGGATTCTTAATATGTATGAATAAGTTAAATGTGATAAATAAATTGTTACTCATATATATTCATTGATCATATAATGGTTAATATTAGTTTTATGTTAGTTAAGTGTTTTATAAAGAAGTAACTAATATGTTTAATAAACTCTTTATCAAATATATAAATGATTTAAATCCAATCATAAATACCACTAAATAAGAATTATGAATCATTAGATGATTTCAACAAATCTCACTCGTATGACTCACGTGATGTTGAGAGTTATATTGAGGTTTTTGTGATTATAAATACAACATATGTATGTATATTACTATATTGTATATAAACGATCCCTTTCTATGACTTTCACGCTTACGCACATAAAAGACACATACGATGAAATTCAGATATGTGTTATCACATGTGACACATATATATGATACTCAAATATGTATAGACACATAGACACGTACGTATGAAGCCAAATATGTATGGACACACACATATGCAATACATGAGTCCGACCAATATTTACATATAAAGACACATATTTGATATATATACATATGCATTAACTCATTGTGAGATTGCTAAAAACATTTGGTTCATGGTTCTTAAATGATATAACATAAACAACGTTATCCATGGTTCTTAGACAATAGAACATAAACAACGTTATCATATTCGATCAATCTGTTGATGAAACACGGAGATTGTTGTTGGTAATATTCTTGTAGAAACTCTTATTCTGATTTTAGTTATGAACTAACTAACTCTTACACTCGTTTAATTCATGTTAACTAGTTGAGATATATATGACAATGGTTTATTGATTATAATCCATTACATGTGAATACAAACATGTTTATGTATACACCGTATAATGTCTCTCATATGAGCATTTATAGATACAAACACACACATACATTCTTACATACACACATACATTTACAAGAGACACATGAAGATACATAAATACACAATACACATACGCATACACATACGCATACACATACACATAACTGACTTGGTTCACGACTCAAACAATTCATAATTTACTTGAGCTCATTAAATAATTTATGATCTTAACACTAGCTCGAATACAAAATTTTCTCGACCAATTTCATGAATCGAGCTTACAAAATTATATACTTGGCTATACTCACTCGAAAACCATGTATATAAAAAGAGATAAAACATATACTAGGGAATCATAGATGATACAAGTATATCAATTATATGTTCTTTATGAACCTTTATTAATCATTTATTTTATTCTTTGAGCATCAATTTTTGTTCTTTTCTATTATTAGATCAAGTGTATTAACTTTGTTATTTAGTTTAATTAGTAAATTTGTTAGCATAAGTTAACGAAAAAAATATCAAATTTTTAATTAAGAATTATAATTATAACAGAAAATGTAACAATAAAAAATTTATGTTTTGAAAATTATGTGTAGTAGTTGTATATTGCCTAATCAAAGAAACAAGATGAAAAGTATCTCACATTGAAAATAATAAGGAAAAGTGAAGAGAGATGGACACTATAAAAGAAAGACTCATTTCATGTTTCATAAACAACTACATCTACTAGAAATTATAAAAAAATATAAGTATGATTGTTATGCACTCTTTTGCTTCAAATGCAAACTAGTGTTTATTATAAGTTACATAAACTTTAGTTTAACAGTAGAACAATTTTTATAATCGTAAACGAGCTTTCAAGCTCGAGCTTGAGTTAATTAACGAGCCTTTAAAGTTTGATATTCTATACGAGCATATTAAGCTTGAAGGTTTATCTTATTATAGGATTACAAAAAAAATAGTTAAAGATTTTAAACGAGCTTCGAGCTCGAGCTCGAACAACAAAAAAATATTCGAGCTCGAGCTCGAGCCAATTTATAAAATTTTATTCGAACTCGAGCCGAGCTCGAGCCGATTAGTTAATAAACGAGCCTAGCTCGTTTGGGTCAAAACTCGACTCGGCTCGGATCGTGAACACCCCTACCCATGACCATTGCAGCATCCATCCTTTTTTTCACCCGTTTTAACGTTTTCATCCGTTTTTACGTGTTCATACGTTTTCACGCGTTTTCGTCCGCTTTAGCATGTTTTTCTCCGTTTTTTACGTTTTCGTCTGCTTTTGACGTTTTCGTCTGTTTCTTTACGTTTTCATTTGTTATTTTTACGTTTTCGTCTGTTTTTTTAACACTTTTGTCTGTTTTTTAGGTTTTCATCTGTTATTTTACGTTTTAGTTAATTTTCTTACGTTTTCTTTCATTTTTTATGTTTTCGTCCGTTTTTTACGTTTTCGTCCGTTTTTTACGATTGCATCCGTTTTGTTTTCTTACATTATCGTCTGTTTACTTACTTTTCTTTTTTTTTTTTTACGTTTTCATATCCCTTTTTACAGTTTTTTTATGTTTGAGTGTGTTTCTTATGTTTTCGTTTGTTTTTTTTTTACGTTTTACTCCATTTTTAAACATTTTCTTCAAAAATTAAGAAAGTGAACAAAAAAATGAAAAAACAAAAAACTAGACGAAACATTAGAAAATAGACGAAAACATAAAAACGGGCGAAAACGTAAAAGAACGAACTAAAACGTAAAAAACAAAAAAACATAAAAAGAATTGACGAAATTGACAAAAAACATAAGAAAGCGAACGAAAACGTAAAAATAGACGAAAACAAAAAAACGTAAGAAAATAGACAGAAACATAAGAAAGCCAACGAAAACGTAAAAAAAACTTATGAAATTGTAAAAAAAATGGACGAAAACGTAAGAGACCGGACGAAAACATAAGAGACCGGACTAAAATGTAAAATAACATATGAAAACGTAAAAAAAAGACAAAACGTAAAAAACGAACGAAAACATGAAAAAACAGATAAAATCGTAAAAAAACGGACGAAAACTTAGGAAACCGGACTAAAACGTAAAATAACAGACGAAAACATAAGAAAGCACACTCAAACGTAAAAAGGCATATGAAAACGTAAAAAAAACAGACGAAAATAAAAAAACAAAAAAAAAAACGTGAGTAAACAGATGATAATGTAAGAAAAGAAAATGGATGAAATCGTAAAAAAATGGACGAAAATGTAAAAAAAACGGACGAAAACATAAAAAATTGACGAAAACATAAGAAACCGGACTAAAACGTAAAATAACTGATGAAAACGTAAGAAAATAGAGGAATGTGTTAAAAATTGGACGAAAACGTAAAAATAACAAATGAAAATGTAAAGAAACGGACGAAAACGTGAAAAAATAGACGAAAACGTAAAAAACGGAGTAAAACGTAAAAAACGGAGTAAAACGTAAAAAAATTGACGAAAACACGCAAAAGCTGACGAAAACGCGTAAAACGGACGAAAAAGGGATGGACGCTGCAATGGTCATGGGCCACAAGGACTAAACATGTAACTTCTAACGGACTTCATTAACGTCAGTTTATGCCAGGGACCAAAATGATGAAAACTTTCCTCCACAGGGAGGCCGCCTGCAATTAGCCAACCACAGGGACGTTTTTTGCAATCTGAGAAAACCACACGGATGATTTTTGCAGTTTACCCAAAAAACTTACGAAGACATTACTAAACCTAATTTTTTCTAAGATATTTAGTGGATAAAAAGTATAGTAATCTCTAAATAAGCCCAGTTTTTATTTATTTATTTATTATTTTTATTTTTTATATATATTTTTTTAAAGTTCTGAGTATATAATTAGGGGAGAGCAACAAAGCCGAAACTTTATAGGATTTCTTGATTTAGGTTTTGGGTGTTCAAAAAATATACGTATTCGGATATCCGAAAATTTAATTATAATTTACCAAAAAGTTGGGTTTTATGAAAAGAACAGTTTTGGAAGTCATATAAAAGTTTTTCAAAAATTATAGATATCTGGATATTCAGATACATAAAACTGTAATTTGAAATTTCGGATATCCGAATTACAAAAAAACTTAGATAAAATATTATGTCTAACATAAAACAATCATCGCAAATTTTGGATATCCAAATTTGTGATATAACTAGTTGTTGACAAATTCCTTAAATTAAAAAAAAAATAATAATAATAACGCATTTACTTTATAAACATAATTTTCGTCCAAAAGAGACCACTTTGAGATTTACAACTAGTAGGTTAGTCTATAAAAAGAAAACAAGTTAGTGCTCTTTCTGATTTTGGTCAAAATTCAAAACTAATTATTAAATGCTTCATTTTTTTACTTCTTTTACTTGATTTCATTTGACCCAAAAAAGAACAATAAATTGATAAGTTTATACTCAACTCTATATATAGAGTTACTTTAGTTTTTAGTAAGAAACCTGCAACATTTTAACTTGAATTGTTTTTATTTGAAACACTCGTCATAAAATTTGTTTGGGAAAAGCATAAAAACATACAACAACGATGTACGCTCCAACGCCTCCAATCATATGCATAGTTTTGTTTTTTTTTTTTTTTTTTTTTTTTTTTTTTTTTTTTTTTTTTGTTTTGTTTTTCTTGTCGTTTACACCCGTTTTTCCAATTCAAGATGTTAAAAGTTTTGAAGCGAAATATAAATCTTTTAATTCAAGTATAGAGTCCAAGAAGATGAAGTTGATCAATGATCTTCTTAAGAAGATCAATAAGCCTTTCGTGAATTCGATTAAGGTAACATAGCTTGAAAGCTCTATGTGATTATTTATACAAATGTTTAGTACGTGTTTAATGTTTTTTGATTATATGTTTGTCTATTTTATGCTGAATCAAAGTTCAGACGGTGATATAATAGATTGCGTTTTGATTCACCTTCAACCAGCTTTTGATCTTCCACAATTAAAAGGATCATTGCCAAAGGTATACTTTTCATTTGGACATATATAAAAAAAATCCGAGTCAAAAACTATGTTTTACAACCTATTTCCAATTTATCGTATTGCTCTTTCTTTGTTTCATAATAATGATAATAAACAGGACCCGCCGGAGTTACCAATACCAAATGGACATGAGAAAGCAGAAAAGGCTTGGTGGGTTGATGGGGTCAAAGAGATTACCACCTTCCATGATGGCGGATGGTAAAGGTTATGAACAAAGGAATGAAGAAAAAGATAGACTAAAGAAAATCTAAAAATAAAAAATAAAAATCTTACTAGAAAGGAATCTAGCAAGTATTAGACCTAATAAAAAGAAATTCTAACCTAGACAATAATTATTCCCCGGGCTGTGGCGCCAAAAACTTGATACGCGGGATTGTGCCCTCGCAACAGATTTTACCTCTCAAGGGATCTTGAGAAGCTTGCAATCCCCGCCAAGCAGTGTACCTGATCGTTGTAGTATAGTATAGTGACAAGTACCGGGGTAAGAAGCCCTTTTACCTAAAAAAAATTTATTAGCTCATGTTCATGTCGTAAAAAAAGTTAATATGAATATAAATAAATCAATCACAACACAATAGGAGGTATATTAATTTACACAGCTTATTGTGATGCAGTTGATTAGCTCATGTTCATGTCAACTTACATGCATCATTTGCATCACAAATATAAAAAAGCAAAGTTTCTTGTCTTCAACCAATGTGGGACAAAAACTTTATACAAGGTTGAAACAAGTTGCTCAGGAGACACAACATGTGACAAATAATTTTAATGTTCTCTTCATACATTTTGCTATTTCTTTTTGTACCTATGAGCTCCGCACTAAACTCAAATGCGGCTGAATGTAACATATATAATTAGATGTACCGCAACCTTTATAAAATTTATAAGGTTATGCTTGGTAAGGAACTCATAAAAATACTTTAAAGGCATGGGCTTTTTAACGCTAAACGCTAATGAGAATATGATCTATCTTTTAGCGTTTGACCTTTGAGATTGTATATTTGTTCTACGTTTTCTAATTAGCAATAATACAACTTTTACAAAACTCTTTTCACTTACAAAACAAAATGATACAACTTATAACAGGATTCAACCCACCATTTTACCTAAAATGAGACTCGATCGATTTGGGCAAGTTAAATGTTTGGATTGATGCCCAAATTGATCGAGTCAACCCACCATGAACATGAACATGAACATGAGCTAAAAAGTTAAATGTTTGGATTGACTCGATCAGGTACTTATAACAGGATTCAACCCACCATTTTACCTAAAATGAGACTCGATCGATTTGGGCAAGTTAAATGTTTGGATTTGGGCAAGTTAAGTATTCACAATAGGAGGTAAAATGAGACTCAACCCACCATTTTATTGCTTGCATAGTATTCACTTTAGGTAAGTATTCACTCGATCGATTTGAGTTTTATTGCTTGCATAGTATTCACTTATTAAGTAAACGATAAACTGATATTGTCGTCGTGTATGTATCTTAGTGATAGAGCATAAAAGATACTTTAAATGATATCAGCCATTTACATAACACACAGTGAAAAGAAATATGTTAACAAACCATAATCCCCGCATGATTGTTGCCATGATATCAAAGTAAATTTCAAACACTCCGAGCCAGTGAAGATTCAAGGATTACAACATGAGGTAGTAACATACTAAAAAACCATAGAAACAAGAGTAAGTACGGTATATTGAAGACCCCGAAGCTAGTCAGACTCAGTTTCAGAATCTATATATGAATATATTGGAATAACACTATCGGGGAAATATTTCCTTCTGCTAGCAAGTGAATACTATGCAAGCAATAAAGGTGTTCTCTTTTGAGAGAAATGCCCGGGTACATTGGAAAATATTTGTCATGTGTAATTAACTCCATATTCCAATATGGGTGAGCCATTTCCATGACATCATGACCATTTTCAAACGTGTGACCCATTGTCGTTATATGGTGACCATTTATACGCTTAAAATGAGCACATTATGCTCCAACTTCTTTAACGTCTGAGGTCACTTAACTATCAACTCAAGCCATGGAGTGACACAACCGCCCTAATCCAACTAAGCTACACATGACGGTGGGACATATATAGCAAGAGTTGTGGATGGTAATGTGCTTGCGTGTAATACTATCGAGTTCGTAAAGTTTACGTGAGACTAGTGAAATGGAGTAAGAGGCATTGTCGTGATGTAGGGTATAACATAGCTGAATACCGTGTCAGTTAATTCAATTTGATATGTGAGGATGTTGAATATCATTTTCCATAATTTGTAAACAATAATAAAACTCACACTAAGTTTTCAGGTTTAGTGAAAATGTAAAATATACGAAAATTGAAATAAGTAGATTAATGAGGAACATGAGAATGGTTAATCCCACATAGGTTAAAGAAGAGTACATTGGTGCTACTTAATACAGGATCGTGTACATGTGTCATTTGTGTTCGGTTAAGTATAATGTTTCACTCTCTTTGTGTATACATGGATAAGATATAATTTAGTGTTTCTTAATATCGAATATATGTATACCACTTGGTGGGTAATCTTTATATGAAATTCAAACTTATTTATACTATATATACAACAAGCTACATTTTTTGTTGTACGATATGATGCTTAAGTGTTTTTTGTATATGTATACAACAAGCTCTATGAAATTCAAACTTTTTTATACTTAGCGATGGTATTTCTGAATGCCATCTTATAGCACTATTGCCAGATGAAAGGATTATGTTTTTAGATTACAGCAAGCTACATAAGTTTTTTTTTTTTTTTTTTTTTTTTTTTTTTTTTTTTTTTTTTTTTTTTAATGTTGTATGGGTATAGTAGTAGAATCCGAGCGCATAAAAAGGCTAAAACGTTACTTGACTTACCAGCTAATCTCTCACCTTAGGGATACTGATACGTCCCGGGATTTATGTCATATTGATATATTATATTTATTTATAATATGTCTTTGTGTCGTATTAGGAAAGTGTTATTGTTTAGATATTTCTTTATGTTTGGCTTGTTTTACAGACTAGGGTTATTCGGTTATATATACCGAATCATTATTATTAATGAATCAATCAAGTTTAAGATAAACAAATCTCTAGTTCTTCTCTCTATTTTCTTAAGGAGCTCGCACATGCTAAAAGTGGTGTCCTATCCCGATACAACCCCTAACCAGGTCGTATCAATTGGTGCTTTCATTGAGAGCTCTCGTTGAGAGGGTTTTTGATTAGGGTTCCAATAAAAAAAAATGTTCATCGGCACTATTCATCGCACTGTTCATCGTAGGTACTGTTCACCAAAGCACTATTCGGCGAAAGTACTGTTCATCTGGTACTGTTTGTTACTGTCCATCGTACTGTTCATCTGGTACTGTTCATCGTGGGTACTATTCATCAGGAAAAAAAATATATTTTTTTAGTTATTAATCGCTTAAGTATTATTCATGGCATCCGGCGGCAGCGATCGGGACATGGAATACGCACTCTCTAAGCTCTTGCAAATGGGTACGGTGGCCGAATATGAGAGTGAGTTTGTGGTACTTGCAAATCAAGTAACAAGGATCTCTGAATCTTTACTTATATCATTTTATATCTCCGGACTTAAACTGGATCTACAATATTTACTCTTACGGTCAAATCCCAAAACTCTAGATGAAGCTTTTTCATTGACCCGTGAGACGGAAACACGCTTCGCGAACCTAGATATTTGGGAAATTTTGAGGTCCAATCCTTTAACTTTGGGAGAAGACTTCTTCAAAGCTCGTATCACCGAGGGTCATTTTGAGACGATTGCAAAGGAAGAGAAAGAGGACATCGTTGAAAAGAAAATAGATATCATTCTACCATTAGAGGGTGAATTTGCTTCAACTAAGGCTGAAGGGTCATTGAATGTTGATGAGTATATTGGAGTTGAAGAGGTTGTGGGTGGTGGCAAAACGCTTAAGATTGGCGAGGATGAGTTGAATAGAGTGATATCGACACTTAATGATGAAGGTGGTGGATTTGATAGTCGTTTGGATGAAATAAATTTGAATTTAAGCGAGGAATTAGCGGATTCTCAATCGACATATTCTTCGTATCACCTTGAGGGCAAGGTGATTTTTGAAGGAGTGGGGAGTGTTACAACATGGGTAGCGAAAGGCGAAATAATGGTGTTGTGTTATGTCTAAGGTAGTGGAAGGCAGAAGAGAAAAAAGGTGTTGGTTACGGTAGCGGAAGGCAGGAGAACTACGAGAGTGGAAGATAGGACTAGGATTAGGATTAGGATATGAGATCCTGGAATCAAGAGAAATTTCTCAAGACCACACCTTGAGGACAAGGTGATTTCGAAGGAGTGGGGAATGATACGTCCTGGGATTTATGTCATATTAATATATTATATTTATTTAGGATATGTCTTTGTGTCATATTAGGAAAGTGTTATTGTTTAGATATGTCTTTATGTTTGACTTGTTTTACAAGCTAGGGTTAGTCGGTTATATATACCGAATCATTATTATGAATGAATCAATCAAGTTTAAGATAAACAAATCTCTAGTTCTTCTCTCTATTTTCTTAAGGAGCTCGCACACGCTAAAAGTGATGCCCTATCCCGATACAACCCCTAACCAGGTCGTATCAGATACTTCACAGCCTTACTTTTAACGTGCTACATTCCTTGATAGTTATTACCATATATATATATATATATATATATATATATATATATATATATATATATATATATATATATATATATATATATATATATATATATATATATATATATATATATATATATATATAAACAGCTTCAAATAAGCATAGTTATGCATCACATTGTTCCTGATAAAAAAACAACCTCAACTAATTACATTCCTTAACTAATAAAGTCTCAAGAGGCGATGCTTATGGGATGTTTGGTATTGTGTTTAACAAACCGGTTATTATGCTTTCAGATGGAAGAGAGTCACTTCAAGTGTTTGTAAGAGACTCAATCAACTGATTTTAATTAACGTGGGCTAAAATACACAGGTTGTCTCTAATTTTAACATTTACATATATGTCGAATGCTGAAAGAAGTGTAACATGTTTTAGAGTATTGGTTCATGGTTGTAAGAACTCTTCGGGAAATGTATACTTCAAATCTAAAAATTATGAAGAGGTGAATCAACACTCTAGCGACCTTCCCGGCAAATATATAATAGGTAAATTGCGTAAAACTATCATTTAAGTGACGTTGGTTAAGATTTAAGTTAATAATCTTCGTTTAACATTGCATGTGTCTCACAACAAAACGTTACTAACAAGTATGAATTGCTTTACACTTGACGTGCCTCACCATTTGCCATCACAAAAGGTTACTAACAAATATCAAATATGAATCACTTTACACTGTATCTAGCTCACAATTTGGCGTTACAAAATGTTGACATGAATATAAATAATCAAACACATCACACCGAGAGGTATATTAATTTATACAACCAAGTGTGAGGCATTTGATTACATCATGTTACTTACAAATATGAATCACTTTACACTGTACCTCTACCTTAAAAAGTTAAGAGTTATATAAATAATCAACTAACAAATACAAATCGCTTTACGTTGTACCTACCTCACAAAAGGTTAACAATAATATAAATAATGATCAACAACACTTGGGAGGTATATTAGTTTAGGTTATACCTAGCAAGTATTTTTGATGTATTACATCATTTTAATGCCAACTTATATGCTGATTTGCATCAGAATATATAAACAACCAAAGTTGCTTGTCTTCGACCAATGTGGGATAAAAGCTTTATACAAGATTGAAACAAGTTGCTCAAGAAATACAACATGTAAGAAAAGTTTAATGTTCTCTTCATACATTGCTTTTCTTTTTGTATCTATGAGCTCTGTACCAATCTCAAATGCGGCTGTATGTGACATATACAAATGGATGTAACTCAAACTTTATAAAATCTATAATGTTATTGTTGAAAAGTAACTCAACCTTGAACACATAAAGTACAAGGACTAATGTTGTTATTTTGTATTTCTCAGTTATAAGGAGTTATTTACTTTAAGCTGGTTTTAGCTAGATGATGAAAGTTAAAGGGCTGGAAGTGACAAGTAGCTGAAAGATCTTGATCAAGACTATATAAAGACCTCGTCTGCTAATGTTTGATCTTCACGCAGTCATATTAGTTTAACATAGTTCTCTTGTTGTTTTCATATCAACCAAAATCTGTTATTCATATTTCTTGAGTGATTGTGAGGATATTGTAATAGTACTATTGATAATTAGTCAATAGCCTACCACCTGAATAGTAGTGGGTAGGATTGTGAGTTGGTTCTTGATTGTTTGATTCTAGTATAGAGATTGATTAAGATCAGTTTCTTATTGATCTTGTGATTTTGGTTGATTAATAAAATTGATTCTTGATTTGAGAATCAAGAGTTGTTTCTGGGTAAAACTTGTGTTTTTCTACATGGTATTAGAGCAAGGCTCTTCTTCTTTCTCTTTAAAACGATTTCAGAAAAATTAGGGTTTCTAAAATTTGGGGGTTTTTCAAAATTAATTTGATTAAACCTAATTAACCGTGGTTAATTAGTGTCTTTTGACTCTAATTGATCAATTCTAAACAATTTTACAAAACGCCTAATTTTTGAGAAAATTAGGGTTTGGGTAGTTTTGGGGGTTTGATCTCTGGCTTCATTGGTGGTTGGTTGTGGTGTTTCTGGTGAACCTTGGTGGTTCTTGGTGGTTTTCCTGATTCTTGAAAGGGATAAATAGTTGAATAGCGCAGTTGCCCAACGGTTAGGTATATTTAGCCCGTTTTTAGAAAATTTCCGTATTAGCCCGGGCAACTTTTAAGATTGGGCAGTTTCCATCAAATGGAGACACGTGTCACGTATATGTATTTTGGGCAACAATTTTTAGTTGGCAACCGTAATAGGGCAACTGGTTTTTTGGTCATTTTACACATTATACACTATTTTGCTTATTGACTTTTGCTAGGACCGTATACGAAAAAAACTAATACGAAGGAAAATAATCATGAACTTTAAAAACAAATAGTCTTTCCTGTATCACCATTAACCACTTCTTCCCTCCATATCAAGTCACTATTATTTGAATCTCCAATGTTCAATATCCAATGTTCTTACAATATTATTTCACTTACTGAATCTGTTCCGGTTAATTTGTATGTTTCGCTGATTCGCACACGCATTCACTGTTCATTGAACAGTGATTACACAAAATTAAGTTTACCAATGATGGTTGATGTTATCAGTTAGAATGTGGTATAACAGAGTTTGTTAATTGTGTTATTGTATTGCCCTGATTGACACGAAAATTATTTGATTGTACAATTTTTTGTTGGTTTATAGTTTGTGTGTCAATTTTTAACCGTTTATGTGGTTTATGATTTCATTTGTGTTTATAGTTTGTATTTAATAAGCCCCGATTTTATCCACTTTAGTTGAGAGGTGTTTGTTGTTAATGTCTCATCACTTGTAAGGTGGAAACTGTACTGGAAATATGGGGTTAATGATAGACTGGCCTGAGTCAACTAGGGTCATAACCACTGATATACGCGTATACAAAACTCTCTATTTAAATGGTCAAATACCAAGGGGTTGTACTTAGGTTCCAATTAGGCATTTAACGATTATTAAATATGCGTTTGTATGTATCAGCTGAACTGTTGGTGATAGTGTTTACGGCGCCTGTATACGTGTCTGCATACTAAATTTGTTATGTATTGTAGGTTGGCAGTGAGCTTATGTTTTCGTTGTAGGAGCAAACTGAACTATTTTTGGTTAAAGTTCAAGTGGTTGCCTCTACAAGGTCCGTTAGAAAGTCCAGTGTTTTGAAGTTGACTTTATAGTTGGTTAAGCTACATTTCAGTAAACAAATTTTTTTGTTGGTCAATGGTACTTTATGTAATGGTTGGAAATGTTCCAAATTTTCCCTATTGTTGTTGGTGTATGGTATGTTTATAATCAACTTATTAATAAAGTAATATTAAGTCTAGTAATTTTCAATGTTTTTCTTTTGTTAGCTGAATTATGAAAGTCAATTCAACACATGACCACTTTTTTGTCTATTGGTTTATGGCTTCTCTGGAGATGCATTTGCAGACTGCAATTACACATTCAAAGAAGTTAGTTTAGAAATGTAATTGTATAAGACAACAGTTAGAAAATGTACGATTTTCATGAAGCATAACTAGGAATCTTGAAATGACATTATCTCAAACAGTTTAGGTTCATAATGTTGGGAATCATAGTTTGTACTGTTCGGTGAATTTGGTACTGGTAGGCTAAAATTAGTACGGGTCGGTTACGGTTGGTACTTGTAGGGTAAAACTTACTACGGGTCGGTTACCCTTGGTACTAGCAGGCAAAAACTTAGGACGGGTCGGTTACCTTTCGTAGTGTTTGGCAATAAATTGGGTAATTCATTATCTTAGTTTACACAAATATATATTCAAGAGAAACATAACATTTATGCACTCGATCAAATCAAAACCCTAAATTAAATCTATATCATCTCAATCGTGTTTACCAACCACACATAATCTTCTAAACGATCATAACACAGAATCCTAATCAAATTTTTTTCAATCTTAATGGCGATTTTGGATCATTCTAAGGCACACAACATGGTTGCTTACTTACAGAAACCAGAGGGAAGTCAACAGTTTCACCAAATAGTCGATTTTCTCAATTCCAGTTACATAAGGTATGCTATTACAAAGAATCCTACTATATATGTTTCTCAAATCAATCAGTTTTGGCGCACTGCCAGTGTCAGCACACTTGATAATGGTGAAAAAGAGTTAAATGCTACAGTTGATGGCATTGCCATGGCCATTACTGAGTCATCTATTAGGAGGCATCTCAAACTAGCAGATGATGGTGCTATCAGTTCATTGCCAAATACTGAAATTTTCCAAAATCTTTCCTATATGGGATATGGGTTAACTTATGATAACTTAACTTTTAAAAAACCACAATTTCCGCCTCAATGGAGATTTCTCATTCACACCATCCAACATTGTTTAAGTCCAAAGAGAACTTGTTGGGAACAATTTAGTAGCAACATAGCAACTGCTATTGTTTGCTTGGCAGCAAAAAGGAAGTATAACTTTTCAAAATTGATTTTTGATGGTATGGTGAGAAATGTGAGAAGCAAATACAAATTTTTAATGTATCCCAGATTCATTCAAATATTTTTGAACAAGTATTAGCATCTACCTCACAAAAACATTTTAAAAACTCCTACCCTTAGCCGAAAGGTTTTTAGTAATATGAGTACGATTTGTAATGGGTATAAAGGTAGTGAAGCACCACTATTTTTATCAATGATTGTTCCACCAACTGAGGGTGAAGGATCAAGAACCCAAGCTCAGTCCCATGACACACCCAGAAGTGTTCCATCATCATCACAACCTCATTTTACAAAAAACATTTACAAGAAGAATCAGAAAGGAATCTGTTGTACAGCAAGTCACATATCCTACTGAACCAAATGTAGCAGATGAGCCTGTCTCTGACACAATGGTGCGGGCTGCCAGCACTGTCACAGGCTTAGAAGGTGGGCAGGTCAATGGTAACATTCATAAGAACCAACACATGGCAACACCTACTGACTCAGTTTCTCATGAGCCTGAATCAGCTGATATAAACCCCATGCCTCAAGATACAATGGGTGATGTGCCTCATGATACAGTGGTTGATATGCCTCATGATACAATGGCTGATATGCCTCATGATACAATGGGTGATATGCCTCATGATACAGTGGCTGATATGGCTCATGGTTCGGGTCTTCCAAAAGTGAACCCAGATGGAAGTGATGTAGGCAGTCTGAAATACAAAGAATTGATGGAAATTTGTACAAAATTGTCAGACAGAGTTAATGGCTTGGAGAAAAAGTTGAAAGATACACGGGTACTTTATGCTCGCGCTTATACCAAGCTGATTGAGAAAGTTAAGAAGTTGCGCAACAAACACAAGGGCAGTAAAGGTAAAACAAAATCAACCGTTGTTAGGTCTGATATTTCAGAAGATTTAGAGGAAGTTGATTTGGAGGATCTTTCACAACTGGGGAGGATCGTTGGTGACGTTGTTGAGGAACCAAACATATCATTAGTCCAATAGGGTGCAGAGATTCACGGGAGGTTTGAAGATAAAATGGGATTTCATATGGCTTTTAAAGATGCTGCTTGACATACTGTTAACGATACTGTTGAACATATTCGTACTGGTCGCGGATCTTGTTGTAATGCTAGTCACACGAATATGGATGAAACAACTGCATAGACAGTAGTACATATCATAGATACTCCTACTAATGATATCTTAAGGAATTTGAAATGTAAACGGATTGCAAAGAAAACTGAAACTAGAAACAACAAACCCGAAACTGAAGCACAAAAGATGAGGTATGTGAAGCAATATCTAACCAACCAAACTCCTTGAACTTACAGTCGACTGAAAGGAAAATCTTATGAACAGATAGTAAATCTATACAGACTTGCTCTCAAGTGGAATGACGACTTTATTCCAATGTATTTGGCAGAAGAAAGTAGAAGATTTAAGATAGGTGGTTTTCAGTTAGAATCAAACTCTTCAAAGAAGCAAAAAACATATGTTTCAGCCCAAGAGCAACAAGAATTGACTGAAGAACAACTTAAACATATGTTGAATATTGTTCCATACGACAGTATGAATGCAGATGCTCTACAACCAAAAAACCCAATCATAGACTGGGAGAGCTACACTGATGAATTTGGAAACTACTGGAAGATCATAAGAGGTGGAAATTGTTGTGAGGTATACAAACACTTTCAAGATATGATGAAAGCTTTTGACAGAGCAGATTTGGTCAAGCTATGAAATTTAGTCAATGAAAGGTTCAAGTTAACACAGATAGCTGCTGACAAGGAAAAAATGCTATGGGTCGAATTGAATAGACTTTTTGAACCAGATAAAGCTGATAAATTATGGAAGTTTATTGCAGATGAAGCATTATTGAAATGGATATTGTATGATAGTTGTGGAGTTCACCATGTGTCTACAAAAGGTGGAACTGACATATACATGCTGGTAGAGAAAGAATACCTATTGTCAACACATGCTCTGTCTGTCATGTTATCTGTAAAGTTGACTGTCGAAGAAGAGACTGAGATGGCAAAAGAACTGGTAAGGAAAATCTTCCTACATTGTAAACGTTATGTTTGGAAATGACCCAAATTTTAGTTGTAACAAGCAACATATTAATCTACTAATTATAATTCCGCTATTTGTGTATGTTTATTTTTGTTTTCCTACCTTCCATTTTTAAATATTTTAATTATTTATGTTGCAATTACAAAGTATTTTATGTATACTAGTATGACATTTTGCTCCAATGAGTTTCACCATGAAGTTGACTTTTTGAAATCAATTAAAGCCATGACCAACATATGATGAACATCATTTGATGCTGCATGACTTAATGGTTCATGGTTTTCATGTTACTAGTTTACAAATTATGGAAATCATTACTTCCTTATTATAAAGGTTGAGATCATAGACTATTACATTCATTTGGGGTATAGTTGACCAGTCATTGATTTGTAGTTTACCTTGCATAGCCTGTTACTTTAAATCAAACATAGGACTAGTAATTAAAGTTATACTTTTCATTGATAGAGGTAAAAAGCAGCAACCATTCCATACATCAGACATTAAAACAAGATTAGAAACATAGTAAAAACCTTACAAACACCATATTCATTAATAACTTATTTTCAATGTCACCCCAACTGGTTCGAACCAGAGCTCTCTGCCCCAATTTTATCCCTTTCCCTCATTTCCTTCCTTTCTTTCAATTGTTGAGAGACAATTTCAAGAGTCGAAATCCTGCTTTCCAAATGAAGCTCCTCCACCAAGTTTTGTTGCTGCTGCTCCACAGAGTTTTGCGGCTGCTCCACCAAGTTTTGTTGCTGCACCACCTCATTTTGATCATCACCCACCACCTGTTGGTCCTCCTCTTCCTCCTCCTCCTCTATATCTTCTTCCTCATTCAACCCCAGTACCTCATCCCACTAAAAGTCGTGTCTCCGCACCCATCTCAGTATTTGTGTCCTCATCCCGATGCTAACCTGCTTGTAATTCCCAAATTCTAAATCGGGATCATACCCGAATTCATTGAACACCGCATCCCACAACAAGGTGTTGTTTAAGACAAACGGTGGTTAATATCAAAGGGATTTCTGTGTTGGTGTGTGTTCTAGGGTATACAAAGGATGTTATAAATAGGCTGCAGTTGTTGTAGAACGGTTCCCAATAGGATGAGCGGGAACAAAAGCGGGACCAAATGCGCCAACATAAAAAAATTTTATGGAGTAAATGACCAAAAAACCACTTGACTAGTCAACTAATGTTGCTAGGATATATCCTTTTTTATTTTTTAAATACTTATGTTTTAATTATTTTTGTACTTGTGAAGGGTAACTAAAGTTAATCTATTTTAAATACTTATGTTCTATTTAGGTTTCTCTACATAAATTAATCTATTTTGGCCATATAAGTTTGCTTCATTTATTACTACTCCTCTCCTATACGCTCCTTCAAAAACTTTCTTAAATTTCTTTCTTCAATTATATCCTTCATCATGGCGTCTAACATACCAATTTATGATCAAATCGCACATCAGATTGGTTCTAGGCGTTTTGATAAGGTCCTCCTTGCTCTGTTTGCTAGGGAGACAGAGGCCAACAGGGGTGACAAGAAGCAGTATGTGAAGATGATTGAGGAAATACAGGTGCGTGTTGAGCACAGGCATGCTATCTTACTGGGGCTTGAAAAATTTGGAGCCTATAAAATGATGAATGAACCCTTGGACCGTCTAAAGTTAGCACAACAGGAGGATTTGGAAGAAATCTCCTTTTTGACTAAAAGACGACAAGCAAGTTTGCGCCGTGCCACTGACAAGTCAAGGATTATCAAGAACCTGAGGATGTTTAAATAAGCAACATTGTTAAGGTTTGGGTCCTTTGTTAATAAGCAGCTTTTGAAGTTAAATCGGATTTTCTGCTAGTATTTGTGGTATATACGCTATGTAAGTTAAGTGTACTTCTGGGTTGTGGGTATGTCTTTAAGTAGTCTAGTTGATCATGTATTGACGTTTTATACAGAATATTATGTATTTTGGGTCTTATGAACTTCTATCAAGTCTAGAATGGATTACTCTGAATTTTAATAATGAAACTATGTCTACTTATTATGTTCTTGCTTTAGTTGATTTGTTGTTTTATTTTTATTAGATCTAAGAATTGTACCATACTTAGAGTAAATGCATTCACCATTGTTATAAAATAAAATATATATATATATATATATATATATATATATATATATATATATATATATATATATATATATATATATATATATATATATATATATATATATATATATATATATATATATATATATATATATATATATATATATATAATAAAACAAACAAAAAAGGTTGCCACAAACGAGAATTAGTTGCGCAAATACTCCAACCAGGTTGCCCAAAGTACAAAATAAAACTGTGTCGTTAGTCGTTCAGAAGAATATATGGTTCTAAAAGAACAAACAACAGTGTACTTTACCATTGTTTTTGTGGTTGCTAGTGTTACACCATGTTATTTATGTATGGATATTTTAGTGCCTATTAATAATAATTTGTTGGTTGTGTAGTTTAATTTTAGTTGTTTATTCAGAACTAGTAAATAACAGAAAATTTTTATTGAACACAACATAAATGGTACATGAAAAAATTACAAACTAAATTTCGGTGATTTTTCCGGATCAAATGACAAATGTAATTTGTCATAATCAACCCACTCATCATCTGATGAGTGTTCTTGTTGATCAGAAGCAAGTTTGCGTTTTCTGTAACCCCACATATTCTTCCAAGTCTTTTTCTTCTTCTTCTTCTTCTTCTTCTTATCTGGTTTTCTAGCAGCTTTTTCTTCAAACTTTTTGACTTTTTCTCTCTGTTTTTTTTCTTTTTCTTCAAAATACCATCTAACAGACTCTTCAAAGGTGGTATCTTGTTCATTCTCTGGAACTTGAACATTTGGTTGTATCCCTTGCACATTCATTCTTGAACTTGATGCCCTAAATGCTATTATAGATATTTAATATTTTTGAGTGATTTGGTTGTTTAGAAATGTTGCAATTTATAACCATTCCATTGGCAATTGAAAGGTTTTTTTTTGCTTTAGAAAAGACACACAGTTTAATTATTTATTGAACAGTTAATGAAGAATATTTATGACATACTGCATAACTAAACATATGAAATAACAAATAACATACTTAATTATTATTATAACTAAACATATGTAATGATAGGTTCAAACTACAAGCACTAAAAGAACTCTACCACGGATGTGGTGGAGCTCCGTGGTGGAGCTCGGAGAGTTTCAAAATCTTCCTAGCTAACTCCCAATTCATTTTGTTATTTTCATGTGCATCATTAGTTAAATTGCTGACCCGGATATAGATTTTCTTCAGAATTGGGGAACAAGCAAGTATAAACTTTATTATACGTACATCATTATCGGATACAGGAAATGATTTAAACACCACACTCTGCAGCTGCCTTGGGCCCAGTATGTTGCTTGGTAACTCAAAAGCAGAAATGTGAAAAGGAACATCACTAAGCTCGTTACCAGCCTGAAAAAAAGCTTAACAGTGAGATGCAAAAACATGCCAATGTATCGTGATTTTTTTTTTTTTTTTTTTTTTTTTTTTTTTTTTTTTTTTTTTACATATTTATTCCACTTACGCTTGTTTCTAGAATTAGCAACTTTGGAGATGCACTAATCATTCCAATGACGAATGATGCCATAACATTATTCCCAAAATCGACTCCGGACAGAGTAAGAGTCTTCAAGGATACAAAGTCGACAGTGACATTGTTATTGGAATTAGCTTCTACCAACATCTACAAAAGTCCACATTTCATATTTATTATAGATTCATTTTAAAATGCATACCTTCAATTTCTAGAACTCAAATTGGGCTTACATTGCAATCTTCAAAATCTAATGTAAGCGTCTCAAGCTTTGGAAGAATTGCCAGGTAAACGAGGTTGGACGCTGTGATTGGCGTCCGTTTGTTCCAAACACCGAATGACAAATGTAACTCCTTCATATTTCTGAGTTTTGCAATTCCCAACAGTCTCATTTCCTTTGTAGTATCCATATTAACTTTCAGAAACTCAAGTAGGGGACAACGCACTATAAACTCCCAAAATGTACAGCCAAGAAAGTTTACATATAACAATTCTAGCCTCAATAGTTTTGGAAAAATACAAACTATTTCCAAATTAAGCATCTTACAATGATGAAGTTCCAAATGTTTCAACTCCGCACGGGAGTAAATTTCGCTTGGCAACGTAACCAGTTCACCATACCAGTTTCTAACTGTTAGCTCCTCAATTCCGTCATTAGACAAGAATAAAAGCCAATCCCCAATCTCTTCATAACTCAAGTCTGAGATGCCACAAACAGGTTTTGGGTCAATGGAGAAGACAAACCTTCTTATTGGACCTATAAGTTTAAGTAAAACCCTCGTTATATCATTCCCATCAAACTTAGTTGTTAGAAAATAAAAGAAATCCTCATGAAGTATTATATCGGTTAGCAAACACCACTTAAACCTCCAGTTTGTAGCTAACGTTGAGGTCCTCGCCGCTTCTTTTAGTGGCAAACGATTCAAAATATTAGTGATAACATTATTTGGCATCTTGCCAATATATTCTTCTGATGCATAGTCGGAGGTTCTATGAACCCGACGACGACTGGTTTCAGCAAACGACATAATATTAGTTGTATTTGAGTAGGTTTTTCAGTTTTATAAATGTTGTCTTACTTTTTTATATGATGGTTACTGTATTTGGTGTGGCATTTAATGTGTTGCAGTTTTTGGTATGATGAATATTGTAGTTGGTGTGGCATTTGATGTTTTGCACAGTGTGTGTGGGTCATGTTCTAGTATAAGATGGAAAGCGGCAAAAAAAGGTGAAGGTATATCTTAGTAAAAGTGGCACATAGGGACTTCATGTGTACATATTATTTGTCTACATAGTATGTGTTAGTTTGTGAGTTTGTATGGTAGTTTACATAGGGCAACTTGTAGTAAAGTGGGTGACATGTATTATGCAACTTTTTTTTGCGTCCGTCTGCTTATTTTAGATTTTAGTTAAATATTTCTGCTTATTTTAGATTTTTGCGTCCGTCTGCTTATTTTAGATTTTAATTAAATATTTCTGTATTTGATTTGTATAAAAAAAAATCTTTTAATGGTTCATGGTAATATGTAATGTTTAATATTATATAAAACTTATTTTTTGAATGCTAATTGTAAAATGTACTAGTTTACTTTAGATTCAATGTATTCAGATTAAATGCAGCAATAGTATTTGTTGGTCTAGCCAACCGGCGATGTTGTAGCAAAGTGTACCCATTTCCCATAGTCATCTAAAAATACTCGCTCCTCCTAAGACAATCACACACACACAACAAAGCTATTTACTTTTCCATTAAAATAAAAAGTTGACCCAA
Organism: Artemisia argyi; assembly: GCA_030686995.1. NCBI lineage: Eukaryota > Viridiplantae > Streptophyta > Magnoliopsida > Asterales > Asteraceae > Artemisia > Artemisia argyi. The sequence continues at coordinate 297,717 of CM060695.1, read as the reverse complement.
AGTACAGGTTGCCCAAATTATATATAAAAAGTTGCTTATCTTACAATTCTTTGAAATCAAGAAATTAGAGTTGGTTGTAAACACGACAATTCTTTGACGGATATCTTCAATTTCTTGATTTCGAAGATCAACTCTAATTTGATGTTCCCGTATGGTCGCTTGATCTTTTTTGTTTTGCTCCTCCAACTTGTTGATGCGGTTAATGTAAATTGCAACCAACTCTCGTTCTGTTTCAGGTCTGACAGAATGGTTTTTATCAAACTTCTCTTCAACACTCAATTTTCTTTCATTAGGAGAAGTATCTTTTGAACGTTTATGTTTCTTTGAATTAGGATTTGAAGATGATAAAGCCATTAATGTTACAAAGAAATAAAATAGGAATGAAGTATATAATGCAAAATATATGAGAAGTTAGATGTTATCCTTGTGCATTTATAGGAACAGTAGTATGACAACGGTTAATTGACCGTGGTTAATTGACAACGGTTTCCAATGTGTGTAGTTATATGGAGAGAACCAACTTTTGTTTGAATTACTTTATAGGGAAACTAATGAAATGGATTGTGTTCATTGGGCAACTAGAGTTGGCAGGCTGTACTGGCCAACGATTATTCTATTTAATAAAAATAAACCTATATAAGATAAATAAAATAGAAGTTAAAGTGAAAAAGACACAATGGCAAAGTTAAAGTCAAAAAGAGAAAATGACAGTTGTGTGTACTTAGAAATTTAATAAAAATAAGAGTATTTTTTGTACTTGGATATACTACAACAATCCATTCTTCCAATTGAGCATATCAGGGGTATTTGGAACATATGCAGATGAGGGAAGGTATGACGGAGCATAATAATATGGAAAAAAAACAACTACAACAAAAAACAAAAGAAGTAAAATAAAATAAACTAATGATTCTTCAAGTAACAGTAGTCGATATTGAATTGATAAGGAAAGTCAAGTGGTTAAAAGCAATGTCTTGTCAAGTTATTAGGCTTTCACACTAACCCAAACATTATTAATAAGGATTATAAGTTACGAAATGATTGTGGCAGTGCAAGTGGACCTTTACCATATCTGGACATAGACAAAGGTGCAACCTTTTTCATATTTTTTGGGCAACTATTCCAACTATGGGCCAACTTTTTAGAGCATTTTTTATTAGTGTTAACTTTGTAAGACGCATACAGGCAATGTAATCAATTTGTGGTAAATTTTTTTAAATGATGCACAAAATTCAGTCGTCGTGTTTGGTAAATGGGATTGAATATCAAATTTCTCCTATCAAACTATTATATTTGTACAACATTAGAAATTGGATGAAAAGTATATACTCAGTTGTTGTAACAAAATGTCATCGAAATTTTGGTGAAACCCGTTGACTTCCTTCTGGTTTGTGTAAGTAAGCAACCATGTTATGATCGTTTACAAGATTATGTGTGCTAGGTAAACCTAATTGAGATGATATATATGTAATTTATGGTTTTGATTTAATCGAGTGAATACATATAATGTTTCTCTTGAAGATATGTTTGTGTAAAGTAAGATAATGAATTACACAATTAAGTGAAACATATAAGCGAACCCAAAGGATAGTCCCAAACAGTACCTAGCGTAATCGACCAGTATTACGTTTTAGCCTACCAGTACCAAATACACCGAACAGTACAAAGTATGGTTCCCAACAGTATGAACCCTAACTGATTGAGATAATGTGATTTCAAGATTCCATGGTTATGCTTCATGAAAATCTCATATTTTCTATGTGTTGACTAATAAAATTGCATTTCCAAACTAACTTGTTTGAATATGTAATTGCAGTCTGCAAAAGCATCTTCAAAGAAGCACTAAACCAATAGACAAAAATATGCTCATGTGTTGAATTGACTTTTAAAAGTCAGCGAACAAAAGAAAATCATTGAAAATTACTAGAGTTAATATTACTTGATTAATATGTTAATTATAAACGTACCATACACCAACAACATTACGGAAAATTTTGAACATGAAGCTTAAAGTACCATCGACCAACAAAAGAAATTGTTTATAAACATGAAGCTTAAAAAACCATGAAGTATGTCAACTTCAAAACCATGCAATGGACTTTCTAATGGAGCTTGCACAGGTAACCAATTGAGCTTTAGATGCACTTAAACCAAGTATCACTCCAGTCATGGGTGGTGGCCTGTTGCCTCTTGGATTTGAACTTGAAGGATCTTGTGTGGGAGATGTTTTCCTTTGACCAACTATTTTTTTAGATGACGGAGGTCTACCTCTGGGTCTTTTGGGAGCAGCTACAACAGTTGAACCGGAAGGTCTGCCTATTTTGGGAGGTCTACCTCTTGGTCTTTTCAGAGCATGTGACGTATTTGAAGTTGAAGGAACTTGCAACATTTCAGAAGACTGGATTGGTTGATCATCTATGTCTTCATGTTTTACTGCATCTGCAGCTTTGGAAGTGGTAGGTGTGGATCTTATTGGAGCAGGTTTTGAACTGGAAGGTTTGGATCTTTTTGGAGGAGCTTCATCCTCTGAAATTGACACACTAAACACCTCCTCGGCAACATCATCTTCACTAGAAACATCCTCATCACTTGGAACTTCCTTCATTGCATTCGAGTAGCACTCATACTCAAGGTTTAGCATCCTCTTTTCAAGCCATTTTATCTTCCTTACAAGGTGTTCAACCACATCTTCACTGAATTTTTCATTAACAATTCTCTATTGTTGCATCCTTTCAGCCCAATCTCCTCTGTAAAAGTACACCGCCTCAACTAGTTCCATCCTTTTCTCAAGGTTTTGTATCTTCTTCTCAAGCTTTATAATCATGCTTCATAATCCTTATGCTCTTCTGCAACTTGTTAGGTTAACACATGTTAGATGTAATACATATATCCAACTAATATGGTAACTCTATTTCTACCAAGTTTTTCACACATTCAAACACCCCTAAAGTCCTACACAAGACAATTAGGCCTTATTAGCTCATATACAAAGGCCCTTAATTGGTAAAGTCAAACAAAATTTGCACTTTAAGTAATGCACTTTCAGTTGCTAAAAGTCAATATGGTTGCTTACTTAATTGGAAAGTGAAATTGCAGTATGGCAACAACAAATAGGCATTTAGTATGGCAACAACAAATAGGCAAATCAACATCAAAATTGTCTAAGGACATGCTCAATGTTTGCCATTTTAAATAAAAAACCAAAAATGCATACCTTTATTCGTCTCTGCTTGCTTCCCCTTCATGGGTTTTGAGGTTTGACCCAAATGCATACCTTTACTCGCCTCTACTTGCTTTCCCTCCATAGGTTTTGAGGTCTGACCCAACATAGCCTGAATGGTTGGAAATTCCTCACTAGGTCCTTTTTTCAGCTCTGTCAATTAAGATGGGGCAGATGATCAACAAAAGGTCAACTCAAATCATTATGTTAAACTATTATTCTAAACAAGAACAATGCGACAATGTGCTAACCTTTAACCATAGCATAGTTCCATAAGTCGTCTAACATTTCTTCCGTCGCATCATCCCCTGGCTTCCACGTATTCTTATACCTTTCATATATATAGTCTACCATGTCTTCGGTGTATTTCAACTTGCTCTAGTCTTTGTTCGCCATCGCAATATGCACGGTATGTTTGAGATTGATTTGTTTAATCGTTCTAGGGTTTGAAGGTTTGTGTGTGTGCCGATGATCGGTTTGCGCAGTAACAATAGCTATGATCTGTTTGTGAAATAGCCGTTTTATATTCTTGTGTAGCCTTTGCGTTAAAAAAATATGAAATGACCAAAAAAACCAGTTGACTGGTCAAATAACGTTGTAAAGCAACGTCCGTTAGCCAAAAAATGGCTTCGAGGGCAACTTGGAAAGATTGGGCAACATGGTAAAATTGGGCAACTTGGTATATTCGCATTAATTTTACTATATTTGGAACTCCAACTAAAATTTATGATTTATTGACAAAATTATGTGTAATTTTTAGGAATATTTGTACCATATGTGGACACAATTTGTGTGTCATTGCAACCAGTGGCGGACCCAGAACTATATAGTTAACCAAATGCCCTTCAACATATCTATTTGATGATAATACGTTCATGTAATATTTTTAAAAACTAGTGTCATTGTGTAGTGGAATAATGAAACTTTGAAAAAAATAATGTTTACTTAAATAAATATAAAAGTACGCAATTTGTGTGATATACTTGGAAAATATCATGTTATTGATGAGTGCTCAAACACTCATAATTTTTGGTCAATCTGAACTGCAAAAACATTCAAAAACACTCAAGAATGCATCAAAATACTAAAAATATTCCAAAATTGTGTTTTATATGTTTTAGATGCAAAATGAATAAAAACAAATGAAAAACATACAAAGTTTGCGTAATTGACAGTTTCAGTCCCCTAACTTTCAAAAATTGGCAAAAATAGTCCCTGAGCACTTATTTTAAAGGAAAAGTCACCAAAGGTCCTTTTTAAATCATAAGTTGTCAAAATTAGCCCTTTGGTGAAAAAATTCAAAGTTTTGAGAAATTACATGTTTGGTCCCTGGAGTTTGAAAGTTTGGCATAATTGGTCCCTGGGAATTTTCAAAAATGGAAAATTGCAATAATTGTCCTTGGATTATGAAAGCTTGGCAGGAAAGGACCATGTGACTACTTTGGGAAACTTACACTTTCAGTCCCTCAAAAATCCAAAAACTACAAAAAGGTCCTTGTGAAACAATAACACCAAACGGATCTTTTGTTAATTTCTACAACTAATAAACCCACAAGCCCACCACCCATTTATCCCTAACCTTTTATTCCTGGCCCTATCTCACCCCATGGCCCAACAATCCAAACAACCCACCCATTCCCGTTTTATAATAATCCCCAGGGTTAACCAAAGTCAAAACCACCAACTCCCTCCAATACCACTCTCCTTCCCCATACGTGACCTGTAAAACACCTGCCATCACCACCTCTAAACCTGCCATCACCCACCCTACACTTACCTTCCCCCTCTATTGTCCCCTCAACCCCCTCCTCATTTAATGCCTCACCAACCCCCACTAAACCTGTTAAATCCATTTTCCCGCCAATACTTTCAAGCAAGGGCTGAGATCACTCCATATTCATCCAAAGGTGTAGAATGAAGGTGGGAAAGCACAAGGAGCATGAGAGATGGAACCCTAGTTTTATTTTGAGTATAAATAGCTCAATTGTAAGCCAATTCATGGCAGTAGGTTTTCTAAGGTAGAATTAGTTTAGTATAATTTCTAAGTATTGTTAAATTTTTCAATCTCAGTTGTACTCTTTTCTAAAAATTCAATGAAAGTTTAGATTTTTTTTTTTTTTTTTTTTTTCCTGTTAGTGTAGCATCTGATTATTTTGAACTACTTATTTTACTGCTTATTTTATGCTTATATATTGCTTATTTCTAGCTTACTGTAGCTATTTGGTTTAGTTTAAATGTTGTAGCAGAATTTTAGCTTTAAACTATGTCTCCCTTTTGATGAAAATTCATCAGTCAACACCTTAAGGGGTGTTTGGCACAACCTAGTCCTCAGCACAACATTAGTTTTTAACCCACATTTTAAACTTTAATCAGTTTTATTTTAAGGTATTTAGTAGGTTTGTCACAAGAACCTTCAGTTTCTAATAGTTTTAATTCATTTTGATTTGCTTCCAAAAAAAATATTTCCACATAACTGTCTTCATATAACAGTTAGGGTAGAACCTAGTTTTAGCACTTAGGTAGTTTTAGTTGCTTCATGTTAAGTCCCTTTAGGCCACTTCTAGTTGTATATCTGATAGTAAGACTTTTGTGGTCAAAAACACCAACTTGACCCATTATAACTCAACTGTGCATATGCAACCCTTTTGATTTCAAATTCAATGAGGTTCAGTTAAATGTAGGTTTGGATTTTGATGGTTATTTCTAGCTTATAGTATAGCATCCTTTATTTTGAGCTTATCCCGGATTGTTACAGCTTTTTGGTAGCTTATTTCTATCCAATTTTACCACTATCTCAGCAGCTACCCCACTCCCATTAAGCCTTGTTTAATCTTAATTCTAGGTTAGTTAAAGTAGGAGCTAGTGTCTAAAAATTGGTCATACTAGTAACTAGTAGTTTACGTTTTACATTTTTGAGCTTATTTCAGAATTTAGAACTTATTTTTAGCTTATTTTGGTGCCTGTCCATCCTCACCCATTGTAGGGCTGCAATTTTCATTGTTCCATAGCCCCTCAATGATGTAATCTTAATTTGCTCAATACTTAGTGTTTAGGTCTATAAATTGGTTTACAGCTTATTTGTCATCCTTTCTATAAGTTTATATTTTTATTTTATTTTATTTTATTTTTTTCTTAGTAGCTTATTAACCCTCAAAGTCAGCCCCATTTGCCCTGCATGCCTGGACAATTGACCTGTCCCAACAAGCCCACACACCAGCAGCTCTCAATAAGCTTAGTGCAAGATCAAGATTGGTTCATGTATTCCTTGTTAGGTGGTTAATATAGTTTTTAGGTTTGCAGCCTGGGTACTCAGCTTGTTTCAGCTTTTGAGTAGCTTAAATTCACCATCTTGGGACTGTTTGGTATTCCACTTAAGCCGTTTTTGCTATTTGAGTTTATGAGCTGTTTATTCCTTTATGGCTTGTTAGATTGTTGTTACAAGCTTGTTTGTGTTGTCTCTGCTCCTCAATTAGCTTAGATTCCATTTGTTGATTACTCTAGCTTATTTGGATAAGTAGTTGTTTAGTATTAGCTTTTTGTTCCTAGTAGACTATTTTAGAATCAGTAGGCCTTGGGATTGCTTGATTTAGGATATTCTAGTTTACTTATTGTGGGAATCAGCTTCTCAGCTTGTGTTAAAGTGTTTTGTAGCGCTAGCTTTTTGGACTATGAGCCTAAGTCAGCTTATTTGCTAAGCTTCTTACTGCCGTGCACCACAGATTTTGTGTCTCACTAGGATTAGCTCAATAGCCAATCCTTGGCTTATTAGTGGACCCCACAAGTTGCCCCTTGGCTTTTTAGAATGCCCCTCAGGCTGTCTCTTTAGACCAACCTTCTCCTTGGTGCCATGATCACCCAGGTGGGCCCCACAGTGGGCTGAAATTGTCCCATTGAACCTGTTTTGTTTTCTGTGGCAATTTGTAGTTGCTTATTTGCTTATGTTGGCTTATCCAGTGAAGAATGCTTGTTTGTTTAACTTCCTTTGAGTTCATCTAAGTTTATTTCAGCTTATTTCTTAGGTTGTGTTCTTTGGATTGCTTATTTGAGCTTAATACCTCATTATTAAGCTTAAAGCTTATCTGTCAAAGCAATAAGCCCCCATATAGCTTGTTTTTGAGTTCCATTGAGTTTGCTTTTACAAAAGTTCCTTATTTTCAGTAGTTTAATAGATTTGTAAAAGAAAATTGAGAAAAATCCAACTTTAAATAAAGTGATAACTTCTATATAAGCCCTTTTGGCTTATTTTTCTGCTTATTTATAAGCAATTTTTATTTTATATTTTTGCTGAGTTCCTGATAGTTTAAAGTAATTTTAGGAATTTTTCTAGATTTTTCTCTTTTCATTTGCTATTTTTAATAATTAATATTAGTTTTTATTAATTAATAATAATTATTTAAAAAATCTCAAAAATATATCTTCAGTCTTAAAATTAGTTTTATATTATTTTAGATTTTTCCAAATTTAGAATTTATTTTTCTTGGTTAATTTCCTAATTATTTGTATTTTAGGGTATTCTAAATAATTAAAAGTAAATAGGAAATTAGTAATTAATTAATAGTAATTAATTAAATAGTGTAAAAATGAATTTTCTTTTTGTTAAAATTTTTTTTATCATTAGGATTGTAAAAATGTAATTTTCATATTCGTAGGTATTTTATTTTTACAAAACTCACGTTTTATTTCGTACGTCTACGTAGAATTAAATCTAACGAACGCGTTTTTAGACTTAGCTCACGTTTTTAGTGTATCTGATCGTCAGTAATTGTTTATATAGTGTTTCTAAGTTATTTTCATTCCTCATATCTTAGTGTAATCATACAAATCACTCAAACCCCTTTTCTGTCCAAATTCACCCGATCACAAACCCGTTTTTATACCATCACACCTCGTCGGGACATAACAACCCGGGGAAATCCTATACTTCCACGGAGATTTACTCTAGGCTGTTTAACCTAGTTGACCATCACCTGGTCAATTTAGGTTGACCGTTTGGAGCCAATCAAAATTTGGCGCCGTTGCCGGGGAGGTTGTGCGCGTTATTCTAAACGGTTTTGCGTATTAGTGAATCGGGATATACACCCATTGTATATTTATCCACCATTGTTCATATTATCTTCTTATTTATACAAAACAATTCCTGAAAAGTTTTTAAAATCAGTTTTCAGCGAACACAAAAAACCCAAAAAGATTTTCCTTCTTATTTGTATATAAAATGTCTTTCCGAAAATCCAAAAATATTCATCTTTACCCTCCTACCCTTTTGATTCTACATTCCTTACCCTCCCAAACCTTTTGATTCTTTCTAGGTCTCATCCACACCTTCTTATTTGCCAATGGTGTGGTAGTCCTTATAATGGTGGTAATTGCCCCGGTTGTGGCATGGTAGAGTCAGGAAACGGGTCTGTCTATAACCAAGATCCCTATTCCTACCATGACACGACTGATTTATTCCACCAACTACCACACCATGAGGCTCAGCAGTTTTATTGTTGTGAGTAGTGTGGTGGTTCACACTACAGTTCTGATTGTCAATCAGGAAACACGCTTGTCTATGAGCAGTTTCCTGATAACGATTATGACTTTAGCACATACAACCCACAACCACATCAGTTTTACTATTGTGATTACTGTGGAGGTCCACACTCTAGCTTGGATTGTCAAACAAGGAATCCATTTCCTTGTAACAATTACGACTATTCATTTTCAGACCCACCTCCACAGTACCAAATGATCCAATCAACTCTTCATGATACTGAGCAAGACCTTTTACTAAAGGCTCTTGAGATATTGAAAGAACTTAAGGAGGAGTTGGTTACTACATCGTTTCAAGACTCTCGTGAGAAATCTATGGCAGAATTACTTGCTAAAGAACGAGAGGCTAGAAACAAAAAGAGGGTGGAGGAATTACTTGTCGAAGAACAAGCAGCTATAACACGTGCCAAATTTCGTAAAGCTGCTCTTCTCGACTGTGATGATGATAGTGATAATGAAGACACCCTTGATATCCTTCAATTTTATAAGGGTTCGTCAGATTCATCATTTGTGATTCCTTCCATGGAAAATCAGGGAGAAAATAATGAGACGGAGAAATTACTAGCAGAAGATCAAATGGAACTCGTACAAACCATGAATGCTAGCTCCTCTCATCTCCCTCAGTTTGTTGTTATCACACCCGAAGTTCACACTTACTCTCTAAACATGGGGGATGAGCATCTTAGCACTGTTCCTAATAAGGAATCTGATGAATTAATAAAGTCTAGTGTTGAGATCCTTGTCCCAATCCCAGGAAAGTCACAGGGAACTTTTGATCATGTGTGTGATTTACTTTCCCCTCTTGAGTGTTCAAACGATCATTTTGAGACTTTCTCAGATTTTAATGATGATTGTACATCTCATGGAGACATTGAGTATATTGAGGCATCACTCCCATAGTCTGATGCTGATCCTCTTCTTGAGGAGTTCGCCAATGAACTTACTCACATCAATCCACCTTCAACGGCAAGTGATGATGGTCTCCTAGATTTCGAAGCCGATCTGGGAGAAATTGAAAGTCTCCTATATCATGATCCACCACTCAGTTCTTATCCCAGCAGTCCAATAGAGAATGATAATCATTTTGTTCCAGAAACATTCAATACTACTCTCACCAATCCTCTATTTGAATTCGAATCTGAATTCACTTTGATTTCTGATAATCCAATCTTTGGTATTCGGAATGAGGATTGTGATGAGTCTATTTCGGAACATGAGTTCACAGATTCACATCATGTGAATGATTCTCTTCATGAGGAGTTCTCCGGGGAACTCACTCATCATATCATAACTCCTCCGGAGTATGATAGCCCGGGGGGAGATGCACCCAATCATGAGGATTTGCAAATTCCCACCCTCCCTCCCGGGATGTTTTTGAGCTTAACCCTTGAAATCCAAATTCAAGCTACGGAGCCTGATCTCGAGGAAGAAAATCTTATCATGATTTTCATCATGGTTTTCTTCCTTTTCTTCACCTACAGGGTGACCTCTCCTGTTCTTCACTCCTTCGGGAATGAAGACATTATCTTTGACCCGGCATCACCACTTATAGTTTATACTATCTTAAGCCAGGGTCCGTATATCTCATCGGTGTGGAACTTTCACGTGCTTCAAATGTTTGTCCAAACATCTTGAATGAAAGTCCGATGGAGATTGTTTCTTCCACCTCATGCTTCCCAAAGAACCAATGAATCCGAGGTCGAGTCAAGCTAGCGACTTGGTAAACAAAAACAGTAGCATGCTTATAGGTTTTTCACCCTAAGTGTGGGGGAGTTACCCCTACTGTGGTTACCAATACAGTGAAAAAATTGTGTTTCCACATTTAGCTTGTAATGTTGCCCTTTTACGTTCAAAGAGTTGGCATAATAGCCGGGACTTTGAATATTTAGGACAATATTCAATTCTAAGTTCGGGGGGGGGGGGGGGTATTCTAGCGAATTTGATCACATTTTACTATCTAGTACCCCCGTTTTGGCAAAAATTTTAAAATTTATTTCACTTGTGCTTCAAAAATTTTGTGGTTATCAGTCCGCCATATCTAAACGACAAAAGGATTGGCTAATCCAGGAGCAAACGGCTCTTGGTAAAGATATATCAAATCCGTTGATGGCTTACAATTTTCCCAAAATTGTATGGTATCTCAACTCGCCATATCCTAAAAAGTGAAAGAGTTGGCTAGCCCGCAAGATTATGGCTTGTGGTAAAGGCAGTGGAAAAACCATAATTGGTAATCAGCTCACCAAGATGTTGACTTTGTCCATCAAGAGTTGGCTAGTCCAGAAGCAAACGGATTTTGGTAAAGACAAATCAAATTCGTTGACAGCTGGTGGTTTGCTCAAAATCACATGGTTATCAGGTGGACCATAGTTCTTACTTGAACTGAAACATTTGGCTACTCCAGAAGTAATGGATTTTGGTAAAGAGATTAAAATACATTAAATTTTTAAAACAGTTTATTGCTAGGGACTAGCAATAGTTTAGTGTGGGGGATTGATGAGTGCTCAAACACTCATCATTTTTTGTCAATCTGAACTGCAAAAACATTCAAAAACACTCAAGAATGCATTAAAATACTGAAAATATTCCAAAATTGTGTTTTATATGTTTTAGATGCAAAATGAGTAAAAACAAATGAAAAACATACAAAGTTTGCGTAATTGGCAATTTTAGTCCCCTAACTTTCAAAAATTGGCAAAAATAGTCCTTGAGCACTTATTTTAAAAGAAAAGTCACCAAAGGTCCTTTTTAAATCATAAGTTGTCAAAATTAGCCCTTTAGTGAAAAATTTCAAAGTTTTGAGAAATTACATGTTTGGTCCCTGGAGTTTGAAAGTTTAGCATAATTGGTCCCTGGGAATTTTTAAAAATTGAAAATTGCAATAATTGTCCTTGGATTATGAAAGCTTGGCAGGAAAGGACCTTGTGACTACTTTGGGAAACTTACACTTTCAGTCCCTCAAAAATCCATAAACTACAAAAAGTTCCTTGTGAAACAATAACACCAAACGGATCCTTTGTTAATTTCTACAACTAATAAACCCACAAGCCCACCACCCATTTATCCCTACCCTTTGATTCCTGGCCCAATCTCACCCCATGGCCCAACAATCCAAACAACCCACCCATTCCCGTTTTATAATAATCCCAGGGTCAACCCTAGTCAAAACCACCAACTCCCTCCAATACCACTCTCCTTCCCCACACGTGACCTACAAAACCCCTGCCATCACCCACCCTACACTTACCTTCCCCCTCTATTGTCCCCTCAACCCCCTCCTCATTTAATGCCTCACCAACCCCCACTAAACCTGTTAAATCCACTTTCCCGCCAATACTTTCAAGCAAGGGCTGAGATCACTCCATATTCATCCAAAGGTGTAGAATGAAGGTGGGAAAGCACAAGGAGCATGAGAGATGGAACCCTACTTTTATTTTGAGTATAAATAGCTCAATTGTAAGCCAATTCATGGCAGTAGGTTTTCTAGGGTAGAATTAGTTTAGTATAATTTCTAATATTGTTTAAATCTCAATCTCAGTTGTACTCTTTTCTAAAAGTTCAATGAAAGTTTAGATTTTTTTTATTTCCTGTTAGTGTAGCATCTGATTATTTTGAACCACTTATTTTACTGCTTATTTTATGCTTATATATTGCTTATTTCTAGCTTACTGTAGCTATTTGGTTTAGTTTAAGTCCACTTTACAAATGTTGTAGCCGAATTTTAGCTTTAAACTATGTCTCCCTTTTGATAAAAATTCATCAGTCAACACCTTAAGGGGTGTTTGGCGCAACCTAGTCCTCAGCACAACATTAGTTTTTAACCCACATTTTAAACTTTAATCAGTTTTATTTTAAGGTATTTAGTAGGTTTGTCACAAGAACCTTCAGTTTCTAATAGTTTTAATTCATTTTGATTTGCTTCCAAAAAAAATATTTCCACATAACTGTCTTCATATAACAGTTAGGGTAGAACCTAGTTTTAGCACTTAGGTAGTTTTAGTTGCTTCATGTTAAGTCCCTTTAGGCCAATTCTAGTTGTATATCTGATAGTAAGACTTTTGTGGTAAAAAACACCAACTTGACCCATTATAACTCAGCTGTGCATATGCAACCCTTTTGATTTCAGATTCAGTGAGGTTCAGTTAAATGTAGGTTTGGATTTTGATGGTTATTGCTAGCTTATAGTATAGCATCCTTTATTTTGAGCTTATCCCGGATTGTTACTGCTTTTTGGTAGCTTATTTCTATCCAATTTTTCCATTGTCTCAGCAGCTACCCCACTCCCATTATGCCTTGTTTAATCTTAATTCTAGGTTAGTTAAAGTAGGAGCTAGTGTCTAAAAATTGGTCATACTAGTAACTAGTAGTGTACGTTTTACATTTTTGAGCTTATTTCAAAATTTAGAACTTATTTATAGCTTATTTTGGTGCCTGTCTATCCTCACCCATTGTAGGGCTGCAGTTTTCATTGTTCCATAACCCCTCAATGATGTAATCTTAATTTGCTCAATACTTAGTGTTTAGGTCTATCAATTGGTTTACAGCTTATTTGTCATCCTTTCTATAAGTTTATATTTTTATTTTATTTTATTTATTTTTTTTCTTAGTAGCTTATTAACCCTCAAAGTCAGCCCCATTTGCCCTGCAGGCCTGGACAATTGACCTGTCCAAACAAGCCCACACACCAGCAGCTCTCAAAAAGCTTAGTGCAAGATCAAGATTGGTTCATGTATTCCTTGTTAGGTGGTTAATATAGTTTTTAGGTTTGCAGCCTGGGTACTCAGCTTGTTTCAGCTTTTGAGTAGCTTAAATTCACCATCTTGGGACTGTTTGGTATTCCACTTAAGCCGTTTTAGCTATTTGAGTTTATGAGCTGTTTATTCCTTTATGGCTTGTTAGATTGTTGTTACAAGCTTGTTTGTGTTGTCTCTGCTCCTCAATTAGCTTAGATTCCAGTTGTTGATTACTCTAGCTTATTTGGATAAGTAGTTGTTTAGTATCAGCTTTTTGTTCCTAGTAGACTGTTTCAGAATCAGTAGGCCTTGGGATTGCTTGATATAGGATATTCTAGCTTACTTATTGTGGGAATCAGCTTCTCAGCTTGTGTTAAAGTGTTTTGTAGCCCTAGCTTTTTGTACTATGATCGCAGGTCAGCTTATTTGCTAAGCTTCTTATTGCCCTACACCACAGATTTTGTGTCTCACTAGGCTTAGTTCAATAGCTAATCCTTGGCTAATTAGTGGACCCCACAAGTAACTCTTGGGTTTATAGAATACCCCTCAGGCTGTCTCTTTAGACCAACATTCTCCTTGGTGCCATGATCACCCAGGTGGGCCCCACAGTGGGCTGAAATTGTCCCATTGAACCTGTTTTGTTTTCTGTGGCAATTTGTAATTGCTTATTTGCTTATGTTGGCTTATCCAGTGAAGAATGCTTGTTGGTTTAACTTCCTTTGAGTTCATCTAAGTTGTTTTCAGCTTATTTCTTAGGTTGTGTTCTTTGGATTGCTTATTTGAGCTTAATACCTCATTATTAAGCTTAAAGCTTATCTGTCAAAGCAATAAGTCCCCATATAGCTTATTTTTGAGTTCCATTGAGTTTGCTTTTACAAAAGTTCCTTATTTTCAGTAGTTTAATAGATTTGTAAAAGAAAATTGAGAAAACTCCAACTTTAAATAAAGTGATAGCTTCTATATAAGCCCTTTTGGCTTATTTTTCTGCATATTTATAAGCAATTTCTATTTTTATATTTTTGCTGAGTTCCTGGTAATTTAAAGTAATTTTAGGAATTTTTCCAGATTTTTCTCTTTTCATTTGCTATTTTTAATAATTAATATTAGTTTTTATTAATTAATAATTAGTTAATAATTAATAATAATTATTTAAAAAGTCTCAAAAATATATCTTCAGTCTTAAAATTAGTTTTATATTATTTTAGATTTTTCCAAATTTAAATTTTATTTTTCTAGGTTAATTTCCTAATTATTTGTATTTTAGAGTATTTTAAATAATTAAAAGTAAATAGGAAATTAGTAATTAATTAAATAGTGTAAAAATTGTTTTTCTTTTTGTAAAAATTTTCTTTTATCATTAGGATTGTAGAAATGTAATTTTCATATTCGTAGGTATTTTATTTTTACAAAACTCGCGTTTTATTTCGTACGTCTACGTAGAATTAAATCTAACAAACGCGTTTTTAGTCTTAGCTCACGTTTTTAGTGTATCTGATCATCAGTAATTGTTTATATAGTGTTTCTAAGTTACTTTCATTCCTCATATCTTAGTGTAATCATACAAATCACTCAAACCCCTTTTCTATCCAAATTCATCCGATCACAAACCCGTTTTTATACCATCACACCTCGTCGGGACATAACGACCCGGGGAAACCCTATACTTCCACGGAGATTGACTCTAGGCTGTTTAAACTAGTTGACCATCACCTGGTCAATTTAGGTTGACCGTTTGGAGCCAATCAGTTATCTTAAGTAAATATAAAAGTACTCAACCTCCTACTTTTAGCTTAGGCTTAGTGGATGTCTTTTGGTTTAGTTTGAGTGTATGTGCGTTTGTGTTTATGTAATATTATCTAACATGTTGTGTGTTGCTTAGGATCATGATACAATTGATTTAACAACCAATTGTTTTGCATATACAGTAATGGAAATTGGTATGTTGTATGTACATTATTTGTTTATTTGGGTTGTTGGTTCATGTGCACAATTAGCATTCAGCAAAAAGGTAGCAACACATTAACACAGTGGATGTTTTGAAAGGAAATGCCATCTACAAATCATATTCCAAACACCCAAGTTTTCAAAATTTTTGAATGTGTGATTGGAAAATACAAATGCTCATGGATACACTCCTGCCAATAACCATTTGCAGTTTGACTTTAGAAAGTCAATCTACAATTGGCAAATGTCATAAGTGTATCTGCAATTGCAAAAACAGACAAACTTTTTTGTTGGTAGTTTTCAATTGTAATGCAATCTGCAAATGTATAGTCTAAGCAAAATACAATACTGAATCATATAAATAAATATAACTAGAAACTTAATATTAATGCTTCTTCAAAGTCATTACAATTACAGGGTTACAATCATTAACAAAAAATTCAACATAAACATACAAAATAACTGAGAAAACATAACCCAAAAATACAATCATCATGTTCATAATCTAATCTTCTTTAGAGGGGACTTCATGAACCTCCATAAGCTTAGTTTGTTGTTCCTTCTCCATAATCCCATCAGTTATATCATTGATTAGATCAATCAACAAAATAATCCTGTTACGCACCCTTTCTGGTGTTTCAACTAGACAACCACGGATAGCAGTAGCTTTTACGTTCGATGGAGCCAGATGTTGCGTCTCGTTGAGTGTTACTTGACGGTCCTCAACTTTCTTTTCTAGTTGACTACGCTCTTCCACGAATCGCTGCAAACAACTCTTGTCTTCAGTCATTTCATTGTTGAAATGACCCTTGAATTCCGTTGCAAAATTATAAGACCCAGATACTTCTTTGATTTCATTTATGTTGGTAGAAGAAGAAGAAGAAGCCATGATAAGTTATGTTACAAAAAGTATGTTAGATAAGTATAGTTACTTTTGGTCAAACTGCTATTGGATGTGAAGTGATGGGTAGTTATTGTGTGTTCATGCATGTGGAAGGGAAGTTAATGATGATTTACTGTTAATTCGTGTGACTCAAGGGTGTCAATCAAATCATGTGGCCTTATAAATCATATAAAAACACAAATTAGTAATAATAACCAAAGATAAATTACACATTAAACACACACACACACACAATAAATACTTGTTCATGTATGTGGAAGTGAAATGAAGCATGAGTAATTATTGTGTGGCTCAAGGGTGGTAATTAAACCCACTATGACTATAAGTGACAAACAAACAAGATAAACTAATCACTAACAAATCAACATCTCAACCTAAACACATACATATACTCAAAAAAAACAAGCTTTTTTATAAGAAAGAAAAAGATAACAACACCTATGCCATTTTTCAACGAGTTGGCTGCTGCTGCTAGGTCAAGCTTGGTTAGGGACATGATGGTTGAAAGGTTCGAGAGGGAGGTCAGTGTCACATTAGTGGATGAAGGGGAGCTAAGAAAAAAAGCCAAGGAGATAATGAGTCGTGTGGCTGAGAGGGACTTCGTGCTTGGAGAGCTGGGGATGGTGTTTGCTTTTGAATCCTCTGTTTAGAGCATTTCAGAGCTCACGAATCGGCAAACCCAAGATTTGACTGAGGTATCAATGATCTTGGTGAATGTTATGAAGAAACAAAAGCGAGCAACGGAGCTTTTGTTGTTCATTGACAGGCTCAAGGCCATGTCATACTGATGCATTATGTTCTGTCCTTTTTTGAAGATGTCTTATGTGTTACTATTTAAGTAATGTAAGCTCTATGGATGTGAAATTTAAGAAAGAACACATCTTTCCTGTTTTTGGTTATTTTATTGATGTGGTGCTGTTGTCGTCATGTGTTGGTTGTTTGGTCTGCTCATATGTTGGATTGTTTCAATACCGTTCGGATTAACTTTTTGGCGAATAGTGCACCTGTTACAATAAGGTGACTGTTAACGGTAAGTATTAGCATTGCTTTAAAAACGATAACATATTGCTGCTTGTAAAATTTACCTTAACTACAGTAACAGCAATCCTTGAGACCCTTGGGTTTAGAAATATCTAGTGCCCACCATCCTAGTTCCTATGATAAAAATGTTTTGGTTAATTCAAGTGTCTATTATCACAAAGTTTTCAGCATACATAAAAAGAGAATGTCAACTTGACCTTCCTAGTTGATTCACACGCGCTTATCATCCTTGTGAGTAACATCGTCTAACGATGGGCCCAGCAGAGACCATATGTTTAACTGCAATCAAGCATTGTTGATTGAATGGATGTCAGAACCCGATGCCCGATTGGCTGAGTCCAGCTTTGACATGCCATTCAATCAACAGAGCTGGATTACTGCAAAACCTCAAAGTTGTGGCAAATATATTTTCACCCTATACTTAGTATACTAAAACCATGGAGTAAGGTGTAAACACAGCCAACTTGAATCATTCAGAAATGCTTGTACTTAATCAAGCTCTTACCTAGGCCATAATGGAGGTTCGGGTCGATTTGTATTGGCTCTAATAGACACCTAAACTTGACCTTTGCTGGACGAAGTGCAGCATAAAGAGTGTCGATAAGATCCTTTATTTTTGTTACACAAATTATGTTCAAAGCATACCAATCTATATTAGAAAAAAAACAACAATTCACAAAAAAAAATATATATATATAAAATAATTAAAAGTAAGCAAAATTAACAAATTACATATAGTGAAAATGCATATCAAACCAACATAACAAAACAAAAAGAAAAAAGTACCTTAATTTTACTTAAACAAGGAGTATAACACCTAATCTGAAAAGGGTACAATCAGATTCAATCGGATCCCTCAAAATCTACAAAAAGATTATAACACCTATTCTGAAAAGGCTATGTTGACATAAATAATGCCTAAAAACATTATTAAGTTTTTATCAATATCTCTATGTTTTGATCATTACAAAATATAACCTCAAAGAACTAAAACTTATGACATAAACAAGTATTTGGTGATTAATATTTCTCTTTACATCCAAATCACTTAAGGTATGAATAAACAAAGTGTTTAGTGCAATGTATGATCAAAGGGGTATTTAATTAACTAATACAAAGTTTATTTAATTATATAATCTTATTATATATTTTTGAAAAACACTTTTGGTAATAAGGAAAAATGTTTTAATCATACTAAATATATGATTTCAAATATTTAACCAAAATCAGTTAGTTTTTCACCAAATAAACTTTCCCCACTAAAAGACAAAGTTTCTGGCCGTTTCAGCTGGGCGGCCCCCTTAATTATAAAGGGCGGTCCCCTTAAATTTAAGGGGACCGGCCATGATTTAAGGGGACCGGCCACGCTCCTCTGTCAGAAACTTTTGCCTATAAATACCACCTTAAACCTGGATTTTTTCCCCACCTTTTGCACTCCAGAACTTTCTGTTCTAGATCTCCATTTCCAATTTATAAATCCTTTGATCATACATTCTTAAATCTTTGTTTCAAAGTGATCCATACATAATCCATTCAAGTGCAAGAGAAGAATACTTCTATCCCTCAAGACAAGAAGTATTACAACTAGTTGTGATCTCCACATCTAAGTTGTTTGAGCATCATCATTGATTATTATTTCATAGTGTGATTAGTTGTGAATATTTGTTAGAGAATAGTTGTGAATAAGATAAGTTAGGAAGAAGATTGGTGTGTAGAAGAATTGGTGTGTAGAAGAATTGGTGTGTAGAAGTATTGGTGTGTAGAAGATTGGTGTGTAGATTATTGGTGTGTAGCAAATAGGTGTGAAGAAGGTGTGTAGATTGGTGTGAAGATTGGTGTGAAGATTGGTGTGTAAATTGGTGTGTATATTGGTGTGTACGGTTTTCTCCGCCATAAGGGAGCTTGTTGATATAGTGAAGAAAACTCTCGAGTTAGGTGCTCGGGGAGTGGAGTAGGGCAAGGAAGGTGCCTTGTAGCCGAACCACTATAAATCGCTTGTCTCTCGGTTTGATCTTTCCATCTTTTACTTATTTCATTACTTACATAATTATTGCTTCATAGTATATATACTTAGTGTTGTTCATATTGTGTATAACTAGATTTCATATACCATCGAATCTATATTTTATAAATCAACGAAAACTTTTAAACAATTTGTTTTATAACAATTAAAACGACGTAAAACTATTCAACCCCCCCTTCTAGTTTTCCACAATTGGTATAAGAGCCACGTCTAGCAAGATTTTTAAAATATATTGTATTTTAAAACTTGTAACGATCTATGGAATCTGAAAAATATTTAGAAGGGCAATCTATGCAAAGACCACCACTATTTGAAAGTGATGGATTTTTATATTGGAAAAATAGATTCGAAACCTATGTGAAATCAAAAGATCTCGATCTTTGGCATATTATTACCTTTGGTGATTTTCCTCCTATTCAATATAATGTTGAAACTAAAATGGATGAAATTGTAGACTTTGAAAAACAAAATGATGATTTGAAAAAGAAACTAGCAAAAAATAATGAGGCTAAAATGGTTATTTATAATGCGTTACCACGTAAAGAATATGAAAGAATTTTTATGTGTAAAACCGCAAAAGAAATTTGGGATTCTTTACTAATCACTCACCAAGGTAATAGTCAAGTTAAAGATAACAAAATAGATCTTCTTGTACATCAATATGAACAATTTACGATTCCAGAAGAGGAATCAATTGATAATGCTTTTGCTAAATTTAACACCATCATCACAAGTTTAAAAGCACTTGATGAGACATTTTCTAGTAAAAATTGTGTTAGGAAATTTCTTAGGGCACTACATCCGAAATGGCGAGCTAAAGTCACGGCTATTGAAGAATCAAAGAATTTGATGACATTATCACTAGATGAGCTTATCGGCAACTTGAAAGTCCATGAAGAAATTATAAGAAGAGATTCGGAAACGGTCAAAGTCAAGAAAGAACAAATCAAATCCATTGCTCTAAAAGCCAAAATGGAACCTTGTGAAGATGATGATTCAAGTGACGAGAGTGAAGATGAAGAATATGCGATGGCCGTAAGAGAATTCAAGAAATTCTTCAAGAGA
Organism: Artemisia argyi; assembly: GCA_030686995.1. Classification (NCBI taxonomy): domain Eukaryota; kingdom Viridiplantae; phylum Streptophyta; class Magnoliopsida; order Asterales; family Asteraceae; genus Artemisia; species Artemisia argyi. The sequence goes on along the minus strand of CM060695.1, from coordinate 277,258 downwards.
CGAGGAAGATTCACTAGATCACCACGTGACGAAAGAAAGGTGTTCCAAAGAAATAGGAGTGATAATTACGTGAAAAGAAAGTGCTTTAGATGTGGAAGTCCAAATCATCTTGTTGGAGAATGTTTAAAGCCGCCGGGTTATGAAAATCAAAGCGCATTTGTTAGTGGAACATGGAGTGATAGTGATAAAGAAGAAGTGGAAAAACCAAAAGAAGAAAAATGCTTTGTGGCAAATGCAACCGACGAAATATGCCTTGGAATTGACTTGGAGCCTGACGAATGGATCAAGGATAGCGGATGTTCGAGGCACATGACGGGGAATCGCAAGCTATTCTCTACATACAAGGCATACAATGGAGGTAACGTTATTTTCGGTAGTAACTTGCGTGGAAAAATTATTGGCAAAGGTACGATTTCTCAAGACTCACTTACTATTGAAAATGTTGAACATGTAAATAATTTAACATATAACTTACTTAGTGTAGGCCAAATATGCGATAATAAATGTAGAGTTATCTTTTCCGAAGAAGATAGCGAAATAGTTAAGAATGGAAAAATTATAGGTAGAGGTATTAGGAAAGGAGGAGTATATGTTATGAAACTAGGAAACAAACCTGAAGATAGGATATGCCTAACGACCCTAGATGAAAACTCTACATTGTGGCATAGGAGATTAGGACATGCTAACATGCAACAAATACAATCTTTAGCCTCTAAGGAATTAGTTAGAAATTTGCCTAATCTAAAATATGACAAGCATTTTTGTGATGCATGCAAAATTGGAAAACAAGCTCATGCTAGTCACAAAGCTAAGAATATAGTATCCACTACTAGGTGCCTAGAATTATTACATATGGATCTTTTTGGTCCATCCGCTGTGCGGAGCTATGGAGGAAACAAATATACCTTAGTAATAGTAGATGACTACTCACGATACACGTGGACTAGGTTTTTGAGTGACAAAACCCAAGCCTTTGAAAAATTCGAAATATTTAGTAAAATGATTCAAAATAAATTAGGATGCTCAATAGTTGCCATTAGGACGGACCATGGTAGGGAATTTGATAACGAAATACAATTCGGAAAATATTGTGAGTTAAATGGAATATCTCACAATTTCTCCGCTCCTCGTACTCCTCAATCAAATGGGGTAGTAGAAAGAAAAAATAGGTCACTACAAGAAATGAGTAGAACTATGTTAAATGAACAATCCATTCCACAAAAATTTTGGTGTCACGCCGTAGATACATCGACTTATATTTTTTATAGGGTATCAATTAGAAGAATTCTAGGAAAAACTCCTTATGAGTTATTAAGAGATAGAAAACCAAACTTAAGCTACTTTAGGGTATTTGGAAGTAAATGCTATATTTTAAACACTAAGGACTACCTCACTAAGTTTGACCCAAAATCATATGAAGGAATATTTTTAGGATACTCACAAAATAGTAAAGCATATATAATACTTAACAAACACTCCATGAAAGTAGAGGAATCACTAAATGTAACATTTGATGAAACACCACCACCTCCTAAAACGCTACCTTTAGAAGATGATAATTTAGTCGAAGATGAAGCCATTGAGGTTAGTAAAACAAAACCCATAGGAAATGATAATGAAGACATCCATTTAGAAAATAACGAAACTACTAATATTAAAGAATCTAGATCACATCCATTAGATAATATAATAGGACATCTTAACCAAAGAACCCTTAGGTCACAAGCCCAAGACAAAAACAACTTCTTTTGTTTCCTCTCAGCAATAGAACCTAAGAATATTAGTGAGGCTTTAAAGGATGAAAGTTGGATTATAGCTATGCAAGAAGAATTAAATCAATTTAAGGCAAATGATGTTTGGGAACTAGTCCCAAATCCAAAGGATATGACCATCATAGGAACCAAATGGGTATATAGAAATAAGTTAGACGAGAATGGAATAGTTACTAGGAATAAAGCTCGGTTAGTTGCCCAAGGTTATAATCAACAAGAAGGAATTGATTATGATGAAACTTATGCCCCCGTAGCTAGACTAGAATCAATTAGGATATTACTTGCCTATGCTTGCGCCCTAGATTTTAAGTTATTTCAAATGGATGTGAAAAGTGCATTCCTTAACGGTTTTATCAATGAGGAGGTATATGTGGCACAACCTCCAGGATTCATTGACTTCGCAAAACCTGATTATGTTTATAAGTTAAAGAAAGCTTTGTATGGACTCAAACAAGCTCCCAAAGCTTGGTATGATCGATTAAAAGCTTTTCTTATTAAACATGATTATTCCATGGGAATGGTAGATAACACTCTTTTCACAAAAAGGAAAGACCCAAATCTCATCATTGTTCAAATATATGTTGATGATATTATATTTGGATCGACTTGTCAAGACATGTGTGATGAGTTTGCCAAAATCATGCATGATGAGTTTGAGATGAGTATGATGGGTGAACTCAACTTCTTCCTAGGATTACAAATAAAACAATTAGATGATGGAATATTCTTTAACCAATCTAAGTACATTAAGGAAATGCTTAAGAAATTTGGCCTAGAAGACTCAAAACCCATGAAAACACCCATGTCTACGGAGGTAAAGCTCACAAAGGACGATGAAGGTGAGTCCGTAGATAACACCAAGTATAGAGGAATGATAGGAAGTTTACTATACTTGACGGCAAGTAGACCCGATATCATGTTTAGTGTCTGCCTTTGTGCCCGTTTTCAAGAGGATCCCAAAACCTCTCACCTAGAAGCGGTTAAGCGTATCTTCCGATACGTTAAAGGCACTATACACTTAGGATTATGGTATCCTAAGGAATCCGGCATAGAAACCATTGTCTATGCGGATTCGGATCATGCGGGAGACTACGTAGATAGAAAAAGTACGAGCGGTATTTGCACGTTTATGGGATGTTGTCTAACGTCTTGGTTTTCGAAAAAAGCAAACCGCTCTTGCTATCTCTACTACCGAAGCCGAATATGTAAGCGCCGGAAAGGCATGTCAACAAGCACTATGGATGAAACAAGCTCTCGTAGATTATGGCATTAGGTTAGAAAATGTCCCCATTATGTGCGATAACAAAGGTGCGATAGATTTAAGCAAAAATCCGGTACAACACTCTAGGACTAAACACATAGAAATACGTCACCATTTTCTTAGGGATAATGTACAAAAAGGAAATATATCTATAGAAAAGGTTGCATCGGAAGACAATATTGCGGATATATTCACAAAACCCCTTAAGCGTGAATTATTCAACCACTTGCGTTTAGGATTAGGAATGATGGAACAAGTTGACTAAATTACATTGAATTAATTCTAAGTTATACTTGCATGAAAATTTATTTTTCCCTCATTCCATCTTCTCTGAGTCTAGGAATCTATTTCGCACAAAACTTAAGATTGAGAAGATTTATTTTCTTTGCATAATTTTTTTTTAAAAACTCAATCAATTATTTCTAATCTTTATTCTCACAATCTAGGAATCACATGAAAATCATTTTCATTGCATTGTTGACTAATTCTAAAAACATTGTATTTCAAAATCATGCATAAACTCTCACATAAATTGTCAAGGTATATAATCTAATATATGTCTTTGACATTCATGATCGAGCAAAAATTGAATCAAGGAGATCATTTGGATTGTTTCTTAGGATCGTTATTTCTTTTTGCTTCTAGGTGTCGAAACAATCACAACTCCACATTTGTTGCATATAGACACTCACTAGGACAAATTCACTAGTAATGGTGTCATCTTGATCTATCATTAGTCTTTCACTTACTAATTGCCCTTGCCTTTAATTCAAGATAGGTGCCTTAGGAAGCTTAAGTATGCTTGCATTTACTTACCTCCTATTGCTTATTATGTGTTGATTATTTGCTCTTGTGCCTATGTGTTTTTGCATGATATCTAATGATAGATTAGATGCTATATTGCCTAAAGGAATTGAACTTGCTTGAATCCAAGTCCAAAAACACAACCTTTCTGCAAATTCTCTGCCAAAAACCCAATTCTGGCAATCTGGAAATCACCAGATGGGCGGCCCCCTTAATTATGTAAGGCGGCCCCCTTAATTTTAAGGGGACCGCCCCCTAATTAAGGGGACCGGCCATCTGATGGTCGGGTTTACAGAATCTTTTCTGCTTTTTAGCCCATTTCAACCTACATTTCCCATTTTTCACCAACACATTTTGTCCTAATCCTCCAAACAAACTTTATCCATCCTTAAACACACAAATCTTACACTATAAATATCCCCAATCCTCAAAGCTCTCCATTCATCCCATTATGAACTCTCCAAACAAACTTTGCATCAAACCAACAAAGGCATTCATTTGATCCACTTTACAAACCATACAACATTGGCCAAACATCTTCCTTCAAGCCAAACTACACCTCTCAACCTCCAACAACTTATAATGATCCATGCAAGTTTGATCAACCATCAAACTACAATTCCAACTACTCAAACCCAACTCATCCATACCAAACCTATGATCCCCTCCACATTGCCACGGAAAAACAAAAGTTCCGTGATGAAATAAACCAAATCCATGATCTTAGTGATCTCCTTGCTATGCATCTTGCACAACGCAACAAAGGGCTACCTCCATCATCACCCTATGCAAATTGCCTTCCCCACTCTCTTAACTTGGATCAAGTTACAAATCACACTCACTTTTGCCCTTGTTGCATATTCCTTCAAAAACAAATCCTCTACTTGAGTGAAGATATTTCTTGGATTGAATATCTTCTCACTCGTGATCATCCAATACCACCCTTAACACGATACAACATCGTGAGATCCACTTCTTCCGCTCCATACAACACCCCATATCCACCTCAATCAAACATCTAAGCTCCATGCTTATGTTTTCCTTCAAGCAAATAAAACATATCAACCATGGGTTGCAAGCAAGTCCAAGTGCTCTCTTAGGCAATATAGGACTATATCTTTTATTTTGTTTTATTGTAATCAATATGCTACAAGCATATTGAATGTTGTTTCTATCATGCTTGAATGAATCTATTTTTATTTGCATAATTGTTGTTTTTGCATATATATGTGTGTTGTTCTCTTCAAAATATTTTTGTAACCAAGATTCCAATTGCTCGTTCCCTTTGTGCTCTCAAACGAGGGGGAGCATACATCAAGGGAGAGTTCTCTACCCGTTTAAACTTCTTTCACGAAGATTATTCGGCCTAACCTTTTTGATTTTACAAAAAGGGGGAGAAGAGAAATGGTAAACTCTATAATACTTGTCTAATAACAAGTTTTAAATCTTTTGAGTTTAAGGTTTTGTAATAATCAAAAAGGGGGAGATTGTTGACATAAATAATGCCTAAAAACATTATTAAGTTTTTATCAATATCTCTATGTTTTGATCATTACAAAATATAACCTCAAAGAACTAAAACTTATGACATAAACAAGTATTTGGTGATTAATATTTCTCTTTACATCCAAATCACTTAAGGTATGAATAAACAAAGTGTTTAGTGCAATGTATGATCAAAGGGGTATTTAATTAACTAATACAAAGTTTATTTAATTATATAATCTTATTATATATTTTTGAAAAACACTTTTGGTAATAAGGAAAAATGTTTTAATCATACTAAATATATGATTTCAAATATTTAACCAAAATCAGTTAGTTTTTCACCAAATAAACTTTCCCCACTAAAAGACAAAGTTTCTGGCCGTTTCAGCTGGGCGGCCCCCTTAATTATAAAGGGCGGTCCCCTTAAATTTAAGGGGACCGGCCATGATTTAAGGGGACCGGCCACGCTCCTCTGTCAGAAACTTTTGCCTATAAATACCACCTTAAACCTGGATTTTTTCCCCACCTTTTGCACTCCAGAACTTTCTGTTCTAGATCTCCATTTCCAATTTATAAATCCTTTGATCATACATTCTTAAATCTTTGTTTCAAAGTGATCCATACATAATCCATTCAAGTGCAAGAGAAGAATACTTCTATCCCTCAAGACAAGAAGTATTACAACTAGTTGTGATCTCCACATCTAAGTTGTTTGAGCATCATCATTGATTATTATTTCATAGTGTGATTAGTTGTGAATATTTGTTAGAGAATAGTTGTGAATAAGATAAGTTAGGAAGAAGATTGGTGTGTAGAAGAATTGGTGTGTAGAAGAATTGGTGTGTAGAAGATTGGTGTGTAGATTATTGGTGTGTAGCAAATAGGTGTGAAGAAGGTGTGTAGATTGGTGTGTAGATTGGTGTGAAGATTGGTGTGAAGATTGGTGTGTAAATTGGTGTGTATATTGGTGTGTACGGTTTTCCCCGCCATAAGGGAGCTTGTTGATATAGTGAAGAAAACTCTCGAGTTAGGTGCTCGGGGAGTGGAGTAGGGCAAGGAAGGTGCCTTGTAGCCGAACCACTATAAATCGCTTGTCTCTCGGTTTGATCTTTCCATCTTTTACTTATTTCATTACTTACATAATTATTGCTTCATAGTATATATACTTAGTGTTGTTCATATTGTGTATAATTAGATTTCATATACCATCGAATCTATATTTTATAAATCAACGAAAACTTTTAAACAATTTGTTTTATAACAATTAAAACGACGTAAAACTATTCAACCCCCCCTTCTAGTTTTCCACAGGCTATAATTATATTCAACCGGATCCCTCACAAGCTGCAGAAAGGTTCACAAAATCAATGGCGGTAGAGTGGGCCGGAGCCGCCGTGAATTAGACTCAATAAGCCAGTTTCCGATGTAGACGACCGACTAAAGGGGATACAACCGGATGGTCCACGATGGAGACGACAACTTTGCGCGACGGCGATGGCGAGCATGAGACGTTGACTGGTTCACCATTTTTGTATGTATGACTGTAGCCTTCTTCTCGTACTTAGATCAATATAAGGTCATTGTTTTAATCCATGTTAAATGACTAAAATACCCAGTTGCTCATGTATTGGTTGCCCAAAAAACAAATGTTGCCCAAAATACAATACGATGCATGTACCGTGTACCAACAGTGGTTGGTCGGACACGTGTCATCCTGTAGCTGGTTACACGTTAGTTGCCGTGGGCAACCCGGGCTAAAACGAGAATTTTCAAAAAAGGGGCTAAATATGCCTAACCCGCAGGGCAACGGGCCATTTTAGTAATTTTCACTAAAAATAAACACACTTGTATTTAATTGTACATAAGTTTCGAATACGATTTTATTTAGGGATAATTTCCTACCAAAGTAGCTAATTTGTCACTTTCTCGAGTTCTGTATACTAATCATGCCACTTTCTCGTGTTCTATATACTAATAATCTTTTTGTGATTTTACATAACCATACTTTTAGGTCCTGCCTACTATATTTTATGACCATTTTACTCCTTTACTGTTAATAAAAAGGTTGATATATGAAAAGATAAAATAATCATACAATATATTAAACTCAAAATGTGGTTATATAAAACTCTAAAAGTTTTGAAAATGGCTACACGTTATTTGAAAAATATCAAGTCCGCTACATTTTCACATAATTAACCCATTTACTCCACGATCTTCCACTTGTTCTCTGAAAAACTGATGTACGCTAGTTTAAGCAATAACAATTAAGTTCCTTTATGTATTTTAAACTAGGTGTATTTACATGCATCCCCATATACACATATTATTTACATATTTCCCCAAATATTACTTTAATAGCCTTGTACTTCATGCATTAAAAACTTTTGTTTGGAAAAAATGTAAATATTGATACATGGGGATGTATGTAAATTCGTTTTTAAAAGGGGCATTTACATACATCCCCATATACACATAATTGTTTACAAGTATGACAACAATATTCATATGGAAACATTACTATATAGCCAGCAAGAGAGAACTCTTGCACTATTACATATATTGATAATATAAGATCGAAGTGATTGAATTCAACACTTGCTTAATTAAGGACAATTGATATTATTTCCAGGTCCTCCAAAGTATATAAAATTACCCGATTTGTTGTCAAAGCCACTTGAAACATCATAACAATCTGAATCACGAGTTAGTAAATTCAAATTAGACACTGGTTTTACCGTATCTTCCATATCAACCACTTCCATGTGAAAAACAAACGCAGCTTTCTTGAACCCTTCTTCTGGAAAGTGACCACTACCCATTTGGGTCGACGTATGTCTTGGACCAATGTTACTAATCACCTCTCCCCCATAGCGGACATCAGTGGCGTTATTACAAAGGTCTGGAAATAAAAATGAGGGCCAATAACCTACCATGGTATCTCCCAAACTCAACCACCAATCACCAGTCTTAACCTGAAAAATCAAATATCAAACGATTATCTTAAATGACAAAAAGAAAGACTTTCACAATATTCTTATGAGATTAAATGTTTACCTTAAATATAAAAATTTTAATGAAGTATTGTTCACCATCATATGTTGATATGGGATCCAAAGCACCTCCAAAGCTGTATTTACTACTTGTTTGTACGAACCCCGAACATAACAAATTGTAGCATCCGGTATTATAATTATCGGGCTGCAACATATATTAGATTTATTATATTTTAGTATTCCATATTAAACTCAGTCGCATATACCTATTCTTAAAGTATTTTAACTTTTGAGTGAGCCGCTGATTAAGTCTCAACATTGCTTCTACGTGTTATCTTATAGGCATGTCGTGTACGTGAGTAGCATTTAAATAAAATGTGTAACTAAAAAGTTAAGTATGCCGTCATTTTGTTCGAAAATAAATATTAAATCTACAAGTATATAACTTATAGCCCTATACAAAAAATAGAAAAAAAAAAAAAAAAAAAAAAACAAAAACAAAAACTTACAGTCCAATAAATAAATAATCTTGGGGAACCATTATCCTTATACAAGTTTGGGTAAACCTGTCATCATGACAAATAAGAGTGTATATCAATAAGCATACAGAAAAGTGATTTTGAAAAGATAAGAGTCACTAAGCATAATCACGTCATATATGTAAGTATTTGCACTATTTAGTTCATGAATCATGATCGATATCTTTTTGTGATTTACTATGGATAAAAAGATCGATGTGATTAATAATTAGATCAACATTGACGGTTATCAACGTTTTGTTAGAATATAAATTAACATAGATTTTGGAAAAATAATAAGATTGACGATACCATCCAACCAGCTTCGACAGTGTTGAGAAGACGATTGGGAGCATTATACGCAACCCACATTTGTGAACGACTTAATTCATTTACACTAGCAACATATGGTTTCCATACATTAAATTCTGCTTTTGCACCATGGTATACACCTTGTTCTACAGCTGCCATTGCATACTGCAAACATACACGAGTAATAAATCGATCCATAAAACAATTTACTCTTTTAGTGTTTTAATATGACATATGAGATTAAAATTGGGTACCTCATGTTTTTCTAATTTATTTGGATGTATTTTCTTTCCAAAATTAGAAATAGAACTGGATGCTAAAATGTCACTTGCAGTTGTTCTTCGAATCGGAATTGTTCCATTTGGACATGATTCACCATTTGAATTCCATACTTGCTTAATTTCCAATGCCTTTTCTACTTTCTCATGTCTATTTGGTATTGGTAACTCCGGCGGGTCCTGTTTATTATCATTATTATGAAACAAAGAAAGAGCAATATGATAAATTGGAAATAGGTTGTAAAACATAGTTTTTGGCTCGGATTTTTTTATATATGTACAAATGAAAAGTATACCATTGGCAATGATCCTTTTAACTGTGGAAGATCAAAAGTTGGTTGAAGGTGAATCAAAACGCAATCTATTATATCACCATCTGGACTCTGATTCAACATAAAATAGACAAACATATAATCAAAAAACATTAAACACATACTAAAAATTTGTATAAATTATCACATAGAGCTTTCAAGCTATGTTACCTTAATAGACTTCACGAAAGGCTTATTGATCTTCTTAAGAAGATCATTGATCAACTTCATCTTCTTGGACTCTATACTTGAATTAAAAGATTTATATTTCGCTTCAAAACTTTTAACATCTTGAATTGGAAAAACGGGTGTAAACAAAAAGAAAAACAAAAAAAATATCCATATGATTGGAGGCGTTGGAGCATACATCGTTGTTGTATGTGTTTATGCTCTTCCCAAACAAATTTTATGACGAGTGTTTCAAATAAAAACAATTCAAGTTAAAATATTGCAGGTTTCTTACTAAAAGCTAAAGTAACTCTATATATAGTGTTGAGTATAAACGTATCAATTTATTGCTCTTTTTGGGTAAAATGAAATCAAGTAAAAGAAGTAAAAAATGAAGCATTTAATAATTTGTTTTGAATTTTGACCAAAATCCGAAAGAGCACTAACTTGTTTTCTTTTTATAGACTAACCTACTAGTTGTAAATCTCAAAGTGATCTCTTTTGGACGAAAATTATGTTTATAAAGTAAATGCGTTAATTTTTTTTCTTTTCTTATTTTTTTGAGCACCTGCATTAAATTTAAAGCCTTGTTGATTCAGAATTATGGACGAAACATATAGTAATATATTATTAGAGATAATTTCATTTATTGACTATTATTTTCTTACACTTTCACGGGCAAATCTACTTTACTCATTTTATATAAGAAAAGACTGGCAGGACATGCGCGATGCAGCAGCGGGTACCCTGAAATAAAATTTTTCGGTGAATCATGAATTTTAGTTTATTATGTTATTTTTGACAATTTAAATTTATAGATAACAAGAATTTCGTTTATCCCGTGTCCGTTTGGGCTCGAGCCCATTTGGCCCGTGCCCGTTCAGGCTCGATTCCTTTCGGCCCGTTGCCCGTTCGGACTTAAATATTTGTATAATATGCTTATTATTTGTATTAGTGATATTTAATAATTGTGTTTGAGTTGGTTGTATAATAAGCTTCATAATTTGTATTTCTTATGTAAGAGGTATTTTAATAACTGCATAATTGTATTTATGAACTAGTTAATTAATTGACAACATTAATTGCGTATTAATTGTGTTTTAATTATGTGTAAACTATTGAATTTTACTGTAATAAGCAATGTTAAATTTCACGAGTTTCTCATTTTAGTAGGCCTTTATACATTATTGATTAATAAGGCAGAAGACACTAATGTAACCAACTTAACTTTTTGGTTTTATATTCTATCTTTATTTTTTTCCTATTGCATACATTATATTTTTTTAATTCCTTATATTGTATTTAATTTGTGACAATTTTACTTTTTTTATCAACACTCCTAAAAGCAGGTAGGAGCAAAATGGTCATAAGATGCACATAGCAAACGGAATTCAAAAATATAATGTATAGAATAAGAAAAATAAAGATGTTTATTCAACAAATCAAAAAGTGACAAATTAGTTACATTTTTGTCCCTATTACCCTGCTTACTATTATTAATTAAAACTCACTTACACAGTTAAAAAAATGCATATATCACGAATCGTAAATCGTTAACCTACATAAATTACACCATCATTATGAGCAGTTAATTACCTTTCAATAGATGTGCACTTTCATATATTTTCGACAAAGGTTTTATTTTATTTTTATTTTTACTTTTGTTGTGTATGTTCTTTGGTCGGTTTCGGTACAGTATTTTGTTTGATATATTACATGTGATATAATATTAATCGTTAAGTTCGAACACTCAACATGTTGCCGTAAAAGGGCAAAAATATTTATTTAGAATTCCAAATGATTAATCATTTTTTGCATTGAAATATACGCATCCTTACATTTCCAATCATATATCACATATAATTTTTAAACCTTCAAATCAATATATTTTAGACATAAAAGTTATAGAAAAAGAAAATTTTCTTTTTAATAGTTGAACTGACTTGATGTATCACATGTGATATACATTAATATGTAAGTTCGAATATTCAACTTGTTATCGTAAAATGAGCATAGATATTTGTGTAGAAATCCAAATAATTCATTGTATTTGGCATTAAAATATACACATCCTTAGCTTTTCAAAGATATATCATACATAATTTTTGAACCTCCAAATCAATGCAATTTATTCATAAAAGTTGTAGAAAATAGAATTTTTTTTTTTTTTTTTTTTTTTTTATTTGTCAAACTCATTTGATGTGTCACATGTGATATAACATGAATCTGTAAGTTTGAACATTCAGCATACTATCGTAAAATGAGCATAAGTATTTGTATAGACCTCCAAAATATTCACTATTTTTTACATTTAAAATACACACATCTTTACCTTTTCAATCATATATAACACAAAATATTTGAACATTTAAATCAATGCAGTGAATGCATAGATGTTTGAGAAAATAGAAAAAAGATATTCATAGTCGCTTAATATATTAATGTGATATAACACTAATCTTTAAGTTCGAACACTAAACATGTTGTCGTAAAATGACCGTAAATATTTTTATACAACTCCAAAGGATTCACCATTTTTTTGCACCGAAAAATAATACTTATGTTTTTTTACTACAACATGTTCAGTCTTTGAATCTACAGTTTATCCTATGCAGTGCAATATATTTGACTTTACATGCACAACCCTCATAAGTCTCATCTTGCTGCTCTCAAGCGTATCCTTCGCTACGTTTGAGGAACTCTGGACTTTGGATTTCACTTGTAAACTTCTATTACCACCTCCCTTGTTGGATATACCGATGCAGATTGGGCCGGCTGCCCCTCTACAAGGCGGTCTACTTCAGGTTAATGTGTCTTTTTTTTGGAGATAGTCTCCTGTCTTTGTAGGATCTACATTTGATAGATCTTGAGCCAATGGATCGTTAGCTTACTAATGTAATCACCAGTAATGCTAAATAGACAATCTCTGTATGCTTATATTTATTGCGGAATATAAATACAAACACTATGCTAAACACTTTGATCCTCTATGGATTGTTATTATTCACTAAAAATTGTTTTTAAAACACGTACGTAATACAATGATCTCGGGTTCCTTATATACTAGTGGAAGCCCTAACATTTCTTACAAGATACAAATAACGTTAAACTAATAAAAGATATTCTACATATCTTGTCCTAAAATAAACAAACTCTATCCACGGATCAACTATATCCGTAAGATGTCTATCGTCAGCAGGAACCAGTCTTCAGCATAATCAACTATATGTATCCGCAGGAACCTATCAGTAGAATCCATCAACAGTATCTAAATGCTGACTTCAATAATTCCTTACAATCCTCCCCTAATCTTGGTTGACATGGTTAACTCCAAGATTCTTGATAGATCTTCAAAGGCAAGAAGAAGAGGATTGAGTATGAACTTCAGCAGCAAAGAATCTTCATCAGCAAAATCTCTATGATCAACAACAACTTGGAAAATACCATTCTTTGCAGCAACAAATGACCAAATGTACCTAAAAACATAAGTTTCATACTATTCTCATCACTTTCAGGTGTGTTAATTCCTGTGAGAGGTGAATCATTGAAAATAATGGATTTGATGTCTCTTTACCAATAGCCATTACTACTGGAGTAGCCAAATGTTTCAGTTCACAAACTATGATACACTGATAACCATATGATTTTTAGCAAATCATCAGCTATAAACGGATTTGAGATGTCTTTACCTGTAGCTGTTTGCTCAGGACTAGTCAATTATTTGGGTGATAAAAATCACCTTGGTCAATTGAATACCAAATATGGTTTTCCACTGCCTTTACCACAAGCCATACACTTGTGGGCTAGTCAATTATTGGGAATCCATAACGAAAAATCCATGGTCAATTGACAACCATCCAACTCTCAGCTATTAAGCATGGGTGAGTTGAGTACCCAATAGTTTTTAGCAAACTATTACAGCTATCAACAGATTTGACTTGTCTTTACCAAAGTTGTACCCTTTGGACTAGCCAACTTTTTGATGGAATAGTCAACATCAGGTAAGTTGATAACCAAAGACGGTGTGGAAAGAACCAACACCAAAACCTGCATACAACATACACAAGACTATACAAAGTTTTTTTTTTTTTTTTTTTTTTTTTTTTTTTTTTTTTTTTTTTTAAATAAATATACAACAAAATACCATACCAATACCCAATCATTGCAGATAAGTTTCAAGATGGACACCATGCTGAGATTTCAATTCCATTTTAACCAAAATACTTCTTCTGATAGCCCTAATCAATTGTTCAGCAAGATGCATATCATTCTCAATCATATCCAGAGGAACAGTGAGTTTCACCTCCAGCATTTGTTTCATCACATCTATAGTGATTGGATATATGACATCTGCCCAACAATATAAGGTTTTGCCAATGGTAGTGATGATCATATGAACATTAGGAAGAGGAAAATATTTCCAAGTATCAACTACCCAATTCTTCTGACCTTTCCAAACATGAAATCCAGTGCCCTTATAATTATGAGAATCACAGAGCACATGTAAGTCTCCCAGCAAAAACATACCAATTCCTTCAGGTTGATGAGACTTATAGTAATCTACAACCCATCCATATAAGGAAAGAATGTCTTGCCTATCCACCATATGTAGAATTTCACTAAGAAAAGTAAATTGTTTGGTAGAACCATCTTGTCTGTGAAGTACATTTACATGTCCTTGACCAGTTGAAGACTCAATAAGATCCCATTTAACTACTCTTTCCCAAACTACAGGATCTTCTTCACCAGAATCAAACTCAATGAATGTACTATCCTTTGCTGATTCACCCCTAGAAACCTTCCTCTTCTTAGCAAAAGTCTTCTTCCTAGTACCAGGAGTAGAAGGAGAAGAAGTATGAGTATCAAGTGAAGAATCATCAGTAGTCTCTTCAGCAGGAACTGGTTCTGAAGTATCAGCAGAAACATCCTTTGGGTCATTAGCAGAAGTAGATTCATTGGTAGGAACATCAGCAGAACCTGATTCTGGACCTTTAGGAACTCCTAATGAATGATCCGCAGGAACAAAAGTAGATTCACCAGTTTCTTTAGGTTTAGAAAATTATGCATCTGATACGTGAGGATCGCACCGGGCTTTACCTCTCGAGGGATCTCGAGAAGCTTACAACCCCCACCAGGCAACGTACCTGATCGTTGTAGTATAGTATAGTGACAAGTACCGGGGGATTGATCGTTCAACTCAGGAATAGTGTCACTAGGATTAGAAAGTCTCCTAAACTAAGTCTAAAGGTGAGGGATAATTCTTTTTGTATTTTTATATTTTATTAAAGCAAGTAAAAATCTCGGTTTTTGGAAGAGTGGGCGGAATTAGTTACTAGTCAAATAACCCATTAACTAAAGATGCAATCAAAATAAAATAACATAAATAAAAATAATTCTAATTATACTAGTTTGGTGTAAACAATGATGGGGAAAGTTGTGTTTACTTAGGTTTCATTACTCCATAGATATCTTTTACAGGTTGATAGCTTGTTACAATTGCATAGATGACGGGTCGTATTCCTTAATACTAGTCATAGGGCCGTGTACAATATTCCCTAACTCTGTAGGATCCTACTTCACTCCAATGTCGAGCCATTAGAAGCTCCTAACTTGGGATCATTAGAATTCTCCTACGCATTAAATACAACCAAAAATCATAGTACACCTCTGATCATGTTTCTTAAAACGTTCAAGCATGTTACCAATGGAAGTCTGCCAGTTTTCTTAAGCCTAACATCGAATACAATCATCCGTAACAATTATAAACAAACAATCAACCCATAATTAACATCTAGGTTTCACTACATCTAAGCAAACACAAAAGAAATCTAGCCTAGCATGTTAAATTGAAGACAAGCGTAAGATATATTCAAACAACACATAGACATATTGATTAAATTGAAAGAGTACTTATCTCAAATTGAACATGTAAGTTTCAAAGGGTTGAAACCCTTGGAAAAGCTGTAAAAATCGGCCTAGGGTTTTTCCCTCAAAGTTGCACACTAATGAATGAAATTTGGAAAACTATATATAGATTTTACAGGGTGACGGCGTCAAGAAGAAATTTGTGACGCCGTCAACTCGCCGCCTATAATGAAATCGGATTGCCTAGATCCACTTTTGACGCCGTCATGTGTAAATCTCTTCTGGGCCGTCACTAATACATGGACCATGACGGCCTTGGGTGACGTCGTCATCTTCTATGCACAAAACTTTCTGGATCGTCACGTGTATTTTCCATATCCACCTCTTGTATTACTCTTGACGCCGTCATTAAGAAACTTGTGACGCCGTCAGGTACTGTTCCCAACAAGGAAAATTAAGACTTTGCCGTTTTCTTCACTTTTATGCTCCAAAAACGTCCAAAATGCTTCCTTTTCCAGATTTCTCTCCAAAAGTACCTAAAATGACAAAAGGAACGATTTAGGGCAATATTTGATCAAATAATCTCGAATCTGGGCATAAATGACCCCTTAAAAATGGTTCATTTTTCGCCTCATCAAATACCCTTACACTTGAGATTTGCTTGTCCTCAAGCAAATGCGTTTTTATTCTAATCAAAATACAAGTTAGGCGTCATTTAACACTAATATAAAAGTAATTACAACAAATAATCGTTCCACTAAAGACCAAAGATAAGCACGGAGGTCATACACTAGCACCTCACAAATAGTATTTAGATACTCACGTCTCTCGGGTGTAATAAAGTATATATCACAATAAGGAAATGGAAAACATCTCTCACTACCTGTCATAGCAAAATAGATTACCATAGGCTTGGGAAAGGATCAAACCTCCACCACTTGGCGTAAGAACCTAGGATAAACTATCAAAGAGGTCTTTCAAAGGGTTATAGCGTTAGGTGTAGGGATATGAAAAATACGGTTTTGTTGGATAAAGGCAATATTTACTGGTGGTGAGTTAATCATCTTGGTTAATTACATGTACAATATGCGTTGCTAAGCCAAGACTTGACTCGACTTAAGCTAATAAATCAAAAATAGCAAAAACATAAAATAAACATAGAATGAAACGGGATGGTAGTCCGTATGTTTTTTTCTCTTTCCTTTTTCTATTTTTTTTCTTAATTTTTTCGATTTTTTCGATTTTTTATTTATTTATTTTTTTTATTTTTATTTTTTTTGCATACACTCTTACCTTACCATCCAAAATAATACATCATAGGGAATGTACATTCCCCTTACACTTGAATTTTTACATACTTTACAATAAACTAATCTAATGACTTGAATTAAGAAAATCAAAACACTTGGAGTACTTTTAAGCTTAGCGCACATATGGGGGTAATAAATGATGTTCTTCCCCATTACTCCAAAACACAAGTACTTTACCCATGAGTCCCAATCGTTCCAAAACAATATGTACAAGATATGACTCGACTTAGCAAACATGTAATCAATTAGATAATTAACTAAGGGTTTAAACAAATAAATGTAATCAATTAGATAATTAACTAAGGGTTTAAACAAATAACAATAATGCACTAAAGATGAGTGCATACAAGGAAGGCTAAGGCGATTTGGTTGCACATTTGGGTGGGTTGTAACAAATTCTTCCTTTAAGTAAGATGCTTAAATTTAGAAACGAAAAGATAGGCTCGGAGAGGTGTACTAGGGGTTTCGTGTACTAAAAATGAGTACAACGCTAAGGTGTAGGAAAAATTAATTGACTTTACTAGCCAAGTAATATGACTTAAATGGTCAAGTAATTATGATACAGGTTTAACACAAGGGTGATCCTAATGCCTCTTATCATGTAGTAAATCCTACTACACGAATGTAGTCTCACTAGCGGTCTCGGGATGCATCACTAACGCAAGTTCTAGAATCTAAATGCTACCAGTACACTCATAAGCACTAATAGTAAATGCTTTTCCAATCAAATCTAAAGGCGAACCTCACATATTTGGGTGGAAAATTTTTCTGAATGGTACGGTTTTGTGCTAGTCATACAACTCCTATCCATGAGATGCTTGCTAAGGCTAAAGTTTCACTCCTAAATGTTGTAAAAAATTTTAAATTTGGCACTAAAATTACACAAACAAGTATTTCTCTTAGTTTTATTACACACGTACCATCAAACAAACAAACTCAAGTGCAATTGTATCCTATAAGGTATCATCATTTACCCTCCCTTACACTTAGGATGAACATTGTCCCCAATGTTCAATTAAAGAATGTAAAAGTAAAATAGGTAAAAGAATGAAAGCAAATACTCGCCTGATTCGTTCGGTGTAGATAGTGTGGTAACAAGGTTAGACCTTCCTCCAAGAAAATGAACATTCAAAGCTTCCCTTCCAGAAAAATAAATCATCTTCTTGTCATATATAACCTGTTAAACCTGACAAAACAAACAAGGCAACCTTGCATAAAATCGGCGGCAATCTATATATACTAACAAGTCCTAGAAAACAATGTAAGATATAATGCTTGTGGAATGAATGTTTGCAGATTTCCTGGAGTTTATAAAACTAAAGAATTAACAAAAACTTTAAGACTCCATTAGAAAAACAAAACTCACAAAATTTCCAGAATTTTACACATGACGCCGTCAGGAGTTAATTCCTAACGCCGTCAGAAGTGACCTGCAGAAATCTTTACATTACGTTTCTGAAAAATTTCTGGAAAAACTTATGTCCTACTTCCTGGAAAATCCTGCAAAACATCATTATGACTCGATACAAGCATTTGACTCTAACAAGTACTAATACACATGCTCATTTAATATTGTGGCGAATCAAGATCAATTTCGTTCTTAAAAACAAGTTTGGGGTTTCCCCTTACACTTAGCTTTTGCAAAATACCTTTATATGAAGTTAAGACGAAGTTAAACAACAAAATAAAGCATTTTCACAATTTTAGTTTGAAACATGATCTACCAACAATAAAAATAAAGCATGCATACGGAAGCAAATAACATCAAACAAATAAAAATCATACAAAACATGGGTTGCCTCCCAAGAAGCGCTTTTCTTTATTTACGAGTCTTGTAGCTAGACTCAAGGTCATGGGCTATCCTATATGTGTGAGCTCCTCATTGAGGACATCTTTGGGATCAAACTTGGGTTTCAACTTCCTATCGGTCTTCTTAGTACGGTATGACCTCTCAAACTTTTCTCTATCCGGATCATATAAAATCATCTTCATATGCCATGATCCGTCACCTTCCTTAGGTGGCTTATCCCACTTCCATTTACACTTATCCCCTTCTCTTTTCCACTTGTTCATCTCTATGTTAATATGCATTACGCATAAGAACTCAATCATTTTCCTAAAGACTAGGGGATCTTCAAAAGGGTCTAGTTCATCATCTCTAGCTATGAGTTGTTCCACCGAATGTGTTTTATTGATGAAATATTTTTCTAGATAGAATGGGCGTTGAGGTCCTATAAAGTTTCTTTCTATCCAAGGTCCATATCTAGATGGTCTCCTATTCATCTCTACCCAATGTGGTGTCGGTTCGTCCTCACAATCGTAGCTATGCTTCATAACATCATAAACCGACCAAGAATCGCCCTCTCCTACCGCTATCTTAGACTCCTTACAATCTATCATGGCACTAGCGGTTGCTAAAAATCCTCTTCCTACTAACAATGGGCATGTATCGCTAACCATATCTAGGACGTGAAAATCCGCTAAAATAGTTAACTTTCCTACGTAAACAACAACATCCTTGAACATTCCAACCGGGTGGGCAATACTTCCATCTGCTAGACCAATTAGTACTTTCGTCTCCTCTAACTTTCCTAGCTTAAGAGTGGTAAAAAGGGATAAGGGAATCAAGTTGAGGCTTGATCCTAAGTCGGCTAGTGTGTCGAAAGCTTCGGATCTTCCTATCTTACAAGGCAAAACAAATGTACCCAGATCATCAAGCTTCTTAGGCAACTTGTTTTGAACGAAGGCGGTCCCATTTTTACCCAATTTAAATTTCTCATATTTTTCTAGGAGGGCACTATAGTAGGGAGCACGGGCTAAGACATCAATGACGGGGCGTTCAAGGTGGAGCTCCTTGAATTCATCGTCAAGGTCTTGTGTAGGAGGTGTTTCAACTATGCTTTTGACCGGTTTGATATTGGGTGTTTCACTCAATTGGTCCTTTTGAAGAATGTGGGTTTGCTTGAAATACGTGTGTAGAACCATAGAGGGGGGGGGGGTGAATACGGTTTCTTCGGCTCTTTAGATGTTTAAAAACTTTAAGCCAAAGATAGCACCAAGTGGTTGTATAATAATCCAACAACCACTAACACAACCAAAGTATATAAAGCAAGTAAAAGACACCACGATATATACTGGTTCGGGATGGGGGGTTTATACCATCCATACGTCCAGTTGCGAATCCGGACTCCGATACTATTCACTAGTTTATCCTTTCGATGGACTACAAACTGTTACAATTCACTCCACCGATATTCACCAATATCGATGCTCACAAAGAAGGAGTTACTCACCAACGGTATTCCGCCCTCGGAAACCACCCAAAAGAATCTCACGATTCAACTTTACCTAAGGATCACAAAGATCTCTACCAAGACTTCCACCCGGAAGTATCAAACCCCAACTAGATCCCCAATGATCTAGGCTTGGTCACCAAGACACAAGACTTCCCTTACAAACAATTGAATGAATGAATATTTGTTTATCAACCAAGTCCTAACCTAACCTAGAGACTCGATTGTAGTAGAAAGGGTAAAGATAAGAAGACCCTCGACACAATCACAAGAGTGTATTAGGTTCTTGTGATTCTTCCCTTGCAAAGATATGTGTTCTTCCAAAGATGTTAGTATGAAAATCAAGAACACAAGATTAGAGATAGAGAGATTGAGAGATTTGAGAGTGTTTAGAGAGAAAGAATCTAGATAGAAAGAATAATGGCAAGGGGTGAGGAATACAATAGGCAAAGCATGGTATTTATAGGTAAAACCCAAACTTGGGAATATTTTACCGAGGCCGGCGCGTCACCCACGCGTTGACGCGTAGGAGGCGCGCCAGACACCCAGGGAAAATATTCCCGAGGCTTTGGATGTTTGGCATTATAAATGCCTTACCTTGCTAAACCCGCAATTGTACTTCACACTAAACCTTAACATTAATCATTCTAAGGTTTACCAACTCAAATAGCCAATTTGGTTATCATTTGTGAAGTGCTTAAAGAGAAACCAAATTACCAAGGGTTTAAAGTGTAGATTGGGTAATTTGGAAGGGGTAGAAGTGTATCTCCTCACATGGCATAGAAAAGAGAGAAAGAATATGCCAAGGAATATTCCAATGCTTGGGGGGGAAGAATGTGGTGGAGGGTTGAGATGAAATGGTTTGAATTGGATGGCTAGGATCAATGGGAGCCTCCCTTAGTTTTCAAACAATTTGGCATGTGGAGAAATGTGGATGGATGAGATGATCTCATTAGAGATGGATGGCTAAGATCAAGTATGCCTAGGTTAGGGTTGAAGAGGATATTCCAAGGAATATGCTTTGCTTGGGGGGAAAGGAGAAATGAAGGGTTGAGATGGTTTCATTTGAATTGGATGGATGAGATCAAAGTCATGTGGTGGTATAGATAGAAGAGATTAGATGGATGGTTGAGATGAGTTTAGTTTGAATTCAATGGTTGAGATCAATCACATGTGGTGGTATAGGGAAGAGGGATTGGATAGATGGTTGAGATGTGTTTGATTTGAATTTAATGGTTGAGATCAAGCCCATGTGGTGATATAGAGATAAGGGGTTAGATGGATGGTTGTGATGTATTGTAATTTGAAATCAATGGCTAGGATGAGAGGAGCCATATTAGGGTTTCCAACAATTGGGATGTGTTGAAAATGAAGGGTTGAGATGTGTTGTAAGGGATTGGATGGTTGAGATGTTGTGTGTAAGGGAATATGTAAGGGTGTAAGAGATTGTGTAAGAGAATATTTGATTTGGATATGATTGGTTTTGTCTTTTGTATAAATGGGATTAAGAGAGGATTAAGGCATAATCTAATTGTCATTAAGAAGAAAAGGTTTAGACAATTAAGATTACAAGTTGAAAAAATCATAGGTTACTTATAAGTTCAACTAACACAATGTCGAGAATCCATAGTTTCATATCTCGTGACTTTCCACGACTCGACGTTCTCAACTAATACCTTGGTTCAAACAAGTTAAGTGATTTGCCGTGATGTAAAGCATAACCCAAGTGGGAAAGGATGCATTTACGCAAAGTGACCTTTGACTTAGTTTGACCAATAAGGGAGTAAACCCATTACGTAATTAGAGAAGACGTAAGCATGGGATATGAGCATATGGATGCTTCAACACGATGTTACGCGAAATATATAAGCTCCCTAAGTTTAGAAAATCCTTGGCTAGAGGTGGTAGTAAGAAAACATGAGTTGGCATTTTCCCGTAAATGGGTGTTCAAAAAATAGAATATCTCAAATCTCAAAACTCGTTTCGAGTGTTCTCAATTAAGCACATAACATATTCATACCTGTTTTGAAAGATCCACATTTGTCGGGTAAGGGAAAAGCCGACTTTCAAAATTCGCCCGGAACCATACAGACTCCTGGCGTGTCACCCGCACGTTGACGCGCGGGCAGCGCTCCAGGAGCAGACATTGGCTCCGGCGATTTTGAGCTAACGTTTGTTATTTTATGTGTTTCGATGGTTTATTTGTCATCATTAAAACATAAAGAGATCTTGATCATGTTTCCTCAACAATCTCCCCCTTTTTTATGATGACAAACAAAAACCGAAAGCAAATAAAATTACCAAACTTAGCGAAGACAAAGCGCGCCTTTGGTGTAGCTTGCGTCTTGACCTTTGCCTTGTAATTTGGTGAAGCCTTTAACATTACTTGAGTGGTCTTCACGCATCTTGCTCTTTTTCTCCCCCTTTTGTCAAATCAAGAAGGCGGGACTTCTATAAGAAATGGGAAAGTAGCTTGTTTCCGTGCTCCCCCTTGAACATAGCTCCCCCTAGATCATTACTCCCCCTTGTTTTAAGGAGGGGATCCATGGGTCAAGAGCCTCGCCTTTGCGGTGGCCTAGCTACACATAGAAAGCACAACATACAACCAATAAGAAATCCTCACATGTGAAAGCTCCAAAATGGGTTAGGTTACCATTTGGAGACTTGCAACATGGGTTAGTCCATAATATTACGATAAGTATATTTGTGTCCAAGATGACTCCATAATCCAAATGTTGAGCATAATATAACAATGGAGATGAACTAAACATGATTTTCACATATAACTCATAATACATTTTATATCACATAGGAGAGCATAAAGCATACAACAAGGACAATTCCTAAGACAAGCTAGAGACACAAACAACATTACCTAATACAAGCATAATACCAACCACATATAATGAAAGACATACAAGAAGATCATCATTCTATCCTATCATATTTTATTCATACAAGCTTGTGAGAAGGCCAAGATTGCTACAACTAGAGCAAGTTATTATAACTTCACTCTTCATCCTTTTCTTGAAGAAACACCCTTGAGATATCTTTAAGAATGGCAGTCATAACCAACATGTCATTGTTGATAGCTTTGTGTAGTTCTCTAATTTCCTCACGTGTAGTACAACATGCACACTTACGAGTGTGATCATTCTCAAGGGGTTCCCCAAGATTTCCTTCAATCTTGGCCCAAATATCATCTTCGACAAAACAAAGTTTGACGAAATCTTTCACAATTGGGATATCCGCACCATTAATGTTGTCCCTGATGAGGCGAAAAATGAACCGTTTTTAGGGGGTCATTTAAGCCGTAATTAGAATTTATTTGATCAAATATGGCCCTAAATCGCTCCTTTTGTGATTTTAGGTACTTTAGGAGTGAATTCTGGAAAAGGAAGTATTTTGGACGTTTTTGGAGCATAAAAGTGAAGAAAACGGCAAAAACTTAATTTTCCATGCTGGAAACAGTACCTGACAACGTCAAGAAGGAAAATGTGACGGCGTCAGGAGTAAAATGCATGACGACCCAGAGAAAACGTGACGGCGTCAGAAGTAGGGCGTCAAGAGTTATTTTGGTGACGGCCTGAAGAAGGATTACACTTGACGGCGTCAGCTCCAGATCTAGGCAGTCCGAGAACTTTATTGGCGGCGAGATGATGGCGTCAGAAATTTACTCTTGACGCCGTCACCTCACAAAATCTATATATACTTTTCTATTTTTCATTCATAGAGGAGGAACTTGTGTGGAGAATACTAGGGTCGAACCTAATAAACCCTAGGTCATTTGTAACAGTATTTTCAAGGGTTTTCACCCCTTGAAAACTTTCATGTTCAATTAAGATAAGTCCTCTTTTAATTCATTCAATATGTCTATGTGTTGTTTGAATATATCTTATGCTTGTCTTGATTATAACATGCTAGGCTAGATCTTTTGTGTGTTTGCTTAGATGTAATGAAACCTAGATGTTGATTATAGGTTGATTTCTTGTTTATAGTTGTAATGGATGAATGATTTCAATGTTAGGCTTAAGAAAACTGGCAAATCTCCATTGTGTAACTTTCTTGAATGTCTTAAGAAACATGAACCGATGTGTACTAGGTTTTCATGGTTGTATTTAATGCATGAGCGAATTCTAGTGATCCCATGTTAGGAGCTTCTTAGCCGGCTCGACATAGGAGTGAAGTAAGTACGCCACCCCATGAATGCTATTAAGGAATACAACCCGTCATCCACGCAACTATAACAAGTAATTAAATTGTAAAAGATATCTAGGGAGTAGTGAAATCTAAGTAAACACCATTTTCCCACATATTGCTCACACCACTAGTTTAATTTAGTTTATTTTCATTTTTATTATTTTATTTTGATTGCATCTTTAGTTATTGGGTTAGTTGACTAGCAACTAATTCCGCCCACTCTTCCAAAACCCGAGATTTTACTTGCTTTTATAAAAATATAAAAATACAAAAAGAATCATAATCCTAGCGACACTATTCCTGAGTTGAACGATCAATCCCCCGGTACTTGTCACTATACTATACTACAACGATCAGGTACACTGCCTGGTGGGGGTTGTAAGCTTCTCGAGATCCCTTGAGAGGTAAAGCCTGGTGCAATTCCCACACATCAAGTTTTTGGCGCCGCAGCCCAGGGAATAGTTATTGTATAGGTTAGGATTTCTTTTTATTAGGTCTACTTGCTAGATTCCTTTCTAGTAAGATTTTATTTTTATTTTTAGGTTTTCATTAGTCTATCTTTTTCTTCGTGCCTTTGTTAAGTAAATTAAATTCATTGACTATTCCGTTGACCATTATGGAGAACGCGAATCCACCATACTACCGACCACAAAATTCACCCACTCTTAATGAAATCTTGATGTTTAAACAACATGAAGATGAACCTATCTATGATGCATGGGCTCGTTTTAAATATTTACTCCGAAAAGTCCCTCATCATAATTTTGATCTGTGGTCCCAAATTGAAATATTTTACCATCGTGTCGACCACTATACCAAAATGGACATTGACCATGCTGCAGATGGGGACCTTTGGGGATTAAGTGCTGATGAAGCATGGGAAACCATAGAGAATTGTGCCATACTTGCCAAAAAAATGGACAACCCAACAAATGTTGTTACGGATCAATTGATAGCAAGTTTGAAGGAACAAGCAAGAAGTTTGTTTGGGGATAATACACCTATAGATGAGATAACTGGGTGCACGGAGTGGTTTGATTTCACCACAATACAAGTTGAACACATTGGTAATCTTGATAAGATAGAGGATAGAGTTGAAAATCTAAGCCCACCAAGTACCCCACAAGTCCTACCATCATTTGAGGCATACACACCGCCCGTGACTTATTCAGATGAAGTAGATGAGACTTTAGGAATCCCAATTGAGGTAGAACCTTTGAACCAAACACAACTAGAGGATATAGGTTTGAATACTTATAATGATAACCTTACTCTTAGTTCTAGGGAAATTCCTAGTTTTGATGAATCGGAGCCTCAACCAAAACTGTTACCTAATCTTCCATCCTTGGATGAAAATTTAGGAATTGAAATAGGTTCTGATCCACCCATCAAACCATATAGTCCGGGTAGTCTTAGGATAAAGGTAGTGGACTCTAAGCCTTGTAGTGAGGAAGCCAATATAGGAGTGAAAAATGACCTTACATGCTTACATCACCCATTTATGATTGATCACAAGAAACATTATGGGTTTAAACCGGGTTTATTAGGTCAAGATGGATCCCCAACTAGAAGTCCTTCAAAGTTGATAGAAAATGATCCCTTTCTAGGAGAAAATCTTAATCCACCCATTAACCCGATTGAATTAGGTAAGGTTATGATGATAGGAGCACAGCCCTTTGAGCATATAATTCATCCACCACACTTTCCTCATAAGGCATATTTCCACCCTAAGGGTGTGTATCGCTACTTCCACCCGCACTTAATATTAAGTGTAGGGAAAACCTCCCCTATTTTCGTTAAATAAGGGTAGAGTCAGGCTCGTGACTCGAACAAAAACAAGCGCTTCTTAGGAGGCAACCCATGTTTTGTGTGATTTTTATTTGTTTGATTGTTATTTGCTTCCGTATGCATGTTTTATTTTTATTGTTGGTAGATCATGTTTCAACCTAAATGGTGAAAATACTTTATTTTGTTGTTTGGCTTAGTCTTAACTTCATCCAAAGGTATTTCACAAAAGATAAGTGTAAGGTGAAACCCCAAATATGTTTTTAAGAAACAAAACCGATCATGATTCTCCTCAATATTAAATGGACATGTATATTCATATTTGTTAGAGTCAAATGCTTATATCGAGTCATAATGATGTTTTGCAGGATTTTCCAGGAAGTAGGACAAAGTTTTTCCAGAAATTCTCCGGAAACTTTACATAAGGATTTCTGCAGGTCACTTCTGACGGCGTCAGGAAGAAATTCCTGACGGCGTCACGTGTAAAAATCTGGAAATTTTGCCAGTTTTGTTTTTCTAACGGAGTCTTAAAGTTTTTGTTGAATCTTTAGTTTTATAATCCCCAGGAAATCTGCAAACATTCTTTCCACAAGCATTATATCTTACTTTGTTTTCTAGGATTTGTTAGCATATATAGATTGCCGCCGATTTTATGCGAGGTTGCCTTGTTTATTTTCTCAGGTTTAACAGGTTATGTATGACAAGAAGATGATTTATATTCTGGAAGGGAAGCTTTGATTGTTCATTTTCTGGGAGGAAGATCTAACCTTGTTACCACAATATCCACACTGAACGAATCAGGGGAGCATTTGCTTTCATTCTTTTACCTGTTTTAATTTTACATTCTTTAATTAAACATTAGGGACAATGTTCATCCTAAGTGTAAGGGGACGGTAAATGATGATACCTTATAGGATACACTTTCACTTGAGTTTGTTTGTTCGATGGTAGGTGTGTAATAAAACTAAGAGAAATACTTGTTAGTGTAATTTTAGCGCCAAATTTAAAATTTTTTACAACATTTAGGAGTGAAACTTTAGCCTTAGCAAGCGTCTCATGGATAGGAGATTGTATGACTAGCACAAAACCGTACTATTCAGAAAAATTTTCCACCCAAATATGTAAGGTTCGCCTTTAGATTTGATAGGAAAAGCATTTACTATTAGTGCTTATGAGTGTACCGGTAGCATTTAGATTCTAGAACTTGCGTTAGTGATGCATACCAACACCGCTAGTGAGACTACATTCGTGTAGTAGGATTTACTACATGATAAGAGGCATTAGGATCACCCTTGTGTTTAACCCGTATCAAAATTACTTGACCATTTAAGTCATATTACTTAGCTAGTAAAGTCAATTAATTTTTCCCACACCATTAGAGTTGTACTCATTTTTAGTACACGAAACCCCTAGTACACCCCTCCGAGCCTATCTTTTCGTTTCTAACTTTAAGCATCTTACTTAAAGGAAGAATTTGTTACACCCCACTTAATTGTACACCCAAATCGCCTTAGCCTTCCGTGTATGCACTCATCTTTAGTGCATTATTGTTATTTGTTTAAACCCTTAGTTAATTATCTAATTGATTACATGGTTGCTAAGTCGAGTCATATCCTTGTACATATTGTTTTGGGACGATTGGGACTCATGGGTAAAGTACTTATGTTATAGAGTAATGGGGAAGAACATCATATTATTACCCCCCATATGTGCGTTAATCTTAAAAGTACTCCAAGTGTTTTGATTATCTTAATTCGAGTCATTAGATTAGTTTATTGTAAAGTATGTAAAAATTCAAGTGTAAGGGGAATGTTCATTCACTATGATGTATTATTTTGGATGGTAGGGTAAGAGTGTATGCAAAAAAAATATAAATAAAAAAAAATTGAAAAATTAAGAAAAAGTAAAAGAAAATAGAAAAAAGAAAGAGAAAAAACATACGGACTACCATCCCATTTCATTCTATGTTTATTTTATGTTTTTGTTATTTCATTTATTAGCTTAAGTCGAGTCTAGTCTTGGCTTAGCAACGCCATATTGTACATGTAATTAACCAAGATTATTAACTCGCCACCAGTAAAGACTGCCTATATCCAACAAAACCGTGTATTCCATATCCCTACACCTAACATTACAACCCTTTAAAAGACCTCTTTGATAGTTTATCCTAGGTGCTTACGCCATGTGGTGGAGGTTTGATCCTTTCTCAAGCCTATGGTAATCTATTTTGCTTTGACAGGTAGTGAGAGATGTTTTCCATTTCCATATTGTGATATATACTTTATTACACCCGAGAGATGTGAGTATCTAAACACTATTTGTGAGGTGCTAGTGTATGACCTCCGTGCTTGTCTTTGGTCTTTAGTGGAACGATTATTTGTTGTAATTACTTTTATATTAGTGTTAAATGACCCCTAACTTGTATTTTGATTAGAATAAAAGCGCATTTGCTTGAGGACAAGCAAATCTCAAGTGTGAGGGTGTATGATGAGGCAAAAAATGAACCGTTTTTAGGGGGTCATTTAAGCCGGAATTGGAATTTATTTGATCAAATATTGCCCTAAATCATTCCTTTTGTGATTTTAGGTACTTTGGGAGTGAATTCTGGAAAAGGAAGCATTTTGGACGTTTTTGGAGCATAAAAGTGAAGAAAACGGCAAAAACTTAATTTTCCATGCTGGAAACAGTACCTGACAACGTCAAGAAGGAAAATGTGACGGCGTCAGGAGTAAAATGCATGACGACCCAGAGAAAACGTGACGGCGTCAGAAGTAGGGCGTCAAGAGTTATTTTGGTGACGGCCTGAAGAAGGATTACACTTGACGGCGTCAGCTCCAGATCTAGGCAGTCCGAGAACTTTATTGGCGGCGAGATGATGGCGTCAGAAATTTACTCTTGACGCCGTCACCTCACAAAATCTATATATACTTTTCTATTTTTCATTCATAGAGGAGGAACTTGTGTGGAGAATACTAGGGTAGAACCTAATAAACCCTAGGTCGTTTGTAACAGTATTTTGAAGGGTTTTCACCCCTTGAAACCTTTCATGTTCAATTAAGATAAGTCCTCTTTCAATTCATTCAATATGTCTATGTGTTGTTTGAATATATCTTATGCTTGTCTTGATTATAACATGCTAGGCTAGATCTTTTGTGTGTTTGCTTTGATGTAATGAAACCTAGATGTGGATTATAGGTTGATTTCTTGTTTATAGTTGTAATGGATGAATGATTTCATTGTTAGGCTTAAGAAAACTGGCAGATCTCCATTGTGTAACTTGCTTGAACGTCTTAAGAAACATGAACCGATGTGTACTAGGTTTTTATGGTTGTATTTAATGCATGAGCGATTTCTAGTGATCCCATGTTAGGAGCTTCTTAGCCGGCTCGACATAGGAGTGAAGTAGGAGCTTATAGAATTGGGGAAGTAAGTACGCCACCCCATGAATGGTATTAAGGAATACAACCCGTCATCCACGCAACTATAACAAGTAATTAAGCTGTAAAAGATATTTAGGGAGTAGTGAAATCTAAGTAAACACCATTTTCCCACATATTGCTCACACCACTAGTTTAATTTAGTTTATTTTCATTTTTATTATTTTATTTTGATTGCATCTTTAGTTATTGGGTTAGTTGACTAGCAACTAATTCCGCCCACTCTTCCAAAACCTGAGATTTTACTTGCTTTTATAAAAATATAAAAATACAAAAAGAATCATCCCTCACCTCTAGACCTAGTTCTTAGGCTTTCTAATCCTAGCGACACTATTCCTGAGTTGAATGATCAATCCCCTGGTACTTGTCACTATACTATACTACAACGATCAGGTACACTGCCTGGTGGGGGTTGTAAGCTTCTCGAGATCCCTTGAGAGGTAAAGCCTGGTGCAATTCCCACGCATCAGTCCCAATCAATGTTTTCCTCTTCTTCCCTTGTCATCATTCTCCTACCATCGTTAAAGTGGTATGATGACCCAACAAATTCTTCTTCCATATCCATTATGAATGTGTTTTATGTGATATTTATTTTAAGCAAGTTTTATTGTCATGGTAGCAAGCAAGATTACACCTTTTATAGATGAGATAAGTTGGTAGTTAGGATACTAAACACATAAAAGTTGGTCATGTTATTAATGATTGATGCTTGATAAGATGTTCAACCTATCTAAATCATGTACTAATATGCTTAGATCACATGGCATTGGGAGAGATATTCAACAAGAGATGAGTGATATAGTTAGACAAAGTGGACTAGATACACATGTTAGTTACTATCATATCCCATGCATGAAACTACAAGCATTTAATTCTTACAAGATAACATTATTCAATCTAATTTAAGCATGCAACATGTAGTTTATCACATAAGGAGAACAAGATGAATTGGATACAAGTTCTTGAACACAAGTGTGGGTTGTGAAGAAACGTCATATCTAAGACAAAATTTTCAAGATGAATCAAGATAATTTTGTGTCAAGTTATCTCGTTCAAGCACATAGTATAGACATGTAGAATCTTGGATACTTATCAATCATAGTTTGAATAATAAATTGATGCATATCTTTCCTCTTGGAAGACATTTGTAAGATCTTCCATCCATGCCTCCACATAAACCTTAATCACATAAGCTCGAATAGCACCTAAAGATTGTTCTCCTAAGATGCATGTTATAGCATCAAAACCTATCCCAAAGCAATTTGGACTTTTGAAAAATGTCATGCCAAAAACTTATACTTGTTTGTTTTGTGACCTAAGAGTCCTTTTATTCAAGTCACCAATGACTTGTTGTGTAGGATGACCCCTCGCTTCTCTCAATTCCTTAGGATTGCCTTCATCCGAATCATTAACTTGTAATGTTGGCGACCTTTCTTGATCTTGAACTAAAGGTTCATTGATCACATCATCCTCTACCGAAGAAGATGATTTAAGCGCAGGCATGCTCTCATCAAAGGTTACATTGAGAGATTCCTCAATCCTCATTGTTTCCTTGTTAAGCACTATGTATGCTTTACTAGTTTGAGAGTATCCTAGGAACACACCTTCATACGACTTTGGGTTGAATTTGGTGAGATATTCTTTGGTGTTAAGTATAAATACTTTGCAACTAAATACTCTAAAATACTCTAGGGATGGTTTTCTATTCCTAAGTATTTCATAAGGTGTTTTATTAATTACCTTTCTTATGTAGACTCTGTTAAAAATGTAACAAGCGGTATCTAGGGCATGACACCAAAACTTTTGTGGAATGGATTGCTCGTCAAGCATTGCACGACTCATCTTTCTTAACTTACGATGTGTTCTTTCAACAATCTCATGTGATTGAGAAGTGAACTGGCCCGATAGTTATAAGATATTCCATGTTGTTCCCAAAAGGTTCCAAATTGCATTTTATCAAATCGCTCCTATGATTTGTTTTAATTGAAACAATTGAACAATCAAGTAGGTTTTCAAGTTTCTTTCTCAAAATGTTGAATTTATTTAAAACTCCATCCTTGTTTTCTAAAAATAATATCCAAGTGTAATTTGAATAATCATACAACTATTAAATTACATACAAACACACCTAAACAACTCATTACTTACCATGCATTCAAATTTTAATAGAATTAAAAAAAAAAAAAAAAAAAAAGTGAGTGAAGGGTGAGGGATGTGATGCCAACAAAAAGTGAGTGAGTGAAGGAAAAAGTAGGAGGGTGATGTGGCATAAGGGAATTGGTTGTTTGTGAGTGAAGGATAATCATCTATGATCATTAAAGTGTAGAAGTTACCTCCATAACTTTGGATCGGAGATGGACCATACAAATCCAAATGAATTAATTCTAAAACTTTACTAGTTGTCACTTCCTTTATATTCCTATTTTTGGTTTGTCCTTGACTTCCTAGAAATGTATCACAATAATGCCTTTCAAAGCTCAACTTTGGTAAATTCCGTACTAGTTCGTTTGAAGCTAAGTTTTGGACTAACCTCATATTGGCGTGACCGAATCTCCTATGCCAAAGCGTTGAGTTGTCCACCATGGACGTAAGACATATGTGTTGCTTAGAGTTATCACCTAACTTACATGTATATAAATTATTTCTCCTATGACCTTTTTCTAACACAACACCATTTTTACTAATGGTGCAATCTACCTTAGTAAAATTTACCTCACAATCATAATCACATAATTGACTCACACTAATCAAATTGAAACTTAGACCCCTAACATGCTCAACATTGGAGATTTCTATGGAGTCATGAAGGACATTACATTTGCCGACAATTTTGCCGTTAAGTTTGCTTCCAAAAATGACTTGATTGCCATTATACGCCGTGTATGATGTGAACAATCTTCTATTCCCGGTCATGTGTTTTGATGCGTAGGGATTGCACCAGGATTTACCTCTCGAGGGATCTCGAGAAGCTTACAACCCCCACCAGGCAGTGTACCTAATCGTTGTAGTATAGTATAGTGACAAGTACTGGGGGACTGATTGTTCAGCTAGGAATAGTGTCGCTAGGATTAGAAAACCTAAAGACTAGGTCTAGAGATGAGGGATGATTCTTTTTGTATTTTTATATTTTTTATAAAAACAATTAAAATCTCGGTTTTGAAAGAGTTGGGCGGAATTAGTTGCGATTCAACTAACCCAATTACTAAAGATGCAATCAAAATAAAATACTAAAAATGAAAATAAACTAAATTAACTAGAGGTGTGAGCAATATATGGGAGAATTGTGTTTACTTAGGTTTCACTACTCCCTAGATATCTTTTACAGGTTAATTACTTGTTACAGTTGCGTGGATGACGGGTTGTATTCCTTAATACCATTCATGGGGTGGCGTACTTACTTCCCCAATCCTATAAGTGCCTACTTCACTCCTATGTCGAGCCGGTTAAGAAGCCCCTAACATGGGATCACTAGAATTTGCTCATGCATTAAATACAACCATTAAAACCTAGTACACATCGGTTCATGTTTCTTAAGACGTTCAAGCATGTTACACAATGGAGATCTGCCAATTTTCTTAAGCCTAACATTGAAATCATTCATCCAATACAACTATAAACAAGAAATCAACCTATAATCAACATCTAGGTTTTATTACATCTAAGCAAACACATGAAAGATCTAGCCTAGCATGTTAAAATCAAGAAAAGCATAAGATATATTCAAACAACACATAGACATATTGAATGAAGTGAAAGAGGACTTATCTTAATTGAACATGAAAGGTTTCAAGGGGTGAAAACCCTTGAAAATACTGTTACAAACGACCTAGGGTTTATTAGGTTCGACCCTAGTATTCTCCACACAAGTTCCTCTCTTAATGAATGAAAAATAGAAAAGTATATATAGATTTTTTGAGGTGACGGTGTCAAGAGCAAATGTCTGATGCCGTCATCTCGCCGCCAAATAAATTCTCGGACTGCCTAGATCTGGGTTTGACGCCGTCACGTGTAATCCTTATGCAGGCCGTCACCAAAATTACTCTTGACGCCCTTCTCTTGACGCCTTCAGGTTTTCTCTGGGTCGTCATGGATTTTACTCCTGAAGCCGTCACAATTTCCTTCTTGACGCTGTCAGGTACTGTTCTCAGCATGGAAAATTAAGTCTTTGCCGTTTTCTTCACTTTTATGCTCCAAAAACGTCCAAAATGCTTCCTTTTCTAGAACTCACTCCCAAAGTACCTAAAATCACAAAAGGAACGATTTAGGGCAATATTTGATGAAATAAATTCAGTTCCGGGCTTAAATGACCCCCTAAAAACGGTTCATTTTTCGCCTCATCATATACCCTTACATTTGAGATTTGCTTGTCCTCAAGCAAATGCGCTTTTATTCTAATCAAAATACAAGTTAGGTGTCATTTAACACTAATATAAAAGTAATTACAACAAATAATCGTTCCACTAAAGACCAAAGACAAGCACGGAAGTCATACACTAGCACCTCACAAATAGTGTTTAGATACTCACATCTCTCGGGTGTAATAAAGTAATATCACAATATGGAAATGGATAACATCTCTCACTACCTGTCATAGCAAAATAAATTACCATAGGCTTGGGAAAGGATCAAACCTCCACCACATGGCGTAAGCACCTAGGATAAACTATCAAAGAGGTCTTTTAAAGGGTTGTAACGTTAGGTGTATGGATATGGAATACACGGTTTTGTTGGATATAGGCAGTCTTTACTGGTAGCGAGTTAATAATCTTGGTTAATTACATGTACAATATGGCGTTGCTAAGCCAAGACTAGACTCGACTTAAGCTAATAAATCAAAAATAAAAAAAACATAAGATAAACATAGAATAAAACGGGATGGTAGTCCGTATGTTTTTCTCTTTTCTTTTTCTATTTTTTTTCTTTTTCTAGATTTTTTTTTTTTTTTTTTTTTTTTTGGCATACACTCTTACCCTACCATCCAAAATAATACATCATTGGGAATGAACATTCCCCTTACACTTGAATTTTTACATACTTTACAATTAACTAATCTAATAACTCGAATTAAGATAATCAATACACTTGGAGTACTTTAAGATTAACGTACATATGGGGGTAATAAATGATGTTTTTCCCCATTACTCCATAACATAAGTACTTTACCCATGAGTCCCAATCGTCCCAAAACAATATGTACAAGGATATGACTCGACTTAGAAACCATGTAATCAATTAGATAATTAACTTAGGGTTTAAACAAATAACAATAATGCACTAAAGATGAGTGCATACACGGAAGGCTAAGGCGATTTGGTTGTACATTTAAGTGGGGTGTAACAAATTCTTCCTTTAAGTAAGATGCTTAAAGTTAGAAACGAAAAGATAGGCTCGGAGGGGTGTACTAGGGGTTTCGTGTACTAAAAATGAGTACAACGCTAAGGTGTGGGAAAAATTAGTTGACTTAACTAGCCAAGTAATATGACTTAAATGGTCAAGTAATTATGATACGGGTTTAACACAAGGGTGATCCTAATGCCTCTTATCATGTAGTAAACCCTACTACACGAATGTATTCTCACTAGCGGTCTCGGGATGCATCACTAACGCAAGTTCTAGAATCTAAATGCTACTGGTACACTCATAATCACTAATAGTAAATGCTTTTCCTATCAAATTTAAAGGCGAACCTCACATATTTGGGTGGAAAATTTTTCTGAATGGTACGGTTTTGTGCTAGTCATACAATCTCCTATCCATGAGACGCTTGTTATGGCTAAAATTTCACTCCTAAATGTTTTAAAAAAAATTAAATTTGGCGTTAAAATTGCACTAACAAGTATTTCTCATAGTTTTATTACACATCTACCATCAAACAAACAAACTCAAGCGAAAGTGTATCTGTAAGGTATCATCATTTTACCCTCCCCTTACACTTAGGATGAACATTGTCCCCAATGTTCAAGTAAAGAATGTAAAAGTGGAATAAGTAAAACGAATGAAATCAAATACTCCCCTGATTCGCTCGGTATGGATAATAAGGTGGCCAGGTTAGATCTTCCTCCAAGAAAATGAACAATCAAAGCTTCAATATATTAATAATATGAGCACTCGAAAATGCTAGGGTTTTACAACCTTGAAGTGTAAACGAAAACTAAACAATACGTACTCAATCTAACCCTAGGATCCTCCTTTTATAGGCCAACGAGTCCTACTAGGTTTACAATACCTTTCTACACAAGTTAAGAATATTCTAGACGTATAAAATATACACACAATCTATTCTATAATTATCCACTCGTGTACATGCATATCTCTTCAGCAGTAGATTCATCAGCAACACTTTTCCATAGCCGCAGAATCAATAACCTTAGCAGCAGTTTCATCTTAGCACCAGTTTGACTCTTTAGCAGCAGAATCCAAAACCCAACACTTTCCCGAGTTCTGTACACTAATCATCTTTTTGTGATTTTACATAACCATAATTTTAGGTCATATCTATTATATTTTATAAACATTTTACTCCTTTACTATAAATAAAAAGGTTGGTAAATGAAAAGGTAAAATAGTCATACAATATATAAAACTCAAAATGTGGTTATATAAAAGTATAAAAGTATTGAAAATGGCTACACATTATTTGAAAAATATCAAGTCCGCTACATTTTCACATAATTAACCCATTTACTCCATGATCTTCCACTTGTTCTCTAAAAAACTGATGTACGCAAGTTTAAGCAATAACAATTAAGTTCTTTTATCTATTTTAAACTAGGGGTATTTACATGCATCCCCATGTACACACCATTATTTAGATATTTCCCCAAATTTTACTTTAATAGCCTTGTACATTATGCATTAAAAACTTATTTTTGGAGAAATATGTAAATATTTATGTGTACATGGGGATGTATGTAAATCCGTTTTTAAAAAGGGCATTTACATACATCCCCATATACATACAATTATTTACAAGTATAACAACAATATTCACATGGAAACATTACAACTATATAACAAATAAGAGAGAACTCTTGCACTGTTACATATATTGATAATATAGGATCGAAGTGATTGAATTCAACACTTGCTTAATTAAGGACAGTTTGGATTATTTCCAGGTCCTCCAAAATATATATAATTACCCCATTTCTTTGAAGACCCTCTCGTAACATCATAACAATTGGAATTATCAGTTATTAACTTCAAATTAGAAACTGGTTTTAGCCTATCATCGAGATCAACCACTTCTAAGTTCCTAACGTACGCAGCTTTCTTGAACCCTTCTTCTGCAAAGTGACCACTACCCATTTGGGTCGACGTATGTTTTGGACCAATGACACTAATCACCTCTCCCCCATAGGTTACATCAGTAGCGTTATTAGAAAGGTCTGGAAATAAAAATGAGGGCCAATAACCTAACACGCTCTGTCCCATACTCAACCACCAATCACCAGTCTTACCCTGAAAAATCAAATACAAAACGATTATCTTAAACGTCAAAAAGAAAGTCTTTCATAATATTCTTACGAGATTAAATGTTTACCTTAAATATAAAAATGCCAATGGCTGTTTGTCGACCATTATATGTTGATATGGGCTGTAAAGCACCTCCAAGGCTTTGTGTACTACTAAGTTGGACGAACCCCGAACATAACAAATTGTAGCATCCAGTTTTATAATCATCGGGCTGCAACATTTATTAGATTTATTATATTTTAGTATTCC
The DNA here is from genome assembly GCA_030686995.1 of Artemisia argyi. NCBI lineage: Eukaryota > Viridiplantae > Streptophyta > Magnoliopsida > Asterales > Asteraceae > Artemisia > Artemisia argyi. The sequence goes on along the minus strand of CM060695.1, from coordinate 239,735 downwards.
ATATTAAACTTAGTCATATATAGGCGTGGCGTGTACGTGAGTAGCCATTTAAATAAAATGTGTAACTAAAAAGTTAAGTGTGCTAGCATTTTCTCATAAAATAAATGTCAAATCTACAATTATATAACTTCCAATCCTGTTCAAAAAAAAACTAAAAACTTACAGTCCAATAATTAAATAATCTTGGTGAATCATCCTTAAACAAGTTTGGGAAAACCTGTCATCATGACAAATAAGAGCGTATATCAATAAGCATAAAGAAACGTGATTTTGAAAAGATACGAGCCCCTAAGCATAATCACATCATATATGTACGTATTTGCACTATTTAGTTCATGAATCATGAACCATATCTTTTTGTGATTCACTAGGGTTAAAAAAATCAATGTGATAAGTAGTTAGATCATCATTGAAATAATAAGATTTACGATACCATCCAACCAGCTTCGACAGTGTTGAGAAGACGATTTGGAACATCATGCACAACCCACATTTGTGAAAGACTAAATTCATTTACACCAGTAACCTGTGGTTTCCATATATTAAATCGTGCTTTTCCACCATGGTATCCACCTTGTTTTGCAGATCCTATTGCATACTACAAATATACATGAGTAATAAATTGATCCATAAACTAATTTACTCTTTTATTGTTTAACTATGACATATGAGATTAAAATTGGGTACCTCATGTTCATCTAAGTTATTTGGACGTATTTTCTTCCCAAAATTAGAAATAGAACCGAATGCTAAAATTTCACTTGCAGTTGTTCTTCGAATCGGAATTGTTCCATTTGGACACGATTCACCATTTGAACTCCATACTTGCTTAATTTCCGATTCCTTTTCTGCTTGCTCATGTCCATTTGGTACTGGTAACTCCGGCAGGTCCTGTTTATTATCATTATTATGAAATAAAGAAAAAGCAATACGATAAAATGGAAATAGGTTGTAAAATATAGTTTTTTAGCTCGGATTTTTTATATATATGTCCAAATGAAAAGTATACCATTGGAAATGTTCCTTTTAACTGAGGAAGATCAAAAGCTGGTTGATGGTGAATCAAAACGCAATCTATTATATCACCGTCTGGACTCTGATTCAGCATAAAATTGACAAACATATAATCAAAAAACATTAAACACGTACTAAACTTTTGAATAAATAATAACATAGAACTTTCAAGGTATATTACCTTAATCGACTTCACGAAAGGCTTATTGATCTTCTTAAGAAGATCATTAATCAACTTCATCTTCTTGGACTCTATACTTGAATTAAAAGATTTATATTTTGCTTCAAAATTTTTAACATCTTGAATTGGAAAAACGGGTGTAAACAACAAGTAAAGCAAAAAAAATATGCATAGGATTGGAGGTGTTAGAGTATACATCGTCGTTGTATGTGTTTATGCTCTTTCCATACAAATTTTATGATGAGTGTTTCAAATAAAAACAATTCAAGCTAAAATGTTGCAGGTTTCTTTGTAAAAACAAAAGTAACTCTATATATAGAGTTGAGTATAAGCGTATCAATTTATTACTCTTTTTTGGGTCAAATGAAATCAACTAAAAGAAGTAAAAAATGAAGTATTTAATAATTAGTTTTGAATTTTGACCAAAATAAGAAAGAGCACTAACTTGTTTTCTTTTTATAGACTAACCTACTAGTTATAAATCTCAAAGTGATCTCTTTTAGATGAAAATTAGGTTTATAAAGTAAATGCGTTTATTTTTTTGAGCAAATGCATTAAATTTAAAGCCTTGTTGATTCAAAATTATGGATGAAACATATAGTAATATATTATTAGAGAAAATTTCATTTATTGATTATTATTTTCTTACACTTTCACGGGCAAATCTAATTTACTCATTTTATATAAGAAAAGACTAGCAGGGACCTGCGCATTGCAGCGGTGGATACACTGAAATAAAAATTTTCGGTGAATCATGAATTTTAGTTTATTAATTAGTTTTTACAATTTAAATTTACTATCAAGAATTTCATTTATCCCGTGCCCATTCGAGCTCGAGCCCTTTCAACCTGTTGCCTGTTCGGACTTAAATATTTGTATAACGAGGCATGCAGAACCCGTGCTACGCACAAGCTTTTAATCTAATTGTTAATCGCGCGTATTGTTTTTGTGTATTGTCGAGTGGCTTTGTATTTTTAGTTTAGTATGTTGTATGAAACGTTTTTAGTTTTTTGTTTAAAAATATAAAAATGTTTGATATTGTTTTGGTTTTTTGGTCTTTATATTTTCTAAATGGGGTTGTCGTTATTAAATTGTCATACGCTTGATGTAATTTCCTTTGATTGTTTTGGCCTATTACGTAACCCAAAAATAATTTTACATTATATGATTTTTGCATGGTAATACGAAGCACACTGGCTTTTTCTTATTTGTTATAGTGTAATTTGCGTTAATTATTTTTTTTATTTGGTTCGTAAGTTGTGATTGTATTACATCTGTTGTAAGTATGTCATTAGTTGTTTGGTGATTTTTATATTTAATCTTTTTATAACATATTAGTATTTATTTATAAAGTTTATGATTAAAAACTAAAGTTAGTTTCATCTCATTTTATTGTACAACTAATTTCATTGAAAATTAACATTGAATTCTAACTAATATTAATAAATTTTATCAATAAACTCAATTCCAAATAGTTAACCAAATGAATATTAATTAACACAGTATTAATAATTCCTAATAAAACCTTTTGGACTCCTCTATTATGTCTTACACTTATTTTTTTTTAATTTAAAAATGAGTTTGAGCAAAAATTATGTACTTTTCCTTTTATATTCATTATTCAAGTTGCATGCTTACATATATTAATCATGCTAAAAAGTATCATTTAACCATTTAAATTGAGAGGATCACTTGATTTGATTACACACTGTGAGATGTTGGACCTTTGTAATGTGTAAATATGATACTTTGAGTGAATATGATTAAGTATGCGGAATCTACTTAACCACACTTAGAATGTTTATTGGAAATGGAACTGTGATGCTTGTGTTTATTTAACAAAGAACAATGAAAGTATTTCACCAAACGATTCAATATTATTCAAAATAATACGAGTGATCTTCACTATCACTAGGGTTACAAAGACCTTGAATCTTGTGTTTTGTTCTATTGTCTTCTGTATGTATATGTCTATCACTATCACACTCGTCACATGCATACACATCTAAGATCTTCCTTTTATAGTCCAAGGAAAGATCTTTTACAATCTATATGACTCGTCTAATTTACTAGCTTATGACTAATCTTCATTCTAGCTAGATGATGACTTATCATGTCAGTCATTAAGATACAACATGTATCTAGGATTACAACTCACTTGGAGTGTTCAATTTGATGACTACAACAAATATATTTTCTTGTATATGAGTCAGTAGAATAAGTTGTACTTATCTACACAGCTGTTGTATGAGTCATAGTAGTATCAGCAGAATCCATCAGTAGAAACACTATCAGTAGAAACCTTCTTCAGCAGAATCCATCAGTGGAAACATGCTTTGTGCTTTATCAGCAGAAACATACTTGATGTATTTCCTTAAGCCTTTATACTGATTCTTCTGATTATTTAATTCCCAACAAACACCCTAAGGAACCTTCCGATATCTTGACAATGGGGGACAAGGAAATCAAAGTCAATCCTCTTGAGGAAATAAATGACCTTGTTCCAATCCCAAAGGTATCTTAGAAGCCTTCTGATTCAACTTCAGTTGAAACTGCTTCAGTAGAAATACAGGGAGAAAAGAATATGACTGAATTACTAGCAGAAGATCAAATGGAACTCGTAGAATCCATGAATGCTAGCTCCTCTCAACTCCCTAAGTCTGCTGTTATCATACCCGAGGTTCCCACTCACTCTCTGAGCATGGGGACGAGCATCTTGACACTGTTCCTGAAAAGGAATCAGACGAATTCATAAAGTCTAGTGTTGAGAACCTTGTCCCAATCCCAAGAGAGTCACAGGGGATTCTTGATCATGTGTGTGATATCCCTCCTCCTCTTATCTTCCCAACTAAGCATGTTGAGATGTTCTCCGATTCTACTGATGACTATTCGTTATCTTGTGGAGACATCGTTTTTATGGAAGAATTACCTTCTGAGCTAGTCAGCTTAGAAGAAGAGAATGATGAAGAGACTGACACTGAAATCCAAGATGAAGCTCTTCGTGCTACATTACTGAATGTCAGTCTTCTCATTTCTAAAATTGAGGCTTTCAAAGAGAAACTTATTTCATCTCATATCCCTATTCAGGATAGTGATATTTTTTCCGATGATTCTATACCGGAATTTGAAGCCTTCACTTTTGATCATATGGGAGAGAAGATTAGTGGCAGTACCACTTCTCATTCTCATAATTCTCTCCCCGAATATGATTCATTCACCTTTGGGGAGTTCTCCTGTGAACTCACTCATATCATATCTCCGCCAGAGTATGATAATTTCTACTTTGATCTAGACACACCCGGGATATGTCTAGATCACATGAGCTTAAATGATGAGATTCATGATGATGAATATATGAATTCTTCTTTGGGTGATGATGAGTTAGTCATGACGTTTATCATGACTTTCTTTCTCTTTTTCACCTATCCCGTGACCTCTCTTGTTCTTCACTCCTTCGGAAATGAAGACACTATCTTTGACCCCGGCATTTTCATTTACCATTACCTTGAGCTGGGAATACATCTCATCGGTGTAGAATTTTCACGTACTTCAAATGTTTGTCCAAACATCTTGAATGAAAGTCCGATGGAGATTATCTCTTCCACATGATACTTCCCCATGAACAAATGAATTCGGGGTCGAGTCAAGCTCGCGACTCGGTAAACAAAAACAGTAGCATGCATATGGGGTTTTCACCCTAAGTGTGGGGGAGTTGCCCATGCTGTAAAAAAATGTATCTATGTATCTAAATAAAATAAAGTGAAAAATGGTGTTTCCACATTTATCTTGTAATATTACTTTTTACGTTCAAGGAGTCGGCATAATAGCCGGGACTTTGAATATTGAGGACAATATTCAATTCTAAGTGTGGGGGGAATTCTAGCGAATTTGATCACATTTTACCATCTAGTACCCCCATTTTTGGCCAAAATTTTAAATATTTTTCACTTTATTTCAAAATTTTTATGGTTATCAGTCCACCATGTCTAACCGACAAACGGACTGGCTAATCCAGGAGCAAACGGCTCTTGATAAAGATATCTCAAATCCGTTTATAGCTGACACTTTACCGAAAATTGTATGGTATTCAACTCGCCATATCCTAAAAAATAAAGAGTTGGCTAGCCCGCAAGGTTATGGCTTGTGGTAAAGACAAATCAAAACCGTTGACAGCTTATGGTTTGCTAAAAATCATATGGTTATCAAGGTACCATGGTTCTTACTTGAACTGAAACACTTGGCTACTCCATAAGTAATGGCTTTTGGTAAAGATACTTCAAATCCATTAAATTTTCATAAAAGATTGCTAGGGACTAGCAATAGTTTAGTGTGGGGGATTGATGAGTGTTTAAACACTCATCATTTTTGGTCAAATCTGAGCTTCAAAACATTCAAAAACACTCAAAAATGCATTAAAATACTAAAAATATCCCAGAGATTGTGTTTTATATGTTTCAGATGCAAAATGAGTAAAAACAGATGAAAGACGAACAAAGTTTGTAAAATTGACAGTTTCAGTCCCTCAACTTTCAAAACTTGTCAAAATTAGTCCCTGAGCATTTATTTTGGAAGAAAAGTCACCAAAGGTCCTTTTGAAATCACAAGTTATCATATTTAGTCCTTTGGTGAAAAAGTTTCAAAAGTTGTCAAGTTTAGTCCCTGTACTTTGCAAAGTTGTCAAAAATGGTCCCTGGGAATTTAAAACTTTTGAAAAATCAAATATGGTCCTTGTGCTATTCATCTTTGGCAAATATGGTACTTGGGTGAGAAGTTTGGAGAAATTACAAGATTCGTCCCTCAACTTTGAAGGATTGGCAGATTTAGTCCCTAAGGTGTAAAAAATGGAAATTATCATCTATAACCCTTGTACTATTCACACTTGGCAGGAGTCACCCTTGGAATACTTTGGGAAAATTACACAGCAGGTCCTTTGACTTTCGGCAAATTACAAAATTGGTCGTTGTTACTAATAAAACAAACCAACCGGACCTAATATTAAACTCAAACATCCAAATCCAATCCAAACCACCCCCTAATCCAACACCCTCACCCAGGTCCAGTCCATAAGCCCAAAACCCCACCCCTTTGATATTACACAGGGTCAAAGTTTGACCTTAGTCAAACCGGTCAAACAAACAACATCCCCACCATCTTCCTCCCCAAATTCCCGTTCCCTGCTCCCCCATGCCCCCTCCTCACCTTTCCACCAAACCTCACCTCCACAGCCTTTCTTGTCCCCTACAACCCTCCCCTTCATTTAATACCTCACCTGCCTTACCAAACCCACCCAATTTGCACCAATCCCATTTCTCGCTAAAAAGCCATTTGATGGCTGGGATCAAATCAAGCTCATACAAGGGCTCACAGAGGTGTGGGAAAGTGAGAGAATAACCCCAGGGCTTATAAAAGAAAAGAAAATAGAAGAAAGAAGTAGTAGTTAATGTAGTGTAGTAGTAGAATAGTTTAGATTGTCGATTTAGCTTAAACCTCCATTTTTATTGTAATCTTTGGCTTAAAAATCTTGTACCAAGCATTCTCAGTGTGGTAGTAACTTATTTCAATCATTAATTTAAAAGCTTTTATATTTGAATTCCAAGTTTGCAATTTCTAGTACTAATTTCAATTTCTTATTTAAACATTGAATTGTGTTGCTCAGTGCTTGTTTAAAACTCACCTCAGGTTATTCATAAGCCCTTTTAGGTATTTGTAGCCTTAAAACCAAGTTTCATTTGGTTTCTTTACCTAAAATTTCTAATAATCCATTGAAAAATCAAAAAGAAGAAAAAGTTGGAAAAGGGTTTACTGTCTCATAGAGACAGTTGGACAGGATTGAGTGTGTCAATCTTTGTTTTGAGCAAAAGGCTTCATTGTAAATGTACATTTCATTTTTTAGTATCAAATTTTCGTAATTTGTAATCAATAGTTTTAGTTGTTTCTTGTTGTTGATTTGTGCTCATTGATGTTAACTCTGTACTAGTATAAACTCACTAATGGTTTTCAAGGTCTGAATCCTCTCAAATGCTTCACTAAGTTGTCAAATCAGATTTTAAGGGTTGTTTGGCATTAACTGTTTCAAGGTACTCAAGGGTACCTTGGTTGTTGTTGATTGTTTCAATATCTCATCTCAGGTCATTAGTGCTTAGTTCAATCATAAAATCAGTGCCAATAGCTCCAAAAGTCAAAATCACCATTTTATCCATTTCATTTGCTCACTGTTAAGGATTAGGAGATGTAATCTCACCATTTCCATTCATAGATTGTTTTCTCAGCTTGATTTGGCAGATTGTTTTCTCAGCTTGATTTGGCCTTATTTTAGCTTAGTATCTTATTTTCAGTCCATTAGAACCATTAAAAGTTCAACAAAATCAATTTAGGTGTTAAATATCAAAAGTCAAAATTGCCCTTTGGCAGAGAATCCCAAAACTGCATGAATTATTGTGATTTTTGTGTGTGGATTCAGACCTTGAAACTTTTACATGTGATAGTCACCCAGCTTATCTTTAGGAATCAAACCTCATCTTAATTTTAAGATTTTTTCTTTTGGCTTATTGGTGTGCTCAAACAGGCCTGCAGGGTGATACCCTGTCCTGCACCAGGGTACCCATAATCTTGGTCCATTTTCATCAGGCCTTAGCAGGTTCCCCAGTGGGCCCCACAGTGTGCTCTTTGGCTTTTTAGAAAGCCAATAAGCCCATGTTCAAGGCTCATTGCTTATTTCACATTTTGTAGCTTATTTGCTAGGGCTACTTGCCTATTGAATTTTGTCCAATTCCCACCCTATGCTGAGTCATCAGCATAGCATGCCGAAATTCCAAGCCCTCCCCAGACTCTAATAGTGGGACCCATGGCTTGCTTATTGGTTTTTTAGAAAGCTTATCTGGGGGACTTTTAGAATCTAGTGTTAGATTGGGCTTCCAATTTCCCTAGTGGGCTCCACAAGGCCTGGAAATTGACTAATTTGGCCTATGTAGTTAATCAGGACTTGGAAGTGCATATTCCTGGTTTGTAGCTTATCAACTGTGCTTATCTCTTTGTGCTTGCTTATTTCAAGTTGGTCTCTGTCTGATTTACCTTTGTGAAAGCATTTGTAGCTTAGTATGTAGCTTTTTCAAACATTCATAAACCCTAATAAGCTTAAAGCATATCTGCGTATCTCATAAGCTCTCCAAAGTGCTTATTTTTAAGATTCAAGAAAAGTTCCTTTTTTAAAGTTAGTTATTTTCAGTATTTAAATATATTTGAAAAAGAAAAATCCAAAAAAGTCAACTTTAATAGAAGTGATAGCTTCTATTTAAGCAATTAGCTTAATCTTAGCTTTGTAAAAGCAATTTTCAATTTTATAATTTTCTTAGGTTCCTTATATCTTAAAATAATTTTAGTAATTTTTTCAGATTTTTCTCTTTTCATTTAGTACTTTTCATAATTTAATTTAGTTTTAATTAATTAATAATTAGTTTTTATTTAATAATAATTATTTAAAAAGTCTTAAAAATATATTTTCTGTTTGAAAATTAGTTTTATAATATTTTTTATTTTTCCAAGTATATATTTTATTTTTTTAAGTTAAATTGATAATTATTTGTATTTTAGTGTAATTTAAATTAGTTTAAAAATATATAGGAAATTAGTAATTAATTAATAATAAATAATTAAATAGTGTAAAAATTAATTTTCTTTTTCTAAAAATTTTCTTTTAATCATTTGGATTGTAAAAATGTAATTTTCATATCCGTAAGTATTTTATATCTCTAAAACTCGCGTTTTATTTCATACGTTTACGGAAATTTAAATTAGACGTACGCGTTTTTAGGTTTTAAACGTTTCTGGGTTTTCTAATTTCATGTATTTGTTATTATAGCTTATTTAAGCTATTTCCTTTTATATTCCTTAGTTCACAAACTCATAAACCCTTTTCTATCCAAATTCACCCGTTCACAACCCGTTTTTGATACCATCACACCTCGTCGAGACATAACGACCCGGGGAAACACTGTACTTCCACGGAGATTGAGCCTAAGGAGTTTAACTATATTGACCACATCCGTGGTTGAATTTAGTTGACTGCTTTTGTCTCGATCACTAGGCTCGACCGAAATTGACAAACTGTGTGGTGGGTTCTAGTAGAGAGGGGTTTTCTAAGAGATTCGCTCCTACCGGCTCTCTACGCTCGCTTTTGCGTCAACTAGACTTACCGAACAACCATTACATGTACACTGTCATCTTAAGGGTGAATTGACCACAATTCCATAATGATTATCCGAAACACTAAGCTTTAGGGCTTATGCAAAAGTACGATATAGTGGACGATAATTGTTGGTAATTCTTTAATTGGTGAACCCGATACCTCAATTAAAACTTTGTTATTTTACTTTTAGTGAATTGGTAAATAAATTTTTTTTTGTAAAAACCAATGTTATGAAGTTGTATGCATGCTTCTTCATACATTATGTCGATAACACATCAAAATTAATACCCTTATAAAATTAAGTCGAATGCCATCTAATTAAGAACACTTGAAGTAGTAGTTTATGTCATGTGAGAGCTTGGCTAGATTGCAATGGAGAGGTAAATTTGATAATTTCATTGCTAGCAGATCAACTGATGTAATGGAATTATGGGTTTGTATTTTTTAAGTTACACGACTTAAATTGAGTAGGAAGTGAGAGCTTGGACTCAAGGCATTAGATGGGGATGAAATATGCTTACATTGCAAAAGGTTTTGTTAATGTAAATCCCACAATGTTCTAGGAATTGCAATATGATATTGGTGATGAGGCGAAAAATGAACCGTTTTTAAGGGGTCATTTAAGCCCGAATTCGAATTTATTTGATTAAATATTGCCCTAAATCGTTCCTTTTGTCATTTTACGTGCTTTTGAATAGAAATCTGGAAAAGGAAGCATTTTGGATGTTTTTGGAGCATAAAAGTGAAGAAAACGGCAAAGTCTTAATTTTCCTTGTTGGGAACAGTACCTGACGGCGTCACAAGCTTCTACATGACGGCGTTAAAAGTAATACAAGAGGTGGATATGGAAGATACATGTGACTGTCCAGTGGAGTTTTGTGCATTGAAGATGACGGCGTCACCCAAGGCCGCCATGGTCCAAGTATTAGTGACGGCCCAGAAGAATATTACACATGACGGCGTCAAAAGTGGATCTAGGCAATCCGATTTCATCATGAGCAGCGAGTTGACGGCGTCACAGATTTCTTCTTGACGCCGTCACCTTGTAAAATCTATATATAGTTTTCCAAATTTCATTCATTAGGGTGCAACTTTGATGGAAAAAACCCTAGAACAAATTTTTCCAGCTTTTTCAAGGGTTTCAACCCTTTAAACTTTTCATGTCAATTTGAGATAAGTACTCTTTCAATTCAATCAATATGTCTATGTGTTGCTTGAATATATCTTACACTTGTCTTCAATTTAACATGCTCGGCTAGATTTCTCTTGTGTTTGCTTAGATGTAGTGAAACCTAGATGTTAATTATGGGTTGATTGTTTGTTTATAGTTGTTGCGGATGATTGTTTTCGATGTTAGGCTTAAGAAAACTGGCAGACTTCCATTGGTAACATGCTTGAACGTCTTAAGAAACATGATCAGTGGTGTATTATGATTTTTTGTTGTATTTAATGCGTAGGAGAATTCTAATGATCCCATGTTAGGAGCTTCTAACGGCTCGACATAGGAGTGAAGTAGGATCCTATAGAGTTAGGGAATATTGTACACGACCCTACAACTAGTATTAAGGAATACGACCCGTCATCCATGCAATTGTAACAAACTATCAACCTGTAAAGGATATCTAGGGAGTAATGAAACCTAACTAAACATAATTTTCCCCATGATTGTTTACACCAAATTAGTATAATTAGTTTTATTTCATTTTTGTTATTTTATTTTGATTGCATCTTTAGTTATTGGGTTAGTTGACTAGCAACTAATTCCGCCCACTCTTCCAAAACCTGAGATTTTAATTGCTTTTATAAAAATATAAAAATATAAAAAGAATCATCCCTCACCTCTAGACCTAGTTTTTAGGCTTTCTAATCCTAGCGACACTATTCCTGAGTTGAACGATCAATCCCCCGGTACTTGTCACTATACTATACTACAACGATCAGGTACACTGCCTGGTGGGGGTTGTAAGTTTCTCGAGATCCCTCGAGAGGTAAAGCCTGGTGCGATTTCCACGTATCAATTGGCAATTATTGTTCGACAATTACCGTGTTGAATACTATCATTACTAGCAGATCAACAGATGTAATGGTACTATGTCAATTTGGATCTTAGCTTTAAGAAACTACTATGGTTTATATGAATATTTACCAATGGGTATTTTATTTTCTTAAAGATCTAATTATCAAAAATACGGAAATTGAATTTTGTAATTCTTTTTAATGTATTAATGCAACGTTTAAACCGTAAACGCACTTTGGGCTTTGGTAAATTGATCTCGTTCTGTTTTCAAACAAATGTTTGATTAAGAATAATTTACTTAAAAGACAAAAGAAGCCTCCTTTCTATGAAAGAAGAGTGAGATACAATCCTATTTCTTTTCATGAATGAAAAAGGATAATAGGAATATTAGATTTGTCTAAATGCTAATATAACTCACAGAATTTTTTTTTTAATAGTTAAGATAATTGCATATTTTCCATAGGGATTTTATCATCCTCATTTGGTGATTAACTTCTTAGTAACAAATATGATATTTGGTTAACATAAAATTGTGCATGACATTTTATGAGTTATTAAAATTAGAAGCTAGACAAATTACTGCAAAATGATAAAAGACAAACTAGTTTATTCATCTTGTTGTTTTGGCTATTTAAAAGGTGCTACATACATTGTGGGATAGTAGACCTGTTAAGGAAGAAATTGCATGCCCAATTTTTCAAGTTAATAGCATTGATGGTTATTCCATCATTTACATAGTAGAATACACTCTTTAGTGCATAAGTAATTTTTACGTATGGACGTTCAAAGGTGTTGGAAAGTTAAAAGCACACTATTTTCTTTCACTGGATATGAAATACTTAAAATGTTGTCATATTCAGTGGGAGTATTGTGTACTTATTATTGAATAAGGAATTATTGTAATGATCTTTAATTCAATGGGAGTCACAAGCTTTGACATCTTGGTAGCTAAAGATATTACTTTCTAAGTGTAAACACTCATACTTTTAACGATAGTCTTGTACGTTTCCTTACTAGACATTTTTATTCTACATCTACTTGTTATGCTAAAATCTATGACACAATCATATTGATCACATAAACAAATGCATGGTGTGTTGTTTGTCAACTATACGAGGTTGTTCCATGCACAAGTGGGAGAAATTTTATCTTTAATGTGTGCAAGAAACAACTCATAAAGATATGATTTAATGGATTCTCTTGACTGCAAGGTAAGTGAATAACATTCTAATATGAATTATACTAATCTAATTTAAGAAACACTTGATGTTGCAATTTATGTTATGTGAGAGAGTAGCTAGATTGCAACAACAAGGTAAATTTCATATTTTTCATTACTAGCAGATCAACTGATGTCACTGGTACATAAACTGCTATTGGTCACGCCAAAAATGTGTGACGATATGCATATAGTCACACACGTTTTTTTGTTGTGTGTCACTAAAGGTCCCGCCACCGTAGGTGGCATATGGTCACATTGTTGATTTTGTGACCTTTTTCATCGAAAAAGAGTGACCAAAACCCCGAATATGTGTGACAAATTAGGCACCAGTTTTGTTGGATAAGTCATTATCAGTGACCGTAAACACTTTATAGTCACACGAATGTTTTTTGAGAGTAACTATTGTTCGTCCTTTGGCCATATAAATATATAATATATGTGACATTTGAAATGATTTATTCAAGTAAATGTATATTATGTGTGACTATTTACCGTCCTGTGACCACATTAATATATAATAAATGTGACGTTTGTGATGATTTAGTCACACAACAGGTATTGTTTTTTTTGAGTTAGTCACATACAATTTTTAAAAAAAAAAGTGGCCAAACATGTTAATAAGTGTGACCATACGTTGTTTAAAGGAAATGTGTATTTTGTGTGACTATTATTCATCCAATGGCCACATTAATTTTTTGTTTGCGTGGCCTTTTGTAATATTTAGTCACACAAAACATCTTTGTTTTGGATATTTAGTCACATATAATTAAGCATAAAGTGGCCAAAAATGTTAATAAGTGTGACCATATATTGTTTAAAGTAATTAAATGTATATTTCGTGTGACTATTGATCATCCAATTGCTACATGATTTTTTTTTGTGGCCTTTTGTAATATTTAGTCACACAACGAATTAAGCAAAAAGTGACCAAACGTGTTAATAAGTGTAACTGTATGCATCTTTTAGTCACATTTAAAAAATCAATATATATCAAAACAAATTCAGATATATATCAAAACAAATTCAAATACAATAAAACTGGAACTAGTCGGCTTACAATACATATCATATAAGCAGTACTAACTATATGAACCAACAGTACTAACTTATAACTAATAGTTGTAACTAATACACTAGCAGTATTAACTTCAAGCAGTCTTAATCTCTAAGTAGTAGTAACTTTTGTACATAGTAGGGTATCTCCAAACAATAATCTGGTTTTGAGAATATCCATGGGTGCTCACGAGTTCATTCACATTCTTTGACCATACGAGATTGCATACCTGCCATTGTAACAGAGTAAAATTCCTGTCGAGAAGTACGAAAACAAATAGAAATGAGCATATGTGTCACTGGCTTTGGTGGGGCAGGCTTAGGTTTCAACATTAGCTGAACAATAGCAACAAACCTCTTAAGTATCATGGCTATTTTTCACTAGTTTATGCTCATTGTTCTCTAATATGATGTGACGGAAATGAGGATTTGGCACATCTTTTATTATATGACACTTGACCGGCAAACTTCCACTCCATTTCTCTTGCTGCCAGAAATCCATATCTTTATGAAAATCTACAGGACCAGTCATCTCAGCAACACCACAAAACTGGCCACTTGCATTAACTTGTTCACATGATTAGTGAGCATGTATAAGTGCATAATAACGTAAACAGTGACCTCAGATATCAGAAAATGGCTAATAACATACTAGCTCTACTATTACAACTTACCGAGAAACAAAGAAAGATAGGACATCCTTTCGGGTCCCCTACTAATATTTTATGGGCTTCTTCATAGGCATTATTTAGCATCTTGTTTCCATCAGGCGTAGATGACCAAACATTATACTTGATACTTTTATGAACATCATCTTCACTATAAGATTTAATAACAAAGAACTTCGCATTCACATAACCAATAGGGAAATCATCCTTGTAGTACAGGTCCCTAGCCCTAGAGTAGGCTTTGACTGTCAAATGAGCACTTGATGCAGTTGCTCTAGGACCACGATTATGTTCAGTCAAAGCATTAGGTGTTCCATTCACCTCACTTGTAGCTTTAACTAAAGGCAACTCCGAACGACCCTTGTCCACTAAAACTCATGCATTACCACTTGAATCAAAGTTAGACACGCCATTAGTAGCATGAAGAGTAACTTTTAGCTGGCTATAATTAGACACGGTTCTCCTATTTGTTAAATTTCCAGTAGCTTGAGCACCACAACCCTGTTGAAAAACAAATAACATATATGATAACTACTACAGGAAAGAAAAGAAAAAGTAGAACAATAACTATAATACAAAGAAACCATCCCTGTAAAAAGATCACATAGAATATCAAGCATCAATTCAACATTGTTGGACCAGAAACTGGAGGAGACATTACATGTCTGAGCATAGACATTGAAGGCGAGATAGGTTAAACTGGAGCAGACATTACATTACAAGATGAAAGATGTAAAATTTTTTGAAAAAGAAATATAACAGCTCTATTTGTTTGCTTGAAAAATCGAGGGCCAAATGAGCCATCATTACAGAAGGATGACCAATCTTCTATTTGACATGAACTTTCCACGTCTAGTCCATGTGCCATTGAACCTATTCTCCTTTCGACATTTTCTGGTATATGAGGCATGCCGAATAACTCAAGTGTACAAGCAGGAGCAAGCTCTTCCAAATATTCTTCAATCTAATGCACATGTGCAAGTTAAACATTCGTAGGAAAATTAAGTCAGAAAAAGGGATGTAAAAGAGTGGCACAGAAAACCAAGTTTAATTAAACCAGCAGGTATATATGGGGTGTATGGATGTGGTTTTTGAAACTGGATATGATATTGAATACTTATCAGATAAAAGAAAAAGGACTGTAGAAAACTGAATTTTGATGTGCATTTACTGTTTGAAGTTGTGAAAATGAGCATACAAGTCTCTTAAATTAGGTCAAAAGTACAACAAATTAGTAATTGTAATTAGAGTTAGATAATCATTCAACTAGTATAGTATTGATTAATTATTTGTTTATCCAAATATTCTTCAAGTCGTAAAATCATATAATCAGTTCCAAAAGTCAAATCCAAACACCACCACATTTACCTTATCAACACACTTAACATATATGCAGACTACATATATGTAGTTAACATATATGCAGACTACATAGCTATGTCTAGTCTACAAGACATGATCATAAAGAATTTCGTTGGCACCTGGCGAGAAAAAATACTGTCCATTGTGTACCCTTCCTCAATCTCAGCAATTTTTAGATGCTTCATTAACTTAACAATCTCATCTTTCTCTGATTTATCAGGTATACCAAGAAGCTGCAATTATATTATAAGCGAACATAAGTGCCTAATACCTCCGATAGTTTTATTCAAGAAACTATATTCTTATTGAGATAATATAGTTTTCAAAAATCATATTAGAAACACTAAAATGGACATAGGTGTTTTGAGTTCGACTCAACCAAATCAGTTCGAAGTGTCTTTAGATATACAGCAATAAAAAAATCAATTAATCACAGTTTCTTTAACTAACCTTGTTGCATCGACCAAGGCTGTCCTTATCACTTTCAACGGGTCAATCATACCATTTTTCACCATGTCCACATATTCACCTGTTTATCAAGAAACTTTAATTTGCCAATTTCCTATAAACCGGGTCAACATGAATAATATTTCGTGCGTAATGAGTCAAACTGATCAAAAAGGAAACAGATTGGAAATCACCCACTTTAACACGTTACCCACCCTGCCTAGTTTTGCAACCTCGAAACTAATTCTACACCTGCTTATGCATATAATAGAAAACATCGGCTCAAACCTTTGGCGGCATCATATCCAAGATCTGGGCCATCTTGCTCTAAAAGCTTACCAACCACAACCGAATCTTCCACTCTAGAATTAGATGCTATTGTATGAACTGGCATCTGCAATTAGTCAAGCAAAACATGAGCTTATATAACAATCATCATATTAACATTTATGTTCTAGTAAAATAAGTGTCATGTGTAAAGAACATAAAGTTGTGACCTCTAGTGCATTCTGAATAATCTGAACCCCTATTTTCTGATCGAAGTTGGCTGTTTGTAATTTGTCCAATTCTTTAGATGCATACAGAAGAGCAACACCACCACCTGCCTTACAGAAGATTTAGTTTATGCGTATAATCACCTTCGATACTTTGACTAATACACGATATGACGATTTGTCCAATTTACCTGGTACAATCCCTTCCTCAACAGCATCCTTTGTGGCATTTAGAGCATCAGCAACCCTGTCTGTCTTTTCACTTACTTCATTGTCACTGGCTCCTCCAATCTGGGCATAATCACATATTTTTATTACATTAATGTAAATTTGAACACATTTCCAGCTTTAAAGAAGTAAAGATTAATTGTAACAAGGACGAACCTTACGTACAGCAACAACATCTGAGAGCTTAGCTAACCTCTCTTGGAACTTCTCTCTATCATAATCAGATGTGCCAGACTCAATTGCTGACCTAATCTACCATTTGTCAAAACAGATAACAAAACACAACACGGTGTTAGCATTGTATAAAATATGTAATTTACTGCTGGAACTTCTAAACGAAACATAAAAAGTTATGTACGTGTTCACACTATTCTTCTATCGACTTCTTATCACCGTGACCATAAATTACAATGTGTCATCTTTCGATACATAAAAAGTTATTGCTATTCATTTCTTCTGAATCCTCTAATGGAACATCTTCAAGAATAACAAAATTAGTTGGAGAGAACATATTATATGATGATGTGAGATCTGAGAAAAAAGATAAAGATGGATGGCGGGGCAATTTAATTTTGGGCAAACAAGTTAAAGATGGATGTGAGAACTGAGAACATATTATGAAGATGGTGTAGCTGAATGTGAAAAGGTTGGAGAGGGATCCAAAAATGTGATTTTGATTTTGGGGAAAATTAGGGCGGGATATAATGGAAATATTTGGGGGAGGACCAAATTTTAGGAAAAACTTTTTAAAAGTAATTTAAGATATAAATGTGTGACAATATATAACATTTGGTCACACTGTTGAAGTGTGTGACATATATTTGTCACTTTTAAATGCATATCGTGACTAATGCTTCAAACTTACTTTTCAGTTGTCACACATTTTATTCATATGTGGCTAAATTTTCAACAAAAACTAGCAGTCACATTAACAATATATATTAAAACACAAGGGCCATGACATCGTTTTACACCGCTTTTCTCCCGCCAAAATCAACAGACCTACTGTGGGCTGATATAGCCCGTTTTCATAAAGTCTTTAGGCCCAGAAAAATAACCCATTTATGGTCTGATAAAAAATGTACCGGTCTCACGTGATATGCTGAGTATTTTTGCACGAGGGGAGATGGATCTATCCTTAAAACATGGGGACGTGTTGATCATCCATTGGCTGGGGTGTACTTTACCACCAAACCATTTTGATTATATGGCTGAAAATTGAGCTATAGTACAAAATGCATGTGCAAGATGGTATAGAACCTTCTTCCTATCACCTTTTTTATTGTAAAAAGTCCACAATATCCATGTAACAAAGCCAAAAGCAAAAAAAATGCACAGGTTTCCTGGGGAAAAACACAAAAAAAAATTGTTGAGAAAAAAAGAAGAAGTAGTTTACACAAGGTATTGTGTCATTCTTTGTGTATATGAGTACAGATTTTACCTGTATGTGTATTTTTATTCTTATCAAAAACCAGGGTGCCTATGTTTGCCGTTCCAAATTTAGTACATATCAATTAATCAAGGTAGGTTTTTGTTGTTTTCTAATTTGGTTAAGATTAGGGCTTGATTGTGTTTGTGGTTTTCGTGGGGTTAAGATTAGGGCTTTATTATGAAGAAGATGGTTATTTTGATTTTGATACCGAATTTGTTGTTGCTGTTTGGTATTTTCTAATCGCATGTTTGATACTGTTTGTCATGATTCAAACTCAGATGCATTTTTTATTTTTATATCAAATTGGGATTTAATATATATGTGGATAAAATGATTAGGGTGATTGATTAGGGTGATTGAAGAAATAATTAGGTCGTTTGGTGTTGTTTTTACGAAGGAAATTGGTTGCACACCAAATGTTTGATGAAATGCTTAAATG
Source organism: Artemisia argyi (assembly GCA_030686995.1). Taxonomy (NCBI): domain Eukaryota; kingdom Viridiplantae; phylum Streptophyta; class Magnoliopsida; order Asterales; family Asteraceae; genus Artemisia; species Artemisia argyi. Next base: position 220,993 of record CM060695.1, on the reverse strand, counting down.
AAAGATGTATTTATAATTTGTTTATTCAAGGTATAATTTTTAAAGTATTGTTTGCAACATGGAGACTGAAGAAGATCACGTGAAGAAGTTGCTTCTTGAAATCGAATGAGGAATCGCTAATGTTTGGTGAGGTTATGAGAATTAAAGGGACTGTTGATAGGTATCAACATGAGGTTTTTGCCTATTACTTTGCTTTCTTAATCTCTGTTCATATTTGTTGGTGTCGGTAACCATTACTGGTGTGTAATATGCGTGGTTCCTGAACTTAATGTGAGTGGTTGGGTTGTAGGTTCAAGATATGAAGGTGAAAGGTTCATTAGGTGAGCACAATTTCAAGATATGAAGGTGAAACGTTCATTAATGTAAGTGGTCGGCTCGAAGTAACTATGATCTCTATACTTTCTTTAAAAAAAATGAGCACAATTTCAGGTTATAAAATTCAGAAACGTACCGCATAGAACTATTTTTATCTATTTTCTTATTTTTCTCTATTTTCTTAAGTTTGAATGCTTGCTATGCAATTGTATATTGTTTCAATTTCCACTTTTTTTGGATGTTTTTACAGCTTATGTAGTGGCCAACAATCAACCTCAACCCTGTGTTACAACTACTCGGCGATACCGTGTCACACCCCCAGAATCGGGTCCAGCGGAAGCATACATGTAACTGGGGTGTACTCAATTGGTATTACAGCACAAGTACAAAATTGGTTTTCACTTCAATCATTTAGAATAAAATTGTTTAACTAAAAGTATTGAATTTACATTGTTTAAAATTAGTGCGAAAGTAGGCCTTTAAATAGTTAAAAACGGTCCCCATAAGAATATCAGAGTCTTCTATGACCATGCCATGCCCTGCCAAAACCTCCTGTAGTGTGCCATTGCTTAAAACCTGAAAATACATGCTAAAACGTCAGCATAAAGCTGGTGAGTTCATAGTTTTAAGTAAACAAGTATTTCCCGTAAACAAGTGTTTCTAGAAATCAAGTATTTCCCAGCAAAGGCATCGTAAATCCACTCAATTACAAGTCCCGCCATAAGAGACTTATAACCTGTGTGTTTACAACCCACTGCCAAAAGTAATATGTTTAAGTAAACAAGTCATTTGCGGAACACGAGATTTTCAGTAGCATGACAATATAACAAATACAATGTCACAGCTAAAAATAAGGTATACAGTGCCTAAAGCTCATGACCCCGAAGCTCGACGTAATCGTATGCAATCAAGCATAAAATGCCCCAATTAAGTGTTTGCCAAACACTCGGAAGTAATCCGAATGATATGCGTCCATTTGACAGGTTGGCGCGACCAACTCGGACGGGATGTCAACCCAAATAGATCTATCCACAGCATTCGCGCTCTCACGCATGTAATTAACGGTTCATGATAAAGGGGACTTCAGTGGCAGTAATAGGTAACTCAGGCAAAGTAACAGTTTTATATTTATTTCCGCAAAAGCAAGAACTTGTGTTCATAAGAAAGTAATCAAGGATGGAATAAGTAATTCATAATGTATTCAAATAATCAATCAAGTATTTCAACCATCCAGTAATGTTTGAGAAAAGAATCGCGTTCAAGTAAAATAAGTATTGAATTTAAATAGTAAGGAGCATGTATCTTCCCCCAAAACAGTTGTAAAACAAGTAAAAGTAGGGGTTATGAACTCACCTGGTGCAATAGCTACGATGACAACAATGAATACACAGAAATGAGGCACGATCTCTAACCGCAACCTAATATGAATGATATGATCTAATGTAAGAAATGAAATGACGCTACACATGCAAATACGTATGTTATCGATACCACTCATTAGTTTTGAAAATAATGTTTATCGTCGGCAAATACATTTTTGACGTCTCGTTAAGTTAATAACCACTTTTCATATAAATATGTTGAAACGGTACCCCACGATCCTTGTTTGGTGTTCTATCGGCAAATATAAGGTTTTTGTCGCAAAAATAACATTTTCATTACTTGAAAATATGCCCAAAATGGCCTCGCAAAACAAGTCACGAAATGTTGTACGTTAAGGGTTAGTGATGAAACTCGGCGTTTTTGAAAACCTTGTAACAATATCTAGAAGTCGTGTCATTTAACTTTTGGCTATACGGGTCTTGATCGATGAGAAAATCGACTCTCATTGTTGTTATTTGAAAATATTATGTTCAACACTTAGAAAATTTTATTATAGTATAAGCTGTCAAAATATATATAGTTTATCGGGTATATAGATGAGGTCGTAGTTTATTCGTTATAAGTCTATTCGACGAACGGCCAATTGATTTGAAAAGCTTGCTGGGAATACTTGATTTTACTTAACTACGGATCGGACTCAAACCATATCAATCATGGAGAAAAACAGCCGAGAAGGTGGTGTCTCGCAAAGACAGTTTTGCGGCAAAAAGTGTAATAGAAAAGCTGATGGAAAATATATATATTCGTCTAAGTTCAAACGCTTGTATCTTTTTCGTTATAAGCTCGTTTTCTACGTTCTTTATATCCCCGGAATAGTGGGATGGCATACTAATATATTTTTGATAAGTCGGGACGGCTAGATCAAGTTTTAGGCCTCGAAACAGTCCATGAAAATCGTGGGACAGCAAGAAATTTTTCAGAAAATAGTTTTCGTCGTTAATATTGGAAATAGCATATCTTTTTCGTCGTAACTCGGATTTTAGTGATTCAAGCGGCCACGGTTTCGTTTTTGAAAGTATTTTCTGAATATCTAACCCGATTTTACCCAGAAACCCCTGAGTTTTCTGAAATTGGCGATTTGGGACAGAACCTATATTTGAAAGTATTTTTCGTTGTTAATATTCGGAAAACCATATCTCCTTCGTTATTAACTCGTTTTTATCCCCGTTTTCGGCCATAGTTTCGTCTCGGAATGTATTTTCTAAATCTTTGGTCCAAAGTTACACCCTAGACCTGAGTTTCCCACGTTTAACAAAAAGGGACAGTAGCTTTTATATAGTTGTAAAAATCAACTTTCATAGTTTGTAACTTGTTCAAGGCTTAACCAAACTATCTCAAATCAACTTCAAAAATACCCAATCCTACCATACACCTTCTTAGGGTGTCATGGGTTCCTAAACATCACCAATCTTGGTGGATCTCATGAGATTACTAATAAAAATTGTAGATCTATGTTTATAAAGAAAGAAATGAGTAATAAGTGGTATGGATCTTACATACTTGCATGTTTTACCAATATATCTTGAAAATACATAAAAAATATAAAGTAAATGAAAGTATGAAAAGATCAAAAGTGTTCTTGAAGCTTACTTGAATATTTGAGGTGATTTTGAGGAGAAAATGCATAACAACTTAGGGTTTTTACCACAAAACCCCAACTAGATCATGATTAGAACTTGATAAACACTTGATTCTTGAAAGTTTATGGTTTCTTACTTGTTCTTTGTTCTTGGTCGTGGGTTGGAGAGCAAGAAAGAAAGAGATGAGGTTTGTGCTAGATTGTGTTGCTTATGGAATGAAAATGGAGGATGGTAGTATATATATATATATATATATATATATATATATATATATATATATATATATATATATATATATATATATTAGAAAGTCTAATGTATAATAGTTAGTCAAAAATATCTATGGTTTGGTCATAGAAGGGGGGACATGTGGGTGGCACAAAGGAGTGAATTAGGGGGAAAAAATGGGGCTAATTAAATGAAGGTGTCTAGTTGTTGGATGAACTCATGTATTTTGTGTACACTTTGGGTATTATCGGGTACCGAGTTATCTTGAAATAAATGTTAACAAGATGAAATAAAATACGACGAAGTTGTAAAAGTTGTAAAATAATATTCCTGATGATAATCGGGTGTTAAAATAATTATTGAATTGAAATAACGCGAACCGACGAAGTAATAGGCTCCGACCGTGAAATATAGTAATTGATTTCAAAATAATGGGTAAATTAATAATATAATTTTTATATTATTATAATAAGTATGAAAATATGTTAGGATCGTATTCGGGAGTATCGGGTATACGTTCGTAGTAAAAACTGAGTGGTAACGTTAATTACAAATTAAGCATACGTATGTATAAATAATGCATATCCGTGTAGGTTCTAAAGTAATGATGATTTGTAGACTACTCTAGTCTATATGACGTGTCATTAATGAATGATGCATGAATTTGCAGCTAAACCTAACTGGTTACGCGAATTTGAATACCCGTAAACTAGATTTACGAAATGATGAACGACAATCGTGAATAGTGGTTTTCTTCCAGGAATGAATAGTGTCATATGAATAGTAAAATTTTTGAACGCTTCTCGGAATCACAAACTGACTCCGAAAATGATGAATAGTAAAATGATAAATAGTGACCGATGAATAGTAAATGATGAATAGTAACTGATGAATAGTGAATAGGAGAAATGTCTTGAAAATGCGGGTTGTTACAGTCTCACCCCCTTAAAAGGAACTTCGTCCCGAAGTTCCGTTTGTGTTGGTCTCTAAAGTGTACACAGTGAATAGATGTGGATATTTGAGTCGCATCGCGATGATAAAAGATAATGATTTTTATCGTGTAAGCTACTGAGCTCTAACAAGGTTCAAGTCTGACGGCCACTAGGCCTACTCTGTCAGAAATCGTAAATGGTTCAGTGTATATCGGGTTTAACTTTATGAAGTTTTCTGAATGGTATTATGCCTTTCCTAGGCAAAACTTTCAACATAATCATGCCACGAACTTGAAATTCTAATGGTTTACCGCTTATTGAACTTGTAATTGATTCTTGATTTGTAGGAAATTCCTAGTTATTTCATGAATGCTTACTGGACTAGTGAGTTAGGCTTTTTCCAAATTTCGATCCGTCAATGGATGTTGGCACTTCGACCATAGAGTGCTTCAAATGGTGTAGTCTCTAAGCTCGTGTGGTAATTATGGTTACAACTGAATTTGGTTTATGGTAATTGGTTAGTCCAACCATGTCTAGAGTCAATCACTCATGCTCTGAGCATATCTTCCTATGTTTGAATCATTCTCTAATTCTGACCATTGGTCTGCAGATGATAGAGGGTGTAGTTCCAAAGGAATCTTAATGTAATTGCTAGGAGTTTGAGGTGAATTAAATTCCTCTATTAGGAATAATTGAAATGGGTATCATGAATCTTGGGGAAGAACTTACAAGGTTAAGTCCGTCAAAGGGTGTTGTTGAAAATAATAGATTAGGATAAGGTTGTGATCCTCTGCAGGATATCATGAATTGAGTCTTTCTCCACCTACGATGCTTAGTCTCCATTACTAAGGTTTTCCCCAAGCTTTATGTCGTCAAATCACAAACTCCTAATGGTATAAGTGATGTAATATAGTGATGGAGTTTTCAAAGTTTGTTTTGAGATTGTGTGTTTTGTTCATAAACCTTCCCTGAGTAAATGAATTTACAATTTTTTAAGCAAACGGCTTTCTAAGTAACATTTTTCTTAATGTTTCAAAATTAATAGTTATGCAAGATAGGACTGTTTTCAACATTAGATGGACAGTATGGTTTACCAAAGATCGATGTTTAAAATTTCTTAATATTCAATAGTTTTTGTAAAAGAATAACCAAAAGGAATTTACTTGTCAAAATAAGTGCCTCAGAAAAGTATTTCTTACAAGATATATGTTTTGTATAACAGTAGTTTGGAGAAAAATCCATTTAGAAGTGAAAGTATTAAGAGGATAAAATAGCCAGGTATATATGTCTGCACAAATGCGTAGATGTCTAACATGTTTGAATAAAGGCTATTGGTGAGGACATGTTCAATTTATAGTCTCGGTTAAGAGGTTGGATTTATCTCTATGGTGTTGCTTAGTGGGCACTCGTATCGAAACAAATCCTGTAATTCAGTCAAGCCAATACTTTCTAGATGCTGAAATTTTTGGCGATCAGGCCAGTGATAGTGGTCCGAATGGTTTCGTGATATCCTGAGATTTCTGTTGAGTTTTGAAAGGTCTTAATGTATCGAGGGATCATCCTCATAGAAGGTATGGAAAGTCTTTCCTAGGGAGGTCATTGATAATATCCACTTATCAATATACGGAGTAGTGAGGGATGAGTGACATCGGAATCTATAAAGTGTTAGCTAATTCCTTATATATATACGGGGGTGGGGAAAGGAAATGATAGTAATGGTGAGAAGGGAAGAGACTGTGACAACTGCAACAAAATGAGATTGTGACAAAAGAAAATACTGTGATATGAGTGTATCGTGCATAAATATGAAAGTTCATGAAATAAAAAGACTAGCTGACGTGCTTCCAATCGGTGGTTTACGAAGTGATGAAAAGTATGAAGGTTCCAACAACGAGAGTATACACACACATGAATGAAACATTTGGAAATTGAGTAGGGAATTCAATCCAGACATAATCTTATTATAACCATTCTCAGTGTTGCAAAATTCATGTCTGAGTCAGACATAGGTGGTCAGCCTATATCTCACTATCCCGGGTCGAATGTAGATGACCAGTCTACATTCCACCGAGGTTCCATGAATTTTGAAATACTCAGCTCAGTTATACTAATACCATGTCCTTCACAAATACCAAGACGTTCTAAAAGACAAAAGCAGGTGACCAAACTCGAGGTCAAATGATGAAACTATGCAAGGAAAAACATAACACGGTGACATATATGATACGTGAACATGCTTATATGAAAGACAATTATAGTAATCAACTATAATAAATGAATATAATATACCAAATAATGAGATAACAATCTCATCACCTATGTCAGCAACTAACCATAAACGAGGCTTCAGTTTGGCAGGCAGGCACGTGACGGTCATAGGGTTAAGTTTTCGTAAAAGTAGCTATAGTCTAGGTTTTAAAAACACTTAGTTCGCTATAGCCAAAGCTCTAATACCAATCTGTCACACCCCCAGAATCGGGTCCAGCGGAAGCATACATGTAGCTGGGGTGTACTCAATTGGTATTACAGCACAAGTACAAAATTGGTTTTCACTTCAATCATTTAGAATAAAATTGTTTAACTAAAAGTATTGAATTTACATTGTTTAAAATTAGTGCGGAAGTAGGCCTTTAAATAGTTAAAAACGGTCCCCATAAGAATATCAGAGTCTTCTATGACCATGCCATGCCCTGCCAAAACCTCCTGTAGTGTGCCATTGCTTAAAACCTGAAAATACATGCTAAAACGTCAGCATAAAGCTGGTGAGTTCATAGTTTTAAGTAAACAAGTATTTCCCGTAAACAAGTGTTTCTAGAAATCGAGTATTTCCCAGCAAAGGCATCGTAAATCCACTCAATTACAAGTCCCGCCATAAGAGACTTATAACCTGTGTGTTTACAACCCACTGCCAAAAGTAATATGTTTAAGTAAACAAGTCATTTGCGGAACACGAGATTTTCAGTAGCAAGACAATATAACAAATACAATGTCATAGCTAAAAATAAGGTATACAGTGCCTAAAGCTCATGACCCCGAAGCTCGACGTAATCGTATGCAATCAAGCATAAAATGCCCCAATTAAGTGTTGGCCAGACACTCGGAAGTAATCCGAATGATATGCGTCCGTTTGACAGGTTGGCGCGACCAACTCGGACGGGGTGTCAACCCAAATAGATCTATCCACAGCATTCGCGCTCACACGCATGTAATTAACGGTTCATGATAAAGGGGACTTCAGTGGCAGTAATAGGTAACTCAGGCAAAGTAACAGTTTTATATTTATTTCCGCAAAAGCAAGAACTTGTGTTCATAAGAAAGTAATCAAGGATGGAATAAGTAATTCATAATGTATTCAAATAATCAATCAAGTATTTCAACCATCCAGTAGTGTTTGAGAAAAGAATCGCGTTCAAGTAAAATAAGTATTGAATTTAAATAGTAAGGAGCATGTATCTTCCCCCAAAACAGTTGTAAAACAAGTAAAAGTAGGGGTTATGAACTCACCTGGTGCAATAGCTACGATGACAACAATGAATACACAGAAATGAGGCACGATCTCTAACCGCAACCTAATATGAATGATATGATCTAATGTAAGAAATGAAATGACGCTACACAGAAATGAGGCTTAATCTATACTAATTCTCAATTGTTTGTTGTTGTAACAGATATTAGCGATGGCTTACGAAAATAGTAACACAGGGTTGCGCGCAGAGTGCACGGTCGCGTTCTATGGGCCAAGGTAACTTAGAATGCTATTACATTTGTCTTTCGGTGTTTACATTTGCAGTATACTTTATTGTTGGTAACTAAATTCATTTGAAATGTTCATGTATTTTCCGCGCTCGCAAATCTGAACTGAACAGTTTCATTATTTCGTTTTAAAAAAATAGACCCGTATGTGGATTATTGAAAATGTTTGTTTTATAAAAACCCAATTTTTGTATAAAAATTGTCAGCTTTTTTTAGTTACAATAACTTTGTTCGATAGAATCATTAGGTACAAAGTATAAGTATTCTCGATGAATCCAGTATATATAGTTCTTATTTAATTTTGTTACCATCATACTGTAGTTTATTAGTTGGTCCCTACAAATATGAACAGGGTGTCACTACTTATCCGATTGTTCGGGGGTACAGATTCATATCTCACGTACTTAATCTCATTTTTTTATGTTGCTCAGTAGTTAGACAAACACTAATATCAACAATAATCGATTATGCTTGATGCATTTTATATAATTTATCACGTGCTAATGTTGCTAAAAGTAAGGACAATGCTTGATAGTATGCTCTCATTGGTGGTCAAATTGTACTGATTGCATGTTTTCTTGCAGAACACATGCTTTTCATGAGGAGGCTGAATTTCCATACCAGTGACACTAGCAGGATCTCCGGGATGAAGGAATGTATGACATATTGTGCACGTGTCTTCACTATAATGTAACTACCTCCTATTTTATCTGTTACAATGGCCATTAGTACTCATCGGTTGTCTCAACATGTTTGTGAGCATGTGAATATTATTATTATGATGTTGATATTCTGTTGTAGTGATAGATCACGATATATGATACAGGGTGCCATGGCACTAAGAATGATGGCTATTGAAGAAATGTCTGGAATGGATGTTTTGTGTAGTGCTAAAACGAGCGCCTTAACACTAAGCAAACTTTCAACGGAAAAAATTTGATTCAGGTAAACAAAAAAAATGATTAACAAGATATACAATAGTGAATCTTGACAATATTGTTATATTCACTTTTAGGCGCGATATGGAGTTGCAAAAGTGCACTTTCCTTCATTTAATCCAACTGTGAAAGTGTTAAGGATTCTCTGTTTTTTTTTTTTTTTTTGGTTGCTTTTTCATTCTTTTCAATTTTTTTATTTTGAAAATAGTTTTTGTAATCAAATTTACATATAAATGGAATAAAGGTATTATTTGTAATTTGTTGGTTTCATGTATTCGTTGTATGTTTTGTTGCTGAATTTGGTATCAACTAAACCATATACAAGTATAGGCACTATTAGTTGCATTTATACAGGTCGTGTTGGATTTATACAGGTTGTGTTATCAGGGTCCGAGATCAGGAAATTGAGTTTAGCTTCTAAGGAGATTTTTTATGAGTCAAACAAATTTGCTTGAGGTAACAAATTTTCAGCTTTTATATATATGATGAAAAGTTCTATGTCCGATTCCACTACATTTTGGATTTCACTTACGTTGCTTATTGTTATCGTCAATTATCCGAGAAGAAAGTGTATTAATTAGCATTCTTTTGGCTTGCATGTGTTGCAGGTACTTTGCCAAAGCGAGGTCCGAGAAGAAAGTGTATTAATGAGATACCGTGGATTTTTGCTTTTACAAGTTCCCTTATTAAGGTAAACAGTAACTAAACTCGGACGTCCCTTTTTTATATTGTCATACTTTGCATTTTCACATTGGCCATGGGATGACAGCCGGTATCGGACGTACTTTTAGAGTTTTAGGTACAAATGAGAATTGTCACACACCATATCACAGCGACCACCTAATAGTGTTATTGCTCTTGAATGTATTGTTGATATGAAGTATTAGGTACAAATGAGAATTGTCACACACCATTTCTATTAAAAGTGTGTTTGGAATTGCGGACTTTTTGCACTTAACTGCTTAGGGGTCTTCGACAACTAGATTTGGACATGCTTATTTCAAAGTGGCTATCTGAGATGTCACAAAAATTATCTATTTACCATAAAATCTAACCTTAAACTGATAACAAATGAATTAACTAAAAAGGTGAAAATATGTTTCATTTATACATGGGCGAAAAGGATTTGCTGATGGTATTTGGACCATTGAACCATATTTACAGCAGGTTTCCAGAAAATTATGTCAGGTGGTATATTTTAAAACGTACATTACATACATACCAAGTTGCTAATTAACGCATCATTTATGTGGTTGTGTTGCATTTTTCATCACAGGTTGTTAACTCTCCTAAATTGATTTACAGATGCCACAACGAAAAAATGCATTCTTAGTAGTATCGCCAATGTATTGGATTGATGTTATCGTTGCTTTTTATTGTTGCAGATCGTGTGGATCAGTGGGATGGCGATGAGGAAAGGCGTGACAGATCTAACAGTAGGCTTGGAAAAGCTTTGCGGCAGTTCAAATCACAAATTAAGAAACAGCTATTGATGAGCGAAAGTGCCAATACCAGGTTGTTGAAGATGAAAGAGAAGAACGACAGCAACAAAGTTATAATGACTTTAATGATTGGAGAAATGGAATTCCAGAAGATGTTGGGAAGGAATTGCTGGGAAACTCAGGTAATGATTGGCCCCATGAAACATCAATTACAGCTAGAGAAGGTGTGTACGGTTATAAGGCCACACAAATCTCAGGTTAGAGATGCTATGCTCTACAATTGATCATGATATTAACGGAATTGTTGCATAGCAGATCAATAATTATTTTTTGTCTTAGAAACTCTGATAATGCATTAATACAAGCCTTTTTTTCCAGAAAGTGTAACAGAGTCTCATGCCTTAATCCAAGATATAAATCCGTAATAGAATCAATGTTTGGTATTCAGTGGTACAAAGACCTTATCATGTACTCATGTGTCAACAAATAACCTCGCCAGGCCGCAACGCGGCCGACCGTCGCCTTACTTGTTTAAATAGTGTGTGACAAACTTGAGTATATGATTTAGCCACATACACAATTACTTCATGTGACAATATATGGATTTTGGTCACACTATTCAATTGTGTGACATATATTTGTCACATATGTATATATATATATATATATATATATATATATATATATATATATATATATATATATATATATATATATATATATATATATATATATATATATATATATATAGTGTGACTAATGTTTCAAACTTATTTGTATCCGTCACACGTCCTAAATTATAAGTGACTAAATAATCAAAACAAGTTTTACAAGATACCTCTAGTCACGAAAATATTCAAATGTGTGGCTGTAGCCTCAGATGTAATTCCGAAATGGTCACACAATTCGGATCAAGTGTGGCTGTTTATTTTATTCTGGTACATTTAGTCACATAAAAAAGTTACTGTGTGGCCGTTTAAAAAACAACATGTGTGACGAAATCCCAGTTTTGTACTAGTGTGTAATGGAACTATGAAATTTGCAGTTTCTAAATAAGATGCCTATTAGAATATGTGTCAATATGATATCAATAATACTTTTAATTTGTATATTTATGAATTCTTGGAATTGCATAAATTAATAAAGTAATCTAATACTACTTCAATCTGAATATTTATGTGTTTTTGGAATGACATAAATAAATGAAGAAATAATGTTGTTTACATTATTGTGAAGTAATAAATTAACTTGAAATTACTATTGAAACCAAGAGATGGTGTTCATAATTACTTTAGTTAAACATGTTTATGTTTCATTGTAAAGATATAAACATAAAGTCTTTTAATTGTTAAAAGACTTATAACAAAGTAAGACGTTATCTTGTTATGTTTTTTAATTAAGACATAAAATGAAGTCATTAAATTGTTAAATGACTTATAACGTACAGTGGGATTATAATAGTTTATGTTTTCTTATAGAAACATGGACATAAAGTGACTTTGTCAAAAGTACTTGTGTTATAAAGCATGTAATTGGCTTGAAAATACTATCATACCATTAAAATGACTTAGTTGGTAAATAGACAAGCCAAAAGGAATATGGTTATTGTAAATATTGTTAGATTATCTTACACTATTAATACTAATGAAATATCAAATGTTTATGGTATGTTCAGTTAGGAAAATCAAACTTTTGTTATATTGTTTGATTAAAGATAACTACGACTTCTTTTCTTCCAAAAGTTATCAAGGTTAGAAAATTGAGTATGGATTGAATATATTCAATAAGACTTCAATCTAGAAGATTAATAAGACATACAACCTTGTAATGAATGCTTATTATTTAATAAACATGTGCGGTAAATGAATCTAATATAACATGATATATCATTTAGAAAGTCTAAATGAATATGTATAACATGAATAAAATCTAAGTATGACTCAAAGATTTTTCATGAACATCATGTTTTGTTGTATCATGCTTGATTATAAGATGATTTGGCAATATTAATATCTAATTAAAAGTTATTAGATAACTTGTGTAATATTCTAAAAGAATATGTTTGATTATAGGATCACATCCTTAGTCTGGAACAGCTTCCAAATTCTATAGATGAACAATTGGTCAATTGTTGTGCAAATTGTCATAGCCAACAAACTTGAAAGTTTGAAAGGCATCAAACATTACATAATAGATATTAATGTTTACGGGAAGTTTTTAAGATCATATTGTTGTTTGTATACAATGATGCTAATGAAATTGAGATGACACTCAATACTAATCATGGTAACGATTTCATCCTTGGTCATGTGTACTAGTTGTGTTTACTAAGAGCATAGTTGCATTATACATTAAAAGAATAAGAATATTTTAACTATAAAATGTTTGAAAGTTTGATTATCATAAATTGGTGGTTAAGGATGTCACACACTTTATGAAAAATTATGTGGCATTATCAAAATAGTTGAGCATTGTAACACCCCCAAAATTCGGGTCCAGCGAAAGCATACATGTCATGGGGTGCTACAAAATCGGTATCATAACGTAAGGTACAAAGAACGGTTTTTATTTCAGTTATTTGGAAGAAGAGTTACAATACAAAAACATAGAGTTTACATTTTTAGAAAGTTGTGCGGAAATAGGCCCATAAAACAAATAAAGCATTCCCAAATATGTATCAGAGTCGCTTATGACCAATGCCCCTTTCCAAGCGCCTTCAAATAGTGAGCTAAAGCAACAAACCTGAAAATACATGCTAAAATGGTCAGCTTACGCTGGTGAGTCCATAGAGTTTGTGAAAAATGTAGCATAGGACAATACTCAGCATGATGTACAAGTGTGAGCACATAACAACTAACAATAGCGAAACCTCAGACAAAAAATATGCCTAAAAGAATCACACATTAACTGGGTGCCTCTTCCCAAATGATATATTGGGTGCCACTTCCCAAAAGATGTACCGGGTGCCACTTCCCAAATGATGTACTGGGTGCCACTTCCCAAAAGATTTATTAAGAAGGCATAACTAAACAGTTACGCACATTCAAGCCAAGTCACACAAATTGAGATTCACACAATAAGGCACATATTGCAATCAAACGCACAAATTTGTCCAAATCATGAAAGCAGTAGATCACAGCATGATAAACATTTGAAAAGCATTAAGTTTAGTTAAAAAGAACAAGCATGTATTCTCCCCCAAAACAGTTGTAAAACCAGTAAAAAGGTAGGGGCTATGAACTCACTTGGGCCACAGCAATGCCAAGATCACGACCGACACAACTGGCATCTAGCTAATCACAGCGACATCTGGAAGAAAGGTACGATGGTACAGAAGCGGCAAAATCCAGTACAGCAACTTATCATAATGTCTAGTTCGCAAGCGCATGATTCTCCATAAGTTGACTACTCCCAAGTATTACCTGTGGAAAACTAGAAGGGGGGTTGAATAGTTTTACGACTTTTTCGTTTTATTTGTTTTATAAAAGTTTGCTTCTAAAGAATAGACGTAAATTTCAAAACTCTTTGATGCAAAAATATAGATACTAGTTTATTCACGGTTTTCATATAAACACTACTTATATATAATGTTGAGTGCAAATTTATAGTTTCATATATCACATATAAACATATAAATGTATATGTGATTTAATATGAGTTTATGTACTTGGTTTGTTTGTATAAAATTAATGTTGTGAATGAAGCTTAGTTTGATCTTTATGTGAAATCAATATATGCACAACACAAGCAATTATAACTATGTATGAAATGCTAACAAGTAAATAAACAAAGAGTGAGAGATGGAAAGATCAAACCGAGAGACAAAGGATTTATAGTAGTTCGGCTACAAGGACACCTTCCTTGCCCTACTCCACACCCCGAGCACCGAACTCGAGAGTTTTGTTCACTAGATCAATAACCTCCTTTATAGCGGAGAAAACCTTACACACCAATGTACACACCACAACTTCGTCACAACTTAATCACAACTTCTACACAACTTCTTCACACCAATCTACTTCACACCAATTCTTCTTCACACCTTTCTACGTCAAACCTATCTACTTCACACCAATCTTCTTCACACCTTTCTACTACCTAACTCTTCTTCTTTACACCACTTGTTTCTTCACACCTTCACAACTTAGTTCTATCCACTACCCCAAGATTTATATTTCTTCACAACTTCTTGGCTTCAAGGTCTTCTTAACTTCAAGGCCTCAACTTCTTTGTCTTCACAACTAATCTCTACTTCAATATACTATCACTTCTTATTTCTTCTACCACTAATCCTATGCACCTCTACTTCTTCACTTCTAGTACCACTTCACACCTTCAATAAATCTAGATCCTATATCTAAATCTAGCTAACCAATTTATACACTTTGTTCACCAAAGAATGAATGATATATAAGATGAAATGATCAAACAACTTAGATAGCAAGATGATACTAAGTTGTAATACTTCTAGTCTTGATAGATAGAAGTATTCTTCTCTTTACACTTGAGTGGATGAAGCTTTGGATCACTTGGAAACAAAGACTTATGAATTATATGATCAAAAGATTTTTAAGATAGAAATGGAGGTTTGAATCAGAGAGTTTTTAGTGCAAAAATGTGAGAAAAATATGTGGAATGATCCAGTATTTAAAGGGACAGAAAACACTGTTTAGGAGTGTGCCGGTCCCCTTAATTCATGGCCGGCCCCCTTAATTTTAAGGAGATCGCCCCTTATAATTAAGGGGGCCGCCCAGCTGTAACGGCCAGAAAGTCTGTCCTTTAGTGGGAAAAGTTTATTTGGTGAAAAACTAACTGATTTTGGTTAAAATTTTGAATTCATATATTTAGTATGATTAAAACATTTTTCTTTATTACCAAAAGTGTTTTTCAAAAATATATAATATGTTTATATAATTAAATAAACTTTGTAATAATTAATTAAACACCCCTTTGATCTTATAATGCATTAGACACTTTGTTTAATTATACCTTAGGTGATTAGATGGTAAAAGTAATTATTTACTACTAAATACTTGTTTACGTCATGGTCTTTGGTTTGATGGGTTTAGGTTTTGTGATTATCAAAACATAGAGATATCGAAAGATATGAATAACGTTTTTAGTCATTTATTTATATCAACAATCTCCCCCTTTTTGATGATTGCAAAACCTAAACTCATTAAATCCAAAAATTAATTTTTAGACAAGTATTTAGTGAGTTTATATTCACTTCTCCCCCTTTTTGTAGAATCAAAAGGGTTTAAGCCGATAAGATGAAAGCTCCCCCTTGATGTATGCTCCCTCTCGTTTGAGGGCACCAAGGGTTCGAGCTATGGAATTCTTGCAAGAAAAATATTAGAAGCACAAGCAATACTATATAACATACTAATAACAAATAACAAGCATGGCAAAGAGGAATTGAAACACATATAAAAGCATTCATTAATTTAAAATGATTACGTCAACCACATAATCATTGTTACATAAGTCATAATACTAGAATTCTAAACCAAGTAGAATATCCTATTGTGCCAACAAAGAGTGTCATTAAACTTTCTTGCATCCCAAAATGGTTGAGGTGTTTTATTTGAAAAATAAGAAACATAAGCATATAAGATGCTTGGGTGAGAATGGTGAATGGGGATCATGTTGGTGACTTAATGGAGGTAAACTTTTGGTTGCATGGATGTTGGTGAGTTTGGAGATGTAGAGCTTGAAGGTGGTGGATTTGAAGTTGGGTTTGTTGGTTGAGGGTTTTGATGTTGTTCAAGTGATGGTGTTTGTTGAGATCTAGTAAGAAGATACTCAATCCAAGTAAAGTGCTCATTCAATGCAATGGTTTGTTGTTGGAGGAAGATGCAACAAGGGCAATTGTTAACATGCTTCTCAATTTGGTTATTGTTGTGTGGTGATGATGGTGAGCTTGATTGAGGTGGATCCAAATTGCGTTGAGCAAGATGTAATGCTAAAAGAGCACTAAGCTCATGAGCCTCTTTTAGCTCCTCAACGAACTTCAAGTGTTCGGAGAAAGGTGATGGTGGAGGAGCATGATAGTTGTCTTGGGTGAAGGTTTGAACATGCAACATAGGAATGGCATGTGAGGTTGTAGGATGTGGTGGTGGTACTCTTGGTGGTGGAGACATGATTGAGCTTGGGTAATCATGAAAACATGATATGGGTGGAAGAGGTTCTTCATGAGTGGATGGTGTTTTTGTTGAATGAGCAACATGTGAAGTATTGATTGAGAGATTGGGATTGTTGTTTTTGGGATTGAGCATGCTCATCATATGAAGAAGCATTAATGAGGGCATGAGTGGACGATAGGTTGTGAGATGAGTCATTAGTGTGGGTTTGAGGTTTAGTTGTTGGTTGACTTGGAACAATATCACTTGAGTTATGACAAGAATCAAGTTTCCTCCTCCAAACGGGTTTGACGGAGATCCTTGCGGTTCTTGAAATCTTGGGTTTTTGGTTGTTGGGAGATGACATGTTTGGATGTGATGGCATTAATGATGGTAAGAAGGTATTTATAGTGTATGAGAAATGTGGTTTAGGAAGGTAAATTTTGAGGGATAGTATGGGACAAAATATGTTTGTGAATTTTGGGAAGTATAGGGTGAAAATGGTCAAAAAGTGATAAAGAAAACAGTAACCCCGACCATCAAATGGCCGGTCCCTTTAATTAGGGGCCGGTCCCCTTAAAATTAAGGGGGCCGCCCATCTGGTGAATTCCAGAATGCCAGAATTGGGTTTTTGGCAGAAAGTTTTCAGAAATGTTGTGTTTTTGGGTTTGGATTCAAGTAAGTTCAACTCTTTGAGGCAATATAGGATGTACTACTCATAAATGTAGATAATGTTATAAAAACAAATAAAGTAGACAAGTAATTTCTAATTTACATGCAATCTACTTATTGGCTAATTAAGTTAAACAACTAAGAAAGCAATAAGACATACTAGTCAAAATATGCAACTATATGAGAATGATAATATGTAGGCAAGTACAAACATATTGATGAGTGCTTACAAGTAACAAATGGGAAGAAATGATTGTATGGACTTCATGACTTGTTACAAACAAGATCCATATGGGCAAACCATGATTCTCATGAAATGATTTGATTAAATTGTGAATGTCATTTCCTTAGAAGTGTATGACACATAAGAGATAATCAAATATATTTTTAATAAAACGTTTTTAGTTTTATTCAACAATGCTTTGAAATAGATTCAAGTGTGTATTAGAGTAAAATAGATTGAGTTTTGCTTCATAACATGTTGACAAATTAGATAAGATTTTTTTTTTTTTTTTTTTTTTTTTTAAATCTTGATTTTGATAAAAATAAAGTTATGTTAGCTTACAGTTAAATATGTTATTTGAAGAAAGATGAGATAGACATTTGAAAGATAATTTTTCAAAGCGAGAGGTTTTAAACATGATATTTTATTTTTGATAGCAAGAAATCACAAATGAATGATTTGAAATAGAAACTTGTCATATTCAAGAGAATCAATTGAGCCCATTGTCACATATAATCATTTACAATGGCAACTAAAGACATGAATGAATGAAGGTAACTTCTAAAGATCTACATGCAATGTTATAGAGAGGGATAAAGTAAATCATCTATAGATACAAGATTAACACATGTATATGTATATTAAACTAATCATAGTATTGAATGCTAACAGGTCTTAATTAAAGCACATCTATTAATGCAACTAGAATAGTCATTAAGTCCAAATAGTAAGTATTCTACTATTGATCATAGATGATTTTTAATATAAATGATGAATAAGAAGAATGGTGATAGACTTAAAATCAAGAGGGTTAGCTAGCCTAATTTCATGTATACATATATTAGTATTAATGATCTATGAACATGGCAACCTATAAATTTAATCATATTAATATACTAATTAAAGAATACTTTAATATAATGTGATATTGACAAGTTTTTTAAAAGAAAACTTACCTCAGGTCCAGCTTTTCCTTAAGAGGAGCATGTAAGAAGACATCTTTAAGGTTAGCCCAAAGCATGTCGAGGTAGCAAGGTAAAGTCCCAACGCAATAAAATTCAAGGAGGCTTGATCCGAAATACTTAATATATCACAACAATTGTCATAAGTCGTGTAGATCAAGAATGATTGCGCTTGAATCCTTCATCATGAGGTAGTAACGAACACACCATAAAACCAATACTCCAAAATTGAAGAACACAACGCCGAAATAGTAAATGGCCGCAACAACGTCATAAGCACATCGTGTGTAGAATGTGAATCAGAATAATAGGAACCAACAGCCACCAAATGTAAGAGAGCAAAGTGAGCGATCCAAAAAGTAATAGTCTCTTCGTTCGTTAACTACCTAAACATGACAAAGAGCTTGGTACCCAGATTCTCATGGGTCCGAAATGGTTAGTTGAGAACATCCATTGCATTTAAATGCACATGATGAGGATGTCGTCGAGAAGTACAAGAATTCATCAATAGTTTGTTTTAACTAACAAACAATGACTTTCTTGACTAAAGTGATAAATAATGGGTGTAAATAATATTAGTTCTAAATTTCTCCACTAGGTTTAACAAATTTTATTTGTTTTGATATATTTGTTGAAGAATCATTTGCGGTAAATCCTAAACCGGTTTTATCATAAAATGACTTTTGAATGTTAAGTAAATATTTTAAAGATTTAGAACTATTTTCAAATTTGGCTAACATTTTTGCTTTTTCATTTTTCATTTTCCATTTTAATTTCATGTTTGTAATCTTGGCATTTTTTACATTCAAGATCAATTTCAATATTACTTTCTAGTATAGACATTTTATCTTCTAAAATTATTTCTTTTTCAAAGTTATTTTCAACGGAAATTGAAGATTCATTTTTAAAAATAATTTTTGAGTCAATGTTGCAAAGATGTTTGAAGTTGTTTTCCAATTTTGAAAATTCTAATATAAATTGATCATAGCAAAAATGTTTGGTTTCGGATTGTACCTTATTTGTAGTTGTACAATCTTCACGTGCTATATGTTGATCAATTCCATCGTCCATGTCGCTCCATGTTTTATTTGTAGTTTCGCTTAGATCTTGAAACATGTAATCCTTGCCATCAACACTTGTATTTACATCGGTTTGAATATCTTCGCATGCCATATTATCATCATCTTCTTCGTCCTTGTTGCACCATGATTTATTTACACTCTTTCTTCGGATTTGGCTCATGTATTCTTCGTTATTGATACCTTCAATGATCACATTTGAACTAGTAGTACATGTATTTATTTCAACTAAATATTTATCTATCAAAATTTCTAGAGTGACTAATTCTTGTGCAACATCAAGTTTATCATCTTTGGTTTTACATTTTTCTTGGTGAAACTTTAAAAGACATTTTCAAATATCATTTGCTGTTTTACAAAAGAATACTCTTTCATATTCGACTCTTGGTAGAGTTTTGAAAATAACTAATTTAGCTTTAGTATTTTTATCAATCTTTGTTTGAAGATTATTATATTGATTTTCAAAATCCATTTTGGTTGGTTGAAGATCACCAATTGAAATGATATGCCAAAGATCAAGATCTATTGATTTCACATAATTTTCAAATTTATTTTTCCATTCAAGAAAATGATCATTTTCAAATAATGGTGGTTTTTGCGTAAATTCCCCTTCTAGATATCCTTCAAATTCCATAGATCATTACAAGTTTTAAAATACAATATATTTTAAAAATCTTGCTAGACGTGGCTCCTGATACCAATTGTGGAAAACTAGAAGGGGGTTGAATAGTTTTACGTCTTTTTCTTTTTATTTGTTTTATAAAAGTTTGCTTCTAAAGAATAGACGTAAATTTCAAAACTCTTTAATGCAAAAATATAGATACTAGTTTATTCACGGTTTTCGTATAAACACTAATATATAATGTTGAGTGATAATTTATAATTTCATATATCACATCTAAACATATAAATGTATATGTGATTTAATATGAGTTTATGTACTTGGTTTGTTTGTATAAAATTAATGATGTGAATGAAGCTTATTTTGATCTTTATGTGAAATCAATATATGCACAACACAAGCAATTATAACTATGTATGAAATGCTAACAAGTAAATAAACAAAGAGTGAGAGATGGAAATATCAAACCGAGAGACAAAGGATTTATAGTGGTTCGGCTACAAGGACACCTTCCTTGCCCTACTCCACTCCCCGAGCACCGAACTCGAGAGTTTTCTTCACTAGATCAATAACCTCCTTTATGGCGGAGAAAACCTTACACACCAATGTACACACCACAACTTCGTCACAACTTAATCACAACTTCTACACAACTTCTTCACACCAATCTACTTCACACCAATTCTTCTTCACACCTTTCTACGTCACACCTATCTACTTCACACCAATCTTCTTCACACCTTTCTACTACCTAACTCTTCTTCTTCACACCACTTGTTTCTTCACACCTTCACAACTTAGTTCTATCCACTACCACAAGATTTATATTTTTTCACAACTTCTAGGCTTCAAGGTCTTCTTAACTTCAAGGCCTCAACTTCTTTGTCTTCACAACTAATCTCTACTTCAATATACTATCACTTCTTATTTCTTCTACCACTAATCCTATGCACCTCTACTTCTTCACTTCTAGTACCACTTCACACCTTCAGTAAATCTAGATCCTATATCTAAATCTAGCTAACCAATTTATAAACTTTGTTCACCAAAGAATGAATGATATATAAGATGAAATGATCAAACAACTTAGATAGCAAGATGATACTAAGTTGTAATACTTCTAGTCTTAATAGATAGAAGTATTCTTCTCTTTGCACTTGAGTGGATGAAGCTTTGGATCACTTGTAAACAAAGACTTATGAATTATATGATCAAATGATTTTTAAGATAGAAATGGAGGTTTGAATCAGAGAGTTTTTAGTGCAAAAAGGTGAGAAAAATATGTGGAATAATCCAGTATTTAAAGGGACAGAAAACACTGTTTAGGAGCTTGCCGGTCCCCTTAATTCATGGTCGGTCCCCTTAATTTTAAGTGGACCGTCCCTTATAATTAAGGGGGCCGCCCAGCTGTAACGGCCAGAAAGTCTGTCCTTTAGTGGGGAAAGTTTATTTGCTGAAAAACTAACTGATTTTGGTTAAAATTTTGAATTCATATATTTATTATGATTAAAACATTTTTCTTTATTACCAAAAGTGTTTTTCAAAAATGTATAATATGTTTATATAATTAAATAAACTTTGTAATAATTAATTAAATACCTCTTTGATCTTATAATGCATTAGACAGTTTGTTTATTCATACCTTAAGTGATTAGATGGTAAAAGTGATTATTTACTACTAAATACTTGTTTACGTCATGATCTTTGGTTTAATGGGTTTAGGTTTTGTGATTATCAAAACATAGAGATATCGAAAGATATGAATAACGTTTTTAGTCATTTATTTATATCAACATTACCCATTCTTAATTCTCCAAATTTTCATTAACCATTAGTTTGTATTTGTGGTTGTGTTTGGTATCATACTGTTTTGTGAGAACACGATGCAGACTCAGTGAACTCACGCCAAAAGATAAACAAGCAAAATCGATGAGGAACGAGACAAAACTCAAGAGTACACACGCCACGAGATGAACAACATACGACCTTAGTCAGGAAGCGAGACAAAACTTAATACTAGGTGACCAGGTCAAACTACGTAATCCATCCAAAGAAATCACACTTAAATGGCTACTAAGTAAATCTTGCAGTCACGGTCATCTTTGTAATCTAAACCTCGATATTCCTACAAAGGTAAATCTCGATAAATGTGTCCTCGAAACATTTAATAACTCGTCAGAATTAAATTAAATACAGTTTCCTTTATTATTTCCATAAAATGTTAAATAACGTTGTTTTAGTTATTTAACGTTTTCTTCCTAATTTGGAAATATTAATTAATGTTTTAACGTCGCATAATAGTCCTTGTTAATTAGAAAATATTATATAACTTCTTATCGTCATTTAATAATTATCGATAACTTATGAATATTAAGTAACAATGTTCAGTCGTTAGTTAATATTTTAAAGCTACTAATTTAACATATAAATGTGTCATGTAACGTTCAAATATAGTTTATATTTTCTCGAGTTATCTCACGTTCGAGTTCACCGTTATCATGGGCCAAGTACAATAACCAAACGAGATACAAAACATCGTGAACCAGCACAATAAGAATACCCACAACGAGAACCAAGGAACAACATCAACTACACGGCAACAACAAAAATCGAATCAAGCTAATTCTAATCCATTCCTATACCAACTCTAGGTTTCAAAAAGAAATACCACGATAGAAATCACAAGCATGATAACCACAGCCATTCGACAACACCAACTCATCCAAGACTAGCTCTAATCAAATCCTGAACCTAAACACATATCCACATCTGAGAACAAACAAACCACGAGGACCATCATACCAAGCCGTGAGCCTGGAGCTCACGGGTCGACTAAAAAAACGCAACACGCGACTCACACATGATACCAAACATCATATCAAGCTCATTTTTTAGTATCTTTTCGTTATTATTGAGAAGCCCTCAAAATCCATCGGTTTGAGACTCGAACCGAGGGGAAAAATACCTCGAGAATGGTGAGTTGATCCCACTTTGTCTTTGGTTATCAAGAAATACTAAAAGGAAACGGTTATGGTGAGGATTCGAGGATAAATCTTAAACAGAAGTGGCGTTAGGTTGAGATTAAGGGTGTGTGGCATATGTGGAAATGAGGGGTGGGAAGAGGTTTTATAACTCCCAGGGACCGTTTGTGTCATCTTTCTTATATTTTTAACTAAACGAGAACAGGACCAACAAAACGCGCGATAATTATTTCAAGAGCACCCGAGACTATATCCACAAATCTTAGAAATGTCTTTACAAAAACTTTGATTATAACTACGCCTAGTCTCCACGAATAAATACTAACTCTGAATAAATTGTCGTTTCTTCAAATAAGACGTATCGAAAATTTTGCGAGTTGTTACAGACTCATCTCTTTAACGGAATCGCGTCCTCGCGATTCAATTCGAGTTACCCGTTACGATCGAAAGAAATGAGTATATATGCACGAGAATTCATCTTCACGTTCCCTACGTGAATTTAGGAGCTTTTTCATGGGTTTTCGATGAGCTTTAAGCATAATCTAGGCTATGTCTGGGGATTCAAGGGGTTTTTGTCATCTGCGTTTCTAACGATTCGCGAGTAGCTGGTGTCTCCTTTTACCTTTGAACGATCTTTTCCACGCAGAGGTGAGCAATTTGGTTCACAAATGATTTGTGAAATGATGAATGGAACATCTTATAGGATAATAGGAAAACATGTCGGTGGGACGTATATAGTAAGAGCTGTGGAAGGTGATGTGCTTGCATGAAATGCTATCAAGTTCGTAAAGTTTACAGGAGATTAGTGAAATGGAGTAACGGTCATTGTCGGGAATGTAGGGTATAACACAGCTGAATACTGTGTAATTCGATCAATTTGATTTATGAGGATGTTTAATATCATTATCCATGATTTCTATACAATAATAAAAAACACACACTACGCTTTAAGGTTTACTGAGATATAAATGAGTTAATCTTTTATATAATAAAAGAATTACATCATTTCAGAGTATTTTTGCAAATCCCTTCTCATTGAAAAAAAAAATGGGCCAATAGGAGAGCTTGATTTTACCACGTAGGTGAAATCGAGCAACGTGATTGGTCAATAGAAAGTCAAAATTAAATTGATTTTGGTGAAACTTAATAAATTTGGTGGAGAAATTTGATTAAGAAAAAAAATGCATAAAAATATATGTGTCAAATTCATGAAAACAAAAACTTAAAAAAAGAGGAAATAATTAATAAAAGTTTAGTGGTTGAATTTTAAATAATTTATTTAGAGTAAAGTGTAAAATTATAAGTTTTCATGTTTTTTAATAACTTTAGGAAAAACACAAATAACCCCTTACACTTTATACCCCCTATACTTTATAATATTAACTTTGTTTAAAATTACATATTAGTCTTAGTTTTTAGACTTTCATCCATTAAAATTACAAAATTCGGTAAATATGCGAATTAGTTTTAATATTGTTAGTTTTAGATTTTCATCAATTAGAATATTTTTTTTAAATAAGGACTCGTGTTATTCTATTTAAAATTTTAATTTATGCATACACGGATTTGAATATTAAATACGGCTGAATTATTAGTAACGGGAATATAAATATCAAATGGTCAGCATGAGTTACTGTGATATGAAAATAAATATACGTGATTCTACTTATAACAACGACTCATGAAATTGTTATTTAAAATTTATATATGAATATCCATAAAAACATTTTAAAAACTTTACGGAGCATATTTTAACTTCATTAACGCTTATTATGTGTTACTAAACTCGCACATTTTGTATAACATGATATCAATAGTTAAAGTTAAACAATAACATCAACATCAACTTTAGCATGTCTGTCAGTTAAAAACGTTATACAAAGCTAATTTACTCATTTTAACAAGTGATATGCACTATTAGGCTGCACCTTCTATTTTTTATTACTTTAGCAGAAAGTGTATTGTGCACGTTGTTAAGTTCGAAAGAAATGAACAAAAAAAAGTGTACGTTTGGTGCCAATAGTTTGAGTATTAGCTGATTTATGTTTCTTTCATGATGTTTTATATACCAGTTGGTCCTTATGCGTTGTTTATTCGAACTTGACACATTAGAGACTGGGAATACAAGTTCATCACCAAGTATGCTAAAGTAGGAACCATAAAACCCCCGAAACTACACCTGATGCATCAACTACAGATTTACTTTTAAGGTTACTTAGAACCAATGTTGCAAAAATCGGAAAAATCGGCCGATTAATCGCCGATTCCAAGGTAATCGGCCATAGACCTTGGCGATTTAGGCTAATCGGCTAAAAAAATCGGTCTGGGAAAAAATCGGCCAAAAATCGGCCGAATCGGTCAAAAATCGGCCGAATCGGCCAAAAATCGGCCGAATCGGTCAAATTTAAAAAAATAAAAATTTAGGCATTTTACTTAATTTGGGGATCGTTTATTTCACTTATAACGCACAATGGGCCTCATAATCAGAATTGAAGCCTTTTATTGAGGTTTGAAAACATAGAAGACTTGAATCAGTTAAGATCTTTAGTTTGCTCTCCAGAAATTCCCAAAACATGCAGGAAATGCCAAACCGATTAATCACCGATTAATCACCGCCTTGACCGATTACAGGCTGCAGGGTGGTCGACCGCCCGACTACCGATTCACGATTTTTGCAACATTGCTTAGAACATAAATTTGGTATAAGTATTGCTTATATGGTATATGTGCTTATTGAATTTTAACATCAAGTTGTCTCTTGAATTTTTATGTAGTTAAACGGCTAACTCACATAATCCCAAGCTAACGTTATATAAATGTCTTTGTCTCAGGCACTGATATGTGTTGCATTAACCTTATTCCAAAGTTAGAAAAGAAGAAGAAGAAGAAGAATGATGATCTTCTTGAAAAAAAAAAAAAAAAAAAAAAAAAAAAAAAAAAAAAAACTCACAAGTATTTGATGAGTTGATTGCTTTTGAATTTGTTGTAATATAGAATAATGATGATCTAGAAAGAGATATAACTAATGTGTCTAATTCACTTGAAAATCTGTTGCAAAAAGAATGAGTCGATTTACTAAAGTTTGACTTGCTTAAGTTATTAGAGTTTGAGACTGTTATTTTCTATTAATTACAATAAGTTTTTAAAGGATTTTGGAACCGTCTTAATAGTTAGGTTCAGTGGTGATTATGATTGTTTTAATGACTGTCTTAATAGTTATTAAAGGGTTTTTATGACTGTTTTAATTGCATAATTTGTTTGTGACTGTTTTTAATAGTTGAATTGATGGGTGCTTAAAACTGCCTTGATAGCTGAATTCAAGGGTGTTTAAGACTATTTCAATTGCTAATTTTAGGGGTGTTTGGAACTGTAAAAATAGCCAAATACAGGAGTGTTGCGACTATTTTTAATAGGCATTGTTATTGCAAAATAAATTTGACTTATACTAAATTAATAGATGTAAAGTTCAAAACATTTTAAAACAATATATTCGATATTAAATATATGATAAAATTTTTAGGTCAAAACCCCGTGCGTGCACGGGTATTATAACTAGTATATGAATAGATGTAAAGTACATGAAATTGAAATAAGTGGAATAATTAGAAAAAGCATGACAATTGTTAATCCCACGTAGGTTAAAGAAGTGAACTCACACTACTTAATATAGGATGGTGTACAGGAGTCATATGTTTTCGGTTTAGTATAAAGTTTCGCATCAACTGGCTGTTAGTGCCTATTTATATACAGTACAATATGAGTTTGTTAATATGTGCATATAACCATTTGATGGGTAACTTTATACGAAATTCTTACTTTTTTATACTCCGTATTATACAATTTGCAAATATTGTTTACAAGATATGCTTTCGCTTATATTTAACGAGGCCTTACAACATGTGTGAACAACTGTTATATGAACTCCTAACTTTTTTATGTTAAATATATAATAAATTGGCAAGGCGTTTATACCTTATTAGATACTAGACGAGTACCCGTGAATAGCAACAGGATTTTATAGCGACAGATAGTTTATTGATAAAAAAAAGTTTATAGGTTATAAATGAAAAATAATAAGAGTTTGAAAATTTGAGAATTAAACATAATATTCGACCCGGGTGGTTCAACCAGTTGAACCGTTCCGCTCGAAAATGGGTCGATTTAAACCGGGTCAACTTGCTAGGTTGGATCGAAAACGGGTCAAATTAAACCGTGTCAACCCGCTAGGTTTGAAGCATCCCGGGTCAACCCGGTTTGTGTTTTAATTGGTTGTACAATGTGAATAAATCATTATACTTTTTAAATAATGGGGTGTTTTAATAAGAGTATTAATTACATTATTTTAAGTCATACTTACCGAAATTAAGTTTTCAACATTTCACAAACCTTGACTATTTCACTTTTCACCTTTGACCATTTTTACATTATAGATAGTATAGATACACAATCTTGTTGAGTTTGTTAATATTTATTGAAACGTTTGATGAGTCATGACGGTGGGACGAGTAAGAGGTGTGAGAGTTATGTGTTTACGTGTGGTACTATTGGGATTCGAGTCCGTATAGTTTGCAGGATATAATGAAATGGAGTTCGTCATTTTCGTAAATAGAAATGATTCTCATGCCTAACAAATATGCCTAAAAGTATGCCTAATAATAAGATTTAGATACATGGTAAGATCAAAGGTGAATGTTTAGAAAGAGAAAGTAGCAAAAACATGTGTCAAGCAATAAATGTATTAGACATGTTTTTAGTCATGCATTTTAGGTCTCTATATTATTGCTTTTTCGTAAATGTAGGGTATAACACGTGAAATATTGTGTTCGTTAATTCAGTTAAAATATACAAGAATGTTTGACATGTCCATACTTTGAATCACTTAAAATACTAGGTTTTGGTGTATACTTAGATATGAATTAGAGATACTATGTGTTTGGGTATGTAATCTACCTATGAATTTAGACATTACATCTGAACTCAATTGTTAGTTAAGTACTCTATCCCACATGACCCAACCCACTTCCCAAAACACCACAAACCCTGTTCACCTTCCAAATGACAATCCCCCATCAACAGCTAATTCTTCAAGTTATGTATCTCCTCCGGGGTTTCCAAGGGAGAAGAACGTGTCGATTCCAGAAGAGGACAAGGATGATACCTTTCTTCACAGAAAACTGAAGATCTCAGGTATGGTACTCATCGTGTTGGTATCGGTAGCAATAAATCTTTTAAGGTTATTTCTACAATTTTCGTTGGAAATCTTTCACGAAACATTTCAGATGAAAGATTAAAGGAGTCTTGTAACTTATTTGGAAAAATTGTGGGATTAAAGATATTTAAAAAACAAAATGGAGGGGTCTTTGGCTTTGTTAGATATAGCAGATCTGATGAAGCTAGTGAAGCGATTAGAAGGTTAAACGGTATTTGGATTATGGATAGAAGAATAGGGGCCGATTGGGCAAGATTTGATCTAAGGATTTATAAGAAATCTGAAAATTTACATCATGAAGGCTTGGCACAATTCTCTATATCGAACAAATCGGTCATTTGTGGGGAACTAAACTCTGAATTTCAAAATGAATTGTTTTCTTGTATTAGAGTTGTTACAAGAAGGTGTTTAAATTTTTCAGAATTATATGATCGATTAATTGATTTAAAGTTGCCATTTAAAGATTTCTTAAGATGGGGAATGTATGGGATTATTATTCTTTTTGAGAATCAGTGTGATTATGATCAGTGGCATGCTTTCAAAGATCAAATTCTCCCCGACATTCTTAAGGTATAGAAATTAGATAATTTTGGAGGTCCTTTTAAACGTCAAGTTTGGCTAGAGGTAAAAGGATTACTTCCAGTGGCATGGACCAGGAAAAATTTTATTTCGATTATAGAAGAATGGGGAGTTTTTCTATGTATGCCTGATGTAACTTCAAGCCTCAAAAGGATCGATAAAGCTTTTATCATGATTGAAACGACACAAGTTGAGAAAATAACAGCTTCAAGAACAATTAAAGTGGGCACAATGTTTAATAACATTGTTGTAAATGAAGTTGATGTAGACGAAAAATGGGACTTTGCTGGAGATGATGAGCAGAGGGAAGTTTTGTTAAAGAAGAGGTCCATTGTACTAGACGAGGGTCAAGTCTTCGAAGGCCAATCATGTGAAATATCTAGCGATATTCCGGTAGAAACAGAAGTCGATGGAGATGTTTCAGATGACTTTGTAAAGAAGCTTGAATTCCCGCCTTTGAATCAGTTGTTAAGTTCATGCAAATTTCAAAAAGGTTCTATTCATATAAAAGCTTCAAAGAAAAAGCAAAAATGTCATGTTTAATTCCCCAGTTGTAGTGTGGCAGAAAAAGATAAGGATGATGAGTCTTATCAATCTATGGATGAAAAAGAGGAAGCAATGAACTTAGCTTTTACTCCAACCTCCAAAGACAATCACGATGTAGATGACTGTGGGTGCATGATGTGTGATAATTTGAGTAAGAAAATTCATGGAAAACAAAAGATTAAGGATAAATCAATTGCATCAAAATTTATGGGCATTGATAGAAAGATCAACGCTCGCTCTATCATCCAATCAAAATGAAGAAAGAAGAAACAATCCCAATCTTGTCCATTTGATGGTCGACTTAATTTGCTAGCAGGTGTGGATGAAAATTATGCTAATCTTTTCTCCTGTTAGGAAAAAAAATCTTCTCCGATTTAGGATTTTCAGAGGAGAGCGAATATGAATGATTTTCATGATTATTCCGGCTTCAAAGTAATTGTTTAGATAGCAAATTTTGTTGATCAGGTTTCTTGGTTTTGAAATGGAGGGTAGGTTGGTTTCGTTATAGATTGGTGTTTCTTTGTTGGCGAAGTTATGTTTTGTTCTTGGGTTAGTTTAAGCTTGGAGTTGGTCAAGTTAAATTTTAGGTAGTTTTCTTATTTTCTTTTAGTTTTTTGAGTAGTTTCTTTCTTTCTGGTGATAGTAGTTTATGGTTTTAGCTTCAATGTTGTAGCAAGTTAGGCGACGTCTTTTGTTGTTCTTTTTTAGATGGCTTATGTTCAATCCAAAAATCTTTGGACTGAATATATTCCATCTGAGTTAGTTGTTTCGCCTTGTAATTTGTTTTTTCAGTTTGGAATATATAGTTTTTCGCGTGAAAAAAAAATCTAGCTATGAATAAAATGAATGAAGTGTATGTTTGGTGCAGAGCAGTGTGGACCATTTCAAGATATGAACGGTGATCAATGAGCATTTTGAATTTTAGTGATCGTTTGATAAAAGAGCAGTGAACTTTGGTTTAGAAAAACTAATTTTTCAATGCTTGTTTAGGAAGCGGTGAGTGATAAGCTGTTGCTACTCACTGCTAAGTTTAACAAACACACCCGAATGTTTGGAAACTTGAAATTAACCGTCTGGGAATAAGGGGTAATCGGAGAGAATGACCTCTATTAAGAGTTTGACCTGTGGAAAACTAGAAGGGGGGGGGGGTTGAATAGTTTTACGTCCTTTTAAAATTTATAAAAACAAGTTTGTTTTAAAAACTTCGATTCTAGTTTATGTGATCTCAATACTTGCACTATATGAACAATTATATAATAACTAACTAACTAAGCTAATATAGTATAGGTAAATATGTAAGTAATGAAAAGAGTTTGAGAGATCAAACCACAACACAAGGATTTATAGTGGTTCGGCTACAAGGTCACCTTCCTTGTTCCTACTCCACTCCCCGAGTCACCTACTCGAGAGTTTTCTTCACTATGTCAACAAACTCCCTTATGGCGGAGAAAACCTTACACACCAATTTACACAACACAACTACGTCACAACTTGATCACAACTTCTACACAACTTCTTCACACCTATCTTCTTCACTTCAATCTACTTCACACCTATCTTCTTCACAACTACACTACTTCACTACTAATCAACTTCTACTTCCTACACAACTTCAATTTCTTCTAAACTACTTATTACAAACACAACACAACTTCACAAATAATATATATACACTATGCACAACTACTCTTCAATACTTCTTGAACTTAGTTGTAGAAGGAGTGTTCTTCTTTTGCACTTAGGATGAGGATAGATGAGAAGGGATTGAATCACTTGAAACAAGGATTAATATACTAATGATTAAAGGGTTTTGGAGGATGTTTAGAGAGTTTGAGATCTGAAAATTTGGTGCAAAAGGTGGGGCAAAATTCCATAATTAAGATGGTATTTATAGGAGAAGAATTCTGACAATTTTTGACACAGGAGCCTGGCCGGTCCCCTTAAATCAAGTCCGGCCCCCTTAAAATTAAGAGGATTGCCCCTTATAATTAAGGGGGCCGCCCAGCTGTAACGGCCAGAAAGCTTGTCTTTTAGTGGGGAAAGTTTATTTGGTGAAAAACTAATTGATTTTGGTTAAAAATTTGAAATCATATATTTAGTATGATTAAAACATTTTTCTTTATTACCAACAGTGTTTTTCAAAAATATATAATATGTTTATATAATTTAAATAAACTTTGTATTAGTTAATTAAATACCCCTTTGATCATGAGATGTATTAAACACTTGTTTATCCATACCTTAAGTGATTAAGTTGGATATAATGATATAAACTAGCTTAATACTTGTTTACGTAGTAATCTTACGTTTGATGAGTTTACATTTTGTGATCGTCAAAATATAGAGATATCAAAAAATATAAATAACGTTTTCATACATTATTTATGTCAACATGACCAAATTTGGCATTTTTGTATTTATTATTTTTTTTCACTCTCCTTTAATCAAGTTTATAACTGATTATAAACAAAGGTGTAAAAGAGCCGACTCAACTCGAACTCGACTGAAATTATTTTGATCAAATTAAACAAGTTAGTAATCTTAACGAGGGTTGTTCGGGTTGACTCGATTAACTCAAATGGTAAAGTAGGGTCAATGTGAGGTTAAAATATGCTTGATTAAATCGGATTCGGGTCAACCCAATTAGTCAATAAAATTTTCTTGGCTTATTTTTGACAATTTCTAACTTATAAGCTCACTTTTTATTTTTTTTTACTTATTTTTGACAATTTCCAGCTTATATTAACTTATTTAAACGAGAAATTATCAAAATAAGTCACAAAACGTGAACTTACCAAACAAAAGATGAGATCAATATAGATCTCATATTTGCCATAGAATCAATGAACCAATCATAGTCAATTATTTTTATTTTTCACATTTTTTTAAAACAAAATATCTTGCAAACTGTAAATCGTCAAGCTACAAAAAAAATACTATCGCGACGAGAATTAAATCATCTTTCTATAGATATGCGTTGTTATATACTTTCGACGAACTTTTTTTTTCGACGAACTTTTTTTCTTAAAAATTTTAGCCCAGAAAAATCATATATGATTTGTAAAAATCATATATGATTCGTTAAAATCAAATCATATATGATTCTTACGAATCATATATGATTTTTCTGGGTGGAAAATTTGAAAAAAAAAATTCATCAAAAAAAAAAGTTCGTTGAAAGTATATAACAATGCATATCTATAGAAAGATAATTTAATTCTCGTCACGATAGTATTTTTTGTAGCTTGACGATTTACAATTTGTGATATATTTAAATTTTAAAAAAATATTGAAAGTTTAGTTTTTTTTTTTAATAAAAAAAAATAACTAAAATTGCTTAATGAGTACACAAAAGCCTAAAATCAAATAAGTCAAAACAAACACTCCTAGACCCACAAGTCAGCCAAAAGTCCAAAACATATGACAGAGACATATCTAATGTGTTTGACTTTGAATCAAGTACAGCAGTAGTTAAAAAACCCTTGATACTCCCCCTCACATTTCCCGGCGGCTGGAACCTTGGTTCCATCACTAACATGATTCCCACCGGTAAACCATTAAGATTTTATAACAATTATTCAGGCCCTTATTAATTTCATCTATTTCTATGCCTTATGTAACCTTATTAATTGTTACTAATTTAATTGATTGATTGTATTAGCTAGCTTACATTTTTGTATCCAAATTATGGACAACTATCTTAAACAACCTCGTTTCGATACTGAAATAACTGACATAGTTTTCGACTGTGTTATACCCTACATTCATGCCAATGACCTTAACTCTGTATCCTTAGTTTGCCGTAAACTATACGAACTCGACAGCATGACTCGTAAGCACGTAACTATCCAAAACTGCTACTCTGTCTCACCGTCGCGTCTAGCTAAGCGTTTCCCCAACTTAGAGTCGATAAAACTAAAGGGGCAGCCACCCGCTATTATGTTTAGATTAGTTTCGATTGGTTGGGGTGGTTATGTTACTCCATGGGTTGGGAAGATTGTGAAGAGGTTGAAACGGTTGGAATGTGTTTGGTTTAAGCGTATGATTGTTTATGATGACGATTTGGAGGTTTTGGCGGAAGGGTGTGGGGAGAAGTTGAAGGTGTTGAAGCTTGATAGGTGTTCGGGGTTTTCAACCGATGGGTTGTTGCATGTAGCGAAATGTTGTAGTAAGTTGAGGAATTTGTATTTGCAGTTGAGTTTTATCATTGAGAAAGATGGGGAATGGTTACATGAGTTGGCGTTGAGGAATAAGTGTCTTGAGTCGTTGAATCATTACTTGACGCCTTTGGATAAGTATGATTATGAGGATCTTGCTCTCCTTGCGAGAAACTGTAGGGAGTCGTTAGTTTGTTTGAAGATTAAGAATATTCCTCTTAAGCATCTTGTGGAAATCTTTGGCTCTTGCTTTAAAATTGAGGATTTTGTTGGTGATCCGTTCCTTAATGACGACGAGGAAGATAGTTATTACTATAAGTATCCTTCGAATATACGACACATAACGTGGAATTACGGGGTTCATTTAGATGTTGCCGTTATTCAAACTTTTTCGCATCAACTAACCAAGTTAAACGTAGTATGTTCAAAATTTGATAGCGATGACCATTGTCTCATACTTTCTAGGTCTCCGAACTTAGAGGAACTGTATACGAAAGATACCATTGGAGATTTCGGACTGGAAGTTGCCACTATCTTTTGCAAGAAGTTACGCAGGGTTAAGATTAAGAGAAGTGGTGAAGAAGGCAAGCTGTCACATTTAGGATTGACCGCTCTGGCAAAAGGATGCCCTGAATTGGAATGTTTACATGTTGTTGTCAAAGATATTACAAATGAAACTTTGGAATGTATAGGGGCTAACTTGAAGAAACTTTATGATTTTAGTTTAGTTTTGCGTCAAGAAGGAGAGCAGTTAAGTGATTTACCACTAGACATTGGGGTCTGTGCTTTGCTGAAAGGTTGCACCAAACTTGTAAAGCTAGCTATCCACCTTCGGACTGGAGGGCTCACTGATGTTGGTTGGGGATATATTGGAAAATATGGTCAAAATTTAAGACATATAAAACTTGAATTTTGTCGAGATTCAGATGCAAAGTCCGATGCAAATTCAGATGCAGGACTTGTAGAATTGTCAAAATGGTGCCCAAAGTTGCAAAAGTTGGAAATGAGTGGCTGTGACTTTAGCCAACAGGCATTAGCCACCTTTGTGTTAAATGTAACTTCTTTAAGGTACTTGTGGATTCAGGACTACCGTGCTTTTGAAAATGGTCATGATATATTTGCATTAGCTCGACCGTTTTGGAGGATGGAGTTGATTAATTATATGCCATTTGTTGCCACTCAACAGCAACCACCTTCTTTGTTCGCATATTACTCGCTTGCTGAACAAAGAACAGATTATCCAGACGATAGTGTTATTCCGCTATACCCATACGTGGATTTTGAGTAGCAAGGTGTGTTTACTATTACTTTTCTTTGTTATGTTTCTTAGTTTGTTGTTATCTAATGTTGTTAGATATTGATTATGAAAATAAACACCTGTTTCTGGATCTTAGCCAACTTACCTTTTCACTTTGTGTTGGGATAATGGCTGATTTCATTTCAATATTTACTTTTCACTTTGTGTTCATAGCTCTAAGAAGTGTTCGTTTTATTGATATTCATATTTAATATTTTCTTTGAGTTGAAGCATACATCTTATTAGTATAAGTTCTTACAAGTGACGCTTTGGCTCTTCCGGGCATTCATTGCATGTGTTAGTGCAAAAAGTCAAGTTATCTCAGTAGATTCACTATTGCAAATGAGTAATCACATTAATTTCGGCTGTTATTCCTTTTCCTGTTATTCTGTATGCATAAATGAGTAGCAATATATGGTTAGTTTATGCATAATTTATCCATTTGATGATTACACACGGTCACACGCATATGCATACTAAGATGTGATTATTTGTTGTCTGTCAAGTTTGATTTTGCTCTCTTTTTTTATTCATATGATCTTTAGTTTGATTGGATTTGTCACTTGTCAGATGTCGTTTTTCCTATTTAGTTTGTTTTAATTAGTTGCAATTGTTTGTTACTTTGTTATTTGAAAAGCCTCATTCCTGCAGATACACAATTGCTAATTATATTCTGACAGATTTTAGCACAGTATTGACAAATGCAGGTATGCCAGTGTTTTATATGTTCATTTGATGCACAGTGGATCGCTTCAACAATATGACCCTAGCCTGGATGGCGATTGGCTAGGATGATTTCTGACTTTCTGTCATTTACATTAGCTCGCATGGAGGAAGGATAACTTTTGATTTTACCCTTTTAGATGCATGAATGGGACTATTGTAGATTTTTCGTTTAATTTCTGCCATTTGTGCACACCTGAAGTGGGATGACTGGAATCTCAGGTGGTGTTTGGTTGGGCAGTTTCAAGGAATTTGATAGGATTTAAAATTAAAATTGCTTGAATTTGCTTGTTTGGTTCAAAATAAGTTGTGGGCCCAAGAAATTAAAAATACATGAATTAAGCTTTTTATATTTCTTTCTGGGAGTGAGGAGTGTGGAATTTATAATTCTAGGACCCGCTAGTTTTATTTGCTATGAAAAGACAAAAATAACCCACTAGTTTTATTTGTGATGGTGCAAGAGAAAAGGGCAATTGTGTCATTTGTCATTTAAATTGCTTTGACATGTTGTTTGTGTCCAAACACATAACCAGATTTGAAAATCTAGAATATGATATTTCTAGCTTTAGATTTCTAGCAATTCTAATTTACTGCATTTGAAATTCACGAACCAAACGCCCCCTCATTGTGTTAAAAACCTTTAGCTTGGTGGCTCAATATTAAGCCCTTTTATCACACTCTAGGTGGGTGCATCTGTCTTGGACTTGCTTGATCCAGAGATACATGACAGTTTTTGAGTCACATGTTACATGTATCAGATTTTATTTCCTATACTACAAAATATTACACAGTAAACCTCCTTTTGAGTTTTGCTTAGAAGCCTAAAGCCGTAGTCAATAATTATGGGGTTAACGAA
Organism: Artemisia argyi; assembly: GCA_030686995.1. NCBI lineage: Eukaryota > Viridiplantae > Streptophyta > Magnoliopsida > Asterales > Asteraceae > Artemisia > Artemisia argyi. The sequence continues at coordinate 184,394 of CM060695.1, read as the reverse complement.
GAAAGTATGAACATTTAATATTATTTAATGTTCGAAGTGTGTCTTGTGTACTCTTTTATCCCCGTTTAGCATTAATGTTTTAAGCAGTGTATTTACTTAGAATGTATGCCCGTGTCGTCGAATATCAGTAGACATGTATTTTTCCAAATATTTCGTTATGAGAAGTTCAAACACCAAATGAGTAATAATCTGAGTACACATACTTGAATAAAACATTTAAAGAAAGAGTGTTGATATCCACATGTCTCTAACAAAGAAACGTAACAATAGACTCAACTCATTCATTTTTTTTTTTGACAAGTGTTATACATCACTTTTAAATCCACCAATCACATCTTTAGGTTCAATTTTTAAGCATACAATTTATTTTCCTTAAAGAAATACACGTGTGTATTTCAACTTAAAACCAAAAAGAAAATTGCTAACTTTAATGCTTATATCGGATATATATGAATTATTTCCTAAGGATAATTACATCTCAACGTTTAAGTCGGGGTAAATATGAAATTCAACTTTAAATAACTAACCTTCTTTACCAACAAAAAAACACCACCAAATGACCTAGTAGTAATGTATTTTTTTAACACCCTCGCTTATGTCTACATTTGAAGACGATATAATCTTTATTTGGTAGACATAATTATAGAAAAACAACTTTCATAATATAAATGCTACATCATATAGCTTATAAAAGATAATCTATTTTTATAATTTTCATATCTATCTCCATCTACAAGTCTACAACTCTTATTTCTGCCAAATATGTTTGACACATGAAATTATGAAGAGATTAAGCTTATTTTTTTTTTTAAAATAAGGTACTTAAAAAATAATATTCGTTTGGTAGACAAAACTTATAAGAGATTATATAAAAAAAATAAAAAATAATAATCTTTCATAATCTCTTAAAACTAAAAGTTACTTCATGTAGCTTATAAAAATAATCTCTTTTTATAAGGAGGGAGGGAGTGGTCACGTGAAGGCACCACAAGGGATGGATCATGTGTGAGAACACCGCCGCCTGCACCATGATCATGCACGGGATGGAAACAAATTGTGACCGTTGGCTATATATTTTTTTTTTTTTTTAATTTCTTTTAAATGAAGTGAGTGAGTGATGAGTGAGTGATCGGATGCCAACAAAAATAAGAGTGAGTGATGGGTGAGTGATGTGAATGATGTGGCATAAGGGGATTGGTTGGGAGTGAGTGATGGTGATGTTGTGCCACAACCACTCCCTCCCCCCTAATCTCCATCTCAATCACCAGCTCCAACACATCTCTAGTTCCAGTAACAGTTACTTTCGCTAAACATACCCGCGTATATCCGGAAAAAGGCCTCCCCAAGAAACCTTAACTAGAAGAAACTCCTAAAGGTTACCTATTTACCAACAAAGTGTTGACTGAAACTTTGGTTCAAAAAGTGTAAATAAAAATACGCAAAACCCAAAACACTCACCAACAGTCACTGGTAAGGCAATTAGGGCTCCAAATTGATACTCACACGGTGGTTAACGGCAGCCAAATTTACTCAGGTCTTTATCAATATAATCATTTATTTAGTTTTAATACTCACAATACCTTTTTATTCTCAAATCTTGAATTCATTATGCCAAATTTTATATAACTTAACCCTTACATTTCATATTTCATATTCAAACAATGGATGCTAATAATAACAACCAATGTCGTTTCGATACCGAATTAATCGACACAGTTTTCGACTATGTCATACCCTACATTTATCCCAATGACCTTAACTCTGTATCTTTAGTTTCCCGTAAACTATACGAACTCGATAGCATGACTCGTAAGCACGTAACTATCCAAAACTGCTACTTCGTCCCACCATCGCGTCTAGTTAAGCGTTTCCCCAACTTAGAGTCTTTAACACTTAAGGGATATCCACGCGCTGCTTTTATTTTTAGCTTAGAGTCATTTAAATGGGGTGGTTATGTTACTCCATGGGTTGAGGAGATTGGGAAGAGGTTGAAACGGTTGGAGTTTGTTAGATGAATGATGATTTTGGTTTTGAGTAAATTTTCTGACTTTTTTTTTGGTACATTTATCGTACCGTCCATGGCATTTTGCATCTCTTGTCATACTATTATACTTTATTCCTTGCATTTGTTAACATATGCAGGATTTTTTTCTTAATTCTAGTCATTTGTTCAAATTACGCACATACAATAAACTAAACGAAAAGATAATAACTGTAACTACTACAAGATAACAAGTTTGCTAAAAGGTTCAACCCCAGCTTAAAGACACAATCACCCTTTGAAACGCAACTTTCATGGGTACATACAAACCCAACTCAAAAGATTTACAAATACAAGAACACATACATTTGACCATCAAACTTAGTAAATTCACTTGCTCCCTACCTACGTTACGTTTAGAGCATAATATTCAGACACTCTTCTTCCATTCTTCTATCTACGACTAATCCAATGTTAATTTAGGCATTACATAAAAGAAAATGTATATGCAAATTTCAGCAATGTAAGTAGTCTGTAAATGTTATGAAAGCCAAAATCCGGATATTTTACCAGTCTCCTGTCCAGGCAATGTCCGCTCAACCATCTTAGCATTTGAAAGCTACATTTGCTTAGTTGCTCAAACAAGTATAGACCAATTATAACTGTAACTAGAAAGTTTGTTGAACGGGTCAAATGGATGGAAAGTCGCCTGTAGTATATTCACAGTGCATGAAGCCTCATAAATCAGTATTATGCTTAAGTAAAACTCTTTAAATCTTAGAGTCTCGAAAATTATGAACAGGTTAACAGAAACAAAATCAATGATCTACCCATTATGCTATAGGTGCATTCAACGAACAATATTAGTTATGTTGTGAAAGAAAGCACATTATTAATCAGTGTTCTTTACAATGAACCTAAGAATCAGGAATGACCGTTCATGGGTCAAATTGGGGAACTTTCAGGTATAAGCCGGGTTTTCCAAGTAAACACTTGAGGTCAAATTTTAAATTTTTAGATAGTAAGAGTTGGAGTTTTTATGCATCAAGAATACATGCCGGGAAACTTTCTACCTGAGTTTATTTATATTACCCATACATAAGTAAATGGATCAAAATTGTTAGATTCAAATAATAGCAATAGATAACTCGTTTCTTCCTTAAACTCCCTAACAGTTGCAACCAAAAGAAAAGGATGAATTGTATTAATGGAGACACAAATGAATCAATATCCTTACATGATCATTTAATCACTAGCTTCCTTTGATTATTCTCTCAAACATAATTTGGGTCGACAATATTATCCAAACTAGCTTTTATTCTCTCAATTCCAAATGAGTGCTAGTTTCAACAACTAAGATTTTATACTACTTAAATGAGGGAGATTAAGGAAATAAACCCAAACACAAAAACCGAGAATTACTTATCCATGTCTTTTCACTAACTTCAACTAATACGAAGAAAACAAATCGTAACAAAACATATATTTCTTGAATTTTGAATAAAGATGCAAACATATAAAGTTTCTATAACTTCAACTAACCTGCACCATATACTACATGTAGAAACATTGATATCACCTCTGAGTTATGCATGAATCTACACGTAATACATCCAACTTTTTCATTAACTTCAATAGCCACGCTGCAACACTTTGTTAGCTCCAAAGTTTCTGATGATGACATTGTCCTTTCCTCAATTTAAGTCGAAGTATACATGCAATCCTAGTGATCAAGCAAAAGTAGGGTTTCCGTGTAGGGACTCGCAAAAAGTGAATATTTTTTTGCAGAAATCCCAGTATAATCAATGTGTTCTGACTTGGGATCATAAACGGAAAGTTCATACTCTTCTTCTTCTTCTAAACTGTAAGACTTTGCCACTTCAACTAACATTTCACCACTTTTTCTAAATCCAAATACATCTACTATTGCCTTTATGTTACTCTTGATAGTGTATAATTTAATAAATGATTTCGGATCACCATTTTCCATCATCCATACACCATATTCTGGTACATACCCGTCAACTATATCGTCAAACACAAGAAACCCATTAACCTTATGTAGATACAACCCACTGTAAGGGGTACGGTTTAGTGCGAAAGTATCAAGAAGGCGTATTTCTGTAAATTCTTCACTTATCATATCAAATGATATAATCAGATTAGAACGACTAATCCTATCAAAAGCAAGCCAATAAATAAATCTATCTATCTGAACATTCTCTGCGTATGACACAACTGTCCTTCGAGGGAGATTGATAGATAGACTTTTCCAAGCCCCCAAGCTTAATCTAAATATCTCAACTCGCCAAGTAGTGTCAGTAAAACTGTTATTTTCCCCCGGACAATATTCAGTTGAAATGTTAAGAAGCATAGGCTACTTCCCGCTTTACTCGAACTCGCACCATCTTTTCCCTTCCTTGCTCTCATTTCCTTGATATGTGCAAACGTAGCTTCAAGATTTGTGATCCTATTTCCCAGATTATCAAGTTTTGTTTCCAACGTACTTTCAGCTTCGTCGTCACCTCCAACAGCAACAACTTGAGCTTTAGCAGCAGCTTGAGCTTCAGCAGCATCTAGCTCGTCCATGTACTCTTTGTAGTACGGCTTTTTCCTACACCATTCGATAATCTTGTCTCTCATCCACGGTTCAGCATCCTTAAAATCACCATATTCCTCATAAACTGAATGACCAAAAGTTAACATAACTTCATTAAAGAGGAGCTCGTGTGACAAGATTTTTGAGTACTCCTCTTCAACTGTGCAACCACGCCAAGTCATGTGTGTCTTGTAAGAATTGACGATTGAATTATTTGTGAGATGTGTAAAATGAGACGGAAATAATTTTGTGAAAATGTATATGTAGATGTGTAAAATGAGACGGAAATGATTTTGTGAGAATGTATATAGGTAAAAAATGAGACGGGAATATATTTGTTAGGTGATATATAGGCTGAATTTTTGGAGAGATATTCCCGTCGACATGTCGACGGGAACAAAACGCGCTAAAATAAAGTAGATTAAAAGTCTAAAATATGAATCGGGTCAATTGGGTATCAAATATAATTAAGTTGAACAATTAGCACTTACAGCTCAAAAAGTGACATAAACCCACTAAAATAAAGTAGTAATTAAAAAAGAAAAAAAAAAAAAAAAAAAAAAAAAAAAAAAAAAAAAGTCAAAGTGAAAATACCTTAAGACGGAGATCGGGCCGGAATAGTCATGTCGGACGAAAAGACTTTAGAAGAGGGCTGTTTTTTTTTTTTTTTTTTTTTTTTTTTTTTTTTTTTTTTAAATAAATAAAGAGGGTTGGCAACACACCCCTCACCCCATCAACCTTCACTCACAAACAACCAATCCCCTTATGCCACATCACCCTCCCACTTTTCCCTTCACTCACTCATTTTTTATTGGCATCACACCCCTCACCTTTCACTCACTACAATTAAGTCAAATACAAACACAAACACAAACCCAACGGATAGTTTTCGTTCGGTAAGCTTCACCGCAAAAGGGTGCTCCCGTGCGGTAGGAAGGGGAGGGCGGCGGTATTCCCGTGCGGTGGGGATGCCGCACCGTGCCTCCCCGCACCCATTGCCAACCCCCTTAGCTCCACTGGTCTCAAAATATTTGTCCTCCTTTAAAATAAATGTATTTATTACGGAGGTACTTATTTCTGCAAAAATAACTAATAGACACTTTTAACATTTGACAATTAATTAATACTTTCATTAGTTTTGTAAATAAGAATTTTGATTAAAGATAACTAATAGGGTACTCGCGCGTTGCAGTAGGGTACTCGCGCGTTGCAGCGGCGGATACCCTAAAATAAATGTTAATGACAACAAAAGGATAAACTGATAGCTAAGAGTTGTAAACCTTGCGGGTTCGAGCCCGTTGGCCCGTGCTCGTTCGGGATCGAGCCCGTGTGGCCGTGCCCATTCAAGCTCGAGCCCATTTGGCCCGTTTCCCGTTCGGGCTTGAATATTTGTATAATGTGCTATTAGTGACATTTAATGTAGGAATTATGTTTAAGTTGTTTGTACAATATGCTTGATAATTTGTAATTTTTATATAAAGGATGTTTTAATAACTGCATTAATTATATTTATTGATCAGATTATTAATGTTAGTAAATGTGTTTTAATTAGTTGTACTTTTAGCTTAAAAACTTGTAATGCCAAATTTTAAGTATTTCTGTTTAAAGATTGTATTTAGTGTTAGAAAATGTGTTTTACTTAGTTGTTTTTTTAGCTTAAGAACTTGTAATTGTATTTAATGTTAGAAAATGGGTTTTAATTAGTTGTACTTTTAGCTTAAGCACTTACAATGCTTAATTTTAATTATTTCTTTTTTTAGATGACCTAAATGATGATAAGGTAAACTCAAACAATTTCAACTTATATTTTTAGGGCCCGTTTGGTTTGGGGGTGTGGAATGGTTTTTGAAGTGATGTGACATTTAAAAATTGTTTGGTTGCATATTTTTAGAAAGTGAATGGATTCAAGAATGATAAATTGAATGATGAGGGTGTTGATGGGTATTAATAAAATTAGTGGGCCCATTACCACTCTACTCACATCTCTTTCTACATTTATTTTAATTAATAATATTTTTTATTACAAAATTATTATATAAAATATTTAGTACTATTAAATATTTTTTTTATCCTCTCCTACATAAATCTAAATCCTAATCTAAATTTAAATTCAAATCCTAAACTCTCCTACACACCAAATGGGCCCTTAGTAGTGGACAATCTTTGTTGGAGAACCAAAAAGGAAAGTTGAACAATAATATTTGGACGGAAAGAGTATAACATAAAGTTTCTTTAGTACTCCTCTACTGTCAAAATTATTTGTCAATCAACAAATATACAATTAAAAAAATGCGTTTATTACTGCTTTAATTCTTCAAAAGCAACTAAATAACAATTTTATCATTTGACAAATAATTAATGTATTTTTCTATTTTGTAAATATAAATTTTGATTAGGGGTAATATGGTAACTTACATAATTTGTTAATCTAATAAGCTGTTAACCTCTCAGGCTCTCATATACAAACTTAAACAAAACACCCACTAAATAAGCAAACCCAAAAACACTCTCCAACAGTCACTGATATACAGTTAGGGCTCAAAATTGCTACTCACACGGTGGTTCACGGCGGCCGGACCATCGACCACCACCCAATCAACAAGCTCACTCACTCAGGTTGTTATCAATAATCATTTCTACTTACATATTTGCATTAATTATGCCCAAATTCATATACCCTAATTAGGGTTTTACATTTCACATTCATATAATGGAGGATGATAATCACAACAAGCAATGTCGTTTCGATACCGAATTAATCGACACAGTTTTCGACTGTGTCATTCCCTACATTCACCAAAATGACCTTAACTCTGTATCTTTAGTTTCCCGTAAACTATACGAACTCGATAGCATGACTCGTAAGCACGTAACTATCCAAAACTGCTACGCCGTCCCACCGTCGCGTCTAGTTAATCGTTTCCCCAACTTAGAGTCTTTAACACTTAAGGGATATACACACGCTGTTCTGTTTAGGTTAGAGTCGTTTAAATGGGGTGGTTATGTTACTCCATGGGTTGAGGAGATTGTGAATAACTTAAAGCGGATGGAATGTGTTTGGTTTAAGCATATGATTGTAAGTGATAACGATTTGGAGGTTTTGGCGAACGGGTGTGGGGGGGGGGGGGGGGGGGGGGGGGGGGGGGGGGAGGATTAAGGTTTTGAAGCTTGATAGCTGTTGGGGGTTTTCAACCGATGGGTTGTTGCATATTGGGAACAAGTGTAGTGGTTTGAGGATTTTGAGTTTGGAGAAAAGTCTTATTGATGAGAATGGCGGTGAATGGTTACATGAATTAGCTTTGCGGAATAAGTGTTTAGAGTCGTTGAATTATTACTTGACGTGTTTGGATAAGTATGATTATGAGGATCTTGTTCTCATTGCGAAAAACTGTAGTGAGTCGTTAGTTTCTTTGAAACTTAGGGGTTGCCCTCGGAAATATGTTGTGGAAGTATTTAGCTATGCTGTTAACTTAGAAGAATTTGGTGGTCGTCCATACATTGATGAAGGTGAGGAATACATTGGTGTCAAGTTTCCTCCTAGGATGCGACGCGTAACGTGGAGAAATGGGAATACACTAGATATTCCCATTATTCAAAGTTTTGAGCATCAACTAACCAAATTAAACATAATATGTTCATTTTTTGGTAGCGACGAACATTGTGTCTTGATTCATAAGTGTCTGAACTTAGAGGAACTCTATACGACTGATGCCATTGAAGACTTTGGATTGCAAGTTGCTAGTCACTTTTGCAAGAACTTGCGCAAGATTAAGATTACGAGATGTTGGCTAGATGGGACGGTGTCACATATAGGATTGACCGATCTGGCAAAAGGGTGTCTTGAATTGGAATGTTTACATGTTATTGTCAAAGATATTACAAACGAAACTTTGGAATGTGTAGGGGCTAACTTGAAAAAACTCCGTCATTTCTATTTGGGTTTGTTTCACGAAGTAGAGGAGGTAAGTGAGTTGCCACTAGACAATGGGGTCCGTGCGTTGCTAACCGGTTGCACCAAACTTGTAAAGCTAGGTATCAACCTTCGGAGTGGGACAAGAGGGCTCACCGATGTTGGTTGGGGGTATATTGGGAAATATGGTCAAAATGTAGTAGACATGGAACTTGGTTTCTGTAGAGATACTGATGCAGGACTACAGGAATTATCAAAAGGGTGCACGAAATTGCAAAAGTTGAAAATGAGCGGCTGTGACTTTAGCCAACAGGCATTAGCCAATTTTGTATTAAATGTAACATCTTTAAGGTACTTATGGGTCCAGGACTACCATGCTTTTAAAAATGGTCATGATATTTTTGCAATGGTTCGACCATTTTGGAAGATGGAGTTAATTAAATATAAATCAAGTGTTGCTGGTGAACAGAACCCACCTTCTTTGCTCGCATATTACTCAGTTGCTGAACAAAGAAAGGACATCCCAGATAATGTCATTCTGCTATACCCGTATGTGCAATTTGAATAGCAAGGTGTGTTTAGTATTTGTGTCTAATATTTACTTTGATATTAGTGGTTAACAATCATGCGCCAATTTTGTTTTACTGACATATATCTTTTCACTTGGAGTTACAAAAACGACTGGTTTAAGCTTTGTTGTATGTTTCATGGTCTAATCTGATACAAGTTATGTTTCCTTCGACCATTCACTACATGTTATAACTGTATTTATCTAGAAATTTCATTATCTTTAAAATTGCAAAATGAGTACTTTCAGTAGGTTATCTTTCAGTCAATTTATGACTGTCATAATTTGACACTCTCAACTTTTCTGCTGTTCTGGTATCTCGTGATATAACAGGTTTTAGAATTTTATCTTTGTTTTTAAACTGTTAGTCCAATCCATGGATGTGTAACAATACATGGTTGAGTTCGATCTCGCTCACACGTTCTTATTTACTGTCTTTGGTTTGATTTGTGTGACGACGTCATTTGTTCATATTTATTTGTTCTAATTTGTCAAAAGTGTTTGTTATGCAATTGTTAAATCATTTTTGTTCAAAAAAAAAAAAATTGTTAATCACAGTTTTGTCTCATTTAGCACAATATTTACCCCATACAAATATATACTCCTTTCAGTTATAGAAACCGGATAACGGCATCAGTTTAACAAAGTTTTCTTCATAAACCAGAAATTTAATCAGGAAGTTTTTTTAATGCAGGTAAGGTGGTGTTTCATATGTTCAGTTGATGCAAATGTACAATAATTCACTTGTGCAAGATCACCCAGGCAGGATGACGACCTTGCTTCTTTCAATTTGTAATTCTCCTATATAGATGCCGGATAACTTTGGCGTTGAGGAACTTTTATGACTTTTTTAGATCCTTGTATCGTACTATCATACTTTATTCCTCCCATTTTGTTAACGTATGTAGGATTCTTCTTATATTTTTCATCATTTGTGTATTATGTTGGCACCTGAAGTGGGATCCCAGTGAACATGGCATGGCCACTGGCATGGGTAATAGTCTGCTGCTCTTTTGGTACAAATATAACATCATTTGAATAGCATATTATCTCTTAGAGAGTTCAGTGTCTTCTATATTGTCAAAGTTTGGTTGAAGGTTCCAGCGTTCGAAGGTGGGGTCTTGGGGTTACTTCATCGTCAAAACTATTATAACATCAAAACTATTATACAAACACCCTTTTCTTCTACCCTGCCCCGAACCACCAAAAACATACTTGTCTTTAGATTCTTTGTAGAGTTCTCATTAGTTAAACATTCTCACAAGTGACACTCCAAAACTAGTTATAGTTCATACCGGGATTCATTACATGTGAAATGTTTTAATTTAGTAATCTCATAGCTTCAAGATTGCAGATATAGAATCACATTAACTTTTATCATGTAGGCGTTTTTTTGTTAATCTGTATACATGAATGAGTAACTGTTATGGTTGGTAGTGCTGAATTTGTCCATATGATTATATCATACATTCATACACATATCACATATGTGTGTGATTCTTTGTTCTGTCAAGTTTGATCTTACTCGCCTCTCTTTATCTTTGGTATGTGATTTAAGTTGTTTGATGATGTCTTTTTTCGTATCTGTTTCCTTTCATTTATAAATTGATCAAAACGTTCCCTAAATGCAGGTGCGCCAGTGTTTTATATATTCATTTGATGCATTTGCCCAGAGAATTACTTCAATAAGATCGCGCTAGCCAGGATGATGACATTGCCTTCTTTCATTTTGAACTAGTTCCTTTAGAGGAAGTATAACTTTGGTTTTGAGTACATTTTCAGACTTTTTTTGGGTACATGTACTGTACTGTCCATGGCATTTTGCATCTCTTATCATACGTATTACACTTTATTACTTTGCGTTTGTTAACGTAGGCAGGATTTTTTCTTAATTTTAGTCATTTGTTCATATAGGCAAAACCAAACCAAAAATACTAATGAGTCAGTTTTCCAAATTACGCATACAATAAACTGAACGAAAAGATAATAACTGAAACTACAAGATAACAAGTTTGCTAAAAAGGTTCAACACCAGCTTAAAGACACAATCACCCTTTGAAACGCAACTTTAATACTTTCATGGGTACATACAAACCCAACTCAAAAGATTTACAAAGACAAGAACATACATTTAGAGCAGAATATTCAGACACCCTTCTTCCCATAAATAGCCTTTAAAATAAATTCTTCTTCTATCTACGACTAATCCAATGTTTAATTTATGTATTACATAAAAGCAAACGTAAATGCAAATCTCAGCAATGTCTAAAATTCGGATACTTTACCAGTCTCCTGATCTTATTACTTGATTTTTGTACCTGTCCAGGCAATGTCCCCTCAACCATCTTAGTATTTGCACGCTACATTTGAGCTATATTTGCTTATTTGTTCAAACAAGTATAGAGCAATCATAACTGTAACTAGAAAGTTTGTTGAACGAGTCAAATGTATTGAAAGTCGCCTGTAGTATATTCACAGTGCATGAAATCTCTTAAATCAGTATACATGCTTAAGTAAAATTCTTTAAATCAGTTTTTAGAATCTCGAAAATTATGAACAGGTTAACGGAAATAAAATCAATGATCTACCCATTATGCTAGGTGCATTCAACGAACCATATTAGTTATACTGTGAAAGAAAGCACATTATTAATCAGTGTTCTTTACAGTGAGCTAAGAATCAGGATTCAGGATTCAGGAATGGCCGTTTATGGGTCAAATTGGGGCACTTTCAGGTATAAGCCAGATTTTCTGAGTAAACACTTGAGGTCAAAATTTTAAATTTTTAGATGGTAAGAGTTGGAGTTTTTATGCATCAAGAATACATGTCGGGAAACTTTCGCCATTTTACTTTCTACCTGAGTTGATTTATATTACCCATACATAAGTAAATGGATCAAAATTGTTAAATTCAACTAATAGCAATAGATAACTCGTTTCTTCCTTAAACTCCCTAACAGTTGCAACCAAAAGAAAAGGATGAATTGTACTAATCGAGACACAAATGAATCAATACCCTTACATGGTCATTTAATCACTAGCTTCCTTTGCATTATTCTCTCAAACATAATTCGGGTCGACAATATTATCCAAACTAGCTTTTATTCTCTCAATTCCAAACGAGTGCTAGTTTCAACAACTCAGATTTTATACTACTTAAATGAGGGAGATTAAGGAAATAAACCCAAACACAAAAACCGTGAATTACTTATCCATGTCTTTTCACTAACTTCAACTAATACGAAGAAAACAAATCGTAACGAAACATATATTGAATTTTGAATAAAGATGCAAACATATAAATTTTCTATAACTTCAACTAATCTTCACCATATACTACATGTAGAAACATTGATATCACCTCTGAGTTACGGATGAATCTACACGTAATACATCTAACTTTTTCATTAACTTCAATCGCCACACTGCAACACTTTGTTAGCTCCAAAGTTTCCGATGTTGACATTGTCCTTTCCTCCATTTAAGTCAAAGTAGTCATGCAATCCTAGTGATCAAGCAAAAGTAGGGTTTCCGTGTAGGGAAACGCAAAAAGTGAAGATTTTTTTCCAGAAATCTCAGTACAATCAATGTGTTCTGACTTGGGATCATAAACGCAAAGTTCGGAATCTTCTTCTTCTAAACTAGAACACTTTGCCACTTCAATTAAAATTTCGCCACTTTTTCTAAATCCAAATACATCTACTATTGCCTTTATGTTACTCTTGATAGTGTATAATTTAATAAATGATTTCGGATCACCATTTTCCATCATCCATACATCATATTCTGGTACACCCCCGTCAACTATATCGTCAAACACAAGAAACCCATTAACCTTATGTAGATACAACCCACTGTAAGGGGTACGGTTTAGTGCGAAAGTATCAAGAAGGCGTATTTCTGTAAATTCTTCACTTATCATATCAAATGATATAATCAGATTAGAATGACTAATCTTATCAAAAGCAAGCCAATAAATAAATCTATCTATCAGAACATTCTCTTCGTATGACACAACTGTCCTTCGAGGGAGATTGATAGATAGACTTTTCCAAGCCCCCGAGCTTAATCTAAATATCTCAACTCGCCAAGTAGTGTCAGTAAAAGTGTAATTCTCTTCCGGTCTATATTGAATTGAAATGTTAAGAAGCATAGGGTCAAGAGTGTTAGGACAAACCCCAAAACCAAGCATAGTTTGATACTTATTTCTATCCAACACATTAGGCACATCAATAGCAACCGACTTCCTAATAGTAGGATTCCAGATAACGGTTTTCGTTCCAAAATCACTTGGTTTTCCACATAAGCAGAATAAGCCTTGAGAGCAACCAACAATTGTTGGATCGTTAAGTAGTTTAACGGACATGGGAACAGTTAGGGAAACTTTTTGACGGGGAAATGTGTCATCATCTGCAACAGAAACATAATTGTGCTCAAAATCAAGTTTTACAAGTATATTCTGTTGCAGCTCAGTATGTTGGTAATCAGCAATAAATTTCGAGCTATCTATGAGAGATTTCCATGCTTTTGAAACCGATCTGAATTGAATCAATGATTTGACAGGAAGCCTCTTCATGATTTCTTCTTGGATTTCAAAAGGTGTGTTATCCGACATTTTTTGATTTTTGGGACCTTGTAACAAAAGAGGATGATGGTATTTTGCGAGTAACGGAGCTGTGGAAGGTTCTGCAGTGATTACGAAATGATCTGCTGCTACAAAACGAAACAATGAAAAGATCAAATTTTTTAAGTATAAAATAAAAGGGGGTGTTTGGGCAAGCTTAAGCGTAATAACTTATACATTCTCAAGAATCCACATTCGAGTAGCTTATGCTTATTTCCCCCCTAATAAGTAGTATAAGGTCATAGGAATAAGCTTATCCAAACACCTTCAAAAAGCTATTAAGCCCCTCAACTAAGCTTACCCAAGCAACCCCTAAACTTGGATAAGTAGATTAAATGTCTAAAATACGAATCGGGTCAAATTTTAAATATAAAACAAAGGGGGTGTTTGGGCACGCTTAAGCATAATAACTAATACATTCTCAAGAATCCACATCCGAGTAGCTTATGCGCTTATGCTTAATAGCTTATTTCCTCCCTAATAAGTATAAGCTAATAGGAATAAGCTTATCCAAACGCTTTCAAAAAGCTATCAACCCCTAAAACAAGCTAACCCAAACACCCCCTAAACATGGACAAGTAGATTAAAAGTCTAAAATATGAATCGGGTCAATTGGGTATCAAATATAATTAAGTTGAACAATTAGCACTTATAGCAAATTATACGGTCTTATCATCTTGCTTACTGAAACTTTAAAAAGCTATAAAGCTTTAATTTGGCTTATTAGCTAATTAATAGAGGTTACAGCTTCATGGTAATAAGCTCAACAAGTGAGCTTATCTAATTAACAAACATTCAAAAAAAAAAAAAAAAAGTCAAAGTCAAAATACCTTAAGAAGGAGATTGGGCCGGAATAGTCATATGCCGGAGAAACGTTGGTTATAGGTCTACAAAGAAAAGAGTCAAAGACTTTAGAAGAGGGGTGTTTTGGTATTGCTAAAGGGTTTTTTTTTTTTTTTTTTTCCTTCTTCTTCTTTTCTAAATATAGCATAAAAGTTCTTTAGCACTCCTAATCTTGAAATATTTGTAGTTTTGTATTCTAGTTAGTGGCAATTTGTGCCCGAAATAAAAAAATGAGCTAATTTTGATAACTTTGTAAAAGACTTGGGCACATTTAACCCATATTTTTTTTTAAATGGGCATATTTAGCTCATTGAAAAATCAAATGGGCACTAACGGGTACATATCTTCTCTTAATTGGAGAATATTATATCGTTTTTAAAGAAAAACTTATATATATATATATATATATATATATATATATATATATATATATATATATATATATATATATATAGTGTTGTATTCTATGCAGTACCAATATTAGATACAGTACTTTACAGTACCATTTAAACAAATATTGATTTGTTTGATTATGCTTTTTTTTTTTTGTATCTGTTTCCTTGCAGTTATAAATTGATCAAAACGTTCCCTAAATGCAGGCGTGCCAGTCAATTACTTCAACAAGATCACGCTAGCCAGAATGATGACATTGGTATCTATCATTTTGAACTAGTTCCTATAGATGAAGGATGACTTGTTTTGAGTAAATTTTCCGAATTTTTTTTTTGGGTTCATGTATCGTACCGTCCATGGCATTTTGCATCTCTTGCCATACTATTATACTTTATTCCTTTGCGTTTGTTAACATATGCAGGATTTTTTTTCTTACTTTTAGTCATTTGTTCATATAGGCAAAAACAAACCAAAAATACCAATGAGGCGGTTTTCCAAATTACGCATACAATAAACGAAAAGATAATAACTGTAACTACAAGATAACAAGTTTTGCTAATAGGTTCAACACCAGCTTAAAGACACAATTACCCTTTGAAACGCAACTTTCATACTTTCATGGGTACATACAAACCCAACTCAAAAGATTTACAAAGACAAGAACACGTACATTTGACCATAAAAAATTAATAAACTCACTTGCTCCCTACCTAGGTTACGTTTAGAGCATAATATTCAGACACTCTTCTTCCCATAAATAGCAAATAAATTCTTCTATCTACGACTAATCCAATGTTTAATTTATGTATTACATAAAAGCAAACGTATATGCAAATCTCAGCAATGTAAGTAGTTTGTAAATGTTATGAAAGCTAAAATCTGGATATTTTATCAGTCTCCTGATCTTATTACTTGATTTTTGTACCTGTGCAGGCAATGTCCGCTCAACCATCTTAGTATTTGAAAGCTACTTTTGAGCTATATTTGCTTATTTGTTCAAACAAGTATAGACCAATTATAACTGTAACTAGAAAGTTTGTTGAACGGGTCAAATGGATTGAAAGTCGCCTGTAGTATATTCACAGTGCATGAAGCCTCCTGAATCAGTATATATGCTCAAGTAAAATTCTTTAAATCAGTTTTAGATTCTCGAAAATTATGAACATGTTAACAGAAATAAAATCAATGACCCATGATGCTAGGTGCATTCAATGAAACATATTAGTTATGTTGTGAAAGAAAGCACATTATTAATCAGTGTTTTTTACAATGAAGCTAAGAATCAGGAATGGCCGTTTATGGGTCAAATTGGGGAACTTTCAGGTATAAGCCGGGTTTTCCGAGTAAACACTTGAGGTCAAAAATTTAAATTTTTAGATAGTAAGAGTTGGAGTTTTTATGCATCAAGAATACACGTCAGGAAACTTTCGCCATTTTCCTTTCTACCTGAGTTTAATTATACTAGCCAGACATAAGTAAATGGATCAAAATTGTTAAATTCAAATAATAGCAATAGATACAACTTTTTTGCTTAAACTCCCTAACAGTTGCAACCAAAAGAAAAGGATGAATTGTATTAATGGAGACACAAATGAATCAACACACTTACATGCTCATTTAATCACTAGCTTCCTTTCCCTTTATTCTCTCAATTCCAAATGCGTGCTACTTTCAACAACTCGGATTTTATACTACTTAAATTACGGAGATTAAGGAAATAAACCCAAACCCAAAAACCGTGAATTACTTATCTATGTCTTTTCACTAACTTCAACTAATACGAAGAAACCAAACCGTAACGAAACATATCTTTCTTGAATTTTGAATAAAGATGCAAACATATAAATTTTATATAACTTCAACTAACCTGCACCATATACTACATGCAGAAACATTGATATCACCTCTGAGTTACGCATGAATCTACACGTAATACATCTAACTTTTTCATTAACTTCAATCGCCACACTGCAACACTTTGTTAGCTCCAAAGTTTCTGATGTTGACATTGTCTTTTCCTAAATTTAAGTCGAAGTAGACATGCAATCCTAGTGATTAAGCAAAAGTAGGGTTTCCGTGTAGGCACTCACAAAATATGAATATTTTTTTGCAGAAATCCCAGTAAAATCAATGTGTTCTGACTTGGGATCATAAATGGAAAGTTCATACTCTTCTTCTTCTTCTTCTAAACTGTAAGACTTTGCCACTTCAACTAACATTTCGCCACTTTTTCTAAATCCAAATACATCTACTATTGCCTTTATGTTACTCTTGATAGTGTATAATTTAATAAATGATTTAGGATCACCATTTTCCATCATCCATACACCATATTCTGGTACATCCCCGCCAACTATATCCTTAAGCACAAGAGACCCATTAAACTTATGTAGATACAACTCACTGTAAGGGGTATGTGTCAGTGCTAAATTATCAGGAAGGCGTATTTCTGTAAACTCTTCACTTATCATATCAAATGATATAATCAGATTAGAACGACTAATCTTATCAAAAGCAAGCCAATAAATAAATCTATCTATCTGAACATTCTCTGCGTATGACACAACTGTCCTTCGAGGGAGATTGATAGATAGACTTTTCCAAGCCCCCAAGCTTAATCTAAATATCTCAACTCGCCAAGTAGTGTCAGTAAAAGTGTTATTTTCCCCCGGACAATATTCAGTTGAAATGTTAAGAAGCATTGGGTCAAGAGTGTGAGGACAAACCCCAAAACCAAGCCCAGTTTGATACTTACTTGTATCCAACACATTAGGCACATCAATAGCAACTGACTTCCTAATGGTAGGATTCCAGATAACAGCGGTTTTCGTTCCAGAAACACTTGGTTTTCCAAATAAATCATAAAAGCAGAATAAGCCTAGAGAGCAACCAACAATTCTTGGATCGTTAAGTAGTTTAACGGACATGGGAACAGTTAGGGAAACTTTTTGACGGGGAAATGTGTCATCATCTGCAACAGAAACATAATTGTGCTTAAAATCAACTCTTACGAGTATATTCTGTTGCAGCTCAGTGTGTTGGTAATCAGCAATAAATTTCGAGCTATCTATGAGAGATTTCCATGCTTTTGAAACCAATCTGAATTGAATCAATGATTTGACAGGAAGACTCTTCATGATTTCTTCTTGGATTTCAAAAGGTATGTTATCCGACATTTTTTTATTTTTTGGGACTTTGTAACAAAAAAGGATGATGGTATTTTGCGAGTAACGGAGCTGTGGAAGGTTCTGCAGAGATTACGAAATGATCTGCTGCTACAAAACGAAACAATGAAAAGATCAAATTTTTTAAGTATAAAATAAAAGGGGGTGTTTGGGCAAGCTTAATCACAGTAACTTATATATTCTAAACCCAGTAAAATAAACTAGTGATTAAAATCTAAGTAAAAAACATTATTAAAAAAAAAAAAAAAAAAAAAAAAAAAAAAAAAAAAGAAAAACGTCAAAGTGAAAATACCTTAAGACGGAGATTGGGCCGGGATAGTTATGCACGACCATCTATCGTCCAAGATTTTGTGTGTTAATTTGTTTGTGAAAGTTGGTTTGGGCCACCATTTTTTTTTTTTTTTTTAATTTTGTGCGTGTATTTAGTGTGTGAATTGTTACGCAGGTTTGAAGATGAAGTTTATATCATTTTTTTTAATCGGTAGTGGGCTGTGTTAGCTTGTGACATTTAATGTAGTGCCTGGTTAGTAGCGGAGAAAGGGAATTGGAAAAGGAAAAAGAAAGGAATGAGTGTTGCTCAATTTTTTACTCTCAAATTACTCTATAATGGTCCATTACACATTATTAAAGGTATTGGCAATGGGTCATTCACCTTCTCTCCCATCACTCACTCCCAACCAATCCTCTTATACCACATCATTCACCCATTTTTTCCATCATTCATCCTTATTTTTGTTGGCAATAGGTCATTCACTCTTCACTCACTTCTTTTCCTTCCAACAGTCAAAATCAGGTACCAACATTCGAAAAAAAGAGATACTTTTCCTCCCTTCCCTTGAATGAAAGTTTCACGCAAATGATGCATCATTTGCGGTACCGGGTTCAAGGCAATAGTGTTCCCGCGAATGAACGACCCCGTACCGTGCCATCATTCGACCATCGCCAACACCCTAAGTAATCATTATATTACTTAGCCCCAACCAAACATCTTTAATCATTACATTTCCCATTCCCCACCCCTTAACCCCCAACCAAGCACCCCCTAATTATTTTTTATTTTTTTTAAGAAATTTTAGTTTTGTAATTAAAATTAAAATTTGTTAATCTAATAAGCTGTTAACCTCTCATATACAAACTTAAACAAAACACCCACTAAAAAAGCAAAACCCAAATACACTCGCCTAACAGTCACTCATATACAGTTAGGGCTCGAAATTGCTACTCAATTAACGGCAGCCGGACCATCGACCACCACCCTGCCAATCAACAAGCTCACTCACTGATCAGGTCCTTGTCAATAATCATTTATACTTACATATTTGCATTAATTATGCCCAAATTTATATACCCTTATTAGGTTTTACATTTCACATTCATATAATGGAAGATGATAATGTTAACAAGCAATGTCGTTTCGATACCGAATTAATCGACACAGTTTTCGACTGTGTCATTCCCTACATTCACCAAAATGACCTTAACTCTGTCTCATTAGTCTCCCGTAAACTATACGAACTCGATAGCATGACCCGTAAGCAACTGCTACTCCGTCCCACCGTCGCGTCTTGTCAAGAATCCACATTCGGGTAGCTTATGCTTATCCCCCCCCCCCCCCCCTAATAAGTGTAAGGTCATAGGAATAAAGCTTAGCGAAACGCCTTAAAAAAGCTATAAAGCCCCTAAAACAAGCTTACAAAAACACCCCCTAATTAAAAGTCTAAAATATGAATCGGGTAAAATGGGTATCAAATATAATTAAGTTGAACAATTAGCACTTATCAGCTTCCATAATCTCATGGTAATAAGCTGAGCTTATCAGCATTTCCAAATATGAGTAAGCCAAGGTAAAAGATTTTTTTTTGGTAAAGAGACTCAAACCCAATAAAATAAACTAGTAATTTAAATCTAAGTAACAAACATTTAAAAAAAAAGTCAAAGTGAAAATACCTTAAGACGGAGATCGGGCCGGAATAGTTGCCGGAGAAAGGTTAGGTTCTACAAAGAAAAAAGACTTTAGAAGATGGCTGTTCGGTATTGCTGAAGGTTTTGGTTTTTTCCAAATATAAGATAAAAGACAAAAATACACCGTTGGTCCCTAAACTTGTCAAAAAAACCATAGCCGGGGCCTGAAACTTGTGATTTTCGTCTCCGTGAGTTCATTTTTCAAGTTTTTGAGGCTGAATGAGTCGCTTATCCCGTAATGCTCAGGTTGATGTCCAGTTATATGTTCTCAAATCCCGTTATTCTTGCAAAATTACTATTTTACCCTCGTCTTCTTCCCACTCTCATTTTCTTTTGGTCAATGTTACAAAAATCATGAGTCGGTAGTGAGGCAGTCAACCACCCTGTAGCATGTAATGGTCTAGGCGGGATTAATTGGTGATTAATCGGATTGACATTTCCGGTAAGTTTTGGGTATTTCTGGAGACCAAACTAAAGATCTTAACTGATTCCAAGCCTACTATGTTCTCAAACCTCACTAAAAGGCTCCAATTCTAATTATAAGGTCCATTGTGCATTATAAGTGAGATAAACAATCCTCAAATTAAGTAAAATGCCTAAATTGATAATTATTTTTAAAGTCGATGTAAGTTAACAGATTAGGACAATTTGGCCGATTTTTAACCGATTAGGCCGATTTTTGACCGATTTGGCCGATTTTTGACCAATTAGTGGCCAACTTTTGATCAGGCTGATTTTTTTGCCCGATTTTCAAAAATCAACAAGGTCCAAGGCTGATTACCTTGTAATCGCCGATTACAAGGACGGCTAGGCCGATTTTTGTAACATTGCTTTTGGTACAACTTTGTAACCTCACTCACTCACACTACCACCACCAACACCACAATCATCTCAGTCACCTCCACCGCTCTAACAGGCCATCACCGCCACCACCCTGTTGGCATATGTACCCTCCGGATATACGACATACCTTCCGGATCCAAATCAAGCTTAACATGGCCGAACGTGTCGAGAAAGAATAGATTAATATCCGAAAGGTATAACGATAGCCGAAGAACCCCAGACATCCGGAATACCTCACCGTTCGGATGATCCAGTAAGTACATTAATCAAAGTACAAACAAGAACACTAAGTATACGATAATGGAGCACAAACTAGTGAACATTAAGGGCTAAGTACAAACCAGCCTGGCGCTCCATATAGAAAGTCTATAAATAGAGAGGAAATCTTCATTTAAGGTTAACTAAATTTCTCCTACTCTCTAGTTTTATTCATACTTTCTCTCACTAAGAACATATACTTACTCTCACGCCGGAGGTTGGTCCTGGGATACATTCCCGGGGCGAGTCTAACGGACGTGTTTGTTTTGCAGATATCCGAAGCCATATACCATAAACAAGAGTCACACTGAATCCGAAGGATTCATCTCGCTTGTCTGAAGTAGAAACAAACTTTTACTTCAACGAATTGGCGCCATCCGTGGGACCCGTCATTCACTCTACCTAAGCTAAAAGATGACAGGTCCTACCCCAACAACACCTGAAGGAAGTGGAAGTCGTCCGGATAACAATACCCAACCCTGTAGCATGGAACAAATCCAAAACCACATCGCCACCCTAAAAGCTCTCATCCAACAATACAATACTTCGGGCGAAACGTCAATCGAACCTATCCATCTCGACTTCAAGGCCGCCCAATCTCATGATGTCGAAGCACAGAAAGCCGAAGAAGAAATGACGGACGATCTTTCCAAACCCTTCAAGGCAGCGTCCAAGAGTCCTTTCACCCGAAGGATCATTGATTTCTCCGGACCAAAAGGTTCAAAGTATCTGATGCCTTCACATCTCAAATTATACAACGGATCCACCGACCCAGATGACCACATTACCAGATTTGAGGGAGCGGCCAATCAAGGTGCTTGGCCCATGCCGATTTGGTGCATGATGTTTCAACAAACCCTGGATGACGCAGCCAGGGGATGGTTCGATCGCCTCCCGCGAGGTAGCATCAATAGTTGGGAGGAGCTGAGTGAACAATTCATACAGAGGTTCGCTCTTCGGAGGAAATGCATCAGAGATCCAATGGAAATCACTAAGATTACCCGGAAAGCTAATGAAGCCCTCCCGGAATTTAAGAAACGGTGGACAGATGAGGCTAGCCGTATTTCAGGAGTGCCGGAATTAATGCAGATATCCTCCTTCATTGATGGTTGCAAAAATCCGGAGTTAGCAAAAAGGTTCTCTGAAAAAGTTCCTCAAACCGTAACTGAAATGATGATGAGAGTCGATGACTTTATCCGCTCCGAAAGAGCATTTCAGTTAACAGAAGTACCGAAAGGAGAAAGGGTGGACAACTACCGAAAAGATTATCACTCCAATTCATACAGCCGGAATGACCACAACTCACAACGCTCCTCCTTTAGGGGAAAACAAGATTTCAGATCCCGACGAAATGATCAATTTGCACCATACGTGCCTACCCGAAAGGAAAATACCTACCGGACAGATTACCGAACGGATCACCGTCGTAACGATGGAAACAGGCGAGATACCAGGCCTTTAGACTTGAACATGCTCACCAAGGCCCCAAAAGAGATCCTATCAACGGAGCATCAACTCAGGTTACCTGCACCCCCACCACTAAGAGGAAGACCATCAAGAGAAAACATGGATAAGTTTTGCGACTATCACGGAGAGAAAGGTCATCTCACCAACGATTGTCACAACCTCAAGGAGCAACTTAAGAACGCAATGGAGACGGGCAAACTAGACCACCTGATTAGGGATGTCCAACAAAGAGACAGAGCACCTCCCCGAAATGACCCTCAAAACAACCAAAGACGAATCATCAATATGGTTCGACATCAGGAAAGGAATCCGAAACGCAAAATTATCGATCAGGAAGAAGAATGGATGAACGCTCCCATAAGCTTTCCGCCAATCCTATCGGGGGATGCCTCCGACGAACCTCTTATAGTGGAAGCAGAAATTGAAGAGTATACCGTACGAAGGGTGTATGTTGATCAAGGTGCTTCAGTAGAAGTAATGTACGAACACTGTTTCCTAAACCTTGACTCTTCCATCCGATCTCGTCTGACAAAAACAAACACACCACTGATAGGATTCGCATGAGAAGCCATAAATCCGTTGGGGAAAATAGAGCTAGAAGTATGCTTCGGGAGCGAAGGGCTTTATCGCCGAACCATCATGAAATTTGCGGTGGTTAGATCTCCCTCCCCATACAATGTAATACTTGGTCGGTCCGGAATCAAAAAACTAAGGGCCATCCCATCGACTATACACTTCATGATGAAATTCCCAACGCCGAGAGGCATTGCCACTCTGGTAACCCGATCGGTCATCATCTCAGAGTGTGGAAAGCTCGAAGAAAAGTTCCTGATGGAAATGGAAATCCAAACAGAGACCTCCTCGGAAATCAGCTTGGAAGAAACTACTGGAACCGAAGAAGTGTTAGTTCACCCGGCGTACCCGGAACAGCTAGTAACAATAGGAAGGCATTTTTCAAAAGAAGGACGAAGACAATTAATAACGTTGCTCAAAAACAGCCGAGACGTTTTCGCATGGGAGCCTTCGGATATGACTGGCGTTCCCCGATGGGCAGCTGAACATAGGCTCAACGAAACGTCCAAGACAAACCGGTGGCACAGAAAAAGAGATTTTTCTCGGAAGAAAAGAACCAAGCCATAAATCGAGACGTGGAAGAATGGCTAAAGGCCGGAATAATCAGACCCGTCCGGTACCCGACATGGATTTCTAACCCGGTACTGGTGAAAAAACCGGACGACAGCTGGAGGATGTGTATTGATTTTAAGAACCTGAACTCATCATGCCGCAAAGATTACTACCCGTTACCCGAAATAGACTGGAAGATTGAATCGGTGATAGGATTCCGCTACAAGTG
Source organism: Artemisia argyi (assembly GCA_030686995.1). NCBI lineage: Eukaryota > Viridiplantae > Streptophyta > Magnoliopsida > Asterales > Asteraceae > Artemisia > Artemisia argyi. The sequence goes on along the minus strand of CM060695.1, from coordinate 160,408 downwards.
TTTCCTGGATGCTTATAAAGGATATCACCAAGTACAGATGGCAAAAGAAGACAAAGAGAAAACAGCCTTCTATACGGATCGAGGGACATACTGCTATGTTAAGATGCCATTCGGATTCAAAAATGCCGGAGCAACCTATCAGAAGTTGGTAGATTCCGCATTCCGGAAACAAATTGGCCGGAACTTGGAAGTATATCTAGACGATATGGTGATTAAAAGCCAAACGGAAAAGGAGCTGTTGGCAGATATAGCAGAAACATTCAACAACCTCCGAAGGATAAACATGAAGTTAAACCCTAAAAAGTGCTCTTTTGGAGTAGAGGAAGGAAAATTCCTCGGATATATGGTGACATCCGAAGGGATTAGAGCAAACCCCAAGAAGACTAGAGCAATCGCCGATATGCAGTCACCAAAATCATTAAAGGAAATGCAAAGCTTAAGTGGTAAGCTTGCAGAACTCAACCGATTCTTGTCAAAATCTGCAGAAAGATCTTTACCTTTCTTTGAAACATTAAAGAACATCACGAAAGATAATAAAGAGAAATACCAATGGACGGAGGCGGCTGAAAAGGCCTTCCAAGAAATGAAGAAAATAATTCTGGAACTCCCATGCCTAACAACACCGAAACCTAAAGAAGATATGTACCTATACCTATCAGCCGCAACGGAAGCAATAAGCGGGGTACTGATGGTCGAAAAGGAAGGACGGCAGATACCAGTTCATTATGTGAGCAGGACCTTACACGAAGCCGAAAAGAGATATGCTCCGGTTGAAAAGTTGGCTTTAACCCTCCTACACTTATCAAGAAGATTAAGGCGGTACTTCGAAGCTCACCCCATCAAGGTCGTAACGGACCATCCCATCAAACAAGTATTAAACCGAGCAGAATCGTCCGGACGGTTAGCCAAATATACAGTAGAACTGGGGGCCTATAACATTACCTATATTCCAAGAAATGCTGTCAAGGGACAGGTGCTCGCTGACTTCATTAATGAAGTACCCATCGAAACAGTCTTCCCGGATCCAGGGAGGAGGTGCAAGGAGATATGTAACGTCTCTCAGCCAGAAGAATGGATCTTATACACTGACGGAGCCTCTAGCAGAAAAGGCTCCGGAGCAGGACTAGTGTTAATTAGTCCGGAAAAAGAAGAATATACCTATGCTCTCCGATTAAACTTCGAAACTACCAACAACGGAGCAGAATACGAAGCACTCCTAGCCGGACTGAGAATCGCAAAAGAAATGCATATAGAAGCATTAGAGGTACGAGTGGACTCTAACCTGGTGGCAAGCCAAATAAACGGAGAGTTTACTGCATACAAGGAAAGCATGGCAAAGTACCTCGCCAAGGCCAAGGAATACATCACTTGCTTCAAACGTTTCAGGATAAAGAATATCCCAAGAGTCCAGAACCAAAAAGCAGACGTGCTCAGCAAGCTAGCATCCGTAGCGTTTGACCACCTAACAAAGGAAGTCCTGATAGAAGTATTGGAAAGACCATCCACAGAAGAAGAGACAGTTAACGCAATAGTAGAGGAAGAGGAGGAAAATTGGATGTCCCCCATATTCCGTTGCTTAAACGAAGGGATATGGCCGGAGGATCAAAACGAAGCACGAAACCTGCGCATGAAAATAAGCCATTATACGCTGATTGATAATGTGCTATTCAAAAAATCCTACCTAGGACCTATGTTGCGGTGCGTCGGACCCCTCCAAGCTAATTACATAATCCGAGAAGTGCACGAAGGAGCATGTGGTATGCATTCCGGACCCCGGACTGTGGTAGCAAAACTCATCAGACAAGGTTATTATTGGCCAACCATGCACCGGGACGCTAGGGAAGTCATTCGAAAATGCGATGCCTGTCAGATACATGCTCCGGTTCCTAAGCTGCCAAAAACGGTATTAACCTCCGTCATGGCACCATGGCCTTTCTTCCAATGGGCAATTGACATTTTGGGACCTTTGCCCGAAGCTCCAGGGAAAGTTAAGTACGTTATTGTGGCAATAGACTATTTTACAAAGTGGATGGAAGCGAAACCGTTGGCTAAAACAACCGGCAAGGAAGTCAAAAAATTTGTGTGGAACAACATTGTCTGTAGGTTCGGATTACCCAAGATAATCGTCACTGACAACGGAAGTAACTTTGTGGGAGATCCGTTCAAAAGTTGGTGCGAGAGGTTGAATATTACACAAATCAACACGGCTGTGGCTCATCCTCAAGCCAACGGATTAGTCGAAAGAGCCAACAAAAGTCTTATGAAGGGATTTAAGTCCCGACTTGGAAGAGAAAGAGCCGGATGGGTAGATGAGTTACCAAACGTGCTATGGGCTTTCCGGACTACCTTGAAAACTAGCAACGGAGAAACTCCCTTTAGTCTGACCTACGGAAGTGAGGCAGTCATTCCGGCAGAAATCGGTATGCCTACCTTCCGTACCATGATGGCAAATCTCGAAAACAATGACGACGAAATCAATCTGAACCTAAATTTGTTAGAAGAACGGCGAGAAATGGCAGCCATAAGGGAGGCGAAGTACAAAAAGAAAGTGGAGCAATATTACAATCGAAGGGTTAAACCCGAAGCTTTCAAAGTGGGAGATTTCGTATACCGGAAGAACGAAGCCAGCAGGGTAGAAGCTCAAGGAAAATTGGGACCTAATTGGGAAGGCCCCTACCGGATAACGGAGGCTTATCAGCACGACACGTACAAGCTCCAAACCATGAAAGACGTGGAAGTACCTCAAACCTGGCATGCAATTAACCTAAAGAAATATTTTATGTAACCCATTATGTACTTTGTTATTTCAGGATTTATCATAAGGCATGAGCCATTTTCACATTGATGAAACATCCAATGCATTTGAACCATATGAAAAAGTTGCTTCCATTAGGGCACAAGTTGTCCAAAAGAATAAAACCCCAAGTGGGTATAACTTTAGGCCAAGTTCCGAAGGGTACAGGTTACCCCGTCAAATAAAACCCCAAGAGGGTATAACTTTAGGCCAAGTGCCGAAGGGTACAAGTTACCCCATCAGATAAAACCCCGTCAAATAAAACCCCAAGTGGGTATAACTTTAGGCCAAGCGCCGAAGGGTACAGGTTATCCCGTCAGATAAAACCCCAAGTGGGTATAACTTTAGGCCAAGTGCCAAAGGGTACAGGTTACCCCGTCAAATAAAACCCCAAGTGGGTATAACTTAAGGCCAAACGCCGAAGGGTACAGGTTACCCCGTCAAATAAAACCCCAAGTGGATATAGATTAAGGCCAAACGCCGAAAGGTACAAGTTGCCCCGTAAAATACATTCCCCAGTGACGTAATATAAAGCCAAGACCCGATAGGTTCAAGCTGTCCGGATAATAAGTGACAACAAGTCATTTGACAGATAGTATATATGTCCAAGTATGAAATAATTTTGATGTAACAAATGAACATGCAAAGGGTACGGCCGAAACATCCTGACCCACGTCATCCGATATGTACACACACGCATAACATGAATATCAGGAGAATTAAAAATACGAAGAAAAAGTGAAACAATATATATATATTCAAGGTTCAAAATGGTTACATCAAATGTTTCGAAACATCTATCTTACAAAAGGACGAAACATCAATACCCTATTCTATTACATCAACCACATAAAACCGACATAAGAAATTCCGAATAAAAGCTTCACAAAGAGTCCGCAACATCTGTGCCCATAGTCAAAATGGAGATGTGCTAATCCTTAACATTTCAGGTAAAAACCGAGACATTCTGGTCCGAAGACTGGTTCTCGGAGGGATTCTCGACATGAGATTCAACCTCCGGCCCCTCAGTCACCGGTTCTTCAATGGGATCAGGATCAGGAACCAAGGCATTCAGCTCATCAAACTTCCGGTAAATGGTTTCCCGGATCTTCTGGATGTAAGGATAATCCTGAGAAAGGGCCTGATCATATAACGGACCATATTTGATCCCAGCTTCCATATCCATCCCCTTAACTTCTCCCAACAACTTAGCCGCTTTCTCCGGATCCTCGAACAAACCAGCCCCATCAATCAGCCCAGAAAGGTAAAACAAGTTGAACGGTTCTGCCAATGCCGTCTGGAATTCATGACTTCCGAGGAAACGATGGATAGCTTCCGGGACGAACTCATTAACAATACGGTTCCTATCCATCTCAGCATTACCTGCGGCTATAGCAATACCTACCTTTTCCTGATAGAGCTCCTTATAAGCCTTCTCTCCGTCGTTCAACTTCTGCTGGGCATCAGACAACTGCCCCTCCAACAACTTTATCTTCTCAGCCTGCCCAGCAGAAACCTTTCTCCACTCCCCCTTCTCCACTGCAAGTTGGGAGACCCTATCCTCCAGACCAGCATTCTCGGCACGCAATTTCTGAATCCCCTCCGGATTCATCTCAGCACATGCCGCATGCTTACCCTTCAACTCATCCAACTCCCCAACCACTTCATCCAACCTCTTACACTTATCCTACAGAACCTGGTCACACCCTTGATGAGTCTCGGACAACTTCTAGTACTCACGCTTAAGAGACTCAAAGCGGAAAATGACGTCCGCTTGAGCCATAACGTGCTTACCCATCAGTAACCAAGACCTTCGGATAGCCTCAGTATCATCCTGACCATCTAAGCGCCTCTCTTCAGCCGGGGTGGCCAAGTTAATCAACATGTCTCGGCAGACATTCGCATTATTCATGCGAGTCCCCCTCTTCACCACCCAGGCTGGAACAAACGCATCATCATCATCTCCGTCTATATCCACCTGGACATCCTCCTCATCAACATGCCCCTTGCCCGGACGGCGGGAACCATCCTTCGAACTCCCTGAAAATAAAGGACATTTGTCAAATAAATAAGAAGCAAATCAAGGAAAAGTTATGAACAGAATGTTTACTAACATACCAGAGGGGATATCCTTCGGATGAAACGAGCGGATTGGCTCCGGCCTCTCAACTTCCTCTGCGGTATCCAAGTCAATAACGTGGTCAGCAGACTGCTTGAACCTCTTATGAACCTTGGAGGAGATACTCCCTCCGGATCTTTTGGATGGAGGTTTCTTGGAGCCCAACTTCGCTACCTGCTCCTTCTTTTTATCTTTGGCCGCCAGCACCTTGTCATCCGGCACCTCCACCCTCTTCAACTCCTCGTCCTTTTCAGGAACTTCAGCATTGGAGGCAAGGGGGCGAGTAATATGCATCTCACGACCTTGCCCCTGCGGCAGCGCATCCTCCTTGACCACATTCACCACCTTTCGGAGGGGAGGTTTCTTCAAATAGCTTGACATAGTTACAGCTGCGAACAAACAAGACATCATTAAAGGTAAAAATAAAAAAGAAAGGCACAATTGGAAAATTCATATTTATAATAAGGGCTATACCCCTCCCCTGCTCATCCCTCAAAGCCAGACGGAAGCCGGTAAATTCCCAATGGTCCGAAAGACCCAACGCATATAGGAAAGACTGGGGCACTTGGCACGACTCGATGATTGTCTCAGCCAACCTTTCGGCATGAGCAACATCGTATTCACTCCTCTTGGGAAATGGATCAGACACATCGAATCCGAATGCCTCCAAGGCATGGCAAAAGGAATGGCTCTCCTATCGATCAAGAAAAAGTGATATTTCCAGCCCTTCAGGCAGGAGGGAAACTCTCCGAAGCAAATCTTTCTATGCTTGTGCACACGTTTCTCAAAGGAAAACCAGCAACCTTGTTTGCTAAGTTTGTAAAAGACACGGAATAGAGGGGTGGTAGGAGGGATGTGCATGCTCCGGCAATACACCTCGAAAAGAGTAGCACGGTGCATTCCCAACGGAACCAATTAAGATATGTGAATTTTAAAATACCTAATAACATCTAAGAGAAAGGTAGAAAAAGGGACAGTAAGACCTCCGTCAAAGAAATATTCTGCGTATAAGCCGATGGCATCCGCAGGCAATTGATCCATCGTCATACCCGACGGAGGTGCCCTCGGATGCAAATCCTTCGGAATCCTAAAAGTTTCCACTACCACAAGTACCTCACCATCATCCATCGTAGACGGTCTCAGGTGTATATCCTTCTTGACATGTGTACCCTCCGGCATGGATACATCCTCATATTCAAAAGACGCGGTAGACTCTGACATAATGGGTCCGACAGGGAGAGAAAAGATATAGCCAAAACAACAAAAATACTAAACGGACTCGGACGTACCTCAAAGACGGCGAGAATAATCGTTCGGAATACGGAACGGATAAAATGTTTCAGAGGTATGTATGTGTGAGAAAAATAACAGTGGTGTAAATGAAGAAAAATGGGCTATTTATAGACGGTAAAAAATGAGCGGGAAAGGACACGTCACCCGTAGGGCTAACGTGTCAAGCATCCACGCCGTGTGTCTCACGAAACGCGTACGTGTTCCAATCCAAACGACGCGGTAAAAAACGACGGCGCACCTTAAACGACACATTAATTACTTTTGGCATCTTGCACACGACTCTAATGAAGGACGAAGCTACAACCCCTTCGGAAAGCTGCAAAAACTAAACTTAGTATCACACCATTGGCATAACCAATACTATGATACTGGGGGGGACATGTTGGCGTATGTACCCTCCGGATATACGACATACCTTCCGGATCCAAATCAAGCTTAACATGGCCGAACGTGTCGAGAAAGAATAGATTAATATCCGAAAGGTATAACGATAGCCGAAGAACCCCAGACATCCGGAATACCTCACCGTTCGGATGATCCAGTAAGTACATTAATCAAAGTACAAACAAGTACACTAAGTATACGATAATAGAGCACAAACTAGCGAACATTAAGGGCTAAGTACAAACCAGCCTGGAACTCCATATAGAAAGTCTATAAATAGAGAGGAAATCTTCATTTAAGGTTAACTAAATTTCTCCTACTCTCTAGTTTTATTCATACTTTCTCTCACTAAGAACATATACTTACTCTCACGCCGGAGGTTGGTCCTGGGATACATTCCCGGGGCGAGTCTAACGGACGTGTTTGTTTTGCAGATATCCGAAGCCATATACCATAAACAAGAGTCACACTGAATCCGAAGGACTCACTCTAGTCCGAAGGATTCATCTCGCTTGTCTGAAGTAGAAACAAACTTTTACTTCAACACACCCTCGCCGTTGTAGTTGTCCCAACATAATTCAACCTATAATTGTTGTTGAGATGCCTAGGATACTAAAACATTTGAATAATTCTTATTTTGTTCTACACAAATCATATCTATTTAAAGTAGTTTACTCGTGAATCGGCTCATTACTAAAACCTATAGATTTTCAACTCGTCACTTGATTCGTAATATAAAAGAGGACACTATTAAGGAGTAAGATATATTATAGATTCTATCCCTTCATACTTCAAAGTACATGTTACAGCCATACAAGTTAATAAAAGTAGAAAATTCTAAGTAAATGAGTTTAAACTTATGAGTAATATTTAAGTAAATAACATATAACAAGTTGATAAGAAAATATTGTAATTGTTATGTAAATTATAAAATTTGGATTTGAGATTAGGCGCAGGTAAGTGAAATTATTGTAGAAACTCAATTCTCCAACTGTTTCTTTAATAACAATCTCTCTCAGCGTCTATGGTTTCTTAGCACTTGTTGGGACACGATCGTTATTTTAAGTTTTGGTTCTCTAGAGCAGGGGTTAGTGTCGTTGATGAACAACATACAAAATTAAAAAGACATTAGACTTATAGTTTGCTAGAATCTCTGATTCGTAAGAGTCTCGAATCGGAGAGTCAATGAATGATTCTTGTGTTAGTGTGCTAGTCAAGGTCTAATATGACTCGACTAGTAAGACTAACAGTGTCAAAACCAAGAATCCTGTATTGTAAACTATCCAATCAGTTTGTGATCACAACTCCAATTGACTAGTAGGTTGACATTGTGAATTCTCATTTGCTACTGCTTTAGTGCAAATTAACTACAACAAAATGTTTGACTTAATATACAACTAATAACATTATTGTTATGAACCCTGAAAGGTTAATAATGTTTACTTCGTATTAAGTAATACAAACACTCATAAGAACTGATATTATTAGATTTTGTAGCACATTAAGTTTTTGTAGCACATCAAATGTGAGCATTTATGTTTGATCAGTGATTATGAGCTGCTGAGCTAAACTAATTTTGTGCTTATGGGTCTCTTCAGACATAATAAAATGAAGTATATGGCCACATTTGGTCGATCTCCTCAGACATACTAAATCACTTTTGTTAAGTTCAATATCAAGATTGGTCATATATAATCCTTTCATGTTGCCTCGTTAAGGCTTATATCCTCAGTTGCTTAGCTTGAATGGAACTACACCATCACACAACGATGCAAACTAGTATTGGGTCACTTGATAAAGGGTGTGAGTTAAAATATGGTTATTTTAGTTAGCATTGTTTTGGTAGCCGGAAGTTGTGGCCGGAATCTGGATTTCAAGATGATGATGGCGGTGGAGGTGAGTGGTGATGGTGGTGGTAGTGACAGTAGTACCACTAAAATAATTAAGAAAAGTGGAAATGTCTATTATGCCCTCTTGCAAACACATAAAATGAAGTTTTGTCCAAAATTAAACGGGATAAGGGACTCAATAGGTCTTGAAAACCTGAAAAACGGCGACGAAAATCCTAAATTTCGGGCCCCTACGATACTTTTTGACAAGTTTAGGGACCAACGTTGTATTTTTGTCTAACATAAAGGTTCTTTAGCACTACTAGTCTCAAAATATTTGTAATCTATGCGGTTTAAAAAAAAATTTATTACCGTTTTAATTTTTGCAAAAATTAGACGAGTACCCGTGCATGGCAATGGGATTTTATAGCGACAGATCATTTAGTGATAAAAATAAGTTTATGGGTTATAAACGAAAATAATAAAAGTTTAAAGATTTGGGGATTAAACATAATATTTTTAAACCCGGTTCGACCCAAGTGGGTCAACCGGTTGAACCGTTCTGGTCAAAAAACCAGTCGATCTAAACAGAGTCAACCCGATGAGTTGGGTCGAAAACGGGTCAAATTAAACCGGGTCAACCCGCTGGGTTTGTAGCGTCCCGGGTCAACCCCGTTTTCGATGTGTATTATTTTGAATATATGTTTTCAACATTTACTTTTTTTAGTTTCAACTTTTCGCTTTTTACTTTTCGGGTACCCTGTGACGATTAACCGAAGAAATAGATTTCGATGAGACCTGATTAACCAGTTTGTATCGGTTTCAACGAGTCATCTCTAGTTCATTTTCGGATGGCTTTTATTGGTTAGCCGAACCAATGGCACACCGGTTCCAGTTGGTCCGGTCCGGTTTTCAAAATTATATGTACCATCAACTTGTCAGCTTGTATGAAGCTTTATGTGTTTTTTAAATTTGCATAATGTGTATAATAACATGTAATTTTCATTTTAGGGTGTTTTAAATATAACATTAATTAGTGTGCTTAATTATTTTATATTTTGGATTATGTTGTAGATTGTTTAAATTGTACATTGTGAAAATTTTATTGTACTTTTTAGTAAGGGGTGTTTTAATTGGTTGTTTTTAATTTGATAGATATGTTTTTAATTGATTATATAATGTGAATAAATTATTGTACTTTTATATAATTGGGTGTTTTAATAAGAGAATTAATCACACAATACATTTCTCTCACCTTTAACTTTCAATATTTCACTTTTCAATGTTTTACCGTTTTTCTTTTATATATAGTGTATATATTTTATTTGCATTTATGGTAACACATGACACTTAAACACTCTTGTCTTCGTAAGCACCGTCTTATTTTTGTTCATATGTTACAAGGATACAAGTGGATACCCATTCTAATTCTTTTTCTTTTTATGTCTCAAAATTCCTTTATTATATAAAGCAATTATCAAAAAGTGCTGAAAGAATATTGAATCAATTAAAACTGAACCAATTGATTTAATAGACGAGTTGACTTTCAACATTTCAATTTTCACATTGACTTTCAACATTTCAAGGGTAGAATAGACAAAACATATTTTCAACATTTCACTTTTATTGGCTTTTTCACTTTGACTATTTTTACTTTATAACTAGTATAGACTAGTATAGATAACTAAAAAGACATTTTACCATTTGACAATAAATTAATACTTTCATTAGCTTCGTAAATAAGAATTCTGATTAAAGATAATAAGATAAATTCATGGTGTGCTTGGTTCAATTAAGTGAATGGGAAAGAGAAACGCAAATGGTATATTAATGAATACAAAGGGTAATGAATATTTTAACCCTCAATTTGTAGGGCAATGGGTCATTACTTTGTTTAGGGTAATGTTTCATTCCTTTATAGTAAACCAAGCATAATTATTAATTGTTTTTCCTATTCCCCACCCCTAATACCCTCAACCAAGCATGTCAACAAACAATTTTAACTTATGTTTTATTTAAAAAAGGGATAATATTTTTGAGACAATGGAAAAGAAAAGATTGACAATAATACAGTAATAAAAAGGGAGGTGATTTGCACACTCCCAAAAATGATTGGCACACTCAAATTTTGAGTGTGTTGACATTTATACCCCTACAGGATAAGAATAAGTTCAAACAATGTGAGGGTATAAATGTCAACACACTCAAAATTTGCCAATCATTTTTGGGAGTGTGCAAATCACTTCCAAATAAAAAAGTAACTATCATCAAATATAATCTAAATAGTAACCTCTCACATACAAGCTTAGAGCACTAGGTGCAGATGGCTAACCAAGCCTCGCCGTCCGAGGTGGCATCTCCAACGGCGAGCCGTTGCTCGCCGCCACACCGATCGTGGCTTGCCGTTCTTCGCCGTTAGGAAACTCCTCGTCGGGACGGCGAGCTGAGTTTCTGACAAAAGTTCTGTTTCCTTTCTTCTTTTTTTTTTTTTTTTTTTTTAAACTTTGAATAGTGATGTAAAATGTATGTGTATATGTATGTTTTTTGTAACATGTATATGTATATGTATATGTGTGTTGTTATTTGTAAAATGTATATGTATATGTATATGTATGTTTTTTATACGTATATTTTTTTTGAATAATACAACTATATTAAACATAGGATTAAAATAACTTGAAACAACATACAATTATTTTACAAATATGATAACAACATTAAACTTAAAAACGAAAATTAAAAACCATAAACTACCATACGATAATAAAAACTATGATTCAATAAAATGAATCATCCGACACGTATCCCTCCTGACTCGAGTAAGAGGCACTTGAGTCGTCCTCACTGGATGGGACAGGTGGAAGTCCCTGAGCCCAACACCATTCGGCTCTTCTGTTCCTGCGCTCTTGTTTTCCTTTGAGGTACACCTCACGCTCCCTTTGCTGACGGTCTTGTTCAGCTTCATATGCCCGTAGCACTTCCATATCCAGCTCATACTGTTCTTGCTCAGTCAATTGACGAATGATGAGCTGGTTTGCAGGTTGATTGTTTGGTTGTTGGTTGTTTGGCGGTGGAAACAAAACTTCTGGTGGAGTTGGAGGTGGTGGGTTGTCGTACTGAAACACCGGAAACATATCTTCCGGCTGTGTGTTTTGAGGTGGAAACATAACTTCTGGTGGAGTTGGAGGTGGTGGGTTGTCGTACTGAAACACCGGAAATATATCTTCTGGCGGTGTGTTTTGTTGGGAATTGTTTTGAGGTGATGCGTTGTGAGACATTTTTCTGGAAGAAGAAAGGAGAATTGTTTGATGATTGTGGGAATTGTGTGTGTTTTCAAAAAACCCCTATTAATACCATATTATACCATTCAGTTTTAGACACACTTCAATATTTACCATTAAGTTTTACAATGGCTAATCGTTGGTCAGTGGAAGAAGAACGGTTGCTAGCAACTGTATGGCTTGAAGTTCACGATTCTGAAGAACTTGTGAATGAACGTTCTTTTTGGAATGCAGTAACACAAAGGTTCAACAATCAGACAGAAGGTCAGGACCGTAATAAAAATAGTATTACGGCTCAATGGAACAGAATGAACCTTGAATGTCGTAGGTATAATTCTATTTACAAAGAGTTGGAGCGTACAAGTGCAGACCCTAATCGTCTCAGCAATGCAAACCGTATTTATCATGAACGATATGGTAAAGGGATTAAATATCAACATGTGTGGTTCGCTTTGAGAAACACGTTCAAATGGGACAGATTCGATGAGTAATGGTGGATTTCTTTTATGTACTTTATGTTAACTAATTATGTATCATGTGTACTTCTCTTATGTATTTTAAACGTTTGAATTCAAATGTTAAACGTTTACCCGCCCATTTAATTGAATTTGAATTCAAGAAGTTTGAATATTTTGAAATTTGAATATTATCCCGCTCAGGTTTTGAATCCTAAATGTTTATAGACTCCTATATAAACCATACATTATCATACAACTCTGCACACACTTCACTTTCAAAAAAATTCACAATGGCAACTTGTTGGTCTATTGATGAAGAATGCTGGCTAGCCGAGATGTGGCAAAACGTTCACGAATTCCATGCCAACGAAGGACCTTTCTGGCAAGTTGTAACAGAAAAGTTCAATGAACAATATGACGGTCCAACTCGTAGCAAAAGCCAGCTAATGGGTAAGTGGGCAAGAATGAACTCAGATTGCCAAAAGTTTCATGAAATTTACTTGAATTTGCAACCGACACGTGAGCCAGATGATCGTGTTGAATGTTTACAGAGAACGCCATGATGGGAGAGATTTCAAATATTTTCAAGTTTGGTTGATTTTGAAGAGCAACACCATCTGGAACCGATTTATCAATTAATCGCCTTTGTATTATTGTATCGTTTGTTGGTTTATGTTAAGTATTTCCGTTTCGTTTGTGATGTTATGTCAGTGTACGTTTCAGTTTGAATAAAATGCTTAACGGCTAGTTTCTCCAATAAAAATATCAACGGCTAGTTTCAGTATAAATACCAGCTTTACTCAACTTCTTATTATCAAACAACTGAAACTAAATTCCACACATACACTATGGCTAACCAACCATCTGAGGTGCAAAGAAGAATACTTACCCGATTACGCAATGAACAAGAAAATGAACTTAAGTTGATTAACAACTTGTTGGGTGAGATAGCTCGAATTATTCGACAGAGGGAGTCTCGTGCTCCAGAGGTCGAAAGGTTACGTGAGCTACCTCAAGACCATCCAATAGTCATGGTCGGTGTACAAACCCTTTTAAGAAATGATGAAACAGATTTGGAACTTCAAGTCGCTTTGAGAATGGTCAGGGAACAAGTATTGCAAGTTTGGGAAGAAAAGTCAGCACTCATCGATAATTATAAGGCTTTATAAATTATTGATGATGTTGCATATCGTATTTATCGGTTTATTTATTTTCGTGCCGTATCGTATGTTTTTTTTTTCCGCAAATCGTATGTGTTTTTTTCCGTATTGTAACTTTTTTTATTTGATGAAATAAAATTAGTATGTTTTGTTATTTTTTAGAATTTGTGAAATGAATTTAATTTATTTAATGAAATGAATAAAAAAAATAAATGTGTAA